>CM069311.1:17034030-18471530 GCA_035609425.1 Epinephelus awoara | reverse complement strand
TGAATCAATTCTACAAACCATTTGCATGGTAAAGCACCACGGATCAAAGCAGGCTTTGCTGAATGAAGTCATACACTCTTGAATATTTTTTAATTCAGTTACGCTGGCCTGAGTTCATTCAGTATCAAAGTTTGCAAAAGACATGAAAGCTATGCAGCGCATCCCTGACACAGAATTGAAAATATGAAAGATAGAAGCTCTGTCAAGATAGTATCAATCCATGCAGGCGGGCGGGGGAAATTTGCAAGAGCGGTCTATTAGTCTTTGCTCGAAGATAGTTGAGCCTTATCTGTCAGGCAGTGAATTTCTTTAATGAGCTATTTTCACAGATTATGTCTGTGGGGATATAAATGTATCCACGCCTCAGGTTGACTTAGAGAGGTGCATGAGATGTATGTGTTGAATCTGTTTCCGTCTTATATTTTAGGGATCTGAGGGACCTGTCGGGCCAAGAGGGCAACCTGGCGAACCTGTGAGTAACCAGAATGAGATAATGCTCCAGTGTAATGCACATAATGTAATATCTAATGTTTATTGTTTTGCAACATTAAAGCTGTTGACTGTAGAGGAAATGCAGGGCTCCCATGGTCATGGAAACCCTGGAAAATTTGTGTTGTGTTTAATGCAGTTAAATGTTACAATTATCTTCTGTCAATAACCTTCCACGTAGCTATGTAACGCAGCTCTAATATGCATCAATACGTGAATTTTTGTTTACCCCCTTCTGTTTTTTCTTTATTTTTTCCCTGTATTACATCTCTCCCTCTGTGTATTCCAGCTAGCTGGAGTTATGGTTAGATAGAGTTTTAATCTTCATTCATTTTTCTCCGTAACCACTCATCCTGTTAGGGGTCGCGGGGTTGCTGGAGCCTATCCCAGCTGTCATTGAGCGATAGGCGTAGTACACCCTAGACAGGTCGCCAGACTATTGCAGGGCTGACACATAGAGACAGACAACTATTCATGGCCAATTTATAGTCACTGACTACCCTGGAGTGCATGTCTGACACGAGAATAACATGCATATTCCTTACTGAAGGGCTCCCCCACCCTGTGTTCGATCCCCCCACTTCGGGTTTAGACCAGAAACCCTCTTGCTGTGAGGCGACTGTGCTAATTACTGCACCACTGTGCTGCCCAGAGTTTTAGTCTATATTGTTTGAATAACATTTAGGCAAGTGAGGCAATAAAAGTAATGTTGTGACAGCATGATTTAACATTTAGATCAGGAATACCCAACTTGCTTTGCCTGAGGGGCCCCTTTTGCAAAATGACAGGAGGCCAGGGGCCAGATGCAGGAGCCCCAGACAGGTCAGGTGTACTCGGGGTTGTTTCTGGGAACTGAGGACATTTGGAGCATAGACTGGACCTCTTTTAGGGAGGTTAGGGGGATCCTCTCCTGACAATTTTTTGAATAAAGAAGTTCTATTTTATCCTTTTTTTTAATGCACCCTGACAGTCTTATTTATATTAAAAGTACAAAAGAATTTGAGTGTGAATCAATTTATTTTCATTAGAAAATAAGAAATGGTTGAGGGGGCAACCCAGCACCCTATCAAGGGCCGTCAGTATCATTGATGTAGGCTCATAAATCCCAAAATCTCTATACTTATGCCCCACTACTATTTTTAAATGGTATCACAAAATTTGAGCTCTACTGCTCCAAGTCAGTGGTCTGCCTATAATAAAATAAATAACATTTCATGTAAAGTGTACTATACGGTTCTGTTCTTTATATACATTGTAAATGGTCATGAAAAAATTGTTATGGGTCCTTGAAAAGTCATAGAAAACTATTGAAATTGTGTCCATGAAAATGTGTGGAAGCCCTGGATATATTTATCCTGTCTTTGCTTTGGGTTCTCAGAAAAAAAAAGTTGTTAGTATAGAATCACAGAATCAAATGATTTCCACGACAAACCATGAGGGGATTGTAGGAGATCACTAGATTTAAGCTCAAGCAGAAGA
Organism: Epinephelus awoara; assembly: GCA_035609425.1. Taxonomy (NCBI): domain Eukaryota; kingdom Metazoa; phylum Chordata; class Actinopteri; order Perciformes; family Serranidae; genus Epinephelus; species Epinephelus awoara. The sequence continues at coordinate 18,469,562 of CM069311.1, read as the reverse complement.
TTCAGCCAAAATCTCACAAAATATCTTACACAAGTACAAAATCTACTGCTCATACTGCATGTGGACAATATAAAGTTATATATAAAAAAAAAAAAAAAAATAGGATGGTCAAACCTTATTAATGAAATACTGCCACGTTGTTCACCCTAGCAGTAAGTGAGAGAAGGTCACTGGGAAAAGATGCACAGCTTGAACACAAGAATATACCATTACATAACGAGCATAATATGTATATTCAAAATCTGTCATACAGGCTCTACCTGCAAACTAAATCTGGATCATAGAGGAACCACAGAGATTCTTGAAGCACTGAAGAAGAAGCTGTCATCTTTTCTGTGTAGCTCTGCGGTGAACACTGGTTGATTGGTTATGACTCACACTCTATCTTTCTCCCAGTAGGTGAGGCTGGGGCTCAGCGGGGTTCTGTCCCTCCAAATGGATCATCTAGTGCAGGAAGAAATAGAGTGCCATAAGACATGTTAGGAAAGCTGTGTTAAACTACAAATATACCGGAAAAAGAGAGGAGTTGGCTGTTTTGATGTGAGAGGGGGAGAGAGAGGGAGCGATGGAAAAGTGAGGCAGGGAGAGAGACAAACGCGAGGCAGAAATTTGGTTGGTGGTGAAAGAGATAAGAGAGATGGAGAGAGGAAAGAGGAAAGAGAGAGAGTCGGAGAGGGAAGAGATAAAATCCTGGCCTGAATGATTATATTTCCATATCAATCACTTCCCAGGAGATCACAGATGTGGCTTTGGAACAGGTGGCTTGGCCAGCCTACAAAGAGGGAGGCTGACAAAAACAGAGCACACAAACACACTCGCGCAAACACAGGCTAGTGCAGTCTCCGTAGCTAGCACATACAAAACCAGATGCGCCCACACACACACACACACACACACACACACACACACACACACACACACACACACACACACACACACACACTAAAACATAATATTTGTCTCTCCCTGTTTTCCACTCTCTCTCCTTAGTTCTGATTTATGATTTAGTATTCCACCCTCACCCAACCTCATCATGAATGCAGGTTAGCTGCTGACTATTTGCTATGTTTTGTCTCCAGGGTTCCCGGGGTCTTGCTGGACCAAGGGGGCCACCTGGCCCACCTGGCCAGCCGGTAAGTCAACATCGCCTTGATTGCACGATCAGAGCTATTCAGTCTCTTCAACTCTATAAAGGGTCCTCTTGTGCATGGAATTATCAATATGCCACTGAAGATAAACAAGGAAGCTTTTAAACTGTGTCTCATTTTTGCATCAAACTTTGACATTTTATCATTTGTTTTCTGAAATCTTGTATTTTGTCAGGGTATTTCTGGAACTGATGGAGTACAAGGGGCAAAGGGCAACCAGGTCAGTCCTGCTACTTTCATAAACACATAATTTCACCCCTGTAACTGTCATAATATACCACTGATGATTGCAATATATGTAAAAGTAATTAAATGACATTGAGCATGTGGGTATATAGGGATGAAATGGTGTCAAAATGTAATATCACAATAATAATGACTAAAATGATCAAGGTTAACAGTATTAAAGAGTACTGATACACACACTAAAATCATTTCATTACATTATTATAGGCCTATTGAAAACAACAAATAAAACTAGCAGCACTTTCTGTCTGCATAAACATTAAAATAATAACATAGGCAATATCCAGAGGCACACGTAGAGAAGAGGCAAACCAGGCAAATATTTGCCCCCCCCCCCCCAAAAAAAGTTAGGTAAAAAGTGCCCCCAGTAGCCACTCATATTGGCACATTTTCCAATAACACTATAAACCCCGTTTTACCTCTTATAGAGATATTACTCAGTGCACTGCCGCTGCCCCAAGAAAACTATGTCTTGCTTGCCACATGCTGATCACAGTGAAGGAGGTTAGCCCCAAAGTTAGCATGCAAAGACAGCCTCCCTCAAGGCGGACTGTTAAGGTGGACCAGCTATTCTCATTGTATTGACAATCTCAGCCTCTCCAACACAGATAATGGAGAAAAGTCTAGCTGCAGAGTCCCTCAAGTGTAACAGAGACAAATATTGTTCCACACTCAAGACTTATTTTACTGTCATTAAGGCCGTAACTGTTATTTTGTGTAAAATTATTATTAAAGGTTTTATTCATTATGTCAAGTTGTATTCTTTACATAAAGTACACTTTAACTGGTAAGAGTTAATATCTTCAATTTCAAGTTCACATTTAGCCTCCATTGGCTTCACCACTGCCAATAACTTATGTAAACATTAAACCATATCAAATGTGCATTTGCATTAAAGATAGCAGGCATCTGGGAGACTGTTGCTAACACAGGTTGATGCTGGACAGTATTTACCATTAGTTTGTGTGTTGATCAAATAAGGTTTTAGTGATAATTACATTTTGATACGATGAGATACAATACGATACAATACAAGCAATACACTTTATTGTTCCTATTAGGAAATTCTTTTTGGACTTAGGAGCTGCACAAGTTGTTTTACAATAATAGTCCAGAGTAAAAGAAAATAATGCACCATAAAAAAAACCCAACAAAAAAACCCAAACTACACATAACAGTATTGCACTTCAGCCTTTAATGTATTGCACATAACACCAGCACACAACAACAGAACAGTGTGAATGGTGATACAGTACTAATTGTCAGGAATTTTACCACGTTTTATCATAAAACCAGTGATTGTTTCATCCCTAGTTGGTAACAGTTTTTGATCTCAGCTACAAAAACATCACCTGGAGTGGCTTAGTGTGGCCCTCTAATGAACCTTTTCACCAGTCATGTGATAATGAACTTATGACAAAGATCATGTGGAGACAGAGTGTGTGACTACCAGTGTTTCCTGTTGTCAGGGTCCAGCTGGAGAGATCGGGCCCCCAGGTCAACAGGGAAATCCAGGAGTACAGGTACTGCACTGTCGCTGTGGGAGTTAATCCACTCATTACACGTCCTATAAATGTACTTAAGTCATAGACATGCTTTAAATTTGCACTGGCAAACAGGCAGTTGCATAAGAACACATTGGCTCTCTCTCTCTCTCTCTCTCTCTCTCTCACACACACACACACACACACACACACACACACACACACACACACACACACACACACACACACACACACACACACTTTATCTCTGTGTTTTTGTGGCATAAAAAACATCCTGTTTGTTATGTTTTTTTACTTCAACCAAAGGTTTGCTTGTTCTTCTGCAGATTTAGAAATTTTTCCAGCCTTTTTGCATATAAAAGTCTTTCACAATCTAATTGCATGACACTAAAATGTATTCAGGATACAAGGCTCTTCTTATTATCTTATCAAAAGAATGTTTTTGGAGATACGAGGTTTCCACCCACACGGCAACAAAATGTGATTTAAAAATGCCGTCAGAGACGTTACAATCATTTTATGAAGATTTAATCATGTTTTCAGCTCTGAAGCATGTCAACAATCCATCCAGCCACCCAGCCCACACAAAGGGCATCCACGCGCTGTTCGTGACTCCTGTACACACATACCAGATGCACGCTTACACACAGACTAGAGCGAAACCTCAACTCCCAGCCTTCTCCTAGTCTTGTGACACTTAACCTGATTGATGCTTTGTTCTGGTCCAGGGCTTGCCCGGTCCTCAGGGTGCCATTGGATTGCCAGGAGAGAAGGTATGTAGCATGTCTCTCACTTAATTTTAGAATTAAAGCTCGTGACCTTGTGACCCCTGTCATCAGATACCCAGGGGAGGCCGGTTGAGCTGCTGAGTGCGACCCAACCACTTCTGGCTCCCGTTCAGACAAGACATGGCTAGACAGGAAATCAATATAGAAGAAACACACACAGCAGGCAAAACAGACACTAGGGACAGCCTTGGCCACTGCACAGCATGAGGCTACACTGACTGAAAAAAGAAATAAAAAGTGGACTTAGTCATAAATACTATATGTTTGGTAGAGGAGCAGCAAAGTGGGAAAATGGCGTCTCTTAGGCATAAGTTAAAGTACTATGTCATATCTGAAAATCACCTCAGTATTCATAGCTTTCTCTGTCCTATTCAGGGTCCCCAGGGGAAACAAGGCATGCAGGGGCTACCAGGCATTGATGGCCCACCCGTGAGTACACACACGCACACAATTACATATGTGCATGTATTATATTAGCACAAACATAAAACCTCTGCACATCCAGTATCTGTGTACATATAAATAGAGAGCCTACTGCTGCTACCACTGCTGCATCAGTCAGCTTGGTGCTCAAGTGACAAGACAACTGAATGACAGCTCCACAACATCAACTGATTCACTAGTAGAGTCTGTGACACATTTTGGCACAGGTTGTTTATCTGTTTTTTTTACAGAATGGGTAAAAACATACGTAACTTATAATGAGCAAAAATCTACATACATCACATAATGAATGAAAGAGGATTAGACCAAGAGGACTGGTCTCTATAGCAGCGATTGAACTGGTGGCCTGTGGGCCACGTTTTGCCCAACTTGAGCTTATCATCTGGCCCTGATATCTGACATCTAGCATTTCTTTTCGTCTAATATTGAAGCAGCCCCAAAAACAATTGGGATGGAAATAATCTCATAAGGAATGATTACCAACCTCATGTTTGACCCATGAGTTCTTAAGACATTAAAATGGTTTGGGTAAGATAACTAGAAAATGTCATGGGTTATGAATTATTAGTAACTTACAGAAACATTGCGTGCAATAGTCCACCTTCCACCTTCTCTCCCCCTCTCTCTTTTGCTCTTTCCCTCTATCTCGCTCACACACACACACATGCTGCAGAGCTCAGTCTCCGTCCTTGTCTCTGTTCTTAGTCCTGACAGTTGTGCTCCTATAATGCATAAAACTGGCAGAATGCAAGTCGGATACGGCTGGTATCATATTTTTGCTGGTTGCACCGTACAGATTGGATAAATGAAGCTGAAACCAATTTCTGTTTTTGTGTCTTGTCAATTTCTGTCCCATGGAAGAATGGGGACACACTCATTGCTCTCATCTAACAATAGTTTTCTTCCCACATGCTCTTATTGAACATTTTGTTTGAATTACTTTTAAGTTCTTATTCAAGCAATTTTATTATATTATATTGTTAAGTAGTAGCCTATAAACAATTATTAATTAGTTAAAATAAGTTATTAAATGATGATAGGCTGATTTGGTCTAAGTACTTTTTTGTTTTTGTTTTTTTAATTATTGCCCTTGGACAAATGCACTTGATGATCCCTGCTCTATAGCAGCGACTCCCAAGTAGCCTCAGGGTCTAGATTTTTCCTGAGTTATTAGTTCAAGGTCCGTACAGTTGAATATATTCAGCGTCATACCTGCATTTGGCCACGTTGCCAAGCTAGTTTGCTGTCTCTGTCAAGTAGCTGTATGTTAGTCACTCTACAGCAGGAAACGGCACTTCAAAAATAAAAGCACAATGCCAAAAAATTTTTAAATGCACTTTTTACAAACTCATTCCAAGTCACTGGCGGCCCATTCAGACATACATTTCAAAATAAAAGCTCACATCATGCTATACCAACAAAATACAGCCAAATAAGTTGTGTATATATCCACATGTTTATGTCTGCTCATATTAATCCAAAATAGCCAAGAGGATAACATTTGCCAGCCTACGCTTTTCTGTGGCCTGCCAGTAGGGGGACACAGGAGGCATTTCTGGAACTGATCCACAGCAGCATGACATATAGCAAAGAATTAAAATCCTCGAAGGCCTATACACACTGGGGGTGGCGAGAAGAATAAATGACACAAAAATGAGAATTACCCACATCAAAACAATTCATACTGGCAACAATTCAAATTTGCAACAGTTGCAATGGGTTCATTATTGTTGTTACTTTGTGACATGACATCCGTTGCACACAAAACATGTGTGAAGAAAAATTACACCACTTTTTTACCGTGTAATTTTCGCATTCTGTGCGAAAGTTAAAAATCTGTTGATGTGTGAATTAAGTACATGAAAAAAAGACACACACACACACACACACACACACAGTCACACACACACACACACACACACACACACACACACACACACACACACACACACACACACACACACACACACACACACACACACACACGGTGTAAAGGACTTAACAGTGAGGCTTTTCTCATCTCCAAGAATTAATTTGAGATTGCAGTCAGACACATTTGAATGAGTTTCACTTAATGCTCCTTGTATTGTTCTGCAAAGCTTTGTGACACACAATGATATTTTTATGGGGCTTCACTCTCACTGCTGCTGGCGTTTCCTCTCTTTCTCTGGTTGGTTGCATTCGGAAATTTCCATCAAGAAGTAATACAATAATGATGTATTTGCAGCGGCGCTAAGTCAATCTAATTCCTGTATTTTTTTCTTTTCCAGGGTCACCCAGGAAGAGAGGGCCCCGCGGGAGAGAAAGGCATCCAAGTGAGTAACTGCATATCTGAGGCTTGTCTACTGCAGTGTCATAGCAAGATATTAAAAGTGCATGTTGTTTTTTTGCAATCTGTAACTGTGCACTCACTCACATTAGGTTACAATAATGCTCACTCCTATCATTGTAATCATTGTGTTGCTACAGTGTCATCATCTTTATTGTGCAAGAGCAGCAGCTCATTAGAGTCAGCAGCATGCTCTCATCAGCATCATCTTTTTTGTTTGAAAACACTTATTGACGATTAAGGATGCGGGGACTGAGTGCAATGCTTATTTATATCCGGTCAGGGAAATACAGATTTCCTGCCTGCTGCCTGCGAAGACTAAAGACTGTTTCTTTTTTTCTTTTCTTTTTTATGTAGGGTTTACCAGGCGCTCAGGGGCCTGTTGGGTACCCAGGGACCCGTGGAGTCAAGGTGAGACAGAAATGCATCATGATCTCAGGTGTAATGTCCACTGAGATGTTTATTCCCTCGCACATTTCATTCAGCTAGTATGTCTACCTGTGACGGACAAGCTGTTTGAGTCTATGACTGACAGCTGACAGGTGGAGGGAAAGCACCTCAGTTCTCAAGGGGACTGCTAACAACAGAGTGAGGAACGTTTGACGGATGGGAGAGTCAGGTAGAGCAGCGCTGTGTGCGTAGGCTGTGGAGCAGTCCATTTTGACTGCTTTTGAAATTGAAGAATAAAAGTGAAATCATGACAAAGGATTCTGCTTTGTTTTTGTCACCGTCAAATGTGTAGTATTTTATCTGCTAGTCTGGCTCAACGTCCTGTAGGGGAAGCCTGACCTTGTTGGCAATCATCTGTATAAAATGAATGTAAGGTCAATAATGAGTCAATAACAGAGCGATGTTAGGTCAAGAGAAAATCAATACACACTTATAAATCATTTCAGTGTTTTGAGATGGGGCATTTCTGGAAATGTAGGCAACCAGTGATTTTTCTGTGTGCCTTCCAGAGACATTTTCTTGAGAGTAGACTTTTGAGTGATGTTACATTGTTTTATCACCTCTTTTTCACAGGGAGCGGATGGAGTTAGAGGTCTAAAGGGGAGCAAAGGAGAGAAGGTGAGTGAAACAAACAGTGAGTCCTCATTTGTTGTCCAACTGTGGAATGTGACTGGAAGGACACTTGACGAATTACAACGTAATGACGCCATTTATCATCAAAGGGCTTTCACTTGACAACAGCTCTTCTCAATGCATCACAGGGAGAAGACGGCTTCCCCGGATTCAAAGGTGAAATGGGCATCAAGGGAGACAGGGTGAGAGCTTCCACAAACCACAAGCCTCGGTAACATTTTCTCCAGTTATTCTCTATTAGAGAGCAAATTGTCACTTCCTTTCTACTGTCATTCGTGACTTTAGGGCGATAACGGAGCTCCAGGTACCCGTGGAGAGGATGGACCAGAGGGGCCAAAGGGCCAAGTGGGACTTATGGGAGATACAGGACCTCTTGGAATAGCTGGAGAGAAGGTACATCTAGAAAAAAAAGTTTTCATTTACATTACAAGAAAAGGGTAGGACACAAAGGAGGAGGATAGGCTGCTAAATGATGAGAAAACTCTTATCTTATCCTGCATTGTGCTGCCATTATAATGTTAGGTGGTACAGTTTCATTTCTTTAGCACTGCTGCGACAAAACTTTCTTATAAAATGAGTGTCTGAAAATCACTGAAATACTGAACATATGGATTTTAATGCCCTCGCATTTATTACGTCTGGTTACAGCCCATTCCTAAGGCAAAGCTGCCACTGAAGCAGTGTGCGTGTTTTAAGCATTTAATCTTTCTGTCAACACTATGTGCATTAATTTAAAAGATACCCTGCTGTATAGGTGCACGCATAGTCAGCAGTGTGTCATAAAAATCTTAATTTAAGTGGTTCTCATGCACTTTTCCTCTGTTTTTTTTTTCTTCCTCCCCTCTTATTTCGCCGGTTTCTGCAGGGTAAACTTGGTGTGCCTGGATTGCCCGGATACCCAGGAAGACAAGGTCCTAAGGTGATTTAGCATTGATGAGCTATTATGATCAGCTAATGTGTCCTCTGGTTCCTTTATCAGAGCTTTAAGCAGCAAGATGTTCGTCTTTGGCTGGACTGTTTCCTGTCTGATTAAAAATAAAGAATGATAAATGGCTTATTAAAAAAGGCTATTTTATTAATAGTTCATTAGTGACATCAATTCATTACATGTTGATGAATGGTGTATTTAAGACTGTGTTGGGCTCATGGATTAGATTTGCTTTAATTTGATACAGTAGTTAATTATACGTTAATGAGGCATCGGGGGTGATGTGTGATGAATGGAAGGCTGAGGCTGATTAACCTCTACGTGTGTCTCCAGGGATCACTCGGCTTCCCTGGTGCAGCTGGGGTCCCAGGGGAGAAAGGACGAAGGGTGAGGCCTGTGGTGACATTTTATTACATTCTGACTGCTGCAGAATATGTAAACTTCTGTGCATGGGAGCTGATAAATAATTGTTGACCTCTATATTGCAGGGTCCAGCTGGTCAGCCAGGGCCTGGAGGGCAGAGAGGTTCCAATGTGAGTGCAGCTTAAGTTACCATGCCTATACCACCATGCTTTTCTCAATGTATAATGTTTTGCTGTAATTAGATGCCGTCAGTTTACCACTGACTTGTGGGAGGCACACTGTTATATTACTGCAGTGTTTTTGCATCACCAGACGTTTATCTTCCACCTCCAGATGAGTTATGCATGTGCTAATCAGAGTGTTGTTTGTTTTCCAAAAGGGACCCCGAGGGGGAAGAGGAGCAAACGGGCCCACTGGAAAGCCCGGAGAAAAGGTGAGCTTATACTGACAAATGCACACACACACACACACACACACTCTGACATAAACAAAGACATATGCACATACAGTTACAGTCACATAAACACACACCTGGCTGTCTCATAAAGTATGGATGAATGCACCGACCGAGTTGGAGCTGGTTGTTACTGTGCACTTCTAGATGACAGGCCATCTGGTGCAGTGAGAAGCGACTGTCTGGCAGAGGATGCTTGAGTTTACACTCTCACCCTCGAAGACCATCTTGGGAAAGCTAAAGATTTGTTGGTGGACAGAAAACTAAAAAATGTTTGAGTGGCTCATATTTTGGTACTATGTTTTTATTTGTCTTCTGACTTGTCCACCTTGTAGGGTTCTGCTGGGCAAGACGGTCCTCCAGGATCCCTCGGAGAACAGGTAATCTTTTCACTATCGGATAATACTGCACATACAGTGCCTAAATAAAACCATGGATGTATAGCGACAGAGATGAAAAACATATCTTGGCATCACAGATACACAGTCTCATAAATCAGTGCAGGACAAAGAGAAAATACAATCTGGGGTTTGAGACAGAGTTCAGACAATCTGTGTTATTATTTTCTAGGGCCCCCAAGGACCAGTGGGAAGAAACGGTGAACCAGGACCTAGAGGGCCTAATGTAAGTGAGCTAAGATGTTGTCTGTATGTTTGCCCTGTGATTAAATGTCACTCATTTGACCTCAGCCAACATTTTATGCACACGTTCATAACAATGATGTAAGAAAATGCTTCTGTTTCAGGGTCCGCCTGGAAAAGATGGATTACCAGGTCATCCAGGCCAGAGAGGGGAACCAGTGAGTCACCCTTAATCTCAGTACAGCTACATATTTAGTATTTAGCATTATTCTTCTATAGAGTGCCAAACGAATGGGTCCTAACATGAGTCAGCATTTTTGCACCTCTGTTTCTGTCATTTCCATGGATTTCTTTTCGAAGACTTTTACATTTAGTTGTACGACATGAAATACATCAGTAAATACCCCACTTCTGAAATTTGAAGCTTTTACGTGTCTTTAAAAAGGCGTTTGCTGACAAGTGGCTAACTGAGACTACACCACTTGTGGTGGCGATGTTGGAGTCCTGCAACCGTGATGTAGCTCGTTTATAGCCTAAACGTTAGCTTTTCACTTCTGGTGATAGCATTTAGGAGTCAAAACTCACAAAAGCGGTGTTCATTTGCGAAGATGATGCTGCTGAACAAAACATATCATAAACTTTTACCACAATAATTCAAAATCCAATCAAGCAATCTCATTGGCTTTCTGTCAAGGTAACCATGTTAACTTGCAGGTTGGCCTAAAGCTTCAGCAGTGGATTACTTATGTCACAATGCAAGTTGAGAGGTCAAAAATAAATCTAGGAACCCCCTGCCCTCTGTGCATCCTACTGACTCTGTTTCAACTCTGAGGGTCAGCAGACTCACTTGTCTTTTTCACCAGGGCTTCCAAGGCAAGAACGGACCCCCCGGCCCAGCAGGTGTTGTTGGACCACAGGTAAGAGGATCAGCCCCTGGTATATGAGATTCTTCTCCTAACAGCTGTCTCTATTCACATAGCATGTTTTGAGATAACTGTTATGTAATATGTAATTTGGTTATTTTCAGGGCAAATCTGGCGAGACTGGGCCAACCGGAGACAGAGGCCATCCAGGTCCACCGGGACCACCCGGTGAGCATGGTCTACCCGGACCTGCCGGAAAAGAGGGCGCCAAGGTGAGTAGTTTTCATCATAATGTCAGGATCATAATCACTTACCAGCATCACCTTATTACTGTTATATTAGATAAAGCCCAAGGACTCTCTCAGCACTGCCTGAATATCTTATCTCCTGGGTCTCATCCTATCCACTAATTTGCTAATAAATAACAGCGGAAAACCTTGCGGTGTTGAGTGTATTATGGCTCATAAAAGATAAATGTTCCTTCTTGGTGTGACTTGCTGGTTGGTGTGATTTATGACTGCATAAGGGCCTGCCGTCTGCTGGCTACTTGCCGTATATCTAATCACATGTGTGTATGTGTGGTTTCCAGGGAGACCCAGGTCCACAAGGAGCCGCGGGGAAAAGTGGCCCTGCTGGGCTCCAAGGCTTCAGAGGGAGCAGAGGGACCCCTGGTGCAACGGTAACACAGATTATCTTACATTTCACTTCCTCGCCTTCACTAGCTGACATCATCAGATCCTCTTGAAATGTTCATTTTGCGATTAGATCACATTGTAGTTCACTGATGATAAATCTTGTAATGGATGCGGCTGAGGATTGGTTGTGAAGGCTATTTATGTGTCTCCCAAGGGTCCTGCTGGTTTGAAAGGAGGAGAGGGCCTACCTGGTGTCGCAGGACCTATTGTAAGTCTCATTTGGTTAAAGTGCTTTCTATCCCATCCTCTGCTCTCTGCCCATCTTCTATGTTATATAGAATTCGAGGACATATGAAGGAGGAGGCTGTTTCCATGGTGACTGCTGATGGTGACCACCACATTAAACCAAAGACTGAATCATGTGACATGCTCACCTCACCTCCACTCTCACCTCTACTTTTTTTCCAGGGTGCAACTGGAGAGAGGGGCCCCGCTGGGCCGGCTGGTGCTATTGGCCAGCCAGGACGGCCTGGCGGTGTGGGACCTGCTGGACCGATGGGAGAGAAAGGCGAGCCAGTAAGATTTGGAACACTGCTAATTTTGTTTCTAAGGCAACAATATCCACTAACACATACTGTACCATCTCCTCCCACCATTGGGTAGTAAACAACATGTTGTGTTGCTTTGTGAACATGTCATTATGAAACGGAGAGCAGGAGAGAGGTAAAGGAGACAGAGAGAAAAAGGCCAGGAGAAAATATGAATGTGATCAAGCCTGCTTTCTTGGATGCAAGTTTTCTTCCTGGTTTGATTCATTAATCAATGTGTCATGCTGCTATATGAGGATAATAAGTATTGTAGCATTTGCTAGATGTGCGCTGTTTTCCCATCTGTTCCCCAGGGAGAGAAGGGGCCTGTAGGGCCTGCTGGGCAAGATGGGGAACAGGGACCTGTCGGGCTGCCAGGGGCTGCGGGAACTCCTGGGCTTCCAGGAGAGGACGGAGATAAGGTAGTTACATTGGAGAGACAGCATGGACTGCAGTGCTGCGGCAAAGTGTTTGCTTTTTGGACTCAATGTTTGTGTGATCACGTGTCTGCGTTTGTCCTATAGGGAGAGACAGGAGGGCCAGGCCAGAAGGGCAGCAAAGGAGACAAAGGAGAAGCTGTAAGTTTGATGTTTACGTAAATATATTCCGAACATCTCATGATTAACTTGTATCACCAGAATGTAGAGGTCAAACTGCCTTATAATGACTGTTTGCCTGGACTGTGTATCATGGTGGAATGAGCAGATGGTTTTAATCATGTCTTTCCTATTGTGAATGTATATTGAACTGTCCTTCTGCTTTTCTAGGGGCCCCCAGGACCTGTTGGAACTCAAGGGCCTGTGGGCCAACCAGGCCTGCCAGTACGTTACATACAACTCAGAATGCATTACATAAAAACACATCATTGTTTAATAAGTTTGTTAAAGTTGTGCTGTGTTAACAGTGCTGACCTTTCTGTGTGTCTTTCAGGGTGCAGATGGTGAGCCAGGTCCACGTGGGCAGCAAGGCATGAACGGAGCAAAAGGAGATGAAGGACATAGAGGTTTTAAGGGGGCAACTGGTCCCTCTGGACTGCAGGTAAAGAATTACTATCAGCTCCACAAGCTAACTGTATCTCCATTGGCTCATCTCTTATTTTACATTTCTGTTTAACTTCATATTTCTTTCCATTTCATAACTGAGACTGCACTGCTCACTGTATCTGCATTTGCAGGGAATGCCAGGGCCATCGGGGGAGAAAGGAGAGAGCGGGCATGTAGGCTCCATGGTGAGTTACTGTTCAGCAATCTCAGCACATATAACACTCATCTCAAGTCCACCGCTCTGGTCCAGTGTCTGTCTCAAGTCTGTTCTCAACACCACTTTACTGACATCTCACACTTTGCTTCATTATTACCATGACTTTGTCTTGTCTTGGGCTGATATTGGATATCGACTTCACTTTCCTTCACTTTCCAAAACCCTTCAAAAAATATGTTCTTTACTCCATCCACTTTTCTTCATTCTCTCCACAATATCAAAGTCGTTTAATGGATATTTTTGAAGATCAAACACATGTGCATTCATTAGTAGAAAAACAGTGAATTATTTACCAGGAATATTTAGGGTGTAATGCTGCAAATAGGGTAAATTTACATTTCTGTTTATGACTTGAAAGCTCTTTTGAATTTGACATGGGCACTAGATTGTCAGAGATAATTACCCAGCTCTGTGTTTTCTCTGACTTTCAGGCAGGTGGTACTGAAATGTCTTGTTAGTGTCAGAAATCTTGTTTGTGTTTCTCACATGGGTGTTTTATTGATACTTTTACAAGGTGCACGTCTGATTAAAGCATTACTGCATGTAATAACGACACCCAAGAAGAAAGGCCATCCCCCTTTGTTTCGAAAAATAAGATGGTGTGCACAAAATTATAAGGAGGGTGCACTACTGTACAAACAAAACAGCACCTACACCAGTGATAAAATGTTGCTCTATTAGAGGTGTACCATAACACACTGTGTACACGTTTAATATTGTAGTTATAATCACATTATTTGATACCTATAGATCAGGAGAGCTCAAGGTTTGGATGACTGGGTGCCAATTAAGGGAGCCAGCATATAATGAAGGGCTGCACATGAAAAGTTCAGTTGCAAATGTGTCCACATAAATCGCTAACTTTAGCTAACAGCACTAACACTGATGACAGAATGTAAAAAATCGTGAGGTGCCACCAGTCACCATGTCATCCCCAACCTGACAGGTGCTTGTTCGGGGGCACAGTTTGACGCAGTAGCCTAGTGGTGTCTGAAATGTCTCAAACTTTTGATAGCCTATTATAGAAATGAAAGGCTGTTAATGAGGAGAGGGGAGAAATTGCCTTGGTTTAAAGATTCTCTCTGACCTACTGTTCCCAGATCATTGTAAAGTACAGTACTGTAAAGGTTCAGCAGTCTATGAACTACAGCTGTTACACACACAACCCACCACAGCTCTTTAATCGTTCATTAGTGCCATCTATTTTGTTTGTTAGTACTAGTTGTATTGATCCAGCTGCTGTGTGTCAAACTACTGAATCAACCTTTTTTGTCCGCCGATATTTGTTAACGCTACCCGCCCTCAGACCTCGTTTGTTCTGGTTCTTGATTGGTTTCAGTATCATTTAGACCCCAGGTGTACAAAGAGGTGTTAACAAATCTTTGGAGTAAAGCCAGTATTGGTTTTAGCACTTAGAGCAGTCCAGTGTTGAGAGACTTGCACAAAATTTAAGATCGATTTAGCTACTGCTCCCGGATTACCAAGAGCTGTGTTTCCATTGTAAAAGCCTCGACAACACTTGACACCTTACAGTCAAAAAAGCCTCATCAGTTTAGGAACTGAGGAAAATGACTATATCTGTAGTTTCGTGAGAACGAGCATTTTTGAAAGCAGACAGACTTGTCATAACAGATAAAGCACAGGTGTAAGTAAGAGCATTAATGAGGATTCTGCTGTAGGTATGTAAAGGATCTGACAGTGATTATAGTTTGTACGGTACAGACATATCATAATCATGACACGCTTAACAATTGAAGAACTCTTACACTTTGTGTTAAGTGTTTGTCAAAGCAGGGAACAAAGCAATTACTTTACCAATTTCTGCTTATAAAAGTAAGTATTTACTCGGTAAAGTAACTACTTCCATTTGTTTATTAAGGCACACAGTATGGTTTGATAAGCCTATTTACTGTAGCCACAACAGGCCTTTAAATCAAGCATCACAGGTTAGTTTTTAGTATTCAGCAGAATTCAATAAGTGTTTGACAGGTATTCCTTATCGCAACAGGCCTAATGAAATAAAAGTGATAAAAGTAATTTACGTTTATTCTTTGTACCGCTAACATTAATTTAAATCTTGAACATGGAATACAGCTTCCCACTGTAGGCCTATTTTTGTCACTGATCTCCAGGAGGGAAATGTAATATTCCATATTTCCAGGAAAGCAAGCTCAAACTGCCTGAGCCGTCAGCCATTGTGCGCAGTGACAGTCTAGCGCTGATTGATTGACTGCTTTATGACATTTATTGTGCTGCTGTAAGGTCTGGTGACTAGTGGCCCTGCAGTGTTCCAAGTAACGTTAAGTTATTAATAACTTACAGAAACATTGCGTGCAGTAGACCACCTTCTCTTCCACTCCCTCTGTCACTCTCTGTCACAAGACAGAGGGACTGAGCATTGCTCACCCGGTCCAGACGTCATGAGGGGTGACAGTAGATCATAACTCTATATGTCTGCTATGATCAAGACACGAGTAACAAACACATTTTAAGTTTTGTAATTGTAATTGCCTTATTCGATTTGAAAAAGTATTTAATTACATTTCTAGTTAACACCAAAAGTATTGAAATTACAGCAATGTGCTACATCTTTGTTACTACTTTTGTGTTACTCCCAAAATAACCCTGCAAACTAGTTAACCATACAACCATGGCATGTAACACATATTGTATTGGAAGAATACAGCCTTAGGTTAAAAAAACACATGCGCTCCATTCAGCTGCTCTTTTACTACTGTTTCTTATATGTCTGTTGGCTTTGGTTATAGCTTTTTTTTTATCTAATAAAAACGATATCCACGGTAATGTTGTTCAAAAGAAACCATAAAGCTTTTAATAATCTCAACACGCCTTTTCAAAGTGCGATTGATCTTCAAGGCTGAGTGTGAATGACAGTAGACCATGGCTTCATGTGCAAGAAAGACAAGCCTGCAGAATGAAGTGGTGGTCCTGTATGCAAAAGGAAGAAAAGAATAAAAGAGGAAAGAGAGAGAGCGACACAGAGGATGCAGTGGAGCAATGGAGTGGAAGGAAGAGGCGTGGCACTGATTGTGAGCAGGAAGACGGTGTGACAGCTGCTAATCAGATTAGCCTCAGCCTTGGCTGTCTAATGAGCATCCTCCTTTGTGACAGTCATCTCACAACGCTGTCAACCATGAACACACGCTCAACAAGATTCTCTATAGCCCCTCTTCTCCACAGCCAGATTAGGGAGCGAATGCATCAGAATGGAACCAAAACAAAAGAGAGAGAGAGAGAAAGAGAGATAGGAGAGGAGAGATGCTGAAGACTCAGTGGGAAAGTTTCATTCATGTGTGAGCGTTGCGGATCACAGAATTCTCCCCTCTAATGCTCAAGTATCTCTCCGCCAGAAGGATATGTGTTTCCTCTAGTCCCACACAGTCTCTCTCTGGGCAGATTGTCTGTCTTTCTGTCTCAGTGTCTTTACAACACATGGCTCCCTCCAAGACTTCAGAGTGATTCAGAGCACAGCTCAACATCTACTCAACTGAAACTGAAGCCGAGCACAGTTAGGATTAATTGCTTGCCGCTCTCTCTTGAGCTGCACAGAGGAGTCAAATCACATGCCGTCACTGTGGCTGAGAGAATATGGTCTTGCACATCACAGGCTAGAGGTTTCTTATTAATAAGAGAGAATAAGAGAGAGGAGGGGAGAGAGGAATCAGAGCTTGTGTCATATTGAGGGTAATGACCTGTCTGGATGTCTTCATCATGTCACTACGATAATGATCATAGATACTGGGGCCATTGCATAAGCAATCCACCATGGCCTGACTTCTAACGCTCATTTAATTTAGAAGGCACCGGCCAACCCCTAGCTCACATTCAGTTTGTATTTCTGTTTTATTGATGCAGTATATCCTCATTGTTGGCACTGAGATCCTACTGACAACATTTCATTTCTCTCTCTACAGGGGCCTCCAGGACAGCATGGCCCACGAGGCCCTCAGGGACCCATTGGTGGAGAGGTAGGGTGCAGCATGACTTTATAATCCATTTCATCTTCTTTTTAATCACACATTTGGATTTAGATATGGGCATGACTACAGTGGTATGCAGCACATCTTGTTATGACAGTTTGTATGGTATCTATCAAATTAGTGCCCAACAAATAAGTGCCTTGGTTATGCACCCTAGGTTATGTATAGGTAAGGAATCATGGTTGGGCATTGTCATGTTACGTACTTAATGTTAAATTATGTACTGAATGTAACATGAGTTCACTGGTTTAACAACGAGACACAAACACCTGTCTCCTGGGGGAAAGTCCTGTGTTTGTCTGACCCATCCACCACCCCTACCTGCCTCCTTGCATGGACTTTCGCTGTTTAAACTTCCTTCTTTACTCCTGTCAGCACACTGGTCAGCACATCAGTTTATGACATCATACAAAGAAACTATTCAGATGACATTTCAGCCCTCAGGCCTCCTTCAAGATCACTGATCATAGTCAGACACAGGCACTGATATGTTATATAGGCTATACAGTCACACACCTGATGTTGATTAGATATCCATGTTTCACCATTCACCATGGCTGAAACATCATATGAATAAAAGAGAAGTGCATATGGAGCCAGAGTGTGAGACGCTTGTTTACTACTTTAATATCCATCTTTATAACACAAATGTAAACATTCCTTTAAAATGTTACATTCAAATCAATCTATAATGATTGTTAAATTAGTTGCAACAGTGAATGCATCATTTCATTTGGTAATGCTAATTAGCACAATCAGTATTGCCAAATATAATAATTTCTTCTTTTATAATGTTTTTTTTTCATGATTTCTGTCAGACTTGATATTCTAGCATTTTTTAAATATTTATAATTGATTCATTGAGGTTTGTAAATATTCATGCTTTGTTTTTGATTTTTTCATTTTGAAAATGTATCACTGAGGCTAAATCATTAGTTTTGTTAATTAAACGTTCTCTATTTTCATGCCTTTGTGACTCATAAAGAAAACATGATGGTGGATCAGCTTAATTATCAAAAAGACCTCCGTTCAATATCTAAATTTCAAAGTGAACAAAAGCTTAGTCCTCACGCACCACAGACCTTTTGTATTTTGCAGCTCCTCATCTCTTCATATACAGTCTCTTCATTTTGAATACTTCCTGCCACAGACCCTCCACTGCTTTTGAAACTTGAATTATTAAACAGTATTAGGATATAATCCCTGGGAGAGAGTTATATTTACTGCTCTATGAATCATTAAGAAGTATTAGACTATCATCCCTGAGAGGCAGTTATATTTACCTCTAGTAATGGCCGTCTCTCCGCAGCCTCTCACGCCGGTCAATTATTCAACAGCAAGCTGCAGAAATCAGTGTGAGCTATGCTAGTGCTTCATAGCAGGATGCATGGAAATACAAGGGTGCAGAGATGGCGGGATCCATAAATGGATTGATACAGGAATAGTGGAAGAGAGTGAAATGGTGGTGGGATAGCATGTGAGGAAAGCAGTTGACAGCAGGAGCTCAGCAGTAGTGCGGGGTTGTACTCAGCTCTCATGTTTGTGCACTCTACCGAAAACATGCTTTTACTGAGTTTGTCTTAAGGCACAAAGCACAATGCACTGACACACAAGCATGCTAGCTTACATGCATGCACATACACATGCACAAACGAACAAACAAACTGATTGAGAAGGGGGGAATAGCATCCACCCCACTGTGTGACTCAAACACTATCCACATAGCAAACCTGACACTCAGTATTTTTCCTTGTGTTGTGATAATTCTGTTCCAGTTTCAGCGTTCTGTGAGCAGAACTGCTGACAAACAACAAAAACAACAAAAAAATACACTGCACCAAGAACTTGATTTTGAAAAATCAAATGAATATTTCAAACTTGCCCTTGTTTTATGATATTTTGGCTCAGGCTGTTCTCTCTCCTCCTGCCACAGGGCCTACCTGGATTAACTGGTGGAGTTGGTCAGCCTGGACTTGTTGGAGAGAAGGTCAGAATTTCTCATTAGCAACTACGCAGCATGTGCCTCTGCACACAGAGTATAATAGTGGTTGTTTGTGTGTGTGAGCTAGTGCGCCATTGTGTGTGTGTGTATGTTTGTGTGGTGTGATTTTATCTCCCTACTGTTCCCTCTCTCCCAGGGTGAGGACGGAGAGGCTGGAAACCCTGGACCAGTTGGAGAAACTGGCATCCCTGTAAGTCACGTGATCTCCATCTTTCCTTCCTCGCAACCTCATCCTATCTTCGCCCTTTCCTTGATTGTCATTTCCCATGCTGTTGTCCCAGGGTGCTAAAGGCGATGTAGGGGAGAAGGGTGACTCTGGCCCTCCTGGTGCAGCTGGTCCTCCAGGACCCAGAGGAACACCAGGGGAGGATGGAGCCAAAGGCAACCTTGTAAGTCTTCCTCTTTCCGGATCAGTGACTTTTTCTTTCTCTGGTTGTCAGGTCAGTCAGTCTGTTATTGCCATGCCATGCATGTGATGGTTTCTAATGCACTGTATTTGCGCATAGGGCCCTATTGGATTTCCTGGAGATTCAGGACCCTCTGGAGAAGCTGGTGTCAATGTGAGTATTATTGATATTCATTTGATCACTAATTTGTCTATAAATTATAGTATAATCTTTTTTTTTCTACATAACGTTTTTCATCCAGGGTATAGATGGTGGACCAGGGCCTAAAGGAGATAGCGGAGAGCCTGGCAAAGCAGTAAGCAATGATTGTTTTTCTACTTCTTGCATTTGTTGACAACACAAATGGCTCTTACATGCTCAACTGAAGTCTTTATTCTCTTTGACATATGAGGTTTTGCGTCATGATAATTATGGCTGAACATTCTTCTCAGTGATTTGTGACTGAGTGGGAACGTGTTTATGTTTAAATTTTTTCTGTTTTCTGCAGGGACCTCCGGGAGCCTCTGGAGAGCCAGGTCCTTCAGGACCTCCTGGACGGAGGGTAAGCCACACATTTTTTGTGTGTGCGTGTATGAGTATGTGGTTACATGTGTGTTTGTTTGTAGTCAATAGCTCTTGTCTTCATGTCAGCAACACTGTCTTTCTCAACCCCAGGGTCATATCGGTGCTGCAGGAAAAGAAGGGAAGCAAGGCATGAAGGGAGCCAAGGTAACGATAATGACTGACACTGAGCTCAGTGGTTGTGCATGGTGACTTCCAACATATAGCCTTTCTCAACTATTTTGCTCCCAATGCCTTGCTGTTTATGGCCGTTTTTCTGCTCTGTAGGGGACGACAGGAACTCTGGGTCCAGTGGGGAAGACAGGCCCGGTGGGACCTCAAGGACAGCCAGGGAGGCCTGGTCCAGAAGGTCTTCGAGGCATCCCAGGTCCCGCGGTTAGTATACAATGTAAAATGCTGCTTTAACATTATTCTGAAGCTGGTACCGTCTCTGAGTCTGAACCAACATCACTGAAACTGATCCAAACATGAGGTCTCATTTGTGTTTAATCATTACTTTACACTGCAAATTATGTGTTTCTTTTCTAGGGTGAGCAAGGATTAAATGGGCCACCAGGACAGACTGGACCACCAGGACCATTAGTAAGATCTTTATATTTGGCTGTTACTGGAAAAGGGCAATTTGGGACATTTAAGATAATAAATCAGGATTCACAACCAAACCACATTTCATGTACAGTATCTACAGCACTGGCCAACTAATACATCTACCATTGTTAACAGGGGCCGCCAGGACTTCCAGGATTAAAAGGAGACCCTGGATTTAAGGGAGATAAAGTGAGTGTTTAGTCCATGCCAGAGAGAACACTCTGTACTAGTGTAAACCTTGGCAACCAATGTTGACGTACCATGTCCCTGTCTGCAGGGTCATGGTGGGTTGATCGGTCTAATTGGCCCCCCAGGAGAGCCCGGTGAGAAGGGAGACAGAGGCCTGCCAGGGATCCAGGGTATACCAGGGCCTAAAGGAGATGGGGTACATGTAGTTTAAACACAACGCATCTGATTCTCTGCTACACAAAAGAAGTTCAGTTCACTAACAAGATATGCTTGTCCTCATATCTAGGGTACAGCTGGCAAACCTGGTCCCACTGGCCCACTGGGACCTCCTGGACTAGCAGTAAGTGTCTTAGCTGTTGCAACATTATATATGCTTTTCTATGTTGGGGTTATAAACAAGTATGTCTTCATCTACTGTACGTGACAGTAATTTGAAATTGCAATTGTTTAACTGCCCATATGGAGTTTATACCTGTGGTCTGCTGCATCTTGTTAATGCACATGTAAATCTGAATCAGGAGCGCATCTTTTAATCTTAAGCCATCCATCTGCAGGCATAAAACAAACAATGAACAAAATACACATACCCTATGCTGAGGGAGGATTTCTTAAAAAAAAAGGCATCACAAAGTACAGTCATTGTTATATCTCTATATGCTCTCTATTATTTGCTCCATAACTTTGGTGCAAATTGGCATAATTTCTTCACTGAAACTCAATAAATAGTAGGGATGTCCCGACTGAGTTTTTCTCCCCCTGATCCTGATGTGAGTCATTAAATATTTGGCCGATACTGAGTCCCAATCTGATACTCCTATTTTCCTAGATAATACAGCTGCACAGTGCATACTTCAAGTACTTTAAAGTTATTAAAATCAATCCATTGAGTAGCTCTGCAATGCATTAAGATCCCGGCATCCAAGCTATTTCATAATGATTTTTTTTAAATTAATTTTTGTTTTTCACAAAATAACAAAGTACAGAACAACAAACCCTCTCTGTAATATTTTTGGCCTTGTCGCTGCATCTAGGGAATTTCTCTGTCCCGTTAAGAGAGAGTATCTTTTAGTGTTTGTTGCTTCGTGCAGCCTTTGCCTGAGTGACCTGAATGATGATTGCGTGGATTAAGCTACATGAATATATTACTCTTACTGGCTTTTTGCTCGCAGGGCTTTTTTTGTTGCACTTGCAGTGGAGTGGTGAGACTAGTTGATCTGTACCGCTGTCTTCCTCTTCTCAGAATAGGGCGGTGAAACACCATGCGCCATAGATGACAGCAAAACACAAGAGACTCTTTCACTGAGCTGAACTGAAACCAGTGCTTATAACTTTAGTTCAATCAGGAGAGACTTGTTTTTATAGTAAAAAGATTGTTTATTAACGTGAACAAACAATGTTAACGACAAATGTGAAAAGTCTTTGGCGATTAGACTCCATGGAGATGGTGTGATTTAAAGAAGGGTGATGAATCCATAGTCGAATAGGGAACCCCCTCGGGGTAGTAGAGGTGGTGAAGATGAGATGAGAAGAAGATGGAAAAGTGCTGATGATCTGGATGAGTATAGGAATGAGCCTTTTGCCCTGGACTCTGGATTAGAGTTTAGATTCTCAGCCCGTACCCGGGCCAACATTTCACACCAATATCCGCAGGCTGGCCGGGCCGGGCCAAAAAGCCCTAATCAGCAATATTTTATTTAGCCTTTAATAACTTTTATGAGACTGGGGCATCAAAAGTTCATTCCTGTTTTTTTTATTTTTTTATTTTTTTTTTAGATTATTATGAAAAATCTTGTTTTAAGGGAAGCAGTGTTTTGCACTAGGTTGTATAATATCTTTAAAATATTTATTTCTTAAAAAAGAAAAAAGATTTAGGCTACATAGGCGTTGTCATTAATGTTGCATTGTTCTTGTTTGTGTTGTTTTTGTGATCTTTTCTGAATAAACGAACATGCCAGATGGCAGGTTCATGCCTCGTACTTGTTCTATTATTTATTAA
Source organism: Epinephelus awoara (assembly GCA_035609425.1). NCBI lineage: Eukaryota > Metazoa > Chordata > Actinopteri > Perciformes > Serranidae > Epinephelus > Epinephelus awoara. The sequence continues at coordinate 18,446,604 of CM069311.1, read as the reverse complement.
CTCTAAACATGGGCAATTCCTGTGTGTTGTTCAATAGTTAGAGTACACTGACAACAGCATAGAGGTTGCTGCAGAGATGCGGGAGAGTCAGGACCCTGAACAGCTACGCCGCCGAGTTTAAACAGGCCACCACGGCACGGATTTAAAAAAAAAAAAAAAGTCGGGTGTTAATAGGGCTCGGGCTCATAATTACAGTTAATATGTCGGGCAGGGCCGGGCTCGGACACGACGTGCATGGGCTCGGTGTAGTGTTGGGCCGGATTTTTTAGGCCCGATCTAAGCTCTACTCTGGATACTATGGCTTGAGGTGAACAGGATGGAGGAGGGTGCAACAGTTCTTCCTAGAATGACAGCTGACAGCAGCAGAGGAGAGAGCAGATTTAAAATTTTGTAGTAGCATCCTCATTGGCTGATAGAGATTGTGGCGAAGTTTTATTGGACTAGAAGAGTGAACACACAAGTAATGAGAGTGGGAGGGAGAGAATTGTAAATGGATGAGCACAAAGAAAGTCCTCCTGAGCTTCATTAAATAACACAAATAAAAAGTCTCATACTGCCTTTTGCTCTTGTTTATGGCGTGTGGTGTTTAGCCGTGGGCGGGGCTCAGCAGAGTGAAAGAGAAACAGACAGAAGAGAGTTGAAGAGTTGACGAAAGCTTTACATCAAACAAAGGATCATATCAGGCTCTATATAGCTCAATATAGCCGATCCCACTCCATTAAAAAGTGTGTTTATCAGATCAGGACATCCCTAATGATTACTTATATACATGTCATAAAAGATTTGGCTCTCTGGGGTTTAAGTGATGATACCAGCTAAGCACCGTTTTATCCAGACAGCGTACAGTCCCGTTATTACTCATTGTTACACAAAGTGAAAGTCATAATTCTGACCTGCCCTGTTGCAAAGCAGGTGCATGATTTTCCATTGAATAGCTGATTTTGCAGTACTTACTTGAGTAATTATATAGTTTAGTAAGCATTTATCCTTTAAATGTATGTTTTCACTACTTACTCCTCCTCTCCACTCTTAGGGTGCAGCTGGCGCGAAAGGATCGAAGGGAGACACGGTGAGTTCAGTAATCTGTCTTATTTATACATTGCCATTGCTGTACTCACACCTTAGCTTGGTTAGCAGCTGCTGGGAACATATGTTATGGGGAGAGAGAAAAAGTGTGTTTGTTGGCTTAAATGTACCATGCTTCATAATCATAATGCTCCACTGTGTTTACTGCATGTCTTTGGAACTAAAAGCCTGCTGTACAGCCACGCTTGCCTTGTGTGTGATTTTTCCATCGGGCCCTTTTAATAGGATTTGGTTCTGGTGTGTGTGATGTTATGAAAACCACTATAGTGTGTCTTGAGAGCCAAAGCTTTGACCACAGAGTGCTGATGCACACAGCTGGATAATCCTATAAAGCAGCAGCCATATCTGCCTGGATAAAGCTGGGATTCGGCCAAGTGGTGCGAGAGAAGCTCCAGGTGAGACGTGATTGACACAAACTTTTGTCCTCTTCTATTCTTCAGGGTATCGTCGGTCCCAGAGGAGATCCAGGCCCTGCTGGACCCCCAGGACCCCCAGTGAGTATCGCCAATGATCCACACCATGGCCTTCTCAGTGCCAGCTTTACCCTCTTTCTGTCCCTTTTACCTCTTGCTCACCTCTCTGTGCTGCCTCCAGGGACTCCCTGCGACAATCATTGAGCCCCTGCCTATCAGGGAGGGCAGGCGGAAGAGACGAAGGCACTCCGATCGGGCAGGAGGAGCAGCCCAATCCAGGGAGGAGGATGTGGATGTGGATATGGACGAGTTTCTCCAGGGAGATCAGCCTCTGGAGGATGCTGAGGGAATGGAAGAAGTTTTTGCCATCCTATCTTCCATGAAAACAGAAGTGGAGTTGATGAGGAGGCCCCTGGGAACCTTTGAGAGCCCTGCCCGGACCTGTAAAGAGCTCATGATGGTCCAGCCTGACTATAAAGATGGTTAGCACAGACATTGTTTCATAGGTTTTTATCCAAGAAAACAAGTCCAGGAAAAACTGGAATGCATTTCAAATAAGCCCACATCCCCTAACATATAAACTTTATAAAGTCCAAATGCTCTTTATCACTACACCAGCTGAATGTTACCATCCTGATGTATTCATTATATCAAAATCTGGTGCTTGATTGATGTCCTTTCTTTGTGCACATTGTAGGAGACTACTGGATTGATCCTAACCAGGGCTGTAACAAAGACTCCATCAGGGTCTACTGTAACTTCACAGCTGACGGAGAGACATGTCTCTACCCTGACAAGAGGATTGAGAATGTAAGTCTCCAATCTCTTGCTGTCAGCCTTTACAAAGCCGACCTCGTCATATTACATCAGCGCACAAATCGCTCCCTATATCTCTTGAGCCTAAAATTTTTACTCAGCATCCTCTCTCTCTCTATCTCTCTCTCTCTATCTGGGTGTCTAGGTGAAATTAGCAGCGTGGAACAAAGAGAAGCCAGGAAGCTGGTACGGCCAATACAGGAAAGGCAAGCAGGTACAAAAAAAACAAAAACCCTCCTCTCCTACCATTAATCTCAGCTGGCTCCAAATGCCAGGCAGTCCTTTTTTTTCAGCTAAATTACTCATCCTAATTGAAAGCTTTAGAATGATATTCATGCATATGATTGAGGCCCGAGAATTTGTGCAAATGTGTTCACGTGCATGTGTATGCACGCGTGTGTGTGTCCATCCATGTGCAAATGGCTGCATGTGAATGTTTATTTGTATATTTGCACATTGTATAATTTGGTATCAATTTATTAGACCATGTGCAGTGAAAGAGCCGACTTAATATTGCCAGCAGTTGATTTCAGCAGTCTGGATGACTCACACAGAGCCATTGCCAGCTCTTTTATTGACTAGCATTCAGGGCAGCACGCTCAGAGCACTGGCCTTTCATGTGCACCTGATCAGAGGTCTCATACCCCTCTCAGATAATCACAGAGCTGCCAGCACAATTGCAATTTACTGACTTTCACACAGAGTCCTTGGATCTGCTTAGAGTTTTTTTTTTCTTTCCTTAATTCCCCTACTTCCTACTTTACTTTCCCTGTCTGTTTTGATTTTGGAGAGAAGTTGCTGTAACTTTTTCACCCTTGCTTACGTAAACTCCTTCATCAGCACAAGCTGGGAGATTTGTAATTTTGGTGATGTAATTAAAATTAGAACTCATATTTGTCTGAGACAGATTACAGGCTCAGACGTGTTTTTCTGTGGCTTTGTCTCTTTGAGAGAAAACCTGTTTTTGTGTATTTGCTCTCATCCTGTGAGATTTGGTGTAATTTAAGGGCAATGGTGTTTTATACATTTGTCTACACACAATATATTTCTCTGCCTGGTTAGTACACCAATGCCTGTGTGTCTGTGTCATCCAGTTCTCCTACATAGACAGGGATGGGAACCCTGTGCATGTAGTTCAGCTGACCTTCCTGAAACTACTGAGTGCCACAGCCAAGCAGAGGTTCACCTACACTTGCCAGAACTCGGCAGGCTGGTTTGACAGCACCTCCCGCTCCTACCAGCGTGCCCTGCGCTTCCGGGGCAGCAACGATGAGGAGCTGACACAAACCAAAAGCCCCTTCATCAGTGCAGTGCATGATGGATGCCAGGTCAGTGCAGGGACTTGTAAGGGAAAGGGAGTAACTGGACAAATAAGTTAGACTTAATGAAACTAATGTGTTTATCAATTGTGCTGCAGTAGCCATCAGATCACTGACTTGAATAGGGATTCAGGCCAGAGAGTGGGAGGAAAGCTAGTTAGTCGTATTAAGCCAAGCAAATTCTAATAATGGCTTTAATTTTTCTCTTTCAGTCCCGCAAAGGTCAGGAAAGGACTGTTCTAGAGATTGACTCCCCCTCGGCAGAGCTGCTCCCTATTATAGATGTGGCTCCAGCAGACTTTGGCAACAGCAACCAGAAATTTGGATTCCAAGTTGGACGAGTATGCTTCAATGGTTAACGATGCCAGGAAAAAAACAACAAAAAAAAACCAAACAGACCTGCACAGCAAGTTTTCAGAAAAAGAAACTGGACTTTTACCGCTGCCCCAAGCAATATTTATTATATTATGTTCCTGTATGTGGTGGGTTTGTGGTATACTATTTAAGACTCTTCAACAGCCGATGAAATAGGTTCTATGGCTTTACAACAATAAGAAGAATGGCGAGAAAGAGGACATGTACAAGTGGGAACAAAGCACATTTACCAAAGGGAAACATTCCAATTAGATATATTTAATTTTAAGTGTCTTTCTTTTTTTTATTCTCACTGTTTGAGTGTGCTGTAATTGATCCTCTAGAAGAAAGAGGACTGCACCACGTGTCGATGACCACTTACAAACAAGACAGATCTGTCAGAAAGGAACAGCCTGGCATTCTGTGGTGTGGGTCAGTTGAGTGGGACTTCTCAGACCTTGGATGAGCTAGTTGCTATCTAATGTTTTACAAAGACTGGGACAGAATAAATCAGAGGCGTTGCCGTGCTCATTTGCATGCTCAGATTTCACTATAATGACAATTGCATAGCAGTTGTGAACTAGCCTAGCATATTAAATCCACACAAGCGCCATAATTAATTTCCTGTGTTCAGGAATGATAAATTGTCCCTTTTACCCTTCAACTGCAGTTTGCTCAGTGATTAGTATTCAGTAGGCGTAGCTAGTTATTGAACCCGACACTTACTTGAACGGATAAGGTTGTTTCCTCTATTGGACTGCTTCCCTCCATGGGTTTGATAATAGCCTTTTTGAGCCCTCCATTTTTCCAAGGACTACAGTACTGTATATGTCACACTAACATCCTGTCTACTGCAGTATACACCTGCTAATGACATACCTCAGCAAACAGGCTGGGGATATTTCAGGGGATGAATTATGAGCATGCTTATTAAAATGTTCTCTCATCTTAACTGCAGTTCTTACTACCAAGAGACATTTCACACATCTCTTGAAAGCATTTTATAATTGCTGACATAACCTGTTTTCACTTTTCTGCCCCACTCAGTTTTTTTTTTTTTTTTCTTGGTTTTGTTCATGTGTTGAAATTTCGACGGAATATGTTCCTGTTCATTTGACAGGATTTGCTCTTCAGTGGTGCTAAAGATGATTCTGTTATTATTGTGTCACTGTGTTTGTGTGTCTCTGTGGGCAGGATTACCGGACTAGAGAGGAAGAGGGGTTATTGCTCTTTCAGCAGCACAAAACACTCTCAGAGGCTTGGGGACTGGTCTACTGTGTTTTTTGCACATCTTCTGGCTGATTGTGCCAATTTCACAGGGCCAGTGAAAGGAGGTTAGGGACAGTTCAGAGCAATGTGGTTGATAGCTTTAAAAGGAAAATCCGTCTTAAACTGAATTCACATTGCGACATTCTACTGATACAGTAAAGCCAGTATCTACAAATGCAGATGACTAAACTAGAAATTCCAGCATCAAGACTTCATCAGGTAACATTTTGAAAATCCATTGTATTTTCTTTTTAATTTTTATTTCAAATTTCCTTTGAAAATTGTAGAGCTGTGAATTAGAAATTGTCCTCACATCCCACTGAGCTTACCAGGGTGCCATTACAGTGCCATGTTATTTCATTATTCACCATCTGTGGAGCAGCTCCAGGATTTGTTTTTAGATGTCATTATTACTGCCGTCTGTCGCTGTATGTCAGCTTAAACAGACTTCTTCAAATTAACAAATGAAACTGTGAAATATAACAGAAGATGACATATGCATGTGAATTCTATTTTACGGATGATTTTCCCTTTAGCAAATGAAATCTTAATGTTCTGCCTACCTTCTCCGTCTCAAACAGTAGACCGTGTTCCCAGCGTGTGTGATTTTGCAATTCACACTATTTGTTTCATAGCATTTAAACATTCCACTTATAAACTCCTCTCCTCCGGTCCCATCCTGCGCTGCCTCTCCTGTGTATAGTGTTTTTGTTGTACTAATTTTATATACTGTACAGTTATTCTGAGGAGTTTATGAGCAGTAACCTGCTGCCTGAATGAAAAACAAATGTATTTGTCACAAATTGATGTGCGAATAAAAACAAACAAGAAATCATTCTGTTATCTTTTACCACTCCAGACCTGCCAGGCGGGCAGGAACAATATCCATGACAGAATGTGGCTGTCTGCAGTGTCCAGTCAGAGTGTAATACACAAACAAGGCTCTTCATTACCGACTAGTTCTGCAACATTCCCTCAACAAGCTTGCAATCAGCATCCCCACGCAGCCGATGTAATCAACTCTGATTTGCTCCCCAGTTCATTTATTTCAATTAGCTCTGTTTCAGTCCTCCAGGGAGAAGGTGGAGAAGAGACAGAGGCAAGGGAAGGATGGAAGGATGGATGGTGAGAACAAGAGAAGAGATCTGTAATGAAATGGCCGAGGCTGAGAAACGCAGCCTTGGAGATTTGGTAGGTTTTAGGGGGAGTGGAGCTGTTCTGATGGGTATTCATGTGAGACAGACAAAAAGCAGACAAAAAAAGAATTGTAAAAGTCCCACTACTTTATTTCTAAGCAGTGTCTGAATTTCTCTGAGCCCCTTTCACATGCTCTCTCTCTGTATCTCCGTCTGCCTACTTATCTCTGTTGCTACCACAAACACACACATGCAATAATTGCTTTTTGCTACATCTCGCAGACTCATGCACGGACACAACACACACAAATACACACATGTACACGCACAAAAGCCTATTCTCTCACACACATTTAAGTACAAGGCGCTCATCCCCTTTGGGGCCTACTGTTCAAGGTTAGCGTCAATGGCAGAATAAAGGTTACCATGTTATTTTTTTTTTCTCCTTTCTGCTCTCTTCCACTCAATTGAATTTTAACCACACTAAGCTCTTGACCAAGAAAGGTCATCTGTTGCCACTAACTCAGAATAATGATCAAGCAGAAGAGCATTGTGACTGTCAATATGGTATTTCCGCAGCACCATGCCCTTTTCTCCCACTCACATTCCACCCTCTAGTGCCCGCTATTCCTGTGACATTGTGTCTCCAAAGTCTTGTATTTCTTCTGCCGTGAGGTGAACCTTTTGTTAGATAGTATTGCTGCGGTGCTTTACAACTATTTCCTCTGTTGAGAGCTGGAAATCTTTATGATGGGCTAATGTACAAGAATAGTGCACCGAATTGAGTCGTCAAACAAGACAATCATTTGGAAACCACCGATACAAAGTCTCCACATTGAACAAAGATAAACCAGCTTGTATAAGGCATCAAGAGGAGCTCTTCATCCAGCTGATCCCAGAACTCAGCTTTGTGAGAGGCAGTGGAAATCCCATGGAAATGCACTCCCTGGTGAGGAAAATTGATACTACATACTCACATATACAAACATATACAAGAATGCTGAACAGTGTGGGTGAATAGAGTTTTCTAGACTGTCAAATCACTGTGCTTGGGAAAAAAAGACAATGAAAAATGATGTGTTGCTCTACTAATTCTTCTTTTCAGGATTCTCTAAGCTGTTTCATAAGAGATACTTCAAAAACTACAATAGGCCACTGAATAGTAGTTGTGGAGCACACAGCAGAAAACAGGAAGCTTGTCATGTGTCGTTTTGAATTGTCATTTTTTATATCATCATCACCTCAAAAAAACGTGCTCTTCTCTAACAAGATGTTTTTATGATCTATTATTTTATGATTTCTTGCTTCCGTCTTTAAAGGTGCATTGTGTTAAATATGACCATGATTTAAAAAAATGAACAAACATCAACAGAATGTGTAGTAGAAACAGTTTTGATATTATGTTAAAAACACCTACAGTATATACTGTGTTGCAGAGATATCCACTGATATGAGCATGCTAACCAGCTAGTCACAGCCTATCTTGTCTTGTAATACCAATCACTCTAGAATTGGACTGTTTTGCCAGTCTGGTCCAGTTTATGAGCTCAGACCAGTTTGATTTTATGCACTGGCATTTGTCATATTGACATGTTGACATGTTGCCTATATTAGCAATCTGCTCTGACCATGTCATGGCACTGAATCCAACTCGTGTTGCATTAGTAATAAGCCATATGATAACATGATTAATATCACATTATGTTTGTTTATAAACGGGCTAATGGAGCGACAAAGTTAGTGTCTGACAGGCTGTGAGCTGAGCATGGCAACATGAGGGAGATCAAATTTTATTATAGCTTGAAGGGGGGAAGAGTGGCCCGTGTTGATTTGTTTACTGGAAAGCTCATGTTTTTTGGGGTGATGAAGCAAGACATGGTTGAACAGTTTTGAACAGTATTGTAGATGTCTTTGTAGGGACGTCCCGATCCAGCTTTTTCACTTCCGATCCGACACAGATATTACAGCCTTGAGTTTTGGCTGACTCCAATCCGATTCAAGCGCGTATTATACATATTCACTTATTTTGTTGTGAGTCATGTTAGAAAAGGTTTGATCTAGCGATATTACTCCAACAAGATACTTAATCGGGTTAGACAGAATGATCCACAACAGTTCGTATGAGAAACTGACCTGTTTATTGTTAACAGGGGTAATTAAAAAACTTTAAACCTGAACATTAACATTAAATAAAAAATACAGCTGGTTTGCTTAGGCTGCTTTGGCCCCTCAATAAATCAACACAAAAAATCTAACATTGAAATTAAAATAGCAGCAAGACTCCACACACTTGTGCTTTGGCCCCCTAATGAATAAAAAATAGATTATCACAACAAGACATTGTTGACATTTAACAAACAATGCAGCCTTTCCTTTTCAGTTATTTTTTTGGTGCTGTTTCCTGTGTGTCTGCATGCTGGCCTGGTGGATTGATAGTAAGTGCTGGAGTGGATCACTGGAATGGACTGTTTGAATCGCAGAGCGCTGGGTTGGTCGGAAAACCTGGAGCTGATTCCAAGAAAAACTGGAAACCGGAGTTCTTGGGTCGACGTTTTTCCATGCAGTCTGATCCGATGCTGATACACGTTTTTTTGCTAATATTGGCGGCCGATACCAATTCGAATATCGGATCGGGACATCCCTATGTCTTTGACACAGTTGAACGCTTGTTTGCTGATAGGACGTGAGCGGCTGCTACGTCAAGTGCGACACCTGGTAAAAGTCAGTATATCAGTCTGGTCAGGCTTTTAATATAAAACCAGTTTGAAAATTTTTACACTGGCCCACCCCCGACCTCAAGATGAGTCACTGTAGCATCAAGTCTGCCCTCAGTCCAACATATGAGGACGAATAAGTCAAGTCCCATTTTAGTTTTTGTAGTTTTGAAATACCTGTAATCTCTTGCTGTAGTATCGTTTTGATGTGGCTGATTTCTTGCTACAATGGTTTTGTTAAAACGGCCACACGTTAGTAGTCAGATGTAGGGGAGAGGTTTGAGGGATGGCTCATGAGAGTAGTACCAGATGAGTTGATTGTCACAGCTGTTGCTAGTTTGTGCTGATTTCATCTCTCCCTTTTTCATGCAGTTGTGTGTTCCATGGATGAGTGCGGTTCAAACCAAGGTGAAGGACACTGCCTGAGGTTTTGGTTTACGACTGAATGGGCTGGAGGAGCCGGGAAGCCATAGGCACAAGTCGTGGACTGATTTTGCTGTTGTGTGCTGGGCCGCAGTAAATGAAAGTATTGCATTTAGACGGAGTGCTGAATCCGTGCGCCTGTGCTGGGGAACTCACAGGGGTAGCAAGATGGCTACACTATGATATGGTGACTGTCTCTCAGAGTTTAAGAAGTTTGGTTGAAGTTTGCGAATTCCTGCCTTGCTGTTATTTGGTAGTTATTCCAGTAGTTTGGAGCATGTGGCAAAGTATTACACATTGCACCTTTAAAAAATAACTTTGGTTTCAACAGATGTCTTTGACTTTTTATTTTCATGTCAGTGAAGCTCACAAAAGTTTATTTCTGTAACTAAATTCGAAGAATTGCAGAACTCTGTATTATTGTTTGGGTGCATGATCTTTGGAAGACACCGCCCCTGCAGCGCTCTGTCTTTTAATGCAATCTGGAAAGGATTGTTATCTTATAATAATATCTTTGTATCTTTGTTGTATCTCTCCTGCTGTATCTCAAGGGTGACACACCAAACCCGATGCACTTTGATCTGCAAATTATTACCTGTGTTGGATACAGAATATCTACCTTGTAAGCCTTACCCTATAGATGAAAATCAGGTGAAAGTATTAGGTTTACTCTTGAGCTAAGCTACTGGCCAGCTCTGCATTACTGCTCGCTGCTATTCCATCAAGGATTTGAGCAGAGCTGTGGGTCTACAGTTGGCACTGATGAGCTACTTTTAGGCCCAAGAGTACATTAGTGTAACCCACAGGCAGGAGGATCCTTGGTTGCTGCATATTGGAAACAAGATTGTCTCTCTTATTCCATCTCCCTCTTATCTCTGTTCTCTGTCTCTCTGGCTCCCCCCTCTCTTGCTCCTCTCACATCTCTGTCTCATTATTCTGGAATTGAAAATGTTAGAGACGTTTCTTTGTCATTTGTTGGACTGTCTAGTCTCCCTCCTATGTTCGCTCTCTCTCTCTCTAGTTTCCCATGCCCTCAGCTCCTCTCCTGTGACGTTGATTCTAACTAAGCTGAACGTGTCACAAAGTCACAGAGAGAAACGCACAAATTAAACAGACGTTCATTAACGAGAGAGAGAGTCAGCAGGAATATCTACATTTCCGGGTGAACGGGGACACTCCCTTGGTCTCAACACATCCACCCGAATCCGGATGTTGTGTCACAGTAGATAACAGCAGACATTATTTTCCACGCCACTGATGTGTGTATAAGTGTGCATGCTGCTTTCAGTTTAGCATCTTGCACTGCACAAGTGGCGGGGAATAACTTGGATCATTTCTAGCTTGTGTCGAACGTGCTCCTTGATGCGTAGGCCTGTAGATGTTTCTGCGTGGGTTTGTGAAATCATGAGGACTTGCGGCTAAGCAGGGGCGCTCTTATTAGTGTGCATGCAAGTGCCTCTCCTGCCAGGTCCCATCCACAAGTCCTTTATCTCAGGGAGGGTGGGGGGAATCATTTCCGCAGATGCCTTTTCCATCAAAAGCGCTTATCGACAAAGCAAACATTAGTAAAGCAGTTTGAAAAAATGACTTGAAAGCGAGGGAGGGCAATAGAAATCCCCGGGCGAGTGGACAAAGAGCGCGGTGACGGTTCAGAAGCCCAAGGCCCTGTGCGTCTGAGAGAATGTCAGATGATTATCTGGCAGACAGAGAGCCCAGATTCAAACGCACAGCTTGAGAACACCCCCGCCGCCTCCAACACACACACACATATCCTACTCCTAATTTGCCGTCTGCTGCAGCTCTCAGCGTCCACATCCACAACCACTACTACTGCCATGCCATCCTCACTTAACTTGGTCCTTCGTAAAAGGAGGACTGAGTTGTCTGCGAGCTTCCCAAGACAGCCAGAGTAATCAGTGGTGTCTTATTTACCACAGTGGGAGAGGGACACGGAGAGAAATTGATGTATGATGAGAATGAGAGAGCAGGAAGAGAGAGAAAGACAGAGATCGTCATTCATATGACATGCTCGTGTTGTATGAATCACTCAGGCCAATTTAAACATGCAAAGCTGTCCATAAATCCAAGGCAGAGCGTGTTAATGGACAAACTTAGCCCTGATCAGGAAAACAGGAGGAATAGTCCCAGGGGATCTGTTTGACTTTGTGTGTGTGTGTGTGTTTGATTTGTTAGTGAATGAGAGCAAGCTAGAGAAAGTGAGGGAGAGAGTGCTAACTGCATGACCCCATCGCTCAATAGAGATGATTTTTCCCCATAAATCAGATGAGGCAGCAAGGGGAAAGAGCGCGAGAGAGACAGAGACTGAGCGATTCAGCTGTGGGAGTACACTGGCTCAGACCTCAGTTGAAAAGCCAGGGAAACTAATCGTTTTCATTCACCTCAACGAGCCTGTGGTCCTGAATGCAAAGAAAATCCTCTTCCTCTCCCTACCTCTCACTCTGTCACCCCTCCTCCCCTTTCCCTCCACCGTCGCTTCCCTTTCCTTCTCTCTCCCTCTGTGAATGATCAATGCACCCTGTCCTGTATCAGTTCCTGCAGCGGCACTGACATGGTTGTTATTCTATCACAGAGAATCGGATGTGGCAGCGTTTCATGGGCACCTGGACACTTTTCATAAATCTTGCAAAGGCAGAGGTGGACTGCCGAGAAAGCACAGCTTGTTGTGTGACAGACCAGGAAAACCTCATTTAGTCTAAAGAAAGACATAGAAAAAATACCCTGGTTGAGGTCTGAGGAGGCTGAAACACATGTAGTGGTCAGAGACTGTTTCCTGACACTTGTACAAAGCTACCACTGTCGTGTAATCTCTGTACTTACACCAGCAAAATGGATAAGGCCTAGTAATCAATACACCTGCTGACGAGATAAAGTGCATTCCTTTCTCTCCGCTCGACAACTGGCAACATTTGACTTATGCTTTCATATGTTTCACAGTAATGAGTACAATTGGGCCTGACTCTGCTGCTCTTCAATAATTCAGAGCCAACCTGAGACATGAAGCAATATCCTGAACCTGCAATCGGGAATTATTCCTGCAGTCACTCGCTTTTCTGTGTGTGTCTTTCTCACTAACTGTGATTAGATCTTTCTTTTTACTTTTTCCTCTTTTTCATACTGTCTACTGTAAGGTTAAAAAATCTCTTTATCTCACTCGCAAGTTACAGTGCGCACACTCACAGTATTGTCACACAAGGCAAGGCCATTCTTTTATATGGCATCTTTCAGACACAAAAGCAATTCAAAGTGCTTTACATAAGCAAAAACGTAAAAAACAAATACAGCAGAAAATAAGGCAATTCATTAAACAAAACAAACAAAAGCGACAGATTTAAAGGACGTAGGAGGCATACAAGTATATCTTTAAATGACCTCGGGAAAAGTGGTGGCAAACAGAAAAGTTTTAAGCCTCAATTGAAAAGAACAAAGGGTTGGGGCAGACCTCAAGTGCGCAGGAAGTTTTTTTTTCCAGATCTGTGCTGCATAATAACTGAAAGCTGCTTCTGCATGTTTGGTTCTGACCCGGGGGACGGTGAGCAAGCCTGTCCCAGATGATCTAAGCGCTCTTGATGGCTCATAACAGAGCAGCACATCAGATGCATTATTTTGGCCCCAAATCATTCAGTGTTTTGTACGTTAATAATTACAGTTTGAAATTAATTCTTTTATTCATAGGAAGCCAGTGTAAAGATCTAAGGTGACAAGGGTGACGTGTTCCACTTTCTTGGTTTTAGTGAGGACACAGGCAGCAGCGTTGCTTGACTAACACTGATAAAAGACTTGATTTTTTTACTCAGTATTCATGACTTGAGACCTGACTTAGACTTGAGACTCCTGAGACTTTTTTATTAAATATTTGCAGTGCAATGTGCACAAACCTGGCACCCACTAGGATGAGGCAATGCACAAGGCAGCTATCATGGAGGGAGCTAGTCCAAAAACAGTAAAATTGGGATGCAAGGATTATGTTGTGATGAAGGCAGAAAGAGGAGAACAGCAATATGCAAGGTCTGCAGCTCAAAAAACAGTGACACGACCACCACAACAGCCAGCTTCATCCAACACTACAAAAACCCACAATGAAAGGTACATGAATGTGTCTTTTTGGCTAACTAATAAACTAATCGGCTGCACAAATGTTAGCTAGAAAGCCAAGGTTTGACCAGATCATTAGAATGTCATATGACCTGACTTGTGACTTGCTTGGCTTGAGCAATGACTTGACTCCTCTTGCTTGACTTTTAGCAGGGACTCAACTTCCTTGACTCTCACCACAGAGATTTGCTTGGCCTTGTCACACCAAGTCCATATTTTTTGCCTGAAGTTGTCGCATGTTTAAAATAAATATGACCTCATGTTGTGTCGATCACGTTTGCACACTGACTCCGAAACTTTTGTCTGTCATTAAAATTTTGAGGACAGGTTCAATACTGCATTTTTCACATCCCTCAAAAGACTTTAGAGAGCTGTTTGACCAAGAAGCAGAGAAGAAAATGTGGCGTAACCCACGAGACACACATCCGCACACAGTATCATTTCATAACTCAGATAGCTTACCTTTAACAGATCAGATGGTAATATTCAGGTGGATGATGAGGATTAGAAGGAGGATGTGGACTGCACACTGTCAGGTTGAGAGACAGTGTGGAGACAGAGAGGGAGGACAGCTCAGCCCCTTCAGCTGCGGTGCCAAATCCAAGATGTGGGGAGAGAGTGGTGACAGCCAAGGAGGAACCTCCAATAGAAAGAAGCAAGAGAGCAAACGTGTCTGTCCATTTTGTCTCATAATGAGAATTTTTGGACTCAGTGTGGAAGGTTTCTCTGTGTAACAGTCTTGCTGAGACATGAGTCCTTTAAGTCTAGCTATATTTTTTAGATGACAGTGGGCTCATTTTATAATTCTGTTAATGTGACTGTTGAAATTTAGGCATACGTGCAGACTACACCAAGATTCCTGACATTGTTTAAGATCTGAAACATCAGGGCTTGAGGTGACTACTGACATTTGATGCATCAAAAACAGCTGTTTATGTTTATTTTCATTATTCATAATCATCTGGGTTTATTTTAATGTAAATCTGTGTTTCGTCTGCATAATTATGGTAGGATATTTTATTGTTTCCCAAAATATGAGCTAATGGGAGCATATAGATAATAAATAGAGCTGGACCAAGACTGGGCCCTTGAGGAACTCCACGTGTCATTGCTTGCATTGTTTGTTCAGATTTGTAAGAACCAACTGAAGAAACAAAAGTGCACCCGTGGCTTTGACTTGGTTCAGGTGGAATTTCCTGGCAGTAAATAAATTCAGTAATCAGTAATCTGAGAGCTGTAATCATCACTGCATTTGATAATCATTTCCCAATCAACACAGCACCTTAAGTTGACAAGGCCTTCTCTGATAGTCAACATCTCAAATACATACAGATAGTGTCTTCTACCATGTAATGATAAAAGTACCAGTCTTTGCTACTGATAAGACCTGACCGGTTTCTTTGGGGTATAGTAGATGGGTACGAATGCAAAGCAGGCCAATAGTAACACTATCCCACTTACTGTGAAGCACAAGCAGAGGTCTTTAGCTAAACCCCAGTTCTCTCTCTCCATCTATTTCCTCTAGGACACATCAAACAGTCGTTTCTAGTCAAGTCCCATATGCGCGCCTGTTTCAGCATCAGATGAAAGTGCAGCGATATACTGATTGAATGCTTCGCTGTCTGAATAAACCAGAACTCATTCTGTTTAATCCACAATGCTTCAATTTGAATTCCATTGAAGATGCTAGCTCTGCTGACGCTTCGTACGCTATATGATCTTTTACAACTTTGCACATGTATCCGAGTATCGCGGCCATGGTGTAGAATTCATGTACGCATGTATTAGAAAGACTGCGTGTTGATGCGTGTGCCCATGCTGCTGCAGTGCTAATGAGAGACTAGGGGTTTCAGGTGCTGGTACTTTGAGAGAGGAGGTGAGTGACAGGGCTCATGAATAGTGATGGCCGACAGCTGCTCATTAACCAAGAGACTGTCTGTCAGCCAGCAGACTGGAACAGCAGCCCTTCCTCTGTGTGTACACAGAGTTGCACATAAACACACACACGCATGAAAAGACATACAGATTCACACAAGCTCGTGCAGACACACACACACACACACACACACACACACACACATAGAGTTCTTATCTCCTTCATCTGGTTCCCCTGTGCCTCCTGTTGAGCGGAGGCCAATCCTGCCTTTCCCCCTGACAGCATGAGCCGAGTGTGCCTATTACCTATGTGCTCACACCACTCCCACTGGGGCAAGCCCCTCACTGAATATGGAAACACCTGCCAGATGTAAATTCTGAATGAAGCCCAGAGTGCAAAAGGTACAAAAGACTAAGGCTAAGGCACTACCCATCGAAAAAATGATATTCACTCTTTAAATGGTTCTAAACTCCTTGGTGAAGGAATGTCTGCTGCCTTCATTTAATGCCTCACTTTCATTTTAACAACCTTTAAAGAAACTTTTAAAATTCTAACACAAGGTGACCTAGATACTGTACGCACAAGTGTGTGTTCATTACTTTAGTGTCACGTTGCTCTTCAAAATAAAACTGATTAAAATTGCATAGACATAGTAACAAAAGTCTGCACGTCTTTGGTGGTCACATTTCCTTACAAGGATATTCACTGGAGGCTTATCCAAGGGGACAATGTAAGCCTGGTGCAACACAGTAAAATGTAAATATTGAAATTAAACACACTTATCAGAGGGTTATGTGTCATGTTATTATTTTTCCTACCAGATGCAGGTAGCTCAGGTGATGGTGAATTGTTTCCCCTTTGGTGTTTATGACTTAAAGGTCCAGTGTGTAAGATTTAGGGACTACTGGCAGAAATGGTACATAATATTCATAACTATGTTGTCATTAGTTTATAGTTAGTTTTTCATGGATCATGTTTTCTGAGTTCTGAATAGGAAAAAAAGCATTTATGTTTTCTTCCAGGTGAGTTTTAAATTCAGTGTTCTTTAAATACAATACAAAGCACACACTGTATATTGTGTGTTACCAAGTTATGTAACATTACTGTCATGTCTTTCTTTTGGAACATGGGGAAGTGGTGCACCTCAGCTTCCTCAGGCTGATATGAGTATCACAACAAACAAATACTGACAAAACTTTTTTTTTATTAGTTTTTACCTATGGCAAAAAGCAACTTTGACAACTTTTTTTCCACCTGTTTCACAGATGAAAAAAAATATGCAATGGGGAACTTAGAAAGATTATACTGGCAAAACCTTTTGTCAGCTGTTTTTAAGTCATAAGCACAGGTGGGGAAACAATTTAGAAAATGACTCACCAGATTTTTTTTCTTCACTTACCCTCGTTGTGTCTCTGTTGGTTGCACAAGAGCAGAGTGGGAAGACTGTCACTCCCATTTCAGTTACACTCTTAGATGGATTTGGCAGAATCTTGGTTGCTGAATGACAAATAGCAGAACAACATCTAAATTAGGGTCTGTCTTCAGTCCAAGTCCCTGCATCTTAATTTTTCTTTCTTTAAACACTTGGAATGCATGCCGACAATCAAAGATTGCAAAGCATCCTGAGACCTCTCCATTAAAAGCACTACATAACCAGCTGGCAACCTTCAGGGTTGAAAAATCAAGCCAGCGCTGAAGTGCCAAAAACTGTCGGTCCTTGACTTGCCACTGGAGGCTGGCTCTAAGAGTCAGTCAGTCCCCAATGACCCCCATGTTAAAATGCCAAACTTAACAGCAGCCTGGTCTATATCTAGTATATCGAATATCCCCATATGTGACGACTACGTTGTTGTGGTTCTATGTTGCAGAACCAATAGTAAATCCGCAGGCCGGTCCTTTGGTGGCTCGCTGAAGTCTTGTGCTCGTAAACATAGTCCGACTGCATTAAAAGTTTTAAACAAAGTAGCTGTAAGCCCTTCATTTCCACAATCTTGTGGACTGAGCGCACGTTTGATAAAACAGAGTTAAATCTCTCGGCATCCATTTTCAAGCTCTCTGTGTGTTTGTTTCCTTGCAGAGGAGAAAAGGGGGGCGCATATTTCCGGGAGGGCTTGTCCTTTTCAAAAATGCAAGAGGCGTTGCTTTGTTGCCGGCCGTTTTCTCTGGTGTGTTAAACACACTTTAGAGAGTGTCCCCAGACTATCAGAAGGCGGAGATCTCTGATTGTCTGGTGGCGAGACTAAGTGTTTTGTTGCACTGGAGCACCCTCTCTGGAGTCGAATGTGCCGTTTTTTTTCAGGAAGTACATTTTAATGGTTTTAAGTCTGTGTTTCGCTAATGAAAGTTAGCACTAGCACTAGTATTATCCCACTTAAGCATAGCTAGAAATACACTTTGCTGAGAAAGCTAGCAGCTAAGGTTATCTCCACCCAACTGTCCAGGGTCACTTCTGGGTTCAAAAAAGCAAGAAGGTCACAGCCAAAAACTCAAGGCTTCAAAACGGGGGTCCACAAACCAACAGGTGACATTGCAGCGGCTACATCGATTATTTTATACAGTGTATGTGAACATATTAAAGCTTAAATCGGTAG
The DNA here is from genome assembly GCA_035609425.1 of Epinephelus awoara. Classification (NCBI taxonomy): domain Eukaryota; kingdom Metazoa; phylum Chordata; class Actinopteri; order Perciformes; family Serranidae; genus Epinephelus; species Epinephelus awoara. The sequence goes on along the minus strand of CM069311.1, from coordinate 18,428,494 downwards.
CTCTACAGTAAAGACATCTGTTGATTGTGTGGAGGTCTGCTGTTTACTTGCACAACTTTGTGTGAGTATGTTTGCAGCTTGTCTGAGGTGACGTGATCCGTGAAAATTCTAATCTGGTGTGAAATGTGTTGATTTCAATGTTTCCAAGCATGTCTAAATTATAGCCACAGTGAATGTGTGTTCTACAAATGTGCGCCATATACAGATCTATTGTACTGACAATTTGTTAATCAATTAACATTACAGGCACCAGTTTTAAAAGATGTCTGTTTAGACATTACAGTAATGTGCTTAATTTTGCATCACGCCACATTTGTTAAGCCAAAAGATACCCACTAATTCCATAGGAGCTGCTCATGCTGCTGATACCTCTGACAAATGCCTCACTTTAAAACCCAAAATTTTTTTTGTCAAAGGTACAAAGTAAACAGGTGACAAATGAATAAAATCAGTTAACAGGCGAGAGAGGCCCATATCATTTTTTCAGGACTCAAATGCCACTGATTATTGGCATCATATCTCACAGGTGGTTGGAGACAGAACTTCAATAGGATGCCCATGTTGCTCTCTTTTATTTGGATGTCTATGTGTCACAGTGACTGGCAACAGGACACACACTGGACTCAACTTCTGACAGAGGACTTGGCAGGAAGGCTTAACAGGCAGTTTACTTAAAACGAAGATCAAAAACTGGCTTTTTTTTAAGTCAGCAGTAGGTCAGATAAAGCAAACAAACCAGAAGGGCTGAGACAGGAAGACAGGAAATAATAGGTGAGCAGCAGATCATAGACATGTTGTCACTTGCAGACAGGTTTCACAGCAGATAACACAAATTATCTGGTGATGAAAACTGGTAAACCAGGGCAAATTTAATTTATCCACACAGTATTTTGCTATAACGTTATTTAAGACTTCTTAAAGACTTCTCCTGGTTAGAATTTCTTCCATGTTCATTGTTCGGGAGGTTTTTACCAGGAGTCGAAATACCCGCAGAGGTCTCTTCCTCTCCAACACAAGCAGACATGATTAAACCTGGTAAAAACACTGAATAAAGCAGTTTCACGTTACAAATCAGTGTTTCTCCTCTGCTGTTCTACACGTGACAGACAAGCCACGAACCCAGCACCTGCTAATGTGTGCTCACCTTATTTATGATCCAGACGTTCAGGAGGTTTTTACCAGGAGCTGAATCATCCGCAGAGGTCTCCTCCTCTCCAAGATAAATGGACCCGGCAATTTAAACCTGTAAAAACACTGAATAAAGCAGTTTCATGTTACAAATCAGGGTTTCTCTGATGCTGGACAGGCTGCTTGCCTAGCACCTGCTAATGTGTGCTCACATTTCAGATGACTTAAGATCCAGATGTTCAGGAGGTTTTTATGGAGAGCTGAATTACACACAGAGGTCTCTTCCTCTCCAAAACAAACCTAGTGATTTATATTGGTAAAAGTACTGAATAAAGCAGTTTCACTTTAAAAATGGCCCTATCTAGATTCAGTGTCTGGTCTGTCTGTTCTGGGCTACTGTAGAAACATGGCAGTGCAACATGGCGATCTCTGTGGACAAGGACTCGCTCCCTATGTAGATATGAACGGCTCATTCTAAGGAAACGATAACATAACAATTCTTATTTTCATGTGATTATACACTAAATAAAACATACTTATTACAACTACAATCTTAAAAAAGTTGGGTTGAGGGCAACAAAAGACTGGGGAAGTTGCTGAATGCTCAGAAAACACTGGTTTGGAACATTCTACAGGTAAACATGTTAAACTGGTAACGGATGATGGCATCATTAATAGGTATAAAAGAGTCATCCTCAAATGGTTCAGTTGTTAACAAGCAAGGATCGTCACTTTGTGGAATTACTGTGGGCAAACAGTCCAAGAGTTTGAGAACAATGTTTCACAACCAGCAATCTAGAATATCATCAAAAGATTCAGAGAATCCAGAGAAATCTCTGCACGTAACGTGCAAGGCTGAAAACTAACAGTGAATACCCGAGAAACTTCGACTTCTCAGAGGGCACTGCATCAAAAACTGACTTGATTGAATAACGGACGTCACTACATGGCCTTGGGAATACTTTAGGTAAACCATTGTTGGTAAATACAGTTCATTGCTGCATCTACAAATGCAAGTTGAGACTGTACCATGCAAAGTGAGAGCTGTGTATCAACAACATCCAGAAGTGCCGCTGACTTCTGTGGACCTGAGCTTATCTGAGATGGACTGACACAAAGTGGAAAAGTGTGCAGTGGTCTGACAAGTCATTTCAAACAGCTTTTGGAAATCATCAATGTACTGTCCACTGGGTTGAAGAGAAAAAAGGACCACCCAGATTGTTTCCAGCTCAATGTTCAAAAGTCACTATCTGTGCTGGTATGCAGGGTGTTAGAGCCCATGGCATCATGGGTAACTTACACATCTATGAAAGTTTAATGCTGTAAAGTGCATACAGGTTTTGGAGCAGCATAAGCCTCGTTTCCACCAAACACTTTTAATATGATACCAAAAGTAACCCTTCTGACATGGTTCCCAGACCCTTGTGTTTCCACCGCAAACAGTACTCTTATGTGGGCGGGGTTGTTGTCACTCACTGCTCCGTCCAGCACTCACTATATTTCCTGGCTCTTCACCAGTGACACAGAATAAGTCTGCACCTCATTTATTGTCCACAGAACAAGCTTGCATGCAGATGTTTTCAAAACAAAATAGACCAGGCTGCAGTGAGAGTCTCTCTCCATGGGATATTTAAAAATAGGGGGTTTGTGTATGTAGTCCTTCTCAGGCAAGCTCCGGTTTAGTGATGTTATAGGTCACTGAAACGCCACTCTGCGACACCTTTTTCTCTCCTAGTGAGGATTAGAATATACTGTATGTATCACATAATCCAGTTGAAACTGATATATTTTTAAAAAATTATTGAGGATTCACTCATTACTAAAAGTCTTGGTCATCCAAGAGACACAGTAAAAGTAATAGAATGGTCAAAGTTGTCACATTGAAATGTAAGGTGTGCTGATGGATTCACAACATCAACTCATGCATTGAGTAACATTACAAGTTAACGTTCCACTTTAAAAGTTGCCAACAGTTGGCTCAGTGAATAAAATTATTTTTTCTCAGACTAAAGCTGCTGTGAGAGGCATCAAATTATTCTATTTTAACGGTCAAGTCAACGGACTGCAGTGTTCACAGCTCCACCTTTTAGTTTCAGATCTGTGTGCTAGGTATCCCAACAGAGGGGGGACCAAAAATGGGGATGGTATGAAAAGGTTCTATTGGTACCATCCACCGTTTTTCACAGTGGAAACAGACAAAAGCATACTGAACTGAATGGTACCGCACTGCTTGGTGGAAGCAGGGCTACAACAACAACAGTGTGACTTTGTGGTAAAAGAGTGCAATTCTTTACTGGTCTGCCTGCAGTCCAGACCTGTCTCCCATTTAAAATGTGTGGCGCATCGTGAAGCACAAAACACAGCAACAGAGGCCCTGGACTGTTGAGCAACTGAAGTCGAATGTCAAGCAGGACCAGGAAAAAAAAAGTCTTTCAAAACCTCAACAGTTCATGTCCTCAGTTCCAAAACACTTAGGTGATGTAACACAGTGGTAAACATGGCCCTGTCCTAAATTTTTTTGAACATGTTGCAAGAATTAAATTTAGAATGAGTCAATATTTACAGTATAAAATAAAAATAAAAAGTTCATGTGTTTTAACATTAAATACCTCGCTATTGGACTGTATTCAATCAAAAAAGATTTACTAATTATTGCATTCTGTCTTTATTTTAATTTTACACAGCGTATTATGTTTCATTTCTGCCAATATATCCTCCTAAAACCTATACACTTCAAAATTATATGTTGTATTTTATATTACTCCAATTTGCCTGCTTACAGAACTTTGACAAATTCATATACATGTGAAGATTTATAATGTTTTGCAATTATGTTTTAATTCTGTTTTTCACTGCTCAATAACAAACATAAATGACTTGTAGGGAGTCACTTTTCCAAACCATGATGAAGTTTCCAATTGGGCAGAAGTGAGAAATGTAGTTGTTAATAATCATTATGATGTCGGTGAGTTTGCTCTCAAACTACTTGGTGACAAATTAGTACATCAAATACTGAGTTACTCTACTCGCTTGTCTAATCTGCAGACATCTCATGATCGTGCCTATTATTCACAGCGTAGTACCGTCTCCACCTCTTAGCAGCGGGGGATGTAGCTAAAATATTCATATGCAAATTAGCATACGATATCATCTGAAGACTTGGACTTTTTCAGCAGTCAGTAACTGCCTTCCCTTTGAGGAGGAGAAATGGTCTTACATGAAGACTGCTCACTCTAATCTCACTTTAATGCTAAACGTCTATTTGGGAGGAGAGCATCCATTTTAAAATCACTCACTCACCGCCCTTAAAGTCAACTCCCATTTCTTGTGACATTGTGACATTCAAAGGAACAATGAGCCCGCCCGCTATGGATGGCGATGCATGCAGCGGCACCTCTAGTTAAAAGCCTCTGATGGAATGCTCCTTTTGTTTGTAATCGATTGAGAGAGAAAGGCATCCACCGTGTAATTGTAGCCTCATTTGATCTCAAATAAACCATGCTGTCCTACACAAGGGATAGAGCAGGGCAAGCATAAGCTGGAAACACCTTCATTACACCAAACACACACACACGCCGGCACACTTACTTCCTTGGCCTGGCTCTTGCATGCACACGCACACACACACACACAATCTCATTTGCACACTCCTTTTAAATTATATCGCCCTCCCTCTGCTGGTCTGTCTTTTTCTCCAATCTCGCTCTGTGTCTTGTCTTCAATCATACTCAACAAACAGCTATACACACAGGGCACACACACACACACACAAACACATATTCACTCTCCCTGCCTATCTTGGAATGAGCCTGGGATTGATTCTAGTCACACTAGAGTGGGGCGAAATGAGCAGTCACTCTGAATAGGCAAAGGCATCAAATAATACAGATATGAACGTCAGAGGAATAATTGAAGAAAGTGTTTTATATGTAAAAGACAGGGGAGGATGGAGTGGAATTGAATCTCAGAGAAAATGAGGATCGGGTTGTGTCCCAGGGGACTGACTCACAATGCCTGAGCCTTGTTTGAAGAAAATAGAGGATAATTAGAGTGGTCAGTGGCTTCCACAGGGCCCAACACCGCTCAGCCTCACTTCCTTTATCTGTCCTTCCTTCACTCTCTCTCCCCATTTGTTAGCCTCTTTTTTTTTAGCATCTCTTACTCAATTGTCAGTCTATGTTCATATACCCCATGTCCCTGTTTTCTCTGTCTCTTGCTCTTTCTTTGTTCTTTCTTTCATCTCATCCATTGCTTTTCTATTTGTACTCCCCACGCCTTTTTTTTTTATCTCACTCCCTCTATCCCTGCCTCCATCCATCCCTCCATCCCTCCCTCAGCAGGCGCAGAGCTACATCAGTGGAGTTGATCAGATATTCGAGGCACATATGGACAGCACTGACGGGCATAAATCATGAGTATTTTTGAAGTGCCCATGCAGGGTTCTTCAGACTGCTTGTAGTGAGCAGAAAAAGCTCGGTGGAACCAGCGCATTAAATCCCTCTCTTCTACCTCCAGTTTCACGCCAAATCTCTTTCTCTTACTTTTCTTTACAAAGTGTCAGTAACCTCTGCTTCTACAGGCTTTCCCACTCTCTCCCATTCTCCCTCCTTCCCTCTCTACGCCTTTCATCCTGAGCCAACTCAATATATGTTAATACTAATGCATCCTCCAAAACCTCCATGTCTGAGTGCTGTACACCCTCAGCCTGAGAGGTGACTGATTTTCAAAAGGAACCGCCACCCCACTGCTCCACGGCAAAGTTGTGAGCATCTCCGTGGTCTGATCCCCGTATTTTTTCCACATTTCATACTGGCTATCTTGTCGGCATGACAACAACATGTTTCTATGGCAACAGACTAGCCAGCAGCTAGATTACTGGATGTTTGGACACGTAGTGTTGCCTGAAGCTTTCCCCGGGTCCCTCGGTGGCAGGACACCACATGACAATATCTCCTTCTGAGCCAGGAGGAGTTAAAACCTAAAACGTGCTCTCAACCATCTGCATCAAACTATCACACAGGCATTATATGGGCCTCAAGTTACTTGGCGTACTGTCTAACATGACACTCGGTAACGAAAACAAAATAAAAAATAAAGCTTCCCAATAACGGCCAACATTTCATTGCTCTGTTTTCCGATTCCAATCAGCTGTGTGTCATCATAAACCAAAATTGCTTTGGACTAATATACAGCTAGGTCAATATAGTACAGAAATGGAAAATCATTACAAAATCAATTGACGTGCTCCATAATCACAGAGGAGATTCCTGGAGCTTCCCATAAGCATTTGTCTCCCTGTGTGTGGCCACAAACCGACAGGCAGCGCAAATAAATCTCCACGCTCTGCTCTGTCCTTGCACTCTCTCTCCCTCTGCCTCTCTCCAGATGACTTGTCCTCTGTCTCCCTCTCTCGCTCCAAGTCCCAGGATATTGATTGGGACCCTACTGGTGGGAAAGGAGTAAGATAAATAAGGAGTCAGTGGCCATGAACACTTCTCTCGCTTACCCTAACATGAGGGGAGAAATCATCTGTCAGACCTCAGAAAACGATCATGTATTTTCATGTATTTTCCTCACCCATTACCTAAACCAGTGGTTCTCAGCCAGGGGTCCGGGGACCCCCATGGGTCCTTGATGGAGTTCCAGGGGGTCCCCAGAAAAATGGGAAATGGTTTATTTTTCATATTTATTTCACTAGTGAACCCAATTTAAGTGCCCAAGCAGGAGTCATAAGCATCGGTGTAGAATTTCCACTCAGTGCCCCCCTCAGTGTTTAGAACATGTACATCTGCACTTCCCAATAAAAACATTAAAGTACAAACTGCTAGAACATGACTCATAAGCCCTTTTTATGCAGAGATTATGCTTACAGACCACTCCAAAGCCCCCTAATTACACTGCCTTTGCATTTTTACACAAAACTGAACAACAGCATCATGGTGCTCCAGTGTACAGCATGCGGACATCACCAAAGCAAAAGAGGAGTGACGGGCCTGACATGTAACACAGCAGTATTGGACTCTAGCGTGCCAAATAACATACACATTGGTAGCACAGGGTCTGCCCACTGGTCCGACAGCCCATTATTCCGACAACCCATTGGTCCGACATCCCATTGTTCCGACCATATTAAACCCATTGTTCCGAAGTCCTGTTGTTCCAAAATCATCATGATGCCCTGTGGTTAAGGTCTGGTTAGGTTTAGGCACAAAAATTTTCGACCGCTTTTCTTCTTCTTTGAGTTAGCTGCTAACTGCTAGCAGCTTTACCTTTTGTACAGAATGGCAAAGTGGCATAAAATTCCTACCTAAAAGAGGCAGTGTAAAAAGGGCCAATGGTGCGTTCATTTTGTACTCGGAGGTCGGAAGTCGGAAGTCGGAAGTGGGAATGACGTCCCCTCCGAGTTGACAACAGTTTTTGCGTTCTAGTTGACAACGGTGGACAAGTCGGAAAAAAACGTGGACGCCCGCGAGAAAGCCTTTGTTGCCCTTTCACTTTCAGAGTAGAGACAGCTTCAAAACCATCATGCACTCCAACTGCTGAACGCCATAGATGAAGCTGACTTAATGTAAAACAAAGAAGATAAAATTGCTATAAACAGTACTTTAGCAGAGTGTTTACTCACTATGTATGTGACCGTCAGCCATCTTGAAATCGTAAGTTGGGGTTGATGCGGCTGCTCTGAGTTTCCGAGTTGGAAATCCGATCTCAGGGTGCGTTCGAGTTTAAACTTCCGACTGGGAATTTCCGACCTAAGAGTACAAAACGAACCTAGATCCTCCGCTTAACATGTGTGCCCCCGAATATTGGGGAAAAAAAGCACGCCCTTGGTAATAAGAGTGACTTTTCTGATAAAAGGTTTCACTTCCACTACAGTTTTCTCTTCAACTGTGGTTGACAACTATAGAATTTTGGTCTTTGTTTATATTTAATAAGCAAAATCTTTTCTAATGAAGGTCCCTGAAGCAAATTCTATGAAACTGGGGGCTGTCACCTACTGTGTATCAATAAGGAGTCCTTAACAAGAAAGGTTTAGGACCACTGACCTACACCACCAGGATCCCGAGTTTCAGCATGCCTCCATAAACACTGGTTTCAGTGACATTTTGGTAATTTCAGCTGAAAAGTGTTGTGGCACATACAATACAACTTGTCGTGCTACTCATATTTTTTTTGAACGGCTTATAGTTGTGAGTGAAACCACCTGTAAAACATCTCATCATCAAAAGTGAAATAAAATGAGGTACAGCTGCAAACATTACAAGTACTTAACAGAAGCCTGGTGCACGGTGCCACCTCAACTGTGCAGTGGAAAAGCAGCATCACTTAGGCAGGTGCCTGCCTGTTTTCACTCCGCTCAGGATAATTATCTAAGTAGTGCACAAGGCATCAAGTTCTCCTCCACGGACCATAACACACCACGTCAAACTAGACCTCCATCAATCAAGCCAGATTTCACTGAAAAGCAATGAGGAGCAAAACTGATTGATTGTCACACACCACTATGTACAGCAAAACGCTGCTATCTGCACACAAATACACAGCACACAGGCATGCGTAAAGTCATCTGTAAACACGAGCACACACAGTGGGGTAAATAACTGCCGGTATCTCTTGCAGCGTCGGGAGCAGTGGCGCGAGGCTTCCCCTCAGATTTTGAAAGCCCTATCTGTATCAGGAACAGCAAACCGAAAAAGCAATTTGCTTTGTCACACAGAGACATGCTTGACTACACTGAATAATTGCACTGCAGCTCTGGAAAGAGCTGTTTTCCTTTTATCTAATGAAGGCCTTCAGGGGAGGGAGCATGGGTGTGTGTGTTTTGTATCTCTGTGTGTGTTTTGTGTGTGTGCACTGTGCAATGTACGTGTCTCAGGACTTCTAGATGTATGTGTCAACATATATAAGAATGCAACTGAAAGATAAGCGGTCGAAGCATAAAGAATACTTTCATTGCTGTGTCTCTATCTGATCCAATCTTGCCGGTGTTCCTTTGCTGCTCGCCTTCCTTCCACACCGTTCCACTGCAATATATTGATTCATCAAATCTGCATGTTGCTTCTCGGCTGTGTCCAGTTTCAGGTTTGAGGCGGTCCCCTGATTCAATAATGCAGAAGCAGGCTGGAGAATAAAAGCCCCTGTGCCTGGCCTCAGACTCTAACTCCTGAGAAGTGCTGAGTCTGCACACCGCTTCCTGCCGGCCTGCCTCTGTGGAGCTTGGCAGAGCAGTTAGGAAGCTGGAGGGACAACTCCAAACCCCTACATAACTAACAGCACAGAGGACCAAAAGAGGCCCGAGTGAGGATTTAGAGTGATGTTAAAGACAAGCTTCTGTAATAACAGTCACAGCTGTATCCAGAGGCAAATGAGAAAGCTGTGTTTGATCATGAGGGGCAGAGGAGAAGGGCATGGAGATGGGAAAAGCAGCAATGAAGACAAAGAGAAAACAAACATGAGGGAAGAAGGAAAGCACCTTCTCTGATGACTGCTTGTGTGTTCAGGAAAAGGTTTGTGAATTGCAGTAATGACTCTGAAGCATTTGTTCCACTGTGGAACTGTAATTAAGCCATCAGCCACAGTTTGGAGTCTTTAACTTCATAATGAGGCTGAATGTGCGCAGTTCGTGCTCTGTGGATAAGCTGCTGTAATCACTTCTATCTGCTTAATTATGTAAAACCATTCTTTTATCCTAGTAGTGTCTCGCTCTTTATCTCTCCCTCTCTCCCTCTCGGTCTCTGTCATGGTCGCGTCTTTTGAATAGGACTGGTACCATAAAAGCATGGGGACGCAGTAGCGATGAGCACACGTGCTGGGAGATATGAACCTGAGACAGCTATGCTGGGAATTGTCGGTCCAAATGGCTGCTGTAAGATAAAGTACAGCGAGAACTGAGTGTTAACAAAGGGCACTATAAGAAGGAAGAGGTGTGTTAACTGCAGCTACTTTAAGTATTGCTCTCACCACTCGGAGCAGCGTTTTATTTCCTTTCTCCATGCACTCTTAGTATTGGTCAGAGGGACATTACAGCTCAGATGGAGGTATTGTATAAGGCATTTTGCTTTCTTCTCCGTCTCTCTTTCAAGCTCAAAACTTAACTTGCACACGTTTCCTGAATTACAATCAGACTATTATTATCATTAACGGTCCTGCTCTAGTGTGACGGAAGCAAAGATGGGCGCTGCAGGTTATTTGCAATGGAAGTAAACACCTTCTATCTCCATGGCCCTCACAGAGACAACCTGGTTGTCCTCTTTTTAGACAGACCTACATCAAAGCTCTCCTCCTATGGCACTTCAGAGATCACTACTACCGCTACATGCTGTGCACACACACACACACACACACACACACACACACAAACACGTACTCTCACCCACACGTACACTCACTCTTGTGGCAGTGGAGAGTGAAATCTTGTGATGCTCAGGAACTTTACATCACAGACAGGCTGCAATGGGGGAAATAAAAGCCCTAAGTGCATGAAAAAACATGAAGCTGCCGCTGTTTCAATGGAGCAGAAAAAACAGTCGAGAAAAATGTCAACAACAAATAGCTGCTGGTTTCTATTGCCGCAGGCGACATGGACTTTGGTTCCCTCATGTTTCTTTCCTCCCGCAATATGCATCATCTTTTCATCCAATTAAACACAAACACAGGCTACAGAGTACAACTGAGGGAGCATCTTAGTACTGCTCGTTTGGGGAGAAACAGACAGAAGAGGGATACGGAGGGGAAGAAGGAGGGAATGGTTTGAATTCAAGTGATTGTGTGTATGTGTGGGCTAGATGGCTTCACTTAAAGGTCCAGTGTGTAGGATTTAGGAGGATGCAATTGCAGAAATGGAATATAATATTAAAAGTATGCTTTTCTATTCTATTCTATTCTATTCTTTAGTGTGTTATCAGCCAAAAAACTGAATCTCTGTGTTCTCGTTACTTTAGTATGAACCATTTATATGTACACAAGGGAGTTGGTCCACAGAGATCAACATGTTGCAGCACCATGTTTTAACAGTAGCCAAGAACTGACAAACCAAACACAAGCTTTAGCTCTTCCTGTCTGCCCCCATAGTTAGAAGCCCCTCCACAACAATAGTATTGGAAAAACACGAATTGTTTTTAATGTGAAATTGCTTTAATCAGTGTTTTTACCAGGGTCTGTTTGTTTTGGAGATGAAGAGACCTCTGTGGATAATTCAGCTCCTGGTGAGAACCTCCCGAATGTCTGAATCTTAAGTTATCAGAGACAAAAGGTGAGCACACATTAGCTGGTGCCAAACAATACGCCAAACAGCGTCAGGGAAACACTGATTTGCAACATGAAGCTGCTTTATTTGGTGTTTTCACCACTTTTAATCACCTGGGGTCTCTTTATAAACCATTACGCTGGATCCATACTAAAAAAATATGTATGGACAAAAGCCAAAAATGGGCATGTGCCAAAAAATATTCAACATTTTGTACAATCAGGCTTCCACCTCACCTTCTGTGTTGCTAATTTCCCACCTCCAAAATGTTTATAAGCATGGGTCGAAGTTTCTCCCATCAAGTCTGTTTTAATAGATAACAATTTTTCTCTCTGTAAAAACCTCTTGAACAATGAACACTAAAGGAAGTCTAATGTTTAAACTGGTTGCAATCTGTAATCTTCACAGCTAGATGCCACTAAATCCCCCTATATCTTACACACTGTTCCTTTAAAAAAATGACCTCTTGGCAGACAGCGTATCTGCCAGTCTCCCTTCATATCTTCATGTTTCTGTGAGTCTGCGGAGGGCAATGCTTCTTCACTGTTGTTTTGTTTTGATACAGAGACACGAGCAGACTGCGGTGCAATTCATCTAGACGATGATTGATGATGTGTGCCAAAATATGGCACGGCGCAGACATGAAGCATGGCAGGTCCTCCTCGCAGAAAACCCAAACTGAACCTGAGTTGTCCTTGCCCTGGTTGCCTTGGTTACGAGCAGGTAGTAAAGTGAGACAGCCCGAGAGAGGGTGTGAAAAGCCATGTTTAATTCCATCTTCAGGCAGCCATTGAGGATTTCGCACCTTTCCCTCCGGGCACTCGGGCGAGCATTGCTATGGCAACTGAGCACTCTTAACCTCTTGACCCAACCTTCTCATCATCACTAACTTTGTCTGTATTATTCCAGATGAAAACACAAAAAGGCTTTTCCTCATTTGTATGAAAGGAGACAGGGGATTTAGTGAGCTGTACTTGTCTTTACTCTGATCTGACAGGAGAAGCACTGGAAAACCGACATTTTAATTGTAAGACTAAAAGCTCTCGATAAATCCTGTCATAAATGAAGGTCCGCCTTGACCATGTTCAGCAAATTGCCTGAAATCCTGGAATCCTGTATTTAAAAAAAAAAAAAAAAAAAAGTCTAGATTCATAATGACTCTCCATTAGCGATGTGGAAAGACAAACTCAGCAGGCGGGTCCATTTGGCCATACAAGGACATTGCACTTTTGCAACAGCTGAATGAGGTGTCTCATGCTGTTAACATAGGCGCGAGTTGATTAGACATTCATTAGGAAGCGGGACTGTCAAATGTGAGACGCATGCTGTTGCAGTGTTTGCACAAGGCTTTGTGTTGGCTTCGATATCTGCGTTGTGTTTGCAGGAGTGTCAGGGTTAACACTTCTCCATCTGCGTGTTTATTGACATGTTGATGTTGTAGTGAAGTGTGTCTGTGAGTGATAGATTGCCTGCGTGTGTATTAATCAGTGACATTTAAGCCAAACACTGAGAGCTTAACATTATCGGAGTACCTAATGTAGATTCAACATTCTGGATATTTCCAGGAAGCATATGGTCTTTCAGTCCTATTGCATAATAACTCTGCAGCACCAGCAGTAGCAGCAACATTACGAAGATCAATAACAACCACAATGCTCTGTTATAGGACAGACTCCAATGTTTGCAGGATGGATAGAGCAACTCATGTTCTCCAACTTCACAAAATCCAATTAGACTGTCTATGTATGTCTGTGTGATGATCTACAATCTAGTCACTCACTGGGCCTCTCCACCTGTCTAATATTCACTATAACCATGAACAAAACACTAAGCTCCTCTTTCTCCGCCTCTGCTCTACCGCAGTTCATTCTCAGAGAGTGTTTAAAACTCTTCTTGCTTTCCAATTATTTGAAGCGAATCAACTCCTGGAAATTGAAAATCTATATAATGACAGGCTTGGCAACGGTGGCTCAATACAAATAGTCCCATCTGAACAGCTGTGTTTTTAATGCTGAAGAACCATCCTTTTTGACAAGCAGAGTGCCTGTAGGCAGTCAGAGACAAACACTCACGCATACACACACACACATACACACACAGAACCACAGAGATGCTGGTGGTTGTTAAATTTAGTCCTTAGGCCACTTCAGTAGATACGTAGCATCGCCTCAGATATTTTAGCAACATGCTCACACAGTGGAACACACGAAGAGAAATCCAAGATTAAGTCATAAAGCGTGAAACACAATCAAACAACCATAAGTCAATAACGAACATAAACACTGAGGGCAAGCGTGACAGTGTGAAGAGTGAAAAAGAGAGAGTTGATGACTTCAGAGGGGAAGCAAATGGTCTAGACCGAAAAAAATGCAAAAATTAGTGATTTTAGTGCCACGTCTGCCTGACATGGTGCATGTGAGGTGACAGAAGAGAGAGATAATGTCTGCCTGAGAGGACACACAGTAGCCCCGAAGGTCTGTTTTCTCCTTTCTCTTGGCCTTCTTAGACTGATCGAGGATAAAAGAGAAAAGTGTTGCATCTTTGACAAATGGGTTATGCTTTGTTTGCATTCCCCCGGCTCCCTCAGCGCCCCAGGTCTCTAAACTGTAACTGTAGGGGATGGAGATGGAGCAGAGCAACCGGGAGAAGAGAGTCTGTTAGTTCAGTATATATCCTCGGCATGAACATTAAACACACTGGCACTCTGACCCCATGCAATGACTCAACATCACTTTTACTCAACCTGGCAGCCCTGGACATCGCTATTAATCTCAGCCTCATGCTCTACTGTATGTGTCTGAGCGAAGGCACTATTCAGGATCGCACAGCAAAATATAATAACAGCACATGAAAGCAGGAATAATTCCTTTTCTTTTCTTCTGTCTTCCTCATGCACCGCCCCTCCCTTGCTCCCCCTCAGCTACTCATTTCACCTCCTTGTGGTTTTTCCTGCTGGGAAAATAGAGGGGTGTGCACCATGCCACTGAGGGCAGCAGCAGGGGTGGTGAAAGTCAACCCTCTGCAGAACTATACAGGGGCAGGGGCCGGAAGGCACAAGCCATCACACTGCCTGATTTAAAATCCTCTGTGAATGCCTTATGAACTAAAAACAGCGCTCTTAGTGTTAAAAGCAAAGATGAACTGGAGCCACGAGGTTTTGTTTGTAAGAATAATGTTTTTACTGAGTTATACCAGTAAAAAACAGCTATGATGTAGCTGACCTTTAAGAAACAGAGATGGGATATGGGATAGAAAAACAAAACAGTATTGAAATGAAAAATAAAAAAATGTGTCAATTTGAGCTTTGCAGAATGGAAAGCATAAATAACTATTTTTTAATTGTCATTCCACTTAAGTAAACCTTTGAGTACCCTGAAAATTGCTCTATAATAAAATTTATTATTATTGTTTTTATTATCATTATAAATAGACACATTCCAATCAGGATAAACCTTGTGTAGAAGCAACAGGAGCCCTCCAGTGTGTCTGTGTTTAAGTGATGAGTCACTGTCTTTCATACATCTGCCCAGTGGTGTCCCCAGATATTTTTCACAGTGGTGGCCAGATGGGGCCACTAAAAAAATCTTGGGGTGATACACCGAAACCAAAACTCAAAACTGAATTTCAGGAATTCATTTATTCTGTGTATAAAGTGTATAGACTAGTTGAAAGCTATTATGGATTGTTAAGAGATTGAATACTGTAGTTTAAACATGCCAATATGGAGAGTTAAGAAGTGGTATACTGATATACTTTGATTTTTAATATTACTAATTATCTAATGTGCATAGATTAATATGGATACAGTTACAGTTCCACAACAAAACCTGCTTTAATGTGTTATGTATCAATACATATAAGACAGTGCATTGTTCTTCAAAGGCTGGTTGACCTTTTCTTTAAAAAGACAAATATGCAGCTTAAATTTGAAGTAGTATATTGATTGTAAGGAACAAAACATTTACTGGAAAAGAGCTTTCTAAAGTTTAGAGGAGACTCGTGGGTTCCCATTTTCATTCAGATATCTTGAGGTGAGAGTTCAAGGGACCCCTTTCAAAATGGCCTTGCCAGGTGTTGCCTTGACAACATACGACCTAACTTTGAAGCATTAGGATTCACACCCCTTGTCGTCAAGCTATGTCGACATGGTTGGTACCAGTGGATGCCTTAGGTTGTCTAATTTCATGAGAGACCACTAGCTTAAAAAAGAGTGTGTCACAGCCTCTTAAAGACAGTACTATGGGCGTGCAATTATTTTCACCGAAGGGGGCAATCCTCTGTATCTGCTGTCATTATACTGTAAAAAAAGGGATTTGGAGGGTGGTAAATAAAGTCCATGCATATAATTTAAACTTTAATTAAGCAAGTGAAATATTGATAATGGGTAAGTTGTACCTACCCGACCTATTTGTTAACAGTAACAACTGCAACATAAAAAAAATATCATAAAATATGGATGGTGGCACGGTGGTGTGGCTGTCACCTCACAGCAAGAGGGTACCTAGTTCGATCCCAGCAGGATGCCTTTCTGTGTGGAGTTTTTATGTTCTCCCCGCATCAGCGTGGGTTTTCTCGGGGTACTCCGGCTTCCTCCCACAGTCCAAAGACATGCAGGTTGGGGATAGGTTAACTGGTGTCCAGGGTGTACCCCGCCTCTCGCCCAATGTCAGCTGGGATAGGCTCCAGCCCCCCTGCAACCCTAAAGAGGATAAGCGGTTCCAAAAATGGATAGATGGATGGATAGATAATCCCTGCACTGCAATGTACGCATGTATCTGCACCCATGCAGCAAGGCTAAGGTCAGTTTCATTCAGGGGACTGGAGAGTGTTGAGCTGCATTCAAACAACTTCTCTTTGGTCACTGTTACTCAGAAGACATGAACTATTCGGTTGATCATGGTGTCATGCATTGCACTGTTGAGGGTTCTGGGTTAGAGACCGCCAGCCAGCTGGGGCCAAGAGTTATTATCATTCACTTTGTATGACTAATCAGTTGTGTCATGTATTAAAAATGTTAGGTGTTCTTTACCTAATACGTTTTAATTTTAATGTAGGCACTCTTTACTCAGGATATGAGATTAAATCTATTCAAACAAACTGTGTGCAAAGTGTTACCTCATATTTATTGGATAGATTCTATAGGTTTGTTTGTGAGTGTAAGGCTTAAGATAGATACAGTCCAAGCAAAAACTGACTCGGATTTTTAGCTTTCCAAACTGCACTCGTCTCCTTTGTTGCCTTTAAACAACCCCACAACAGTGCATTAAGTACCAGCTGTCCCTTACTACACAAATGATTTGTTCCAGTCACTTTTATTCAAAATATGGCACATTCTGTTGGTTATGTGTATGCTGCTTTATCTCTTTGAATTTCTGAAAAGGAAATTGGAGTGGGAGGGCTGAATATACTCTTCCCAGTAACAGTATCTTTAAAAAAAATAAAAAAAATAATTTTTTAATGTTTTGTCTTTGTGGATTCTTGACGCTGGTCAGTCAGGGCTTCACCACAGATGACATGTTGAGCATTTACCCTTGGAAAAAAAAGCGGATTTCGTAAGCTATTATTAAATGGGTGAGGACAGAACTGGCAGGAGAGGCTGCTATATTTTTCATACCCAATTCAGAATCGCTGGAAGCTACAAACACAGCCTGTCAAAGAAAAAAAAGCAGGGGGAATCACAGGCCCACACCATCTAATCACTGTGACACAGTTCACATGGACACACACACAAAGAAACAACCCACAGAGGCATGCTGTGTGCATGTCCATTCTCACCTGGCCTGGAAAAATACTTATTAGAATGCCTAGCCGTCATTTAATTACATCTCTTAGCTAACGACATTCATTATCTCCATTGTAATCGGGGAAAGAATAATCTTTATCATTTCCATAAACCCCAGAGAATCCCTCTATTTTGGCATCTTCTAATTGGATATGCGTCAGAGCCGAATTGATGGTATTAATGTAGATCTGACAGTCGCTATCTCGGTCTTTTAAAAATGCACACAGTTATCACTCACCGTCGGGCTTCTAAGCAGGGAGACATTATCAATGCTAAATGTCAGCTCTTTCTTGAGGTATCTGTCACTGTAGTGGAAAGATTTTGTGGAGCAAAAAGGATTGTCACTGGAAGCAATGCCTCTATCTATCTATCTATCTATCTATCTATCTATCTATCTATCTATCTATCTATCTATCTATCTATCTATCTATCTATCTATCAGTCACTGGTGCAAGGGTATTGTCAGTCAAGCAGCTCTCTCTCCCCCTCTCCAACACACTCACATACACGCACGCACGCACACACACACACGCACGGCCAAGCTTGGCTGCGTCAAAGAGTGGTACTTCTTTGACTGGGCTCCTGGCTGGCACATAGACGTGCTGCTCCTAGCGTCGGCACCTTGCAAGCACAGCAGTCACCTTCCAACCTCTGCGACTCTCCTCCGCTCTTTCTCGCTCAGTCGCAGTTATTTCGCAGGACGGAGGGGACTGTCCGCCGACTGTCCGCTTCGCCCGATTACACCATCTGGGGGGAGTTTTCCAACGCTGGGGGATTGAGAGGTGTTGCTTTTTTATCCTACCCGCAAAAAAAAAAGAGTCTATGCTCCACGGAAGACACGCGGCTGGTCGCTTTACCGAGCCAGAGAGGGCTGCCGTGCGTGCGTCCTGGTGATGAGGTTGGTGGCGCACAGCCGACACAGCATTAAAGGAATCCCTCTGTGTCTGAAGAAACCGCCCCAGTAAAGGGACAAGAACGGGGGGAGAGCTGCGGGAACTGGTGTCGGCTGGGACGCTATCATTCCGACTAGGATGCATCTCTTCAGTGCCATGTTCCTGCTTGTGATGTTAGCCGTCATGCCCTGTGAGGTAAGGACTCGCGGCACAAACGCTCGCACGCAATGAATAAGCATTGTTTAAAAGTTGCCAAAGCAGTGCTGTGTATGAATTCTCAAATATGGATGATTTAAGTAAGAGCCAGCGGCTTAATAAGAGGTGCTGGGCAGTTAAAAAGGAGGGTAAGTATTATGTGCAAATACTATGCATGTTGCAGCATTAAATAGGGAAATTGCTATTGTTCTGACTCCTTTCAGTGTATGCAGAGAAGCGTGCTGATGAGAAGGAAGGGAATTGTAGATAGAAACTTCCGGGAAGATATGACAAAGGCTGCCGTTTATGGTAAATCAGTGTGAACTTGACTCATTGAACTCTCACACATTTTCAGCCTTGCATCAGTCTTGTTGGATTTGTAGTGTAAATTACAATGAGTGGAACAAATGATGGTGGCGACATTGTTATAAAGGGAAAAGTAAGAATATGAAGTAACGTGCTCGCTTGACAGTGTCATTGATTTCTGGTGGCTCTGATACCTTTGATGCCCCGGGGGTCGTTGTTTGCAGACCTTCCTATCTACCTCGACATCACTGACAGAAAGGTCCAGGGGCTCCACAGATAACCGATCGCGCTGATTTAAGCTCATAGAGCCAAGCAGTGGACGTTTGTTTACAGGATCTGTGTGTGTGATTTGTGGTTGTGAACAGGAGCCCATGTGTAATTAGTAGTGTACAACAAATGGTTGTAGATCCCGGAGATGTGTGACGTGTGTCTGAGTGCGTGGCGTGCTGTATAGTGCATGACACTCGGGGAGGAAAAAAAGCCGCGTCCCTTCGGTAAAAATGACGAGCTTTGATGTGACACTTGTGAATCGAAGTGAAGGACGGTAAATTATTTGACCCAGAAAAGCTTTCAGTCAAGGCAGGAGCATTTGAACTTGCAGGGAGGTTCAGCTGGTCAGCATGCACGCAGCGTCGAGCATGAGCCACGGCAGCTTAGAAAGTGTAAGGTCTGCTGATAAAGTAGATACATGTTGGATGGTATGTAGGAGTGCGTAAAATAGCCGATGGTCTGTATGTTAGACGGCGCTGGTTCGCACCTTTGGCACCATGCAGCTATATATTCAGGACCACGGACAGCGCCGTGTCGCGCCTTCGGTTAAAAGCAGCAGTCTGAGTCAATCTAGCACCACAGACAGCGCCTCCTCGTACGTTGGCGGTGAGTGTCACCATTTGGCGAAGGCCACCAGACAGATCGCAGGGCCTCACAAGAAAAAACGACCCTGAAAATAAAATCTTTAAAGGGTGCCAAATAAATGTAACAGCTTTCATGAGCAATACATCGTATGATAAAGTGATGTAAGTGATGGTAAATAACAGTGAGTGGGAAATAGTGTGGTCACTCACCAGTTGTTGGCTCCATAGGCGTGGATTTCAGCAAGGGCACATGTCCCCCCTCAATATTTAAAACGTGCATTTGCCTCCTTTTAAAAAGATGAAAAGAGCAGAAGGCTTTTATTTTCGTGTTCACCATAAATCCATGCAGAAAAGCCACAAATTAGCACATTAAAATTGGAAATGGAGTGTTTGATGCTTGGAATTTCCTTGGGTGGATCCCCAAAACCCCCATTCCATATGTGTCCACCCCAATGTTGACACAAAACCTTGAAGGCCCATGAAAGCCCCTAAATAATACATGTTTTAGGTTTGGCAGACTTGTCAGACATCCAACCATCTCTGGGTACATCTGTCTGTCTGAAATATTCAAATAAGACATTGCAAATGTATCAGCCTGAGGAACATGCTGTTACGTGTAGATACAGTAAAGCCAATATGTTGCAGCATACATTAGTGTTCTATATGTCATGTCTGCAGGGCAGATGGACCCCGCAGTTGACCTTTAATAGATTTAAAGTGCTTTCACTCTGCACTGATGAACAGGCTGTACTGTACATCACAGATGCTATTAGAAGAAAGCCAATTGTGCCTCTTTAAACTCCATTACATTCAATTAGATAAAGTTTCCTGATGTGAAATTACTAATTAAACCTTAATTGGAAATGAACTTAAACGCAAATGTGCTAACTAATTCTAACACCTCAGGTAAAAAATGGTAACTCACACAACTTGTCTATCCACACAGCTCTGTGGGCGTTCTTCAGTAAACGAAGAGGAATAAATGCCAATGTTAACCACTTGCAAATGTGACACTGACAATGTCGCTGATGACTTACTATTACATCTCGACCCTTTCTTCACTGGGTTCACACTGTAATTGGCCTTGGGGGACAATTTGTTGTAAGTGTTTACATTAAATATTTAAGGGTCTGAAAGAAAATATGACGCTACCAGCCCTCCCAGAGACTGCATGGCAAACATAAAGAATTGATGACTTCTTGCGTATCTGCTGCAATGAGGGTAACACTCCCTACCAGCCGAGTTGAGATATCCACATATTTTCAGTCACAGTCTCAGCGCAGGCCTGCATGAAATATTAACAGGGCTTTAATGAGACAGATGCACTTGTTCGTTCGCTGCATGTGTTTGTTAAGTACCCATAAAGCCCAGGGGTCCTTAGTGCTACTGATACAGATGGGCACCTGCTTGACCTTGGCATCCTTCTACGGTGTGCGCATCAAGCCATGCATGACGGGACACCATGCTGTGTGTGTGTGTGTGTGTGTGTGTGTGTGTGTGTGTGTGTGTGTGTGTGTGTGTGTGTGTGTGTGTGTGCTATACAGTAAACTGCATCTGCCTGAAAGAAAAAGCCTGAAAACACTGTAAATTAATTTAAAGTATCTTTTTCAAAATGCACTCAAGATGTCTCAAATATAAACAATCATTCTGAATCAACCTAAGGCTACTCATCTTCTCTAAAAGTACCAGACATTCAGAGACATTTGTGCGAACAGTCATTCTGCACGGTGTAAATGATCATTCTGCAGGGTGTAAATGATCATTCTGCAAGGTGTAGACCTTATTTAATGTATATCATTCTGGAAAATAGTCTCCGAATACAGAATATTGCATGAAAAAAAGCTGCATGTAATGACTCTCATCAGTCAGAAGATGGGAATTATAGTATGTTGCTGTAATTTTCTGTGGAAATCAGCATCTTTTCATTAGTCTGATTAATATTAATAGCTTGGTATTGATTGCTCAGAACGTAAATTTAATGCAACAGCAGACATTCTGATGCAAAACCTAATTCATCTTAGAAATAGGAGATGCTCCATTTAGTGCATTGAAATCATGTGAAGAATGAGATTATCTGCTGTTAAAAACAAACAAATAAGGATCACAGGAAAATTCAGTGCTTGTGAAATATCCCATTTAATCACAAATAAAGTAACTTTGAATTTGATTGGTGACAGTTGCCCTGAAACTTCATGAATAAATATAAGCTCTTTGTTAAAAACAAAGACTCTGAATAATTTCAGTCACATTCTCAAATGGGTTTGTATGTGGATGAATGTTTGTGAGATGTGTGTGTTCCTCTAATATTCCTGTCCAACCATCAAACCGATATAAAAAAGCTGACTGAGAGGTGAGGTGATATTGTTCAACAGGACAAAAGATTTCTTTGTCTGGTTTGCTGTAGCTGCTCGATTTCTGCCTAAGTTGTCAAGCATAGAGATTTATTCATGTACTTGAAAGATTCACACTCAGGTTTGGAGGCAAAAAAAGAAAAAAAAATGTTGTTGTCCCACTGGAGCAAAGGAGCGCCAGAGGAATACAGTTATTGGTTTAAGATGTCTGGCCTCGAAGACTCCCAACACTAGCGTGGTAGAGATTGATGGAAATGAACACTTGCTTTGGTGTTTTTCTGTTCAAACACCCAGTGCAGTGGGGGAGAAAACCTAATTGCTTGTCATTCTCAAAGAGGGAGTCAGAACCTTGTGTAAGCAATTGGCTAGATTTTTCAGTAATTTAGTTGATCCTTTCTCTCACCAGGGATCACGACAAACAATCACTTTGAACAGACTACCATTTAGGACCTTGTTAAGGTCGGTTTCCTCATTCTTGATTGGTGTGATGATTGCATAAAAAACTCGCCCAGCTCCGGGTCGATTTATAGCTAAAAGGCAAGTACTGTAAAGGAACCAGCACTTGTAAATCACACTGCTGTTTAAAACATCATTTGGCAGAAACATTTAGTTTATTTACATCAAGCTAATTATACAGTACTTTAGTGCTGTAATATAAGTGCCAGTGAATTGAGATGCTTTTATTGACGCAAATAAAACCATAGCTATGATAAGAAGAGTTTCTCAGCTATGTCAGCATCATTGGCGGATTATGAGATAATGGGCCCTTGGGCACAGACGTACAGAAGGCCCCACCATCTTTCCTACATAGAAGACACAGACTTTGTGGTGGTTTTGCCTCTTTTTTGTGGTTGTGTTGTGTCTTTTTGAGGTAATTATGTGTGTTTTGGTTGTATTGAGTTTAGTTGTAGTCATTTCAGAGAGCACTTTGTGGCTCCATGTGGCTATTTTTGTCTCCTTGAGGTAGTTCCGTTTCTTTTTTGATCATTTTGTGTCCTTGTGGTTGATATAATGTTTGTCTATGAGATAATGTTGTTTCTTTTTGTTGTTGTTTTCTATCTGTCGTTGTTTTGCCCCTCTATACGTATTTTGTGTCTCTTTTCAGTTCCTTTGCATTACTCTGTAGTCGCTTTGTGTCTCTTTGTGGTGTGCCCTTTGTAGTCATTTTGACGTTTTCTGGTTTGTACATGTAAATCTGAGTGACATTTTGCAAGTGAAGGCCAGGGGAGCCCCTGACACTTCGGGCCCCCAGGCTTGCGCCTGGTAAGCTTGTTCAGTAATCCATCCATGGTCAGTGTTATTGACAAAGCTGGTATACATTAGGGTCTGATACTACATATAAAAAGGTAAAGCAGTTAGCTGACCTAATGCTAACTCTATGTACAGTGTCTCTGCATGATGAGGACAACAAGGACAGACCTCAGCTCACTCAGAGTCAGGCAGGACAAACAGCTGGGTTGGATAATGTCCAGTGGAGACAGCCCGAAACAGTCCACCGACCTGGCAGTGACCCTTAAGCCAAAAATCTCTTTTCTGGTGCCAGTCCATGAGAGCAAAGCAGCATGATCACAATAAAAGCCCTCCCCCAGACATGACAATAATCGAGCCACTTGTGGTAAATTTCTGTCCTTGTCTCTATGCCAAAAGCCTATTACGCAGCAGTCTTACCAAAACACTGAAGCTTGTCAAACCCTGTAAAAATACTTCTAAAAAATGTCCCCTCTGCCATCATTATGAGCGAGCCTACCTGTTAAAAGCTTTTATAAATATGGAGGAATGAAACAGTGCAGCTGGATGACAGTCAAAGAGGAACAGAGATGTGAGTCCACAGTTCCCAGGAGGAAGGACACTGGGTAGCGGGCTGGACAGAGTGTGCTCTGCCAAGCAGCAGCCTAACCTCCACCTAGAGAATTAAACAAATGAAAAGCTGCGGGAGCCGGGGTGTAAATCTGCCAGTGAGAGGCAAAGACACACACTCAACTGTTAAAATCACCTTGCTATGCCACGACAGGTCCAGTGCTTGTCTGAATTACTAACATTGCGTGACCACACAAGCCCTTGGAAGGTCAAGCTGCAGCACACGCATACAACTTTGAATCTAATACGAGGACATTATTGCACTGCATGGAATTCACGCAGCATTAGTTTTTGTTAAAGGCTGGGTAAAGACTGTGATCCATACAGTACTGCATTGAGAGGTAGACCCTTGGAAAGTTTTCCACCATTTTGGTGTCCAGGGTTTTTTGGGCAGGCCTAAAATTATAGCTCAGTGACACAGTGGAGCCATCCTCATCATACGTTAGAGCACAGAGCATCAGTGTCATCTTGTTCATCCCCTACATGGGTGGTGTTTGCTACATTCAGCAAGCTGTTTTAGCACTTTTAGTCTAATAAATACACGAATAAACCACTCTGTAAACAAATATACCTGTCTGTCTTTTAGCCCAAATTGGCTAACTGGCCCTGTGGGTGTGTCCTTTGTGCCAATGTTAGCTGCTGTTAGCTGCTGAACGAGAGTCTTTCAGTGCAGCAGTGGCACGTTTTTAAGCTCAGGGTGTGTGAGCTTTGTGCCACTGGGTTAGCTGCTAAGGTGAGTCAACAACAACAAGTGTCTTAGACCAGAGCACACCGAATAGCCACTCAAGCTATATACACTTGGGTGTTTAGACCAATAGATTCAATCCCAAACATGCCATTATCAAATCATAACTTTAAAAAAAAAAAAAAAAAAAGGTCATATCTGACCCGGCCCAAGCCTGGTCGGGCCGGGCTCGGGCTCAGGCAGAGAATCTAAGCTCTAATTCAGCTATTGTACAAAATATATACATGGTGTGCATTCAGCAGCTGCATACATCATAAAAAATGACTTCTACACACTGTCTCGTGTGTAAAAGTCCTGTGCCTGAGCTATTCAGCCACCACATCTTACTCCCTATGTAGACATGTAGACTGTGTCACTCTTTGTACTACGTCACCTGACTTTCTGGCAGTACGTTTGTGAGTTTTTTCTTGTAAATGTACCACTTTAACCTCAGAGAACATCCTAGATGGACTAGTGCTAGCCCTGACCATAGCCTCTTTGCCCCACTTCCAACTTTGACCTATCAATGTGATGAGGACTAGCACGCAGTGGGATCCATAATAATGCACGATGGGTGTAAATAGTGTGACTATTCTCACCTGGGTGCAAATAGACACTCTGGTTTTTTAATCATTCCAGTTTGGCAGGGTGGTTAGTGACACATTTTTCTGTGTTGTGACAAACTCATAAAACATATTCATTTTTGGTTTACCTGGATTTTAACATTTAAAGTATAGTTATAATATGAGCCATGTTTTCCTACCTCATGCCAATAATGATATGTAAGCTCAGTGTCATTTTCACGTGTTTTTTTGCCCTGTTAAGTAAGATAACCCACGTAACCTCATTTCTGTGCTGCCTGTCAGTCACTAACAATCATGTCGAGCACCATGTGGGTGAGTAAGTGAGCGGGGCCGGGTTAGATTAGCCACTATGCCTGCATCCACCTTCATGCACATCCCCATTAATATACAAAGGTGCTGCTTCACAATCAGCCACAGATAATGAGGTTGCATTATGTTTGATTCAGTGCTGCTTGAAGAGATTGAATAGTATGTGCTTGTGTCATGACTGATTAGGGCAGAGCTCGAATCAGTGCACGATAATGATACCACATTGTGCGAGTCGGAATCATACCACCGTAAAGAGATCTGTTTCATAAAAGAGATGCGGCTTAAGAAAGGGGGGCTGGAGCACAGAGAGATGTTGAGCCTTTGTGCTCTGTCCGCTGTTCACTCCCTCATCTTAATGTTTGATGTGCTTTCATGCCGCCCGCTGCTTCATCATCAGAGGCATGTGTGTGTACTTGTAGGGACATGTAATGAGTACACACAATGACACTGTTGGATTCACCCACCATCTGAGGGCAAATATTTGGTCCTCAAAGGGTTAATCATTTGTTCTTGAGGTAAGACCTTGTTTGATAAGTGTGAAACAAGTGGTCTTTGTGGTTCGGTGTTAGAGAAAGTCAATACTGTACACTTTCCCCACCAGTGCAGCGCGTGTCCGTGTGGCAGGGGCGGCTGGCATGTGTGTTTTTTAATGGACAGGGAGGTTTGTGCGCCTGTGTGAGTGGTTTGGTTTGTGATGATGCTGTACCTGTTTCTGGGTCAGTTTTCTAAATGTGGTCTGTTCATGACTCACACAGGGGTGATATTAGCGTGTGATGATGGCAGAGAGCTCTTTTTGCGGTGCGGCCCTGGGTGAAATGGGTGACTGATTTTACTACTGCAGTGCTTTGGATGAGGCACGAAGGCAGGCAAGCGGCCTGTGTGGTAATTGGTTAACAGATGGAAGGCCGGGTAGAGAAGCGTGTGAGGTCAGTGGCCTGAGTCTCAGACTAACACTGTGTCCCTGTTATGGTTGGGCCCATGAGGTAGAAAGGGTGTGTCAACATGGCTGTACCTTCATGGCTGGAATGTCCTTCTCGATATGGGCACATGTTCAGGGTGTAAGAAAACATTGATATGTTGAGTATCAAGATAATAGATTTTGGGATATTGTATCAATTCTCAAAAACACTATTGATTTTTAATTAATAGTTAACATGCAAAGATTCATGGCAGTGATTCATTTTGTATTGTGTTTAAACCCACAGCTGCTCGATCCTTAAGTGATGTCATCTATCTTCAGCAATTTAATTCTTCAACTCCAACATAACAACATATCGCTCGTGTAAAGACAAAGAACACAGGCCTATGAAACAAGCAGAGTCATAAAAGTGGTGAAACCTCATGATGAACGATGGCACAATTGTCAGGACTGAGGACAGAGACACAAGAACTGAGCACCAAGTGTGTGAGTGTGTGAGTGTGTGTGTGTTTGAGAGAGTGAGTGACAGAAAGAGGAGAGGAGAGGGTGGACTATTGTGCAAAATGTCTCTGCAAGTTATTAATAACTTAACTTCTCATGAGGGAGCTTTGTCACTTTTTGATAGTCAGTCCAGCAAATGTGAGTGGATGTTGATCAGTGACAGTGTTGGTGGCAAATGTTCTTCAAAAGGTACCACTTCACCCATCTTGCAGTAGATAAATCAGAATTGTTATTAACACCACCACGACAACCTGGTCTCACTCCCAACTTGTCAAATACCAAAGCTTGGTCAGCTTCAGAGTCAGATACTGACGCACAGAGGCGGCATTGGATGCCCTGGGCGGCAGCATTTTCTGATGCTCAGAGCAACTGCCCAAGAGTGAGAAAGTCTGCACAGGGCTGGTGGAATGGCAGGTGGATGACTCAAACAAAGTCTGGACTTTTAACCTGAAGATTGCTGTTCATTTCTTGTATGAGACCAAAAGTCGACTGCAAGCATGTGTAGCATGATGTATGTAATGTGACATACATCAATCAGCCAAAACATTAAAACCAGTGGTGGGTGAAGTGAATAACATTGATTGTTTTGTAGCTAGGTAACCCCCCCCCCCCCCCCCCCCCCCCCCCCTTCACTCCCCCACTGATTGGCACTCTTATAGATGAAACCAGATTTCTTGCAATGATAACATGTGAAACCATACATTAGGTATGATTAGTTGGTCTATTTGACTTCCATCTGAGTGGTACATTTGTTTCTGTAACCCTGAGAACATTGCAGATATTTCAGACAACAGGGAATGCTCTTGCGTCATAAACTGCTTGTCAAAGTCAGAGAGGAAAGTCTGGTAACCTTGATATTTAGTCCATATTGTAAATGACCACTTACTCATTCAGAGCCACAGACGGGCCACTACTTATGCTCCGGGGTTGTGTGGGCTCTAAATGACCTCTGTTGCTGTTTTCTGTCTTGTTGAAAACCCAGCGGCCTGCTGTACTAAAATGACCATTAGCGATCCCATGGACTGAGCTGGCTGACTCCAGGGCAGCTCATAATCGTCATTAGAAAGGTCTTTAAGGTCTTGTGGGACTGAGCTCTGAATACAGTTGTTAGAGCTGTGTCATTTACACAGACATGGTTAACCTGGCAGCTGCCCAGCAGCCAGCTGTACACTCTGGGACCGATTACTTTTTTATACATGCAGGAGGAAAGAAAAGTAGATTTACATGTGTCCCCTGAGCCTGTGGTGTCCCCCTTACGACCCTAATTCTCTCTTCCAGACAATTTCACAATGACTGACTGATGCACACGTAATTTCTCAGAAATATTCAGTGTGCTCATATTAAGTATAGGATGTTATTTGTATGCTTGCTGTCATTGGTATATGGAAGGATCAGCTTGACTGGTGGGATGAATATCATCTCTGTATATCGCATTCGCTCCCCCACTTTCTCTCTTTCCTTCTGCGTGAGTGTGCTGGAGGGTGCAGGACTCCCAGAGGTTTATGTCTGTGACTCTAAGCAAGAGTGACATTTCTCTGACAACACCCCGAACAGGCGCACACATGCACGCGCAGTCTCACTCTCACACACATACACATACACACATTGTCTCTGTCTCCCGCTCTCTCTCCCCTTTGCTCTCTAGTTCACAAACATGTCAGCAACGGGATCCACCACAGACAAAGAACCAAACAACGCACTGAATCGATATGAACAAACATGATTGAGGCTGTAAAGCCTGTTGTAGATTATAGTATGAATGGCAGATGCCAATTAGTGCACAGACACGTTTGATCATCTGGTCAATGCTGGAAACACTACCATTAATAATAAGGGCAACAACGCACGTTACCCTAGTAACTGCCACCGTGGGACTCACCCAGTGATTTTTTTTTTGCGTCCATCTGCTCTTTTTTTGCATTGCAGCAGGCACCTCCTGACCAGTTTTCTGTACGACCTTGCTTTCCCCTGCTCGATGAATCTTTTATGAGCCTGGCAATGTGGGTTTCTGTGTAGAAGATTGGAATATAAATATGGCTGTTGCGCCTAGAGCTCCTCTTCCCGCTCTGATACAAAAGCTTTCATAAGACTGAGCAGATTGGGCAAGCTGCTACTTGAACGGTGCTCTTCACATCTCCCTGCTTTTTATCAGAAGACACACATCCCATATCAGAGAGTGTTATGCATTCTCAAACACCACATATAGATTCTGCCTCCACCTGCTCCATCACATGGCCGGACAGTGTTGCCACACTCCTGGGAAATCTTCTTGCCTTTAAAGAGAGGATTTGGTTTTTATGTGGAATTCTTTTCGTCAGCATCTCTTTGAAAGCCCTAGTTAATTAGAGATTGCTCACATTCATGTTACGGTGAGCTGTAGCGGCAGTTGACATTGAATGAGAGGCGATACAAAAGTGAGACAGTAAATCTTAGTTGAACTCCTCCGACTGTACTACGCCTCTTTCTCTCTTACTACCTCTCTCTCTTTTATGTTTTTCTCTACTTTGTCTCCCTCTCCTCCTATTGCTCATGATCCTTACTACCTTTATTCCAGAGAATCCTCTCCTCGCCGCCATGCATGAGTGTGACAGCATTGCCTCCCATGTTGAAAGCTAACTCAATTGCAGGGCTTTCATTTTGGGGAATGAAGGATGAGAGCTTTGCGCCGCGGCAGAAGCGGGTGGCAAGAGGAACCATTTAATCGATGTGTTTTCCGCGTGGCACTGTCACAGCCACTCAGTAGGGCCATTGATGAGGGAGGCTCTCTCTGACTGCGCCAAGGCTTAAAGGCTCCAGTCAGGGAGGCGTGGGAGCCCAGCAGCCACCAGACACTGCTGCATATCAAGCAGGCTGGCAGAGCTGCTCTCTGCAGGCCCACGGTGAGCAAGGTAGAGAGGTCCTTTGATAGAGACGCTACATGTAGAAGAGGGGAGATAACAAGATGCTCCAGTGGAAGGAACACCAGCTTACATTACATTATGCTGCCTGATTCTAAACCCGTGGGATTTCTCCAAATCTACAAAACACACACAGACGCAGCAGTGAGTAATACGGCACGTGAACGCCACATCTGGAGGCACGAGTCAAATCGAGAGAACAGAGTATCACATTAAAGAAAGAGTAGAAAGGAGCGATATCTGTAGCATTGATGACATTTACTGAAAGACAGTTGATCTTGCTTTGAAGGATTACACCAAATTGGAGGAAAATGATGTAACACGCTGACTTTTTGCATTCATTTTTTATAGATCAGACGGCTCGAATGTAGATAAGCATATTAGTCAAGAGGAACTTTCCTTGTGAGTGAGTCCCTTGTATCCAGCAGTACCACGAATCCACTGCTCAATATGCCCTTTTGATTATTTACAAAGTGTACAAACAAAACATGCGTTTGAAACAATGGCCTTGAGCTTGCCCCGAGTTCTCTGTCTAAAACATATTTCACCTTCTCTTTTCAATAACCCACAGCCTCAGACACACAGAGACAGCCAGTACAAAGAACAAAATGTATTTCTTCTATACTCTAAAGAAAGCTCAAGTCCCTGAGTAATAATCTTGGCAGTGGGTGCGCGTATGTGCATGTAAACGTTGTTACAATGTCTAATTAAGAAACATATTGTACTATATTATAAAGGTTTAATGTGCATTACAAATTACTACCAGCATTTACTTAACATGCACTAAGTAACACACACACACACACACACACACACACACACACGCAGATGCTGAAGATGCTTTGGTGATCAGAGTTGGTGGGCAGTGTCAGAGTACAAAGTGAGAGGATGTGGACTGGGTTTGAATTAGTGCCCAGTGGAGTAGCTGAGCAGGGCAGCACGGTTGTAAAGTGAGTCAGAGAGAGAGAGAGAGAGAGAGAGAGAGAAAGAGAAAAAGACAGAGTGGAGTTGCTGGAAATGAAAATTGGAGATTGCGGGCAGGGATAGAGGGAGAAATAGACAGAGAGTGCCTTCCGACTGTGCCTGCCGAATATGCCTGCAGGGTTATTATCTCTCCCCATCCTAACCAAAAGGAGAATAATAATTAGAGGCCTATCGCTCCGTCACCATGATTTTATTCCCCTCACTGGCACTGACGCTCCTTGCAGATTGTCTTTAATTAGCTCCACATCGCTTAATCAATACGGCCGTGACCGTGACAAAACAATGGCATGTGCATCCTGTCGCTCGGGCAAGAGAGACACAGGAAGCAGCAGGAAGAAAGGATGAAGTGTTGACAGACAAGATGAGAGAGGAAAATGATGTAGAGCGGCATTTCTGTGGGAGGGGGGGAGAAAAAAGAAACGTCATGCTCTGATAAAAACCTGCTCTCATGATGATTAGAGTCTGGACTTGTTTATCTACTATTGACTTTGTGTGCTTGCGGATGTGTAGCAAGATATGTACATCTCCATCTCGCTGCATCGCGGGGTGAGGAAAGCAAGCAGGTAAAATTTTCGGCTCAGCTGTACATCAGGCAACAGTGATAGTCCTATCATGTCAGACTATGCTATGGGATCTTATGCAGTAATCCTCGTTATATTTTTGAGCAGCAGAGCTGAGTGCTTCAGCCACACTAATGGTGATGTGATGAATAGGTATTCAGGAGAGGTCTCTCTCTTTAAGCCGTAGTGCCTCAGGCTACTGGCCCTCTCAGGCCCAGCTCTCATCTCTTACTCCTCTCAGTGAAAGTAACAGCATGCAGGGAGCTGGTGCAGGGATCTTCACAGAGGAGTACCTCTCACTTGTCTGGCACATTTTTCTACTTGGTATGTTCTGGATCGATATTTGCCGTTGCCATGCTTAAATCTGTGTTGATCTTATCCAAACAGCTCCGAACAAGACTATTAAATGTAAACGGTGAGACTCATTTACGCCATGAAATGAGTGTGTGGGTACACTCTGTTAATTAAGGAAGTGCCACTAACTGGAGAACATCAACAAGGACATTTGAAAATTGCCGGATTAATATGAAATGCAAGGGACAAGAATGCACTGTCCTTCTTGTGTGTGAGCCTTTTCAAATTAATACAAACACACAGTACAAAACGGGGTCCTTGCATAGGTGCCATTAAAATTCATCTGTGGGTGACAGAAATGTCCTTAGAATGTGTTGCCCTCTCAAGATCATAATTAAAGGGCATTTCAGTCATTCTAATCTCCAATGCTAAGAGGTTGGATCTCATTTTGAATCCACTCTTTCCCATTTTTACCACAGGCAATCAGGCAATAGTCAAAAACGATGCGTCCCAGGAGGAACGAGCGGTGTAGTCACTGCCATGTCTTAAAGACACCAAATGAAAATATTTATGTTAACGATTAGCAAAAGAAGCGCCTCCTTAAGGGAAAAATTATCTCCCATTCCCCTCTTGCACTGCATGGAATACTAATGCAAGGGATGGCCTTTCTGATATCGTATCTCCCAGGCTGCACTCACAAATATCATCATTAAGCACCATAGATTTGCGTCATGCTCAGAGTGAGGAACGCGTTGCACAACAACCTGCATCAACTGGAATCCTGCAGATGCAGACAGACTGTTTATAGAAATCCACACAGCAGCTGTTTGTCTGTGTACAACCTGCACAGAAAGTCACGCATCCCACTATGTAATTCACAATTTAGGGAAGACAGCTGAATTAAGATTGTACTGCGGGACACGTTACTGCATTCACCATACAGTTTATTGCCGTGTATCTCATGAACACTGCGTCTGTTGCTGAGAGATCCAGCCTGATGATCCAATGCAACCCCCTGTGGTGAAGCACCAGACTCTATGGCCACTCTTTATCATTAGGGCCTCCTCCTCCTCCCTCCCTCCCACCAACACCTTCCCACTCACAATACTTCTCATCTCACACTCGGCTAACTCCACAGAATATTACCCCTTTATAATATTCAGCATATGGGCCTCTCGTTCCTGCTCTGTATACTCATTTTCTCAAGTTTGTTGATGTTTTCCTGTCTGTTTGTTTGTTTAATCACTGAACGGATCAGCGGCTCCTCATTTTGACAATGCAGCCGAGACTTTGCAGATGGCACGGCTGGAATCATCGTCAGGGTGTTGGGGGAAGGCACAAGGCACACAGGCTAACACAAGACTGTTTATTTATACAAATAATTATTTCTACTCTGTCCACCAGCAAGGCAAAACTCCATAAAAGCACACAGTGACAAGCTAATTTGTTTATCTACAAGTTTCTCCTAACCATTTTTGCCCATAACTCCATGTGGCTGTAAATGTAATATTCAGTTAGGGGCTGTTTTGGGATTTCTCTCCGCTGCACACTGTGCCTGCGTTGTACTAATAATGTGTCCCTAATTAAATGTTACAGCTTCTCTGAGCATTAATGACCTGGAGACAGAGGATACAAATGGAGGCCCCTGTGTGAGCTCTGACAAAGAGGCTGGACACGAGACTGCAGGCTGGTTCTGTCCCTTCATTACTGATATACAGCTATAGCTGATGGGTTCTGGTCATTGTTTGCTCCAGACCATGTCGAGCGCGGAGCATTTAGATTTTCCTCCACAATTGGCTGCTGCAAACTCTCCGTCAACCAGACTGTAATTGGCAGGATCTCACCACTCCTCTCTGGTCCTGTTAGTTTCGCTGTTGCAGACGTGGCAGAAAACAGACAAGATGTAAATTCATCACCTCGGGGAGTTTCAAATGCATCACCCATCCTTTTCTCTCTTTATCGCTTTCTCTCACTGCCTCTCACTCTATCTCTCTGCCTCTCCTAAACATCACAGTCTCTTCTATTACCATTTTGTCTATCTCCTGTGTTATTCTTTGGCTTATTTTCCTCTTGTGTAACCTACCACAGTGGTTAGCTAATCATGGTGATACCTTCACTCTGTGACTGGGTGACACTTGTAAACAGTGACTCAGACAGAGCCTAAATGAGAAAACGCAGACACTTTATCCACTGGTTGTCTCTTTTTATTCACCTAACAAGGCACTAGGTGCATGGCATCTGAGATCAGATCTCTGCAGATATAGATAAACACCATTAATGAAGCTGCGCACTTTACAGTAATAAGACAATGGAACGGTGGTCAGCTCCAGCAGTGCAGAAACAGATATAAAAAGGCTCTCAGCAGCAACAGTAATATTCTATATCAAGGCGTAATACAGATTTGTAAATATTAGCACGCAGAAATTTTTCATCAGCTGTGCCGTCTAAAACTGAGCCGCTGTTTGAAGTCAAGTTACCATCGGATGAAAAAACTCAATTATTCTGGATAAAAGTGACAAGGCCGGTGCCACAAGTTCATTGAAGGGCGTTTTGAATAGACAAGCGGCCATGGGGGGCAGTCTCAATTAGCAGGCTTTCTTTGAGTCTCAGCTACCTTTCTGCCGGGCTGAAGACTCCCAATTTGCTGTCAGTAATTACTCCATTTACAGGAATAGCTTTCCCTATGCAACAGAGAGAATGTTTGATTAGCTGGGTGGGAGAAAAGGTCAGGATGTGGTTGTGACTTTCTGCTGTTGGACCCAGAAGAGGGTGGGATTGTGGGTCATTGGTAATCAGGTCATAAAGCCAGGAAATAATCATAGTA
Organism: Epinephelus awoara; assembly: GCA_035609425.1. Classification (NCBI taxonomy): domain Eukaryota; kingdom Metazoa; phylum Chordata; class Actinopteri; order Perciformes; family Serranidae; genus Epinephelus; species Epinephelus awoara. Next base: position 18,394,286 of record CM069311.1, on the reverse strand, counting down.
ATTGTGTGTGTGAATCTGAATGCGTGTGTGTGCGTGAGAGTGCCTCCATGTGGGTGGGCAATTCAACTGGGCACATTTACCACAGGAAGTGCTGCACTGAGTCGTATTCAGCTGCTGCTGTTGGCATGAGTAGGTGCAGAACAGTGGATAGAGCCATGCTGTGCTGCAGAATGCATGGCAGCTGATTGCCGCATGTAGTTCTTGTCTATTGCGTTGATCAGGCCTTTTCTTTTGCAAGCCTCAAGCAAAATGCTGTGCCCTGATTGAGCTGTCTGAGCTATCTGAAGCTATTCAACCATATACTGTTCAGTCATACCAAATACCCTACAAATAAGAATGCATAAGCCCCCATGGACTGTTGGGATTGTAATCAAGGGAGCAATCAGGAGCAATCAATCCTTCCATGAATAAAATTTGAATGCATGTCCCAGAAATATATTCATGAAGCTTCTAAGAGGAAGTACACTGAACTATGATTTCTCCAATGTCATGTTTGCTTGGTGAAATGTAAATATGTTTGCAGTGCAGCCTCTTAAACTGTATCTGTCACTCTGGTGGGTGATTAAAAAGGCAGGTCGAGTGGCTGCTGGATTTCAGAAACACACACACACACACACACACACACACACACACACACACACACACACACACACACACACACACACACACACACACACACACACACATGCGCATAAAATTTATATATATATATAATTTTCCTTCTTGCATATTGGAGTGGTTATAAATAAATTACTTGGGTTTAATCATTTGACTTAATATGAGGGGTGATATTACTTCAGAATTTTGACAAAAAAGATAAAGAATATCCATATTTAATCAAAGAATGTATTGTCCCTACTGTTGTTAAAAGTATTTCACTTTACTGGTACTTAAAGAGCATTTTGAAAAGCTATGTGAACGCAAGATTTTCCTAAAAAACAGACTTGTACAGAAGTAATCCCTCTCAATCATCACTTATGACCCACTCTCAGTGTGTGGTGGTGTATTTCTCTGCAGAGGCTCTACCCTCTGCCTGTATTTTCTCATTTTCTTCTTTTTGTGTGTTTTCGGGTCATCTGTGGGCATGTACCCCCGCAGTGCTCAGGTGAGATTGGGGCTTTATAAAATTTTAGCAACTAGGTGCCAGATTGTAAGCAGCAGGCATCCAAGAGACACATACAGTGAGGTGTAATGCTGAACGGGAGTAAATCTGGGTTTGGCTTTTACATTCGCTATTACTGGTGAGTGTGTTTCCAATGCTGTATACCTTTAAGAAACCAGAGGGCTGTACCATGAGGCCAGTTCAATAAAGCCGGGCTTTCTTTGCCTTAGCTGGCTCAAGAAACCCTAAAGCATAAGTGAGAGACAATGGGTATCACCGAGGTGGTTATCAACTTGCTCTTTAACCCAGGCTTGAGAACTCCATGCTGTTCTCATTATGCACTCTTAAAAATGATTGATCTGTACCGCCTACTTCCACCTTTGAAGAATAGCCTCCAGAGACCCAATCTTCTGTTTGGTATGCATTTTTAATTTCTCCGAGCTATTTGGGATCAATAGGATCTGATAAATGTAAAAAACACCACCACAAGCAAACTGTCTGACAAACTACAAACATTATAAACCATAAATAAATAACTTTAAACCATACAATGTGATCAGGTTTTGGACTCTGTCCACTTTTGTGTCAAGATCGGTTTCAGACTAACTTGGCAGAGATGGCTGCCATCTTGTTTTTACATGGATCAGTGTATTGTGCAATTGATCCTTTCGCATGTTCACCGATGGAAACAACTTTTACTTCCTCTAGATAGTCAAGTTTGATTGTCTTCTCGGCACTCCACCAGGACCACTAGACAAAAAAGTGTCCATGAATGAGGACAACAGGTCTAAGTTAAGTAGAATGACGTGTAAGGTTAAAGAAACCCAAAATGGGATGTCTTCATGTGAGGATGTAAAAATTATTTCATGAATAAGCAACACTGTTGCTTCAATTAATGCGAGAATTGTGTGAATTCACAAGTTAGTATATTTAATTAACCACTCTGTTTATTTCTACCGTGACAGCTGCATGTTCTACAGCTCTTACACTTTAAGCATCAATGACTGCATTTATGTACACTGACACAGTCCCATAATGAAAGATACGTGGAAATATAATAACTTTTGGCCAAATCAAAGTAAAATGATTGTTATTGAATATTTTCTGTGATACAAACCAACTAAACAAATCATTTCCTAATCCGTGCTCTATAAGCTGTAATATACCAGCAGTGTAAAACAGGCTGTAGCAAATCAGGACCAAGCACAGAAACACAATTCGAAGTGGTGATGTTATGGTGGTTTAAAGGAATTATACTGCATTTTATATATACAAGTAAACATCATGCTAATAATGTAGTGAGCTATGGATGTACAATGCCACCTCTTATTTTAAAGAGGCTTTTTTTATAGCCAACGTGGGCATATGGACCAGGGAACACTACAAACACATTCAGGAGTCCAGTAAGAGCAAGAAACTTGAGAAAAAAATAAAACAGTGTTGTGCATCATGGACATACTGCAGGTTCCTTTGGCAAAAAAAAAAAAAAAAGTTATGTGATGCATTGACCACAATAAGCGCTACTGTGGCATTTATGTAACATTATGGCTCAACAAGTAGGATAAAGTGCCTTCATAACGTATTCCCTCAGCTAAAAATCTGTATCGCTCATACTGACATTGACTATAGAGTGATGTTACTCACAGGAGCTGCATTTAAGCAGATTTTAGGCCAAAACTCAGAACAAAAACTGGTCTAAACTTGGCAAGGCCTGCAGCATAAGTTTTGATAGAGAAAAGAGAGCCACCTTCGTTGGACAGAAAACTCTGACTTTAGCCTCAATCACTAATCACGCTTTTTGGCACATCCCTCTGTTATGAGTCTTGGTCTGCAGTCTTGCTCCGTGATATATTACGAATATGTCTCCTCGTCCTCAGTGTGGGGTGATTAGATGGGCTCTAAGGGCTCTACTGTAAAGGCAATGGATGAACTCACCTCAGGATATTACAGTCAATACAGCTAGGCAGGCACACTTACTGTATTGATTTTCTTTTCTTACACATCCCAACTGGAAGGACAGATCCTCACCTGTTAACTGACATTATTGTGGTTAAGCACTGTTGGGTTGTTTTGTTCCTTACTTTGTTTCATACAGTAGTGACTGTATGTCACGTGCATGTCACAGCTCAACCGGGTCTCGCACACAACACTGTGGCAACCACCATTAGAGGGTATTGTAAAAATTTCACAGCTCAGTGGAGAGAAAGCATAGCTCATGCAAGTGGGCACAAATACGGAGAGGCACCGACACACAAAAACAAATCTAAGCACGCATATGTAAACACATACACACAGAAATTGACACACTGGAGCACCTAAGCTTTACATGAATGCTCACACAAACACATGTAGGTCTAAGAGTCAAATATACAATGTCTTTTTTATTGTCTTCCGGAGATTATAGTGCTTAATCTCTTCAAACTGTGCTAAACATGCAAGGTTATTGACTCCAATGTAAAGTACTTCATGCATGCCACATACACCCTGTCATGTTTCATATACTGTCAATCGCTATTGTGGTCAGGGTGGAACAGAGGGCTCACTCCATTTGTGGCGAACGCTCACTGCTTGAATTATTGAACACACTCAACTCGATAGGATGTGTTCTCTGCACTTTATGCATGCAGGGGTCGATGCATGTGTACTCTGTAATCCTCCTGTGGTCTCAGTCGCTGCTATAAAATTTAAAAGCCCAGATGAGTTTCCTTAATCAAAGGCCCACAGGAGCCGTTAATAGATTAAACACTCCATGTTGAAAGCACACCACTGTGTCTGCCTGCCTGAACCCTGGGGTACAGCCTATTTATGCCATTTAAATAGTTGCCATGGTAATGAGGTCACGCTTTGTTTAAGCTGATTTTGATCTTGATATATTTAGAAGGAAGTGGGCCTCCACGTCCATCATCTAATTAATGAATTATGACTCAGAAAAATAGCCAGTATTCTTAGAGCCAGATGACTCCAGCATCTTTCAGAGCTAAGGCAGGGGGCTCAGTGTGTGTGTAGCCTCGCTGCCTCAGTCAAAACAGCTCTGCATCATTATGAAGGAGGTCTGTGTAATTAGCTGAGGTGTAATTTGGTCCTGTATTTCAGCTGTAGCTGGCTGCGCGTGTGTGCTCAGTGAGAATGCGGCTAGCGTTTCGTGCTTTCTGCTCCCCGGTATTGTTATCTCACCCAGAGCTTGTCCCTATGACCTCAGGGCTTTGTAGCGCTCTACTGCCATCCATGGGTGTGCACAAATGCTGTCATTTCTGCAGTTGGTGGCCATTTTCACCATTTGAACTGATTAAAAATGCCCTTTATAGAGCACGCCCACAGGCTAGGAGCAGAATGGATTTTTTTTTTAGATGTTTATGATAAAGTACAAGGCCACGATGGCACATCTGTGTGGACACACCAAAAAGCTGCATAGCATGTGTGCATGTAGATGCTCCACACTCTTGCTTCTAAAGTGCGCAGCGCAAATCTGAGTCCAAGCATGTGACAAAACAGCCAAGATCACCACTGAAAGCGTATGAGCTCAGGACAGAAATAGTAGAAGCTAAGACACATGCAGGGTAAAGGAGAAACACATGGTATGATGCCATTTTTTTCCTCATTACCACGGGGGCCAAGAGAGACAACAGAGACAGGGAGCGAGTGAGAGGAGTTAAAGGCTAAATAAAATTCACAGGGAAGGAGAACAAAAGAGAGCGACAGCGAATTGGAGATAATGACACAGCAGAGTAGCAGCGAAAATGAGGCTGGCCAATTTTTAGAGTGGAAATTATGAGGAATGGCTGTGAAAATTAATCAAAAAGGATTAAATTAATACAGGTTAAATGGCTGACTTCCTCTCTAGCTAATATTTAATGAAAGCTTGTTCTGCCAACAGACTCTGTGATTAGACAGTTGATTGGCAGAGCCTGGAATTCTTTGAGGTATGGCAGATTGTCCTCATGACACCCATTATTCCCATCCTTTATTTGGTCCATCACTTTACAAAGGATGGCATCTGACCTGCAGTCTGTGAGAGGAATTTTAAGTTTGTGAGAGTTCAGGTGCACTCCACTCTACACGGGTAAAGCAAATACATACGTTATTAACAATGGTCTCGGATGAGAAGACGCCTTGAAATAGAAGAATAAGGTGCAAAGGTGAAAACCTCTGACAGAGGATATGATGTGGGAGTGTCTGGTGGCGGCCTGAGTTATTATACATTCAGCAGGTGCAGCATGCACACTGCATTTTTTATAGGGACAAATGAAAAAAAATTTATCAGGTATATGAGAAAAAACACTGTCATTAAACTACAGAGAGAATAGAAGTGTAAACACTGCTATTTATGCAAGCAAGAGAGAATAAGAGCCTGTCCAAAGTCCCTGTGTTAATCTATGTGCACATGACCACAGTTCCTGGTAACATTACAAGAGTATTTAAATACTTTGTTTAATTTGATCTATGTGACTACTACTAAGACTACTAAATGAAAATGTTAGAGACTGTGGGAGAAACGTGAGATTCAACATGATTTACTATATGTTTGCTGTCTGTTATATGATTGTCAGAATGTTGCACGTGTTTTCTAAATGATCACATTATTATTAAATGATCACAATAACACAGTTTGGTGTATTTATCAGAAAATAGTTATTTTGTGTCACGAGAACTCAAAGCTTTTTATTTCAAGACGACACAATCAGTAATCATTAGAGAGCAGGACCAAGCACGTTAAAAAGAGGAGAAGACATGGTGTCATATCGCATCATGTCCTTGGGGTACAACATGTGTGGTGGTGTCTGGTTTGCAGTCGTCAAAAGGCTTGATAGCTGGTGCACTATCATAGAACATAGGGATGATTGATTCATTTCACTGAGGTGTCCACACTCAAATTTGGGTTGGAATACATTTTATACGAAAAATAAAGATTTGGGTGAGAATTACAATTCTGCAATTACTGAAGAGGTCTTTCATGAAAGACCATAAACAAGCTTTCTGTTGTATATCAGCTGCCATCCATTTGAGTGTGCACCCAAAAACTAGAGCTGTCAGCTGTAACACTTCACCATCACAGCTCCAGTTAGATTACACGTGTAGTACCCCATAGATCCCATTGGGTCAGAGAGCTTGTCTCAGCCCTCATTTAATAGCTCTGAACCAAACATAAAAAGAGTTATAAAAATGGTCTTGACTGCTGCCCATTGTAATTGCTTCCAACTTTGTGAGGACCAATTAAAAAATCAGGACATTCTGGCTTGTCATTTGTTCTCAAATAGGGCTCTAAGAAGTGTTAAGAAACAGTTTGAAGTTAGGGTCAGAGTAAGGATTAGAGAAACAGATGTAGTTGTGGAGTATAGGGGCTGCGGACTGCATTATCTCAATTAAGGTCCTCACTAGTTTAGACTAATGTCTGTGTGTTTTTAGTGTCTATTGCTTAAGGCATTATCGAGCACATATGCAGCAGTCGAACTGTACAAATTGGAGCCACTGGAGGAAATTTAAGATATCAATGTGCTGTAGCCATGGATTTCTACTCGCAGTGAATTATCCAGCTTACTTCTTGCACAGCGGCCACAGCCATGCATGGGGTAGGTGGTCTCTTATTATCTAAGATAGTGTGTCAATAAACACTATCTCCAACGATTTTTCTTTTTTCAGTCAGCCCTCTTACCTCGGTACCGGATTTTCTTTGAGGTGGCTGAGTGCTGAGGCTTGGTTGAAGGCAGATACAAGGGAAAAGGACGTCTATATCCATGTTTAAATCTTTGCTGCCACCCTGTGAATGTGAAGATTACTGCATTCTCTATGGACGGTGCATTAAAGGAGGTACACTATATTGTATGGTACATTATAATGCATGGGTGTCCTTATACACAGCTTGCAAGCAAAAACCCTTAAATCTATTAATACCATTTCATTATTGATATTTAAATGCATATTCTATTGATCGATTAGATGTACTTATTCAGCTGTAGTCTCATTAGAGGGTCATTCGCTCTCACAGATTCCCATGTTCCCAACATCCTATATTCCCCTGCTCTATATAGCACATAATGGGAACCTGAAAAAGATGTTATTTGCTTAATATGACATGGGGTGGGGAGTTAGGTTAGGGGACTAGAATCAGGACTCTGAGAGTTGTGAAAGTGCACCAGACTCAGCCTTAATGGTACGTATGCTACCTGGTGAGCTAACGGGGCACCCCAATAATTACTCTTTTTGTATATATACATATAAACATATTTCAGCCCTTAAGTTAAAATGATAACAATTAGTTTTAATTAATTAACCAATTAAAAGAGAGGGAGATAAACAAAAAACAATTAAAGGAGAGCAATGAGTATTAAACACTTGCAGGTTAGAAGGTTAACTTTTGTCATTTCCAAATAGGTAAAGATTACAAAAAAGCTTTAAGGTAGATTATTAATGAACATGTTTAACTTGGGAATATAGAACCCTGAGAATACAGATATAACCAGCTTCACATTTAGATAAATCATGAAACACCTGTCAAATGTAATCAGATAACATGCATGTTACAATCACGTGGCACCAGTCTATTTCCAGCACCCGGACGATGGCATCACGTCACTGAGAAAGCAGCAGCAGTGTGTTTGTGAGCATGCATACTACTTTGCATACAACCGCTTTTCTAAAACCTCTATTCGACATGAGCACTGTGATTTTAAACAGTGCTGCCACATGCCCCCCTCACATCTCTTTGACACATTCCTATAAAGTGACAACTACCTGTCACCAGTTTCAACACAACTGTGACAGGCACTGGCTCGCTCTTTGGCAGTGTGTGAGGCAGTACATTGGGTGTAATTCTACTTTTACCCACATGGGGTCAGTCTTGCTGCAAAAATGAAGGGACCCGACCCAGGCGAAAGTGATGTGGGAGCCAGCAGGTGAGCTGAGGAGGGCTGACATTTTTTGGATGGGCCTCAGAAAGCTGTCTGCTCTCATATTACTTCACAGTACGCCCCACACAGAGGAGCCCGTATCACTCACCCAATGTGACTGTGTAGGGAAGGGAGCCCATCCATGGCTGACAAACTGAATAAGTCAGCAGACCAGGAAGCAGAAAGCAAGAAAGGGAGATGACCTGGCCGTTTTGTCTGAGTAGGCCATTCTGTCATCATTATTCATGGTTGTTTAGGGCGTAACATGGCACTGCCAGGGGCCCAGTATCTTGCTGGAAGTTGTGTCGGGGAGCTTTAGGGAGAAATTTCAGACAACTTCCGGCTCGCATACCCCTCAGTCCATCTGGACCATTGCAGCAGAGGTGAGTGGCAAATTCAGACAGTTATGACTGTGAGATAAAATACATGCTCCACATCGAAAAGGGCCGATCTATACTTCAGAACATGTCTTAAATCTGTCCTGAAATAAGCTCAAATCACCCTGAGGGGAAATGACACCAAAATAGGCAGCAAAGTATTTGGTGTGATATCTGACACTGGCTTACCCGCTGTGATTGTGCTGAGAGCTGGAGCCATTTGGATTATAGCTATACAACGATGGTTAAACGGCACCACTCGAAAAATAACATGTAATCCCCCTTATTCAAGGAGAGCGTGCTATAGCAGTCAGGTAAGAACAAATCCGAGCCGCATTTGTCAGTTTTACATTCAAGGTGTTTTGATAGCTTTAATCTGCTTCATCATTTGTGCCAATTCAATCCTCTTTCAAATTTGAGCTTGAGCAATAGGCAGCAAGTGTCAAGAAGACATGTAACTGAAGATGGTGATATGGTTACGCCTCAGGCGGAGTGGAGTTGGTAAGATACTGGAAAAGTGCAAGCTACAGGCTGATTTAGGATATGTCATGAAGCAGAGTGATGGATGAGCTGTCAGATGCAGCCGTGGGCAGGAGCACCTGGATCTCTCCCACATTAATACCTTGCTGCCCATGTCTGCCCTCACGAGTCCCTGCCCAGCCTTAAATCTATCCACACACACCCCTCTATACCCTCAGTCCCCCATGCAGTACAGACAGTGTGATGAGGACAGTCTACTGTGCCTGGGATGCCTTTGGCAGACACATGCCACATAACATAAAGCACAGTGCAGCCCTCTGAAATCAGTCTCCCTCTGATCTACACGCCTCAGAAATGTGTACGTGCACACACACCAAGATGTGAGTCATAAGAGAACAGCCAAATGTCAGAGAAAGAGAAAAGAATGGATACATGCATGCAAAACAGGGCTGGCAGGAACAGAGCATAGGCTGATTGGGAGGGGTTGAGACAGAGAGGCAGCCAATGCGCAGCTCTGCATCTTGAGGAAGAGAGGGAGAGAGGGAAAGAGAGAGAGAGAAAAGGGAGAGATAAGGGGAGAGTGAGGAAGTGAGAGAGATGGAAAGAGAGTGTGAGAGAGGGAGGGGATGAGGCTGAGGCAGTCACTGTGAGAGGGAAGATTCCAGCGTGATGCTGTTGGATGTGAGCTGCTCTCCTCTAACCGGTCTCTGGCTGTCCCTTTGACTGAGCCAGTGGTGTGTGAGTCTGGTAACTAAGCTCTGGGGGCTCTGCTGCTGCTCGGGCTGAGGCAGAAGCTGACTGGCTGGTTCCCTGCCTGGGCCGTCTGGAGCAAAGAGGGGTTTGACCGGAGCCAAGGTCCAGGGCAGGGCAGGGTAGGGCTGGCTTTAGGGCCGTCTGCGCCGGGGCCCCACAGGGAGCAAACATGAGCGTTCCCATGCTAAAGATCGGGGCGGTGCTCAGCACCATGGCCATGGTGACCAACTGGATGTCTCAGACTCTGCCCTCTCTGGTGGGGCTCAACGGGACCACCATCTCCAGAGGGGGCACCTCGGAGAGGATTGTTAGCGTGCGTATGACTTCCTTTGCTTTTTTGCAAGTGTGTGTGCACTGTATTTTTCTGTGAATGTAAGACAGGAAAAGAGATGAAAAAGAGTGACATAGCAGAAGACAGAGGGAGATGTGATTTAGTGTGTGTCTGTGTGTTTGACCACAGAGCAGCAGAGGGGTTCCAGAGAGGGGTGCACAGATGACAGCAGGACTTAGAGAGTCCATCTCAGGAGCTATGTTTTATTAGTAAGACAGAGATGTAGCCATGCAAGCGGGAGCAATGTCTCAACCGAACGTGAATGATGCATATGTTTGTGTGTGAGTCACATTAAGTATAATGATGCTGAATTGTGGGCTTGTGACTGTGAGTGATGGTGAGAGGCTGAGGACGCAGTGTGGTTGGCGGTGTTAAATCATATGTTTTTGCCGGGGTGACGGGAGGTAGAGAGCTGCTCTGAGTGATGTTCAGGCTGATCCCATCTGTCAGTCACCTCCAGGGTGGCAAGGATGGTGCTCAGATTCAGAGGTGATGGGGAAGACGGGGAGGTTGAGACAATGTTACAGTTTTGAGTATGTCTTATTTCTCTTTCGCTCTGTTTGTCTCCAAATCCTCTCAATCCTCCTCTCCTCGAGCAAAACACTCTGGCATGTAGGGAGGTCATGTAGGTAGAGAGAGGGCATTGGAGGGGTTTTGTGACAGTTTTTGGCTCAGTTTTTTGTCAGGGTTCTATATTTAAATTTTGTTTACACAGATTTTTTTTCTGTGTAATGCACACACACACAAGTTTTATGTCTTTCTGTCTTTCTCAACGTGCTAATTTGAGGTGAGACAGACAATGGGAAATCAAACAGACAAATAAATGAGATATTTTCTGGTTCATCAGCGGTTAATGATTGCTTTTGCTTCTATCCTGAGTGTGTTTTTATGGCACTCACCCATTAAGCAAATGCCTTGCTCTGTTGAAATGATTGAATGAAATTGAACGTCCCAAGAGATCTGCGACCATCTGGATATGTGTGTGTGTATGTGTGTGTGCATGGATGCGTGCCTGCGTGTTTGTGGTTTTAAATATGTACCCTGAGTATGTTTAGGCATTCTTTTCTCAGGGGTGGAGGTCCATCTGTTTGAAGAAGAATTTTATAATTCATAACGGCTCGTTAAAACATCAATCCCCCCCCCTTCCGCGCTTTATGTCTCCTTAATGTTGCAGCGAGGTGTCGGGTTGAAATGTTTTCTTTGGAGAAAAAGGTGTCTTAGCAAAGTGGTGCCTTTGTGAAAATTTCAAGCATCTAGTTAAAAGCATTTCACTCCAATTTTTTTCTAATCTTTCCCGCAATGTGTACATATCTCAGCAGGTAATTTTGAGTACAACATCAAAGTAAAATCATAAACTAATCTCTGGAACAATGTCAGAAGGTAAGGCTTGAATTATTTACAGCATTAAGTGCTATAATCCTTTTGAACACCCACCTGTCCCAGGGGGGTTCGGTCTGGATAAGCCATCCATTTATTTTGTATACTCGCCTATCCTGCTCAGGGTCAAGAGGAATAAAAAAATTTGCAAGTGTTTTTTTCTTCAGTAAACTCATCATACTCATGACTGGAAGCCTTATCATTTGCATTTCAAAAGACTGGATACAATAGTTATGAGTGGATATTTTCGTTTTAGGCAACTGCCATTCACAACCAATGGAGGAAAAAGACCGCCATGAAGTTCATTTCATCAAAGTTTCATCAAAACTGATGAGCCTGTTTGATTGTGCCAGGGATTATTAAAGTATAACAGTCTGTTGTGATGGGAAATGTCTTCGCTCTGAGACAGGAATAATCTCCCCTCATAAACAATGGCAGCGAATAAAACTTTAATGTAAAACCTCGCCTCAAAGTCCCATCACTATTAATGAGACATTTGCCTGTGATGATCTCAGGAGCAGTCATGACTCACATAATGTTTAGACTCCCAATCAAAGGCGATCTGGCTACGGTCTTGTGACACTGTGGTGCGAGTGCGCCAGTGGCCATTGCATGGCTGCTACCCACCCTGGCACCCATGCATGCTGCGTCCCATATTCTCCCAGCTCAGAGCTATTTTCAAAGTCTGCTTCACTTGCTCTCTGCGCCTGTCTTCTAACCAGCTGATCCAAGAACACAGCTGACTGAGTTTATACGGGCTTTTCCGCAATGGCACTGAGCACAACACTGCCTGGATGCTTGTACACATCTGGATAGTGCAAAATCATGTTCCTTAATGAGCAGGAGAGACCCTGGAACTACATGGAACTGGTGTGTCTGCACAACATGGTCAAACCAAGAGATGTAAACCTGCCAGGCTGTGCAGGTTTAAAATCTTATTTCCAATCATACAATAGGAAATTCATTTTTATTATTATTACTTATCAACAAAACTGACATCAACTTGGCTGTGAGGTGTAGTTAAAGGGATACACTGCTGATTTCAGTTGGCTTTGTATGACAACAAAGTGGGTAGTGTGTGTAAATTAACTATGGTAAACTTCCCTCCATCTTACCAGTGCCTGGATCGCCACTGATGATGCATTTTGGGTCATCCAATTTATTTATTTCTTATTTTCTAAGATTATTTTTTGGGGTGTTTTGCCTTTAATTGATAGGACAGTTGAGCGTGAGGGGGGGAGGGAGTGACATGCAGTGAGGGGCCACAGGCTGGAGTTGAGCCTGGCCGCTACGGTAAGGACAAGGCCTTTGTACTTGGGGCGCCTGCTCTATCCACTAAGCCACTGACACCCTGCATCATCCAATTTTCGCTGGCTCTAGGACTGTTGCTTGAGCTACTGATTTTATGTATGCATTTTCATATGCCGGCCACCATGGACACAAAGAGTATAGAGGTAGATCAAGAGACCCTCCTTCCAATGAAGACTTTCAGGAGGTTTTTACCAGGATCCGAATTATCCGTAGAGGATAAACAAATAGACCCAGTTTGTAAAAATATATATGTTTTTCTGACACTCTTGTCGTGAAGGGGCTGCTACAGTGGCGTTGCAAAAATGCAAATGGCCGTATCTAGAGCCAGTGTTTGGTTTGTCCATTGCGGGCTGCTGTAGAAACATGGCAGTGCAACATTGCAGACTCCATGGACGAGGACCTCCTCTGTATGTAGATATAAACAGCTCATTCTGATGTAACAGAAACACAGTGACTCTTATTTTCAGATGATAATACACAAAAGAAAACATACTTATTATATTACATTCAATTTCTGCCAGTCACACTGGCCCTGTAAGTAAAGAATTACAGTCACATATTGTTTTTTTTTTAGATAAATAAATAAATACTGTGTGCATGTGCTCAACTGTGCATGCAGGATGGGCATACATAAATCATAAACCTTCACACATACTGTGTTTGTATACCCGTAATTCTGCACTGAAAGACAGCATGTGTGTGTGGAGACTCTCCCTTTGATATCTAAAATAAGAAAGCTGTGCGGCAGAAGAGTGAAGAAAATATTCACACCATCAAAAGGGGAGCATGGATAAACAAATGGCAGAGAACAAAGAGCCAGAACTCAGAGTCTGATTGGGGTCGTCCAGCCTCTGTCTGTCAGCGAGCAGGACTGTAAACTTTATCGCATCTATTGTGCAGTCTAATAAAGCAGATTGTAAAGATCGATTCCTGGCTATGGATTAGAGATTAAACACTGCTGCAGAATTTTATTTGAGCACTTTGCTTTTATGTCTAACGTGATGCTTTCAAACAAACTTTATTTGAGTTCAGGCCCTGACAGGTGTCCTCTATTACTTAGTCAATGTGAAACGGTGTGCGGAGCCAGAATCTCGATGGGCGCCAGTGTTGTAATATAATTTTAAATTGTTTTGATACATGAGCTAATTGTGTGATAGCCTGTGTACAAAGCAGTATTGATCCCAGACTTTATAGTTGAGCTCATAATCAGGCTTTTGACATGGTTCATTTGCCATTATGAGAGTGTAATTTCAATCCAGTTGAACTTATGCCTGAATCATTGCTTTGCCCTTCAAAAGTAATTTGATGATTTCACAATTCACACACTTCTACAATCCATATTTTCCTCCATTGAACCACTGACTGTGTTCTAACAGTTTATATAGTGTTTTCTCACACCAGCCGCCCTGCCACTCTCTCGTCTCCCTCCTCTATTTAACACCAGCCGTGATAAAGCTATCTTGTACCCGTCTAACAGCAGAGTGGGTGCCAAATGCTTTACGCCAGGGCACCTGGCATGGCCCTGGCAACGTGCTCCAAAAAATATAACATTGTAGCTCAAGTGCTGAATTGGTGAGTGTAATTTTGTCTCACTTCTCCTGGAGTTCTCCAACTGATCCCCCCCACACAAAAAAAAAGCTTGTCGCATCTGCCCACCCCCACTGTCGTTCAAGTGTGATCCGGATTGGATTGAGTGAGCTGCAGATGGAAAGCGAGCAGGGCACCACGCAGGAGGGGCGGCAGTCACGGGCGTGATGGAGTGGGAGAGAGTGCGAGGCAGCAGGGAGGAAAAAGGAGGCAGCAGGGAGAGGGGCATGATGAGTTTATGAGTCATATTATTGACTGGCAACCATGCTGTGCTGATTGTGGTAATAGGTTTTCCTTGGGCGCAGGGGAGACCAGGGACTTCACTAGGAGCACTCATTGAGTTTGATTTTAAAGGCCAGCAGCTGGCCTGTGCATTGAGGATTGACTGATTGATTGTTTGAAGAGTGAGACTGTGCATTTGCATGTTTATTTGTGTGCGGTCAATTACAGCAAAAACAAGCAAAATTTGAAAAATGAGATCTGATTGTTTGGCCGGAGTGCAGATAGAAGTGAGGTCTGTGTAACAGAGACAGATGTTTCTACTTTGCTGGGAACAGGCATTTAGAGAAGTTAATGCCTGGCATAAAACATAAATCTGCAGAGGGAGGGAGAGAGAGGGACAGAAAGTGAAGCTGTGGAACTTGGATAAACAAAGTTGGCACTGTGGGAGGGTAACAGAAGAGATTACATCGGCAGCACCTCTTTATTTGTTATCCTTACTCTCAGACTATCTCACCTTGACGCCTCATGTTCTCAGAATGCTTCTTTCTTTCTCCCAATACAACTTTATCTCAGTCCTCCTGCTCTGACACTGTCCATCCTTTGTGGCATTGCAGTCTCTCAGATGCGGTGGCAAGCTCAGCTCACAGTGCGGCGGTCAGCTCCCTCACATATTTTAGGACTCGCGCCTGCCTCTGCCTGTTTGCCCCTTCTGCTTGCTGCTTATGAAAGTTATAATAGACTTCCCGTCATGCTCATAAAGTAGGGAGCTGTAGATTTATGATCTCATTTAGCTCTGGCTTTACAGCAGCCAGCTCCGGGGTCGGTCTAATGAAACGCCAGAGGAAGTCCATCCTGCAACTCTCGACAGTGATACCACCAGCTCGAATGTCTAATTGGATAATCCCTCTGAACTTTGTAAATCATTAACAACATGAGGCTTCTGAGCGCCTTAGTGCTGTGAGGGAGCTCTCAGGTAATGCCACAAGGTGGTTAGTTTTCATAATGGTTCCGCCTGAACTATACACATGACTAATATGAATCTGATCTCTACGGTATGCGGTGTACAGGAGGAAATGTTGGAGTTGCATTTGGTTACGACTTTTTAGCTTAGTAATGGCCACACTCTCTCATCTCATCTCTTCTTCCATTCCCTCAGCAGGGATTTAACTGAAGGTCTCATTCAGCATTGTAGCTGGGCAGCGTTTGAACTAAGGTAGAGGAAATTAGAGCCATCTCTCTTTTCCCCGTCAGCTTTTCTCAAACCACAACTCTTCCCTTTCTGCCTATCAGTGTATCAGCGATTCACACTTAAATCGGTTTTCTATTGGGAAGATTGGTTGTGGTTGTGGCTGGAAGACATGCCAGCAGTGGATGGTGGGACTTCACAGGCCCGAGCTGTCAGATGCGATATCGCTGGAACAGAGGGAACCCTGGGGTGGCGCAAAAAGGGGGCAGGCCAGAAATCTTGAGGAGTAATTTTCACTTTAGTGAGCAAGCCCAATTGATTTTTCATCTTTCTTGCCCCTTTGTGGTTTCCTGTTGTTTTCATTGCCGCTGTCTTCTTCCTTAATGGGCTTTTGCATGGCAGCCATGGCTGTGACAGCTTCAAATCTGGCACTTACATATTCTATTTCATCCCTCACATCTAATGGGTGAATTTCTGGGACAGCGAACTGAACACCTCCTCTCCCCTGAAACTGCCGTCTGTGTCTGGGAGGAGAGGATTATCCCCCAGACCTGAAGTGCCCCCAGCTAGGCGCCACTGATAGCATGATGATGATAGCACAGGTTATGTTATCATCACTACTCAAACACTCTGAGGCCTGACCTGCCTGCAGTATGCAAACATTATTCATTCATTTCACTCTGCATATCCCGAATATGATTCTGTATAACATTAGATATTGAGGAAGTTGTTTTTCCCACACTAATGAGATATCTGATGGGCGGCATGGTGTGAGCACTATGTTAAATGAACCAATGTCAATGACCCACTCTTCGCTGCAGAGAGGAGACTTAATCATATTTACATAAATTACCCAGTGTTCCAAAACATATTCAAGTTTACTACTCGCACCCCGAGAGATCAGTCACATATGAGTGCTGATATATAGATCTCCTTGCAACAGCTCAGGCACAAAGCATATAGGGACAAAGCACATTTGCATTTAAGAATTACCTCTTCCCTCCTGCTCTCTAAACTGCCACTGTGATGAGAATGGGGAGGTTAGTGCAGAATGGATAGGTGGGTGGTAATGAAATTGGAACTGATTCAAATAAGCTCTTAATTTCAGCCCAGCATTTATGAAACATTAATGAAGAGAGGAGAAGATGTGATGCTGTGAAAACTCTCCGGCTTGCGAAAAGGCACATGAGGAGCACAGCGTGAGTTTAAACATGTTGGAAAATGAAGAAAGTCTTATGGTAATGGAGATGACATGCTCCCAATATTACTTTGTTGAATTCTGAACTTCTTGCTTATTACTGCCCACTATGTAACATATCATAAAAAAATCAGTGTGGCGCCAACTATGGCTCCCTTTTAGGCTGATAGCAGTATGAAATATTGATGCCCACTTCTGAATCCATTCGCAAGAATCTTTCTTAACTGAAAGTGACTATCTGGTGCGTAGGCTGACAGCCCCCACATGTATGGATATGAGGTAATTTTACTGAATGCAGGAGGCTGCACATGCCCTCAGAGTGAGTAACATAAGTGGATTCTGCTGTGTGAGGCAAGCTAACCTCCACCTGTTAACACTGCAGGGTAGCGACTGTAATGAGAAGCCGGTGTGCCGTGCTGTGGCCTCACGATCCGCAATCAGACACACATTCATAGTACTATGGCAGCCATTGTATATGCTCTCCTACAGTGCTGCAGTAATCATGGGTTACAGCTGCAGGGGTTTTCAAACAAACCCTCTCAGGGGTAGATAGCTGCAGTTTTAAATGCATGCATTATTAAAATCTGTAAAAACCCATTCATGTAAATACTGTACAGTATGATCAAGAATACGCAAATACTGTGTGTGCTGTTCTCGCGTGTACATCTGCAGATCTTTCCAGATACACACTGTCATGACACACGCGCTCACGCACACATGCTGCAATAAATCAGAAGTCCTGACAGTGAGTGAGATGCGGGCAGAGAAGCAGACAGAGGAAAAGTATCTCCCCCTCAGGCAACAGCAGAATGAAATAGACAGTCAGATGCAGTTGAAAGAAATTGGAGGAGGCTCCGCTGTGGAGACTGCCTCTTTTGTCTTGTTTTAACTCCAACTCTGGCCTCTGTAGACCTTGGTCGTCTCTCCACCTAACAGCCGTCTGAAGCTGGATTGCCTCAAAGAAGCCAGACTAATGATAAGAAAGGTGCTGACAGACAGAAAAAAAACTGTGCAAGTCACTGCAGGAGCTGGCTGCACACTGACTCACAAATATGCATCAATATTAAGGATAATTTTATAATAAGTTAGGAAGAGTGCCAGTAAGTTCCATCGTGAGTCATTCATGTGCAGGGCAGACTTTCAGTCATACTGAAATATCACTAATGTATGTATGTAATACTGTATGAATAGAGAATGTGAATAGAATATGACTTCTTACTTAGTTTAATTAAATTTAGATGTATTAATTTTAAAAATGTATGAGTCTACTTAAAATACTTGAAAATAATGAAAAGATAAAATATAAAAAGAATGTATAATGTCATTGTGATGGTCGATATTACAGCATATTTAAGTCACTCTTGTAGTCTGTTCGCCTCAATTCATTTAGAGTAAGTCAGATTTAAAATTCACTCCTTCTGAGAGTGTGCGGGAGGAAGAGGAAAAGGCACTAAGAGCAGAGAGAGGAAGGGGAGCGAGGGGGTGGGGTGCCAGGGGATTGGCAAGAGTGACAAGATGTGACAGTGAGCACATTGGCTTGCAGGGTGGTTGCTACTTTACACTCCAATCACACAGTCCCCCTGTCCCCCAAGACATTTTAATCTGATCCCCCGACCCAAAGAGACGAGAGCACAACACCACTCAGAGGAAAGCAGGAGAGCGGCACAGAGCCGAGCCACATGATTTTATTTCCAGCCCTTTTCCTTCCACTTATGTGGATGGGTCTTTAATTTTATCACCAAAATGGCTGCTCCTGCTCTCATTACATTTTGCTTTATATGCAGCGTGTGTGTAGGGGCAGTGTGAATGAACGACTCGTCCTTGCCGGGCCCTCGTGTAAACTGTGTCTACATGTGTGTGTGTGTGCTCGCAAGCACACAGCACTACTTTTGATTGGATTAGTCAGAGAGAGACATCCATCCTTTCAGCCTTGCCCCTCCTCCACAGGTTAAGGGCTGCATTATCGATCCCGAACAGCTCCATTTCCTCTCTGTGTCCAAACTTATTAGATGCTCTGCTTTCACACAGCCTGGCCTGATCCCTCCCTCTTCCTCTTTTTTTTTTTGAAAACCCCCGTTTTCCTCCCATTTGTCTTTGTCTTTCTTCATCCTCCATCGAGCTCTTACTCTATCTCTGTCATGCCGTTGTGTTTTTCATCCCTTTGTGTATTTTCTACCAATGTTCTTGTCTTATCTTAATCTGCACCCATTTCTGCTTATTTTCTCCCTCTGATTCCTCTATCCTCCATCTCTCTCGTCTCCTGTCTGTACTGCTGTGAGCGCCACCTCTGTCAATCACTGGCTTTGCTTTCTCTCTCTCTGTTGCTCTCCAGTTAATACTAAAATTAGACTGTGAGTGAGTTTGAGTAGTTGGAGGGATCAATTGCCATTAATTGCCTTTGGGGAAGAGTAACTTTTGACAGGGTTGCAGGAGAGAAAGAGAATGCCATGGAGGAATTATGACTTTGCAGCTAACGTATGGTGACAGAATGGGCACATCTAATCACGATATGGAATGTATTAGATAGTCTTTTTTTCCTGCAAACACTTTCTGCAACACTTTCAAGTATTAGATAAATTTATTAGTTATGAAATGTTTTATAAGGGAGGAACACTTCTCAGATTACAGTTGATACATGCTGGCAGGAAAAAATATATTTTCTGCCCTCATGCATTTTGAAAAGCCTGCTTAGTAGCAACATGGATAAACAACAGCAGACAGAAGCAACCAGTTCCTTCTCTTGCTCAAATATATATATATAAATATATATATATGTCTCTGTGTTTCTGCAGGCTCTGTACCCAAGCCCAGAGGAGGGCTGGCAGATCTACAGCTCGGCACAGGACGCAGATGGGAAGTGTATCTGTACCGTGGTCGCACCAGCCCAGAACATGTGTAACCGCGACCCACGCAGCAGGCAACTTCGCCAGCTCATGGAGAAGGTGACAGCTGTCAATAACACACTCACTTTGAGACACGACTGTTACCCACGCAGACACGCAAAACTGCCATGCCGCAATGCGCTCGTGTCTCGCGCCGTCTGTCACATACAGGCTGCTGAAGTGAATAGTCTCACTTCCTTTACCCCACAGTTGATCAGTCATGCAGGATAATATGACGCTAATGGAAAGACATTGTTGGTCGAACTATTCTTTTTTGAGCAACAGAGCTGCTCAAAGTGATAGTTTTTTGTTTTTTTTTAAGTGGGGTTTTATGGGATAATTACCCATAGTGAATTAATTATATACATTAGGTGTCAGTTGGCACATCCCCAGTTTAGAGAAGCAGGCTGGAGTCTGACACAAAAGCTAAGTAATGTACTGCTGTGGATGGGGGTCGGGAACAAAATGTAACCTAGCCATCTAAAAAATATCAGTATCAGTTTAAGTGTGTGCTATGTTGAGAGTTTTTTCAGCCTGTTACCCTTCTGTCAGACAGCCCGCTCCAACAGCTTCAGTTCCCCATCTATATCTCTCGTCAAAGCCACCAGACTCCACCAACAAAAACAGTACTTTTTGCTCGCTGGATACAGGAGCTGCTGGTCTACTGCTGCATCAGTAAATTAGTTTGTGTTATTGTGTGACTTTTGTGAATCTGAACTAAATGCCAGAGTTACACAATAACACAAACAAAAAGACTGATCCATGCAGCTGTTATTCAAGTGGCTCCTGTATTTAAGCAATATTATTTTTTCCTCAATGGACTCAAATCTGACCTTAAAGCAAAGCAGTGAAAATATTGTTAATATAGTGTACACTTAAACTGGTATTAACTTTTTTAGATGGCTAAAATACATTTTGATGCTGCCCCCAATCACAGCAGTACATTTCTAATCATCCATGTTGGACTCCAACATGTTTCTCAAAACTGGGGGTGTGATGATTAACATCTACAGCACCCCATTCAACCCCACTTCAAAAAAGGTGAACTATCCCTTCAAAGTGAATGTAGCATGCATTGCTCTGATAAGAGAGATGTCCTAAACTCACCCATGGAATTGAATTCACTGAGCCTTAGCCTTCTAATGTTTCTTTTGTTAATATAAATCCATTAAATAAGAATTAAGAAAATTAACTGTTTTACAAATCAGTGAAGATGACAAATGCTTTGTTTGCATAGTTACACAGTAAATGCTGCACACACAAAATCTGTTTACTCAGACTTGTGCTCATTCTGCCTTCCTCTAAGTGAAAAATATATGTCAGCGCTCTTTTTTTGTGAATAATTGTGTCACGTATGACTAGCAAATAGATGTAATGTAATGCAAAAAGTGTGTACACATGCAAAACTCTTAAGCCCGCTACAGTGTTTCAGCAACAAGACAATAAATCTGTGTTTTATTTGCATGGAGTAGTATTGACCTACAGTGCAGTGCATGCAAATGTAATTTCCTGATAGTGGCAAGCACATAAACACACACGGATCAGGGATGAGAGTACAGGCAAGAGAGGACCTCTGCTTACAAGTGATCTACAGCTGTTTGTTGACTCTCCAGAATCTGCAACTGCATTGATTGGTGGTTTGCAGGTTGGCATCTTTCCATTCTTACCCACTTGTCTTTTCCAAACTAAATAATAAAATGCTGAGAAATAATGTTTAACAGCTTTCACTTGCTTGATGGGTCATGGCAGCTCATTCACAGCAAAGCTGTTTTTTTGGGGTTTTTTTGTGGGTGCTTAAAACCAGCGAATGAATGAGAAGGTGGATCCACCGAGCGAGTGAAAGCCTGGGAGCAGAGAGGTAGAAAAGAGCGGGTAAGACAGGAGGAGCTGACATTGATGTGGTCTTGTGAGGAGAGATGGAGGTAAATTGAGATGCTGAATCGGCTCTGAGGTCCTG
The DNA here is from genome assembly GCA_035609425.1 of Epinephelus awoara. Lineage (NCBI taxonomy): Eukaryota > Metazoa > Chordata > Actinopteri > Perciformes > Serranidae > Epinephelus > Epinephelus awoara. Next base: position 18,372,639 of record CM069311.1, on the reverse strand, counting down.
GTGGATCAATCGACACCTGAATTCACATATATTGCAGTCATTCTCATTGAAGTTTGCCTTTTCCCCCGACAGTCTCTGTCTGCTGCTGTTTCAAGCATACGTTCATGCAGACAAAATCCACACTCACGCACACTTTAAAAGAAGCATATCCCAACAGAGACAGCGTATTCCGGCTGAGGAAGACACAAACTTGATAAAGCCATCCAGAGTGTTTGTGTTCACCCAGATATGTGAAAGTATAGATGCACTGTCTTTATAAAGACTGTTTTATACTGTATGTATGCGCGTAAAGAATGCAGTTTCTGCAGGTTTTTAATAAGCATGCAGAATAAAAAAACACTACATACAGAATGATTTGTATATATATGCTATGTGTATGCTTTCTAGTATTGTCAGTGCTGCTTATGTAGCACATAGTCAGTGAGATTGTAGTTTAATGCAGGTTGAATTCCCTACAAGTCTAGAGTACTATACAGTACAGTATGAGGTTGTCAAATTTATCTAAACTCCAATATCTTGTGTTTAAAATAATACAATCTCCATTATACATTCAATGATAATGAAAGGACTAAAGCTATAAAAAAAAAGCTGGTATCATGACAACATTAGTCAGTATGTAGTTGCAACATATTTATCCACGTAGATGTATAAATATATATCTACCCCAGGGTTTGCCACACATTCATTTATTTGAGGCCAACCGCAACAATATCAGACCACACTCTCGGGAGCACAGAGGCCTACTCTAAGAACAGACAGAGCAGCAGAGCGATGAGTAGAGGAAAAGTGAAACCTATCTATTTATTAATTCATATTAAAATAGAATGCTCTATTTCTTAGAACGACAGTGCTCTCATTTTAGTGCTGTTTATTGTTTTTCTAACCTACTTTGGGTGAAACCAACTGTGTTCCTGTGTGGAAATCCATTGATTTGATCCGATCCAATCAGAGCTGATTGTTCCAAACACAAACTGATCAGCTGATTAAAGAATTTGACCAGTCAAGCAGCCACTGCAGAAGTAAATGAAAGCAAACTTTCTGTTGCTGCCGTTACACAGGTTAGACCCATCAAATAGGGTTACACTTAAATAAGAGTGCTGACGTTCTAAGAAATAGAGTGTTATTTTTCTATATGAATTAATGAACGACTGCTGCTGAGAAGAATAACAAAACCCTAATGAAGAGTTCCACCAGCGCTGCATTCACGGACCAGAAAAAAAACCTCAGAATTCAGAGAGGTGTCTCAGAATGATCACAAAGGGAGACTTGCACACTCATACACATAAAAACAGAACGTTTGCTGATCAAGCGCATCCCCGGCGTGTCTTCAACTCAGGTTAATACCTGAACATTGTTACTATCCTTTACTTATTTTGAGTGATGTAATCAGCTGCTCATTGGTATTTCCCTTTTCACTTTTTCTGAGCTGTCAGAATTGAAGGTGATCTTGTTTAGCTGTTGTGAGCCTGATGGCAGAGAGAAACATAACTTCTGGGTGGGTGGAGAATTAGAATACAGGTGAAAATCAGGTTATCTGGTTTGAAAAATGCTCATATTTCTCTGTGAAAATCAGTTAAACATTGAATATAGAAATTAGAAAAAAAACATGTATAAAACTTTTGAGGCGTGTAAGGATATTATTTTGTTGCGTCTTTGTCGGAGAGGTGTTGATTTCATCTCTAAGTTTTGAGGGCCCAGTTTGTGTTACCTCTTACGAAATACAAAAGAAGGCTTCAGAGAATGCCATGAAATGCAATAATCTCCTCTCCGACACTCTCAACAAAAACTGAATATTACAAGCTTTGCAGATATATTATTTATAGTTGCGTTGGACTGAATTACAGTGTGGGTGTTTAATGTTATTGTGTCTACCCTCCTCTGTACATGTACGCTGCTTGTAGGACGCCAGTTATCGCAGCCAAGTGCTCCTGTCAAATACAGTCCACAGTCGTGCCTAATGAGGACACCTGGGGTCAGCGCTATTTGTGCTGCACACAAGTTAAAAGACTATGTGTCTGTATGTGCACGCAATAGCACCACGCCCGCTAAGACAGCCTCATTTGAACCCAGAGCATGTGTGGGAATTATTTGAGCGGACCAGATCCACAAAGGCTCTCCCTGACACAGAAAGGCAAGGTTGCACTAACAATGTCAAAACCGCCCTCTGTTCAAAGAATGTAAAGTAGTCTTGTGGAAAAGCCTCTATTCAGCTTTCTGCAAAGGCAGACAAAGCACCATCCAGAGCAGAGCTGACCCTGAAGGACAGTGGTGCGAGAACGCTCACAGCGCAGACTTTAGAGCACCTCATCCCCCTTTGACCTCTCTGTCCGACTGACTGAGATGAGATGAGATAAAATGCGATAGGAGGGCACAGTCGGGCACGCATTTACACACAGACACTTTCGGATTTGGTGCATAGTGAGTCATTACACTAGACACCTGCGACTGATTGCATTCTGGGAAGTTTGAGGGGTGGGGAGCATCGTTTGCGGCCAGAGGAAAGCATGAAATGCCTGATGTGTGTATGTATGTGTGATCAGTTATCACGGCTCAGAGGATGGAGAGGTCCCAACTGCCACCACAGCCCAGGAGGATGGTGACACTGCATTTGTTTAGACTCCAGGCTGGTGGAACAGTTTACTGCTACACATTCCTCCAACTATTCCATCTGCAGTGCTGTCAAATAAGTTTTTAATTGGTGAAGAAAATATATTTTGACCAAATATTTCCTTGGCCAGTTCATGAAGCATGTGGGAGATAAGTTGGGTGTCGGAAAAAAAGTAGGCTGGACGCAAAGTAATTGAGTGGGCTGTCAAAGTGTAGGCAAGCAAGGCATTTGGTGCTAAACAGACTTCATGTCAAACTGTGACCTTTGAGAGTTGGGACTGTTTTTGTTTTTGTTCAGAGTGATTTGAATAAATAGCTTCTGTGTGCTTGGACTTTCAGCGGTGCGTGTCTGTGTGGGTGGGTGTCTGTTTGTGTGGGTAGTTGGACATATGCACACGTGATCCGCCTATATGCACCAGAGCCCTGCAACATTTGTCAATGTTCAGATGATTTCTGGCCAGTTCAGTGCAACGTGCAGGAGATGAGGGGGTGTATGAAACAGTAGGCCGGTTATGCAGCAACAGAGTGGGCTGTCAAAGAGTGAGTAAGCGGAGTACTTAGTAAAAATTAAACATAGTGCACAAACTGAGAACTGAGATTCAATAAACACCTACTTGACAGCACGTTTGCACCTCCATGAGACTTATTCTGTTTGCATTATACTGTGTTTGTATCCATTAACTTGTGTACACTGTTATGTGGGCCTGGCCCCCTTCTGTTTTGATAGCTGTGGGAGATTGGATATTTATAACCTAACTGGGTACCTGTTGACTTTCACTGCATAATTAATAAATGTGTTGTGTATTTGTGTGTATCATCCTGATAAATTCTGGATATCTGCGCTGCCTTTTTTAAGTTCTTAACCTTTCATCTTGGTTATTTTTGCTGTCTGTTCCCTATTTTTTTTGCCTTTGCTCCTTGTTTGTTGCCAATATATTAGACTAAGGCCCTGATCACACATAAAGTGCCTGTTTGTAGATGTTATTAATGAGAACTTTTTTGCTCAAGTTTTTGCGATGCAGTTGCGATCACAGTTCTGTACTCTAGGCGCCTGGTGTTTCGCTGGAGCACTCTGAACACCTTGAGTTGAAAAAACTTCCGCTTAGAGCAGAAAAGCGCCATCTCTTTTTTTGTCATCTTTTTTCCCATTGTCCAATCAGATGAATGGAGCTACAGCAAGTGCCCTCTGCCTGTCCATTTTAGTAACTAGCTACTAATCACTGTGAAAAACCTCTAAGATATATTGATTATATGGATGGATAGTGTAAGGACGTGATGGGCTGGTTGCCTGGCAACAATGATAAGGTGCAGCAAGTGTTTCTTTTTTTTTTTTTACTTGTGGCATCAAGGCCTAAAATGTCTATATGATCAGCTGTATATTTTGAAGACACGGCAACTCATTGCTCATGTGCTATAGTACATACTGTAGTTGGGTATTCTTTTCACACTCATCCATCTTTGTCTTTATCCTAGGTGCAAAGCTCAAGCTTTTAATTTATAGTTCTATGCACATACTGGTAGCCTGGCATCGTCAGACCATTTCACAAATTTGAATAAGTCTGAAACCTGGCGGTTTATTTTCAGTTTCCAATGGGAGGTTGTCAAGGGCCATAGATCAAACTGGGTAGACCTAAAACCAATCAGACCAGAGAAACATGATATAGGGCTGAGAGATGGTCAAAAGTAAACAGACTACAGTGTAGCTGTGATGGTGTAGCATCAATATGTCTGAGCGATTGTTGCAGTTTTTGCCATCAGAATATGAAAATAGTTATTTAACAGAAAGTTACAAATCAGCTGTAGCCATCTTGGAAGTTTTAAAGGTCATTTGTAAGCTGTTTCATCAAAAAGAATATTTTTTCAAAAATAATACATCCACAGAATGTCAAGAAAGGTGTAGAATTAAAGTCTATATTTTCCTGAAAAAAATAATTACAGTAGAGAAATAATTGTTTAAGAAATTTTTGCGGGCCCAAAAAATGTTAATATTTTGATTTGGTTACGTGACAACCTGTAGAACTGAAGAGTGGAGTGAGAGCGGGCGAGTGTGAGTGCGACATCTACTGTACTGGCCGGGAATTATGAATCCTGTATGTATCCCCTTTAAGAAGTGCCTCACTCACAGTGCACTCCTCTTTACTAAGCTTTGTTTACGCTTGCTGTCGTGTCCCGATGTGAGGGTGCATGAGCCAAAAATGATGTCATAATGTATTTTGCATTAAACATGAAGGCTCTACAAATTGTCAGTCATTGTATCGAACCCGTCCTGTATTAGATAAACTGTTGTGACTGGGCCGACCCAGGCCAGGTCAGCTGGAAATCTACAGTATCTGAACGAGAGGGGAATGAGATGCATCTGTCAGAGCAAATAAAACGTGCTTGCAGATTTGTCTGGTGCAGGCGAACATACTGGGGGATGCCAACCAACATCGCAATGTAATAGAATGCAATTTTCCAATCATATATCTGCGATACAAAAAATACAGCCAGGTTGGAAACATTTGGCCCCTTAGGCTCCAGGTGAAAACACACACACTGCCCTACGCTTCATGTGACATATGCAGATGAGAGTAGTAAAGTGCCATGCACAAGATTTGATGCTCACAGTGGTAGAAAATGGCAGTGGTCAGGTTTAAGTGCAATCCACATGTTGACATGTTTGCTGTAGCAAGTGTGTGGTCTAGCAGGGGAGAGAGACTTACGGTGTACGCGCTAAAAGCAGGTATGTGTTGGTGACTGGAGCAGAGAGTCTCCCGTGTGCTTCCTGATCTCAGTCTGAAAGCCAAAGCAGGAACAGTGAACATGTTTACGAGGCTTTGAGTTATCTCGGTATTTTTAGAGTTGCAGAGCCACAGTCAGTGTGCACTTCAGTTTGATTTGTTTCTGTAATTGACTGGAGATATTTATTTTTCATAAATGAATGTTCACACCAGGCTTGTTGCTCTAAAGTGCTGTTGTTCTTCTCTCAGATTTTATTGAAAGGTCCAGTGTGTAGGATTTAGGGGCATCTATTGGCAGAAATGGAATATTATATTCATAATTATGTTTCCATCAGCCCCTGACACTAAGATGTATACACTATAGTTTGTCTCTAGGCTGTTGTTTTCCAATATTTGCCTCTGTTCACTTGTAACTTATTCTGTCAATCTGAATGTACGTAATTTATTCAATTTATTTATGGCCTCACATCTCATCCACTTCTCATCTATCTTTGAACTAATGGGCCTTAGGGTTGTAGCCAGCTATTGGTTATTCGCTTCAGGGCAGCAACTCTGAGTATTCTTTATAAACACTGGTCCATTTGCTGCATTCGATTTTTGAAGAATAATATATATAGGGTAAAATGTTTTTTTTTTCATGCTATGACTGAACGCCAAAAAGGTTTCAAAATGGGACAGAAAAAGTTATTCACACGGTAAAAGGCATGAATGACTTGCCTTTCTGGCACTTAAGGCTGTGACTGGGGTTTTTTTCTTACCGTGGCGAAAAAGCAACTTATCACTGTGGTTTTGCGGTTCACCACCACACCACAGTGGTTATCATCACAGCCCCATGGACCTTGAAGTCACGATTATATTACATGTTTACAAGAGTTAAAGCTACATCTTATAATATTCTACATAATTAAAGGTTTAACAATTCAACGGGTAAACATATGTTTTCAATTCATGCATCAGTTCATCTCATTTCATCATATTACATAGACCCAGTGTTGTGTAGGTCATCCTATAGAATGATTTCTTGCAATCGCAATATTGGTCTAAGAATTTTCGATTAGATTATTTTCCCATTTTATTCAGCCTTATGATGACAATTGCCAGTAAGTGCAACATGAGGCTATAGCCACCATGAACTACTAGATGGGTCTATGTGTAGCAAATTCAAGTGGATATTACATGTTTGCTTATATGAACTGGAATATACAGATGATGAATTGCAATGGATGCCTTGAGGGAAATGTATTTTCCATATCCACTTATTCCTGGGGAGCTACAAGACATCCCAGGATGCACTAGGTAAAAGCTATTGAAACATTCTTCGGGGGGTCGACAGTTTGCTGACTGACACATCCACATATTCAGTTCTGGAGAGAGTGCTTGAATATTACACCCAATGAAAGTACTGTTACTTAAAAGAAATTTTACTCAAGTAAAAGGTGAAATGTAGTTGAGTAAATGTACTCTGAGTAAAGTTTACTGCATTACATTCTTTAAAAGGAAACTGCAAGAAACAGCATTACACCACAAAGCATTACGTCCAAACCAACAATAAATTACATTTATCTAGATGGTGCTTTGCAGCCTGTGCACAGTTATAAATATGCATTATCCCTCCTCTGTATAGCCCCACTAGACTTCACAAGAAAAGAGGACAAAACTCAGACAATTAAACAAAAATGACCAAAACAGGAGTCCAAGGACACCCGGCGTGTGCAACAAGCATTAATAAGACTTCTTGTAGAATCAACAGCACATTAAAACTCTCTCTCTCTCTCCAACATCCAAACTCTGGAGTGCTGAAACTCAAACTTACGATGTCAGTGGGTATAAAGTCTGGAGCTGCTCCACTACCAGTGTACTTGGAAAGATGTTGTAGATGACACTCATCCATATGGTTAGATTTTCAGTTTCAAAGCTGAGGACACTACAACAGAAGAAGGCTCATTTGAGTATAAAAAAAGAAAACAAACATTTTGTGTGTCCACACAATCAGGCTCCCGTTTATTGTCTATGTAGCAGCTCCAGACTTTATGCCAAGTTTCACAAGTTTGGGACTTCTCTGGTTTCTGGCTTTGATAGAGAGTAGCTCATATTCACAAATATAGACTGAACTTTCTTAGGCCATGGTAATGACATTGGAATTCTACCCTTTAAGACAAAAAAAGAGTTATAACACAGTTTCTGCACACTGCAATGCATGCATACATGCACACAACGTGATGTTTCCAGGCAACACAGTGGTACATTGAGTAACAGTTGACGAGTTTCTTGCCCACCTGTCTGAATGGTATTCTGTTAGTTTTAGACAAGGTGAAGTCCTCCTAAATCCTCTTCAGGTTCAACGCCTTAGCTTGTTCATTCTTGATACAAACTACAACCGGTCCGCTCAGCCTCTCTAGTCTGTTCTTCCACTGCGCTCCTCTAAGTCTTCAAAAACTTTATTATTGTCCAAAACAGCAATAAGGTCTCACACACCTCACTGAAGGTTAAAGTTCTGCAGTAAACCCAGAACTCACCTGCATGATCCACCTGCACATTTTTGTATTTAGCATATCACCATACCCAGCCTGCACTTGTCCGCTACATCATGGATGTGTTTGATTTGGGACACTTAACGTCCTGGCTAGCTACTGTATCAAATCACAGATTTATTAGGGTAGCTGCAACCATTCTTTTTTTTCTTTTTTAGATTCATGCTGAGCTACAATAACGCTAACCATAACCCATAATGCTTTGATCCTTGATTTTATTGCACTGATGTGCATTGTTGTACAGATAGCTAACTGCTAATCCTGGTCCGGATGTGACCTAGTAGGAAAAAAAACAAATACTGAGAGACTGGGAAGCTTCCTGTGTTTCTCCGAGGAGGAAATCAAATCACAATATTTTTGCCCAGACTTTATTATAGCAGGGTTTCACACGCATTCATGTACTTGTGGCAGCCCACCACGATTAAAATATCTGTTGCCACAAAAAGATTTTTTTTGGAGCTGGGCTGTTCAGTAGGAGCACTATTGGAATATATAAACCGTTTGGTAATTTATAGTACCACACTGTTGGAGCTCAGAGTGCATTCAGGGCAGAGAAAGAGGAACTTAACCATTCATTCTGCTGGATCCAACAGTTTGCCTCTGCAGCAGCAGCTCCTCTCATCTGTTGATCCGATATGATCAGCCCTGAACAGATCGACAGATCAATTCTCCACTACATGAGTCACAAACTGCTGCTGGGGAAAAGAAAACTCACAAAGAGCTCCTCCTCTTCACCACTGCATTTATAGACCAACAGAAAACAACTTGTAGGGACACAGAATGATACAAAAGGAAACACAGGCATGTAAAAACATATATATATATTTTTGGCTTTTGCCTTAATTTGACAGGACAATTTTGAACATGAAAAGGGGAGAGAGACAGGGGATGACATGCAGCAAAGGGACATGGACTGGAATCAAACCTGCGGCCACTACGACAAGGACGTTGCCTTTGTACATAGCGTGCCCACTCTAACCGCTGAGCTAGTAGGTGCCCCACACAAAGGCATTTCAAAGGAAAAAATGAATTAAAAATTAGTTCCAAAGTGGGTAGTTTTACACTGACTGAGATGTGAAGAGTTGTGTCCTATTATAGCAATTATTTTCCCAATGAATTAATCTACATAACTTTTTCTTAACTCATGATTGTGGACTGTCAGCAAATCACGAACAGATGTTTAATTTCAGTTTCAAGTCCAAGGGGATGTCTTGTGTTGTCCAATCAACAGCCCCATAAAAACCAAAGATATTCAGTTTGCTGTCATACTGTAAAAGGCAAAGAAAATATTCACATCTGAGAAATCTTAATTTAATGAGTAATGATAATCAAAAAAGCTGATCAGCTAATTGGTAAATCGCCTTATTGATTCAGCTCTAACTGCAAGCTAAAGCTGTATTTCTGATGAGGAAGAGATGATTGTGTAAAAAAAATCCAATATTTTCCTTGAATAGAACAAAATAAATATTAACTTAAGAACTTCTTTTGTGTCTCTGTTTGTGTCCTGGGTGTTTGTTGGTGTGTGTTTTATCTGTGTGCGTGTGTGACAGGTTCAGAACATTAGCCAGTCAATGGAGGTGCTGGACCTGCGAACATACAGAGATCTACAGTATGTAAGGAACACCGAGAGCCTAATGAAAGTGGTGGATGGAAAGCTGAAGGTGGCCTCTGAAAATCCCCGCAGTCTCAATCCAAAGGGCTTTCAGGTAATTGGCTGTCACACAGCAGTGCGCGTATGTGTATTATTCTCGAGCGAATGCAGATACTGTTAGATGTGGCACTGCTCTCTATGTGCACACAAACTTCGCCAGATGCATTGCAATCTCTTTCGCTCTTCACAGACAATAAAATTTTGTATGACTCTCGATAGACTGCCGCATAGGTACACAAATTCAATTCCAAAACCATCTTTGAGTCATTGAGTCATGCGCAGAGGAAATTTGAGCAAATTCACATGCTGATGAATTATTAAACTCCTGGACTTAGATGATTCCTCTCTTTACATGCTTTCCCTTCTCAACCTCTCTTCCTCCATATACTTAACATTCTGCTGTCTGCTCTTAGATAACAGGCACATATATTCGCATTTATCTCTACCTTATCTCTCTACAAGCTAAGGCTCAGCTGCCATTATCAGTGGGCCTTTTTGTCTTCCTGTCAGCATGCTGTCTTGCCCAGGCTTTCTCCACATTTCTCACACCCTTACACATATTAGATGGACCATAAAATAGTTTGATTAAAAGATGCCTTGATAAATGCTACGTGTGCTTTACCGCCAAGACCCTGCCTCAGCACAGTGACAGGCAACGGCTGTGTTTTGCTCTCAGTGTGTTTTATTAAAGTGAGTCCAGTGGAGGTAATGAAGATGTTTATGGAATTAGCCAATTCCTCAGCAAAGCCTTAGATGACTAAAATATACAGAATAGTGAGCATTTTATCCCAGGACTTGTCTGAATGCAAATTCACAATCCAATAAAGTGAAAAAAGAAGTCTTTAAAAAAAAAGAAGCAGGATTTGACCAGAGCAGGTTGGCTGATGAATGCGCGCAGCTCAAAGTTGCCAATGGCAGAGCGTGGGAGATTAACGAGACTGAATTTTCGCGGCTTGAAAAGGGGAAAATGAGATTTATGATGTGGCGCCACAGGGCTGAGAGCTGCTCCATCACCAGATTTACGATAAACCTTAACAAGGAGGAAACAGCCCCTCCTATGGCGGCCGCACTTTATTGATACACCTATTTCTCTCTTGAGCCTTCTACCTTCCAAGCAGGCAGCCTGGCTCTCCTGCTGCTTCCTGCACTCCTACCTAAGGACACATTGTTCTTTTTACTTCTAAACACATGAGTCACAGAGCAAGTCAGCATCCAGCAGCACCAAGCTCTTACTGTAGATGAAAAATCACCTGAACTAGCTGAGACAGTAAACAGATATGCATTTGGCCTGATTGGAAATAATTTGTTGACAGTGGCTTTCTAATCTACACAAAGGATTGTAAATGGATATAAATCTAGACTTACAGATCATACAAAGAAGCCCACACAAGTCAAGCAAGTGAGTGGTTCAACACAGAAACAAAAAAAAAGCAGGCAACTGAGGTTAATTATGAAGGACATAAATAAGGCCCAGGGGCTAAATCTGGCCCGTGATAGGGTGCCAGTTGGCCCATCAACCATTTTCTAATTCACAATGCAAATAAATTGACTAACACTTACACTGACTTGTACTTTGAGTGGAAATAAGGTGCAAGGGTGCACACAAAAGCATCAAAATAGAGCTTGTTGACTGAATAAAAGGGCCAGGGGGGATCCCCCAAACCCTGACAGAGGTCAGGGCTAAGCCCCAAATGTCCTCATGTGCTACAAACGCCCCTGCTTACAACTGACCTGCAACTGGATTTGCCTCTTGGCAAAGATAAGTGAAGACAACAAATGTAGAAAGCTTGAACACAGGCAGCAACTAATGTTACATATAAATCCTGATAAATATTATTAATGTTTGTTTATTAAGTGGCCCCTGGCCTCCTGTCACATTGCAAACGTGGCAAAGCAAGTTGAGTATTCCTGTTGTAAGATTTAAACAAAGAAAGAGAGTACCAGAAATGTCAGTAATACATAAAATTGCAGTAAATTATACCTTGGTGAAGTTCCACTATGAAATTTATGATGAATTCTGGTGCTAAGAAGTTGAACAGATGCCCCAGCACCAAGCTACAATATGAGCTCCTGATACTGAGAGATAATCTACCAACCAGAAGCAACAACTGAAGATTGAAGGGCCTCTGCACACAATCCCCTGCACTATGGTCGACCTGATCCCCTGTCCTATAGTCTCCCAAGGTTTAATCTTCTTCACCCACTTTCGCTTTTCCATTCGTCTTACTCTCTGATTACTATTGTAGGACTTGAAAGACAAGGTGACCCAGCTGCTCCCCCTGCTGCCAGTGCTAGAACAGTACAAGACGGATGCCAAGATGATCCTGCGACTTCGCGAGGAGGTGAGGAATCTGTCCTTGGTGCTGATGGCCATCCAAGAAGAGATGGGTGCCTACGATTATGAGGAGCTGCGCCAGAGAGTCCTGCTGCTGGAGACCAGGCTCCACTCCTGCATGCAGAAATTAGGTATGAGTTATGTGCAACTGGGTGTGGGTGCATGGGTGGGTAGTCACTGAGTGTTTAATTTTAAATTTATCCTCAAATATTAATGCCACACATAAACAATAAGAGGTTAGAAAACAGAAATGCAGAAAGGAATAAATGATAAAACTATTCAATGGTCAAAAGTCTGTTGTACACTGGTAACAACTCTCCACTCTTCTTTGTATTTGAATTATCTGCATAAATGAAGAAAAAAAGGGCCTGGAAAGCCTAAATGAATAATTGATCGTGTTTATGTGTAATGTGTTAGCACAAACTGACGATTTTACAAAATCCCTTATATACAAACTGATGACTTAACAAGAAAAGACTGCAGTTATACTTTAGCCTTTGGGTCATTGGTGTTTTGCTATTGTCTTCCACTGACTTCAAGCATTTGCAAAAAGATGCATGCAGAGAGATAATAATTACACATAACAACTGCTCACCTATATATTATATAATATGATTATAGAAACCTTTTATGAAGTGCTTTACAAAACTGGGTAAGCAAATGCAAACTAAAGGAAAATAAGAAAATGGTGAACGAAATCTTAAAGTGATAAAAAATACTTGCGTAAACATTTAAAAATATGTTTTTTAAATTGTTACTCAATAAATCCACACATTTTGGTATATCATTTAAGAATTATCAATCCCAACCACATTTTATTTTCCTTTAACATGTACTGGATGCCATTAAACCTTCTGCACACCCCTGTGAAATTGCAAATTCTGATATCTATCAATAAATCCATCTGTCTTTTAAATGCAGCATTTATGTCAGTGAGAATGCTGCCATTTAAATACATACATGTGGGTGTCATCTGCAGAAAGTGAAGAGATCATATTTTTACAGATGCACATAAACTGAAACCCCTAAATTGCCAAAACCATACAGGGCCTTGAACCCAGCCTTGTGGAACACCATGTTTTAAATTAGCATTATAACTGGAGCTCCCAGGCACAAAAATAAATGTCTGTCTGTCTGTCCAACCCCCTTTACACTCTGCATTAAAATGCATTTTGGGTGATCTAATTGTATTTGGATAGCACTTGATCACAGGAAAATACAGGTTTAAATGCACCCAAAATGCATTGAACATGGATTGTGATCTGATCGGCCAAACCACCTGCAGAGGTGGTCAGGGATGCGTTGTGACCACACTGAACCCAAGTGTTAATGCAATTGTGTTTTCAAGCCATGTACAACAATTACATGGGTGGAAATTGGTAATCAGATGCGACTGTTTCAAACCAGCAAAGTAGCAGCAGCTCTCCCTCACGACACTGAAGCTGCTTAAAACTTTGTCTCCATTATCTGTATTGTATTCTTCCTGTAGAGCAGTGTCTTTACAATTACATAGATTGGCTTCATTCTTGCCAGCCTTGGTGTTGCTGTCTAAATCTTCGTGACTGGCTCTGACATATATAACAAAAACTTATTGTGGACCAGCAAAGATTTCTTTAGATATTTAATTTACTTTATGCCAATATTGGCAATATAATCACTGACAGTATGTGGGCAGAGCCTGTTTGGATTGCGTTGCATTATATCAAGAGACAATCTGAATAAGAGACTTATTTTAATGCAAGGTGTAAAGAGAGTGATTTTGTGAGTGTGTGTTTACACGCACAGTGCCACAGTGTGTACACGTTGACACACATACATTTGTTTCTTGTCTTGACTCTATTTCATCTTTGACCTCCAGGCTGTGGAAAGCTGACGGGCGTCAGTAATCCCATCACGGTACGCGCATCGGGGTCAAGGTTCGGCTCCTGGATGACAGATACCATGATCCCTAGCTCAGACAACAGAGTAAGTCCCTCAGGTTTTGTGCTCAGCCCTCACTAGAACCCTTTAGTCCATGCTACCTACTTCGTGGTACCACAAATAAAGAGGATAAAGTAGAGCGAAAGTCACTGTCAAAAAACTCTCACAGCTGCTCAATATAAAAAATATCCCTCACAGCAACACTGTCATGATACTTCAATGACTGATTGACTGTTTTGCCCAAGTAGGACTTCTCGTGAGCTCTGGAGGGGGAGAGACAGAGAGAGAAATGGGGATGCAAAGCTGAGTCACTGATGGATAGCATCCCTTTTCCTTCTCCCTGTCTACCTCTGTCACTGCAGCTCCAGCTGATTAATCACTTCATCATCAGTGGAAAAATGAATGAGCTGTTTGGGCTAAAGTTTTCTAAATCACCTAGGTAATTACCATGAGTGTGCTGAGATGCACTGGACCCAGATGATATAGTAATGGCTTTAGCTGATTAGAGATGACATGCGGTTTCGTTTGGGCAGATACATGGTTAGGAAGCAGGTGGAAAACGACACAAGTGAGGGAGGAAAGGAAGAAGAATTGTGGAGCCCGGTGAATGGGAGGAGCAGTGGTGGTGGTGGGGAATTGGAATAGCGGATTATTAGCCATCTGTAGGGGAGAATGGAAACTGATGATGTTTAAGAGGAGAGATGACGATGGCCTGTTTTCATCCCCACTCTGATCCATAACAGGCTAAATAGATGTTGCCAACAGAGAAGGTCAGTTTCTCTGATTGAATGCCTTGATCTTTGTCTTTAATCACCGTACTTGCTGAGATCACATTAGACCCTTTCGATCAATCACTGATTGTATTAATAGCTACATACATCAACAATATCACATCAACACCCTGCACCAATCATGATAATCATATTTGGGATACATCTTGTCGTTGAGGAGCCGAACAAAGCGGAGCCAATGTGCTAACGCTTTGGCCTGGCTCAGCTCTAGGGACTCATTTAGCAGGCAGGGGAGAAACAATGCTCCATAATCTACCCTTCTCCATAATTCAGCTGCTGTACCGCACCTCCCGCAACTCCTCCCATACGCTTTCTCCCCGCTGACTGGAATTGTTATTGAAAAGAAAAGTACCTATTTTATACCTGGGAAGAAGGTAAGAGTAGGAAAAGAGAGAAAGAGGACAAAACAGATGGGTGGAGCATCAGAAGTAGGAGAGCTAAATCTTAGCAAAGCTCTCCTTGATATGTTAAGGACAAAATAAATATCCAAGCCAACTGCAGTTTAATTGAATCAATTAAAAGCTAAACAGTGCCTTTGCAGAAGCATTGAGGGAATGAGATGGGAGATGCAGCCATGGAGGGGCCATGTCAGTGGAGAGATCCGCTGAGAGTGCTTGAGGAAAAAAGATAGAGCTGCTAAATTGATTGATTTTCTGTAAATGTGGACTGGAAAGGCCAGGGAGCACAAGCAGTGGTTGACTGCAAAGCACAGGGAATGTCTTCACTCCCACACACACAGAGAAGAGATCAATAGTTCTGCACACATATGAAGTATGCACAGAAAGACACACACCCACACTCACCACGTAGAGACTCACCATAGACACACAACATGCTTACTTTGTGCAGGGCATCGCCACCAGCTATAATGTAACGTTGCTCACAGTGCTCTTGCAAATAGGTGTGTCAGGTATAATATTCTCCTATAACTTCTAGATCTTTTCATTTGTTGCCTCCTCCCAGTAGGATTAATTTATCTTCTCTCCACAGGTGTGGTCCATGGATGGTTACTTCAAGGGACGTCGTGTCCTGGAATACCGCACAATGAATGATTTCATGAAGGGCCAGAACTTTGTGCAGCACTTGCTGCCTCACCCTTGGGCAGGCACTGGTCATGTGGTCTACAATGGCTCGCTGTACTACAACAAGTACCAGAGCAACATCATCATCAAGTACCACTTCCGTTCACGGAGTGTGCTGGTGCAGCGCAGCCTGAGTGGAGCCGGCTATAACAACACCTTTCCCTATTCCTGGGGTGGCTCCTCTGACATCGACCTGATGGCGGATGAGAATGGCCTGTGGGCAGTTTACACGACCATCCCTAATGCTGGGAACATTGTCATCAGCCGCCTGGAGCCCCAGAGTCTGGAAGTGCTGCAGACTTGGGACACAGGCTTCCCCAAGCGCAGTGCAGGAGAGTCTTTCATGATCTGCGGTACACTTTATGTCACCAACTCCCACCTGGCTGGTGCCAAGATCTACTTTGCCTACTACACCAACACATCGAGCTATGAGTACACAGACATCCCCTTCCACAATCAATACTCCCACATCTCCATGATGGACTACAATCCCAGGGAGAGGGTCCTGTACACCTGGAACAACGGACACCAGGTGCTCTACAATGTCACACTGTTCCAGGTTATTAAGACTTCTGGGGACTGAGAGCCCTCAGACTGACCCACTCAAATAATGCTGTGATCATTGTTCGGGGAGGGGCAAATGAGCTGGGTGGAGGTGGGTGCAGCTTGTGGGTGGTGTGGGTTGGGGGGCTTCAGTGTAAGGGCATAGGCTTGGATTTTTTTTAAAGAATTTCAATCTTCATAGAGTGCTATTATTCACATTCTCAAAAAACACTCCGGCAGCAAGGTCGGTAAAGATACAAAGACTGAGCGCTTCTCTTATTTTTCTTCCTGTGATGAGTAAGCATGGTTCTTTTTATTTGTGATGAGAAATAAATATCAGTCTTTACCATTTATGACTTTGTATTTCATTGTCACTTTCGTTTCGAGAAGACCTTCGCTGTAACTTGGAGAGATGAGCAACAAAAGACAGACTTTCTGTGTTGTTGTAAAAACACGGCTTCAAACTCGGCTGTGTGTTCTCCTGAGGTGGGTGCTTCTTAAAAGGTATAAATAGGTGTATTGCTTCTTTTTTAGTTTTGACTAATGTTTCTTTTATTTCTTTTTGAATGAAGGGGACTTGAAAGTATTTATTCTTTGTTGTTCACTGAAACCTTGCTAAGACACTCAAAACATAGACAATGTGTTTAGAATAGTTGAAGCTGTTTTTCAGCATGAAATCTAAAATACTTAAAGTCCCCTTCCACTCACAAATGTGTTATATGGTTATGTCCCCTAAAATGTCTGACCTCGACTACACTGACTTGTATCTGTGTCATGAGAGAGGTGTTTCCACGTTCCTCTACTGAATGGGATGATGTCTGTTAGGGCTGGGAATTGCCAGAGGACGATACGATATGATATTATCACAATAGGTCACGATACAATGTTATTGCGATTTTGCGATATGCTGAGTATTGCAATACAATATATTGTTTTACCTTTTTCCCCAACTGCAAATTATTTCCCCAAAGGCAAACTTCATCAACATCGATTTTTCCTCATAAGATGAAGTTTTCATTCTGTTCATTTGGCTTTAGTCATTTTTATTGCAGCAAAATGTGATGCAAAGTAGACAGACTGACCATCACTGTCATAAAACCTGTAATAAATGCTGCAAACACCTGACAAACTTAACTGTTGGCAGATTTAACACCTGCTGCAAGGCCAGATAAAGCATGAGAGTGACTTATGTGCTCCGGTGTGACTTATGTGTACTGCTTCAGTTTAGAAAACGTGAGACCGAAGTCGCCAGTTCTCTGTGGGATAATGTGCCGTTATAGTCACATACGAATCCACTGACCTTGAAGTCCAGATATCACAAGTTACTGCCACCCTTCCTGCTGTACTCAAAGTTCCTTGACTTTATGCTTCGCGTCTCTGTAGAGCTTGGGTGCAGCTGTGGTAAAAAAAAACAAAAACGTCTGGACAGAGTCACATACTGAAGGAGTGATTTTAGCATGTAACAAAAGCTTTTGTTTTCAACAATGCTGTATGGACGCAGATCTTCGCACATGAAGTAGGTGATGGACTGTGTTATTTTATTAGCTCTCTCATAGTTGGATGGTAGTTTTATCAAGCTATGTGTGTCCAGTGTTGATTGATTTTTGGGCGGAGCGGGTTTAGCGCTAGCTTAGCCTTCAGCGGTAAATGCTATCTCTGGATGGTAGAGTGTGAAGGGGAGCCCTCATGTTAGTAGCATTCCTGGAGTATTTTCATGTGACACTGCTTGCCAATCGCACGTGTCATATCCAAATCCTTCTTTCTTTCTATGTTAAAAAATTCAGAATAAGTCCAGACGTTTGATTTAAACGCCCATTTGTTTTCACTTTGTTTCTCTGGTGCCTCAGTCTTTGTTTTGATGAACTTCCTGCCAAATGCTGCTGACTGAGACCTCTGCTGACCTCACCAGGGAAAAAACAAACATCAGCACCATCTAGTGGACCGAGGAAGCGAATGATTTTATTATTCTAATACGAAAAGTTGTATTAAAATGTGTATTTGCAAAAATCAATGATGTGTATAATAAAAGATCGATATTTGGCATCTGTGTATAGATACAATATCGCCACGCAAAGAATCGCGATACTATGCTGTATCGATTTTTTTCCTCCACCCCTAGTTTTATCCCTAAAACCTGAGATTTAAATATATGTCGTGCAGACTAGATTAGGTACTTTACTAATACCAGAGTTGGAAAGTAGCACCAGCCGCTAGCCAAATGCTGGTAAAATATGAGACTATAGGACGTCATCACAGCAAACATGGCTTTACAACTTTATTGTGGTGGCAACATTACGTCATGCGGCTGTAGTGTAATTTGTTTATAGCCAAAGATTAGCGTGGTGATTGCATTTATGCTTCAAAAATCATAAAAGTGGTGTTCATTTTGTAAAGATTATCTTGCTGCAAAATATGTAACTATCATAACCTTTTGTTTGCCACAGAGCTTATTGTCTGCAATCATCCAAATCCCAATGGAAAAATCCTATTGGCTAGTTTTCTTTAACAAGATTCAATTAAACATTAGTGTTACTGTAAGTATTACATGCTTTAAAAAATGTCTGGAGAGGGACCATAAACTTTTAAAAATAAGTTGAATGGCACAGTTTCGAAACAATTAAATGGAATAATTATGTCTGTCTTGCTAATACTGAGTGGCTATTACTGCCATAGCCAAATCATAAAATAATGAGGTGACAGCATATGAATACTGACAAGTCAATCTTCAGGGCTGCATTAAACTATATCTCCGAAAACATTTCATCCAATTCTTTCCATCTTAAAGAAAAAGCCAGGACGCAGCGCTCTGTGTAATAAAAGAAAATGCCTCCACATACTCAAACAGCATTAAATTTAACTGCAATAGCCACAGCTTACATTTTAGATTTCAAGGTGAACTGGAAATGAAAGTGAAGCGTCTGGTAAAAAAAGGAGCAGGTGGCGGCACGAAGGGTCGTGATGCACAAACAGAGAAGGAGAAACAAATTGTAAAAGGAATTTCTAAGAGCATTTACATTTGAGTGGAGGAATGAGGCTTCACAATTACTGTTGCATGTCAAGCTCCAATCTGTTTTAATCTTGTTAGTCGCACAGCTCCGCTCAGGTGCTTTCTGCAGAGAAATGTTCATACACAAGGCATTCAGTGGGACGCTGCTCACATGAAAGTCTCAAACTACAAACCTTTTCATTGCATCTTTGTTATTATTTGCAACTGAAAATAACTTTGAGGCCACCTCAGCATTCTCTTGCTGTATGAGGGCACTGTGGCAAAAAGACAACAGCCCACTGTGCTGTCGTTTCTTTTGTTCCTTTCATTTATTAGACTTGTGAGGGTGCAGTTGTTCTTTGCAGAATCTGTGGTGGACACAGAAGACATAAAATAAAATAGGAGGTTCCATTTTTCTTTTCCCGCGTAACCATGGCAATCCTATTCATCCTGGATGACCTTTCTATCAATAAAGTGCGGTGCTGAAGAGAACCCTGATGAGTTCATACACAGGAGTGGCTGACATTTAAAGCACAATACAGTACACAACAATACAGCACATCCAATAGTGTCAGCTAGAAAGAGTGCAGTGTAAAGTACACTGTAGAGGGGAAGTGCAAGTTGTGGAGTTACAGTAAGACAGCAATGTGGAATAGATGTAATGGGTTACTGGAGAAACCAGTAAATTGACAGTAATCAGGAGGGTCAAACTGGCAATTTCACTCTGGCCGGCCCCAACGCTGGCGGCTGCATCACCCTGGGCTTCCATATTGATTTAAAAATGATTTTATTGCTTGTGCTAAGAGTCAATGATCAGACCTGCGTCTATAGCAATGGCCTGTTATTCGTAGCAGTGGTCTGCTACTCTCGATATCAGCTTTGGGGAAAGATTGTTTCCGCTACTGTTTGTAGCAGCGCAGAGAGCTGCTCATGACACCAACATGTCAAAGAGCTGCTGGATGACAGGCTGGATGACTGACAAGCTCATTAAAGGCCGAGGCTCAGCCAGTTTAAAGTAATTTATGCATACTCATACTTTAATCATGTTTTAAGCGAGTGCAGAGGTAGTGGTATCATAAGACAACCTTAGGCATGACTCAGAGCAGATCAGGGCGAGTTTTCTCTCATATATTAGATCACCAGAGAGGCCTTCAGAATAATCAAACGCCATGTTGGCCTCAATATTCCTCAATCAAAAGGTAATTCAAGGTTGTGAGATTAACCAGAAAGGATGAAAAACAGGAGCTCACTCAAGATTTTGCAGTGTACAGACCAAAGAATACTCCACCTTAATTTTGTTTAGCTCCCTTATCTCATCTAATTTGTATTTACATTTCACTTACTTTGCTTTTTCTGACTTAATTTCATTTATGTCCTATTTGACCTCCCCTGCTTGATCTGACATTACATGATGGATCAGTCCACCTGAAGGGGTTGGGGGAGGTGACGGCAGCCGGCACCACTGCAGCTGTTCGATTGTATAGGTAGGCTATTGACAGTTTTGGGACCATGTCACCTCTTATCAGATAATCAGATGGGCTGTTCCAACATTAAGTGGGTGGCAGCACATACAGATTTCTTGTTTTTCCCAACAACTTTTTTAGTTTTCTCCCCAACAGTGCTGGTGGTGGCCTTGTGGCCCACAAGGTGTATTTTCCAGAATTGCCCGACAGCCGGTCTTAACCTGGTAATCAGTAAACTGCAGCTACATATAAACCAACACGATTGAGGTGAAAGTGAAAGACTGTTGCTCTTGCCGTGCTGAGATTAGATCCACCACAGCATCCTCCCTCTGCTCTCCCACTATCTAAACCAAAAAAAAAAGATGATCGGACTGCCGGAAAAAAAAAAAAAAAAAAAGCAAATGTGCAGGCAATTATAAAAAAGGGCAGAAGGTTGCTTCTTAAAAGAAGTGTCTCGCAGATCATCTTTTAATAAAGTCTGGAGCTGACAGTTTCACCAGTACACAGAGGTATTTAATGTTAGGCATGACTGGTTAAAATGGACCTACACTTTCCAGGCAACAAACTTTTCCCCTTAACAGAGAGCAGAGAAGGAAATAATGACTGCACACAGATAATGCAATCTCTTTGATCAAAGACACTGAAAAATAAAGTCAGCAGACTAGAAAGATGCACTCATGTGGGAAATATATACGGGACATGTATCCATTCATGCCCATATTGTACTTAATTAAGCCCTGCAACTAAATAGGCTCTACAATAGACACAAATAGAGCTATTTATACATTTGAATTTGTCACAGTAAAAACTTAATGTATTTAGTTGCTATAAAAAAGAAATATGCCAGTTATAGTATATGAGTTATTGCCAGTCTTCCACTCAGTTAATTTTTCTGAGAAATTCATGCATTGCTGAGAGTGAAATGAAGGGAAAATGCAATGCAATTACCAAGTAGTGCAGGAAAAAAAGCCACAAGTTTTGTTTACAACTTTTTTCATCAAAAAATCAATTATGGCGAGTGTTTGCTGCCAGCGGTAGAACCATTGCCTCCAGCACTTGTGGGGCAAACATTAGCTCTGTGAGCACCAGTGAGTGTGCTGTTGTGCCGACTAATGCTCAGAGCCAAGGGCCAGTAAGTGAAGTGATAATAACGATAAAGATCAGGGGCATGACGAACAGCATCAAATCATTATGGGTGGCCCCATTTGAGAATTGTATCATCGTATCTGTGTCAGGATAGATCATCTCCAGTTAAGCCCTACTTGTCCCTTTGCTGTGGAGCAGCAGAACTTATGTGTCCACTTTGCTTAAGATCATCCTGAGGGTAAGAGCAAAAGTGGATTGAAAATGGTGAAGGTTGTGATTCAGGGGGCCTGAAATCACTAAGCTGGTTCACTCACTGTGTAAATCTCTCAAAGCTAAGATTCACACATAGTTGAGATGTATCTGCGAGACTGTCCACTGCAACAGACGGCAGGCTCGTCTGTACATCAGGGCTCTTGCTGGGTGTTTTCTGTAGAGGGCCTCAATTATATTCACTTTATGTATGAAAATAGATTGTCGCTGCCCACATAATACAATGCATCCTCTATGCAGGCATAGATACACCCAATAGATGGCACTAGAGAGACAAACGTTTCTGACAACAAATAAAATGCTGACCATAGAGGAGGTCATAAAAATGTACTTTTTAACGGAGGCAGGGTTGTCGGTCACAAAATACATCCCAACATGTGGACGGAGAATCCCTTTAACTATAACTGATTAATTTCATATCGTCATTTGGAAAATGCCTTTGTTGTATCCTGTGGTCATATCTGACTTGGACTATGCTACACTGCCCTCACAATCTCCCATAGTACTGCTCTGTTTTGTCCGTATTTGTAAGCTTATCGTCATTATCATCTTTTTGTTTAACGCAAGGAAACGCATCTCTTTATGGATGGATAAAACACCTTCGTAGAAATGACAGAAATTAATTTCGGGTGTTTTTTTTCCACCCAATCTTGTGGAATATGCGCATGAAGCAATACAGAGACAAAAACAGAGGCAATAATGCATGATGACAAATAAGTGAGTGAGTTCCATGAAATATTTGGATGTGTGATCCACTATGCATGCACTCTACGTTACACAGCTAGCATGCTATCAATGTTAGCTAAAGATGGCGCCAAACTTTTCACTTTCACTACGCTAAAATGTGTAGGTGGAGCTGTATTACATTCATCAATCTGTTCGTAAAGTAAGACAAATTCCGGAGATTGTAAAAAAAAAAAAAATGAATGAACTGACCTCTGATTGATTCACACACATTCACAGAGATATGTGGGAACAAGATGTAGGCATACAGTAAAGTTGTAACGATAGAGGGCGAATGCAAATTCTGAGGTCTTAAAAATATCAACAGCATTCAGATACATGGAGACACTGACTATTCAGGAGTTAAATGGCCAATTGGTTTATAAACCTTTAAATAAAAACTACAAAGGAACTATTTAGTATGAGTCAGTTGTATGTGTCAACTGAGTGGATAAATGAAAAGCTTGGTATAAAACTCAATATGAGGCGACTACAAAACAGTTGCTAATATACGATAGCACTGATTAGTTATTGGTTTTGTGCCACCTAGTACCTGATTTATGTTCAAACCCAGTGGGACAATACTAAACCAGAGAATTTGAAGTAGGAAAGTCTAAATGTGCAGCCTAAAGTTTTACATGATGCTGTGATCACTCAGCCTGGGAAAAAAACACTAACAGACTGCAGTGACTCAAATCTCTACACTGAGCAAAGTAAATGAAGATTTGCAAAGTTGGCAGCCAGGCAACAACTGATGAAGTGTGAGCCTTGTTTATGGATCTGTCAAAAAGATGCTTCTGTAAAAAAAGGCAGGTGGATAATTTGTAGACAGAAATCACATGAGAGCTCTCAGTGGTGCAGAAAGACAAATATTCACATCCCAGATTATAAACAAGCTAAATTTGTAAGAGGACGAAAGGGGGACGTTTAATTTCTTTGATGCAAAGGAGAATATAATAATGCATGAAATTAATTTGGCATCTGGAGACAGGTGTACAGTCAAACACACAATACTTGAAAGCAGATTACACTGTTGGCGTAATTAGAAATTCAGATCATGCACATCCAAGTTCTTGTTGCCAAGACATCAGCAATCTTTTTTACTTCGTTCCCCACAATTGCAGAGAATAGTTGATAGGTAATAAATATCTATTCCTGGCAGAAACAGCATGGTGTAGCACACAAGACAGCTTTTGTATTATAAAAAGAAGTGAAGTAGAAGTTTAGAGCTAAGCTGTTTGTCATGCTTGGTCAAACGTGGAAGAAACTGCAACTAGTTTACCTTGAAAGACCCTCGGCCATTCTTTCACTTAAGTTTTTCATTGGCGTAGGGGTCAGTGGTGACTTTGCTGGAACGTTTCCTTAATGCAGA
Organism: Epinephelus awoara; assembly: GCA_035609425.1. Lineage (NCBI taxonomy): Eukaryota > Metazoa > Chordata > Actinopteri > Perciformes > Serranidae > Epinephelus > Epinephelus awoara. The sequence goes on along the minus strand of CM069311.1, from coordinate 18,348,559 downwards.
GTTTTACACGTCCCTGGGGAAAACAAAAGAACCAACTTAAAATTAAAGCTGGCCTGAATAATAAGCAACCAATACAGAATTTTTATTTGGGGGATGTATTAACCTACAGAAACTTCTCGGTGCGAGCGGCCTGCATTAATGCACAGCAGAAATCCAACAGGAACAACAGACCACAGTGCGGCACTGGCGGTTTGATAAAGTGGCTATAAGCATGCGCTCTCACATGCACTCGAGCTGATTGAGTGCAGGTATGGCTGCGATAGAACTGGTTTGATAGAGTGCACGGGGGTGAGCTTCACAGGCAGACGATAGATAGAGACTGCAACTCTAGAATTAAGAAGCAAATGCAGTTCCCACTTTAATCACGCAGCCATCCTCGCGATGAAGGGTTTGTTTTTAATGGAAACTCGACTGTCCGTGTGCATAGCTGGTCCTGAGATACTCCGCTTTGATTAAATTGTACCGTACATTCAGAGCACATTTGTTTCTGTCCCTTCAGTGCACAGTTACAACTAAGACACCAAGGCTCACAAATGGTCCCAATCTTGTTTTATATGTCTTCTAAGTCACTGCTTCCTTCACTGCATCATTCCTTATGAGCCTCCTCATTAATTGTGCCCTCAGCCACCCTTGGAACACCTCCTCTCTTTTAGATTCACAATAAACAAACTTTTTCTCAACTCCCTGCCCCTCAGGTGACACAGAAGCACTCTGAAAAGTGCTTTGAACACTTGTTTCCTCATGATTAAACATAACTTGCACTTGCTTTCCTTATTTCGCCCCACATTTTATAATCATGTTTCAACCCAAAAAGGATGCGAAGGTGCCAGGGTGTGGAGATGGAATAAAGGGTAAGCAAGAAAAGGAGGTAATTTTACTCCACTTAACTCCTCGGAGAACCTTGCTCATTAATTGGCTCTTTAATTGTGTTTTGAGCTTTCATTGTTTCAGCACTCGCATCCCTAATCTCATTAGGGGCTGTTTTGTGAAGGACAGTAAAGCAGAATCATTCCGGGCAGGGACCATGGGTGATTCACTTTTATAACCCTGGTGTCCTGACATCGCACACCTCGCTGAGGCAGTAAAGATTTAGCATGAAACATTGAATTGCAGGCCCTCCTGGATCCCTCTCCTCTTTCTGTAATTACAGTAAAATGCTGCTGGAGAAAAGAGATGACGTTTTAGCTGCAGCGTGCTGGTAGAGAAAAGGGCCAGGATACTAAAATACAAACATCACTATATAGCTGCAAGCAGATATGAGCAATAAGTGCAATGAGTCAATATTACTGAAAGAATATTGAGAAAAAGAAATAAAACATTGTTCAGCACCCACAATCCTGCAAGATGTTATAAGATTTGCAGAAGTCTGTGCCTTCGAAGTAGGTATGACTTTATTGACATGAAGACTTTAATAACAACTTGGGTTGTGATGAATCAATCTTATTCATCAATCAAAACTCTATTAAACCCCACAGCACATTTGACCATATGAGCATTTTTACTGTTGTACCTGTGCAACAAAATGCAGCCAAAAGCAAAAGCAGGACCACTTGTCATGTCCACCAAATTGGGTTACTATACTGTAATGTGTTCGTGAGAAAGAGCAGCTCTGTGCACTGTATTTCCTTTTTTAAGTATCCCAATTGGAACTGAATGTAAAAACAAGGATCATTTGTTAAGATAATTGCAAATGTTTCTGTGAAAATCTGTTTTACAAAATTTCAACAAGAAATATATTTGTTATGGGGACTTGTACAAGAAAAGTTTTTGAAACAACCCGGTCTCACTCTCAATTAATCAAATACTGATGCCTGCTGAGTGGCTCTCAACATCATACCCTGCACTGATGCACCCTTTAGCTGCAGTATGAGACACAAAGCGGCATTTTTTGGCTCTACCATACCATAGCATAAGGAGTGAGAACTCATAGGGCAGGTAGGAGGGGAGCTGGATGGGTAAAACAAACTTCAGACGTTAAACTGGTAGGCTGCAGTTCGGTTTCCATGTGAAACCAAGTTACACATCATATTTTGACTTACTAAGCATCAGTATTTGATGAGTTGGGAGTGAGAATGTGAGAATGTTAGAAAAATCATTTGGATGCAGAAAATGGTCCTACCCACAAAACACTGACAACCAGTCATAAATTGATTTTGGGCCTCTGGAGCCTTGAACTGTACCAAATGTCATGAGGACTGGACCAAAAAAACAATTAACAGGTTTGAAAAAAGGTTTTAGAGCAGAAAAACTAGACTAATGGAAATTAGTATGATAAATGTCGTACATTAGCTTAAATGCTAAGTGCACAGTGTCAGACCAAAAGGGATACTGCAGTATGTATTTTTTTCACATTAGTCAATTAAGTAAGGGATCTTTTTTATTTAAAGGCCAAGCAGTAATGGCAGAATATATAAAACATTTGTCAGTCAAAGCTGTCAGCTGGTGTTGGTGAAAACGCTACAACATATAATCAAAAATTTTAAAAAAAGATCTGTCTTTCTTGTTAAGACTGAGCAGTTGCAATCCTTTCAGCTCACTCTGCTCTCAACCCTTCCTGCTTTAATGGCTCACACCTTTTTGCAAAGTAAATGTATTCCCTTGCAAAAAGAGCAAGCCAGATTTAAATTGGCATCACTCACACTTCCTGCATACCTACCACTTAGTGATTTGTCCTTTGTTCTGCTTCTTAGTGCGTTTCAGCCAGGGTCATTTTCTTGACAGTTAATTACACCATTTGCATACAGTACACAGTTATCTTTAAACACATTTTTTTCTGGACAAGCACAAACAAGAGCTGAAAATATGTGGGGCATCCACTCAGACTTCTAATGCAGGCTATAGGCTAACTGACCTGAGGAAAGTGATGAGTGTGGTCTGCTTGGCTTAGCAAAAATGAGGTTGATCATCTGTGATGGACAATTTGCACTGCGAGAGATTTACTGCGAATGTGAATGTGTGACAATATCTATCTTGTCATTCCCCTTGAAGCACATATTTCAAGGAAAATATTATATGTGAAATAGATTGTGTGAGACACAAGGCATTATTCATTCCCCTTCAACTGCTGTTACAACCCAGTTATGATGATGAGGACAATCAAGCTCATACATCTTGAGGCAGAGGACTCTGGAGAATCGGCTCGGCATTTGAGGTTGTAGTGTTTATGACAGGAATATCTCCCAAGTTCAAACTATTTGAATAGAGTCATGACAAACAGTGAATTAGCTCGTGGCAGCAAAGTAAATCTTACGGAGCCCCCGATGGGTCACAGTGGATTTTTTGTTTGTTTGTTTTTGAACGATTTTTGCATTACGTCACAGTACATTTTGCATTCCCTCTTTTCTATGGGAACAGTCAGGGTGCTGGTCCAGTCCAGTTATGATACACTGCCAGTTTATGGAAATGCTCTGCAGATACTTCAGAAAGGAGAGATGATTTGACACTTTACATTATGCATTTATTGCTCATTAATCCTCTCCAAACACCAAGCTCTGACAGTGTGCAGCCACTGGCTGTGAGCACAGCCGCTGTGGATGTGGTTAATGCTCAGACTAAAGCTGCATTTGTGCTTTAATCTATGGTGTGGTTATGGCTCCCATAGCTGTACTGTGACTACTCTTTTCTGCTGCTAATAACATTAGCTGAAAAAGCATCATTAAAGTAACTGTATGCAACACTTAGAGCATTAATATAGCAGCAAACAACCATTTGCTATGTAAAGATATAGTGGTGTAATGGTGTCCTGAGCAGAGAATGAAGTCACGTGTCCTCTTTAATCTATGGTGTGGTTATGACTCCCATAGCTGTACTGTGACTACTCTTTTCTGCTGCTAATAACATTAGCTGAAAAAGCATCATTAACATCACTATATGCAACACTCAGAGTATTAATATAGCAGCAAACAACTAATTGCTTTGTAAAGATATATTGGTGTAATGTTGTCCTGAGCAGAGAATGAAGTCACGTGCCTTCTGAGTGTTTTATTCTGAGCTTCTCTGTTCTTTGTTTCGGTAGTCAGTCCGGTCACATGTGCATTTTGTAGAGGTTACCACTGATAATACTGTCCCAACCAACAGTGACGGAACAGCAGCCTCACAGAAGTGGAGCACCCACCCTATACTTCCCTCCTAGGTTAACACCATTTGCTCTCTCAGCACTGTTGTTGTTAGCACTAATAGCTAGTCCATGGTGAGAGCCGTGTGCAGACAATCCCAGCTCAGGCGCTGAATCATACATATGCCCTGAATGCTGCATGTAGCTCATTAAAACTACATGTGAGCTGAACCCGCGGCGCTCATATCAGACATGACAGATGTGTTGTTGATGTTTGGGAGTACAGTAGCTTCAATACAACAAATTGTGACATAATCGTGCTGCCTGAACAAATCCAGCCAGCGCAATCATGTCAGTTCACTGCACACACACAACCCCATGTCACACCCATTACAAACAAATGTGTCAAAGCTATAGCCTAATCATGAAAGCCAAAGATTGTCTGCAGACGCAATTACAGCAACAGCAAAGGCCAAAGCTCTGTCATCCCATGGCTATAGTCATAATCATAGCTCTGTCTCAATCAGCCTCAGCCACAGCCGGTGAGAGAGCTAGGTTAACTAGCCCCGCTAGTCGTCTGTCTATCTGCAGTGATACAGGCTTGCACCTGAGCCAGCCTCATACATAATACTATATCATAATACAGCTCAGTCTTTTCCTCTATGGATCAGAGGGAAAGCACAATGTATCGCAGGATAATGGAAAAGAATTTCAGAAAAATTAATTCCCACTGCAATCTTTTGGGGGCTCCATAAAATCTGTGTAACTTTTATTTTGCTTAACTTGGGAATTTGGGGAACTTGGGAACACACTGGCATGCAAACCAATAGCTCAGCTTGAATTTTGTTGAAAAAGAGGCAGGTGACAATAGGTAAACCAGCTTGTTCTTTTCAAGAGTGGTGTGACCTGGACCTAAAGCTTGGATCTTAAAGAGGGCCTTTGTCCCATACACACCAAATCTTCAGTTATATGTGCAGTAATTTAGAGTAAAATCAATGCTGTGGGTAAATGGGCTTTTGCACTGGGCATTATTTGTTATCATGGACAAAGCACACTGAAATATTATCCAGAAGAAATGTATCTAAAATTCTCGATGGCTCCAGTTTGTTAGTATTTCTCATAGGTTTCAGGCTTATATTAAACCTGAGTTAAACATGATGGACGTGTTGTGAAAACCAAGTCTCTGTTTTCAGTCAGGGTGTAGTACATATATGAAACTTAACATTTCCAACATTAGAAATATAGGGCGGATCATGAGCAGCAATGGAATATAAGCAACTTCAAATGTGGCACTCTAGATTAGAAAGTTCAGAAAAGTGAGGTGAGGAAGACAGATCGAGTGACAGACGAAGTGAAATCCAGGTTAGGTGAGAAGACTGTCAGATCACAGGCCTTCTCTACTGTATGTCAGGGAGAGACAAGATGCTGTTCTCTCCCCCAGAAGATCAAAGAGGTGATGGGGGCTCTCCAAAAAAAAGGAGAATTCTTTCCTTTTCCTATGTCCTCTCTCTATTCTGCGATGAAATGAAGGAAATTTCCAAAAGACAAAAACACCTGGGTCAGTGGCCATGAGAATGGCCACAGGAGGGTGATCATTTTACAAGCCTGAGGTGCTATGCTACTAAAACACAGAACTAATTGCACCAAAATCAGATCTCCAAGGACGCTTCTACATTGTCTGAATCACTGCTGGGGTGGGTTACAGGTTTGGTACTGTGAATACTCTTCTCTTGCATCAAAACGTATACTGTATTATAGATATATCACAATTTAACATTCTCTTTATCAGACATACTTAAGGACTATCACTGATAAACTGTGTCTACATTCTGGGAGTACACTACAGCAACACGTTCTATATTAGTAACTTCAAACAGAACCTGCTGTGGCTCATTCACACCTGTCTCACCAGATGATTCCAGATGACTTCACCTGCGATCAGACCATCTGATTCAACCTCAAACACATACTGCCACACAAAAATTACACACAAGAGACACTATGAAACAACGCAAGGAGCTGAATTAAAATCATGATCATGGTCAGTATGAAAAACTGTGGTTAAGGCAAAAAATGATGTAAGAAACTGACAAAAGGAGTGCAATCAGTGAAGGGCAGATCGAGGCCATCCCGCCAGTCCGCCTCAAGGGCTGATTGCAGTGATTCTACACAATTCTTTTAGAGCTGTACCTGAGTCAGAATTATGATGGTCGAATCAGATTTGTCCATTTAATATGAATATATGACCATTTTTTCGTTATATAAAGTTTCAGAGTTTGAACAGGGCCCAGCCGAATGTTCAGTGCGACAGCAGCATTCATGTAATGTAGTAAACAAGCAAAGGATGAATCGGAAATGTGCAACAACATTTTTTGCCACACTAGATATCAAGCAAAGGCCAGAGACTGTATCGTATGAAGTATCTGTGAGCTGTAAATTCACTACTTCCAAGTAGAAAAAGGACGATAATGTTATCTAGGGGCCTTAGGGTGGAGAGTTTCTGCTCCTCTGTGCTGCTGCATCATGTCTCAAAGAGTAGCGTGAAAGTCAAGAGTGCTTACTCCACAGCAAAATCTGGTGACCAAAATGTCCCTACAAGTACACTGCACGGCACACTGATTAGCAAAAGAAACAAAAAAAGAAAAAACTCAACTGCTCGACTTGAAGCAGTCTCAGTCGACTGAGGGGTCTCTGACTGATGATTAGAATCTCCAACTTTCAAGGACAGCCCTATGTTTTTATAATTTCAGCAGACGCACCGCAGCACATTTAAGAAGCAACCCAGACGCTAATGAAAATATGCCTCTCATCTATTTTCTGACAGCATGCTGCACATAGCAATCCAGTTTTCCTGCTAACAGGCACTGTATATGAAATATAGATACAATACCAATATGAGGATGAATGTATTTATAATTAGAAAAACACAGCCAGAAATCTGTGATCCATGTTGTTCATAACTGGACTTTGAATGGTATTAACTTGATTAACAACAATAAACACGACAAAAAAAGAAACTATACAAACTATACAAAATTAACAAACTCTGTAAGTCTACAAAATCAGGCAGGCAAAATGCTCCACTTCTTAAACACTCTCATTGTGGTATGATGCCATGCAACGAACAGAACAAAAGCGGATCACGGCTGTAGCTGGTGGAATTGTCCCCCAAGCTCCCTTGCAGTGAAGATGGCGGCAAAGATAACATAAACAGGGAGTAATTCATCTCATATCGTACCATATCAGTGCCGTATCATAACATATCAGGCATGGAATTCATCTGCTCATGGTGCAGTCCAAAATGAAACCAAACTTTTTTGTGGATGTCAGATTTTTTTAACCCATGACGAAAGCCAAAATGTCACGGTGAGGCTTGTTGTTTTTAGCTGAGATGACTCACGGCCCCTACTGGCTGCTTAAGAGAAAGAGGAGTCAGCAGTCAATACACACAAAATATTAGGCTAAATACTCCAGTAGTTTGCGAGATTAGCTGCAGAGTGACAGATAGACACACTCGCACACACACCACAATACACATAATCCCTTCCAGGCATATGCCTGCCAGAGATAATAATACAATGCAGTAAGTGGGTTTATTTCAAAGGAAACTGAACATCATTGTAACACAGGTGTTCTTCACATTACAAGTGAACTGATAATACTACATTAAAAATCACAAATAAACAAAAAAAAAATTCCACCACTTTCGATACATAAAAATAGCTCCCTGTAGTTTAGAGTAAGTAACAGTGTATAAATTATTATGGACTTCTGGTATGATATTTAATTGAATGTGTGGGAGTTCAGGGAGTACAGAATAACACATATACATATATTGTACTGTGCATGTCTTGTGCATGTCTTCCTCGGCAAGGATATCAGTTTTTATTCCTTTTAAATTTATTCAGCACTGCATACTGTCTTATATTTAATTGCTTTGTTAGCTTTTGTTTATGCAGTATTCATCTGCTTGTTTGGAACATTATTGGTGATATGCTAAATGAAGACGTGGAGGAGGTTGATTACATTTTTTTTTTCACTCCTATTTTATCATCAGGGTCCAAGTCAAAGTATTAGTGGTAGTAAAATTCAGGATAAATTGATTAGAAGTTTCAATTCAACTTCAATTGAGATTTCTTTAACTACGACTCAGGCAAGGCCGTAGCCATGGAGTCAACACTAGAGTCAACAGCTGAGTGGAAAGGCCTACGTTTGAAAACTCGGTTCTTATTACATTATAATATTTATCATAAGCAAGTAGTACTACAAACAGGTATAGCCTACTACACGGATAAATAAATGGAGGCTACTACTGTCTACATAAGTTACACATGCAGCAAAACATAAATGACTGACACATTAGTAAGACTATGTGTCCCTTCCAATATATGTTATAATTTCTTACCATCTTTCAAAGCAGCTTTAAATGCAGCATCTCTCATTTATTTTCTCTCTCTGTCTCTGTTTCTCTCTGTTTTTCCCGCCTACAGTGTGTGCTGAGTGTTGCTCCAGGTTGAGACATGTGTGAGATCACATTTCTCCCATAAAGCTATTGTATAATTCATGCCTATGGAATATTATTCTGTTCTAAATGTGGCATAAATCTTCATAACGCCCTCACATTAATAGATTGATTTCACTTACCTTGCACATGCATTAAAACATATTGAGGCTGGACATCTAATAACGTTTATAGGAATTCATTTTATGTGGTAAAAGCACAAAAGCCTTGGAGTGAAATCACTGGAGAGAGACACCCGTGAGGGCGGAATCGTATTGGTGTGATTATTTTTCTTCAGCTTGCATTACGAAGAAATCCCACCACTAGTCTTCTGGGTGAGCAGGGACACAGAAATACCTTTTTAATAAATATGCAGAAGCATTAGAAAGTTTCCGCCGGGGAAATGCAGCCTTTTCTCGCCTCCACTGCGACGCGACGGGGCCCCACCCCTGTCACCTCCAGAGCAATACAAAGTAAAGGTAATTAAAAACAGTCGCCTCAGCCCCACCCGTCCATAAACATCGCAGGCTGCATGCAGCATGGTACATTAATATGCAAATTGGAGCGAGTGCTGTGATCACAGCGCTTTACTGATCCAGTTATTAAATTAATTTCCCCAAAACAAGTGGCAGGAGCTGCTGAGGTAGTCAATGGGTTTTTCCCTCTATCTGCGCATATTAATGAGCCATTATCAACTTTACATTCATCACAGCAGAGAGATGGAGGGGACAGCACATGCTGGCACCTCCAGCCCTGTAGCAGGCCACCCTGCTCCGCAGTCACAGCCATTCACAGGGTCGTCCATCACCAGAGCAACCCCGGGACACAGGGGGACCAGGATCTCCATATCTCCCCCTCTCACAAGCCCAATCTCATCTGTCTGGCGCTCCATGCACGACTACACACTGAGATGACATGATCAAGTTGTTGCAGTGACAGCAACAGGTGATGTCACACAGCAGCTAAAATGCTGCAGTCTCTGAGGAGCGGCACTGTCAAACCGCTGAGCAGCAGACTGCAATTCAGTGTGAATTACACACACGCACACACAAACACACAGTGTGGGTTATTATCAACCCGGTATGTGAATGGACACTGACACACACAAGAAGAAAAGAGGTCCCGCTGGCAGAGCAGTGACAGTTTGCAAAAGAAAATAAAAACGACAGGCTGCATGTTACTTTTTGTCTCTACTGACAAATGCACACACACACAAAAAGCTCTACCATCACACCATCCATTCACATGATGAAAAATACTGACTTCCAACGGTCAGATTAACAAACAGCAGAGGAGAGCAGGTGAAATGGTTTCCTCCTGTGTGCCAGGTGGGAACGATTCGATTGTTTGTTTTACTTGCCTTTTTTTATTTGTATCTGAAGTGACCTTGGGCAAAGACTAGAGTAGGGGGGACATTAGCAAACCAGCGAGCATCGTTATAGCAATTACTAGGAAATCACGGGGCCACAGGGAGCAATTATGTGCTTGGTGTTTACAATCCTGCATAGGAGAGAGATGGGAGGGAAAGATGAAGAAGAGCACACATCGAAAAAATCGAGCTATAGGCAAGTACGAGAAAGCGAAACATGAGTGCAGGATGAGGAGACAAAGAAAGCAGGGTGGAATATCAGCAGAGGCAGCAGTCGAGAGGGTCGGCAGTCGTGTTTGCGAGAGGATAAGAGAGGAGAGCAGGAAAGAGGAGGCATTTCAATGAAAGAGAAGTGGACTCGTAAGTGTAATTGAGTGAACACTAGTGTGGAAAAGAGGAGGAACAAAATAGCCAATAGCTCTTCTCGGGTCTCCAGAGCGTGCATTTTCTGCCACGGTGATAACTTGGATTTCTAATACAGCAACTTGGTCCCTTGAGGCATAAATTTCAAATGGCTCTGTGTCCCCACTGTAGCTGCCCACACTGGCAGATGTGAGCAGTGACGAGCTGGCCACGACACGGCCAGGCTGAGTCTGGGGCTTGGCTGATAAGAGTGAGGTGGAGGAGGTCACCGAGCTCACTGTATTGAGACATAACCGCCGGTCAATTCAATTTCCTTAAGGACACAGGAGTCCAAACCGCAATCAGAACATTTCATATCACAGCCAGGCTCCTCTTGCCCTTTTCCCCCAATCTCATCGAATGAGAGGGGGAGAAAGGTGGAGGAATGAGTGAGAAAAAGCATGACATAAAAAGAGAGGGAGAGTGTCAGGTTGTCGGTGGGGGTGGGAACTTTAGAGGTTACTGCAGTGGCCCAGAAAATCTTAATTTCCTGACAGTGCTGTGTTTGTAACCAGTGATTAAGCTCCAGCTGATCTCAAGAGGAAACGAGGGGAGGAACATCAGAGAACACATTCACAAACAGATTCAGTAAAGCTTTAGCGCCAGACAAACAGGCTAACACTGTCGGGATGTCGGGTTCTGTAAAAGAGAAGAATCAGCCTCTCCCCAGCACGTTAATTATTCATATCAGTGTGCGCTTGACTTTCAGAGGAGAGTAGGAGCAGTATACATACAGGCCACCCAGTGGATCAAACACTGTGCCGACTGCAACAGAGGAACCAGCAACGAAGACGTTGAGCCACCCTCTGATGCAGAGAAAGGAAGAGTGGAGGATGAAGCAGAGGAGCTGAGGGAAGAATGAAGTATACAAAGCAGCAGTCTAAAACTGACTGGAGATTTCAAGACGCCTGCGGACACCCACGGACCTGGAACAAAATAAAAGATTCAAAGTTTGCATCCTCTGCCTACTTAGACCAAACATAGCCAAGATGCAGCCTTGTTTTGCAACTCCTAATTTTAGACAATCGTCACTTCTTAATGCAGGCCAGTGGTCACACAAAGTTCAAACCTTTAGCACCCATTCAATCCCTCTAATGATCTTTCAGATGCGATTACTATCAGGGCTGCCATTATGACTCAATTAAACCAAAGCTTTAGCAGCAGTAGAGCAAAGTGAGAGGAACACGATTAAACTGATGAAAACCTCAGTAGCACAGACCGTGATTTTACATTGAACAAACAATGAGGTCCACATCTTGCCAAATGGGCCTATTGAGGAAAAACAAAATGCGGCAAATTACCATTTACCACATTTTCAGAACGTAAATTGACTGTCAACAAAGAGACTGTGAGCCCATTCTCTGCCTGATTCATCACTTTTCACCAGAGGGGTGAAGAAACTGGTCCAGCTTTTGAATGTCTTTTCTGGATGACATTGAAATGATGTGACATCAGCGGCCCCACGTCTACATCCCTGCCAGGACCCTAGGATAACTAAATATCCAACTATGAATTTATTTATTTATGCTTCATTCCTCCCTATTATCATACAGCTGTTTTATTTCTTATGCATCATTTTCAGCGACAGTTGTCAACTTTTTATTGCTCATAGCCGAAGAATTTCCGTGAAAATGCAAATAAACCAGAGACCCTGAACGGGTGCTCCAGTGGCCATTTGTCATTTCATAAATCATGCAGCTAGGGCTAATTCTGTGTTTGGAAAAATCAATAGTTTGTGGGACTTTATCAGACAGCGCAGACAAGGAGTTCACACAAGTGGGTGGCTGAAATGAAAGTTGCAAAAGAGAAATCAGATGCTGAGAGACTGTAAACAACTCCTTTGTTGCAGCAGCAAATTCATCAGCACAGAAAACACAGCGCCAGAGATGAGAGGGGATGAAGAGGTTGTGATGAGCAGCTGAAGCAAAAGAAGAGTGGCTGATGAAATGATTAGAGTGTTTTTAAGTAGAGAAAGGCGAGATACAGCTCATAATCAAAGGCCATGGAACCAAGCGCAATCATACAGCCGGCTATGTCTGCTTATTTACATCGATTCGGAAACTCCCCCTCTAGTGGTAGAAATCTGCAAGGACGTTTTTATCTGAACAATCTGTCTCTTTCCATTAGTGGTTTCACATCCTGTGTCCTTGTCTCTGTCTCAGACACATACTTTTCTGGTTAAATGTTTATGCAACATCTAACACTGGTGTCAGGGAAAGAGCAGTTTCTATAGAGATGCTGTGTAGATAATGTGGCGAAGATGACACGTGCAGACACACAAGGGTCAAAGTGTGGTGTTTGTTTTATTTCCCATTGGCCTACACTTCATCACATTCACTAATAACACCACTCCGAAGTCTGTGGACATCAAATAATTATGATTATGCGGCGCAGTGTGTTCCTAGTTTTTGCTAGAGAAAAAAAACAGAGAAAGAGAGAGTGGAGGAAGATGCAAGACAGCCAACAAACAGCATCACTCTGAAGAGACTCTCTGGAGCTTTATTACCAGACTTCAACAGCAACAACTCAACCATGTGGAAGCAAACATGTCGTTAAGGTTTTTTCCTCACACCACAACCCTTCCTGCTCTCCTTGTCATCTTTTTCTCCCTCATATACGTGATTCCTAACACCTTATTCACCCCTGCTTGGCTGGCCCTCTGACTGACTGCCTTATTTGCTCCCTAATGTTGTCAGGAATACAGCAACCCTTCAGTGGATCACTGCTTCGAGGCTGTACTCGTGTCTCACTGCCTGACAGACAGAGAATGGAGGCCAAAATGGGAAGTGGAGAAAGAAATGGGGCTCTTTGATGCCCAACAGGAGGGGAGGATAGAGAGACAGAGGGAACGTGGGGGCAGAGGGAAAGGAGAGAAGCTGTACAGACACAGTAGACCTGCCATTTTGAGGTCTTCACAAAGAGAAGAAAGACAGCGGGCTGAAGAATACTCATACACAACCACAGCGGGTTCCCCAGTCTTTTACAACCTTCCATTGCACTAAAACGCAGTACCTGACAGCAGCTGACAGGCTCCACAGCGGGAGGTGGTGCAGACGAGTACACAGCACATGTTTTTTCTGTGCATATGTCTTGCATGTGCACATCCATGGATGAAATAGGGTGTGCAGCTGCTGACGTGAGTAAAGCAGCATGCAAACGTGATGCATAATTAAAATGCTGCTGTCGTTTAGACCTAATTTGCATTACGTTTTGTTTGACGTCACATTAAACCGACACGCTAGTTCATCTTGTGACTGCTTTGTTTGTGTGTGTGCGTGTATGATGAGAAAATCACGAGAGGCGTGAGAACTAATAAACTTTTAAATGTGCCCTTTATGTATATGGGCAGATGTGCCACGTCCATATGGGAGAGGAAATGCAATCGCGCGTCTGAGTGATGTGGAAAGGGAAATGTGAATGGCGAGCTCCCCTGATGAGTGAGAGATTGAGGTCATCCTGCATCCTGATCTTTGTTGCAGATGGAGGTCTTTCAGAAGGCTGCCACTTCATAAAGTGAAGCTATCTATTTAATCACCACTCTATCTCCCACACATATTAAAAAAGAGGTGACATTATTGGGGCAGGCATCATTGAAAACAAAGAGCTTCTTGAATAATCCCATAAAGCGCAATGAGGTGAAAAAAAAACAATCTTGCTTTTGATCTCTGGAAATCATCATTCATCATTAATGGAGGAGAGCTGCTAACAGATTGCACGCTGTTACAATTTAAATCCTATTTCCATAACTCAGACAACTGGACAGCATATGGACGAGCCCGGTGACGTGGATGTGGCTGTGAATTACTTCTCCCTGACTTTCAGAGTCACAGCTAAGTTTTGTGCCAGAAGGACAGCCAAAAGGTTGAACTGAAAGGAGCCTTTTCTGTTTTATTATTTCAAGAATTATTTAATTTTCAACACAGTGCTGAAAGCTGCACTCCACCTCTCACACAACAGAAACTCACCGCGCCATCCAACAGACACTACACTGCACTGCCAGTGCACCACTGCAAACTACAATCTCTAATTATAGACCATGCTTTTGATTAACATGGCCTCTTTCAATAGGTTTTGTCCCACTTTCTGTACATTAAGTATAGTGTTTCTTATGTAATGCGGGAACACACACACATCCAGATTAAGCAGAGTAACAGAGAAATAGATAGCAGGTGCTACTGGAGCTGTGATCTGTGCATCTGTGCCTCATCGGACTCCTCAGATTTAATTAACCTCCCAGATGTCCTGTTTCCCTCATCAGGCCAGTTCAAACATTGTGCATGGATGCATGCCAAAAAAGCATATCTTTATCAGAGATATTGCATCTATGTGTAGGGCATACATTGCTGATTTTAGCGTTGTGTCATAACAATGTGAGTGTTGCTGCCTTCAAATGGGGTTGTGTTTACCAGTACACGAAAGAAGTCCCCCCCTTGAGGTTTTCATAGCCTCGTAAGTGGAAATTTATCGAAACCTCCAAGTTCAGCAGTTGTGACATGTTTCCTGACGTTTTCAGAAATGGGGGAAGCCATGAGCATTAATCTTTTGCTGAGTGGTAATTTAATATATCGCAATTTCAGTCACACAGAGTCTGAGGAAAATGTTGATATAGTGGCCTCCCTCTTTCATTATTGTCCATGCATTTTCTGCATCACGTGACCCACTTGATAGTTCACTAAGCTGACGCCAACAGTAGAGTCCATGTTGCTACTCCTAGCAGTGGTGCTCTTAGGACTTAACCACATGGACACCAAGCATAACGTGTGGTTACCACGAGCTCATCAGTTCCATTAGAAGGCAGTATGTGTAAATGAGCTGTGGTAAACTTCCCTCCATCTTACAAGCACCCAGATCTCCCGGATTATCTTTCAACTAATTACCGCTGGTTGACCTCCACTTACTCTAGAGCTATTTTATACAGTCTATGGGTATTGCTGGAACTACAGATTGCACCTCAGCATTTTGATATGCACGCCACCACGGGCACAAAGAGTTTCTGAACAGGAATAGGCAGCATACGGTTTCCTGTATTGTAAAAAAAAACAGGCTGAAAATACTGAGATCAAATTGTAAAAGCAGTTCTGATCAAATATGAACCAAGATTTTGTTTCTGTGTTGCATATTTCTCACCTAAAATGTCTTCAAAGAGATATTGTGATGCACTGTGCAACTGTAATTTGAAATGGCATTACGTCACCTACCAGTGGGAGCATTTATTGGTCCAGTGTTTGTTTGAACCTCTTAAGCAAAAGCGAATGCCATCGCTCCTTTTCTCTGATCATATAGCACCAGTTTCACATTTATTTGCCTTTTAGTTCCATGAAAAGGCCTTCATTCCAGTAGTGAAATACTTCTGTCATTGTATTTTAATGCAGTTTGTTTGTTTCCTTGTGTCACTTATCTGGAAGAGCTGGCAATTAAATTAATTGAAGAAAAAAAGAAAAACAGATAAAAAAAGAAAAAGAGAAGAGTTGCCAGTAATTAAAAACAACAAGTACAAGGTCATTACAAAAACACTCAGGTGAATTTTAATTAAATGCTGACATGAATAACAGATGCAAGGGAACTCTGGGATGCTGCTTTTATGTGAGTGAAATGAATCCAAGGCCTCTCCACACAGGGTGATGAAGACCAAGCTATACCTCCTCTTACATGATTGCTCCTCACGTTGGCCATAAAGCCAGACCATGTACAGATAAAACAGAAATATAAGATGCCCTGTCTCTGCAAGTGCAAGCTGAGAACTCGGCGGGATATCCTTGGCGCTGAAGCAGAGCAAAGACCACTTATCCAGTTTTCAAAGTATATTGTTAAAAATAAAACCAGACATCTATATCTATAATTGGGGCTCCGTATCCATTTCTCTCTCAGTTCTAAAGCAGTGGACTGCCACACTCTCAAGGAAGCAATTTGTGCCGGCATCAGCTGTGATGTCAACAGGGAATAGGGAGATAATGAAGCAGAAATTCACCTGAAAAAAAAAAAAAATCTTAAAGCAACTACATACAATGGATGTGTGATGTTAAACTTCTATTTTATCTCATCTTAACTTTTATACTGTTTGTTTCAAAAGTGTCGACAAGATGATTTAGCAGACGCTTATTGTTTGCTGTCGAGCCACTGAGGCTCATTTGAATTTCAATTTGGTGTGGAGGGAAGGCAATAAGAAGAAGAGAGAGAGAGAGAGAAATGTAAGGTAGCGGAGGGCAAGGCAGCAACAAGTCCAATCACTCATAGATGAGAGTCATTTGTCTCAGTCTGAGGGGCATTCATTCAATTATTCTTTAACTGTTTGCTTCGAAGCAGAGCAAGTATTGATTCATTTCTCTTTACACGACATAAAAAGAGCAGTTCCCCCAAAAGCCTCTGCAGGAAAATAAATGTATATACTGTACAAGACTTAAAAGATTAATGGTGTAGCATCTCATCTGCACTCTGTCACAGCTGCTAAATTCTCTTGCTGAAAGCCTGAGCGAACGTATTCCATGACTTTACAGTAAAATCCAGCTAGTTTAATACAAAAGTAAGTAACCAAGAAAGACACACTGCCAAAGCCCCAGACACAGATTGTGTCAAGAGGGCCAAGATTGCATCACTGGCCCTGTCACACTAAAATGACAGTGTGTGTCAAGTGGTCACGTTGAAAAGGCACCAACCGAGCCATTTTGGGTTTTACACAGGAGTTGCCGAGTTATTCAAAGCCTGAAAAATCAGCTTCTGTCCTTTCAGTGTGTGGTGAGCATAATGTGAACAAATACCAGGTAAACACAGGATGAAAAGGCAACAAAAAAAGGATTTGGGCTCCCCGGAGCTGGCAAAATTCTACTGCTACAAGGTTTGTCCTAGAGGATGAGGAGAAAAGGGAAGGGTTTATTTATTTCTCTACAGAAGTGACTCATTATGGATGCCAGCAACAGAGAAAAACAACGAAAATATGCAGTTTCTAATGGGTGTTGCAAGCGTGTGAGAGGAGTGTTTGTGCGTGTGTGCATGAATTACACGTGTCAGTGCATATGTCTTGTTAGCAGGTAAGGCATGCATATATGTGCATGAATGAGAAGGGAGGGATGAGAGGAGAGAAAGGAAGTGAGAGCCAGCAGAAAAGAATTGCTAACAGTGAGAGCCAGCTAAATTGCTGACTCATGTACGCCACCCAATTACACCCCAGGACTGCCTGGCAACCCCATAGTGATTGAGCTGCTGTTTGGGCTCTTCACAGCAATTTGTTATTTCGAGGATTTTTAATGTTTTCATTCCCAAAGCAACTATTGCAGGTAGTACAGAGGAAATCAAAATGTTGGCCTGTAAAGTCTCATTTTTGCCAATTTCAAACAAAGTGGTTGTTCAAACTGACTTCTGAATGTTTTCTCGGATTTGAGTGTGCCTTCACCTTATTCCTAAAATGCTTCCACCAGACCCAATCTGTAGAAAATATACCAAGTCTCACAAAGACCTTCTTGCCTCTGATAAAAAGCTATCAATTTAGAGATCAGTCCTGACATGTGACAGAATTATTTTCCCCTTCTTTTTGTTTTACAATAAAAGAATGGTTTAGATATTCTCTACAGAGAAAATTGCCCAGCCATAGGAGGGAAATGTGGGCTTTGTACATTTCTGCAAACCATTCATGCATTACATTTGCACATTTCATACATATCATATCATGTCTAAAGTGGCATAGTATATGAGCTGACTTTGTCATTCAGAGTCAAAGGGGTTGGATGGTTTGTCACCTTAGCGAGATGCCTGCCAAGCTGCAGAAGACTCATGTCTCATGAGTCATTGCTGTGTTTCCAGCAGTTATTGAGGCACCAAATGTGGATGTTTGGTTGTGACCCGTCGCTCTGTTGTCAGCAGGGAGGACATTGCTGCATTTCCTGCCAGGATCGCACCACGATAAGCAATTGTTTTTTACCAAGACGTGTCATGGTGGTGCAGTGGTTAGCATTGTTGCCTCACAGCAAGAGAGATCATATTGGTGGAGGAGTTTGCATGTTCTCTCCATGTCAGTGTGGGTTTTCTTCGGGTACTCCAGCTTCCTCCCACAATCAGCCTGTGATAGTCTGGCGACCCGTCCAGGGTGTACCTTGCCTCTTGCCCATATCAGCTGGGATAGGCTTCGGCTCTTCCGCAACCCCTAACAGGATAAGCGATTATGGAAAATGAATGAACATGATCTTTTCCTAACCATGACCAAGCATTTTCTGTGCCTCAATTTAACCACACGTTAACCACAGTTTTACTGTATCCACTACGTAATGGTGTGCAAATGTAATGTATCTGTAGTTGGCAGCAACGTACAATGCCAACATTTTTTCTGCCGATTGGGTTGTAAGAAATGATTGTTCGGACCTGGAGGACATTTCAGGTTTTCTTCCATAATGGTTCTGTGACTGCAGGAGGAACAAGCCTGTGTATGCATGCAAATAAATATATAAATTACTGCCATGTTTGAAATAGGACTTAAAAATCTCAATTAGCAACAGCTCCAAGCAAAACATAAATGGCTTTTGGAAGAGAGTACGAAGTAAAAATAGTGGGATTAAGTGTTATCAAAATAATAGATAGTATTGAGGCATAGCAATGCTATTTCAAAGTTTAGGGTTGACTGGATAGAAATATGGATATAATATGGAGCCATTTTGGTACAGGCGATATATACACAATAACTCCAAGCGCAAACTCTGAGTTGGAGTAAATTGCCACCACAACAACACTGCATTATAAGTCAGGCTGTAAAATTGGGAGACAGTCTCCACATATTGTCAGTGCGGCTAGATAACCGGGCTGCATGCAGTCACCTAAGATGGAGAGGAATGTAATCTGTTGAATGAGACAAATCTTTAAAATAAAACTCATTCCTTCCCCTCCTGGCATTGTGCTATGTCTGCAAAAATGAGGATTTGCGGTGACTTCTCAGACACTCAGGGCCACGGGTGAACAAAAAGAGTTATTATTCACATCACAGTAGTCTACACACACACACACACGGATACACACATGCGCCGGCTCAGACATCCCTTTGCTGCACTTTCTCATCTATTGCTATTCAGTATCTCCTCCCGCTTGGTCCTTTATGACTCCCTGAGCAGCTCTTGGGCTGTGTGGTTACAAGAGGTACAAGTCTGCTTAACAGCCCCTGCATATTCACAAGACCTATGATTAAGGAGGGGCAAGACTAGTCAGACAGTGGGTGGGCAAATCTGACATCGACATCTCCACGAGACTCATGACTCCTGAACTCCAGACATAGTGAGAGCTGTGGGGAAAACCAACAAAGAAACAAGGTCTTACAGTTGAAAGCCTGTGATCAAAGAGACGCTGACCAAAAAGTGCTGTTCAGAGTGTCTGCTAAGTGAATCCCATTACAGAAGATAAAGGACTATCAGCATTTTCACATGCTTTAGCTCATCTGCTACAAATACACTGTAGCCTACATTACTGATTTCACTCCAGACATATCATAGAATTCCTGATTCTTGTGTATGCCTTATCTGTCTTCCAGGCAGCCATTGGTTTCCATTCATTTAACTGTGATGGCAAAGTGAACTGCTGAGAGTCTAAACTTGCTTGAGATAAGTCATCGATTCCAGCCACACACTTTATATATCATGCAATGTGAGCTTTATCCTAAATCATCAGCTGTTTATGTTACATTACATTAAATAGGACAAGAAAACAGTTAAAAAAAGTAAACTGTGTAAAAGCTTCCAATACATCTTAGGTGTATATATAACCTATCATATATAACAGAACAACCTACGTTATAATTTGCAGACAGCGGCACCCATTATATTTCCATTTGAATGACTCAGCAATCACCAAGTCCCTATTACAACTATTTAACTTGGATATGACAGAAGTTTCTGAACATTATCATATAATTTCAGGTTCAGGAAATTATTGTAATTACATTCCACCCTTTATAAAGGCCTCCCTGGTTTCTATATTCGAGCAATGAAATCCTTCCTTTGCAGTCTTTCTTGAATGCATATCCTGTCAGTGCATGTCCTGTTTAATAGGCAATTGGCACAATAACAGTATGAAAAGGGCAAGCACATTCACAAAATTGCTAATAACTTCCTGAAGTAAGAAAAAAATGCTAAATTTAATCTGTCCTAAGAAAAGGCACGTGTGTGTGTATGCGTGTGTGCATGTGCGTGTGTGTCCATTTGGAGAATAAATGAGAATAATAGACGAAAATGCAGACCTTGAAGGAAGAGAGCAGAAAAATAGGAATTTTGATCACCAACCGATACGATCTGGCTCATGCATTATGAATGATGTAGAGGAGTGCGACTGGCTCTCTAAACCATCTGCAAAAGCAGTTAAGAAACTGAAGGCATGAAGAGAGGAATTTGCATAAGGGTTTATGGATTAATTTATGGGATAATCAGGAGTTACTTTCTGCAGAGGGTTGTTTAATTAATGTCAAGAGGTTTTTCAGATGAGCTACAATAATTCACGTAATTTCAGTTGGACCATTTAGACAGCAGTCCCAGCCCCCGGGGTTTAAGGCCCCCCTCCTTGCTAAACTCAACATTATATTTCTAAGTGAGCATAGACAAGAGCCGCATCACCACGGAAACCACAGTCAGCCAAGTATTACCACGGGAGCAGAAAGCTACATAATTATGCAAAACAGCAGTCCGCTAAATGTACAGGAAATTGCAGAAAGTAAAGCTTTAAACAAAAGTTCTCCAGATGTTTTTGAGTATTTTTTCTTTATCATCACTATAGTTATTAGTATTATTATTATTCCACCTTGACATCCATAAGGCACAAGTAATAGTCTGGGGGGAGAAAATGATGTATGAAGTGAGGAAGACAAATAATAACTGCAGCAAGGCAGAAACTGGAATGTGTTTATGAATGTGTACATGACTGTGTGTGTTTGTGTATGTGAGGTAAATACAGAGCATGGGAGAGGAAAATGTCCCACCCTGTTTGTCATAACATGATGGACCTCATTGGAAATACAAACTGACAGGCGTGTTTAATTTCCTTGCAATAACTGAAAATTGAACATCGGGGATAAACACTGACAAGGCTTTTCATCAGCTGTAAGTGCTTATGATGAACCGTCAGATACAGCAAAAACATCAGCCTTTACTGCAGGAGAGAAAACACTTGCAACTACTGCATATGATGAAATTTACAGATTAGATGACACCAAATTAATGCAAATATGAATGCAAGAATCTCACATGGTTTAAAGTTTTAAAGGTCCAGTGTGTAGGATTTAGGGGGATATTTTGGCAGAGATGGAATTTAATATATTAAGTATGTTTCCTTTAGTGTATAATCACCTGAAAACATAAGTCATTGTGTTTTCATTACCTTAGAATGAGCTGTTTATATCACTATCCATGGAGATTGCTATGTTGTTTTGTACAGTAGCCCAGAATAGACAAATCAAACACAAACACATCTTTGCAATTTTGCATTGGCCACCAAAGTTAAGTTAAGCTGAGACAAACAATATCGAGAAAGAAACATTTTTCTTTAATGTGAAACTGTGTTATTCTGTGCTTTCCCAAGTTTAAATCACTGGATCTGTTTGTTTTGAAGAGGAAGAGACCTCTGCGAATAATGGATGGAGAAAATAAAAGATTGTGGGCTTATGACTCGTCTCTGACATGTCAAACAGCATAGGCAAAACACTGGTTTGTAACATGAAACTGCTTTATTCATTGTTTTTACCATTTTAAATCATTGAGTCTGTTTGTTTTGGGGAGGTGGAGACTGCTGCAGATAATCTGTCTCCAAGAAAAAGCCTCCTGAAAAATAAACACTGAAGGAATTCTAACTGGGAGAAGTTTCACCTGGTTGCAATCTGCAATCCTCACTGCTAGATCCACTAAACCCCCCTTTTTTTTCAATGAATTCTTACATTACATGCACACATGGGAAATTAAACTCCATTCACACTTGAAAGATGTCAGCAAACCTCTGTGAAGCATATTCTTGGGAATGGTATTTAGGCATGATTGGAGCTTGTAATGTCATAGAGCAAAGACATCCCTATAAAATGATAAAAGTCACACGGTTAAAAAATGTCATCCATTCTGCATACATGCCTGGATTTTCTTTCAATTAATAGCTGGATGTGTTTAACTGCTCCAGAAATAATTACTGCTTCAGAGTTGATCTTAACAAAGTTAATCCTTCTGCTAACACTGTTATTGCTGCTCACAACCCAGGAGTGATCTATTTTCTGAAACTGCAAGTGTAGATAGATGAAAGTGTTTCAGCTGTTGATGCAGAACACTGAGGAAGATGAATATTTATACAGAGGCACACATGGGAGCACTTCACTATGCAGCTGAAAGCCAAAAATGCAACCAACTCATTCTCCGCCCTTCTTCTGTCAGCCCAAACAGCCCCTCAATCAATTCTCCGCTAAAAACCCAAACACACCCCACCGCTGTGTGTACGTTGCACGTCCTGCTCACGCATGAGAAGTAAGGAATCTGCTCAAATTCACTCTGCCTTGAAAACATCCTTTTGAAGAGGCCAAAAAGCCCAATCCGCCCATGAGTGTGTGTGAGTAACAGAGAGTCCATGTGATGACTGGAAATTCTCAGCTTGCCGTTTATCCTCAGACAAAAGCGCTGGGCAGAATGAAAGGGAAATTGGAGTGCTTACTGAAGCTGCTGAGAGGGCCCCTAGCCGAGCCACAAATTGCTTCCCTCCTCTCCACTACACAGCCCTAACATGGCTGAAGCCATACATCAATTACCAGCCACCTCAATGGAACATCTCTGCCACTGCAGTACCTTTTTCTGGTTTACTGCCAAATGAGTGCTGCGTGTACTTCACATCATAGAAGTCAAGCAGGCAATACTGAGAAAGCAGGTGTATTATAAATCTGCTGCCCATCCAAAGGAACTAAGTAGCTGTTGACAGGTGCCGGTGGCATCTCAAGTAGTGAGAGGGAGAAAGCTGACAAAGGTCTGCGAACCAGAGTGTGACGCAGCTCACTGATTTCACATTCTGCCTTCTAACAGCAATGATTAGGTTTTGAGGCATTTTCAGCACTCAGCTTGCCAGGCAGTTTGTGTGATTGCTCTCTGTGTTCATTAGAGAGCAACAAAAAAGGATCATCGCCGCCCATTTGCTTCAAACTAACGTTGTGCCAACCCAGTTGCCAGAATAAATGTTGGCATTGAACGTTTCTGCAAACCTATGATACTTTGCATTTGTACATTTCACAGGTAGTGGAAACTTTACATTTCTTTACGTTTTAATTTTCAATTGTATGTTGTGACAACATTGTGATTAATGTGTGGTCAGGTTAAGACACAAAAATACCTGGTTATGGTTAGGAAAAGATCTTGATTTGGCTTAAAATACTTCGTTTTGTTGCTGTAATCACCACTGAGAATGTGTCAATGTTGCCTTTGAAAGAGCCTGTTTTGTTGTCACTACCAACACATTCCCACGCTGACTTCATCACATATTGATGTTTGTTCATGGGCTTTCCACGTCCACATACGGCACGACGTGCAAGGTACCCTGGGTGCGTTGGTTGTTGACGTTCTGGGACACCGTGTCAAGTTTTGCCTGTTACTGCTACTGTCTTCTTTCAAAATGCACTTCCAAGCATGTGGTTAGGTTTAGGAAAAAAGGACATAGTTTGGCTTTAGAATCTTACAGAACACGAACATTGTTCTCTCAGGCGAAAGTCGGTGTTTGTTGGACCCATCCACCACACCTGCCCCAGTCGGACTTTCGCCACCTTAACTTTCGTCCTTGTCCTGCCATCAGGATGCCTTTTTTCATTGGTTTCTGACGCTGCAAGTCATTGCCCAAGCTTCGGATTTTGATGACTTTGAAGTGAGACCAGACTCTCTGCACAGCCACTGCAGGACATGTGGTTATACCAGGTTATTGTTGCCACAGCTAGTGGTGTAAGGTAGTACAACAGGCCCTAGTGCACGCTATTATACGGGTCCTAGTGCACACTGGTTAGTATCTGTGCGCCTAAACTATTTACAATGTAATCGTATTGTCTTGTGACATGATCAAATGAAGATTTGACTTTGTATAACGACACCATAAATATTATCCAGAAATGATAATCACATATATGTATATATGACAAAACTACCGAAGAAAATAAGGAATTATTCATTTGATTGAAAAGTTTTTTGATAGCCTTTTCATATTTTATTTAGAATAAGCATATATATCATAACATAGTGGGAAGGGTTTGCCTTCTCAAAGGCATATAGCCTGGCAAATGGCAGCATTTTTTATTTATGTGATTTTTTTTTTTCTTTACCCACAAGGCCTCGTTTTCTACCCTACATATTGTAACAGGGCCTGCTCTCTGTGGGCCCCCTTACCTAATGGGCCCTAGTGCAACCGCCCCGCCTGCACTGTCTATATTTACACCCAATGCCACAGTCACAGCTGGAAATACGCCATCGTCGCCTTCAAAATATCCAGTTGATGTCACCACAATTACCACTGGAAATGTGGTAATGTCGCTTTAAAAAATACTAGTTTTGTCATCACAATCATGCTATAAATGTCAAATCAAATGTCATGTTTCTTTAAAACATGGCTGTTTTTGCTGTTTGCTGATCTCAAACAGTGATCTACAAATTAAACGTATCCATGATTTGCATAAACATACAATGCCAACATTTTCTTCTGGCTCTTGGGCTGTTTGTGCTCTTACCCCAAACCCCCTTCCTCCATTCCCTGAAACAACTTAGTTCTGGGCAGTCGTCCATCAGAGTCCAAACACAGAGTGAGAGAGAACGAGAGAGAGATAGAGAGCACAAGTACAGCCATATTGTCCATCACGCTACATCCCAAGCCCTTATCTCTGGTCTGCTTTCCTGCCAGGCAAACCAGCAATCCCAAGACACGTGCTGGTCTGTCCCTTTCAACTATTTAAAAAGTCTGGTGAGTGCACCCTGTTTTCCATTTCATCACAACTGCAAGCTAAATGTGCATCAGGCAATTTTGTCAGTGCCATAACCTTTGATGAAGCAGAGCAAAAAAAAAGAAAAGTTGAAGATATAAAAGATCGGAAATGTATGAGGCAGTTGGAACTGTGTAGGGAGGTAAATGATTGATGGCTCAGCGCGCTCACATTTATGCTAAGTTGGTGTCAATGTTTTTTCGAATGGAGCCTTAATGGTTCTTCAGGCCTTTGGGCAAACCCACATTGTGTGCTTTCTGTATGTATCATGTGTCCCCTCGTATTCATGCATGTGCATGAGTATGGAATAGCAGCATGTCTTGGGGTCTGGCCAGAGCTGCAAGAGTACATACTAAAAGAGAAGCCAATTAGCAATTTCAGCAGCTGCTTGTTGAACCGGCACGGTGCAGAGGTCTCTGTTAAATTAAAATACAAATGCGAACTTGCCAAAAGGGGGCCAGAGCGCTTGTAAATCACATCACAGCTACTTTAAGCAATCAGACAGCAGACAAGGTGCAAAGAAACATTAAAAAAGTTTTCTAAAAGGAAAGGGAAGACCAAGTCTTCCTCAAGGGACACCTGCAATGGTAGCCTACGGTTATAAAAACATGGCACGATTTAAGTTCTCACTTTGTGGAGTTTGATCTGATTCCTTCACTGGAGACTTTTGTTTAATTGCCGTTCGCATGGGAAATCACTCAGCCCTTGGGCGAATGAGCAGGAAACGTGCTCTCGAAATTCTGCAGACACACACACGCACACACACAGGCGCACACATGCTCTCATACTGGTGAGCTATCCAGCTCTCATTCGGCTTTCTGATTCGGTTGAAACATAGCCCGAGAGGAAATGAATTCCTGTAATCCAAACAGTGTTTAATTTAATTGTCCTTTATTTTCTGAATGCCACTACCACGCTGTAGTTCCTGCTTGTGTGCGGACATTATTCAGATATTACGAGCCTGAAGAATGACGGCAGATACAGTATGTTGGATGTGACGAGAGAAAGACATTCAGCCGGAAGGCAAAGATGTAAGGCACTGAATCTGCAGGTTGAATTGGAGGAGCAGGCCTAGATTAAGTGACAACAGGGGGCTGACAGCCGTGGCCTGAATTGTATTTACCACAGTGTTGTGCTTGAATGCAGACTGTTGTTGTACTCTCTAGAGCTTCGTGTCTCTTTGTGCTGCAACAGGCAAATTCCCAACTGGGGTTGTGCTAGTAAACGGCAAGTTTAGTACCATTTTAAAGATAGTGAAGCATCTATTTTAAGCATCCAGGCAGTCATACTTTCCAAAACTTGGCACATACTGAAATAAAATGGTGTAAAACTTAACTGATAGACTTAATGCCTCAAGTCAGTCCCACCTTGTGTCCATCGGTGTTGCTGCCTATCTGACTTTCAATCAGTCTGTTCAACTCGCCTCCCATTCATAAAGATTATGTGCTGAGGATGGACA
Source organism: Epinephelus awoara (assembly GCA_035609425.1). Classification (NCBI taxonomy): domain Eukaryota; kingdom Metazoa; phylum Chordata; class Actinopteri; order Perciformes; family Serranidae; genus Epinephelus; species Epinephelus awoara. The sequence continues at coordinate 18,321,839 of CM069311.1, read as the reverse complement.
CTGCGCTAATTTGTCTGACCTATTCTCATATGAAGAGATTCACCGTAGTTCCAGTGAGGGTGAATCTGCTCCAGGGTTGACATTTAATCCATGCCAATTTATCACCACTGCAGCCCACCCCGGTGGATACTACTGGGTGGCATATTGCCTCAGAGTGGACCGCTGGCACAGACATAGAGCAAATGACAGGTGTTTTTCCTTTTATTTCCTTTTGTGTGTGCACTGGGGGGGGGGGTGCATGTAATGTCTTGCATAGGGGTATGAGATGGGCTTATTTGTATTTGAATAAAAAATAGAGGATGGCCATAAAGGAAGCCATTGTTTGCACCTTTTATGGCTGCATGGAAGCTGGCCAACTTTGCTGTTGTGCAGAGATATAGTCATGAATCTCTCCAATAGCCTAGGGAGGAAAAGAGCATTACAAAGTTTCTTGAAAGATTCATTACCATATTTGCTGCATTGAGAGAATAGTTGATGATCACTTTTGCTTTAAGTGCATAAGGCCACTGTAGCAGTATTCATTACTTGTTTATGAAAGAAGTTCACGTCAAGAAGCCAAGCCTAATAGGAGGTGTCTATGTTCGGAGGGCTAAACCTGTCAGATATGATATTTTCCCCAAATCATCGCCAGCCCTCGGGAGCGTCTCCTGCATCTCCTGTGATAATAAAAACACAGATTATATTATTTTCTGTCAGTTTCTCCACGCTCCCTGTGCATCATCGTGATTGATTTTCAGTTAATTCACTGCAGGAGGATGATCAAATATGTGTCCCAGAAAGGTGGTACATCAACAGATTACAAGAGATGCAGTCTGTCTCCCATACAAAACCTTGTTTAGGGTGATGTTGACATTCAAGCTGTCGCCCTCTGAAAAAGCACATTGACTTTATTTTCAATGATGTGAGGACACCTGGAGAGAATGCAAAACAGTGAGAAGTTATGAGAGTGAAAGCCAATTCATCTATTCGCCTTCAGTTTACCACCATGGCATGCTGACATATCACTTGATTCTCTTATTCAGTTCGTGTGATTGAGAGCATCATTCAAGTTGTATTGTAAAAATTTTATGTTGCATACTTCAAGGATCTACACTACGATCCTCACCTGCAGTTGTGAGCTTTGGCAGTGACAGAATAGGATCGTAGATACAAGAGAACTCAGACATCCAGAGGGAGCTCGGAGTACAGCCGCTGCTTCTTTGTGTCAAAGGCACCCTGTTGAGGTGGTTTGGGCATCTGATAAGTATGTCTCCTGGGTGCCTGGGAGGTTTTCCAGGCACATCAGACTCATTGGAGGCCCCGGGGTAGACCTGGAACATGCTAGAGGGATTATATATCTCATCTGTCCTGGGAACGCCTTGGGATTCTCCAGGAGGAGCAGGAAAGCATTGCTGGGGAGAGGGATGTCTAAAATACTTTGTCAGCCTGCTGCCCTCGTGACTCAGCTCCGGATAAGCTGACGAAAATGGATGGATGGATGGATATTTCGAGTAAGACTTTTGCCCTGAGTTGAGCCTCCTATGTATCCCTTTTCTAAATCTATGTACTGTGCCTACAAGTCTCCACCAAACAAAGTCATAAATGATAAGGTCAGGGCCTCCGTCAGGGGTTATGTTCGGCAGATCTTTGTAAAGGTGGAATATTTGTAGCTTGAGAGAAAGTTTTTTGCTTGGAAAACTCAACTCTGAGAAATTAAGTTACCTGAGCATAAGAAACAGCTATTTCTGGAATATGTTCCTGTAAGTGGAGGAAACCTGATAAATTTACATTCTCACACAGCTCATTTTGAGGAGAGAAAAATAACACTCGTTGTTTCACTGTATTCACGGACAAAAACACACAGATTGTATCATACATTTTGCCTTTTCCCATACTCCCACCTCTGTCTCTGCGCTCTCATCCTTGCCCCCCCTGATCTGTCTTCTTACTCCCAGCTCTGGGCTCTCTGAGGCCCGTGACCCATCAGTTCTGCTAAGACCTCTAAGGGGCCATCCATCACCAGGGCCGCGCTGTAACCTGGGGATAGATTTCCTCTCCCCTTGCCCACTCATCAATCACCGGGGGCTACTGTGCATACCCAAGCAGGCTGCAGAAGATGGGGAAGGCCAAACAATGTCACTCACCAGGCCGAATAGGCACTTACAGTGTACTTTAAACAAGTCGGTAAAATGACAATATAACTTCTGTATTTGTACTTAAGTTGATAGATAAATATAAGAATCTTGAGTAAAAAAAACATGGATCACATCCTCCTTGAGGTTTTTCTTGGTGAGAATTTCTACAGACAACAGCCTCTAGCTCCTATTATATACACAAACACAGTGTTGGGGAGTAACTAGTTATATGTAACAGAGTAAATGCAATTAAAGATCCAGTGTGTAGGATTAATGGCGATATATTGACAGAAATATGTATAATCACCTGAAAATAATAATTTGTTTTCATTACATTATAGTGAGCCATTTTACACAGGGAGCAAGTCATGCTGCAATGCCATGTTTCTACAGCAGCCCAGAATGGACAATCTAAACACTGGCTCTATATCTGTGACAAACAGCATCGTAATAACACAGATTTTTTTTTTAATGTGAAAATGCTTAATTCAGTGTTTTCACAGTTTGCTTTGCAGAGAAGGAGACCTCTGCGGATCATTCAGCTTCCACCCAGTAAAAACCTCCTGAACATCTTGATCAGAAAAAAAGGCGAGCGCACATTAGCAGGCGCTCATTGCAGACAGACTGAACAACACAGGAAAAACACTGATTTGCAACATGAAACTGCTTTACTCTGTGTTTTTCCTGGTTTAAATCCCCAGGTCGATTTGTTTTGGAGAGGAAGAGACCCCTGTGGATACCAACACCATCAAGGGTAGGATGGCTCACAAGCAGCTGTCTCTATCACTCGACAGGCTCCATTCATTTGGCAGTATGCGCTCAGAGTTTGAGCAATGTTGTTGAATGGTTCCCTTTCCTGAATCTGCACTGCCTTGCATCTGTCAATCAAAATGTGTGCATTGCTCTGACCTGAGTCTACCATGCTTACGACTAGAACCTGCAACCTATTACATTTGAAACCTTCCCAAACACCGCAAATACAAACTGTAGCAATCAGCCAAAAGACTTGAATGAGTGAAAAATTAATTGAGATTACATAATGTGAAAAAGAGAAAGACAACTGGTTGCTCTGTATATACAAACGTAGATGAAACAAATCAACAAAAATGAAAAAAATAACAAGTTAATAAAAAAAAAACACAGAGTGACATGAGATAAGATACCAAGAAAAAATGAATTGTAATAAATATGCAACTGGTGGACTGATGCTTGCGTTGTGTAGATATAAAGACGGCCAGACTGTGGATATCTTCGGAGGCGATCTCCATTTATTCCTGACAGCAGGTGGCAAAAACAAAATCCTTCGTCATACACAACCATACAAACAGCCCTTACACAAATTAAGCAACACAAGATTGTGTTGGCATAAAATGAACTTAAAAATGTAGCTTAACAGCGCTAACACATGGAAATTACTACTAGAACAATGTCACTTACATCTCTCATAGAGCACAACAGCAAAAAGGGAGAGGCAAGGCGGGAGACATCCCTTTATAGGTGGGGTACCCCCAAAGGTGAATGTAGGGGTACAGAAACTGAGTATCAAACGTTCCACAAATTGAGTACAGAGGCCTAAGTGTGTCAGGTAATAACAATTGAACCAAACTCTGTGGAATTATAATACTTAATATTACAAATGTGCATTTGACTTTGTTGAACATATTACTGCTGCACAATTGACCCTGTTACATATACACATCCATCTTAACCCATAGGCTGTGAGAAACATGGCGAAGAGAAGTCAATATCCTCATTGAGACAAGGATACTTTAAAACACCCAGTTGATGGATCCAAAAAGCTTCCCTTTGATTAAGTGTGTGTTTCTGTCACCCCCCCTGACCAAAGGTTTAATATATTCAATGCCCTCTATGTGTAATAAGGAATCATTAGCATTATGAAATTCACTGAAATGTCTAGCCATGGGGTGATCGTGATTTTTTGTTCTAATGGCATATTTATGCTCAGCAAGGTGATCCCTCGGGTGTCTTTTTGTACGGCCTTTGTAGAAAAAGGCTTCCACACATGGACAAGTTAGATGGTACATAACAAAGGTTGTGTTGCAATTAATAAAATCTTTTGGTTTTTAAGCTCCGTTAGTGTTGACATCTACAAAATGTTTAGTTAGCATGATGTTGTCACAGTGAGGGCAATGCAGACATTTAAAAGAGCCAAAAAGTTTGGATAACCAAGTGCTTTTTTCGTCTGCCGGAAGATGTGAATGCATGAGTCCGTCCTTAAGTGTGGGGGCATGTCTTAAAGAAAAAATGGGGGGTTCAGGAAAGACTTGACTAGGGTATAGCTCCTGTTTTTTTCCTGCTCTTTAATAATTCCTTCCTCATTTTTCTATAGTTTTTCAGCGTGCCTGGATTGCCTTCCTGTCGATTATATAATGCGTGTTGAAGTAAAGAAAACCATTGTTAATGATGCATTGTTTACAATTAATTATGTTCATTTGGATCAGTAACGAGCAGGAACAGCAAGACAGCAATCATGACTAAGAGACAAGAGGGCTGTAATAGAAAGTGCATGTTGGCTCAGGTAGTGATGCGCAGCTGTGAGTTTGTCTGCGAGCCTTGGCTGAAACAAGACGAGCACTTTCACCGCAGCAAATCTCTCACAGTTCACCAGAAAGTCAAACGCACAAGTAGTTTTTGATCACACATCACACACGTAATGATATTTTTAAGGGAGACACAGGCAGTTGTTGATGAATTGTGTAAATGGAGGAACTGTAAGCGGTGACGCAAAACAATGCAAGGAACAATGAAAGAGACCCATGAGAGGTGAGAATATAGGGGGCGTTAATAGCTCACACTACAGAGGAGAGACGTGGTGATGCAACAGGGTTGAAAGAGCAAAAAATGGGGTGAAAAGGGAAGAAAAGCTTGCGTTTGGGAGATGGGGTGCAGCTTCCCACAGCAAACGGTGTCACTTATGCCTACACAAAGAGGATACAGTAGAGTTAGAGCATTTGTCATGTCGATACAGGAGAGGCTGAACACAGTGGCTGATGGTGTTGAGTCAGCCAGTGCCAGGTGTCCTTTTGACATGGGCACCACTCCCCTAAATGACTGGTTGGAGGAGAGAGAGAGAGCGGCTGCCACCACCACCCTTCCAATTAAAACCTCTAATTAATCAGAGCTATTTAAAGAAGCCCATTCATCCCCGGCAGCGGGAAGCACACCGACAAGAGAAAAGATAAACTGCACATCTTTGCTCTGATTTACCTTTTCTCTCGGCTGCCCTTTAGCATTGCTGCTTTCTTTCCACAGCAATGGCAAGCAGCTGTCACAATTATAATGTAAAGAATAACTTCATCAGACTGAGAAAGAATATATATTTCATATACCTTTATTCTTTTATTTCCTTCTTAATGCAGTATTTATAGACTGATGATTCATGGCATAAACTCTGCATTTTCTTAGAATAGCTCACTCTTCACGTTAACCTCAAACATTGCAAGTAATGTAAATTACGTATGTATTTTCCTGAAATATACTGGTAAACAAAGATGTATTTGGTGATTATGTGAATATTGTTGCTAAAAAATTACTAATTTAATATCAAAACACATGAAAAAGTTTCCATTCTGTCAAAGCAACGTCACATCTGAACAATTTAGGGATTACAGAAGATAAAAGCTTTTACTGTAACATTAATTAAAGGGGGCGGCACTGTGGCACAGTGGTTAGCATTGTGGCCTTACAGCAAGATGATTCCTGCTTCGAACCCAGGGTGGGGCGATCGAACCCCGGGGTGGGGGATCCTTTCTGCGTGCCAGCATGGGCCTTCTCTGGCTTTCTCTCACAAACCAAAGACATGCACGTCAGGTTAATTGGTGACTCTAAATTGGCCGTGGGTGTGAACGTGAGCATGAATGGTTGTCTGTCTCTAAGTGTCGGCACAGGCAATCTGTCCAGGGTGTACCCCACCTCTCACCCAGTGTCAGCTGGGATAGGCTCCAGCCCCCCATGACTCCCAGTAGAATAAGCGGTTATGGAGAATGAATGAATGTTTGTAGACACAACATTCAAACTTGGCCCCTCCTTCTCAGCCCAAGGAAACAGAGGCTGAATCCAAATGTCCACCCTCGGGACTGGCAGACTGAGTCCTCGCTGACTTCAGTTGTACACAGTGTGGCATATTTACCATCATCACGTAAAGTCTGCAAGGGCAGAGACTGCAAGTGGCTGATAGAAAATCCTTGAGAGTGTTTTTCCCGTTGCCATGGAAACGTTCAACTATCACTGCTGTCATATTCATACATATGTCATGCAAGTTGATGTCCAGTGCCTACTTATCTGTCCCTGCAGATAATAATGTATAAAATCCTCTGTATAGCCTTTTTTATGACTACACAAAAATGAAGGCTATTAATACATCTCTTTATAGTAGGCTTTATGCAAAACTCAGAGCGTATGAGTTGTCTTTACATGTTCCCAACATGGAAGTGGCTAGCAGCTAACGGTCCTAACTTCCTAAACAATGCCAAACAACAGCAATAGTGACAACAGAGCTAACGGTGCTAACCGGGGGGAGCCGGAGGGTGTGCACGACACTTCCGCAACGTAGCTGTCCTGATATGAGAGGTAACCCCCATATGAGCAAAGTGCAAAGTGAAAGTAATGAGCTAGCCAGTGGGATGCACCCACACACTACCATGCAGGCATGACAGGACTGGCTTACCACAACAAGCCACAGTGTAGGTCAGATTACAACGCACACACACAGGGGCAGTGTGACTTCATTCTCTGCTCAGGATGCCATTACTCCATTATGTCTTTAAAAAGAAAATAGTGGTTTGCTGCTATATTAATGCTCTGAGTGTGTCATGCAGCACCATTAATCATAGTGTTGTCAGAAGATAACACAGATTTATTTTTCAACAGTGATTTGTAATGGCCTTGGGAGGGCAGTCAGATCAGACAACGCTGCCATATGTCGCTTGAGAGGACAAACAATGTATTTTGTCCTCTGAGTTGGCATCTTCAGCTCACTGTATGTAAGAGGGAAAGTTAAAATATCCATTATCATGAGAGATCACATAAGAAGTCATGACCCCATCACGTACAGAGCTGACTGGTGTCATGCAAAATCGTGTCTCTCTGTCAGAATTTCCCCGGGCCCACAAAAGCATTTCATCATAGTCCAAACTTTGTGGAATACAGAGGGGAAGGAACACATTTTGGCAGCCTGCGTTTTCTCCCTGTGAAAAGAGCTCATTAGCTTCTCTTGCCCTCAATTGAGCTTCTCAGACAGAACTTCCTCTCATGCGGAATACAAATCCACCTCCTCCACCAGGACTGGGACACCCAAACACTAACCATAGCCATAACCCTGACCATCTAAAACCTAAATCAAATACAGCCACTTAATTAGTTGAACTTCTGGAGGGCACCACAGTGCCTGCAGGCAAGCTACCTGAGGGAATCAATTCAGGAAAGAAACATTGTCTCTAAATGAAAATGTTTCCTTCCTCTATCTTAGACCACAAAGCTGGTTATCAACAAAATATATTCCAATGGGTGCGTGTACAAAGTTTGTACAATATCCCAAGGGTCAGAAAATTCCTGCTGCTCCAGATTTTGATTTAGTCTGCTTTAGAAAAACTACAGGATGCAAACTTAGAAAGAGAAACAGTAAAGTTTTACAGGTTCGTCCCAGGATTTACTGAGAGTGTTGCTGTTTTCACAGAATTTTGGTTGTGACTATTTCACAGACCAGTACTCAGAGGGAAGCGATGCCAAAACACGATCTGTTTTCATGATGACTAAAATGAGAAAACTGAAAATGACCTAAATTATGCTTTTAAACTTGTCTGTCCCCTTTGCCTCCCACTGGGTGTCGTGGTCCATTCAGCGTAGAGATAAGTACAAATGTTTCAGTCTTCCTTCCAATGTCTTGGCAGCCAGATTGCCTCCCTCGGTTAATCACTCCTATTTGCATGAAAAATCTGAACTCTGCACACACTTATCCATTAAGTACCTGGCAATTTGACTGAGGAGCTATTAAACTGAATCGCCTCCATTACACAAATATGTGAAATGGGACTTTTGTATGTCCTGCAACTCAATTAAGAATAACAGTAAATCACACAACTCAGTGTGAAAAACTCGAAAGCTTCTTGAATCTGAAAAGATGCTCAACATCGTTTTAAGAAATTATAACAGCAATGACTAAAAGTCCTTCACTTTCTCATGTCGAGCACCACAAAGTGCCCCAGGAGAAGTTATAAAGCTACCAACAACAACGTCTGCTTTCTGCTCATTTGGTAAACAAGGCATCTGGTCTTATCAACTATTAATTAAATTTTGCATTCTTCAGTGCTCCTATGTGAAAAGTCAACAAACATCTTTTCAACACAAAGAGGGGCTAATTTCTCGCAAGTAACAGAGTATATGAACTCAAGCGGAACCAAAGGGAAGACTGGGACTTATATTCAGCCCGCCACTTTGAGATGGAGAGGCCTTTAATTATATTTTTAATGTTGGTAGTCAGTCTAACACTACTACCGTTTTTGTGGTATAAAGAGAATCTGATTATACTAAAGACCTTCGGGACACTTTGAGATGTCTTGCGGACAACTGCCTCTTCAGTTTGATGTCACCATCAGAGCTTGACATTAACACCCACCCACCTGCCAAATGAGGGTAGAATTCATCTGTGGTGTATTAAGTCAGTCACTCTAGCCACCTTGGCGGATGCCATAAAAATGCAAGCAATGGTCTGTATGTAGATTGATGCACAAAATGCAGACTCAAAATTCAGGAATGCAAGTTCCACCCAGAAACTTTTAGCATATCGCCGCTGACTCAGTGTTGAACAGACACCTCAGTCCTGGACATAGACTGTGACAATAATGGACATAGCTACCGTGACGTCACCCACTAGTCCTTTAACTCCTGTTTTGAAGCCTCAAGTTAGGCATTATGGCTGTCACGATCTTGATTTTCTGGACTCAGAAGTGACCATATTTGTGCAAGAGGCTGGAGCTGTGAAGTAGAGAGGGGTGGGTCTGACTGAGAAGCCGAGGACACAATCGGCGGACGGCCTGTGAAGCATCATGCCCTTAAATATGTGTAACTTTTACCTTTAATAAAATGTAAATGGGTTATACAAAAATTCACCCTCCGTACAGTTGTCACAAAATAATCTGGACCAGAAACCATTTTTTTGTACCAGGCTGTAACATGTTGATTTCTGCTGTTAAGTTTTAACGTGGGGGTCTATGGGACTGACTCCAGTGTGCGTTCAAAGAACTGCAGTTTTTGGTATTTGCGTGTTTCTTCACTTTTCAGCCCCGGAGGTTGTTGCTTGGTCCTGCACAACAAGCAGATAAGTGTGCGAGTCAGTCACACTACAGCAAGCGCAAATTAAACGTTGGAGCTGGAAGACCCGCCTGGGGGTTCCCGGTCAGCTACATTAGCATAGGAAAGAGCGGACATGGGCAGTTGGTGTTGCTCCATTGTTGTAGCATATGTGATTGGACACACATCAAACATGCTAATGCACATTGAGTGGCGTCGCCGAGATGTGCCAGTCCCCAGGACGACGTAAACAAGGCAGAGACCAACTCGTTATCCCTGCTGCTTTCAAGCAGCATTTGGACTAAAAAGCAGAGCAGAATAAAACAATTACTGGAGCCGTTGGCATTTACAGTGGCATAAAGCCAAGATGGAGGTAACTGTAACAATCCTCCTGATGCACAAGTTTTATTTTTTATCAGTCTATTTATTTTGTACATTAGTTCCATAAGAGGATCAGTCCCCAGCAGGATTGTGTCTTTATATATATACATATATATATATATATATATATGTATATTTATTGCTTTATGGCTTTTTGGCTGAGAGGTGGGTATGCTGCTGTAAGTGGCCAGAAAAAAGGTGGGTATACCCTGTAGGGTAAGATTGGGAAAGATGCCCCCCATAAGTCATTTTACTGTTAAATTAAAAAAATATTTGGATATGATTTTAGCGTGCGCAGGAGGGAGAAATAAATTGGTCAGTTTTGGCCAGTTTTGTTGTTCTAGCCTCACTCCTGGGGCAAGAAGGCCCCTGGCTCAAAACTAGCTATCTAACTAAATAAAACCAACTAAAATCCCAACTCTGACACATTAATGAAATAGCTACAAGCCTTGCAGCCGTTACTTCAGACTAATTGTTTTTATTGCAGGATTTCTTCCTCCTGCAAGCTCGCTAAAGATGTTGGCTAATGCGAAATAACTAGCAATGCTAATGATTGCTAGCGAGCTAATAATGCTAGCATGCTGCTGAAACGACAATAGTAGGCTATACTTACCTACTATATAAAATCACACATGACTATATACTAGAAAATATAACTAAATAATATTTAAAAGGCAATATGTAATGTTGGGTTTTTGCCACCTTTCTGAAGGGGCGTCTTGCCCCAAGGGTCTGTGTTTTAACAAAGTAAACTGAAAAAGTCTTCCCACAAATCCACAATCATCATATATTAAAGTTTTTTTATGTACAGCTTAATACAAATGCATAAATCACTATTATCCTGCGATAAATCAGTTTACCCTGAAACATTTCTGGTGGAATAAATCTCAAGAATGCAGTTATTCAGATGAAATGTCTAAGGTCACCATAGCATAGCCATTCAATACATGTGTTGAAAGTAGATTTAGTGCCATATTTTGGTTAGGAGAGGAATAAAGTGGGTGGGGGCATCTTCTCTCATCTCACCCTACACCAGTGTATTCCCTCCACTACACCACATGGGATCCCACCATTGGTGTACTAGTAGTTAATGAGGTGAGTGTCCTGCCCAGGTAGGTTACCAAGGAGGAAGTGGGCATACTCTACTCTTCAACTGTCTTTTGGCTGATAAACGGCCAGAGAAAGGCAGGTATAGGCCGTATAGTGCATAGACCCTCCACTAAACCACTGAACCCCACTGTGGTAAGCTACACCTCTATCAACATTTAAGAGAGATTTATTTAAATCTACAGGCTAAAGATATTAGTTTAACCAGAATTATTTACCACAGAACAAGTTATGAAAGTTGTGAATAAAAGTATCAAGAGCCTTGAGACAAATTCATGGGGATAGCAGCACAATATTCATTGTATTGTTAACAATATTAACTACAACAGCAGTTAAAGCAGTTGTGATTTTTTTTTAATAATGTGATAATCACTTAAAAATCCACAAATATCTTTGTTCTTGTAAATGACAGGGAAAAGTAATTTTCAGTCACTTTTGTTTTTCTGTCTTTTTTTCCCACAGACTTGTTTCGATTCCCTTCCAGTGATGAGTCTGTCAGATACCTGCCATAACCTTCACAAAATTAAGACCCCAACGAAAACCCCAACCATCTCTTACCTTCACTTAAACATAGGCTCACAATTTTAACTTGAGAAATTAAAATAAATACCTTTGAATGCATGCCCAATACCAGCGCTTCTGCTGTCTTCTTCATTTCATGGTACACTCTCCTAATCCTAAACAGATTTTTGGGCCTTTTGACAACATCCAGGCTCCAAAAATAAAATCTGAAGACACTGATTTGAAAACATAAACAGGTGCATTTCCATTTGCTTTCTCGCAATGTTCTGTCTCACAAAGGAGAAAAGTGAAGGCACATTTCCAATTTCACATCCGCCTGTCTTGCGTGTGAAGCCAAATATCGACGAAGCAGGGGATTGTTGTTGTAAAGGCCTGCAGCCCACTGATGTAAATTTAATGCTTAAAGAGACAGCTAATCGCCTCTGTTGGGATTTGTTAAATTTTACTATAATATGAAATTTTGATTTGATTTGGGGGTTTGTGTAGTCCCACAATAAGGATTGGATGACTCAATATTACATTGATCATTTATACAGGATTTTCTGTGAGTGATGAAGCTGACAGCTGAGTTCGAGGCAGTGTTGCGTTACTCCTAGCTCCATTGGAGCTCAATACAGACTTGATAGTGTTATTAAAATACGTCAGCTTATCATGGGGTCCTTGGATTCACATATGCAAAGTGCCACCAATGTGGAAGGAGGAAGCTTTAGCAGAATGGCTGCGAGAAGGCAGAAGTAGTAAACAGACTCAAAGTTGGCCCTCAAGCTGTGCCTCAGGAATGAACATGAGGCAGTGATTAATCTCGGGGACTTTTATTTATAAATCTACAATAAAGTTACATTCAAAGACTTCACAAAGCCATTGCAAAAGTTGTTGTTTATTCATGATTTTCACTCTACATAGCCTATCACAAAGCAGATGAAAAGGTGCTACACACACGTTAAGTATTCATTCCTACTAATCTTTTAAATTGTCTTTTCGAATAGCTAAATGGTATGGTGAGATTATATACTATTAGACCACACAGAGCGACTGGAAAGCTTAAAGGTTTCCCTCCATCTCTGTCTTTTTTCCTGCAGCAAGTGTTGGAAGATCGAGCTCTTAAATCTTTAATCACCTGTGGTGCAGTAGGCAGAGAAATAATCGCTTATTTTGTAACCGCAGCACCCACCATAATAAAAGATTACACTCTTATGGAGACTGACACAGAATACAGATACTGAAGACTTCCCAGAAGATGATTGTTTACAGTGCTGCTTGTATGCCAACATTACCATAATATTCGACTGACCTAATAGGATCGTTAATGATCATCAGGTTGTTGCTCATTAGTAGGTCAGCCATAACAACTTGGAGAGCCTTGAAATTAGGTCAGTGAAGTGGTGAGCAGCATTAGCTTTCATCAGTCTTTGGTTCTATTGAAATAAAACACATACATAACCAACAAATACACATTAACCAGTGATAAAAGGCGTAATCAGATATGCAGATATGTTTTTAAAGGTCCAGTGTGTAGGATTTAGGTGGGAAATATTGGCAGAAATGGAATATAATATAATCATATTTTCTTTAGTCTATAATCTCCTGAAAAAAAGCATCATCATGTTTTTACTGCCTTAGATTGAGCAGTTTTATATACATAAGGAGTGGGTCCATGTTACTGTCATAATCCTGGGTTTTTGTATATTTTGTAGATTCTCTCCTCATGTGGCATGTCTGGTTTTACTTCCTGTCTTTGTGTGTTTTCCCGCCTGTCTCGTTAGTCCTTCCCTGTTCCCAGAGTCTTCCCTTCACACCTGTTCTATATCAGTCTTGTTTGCTCCACCCTCGTGTTCCCCTCCACACCTTTGTTGTTAGCCAATCCCCATTTCCCTCCTTCTGCCCGTGTCCTTCCACTCCAGCTGTGTCTCGTTCTCGAGATTATTTTTTTTGTGTATGATATATACCTGCGTGTTTCCCGTTGTTCCTTTTCAGTCTGTATTCATCCCTGTGTTCTTGGTGTCGTTCCCTGCTCCGTTTCCCACCTGGTGTTCTGTTTGGATTTTTTTTACCTGAGTTAATTGTATTGTGCCGGTTGGTTTTCAGTTTGGTTTTTGTTCTGCTTTCATTTGGACTTTCAGTTCAGTTCAGCTCCCTTTTTAAAACCGCCTGATTTTAAGTCATCAGAGGAAAAGGTGAGCATGCATTAGCAGGTGCTAAGCTAGTGGCCAGTCTGTGATGAGCAGAACAGCGCTGGAGAAAGGCTGATTTGTAACGTAAAACTTATTTTTAATTCAGTGTTCTAACCCTTCTTAATCACCTGGGGTCTCTTATAAACATTGTGTGCGTACAAAACGAGGCCTGAAAGAAGCGCACACCACCTTCCATGCAAAAGTTGTGATCTATACAAACAAACTTGATGGGAGAAACTTTAACCCATGCTCACAAATGTGTTAGAGATGGGAAATTGATGATGCAGATGGTGTGGTGGAAACCTGATTATAGAAACACCATTTCTGGTCTGGCTTTTGTCCCTTCGTACATTTTTAGTATGGATCCTACACACTGTTTTATAAATGAGACCCCTGGCCTGTTTGTTGTGGAGAGACCTCCCTCCTGATAAAACCGCCTGAACGGTGAACACTGAAGGAATCCTTAATGGAGGTTCACACTTGGTACATGGGAGAAGTTTCAGCTGGTTGTAATCTGCAATCCTCACCACTAGATGCCACTGAATGTTACACACTGCTCCTTTAAGTAAATGTTTAGCATTATCATATACTTAAAGTACCAAAAGTCTAAGTATTCATTATGCAGAACAGCATATTTCAGAATCATATATTATAGAATTGTATTGTAACTACTGATGCTTTCATGTGTCAGCAGCACTAATGTTACAGCTGGTAAAGGTGGGGGTCATTTCAATTACTTTAAATACTGCAAGGCGTCTTTTTTTAAAGATATTTTTTGCCTTTAATTGATAGGATAGCTGGGTGTGAGGGGGGGAGAGGGGGAGTGACATGCAGCAAAGGGCCACAGGCTGGAGTCAAACCTGGGCCGCTGCGGCAACAGCCTTGTACATGGGGCGCCTGCTCTATCCGTTAAGCCATCGACGCCCTGAACTGTGAGGTGTCTTAATACATCATAATTCATAAACTGATTAATGTTCTGTATCTTAATAGTAAACAGTAAAAAGTAACTACTGTCAGATAAATAGACAGAATAGCAATACTCAAATAAAATAAAAGTACCTCAGATCTGTACTTAAGTAAATGTACTTCACATTCCAGCAGTGACATCAACAACCTCTGAGGTCCGACATCCTGGTTTAATCTTTCGTGCTGGAGGCATTTCAAAGGCGCAGTTAATCCACCAGCAACCACATACCACCACCACATGCTCTCATGGTGGAGTCAGATATTTCTGCCTCACAATTCCACAATGAAATCATGTTCAACCTCTAAATCTGCAGTGGTATGTGATCTGTAGCTTTTTTTATATACAAGGTTACAAAAAATATTTTAATTTTCCCAGATACAAAAACACCCCACGCATATCCATTACTGAAATGTTTATTCATTTTACTTGATTTTTTTTTTTTTTTTTTTTACTAAAAAGAGAAGTGGCTTGTTTCAACCCACAGATCTCATAACAAGTATTCATGCAAATCCACACAAAGTCTAAACATTAATGTATATTTTTTTTGGCTTTTCCTTACACACTACTGGGATGTAAAACATTTTTTATGGAGTGGTTAAATGGATTAGTGAAACAAAGATTATAGAGTGACACTCTGGCCATATTAAATATTGTAATCTGCCTAAGAGGTGGAGGAAAGATATGAGATACATTAATAGAGATGCTATCTTGTAAATGCCACCTTGTACAACTATCCTCTTGCCAAATGTCTTCCCAGATCTTTCTGCAATGTATGTTCCAAACCACTGGAGCAGCTCCAGTCTAATCCCTGTCGTTAGACGGGAGATAATGGATGCGGTTAACAGGTATGGTAAATTGTGACAGTCGAGGTGAAATTACCCAGTCACTGTTGTCTGTTTTAAAAGGGCAAATCTGTAATGATTCACAAAGGGCAGAAAACTGCTGCTGTACCTGTCTGTGTCAGCTCAAACATCGCAGTGTGTTTCCTTTGTGTCCAGTCATGATGTTACAGCAGGTGTTGCTGACTGTGGTGTGCAACATGCTTAAAATATGAACCCACGGCAGGTACTAGCGCAGCTGCTATAACCTCTATTATACTCTGTTTGGATTTCCTCTCTAATGTCCCCGCCAGGCTGAGGTGCCAGGATGCAGTGTTGTCAGCTGTAGGCAGGCACAGGATGTTGGCTCGGGGGCAGTAGCCTTATTGAAACGCTGACCTTTAACGCATCTTGAGACTAGAGGCTTTGCATACAAATGATGATCTGATTCCTCAGTCATCTGACCAGTCAGTCAATGCCACAGCATGCCACCGCTGGATGCTCCCTTCGCTGAGCCGAGCTCCATCACTTCTCCCCTGAGCTTTTTAATTTCCATTGGAAATAAGACAGAATAATTCAGTTTGAACCCTGTGTGTGACCCAGTTCACTTTCATTGTCTGTCTCCTCGCTCGTCTGCTGTCGTGAATAAGGTGAGTATGAAAGTGGGGCGCTTGCCAATTTGGGGTTATTTAATTAGTCATTATAAACAGTATGGTTTTGAAGCCAGTGCAATTTAATCAGGTATGCAAATGCATGGCCTATATTGAAAACATAATTATGCAGAGTGGAGAGTAGACGCAGATCTATGCCACCTCCCTTAGAATTATGCAACAGTGCCACCTACTGACAACAACCTACACCTACTCTGATGGTTACAGGCGAGGCAATAAACTCTGGGGCCCCCTGATAATAACTGTTTCTCTTTTTATTAAATTAAGGTAGTGCAATTTTGTCTTCAGCTACTGGATAATGTCATCACAACCTTTCTACCCTGAAACAACAGCAGCGACACACTCATTACTGCGATGCAATTATATTTATCAACCTCATTGACAAAACACTGATTAATTAGAATGCAGGAGTTATTACGTGTGCAGCTTCCTCTTCTTATACCGAGTGATTCTCAAGCAGCACCGACCCGTTTTTAAAGTGATGTTTAAAGACTTTAAAAATACAATTATTGATTATATAGCACCCAGCTCAGTGGGAATATTTTGAAATTTAGCTGTGAAATGTGTTTGAGAAATGGGTTGGTGCTATAACCTTTGGCACCAAACTGAATGTGTATTGGGAAATGGTTGTTCTACAGAAACGGGTGTGGATAGATTGTTTTGTGATAAGAGATTAGACATTGTGGTTTCCTGGGTGTTTATATAGAAAACTGTGTTGAAGTCGAAAAACCCTCCTGAGCACACACCAGCTCAGTCAGTGTTGAATTTGTAAGACTGTGTAATGAAAGTAGAAATAAGAGAGAAATCAAATGACAGCTGTCACAAAGAGATGATTTAAAAAATTAAGACTGTGAGTATGAAATGCATTTGTCATTAGTGTGAAAGCAGAATTTGCAGTAAATCTTGTTTGACGTGCAAAACCTCAAATCCTCCATCCACCTCCTGCCTCATTTTAAACCCGCTGAAACTACAAATTCAGCTTCCAGTTTCATGCTTCAGTTAAAGTGATGCATGCTCACAGGTATCGACTAAACTATCCTGGGAAGCAGAAAATATATTGACTGAGATGTTCTGGCAGACAAAGCTCTCAAAATGGATGTCACTACTCATTAGAGTCCAACTTGAATGACTTTATAGACCTTAAACTCACAAAATGGAACAAGAAATTGTACAAACACACGACCAAAAAAACACCATGTCTGTTTCAAATATTTATTTCTCAAGTCCAGAAATGACGTAACCACTTCTAACTTTGAAATGTGCTTTACATTTATTAAGAAAACAAAATGTCTTATATGCAAAAAAAATGGTTTATATACACAATGGTTTTAAAGAGGAAGGCACCGAAGACACGTGAGCAGTTACTGCTTGTTGCTGGCTCCATAACAATGTAAGAAAAAAAAAAAAAAAAAAAAACAGGACATGGAAGATGTGAAGTAAATCCAAACATTATTAGCAAAATAATTAGAGACTTTTAGTTTTCTCTCACAATGCAACAATCTTTATTTGAATGGTTAAAAAAAAGCTAATAAGACAATAGTGGTGTTGTGATAGCTAAAATATATATTATTTATTACATAAATACAATAGTCTTAATGTAGCGCATTTGATGTGTGCATTATTTACTCCCTTTTGTGGCTACAGACTGTCCACTATGTGTGCAAGGGGAAAAGAACAATGTGAGAATATCTTTAATACAAAGTACAACTTCTGTCAAACCTAAAAAAGTTCATTCATAGAACATACACATTTGTAATAAATTATTTTTAGTACAATTTTCAGGTTGTAGCTATTAGAAAACATCTGCTATATCCTTGTTACTGCAATGGATTGAAAGTGAATTTAAATGATGATATGGCTGTGATTGTCTTATTCTTGTATGGTTGTGTGCATGTGATTTACCATGACGGGGAGGCTTCTACACATTTGGTCTCACAAATTGCTGGAAACCAAAGGTAAAGCATTCTCCCCCATACCTCACTCATCCCCTGGGGATACTCAGGATCTGGAGTCCAACCACGAGCAAAGTGACGGTGCCATACATCTTCACAAGTGCTAGTAAAGCTAGAAAGTGGCACGCGTGAGACGAATGAGAACTGCAGGTCAGTTTTTAACTGAATAAAAGGTAAACAGGTGAGGTAACTTCCTCCTAGGTTTGTACTGGTATTAACACTCAGTGTAAAGATGGCAGCAGCACTCATCTTCCTCCTCTCTCCCTCTACTCTTTCCTCCCACATTCAGAAGCTAATGCCTTATTAGGCTGTGGAACAAGGCGAGCACTCGTACCGTGATGGTGCCTAAGATCCATGCAACATTTTTTTTTTTAACCAAAACCAAAAAATTACTGTGATGTGATATCAAGAAGTAAAATAACCTTGTGGTTTAGGTTGCTTAGGTAACTGGGATTACAATAATTTAATGTAAGCCACGAGGAACATACCGTCAGCACCATCCCTCTGCCCATTTGGGGCACCTCTCTCAAGAAATCAAAGCACCTTATTTGGATCCCCTTCTGGGTACACCAGTGGCCCCGCCCATAGTGCTGTGGCTTCTTTATGATTGGTCCCATGGGAAGAACTGCATACAGTTTTGGGGAAGTGATCATTTCTTCTTCTTTTATTCCTCATATGCCTGTCATTTGTTGAGGCTGATGGTGACATAAGATGTAGGTATGTAGCCTTCATCTCCATTGTTCCTACGGACACGGGTCCAGCCGTCCCCTTTGTCCTCCTCGACCACGGCAAGCACCTCCCCTTCCTGCATGGAGATGGTCCCTTCACTGGCACCTGAAAGAGATACAAATTAGATGGTAGCAAACATCCCTCTACTACAGAAAAAAACCTTTGACCTCACTCCTCATGCAGGTTCAAGAAATATTTTCCTCCTTCTTTGCTACACAAATTAAAATACTGTCAGAACTACAGGGACGTGCACAGGTATGTCTCTGAAGTCACACAAGTAATAGCCTCTCTGGAGGAAAAAAGTTGTACTTTTGCTGTTGTAAAAGGGGAATATGAGTAACCCATAAATATCAAAGTTAGACCAATTGTGCAACAGACCACTGAGAGCTCCAATGGGTCGAGTATTTTTAAGTTGTGGGAATGACTAACCATTAATTACTGGGATGCCTAGTGAATAAAAATGTCCACATATGCCACATATTCTGAACAATGCAAAGCTTGTCACAATTGTATCACGTTGCACAATATTGCCTTCTATTATGCTATAACATGAACCAACCATGGCTAGCTAGCTGGCTAACATATAGGCAGCAGGCTATATGCAAGAGAGAGGCAGCTAAGTGGAGAGCTGCAGAGCTAAATTCAGACTATCAGGAGGTGAGGCATTATGATAGAAATGTCAAACAACCACTTCCTATAGTTGATTTCTGGGGAAGTAGGCCTATTTTCTTGGAGGCCTTTTGTTTTTTGCTGGAAGTAGGCCAATAACTTACTAAAAACAAATATTTCAGCCAGTGACAGATACAGTATGTTATAACTCTGCATGGTGATGCGAATGAGTTTCATCTTTGAAATTATGTTAGAGAAAGTGCTATTCTGTGGAGGGGGTAACCCCAAAAGCTCCAGTTTAGAGAGCATTGGAGAGCATGGTGATCAAGTGAAATACTTTATATTGCTACGGTGAAATATGGGAAGATAAGGCCAGAAAATACTCATGAAATCCTACATAACATTTTGTATCTGCTCTGTATTCTAGTACATATACCTTAAGATATGAAACTATGTGAACTGGTCCCTCTACCTGACTTTCAAGCTCTTTTAAGTACAAGGATGAATGAGTTGTTTGGGTCTTGTCATAGGTAGGTGTTTTAATAGTTTCACATGTTACTGTATATCTTCTATGTTTTTTATTGTGTGGTTGTTCGGCAGTAATTTGTGTGCTGCTGTCTTGGCCAAGTCTCCTTTGTAAAAGAGATTGTTTATCTGATTAACTCTGGGTTAAATAAATAAAATAAAACATACAAAACTAGAAAAAGCCAACTTCAGCCTGATTCCTCTGGCAATTACTGAGTTGCTGCAAGGTGATGCAAGCACAAAATTGCTTAATGTTACTTTGTAACTGTATTTTACACCATTGAGATACATGCAAATTGTCTGTGCATGCCCCTGCAGAACTTAATGTAGTGTTTGCTGATTAGAAGGCATGTGCATCGACAAAAACACCTTAAAAATACACTAATTTTCTGCTGCCAAATAGCACCCTTTAATCTCCAAGTTTACGCATAGCTCTCTGATATTAACAGAAATAGTGAACACTTAAAAGAAAACACTCCTCCAACTGTGGGAACACAAAGATTATTCACCCAGATTGCATCATCAAACCACTAACACTTTTAAAAAGTCAAATTTATAGGAAAGCTACTGATTTCTAAGGCAAAAGCTGAGGTTTGAAATAAACTGAGCTCTTTTCATTAAAACATTTAATCAAGGATCATTTTTCATACATCCCAGTCAGCTACAGGAGCCTGTGACATACCAGGGAAGCCATACATGGCTGTGCATTTCCCAATCGGAGCAGCTAGTTCCTCGTCCTCAAAGTCATCATCAAACTCAGCGTAGATGGCCTGCGAGGGGTCGGGAGTGCTTTCATCAGAGTGAGCTCCATCAGGGCTGCAGAGAAAAACATTGGTTTTCCTTTGTGAAGGTGACAGCACATCATTGTGCCAAACACACTGTCTGTTAGTAGACGTTGGTGTTACCTGAGTGTGTCGTGAGCTCCGTTGTTGTTGAATGTGTGAGTTTTGTAGCGCAACGTGTCCCCTCGACCTCCCGCCTCAGCCAGCCAAGTCTACGTGACAGAGCCGAAGTGAAAAGGAAAAGGACAGATGTGTTAAAATACTGTTTATTGGGATGCATTACATGGTGAATATATCAAGTCAGGTCCATTTGTATGGCCTAATATGGAACAAAATCTTTGAATGGGCAAACCTCATAATGGGAAATGCTGATTTCATAATATGTATTAAGAAACAGACATCAGAATTACCTCATACTTGTTGAGCTCTCCTCTGAGCCGCTCTATATTCTGGGACGTCTGGCTGATTTGGGATGCCAGACTAGCAGGGTCTCCCATTTGAGGATTTTTCTCATAAACATCTTTCATTTTCCCCAGGGCCTCGCTGAAGAGAGGAGAGAGAGAGAGATTGAGAGAGGAACAAGGGAGGAAGGAGGGGGTGACTTTCAGTGGAAATCGGTTCCCTGCAGAGCTCAGGGCTGAGTAAACAATTCGCACACTCACGCAGACACCACAGAGTTACACACACTGATGTGCACTGCATGAATATTATATCCACACTCCCACCAGAGGAGTTCTAACAGGGATGGTTATTAATACGCAGAAGGATACCCGCGTATACACACAAACACACACACACCTCTGATCTACTTCTTTCTGCAGCTCTTTGCAAATTTCCTCTAGTTTCTGTTGTAACCTCTTCCTGCGCTGCTCAGGAGGAAGATGGGCAAAGTCCTCTGTCACCGTAGGCTGCAAGAGTTCACAGGAAAGTGCACGTTAACACTGAACATAGTCTCAACAGTTTCATAATGACAGTCACCATGGAAAAGAAACAGACACCTCAGGAGGAACACAACACCTGCAGTCTGAGTTCAGCTCAAGGGGAAAATATTTAACCGACAAAACATTAGCTTCAAATCTTCCATTTACACACTGGTTAGGGTTATTAATGTAAAACCAGCACATGTACAACAGTGAGCTGAACCCAAAACTGACAAATGTGAGATAGAAAACTCTTATAAATTCATACTGGCTGATAAAGTTCAAGACAAAAAATCTTGAATAGAAATAGGTGACCCATGAAAGTGCCAAAACCAATTGAGGCTACTTTAAAATTTGTTTCCGCTTGTGCTTCCATGCACCCCTCTCTTGCTCCACCACCAGGTGGCCACCTCTTCAAAGCAAGCTAAAGAGAACAAGCCTTTTGCCACATAACATGAACATGGATGCTGCATGTCCAGATATTTGGTCACTTAAAATATATCTGTGCTTTTTTTTTTAAAAGGAAAATTATTTTAATATGATGAGCTGTTGTATTGGAAAGGTGGCCATTTTTAAGTGTCACACAGCTGAGTCCCCCACACCAGCTTTTTGATGTCAATATTACCGTCATCCTCTCTGGAGTAAACTTCTGAGAGAAAAGAAACAGCATGTGTGTAGAAAAATCTCACAATATCTTTTAAAGTGACTCTTGCTTTCACCTTTATAACATGTATAAATAATAAAGGTCCAGTGTGTAGGATTTAGGGGGATATAATGGCAGAAACTGAATATGACATAATAAGCTAGTTTTCTTTAGTGTATAATCACCTGAGAATAAGAATCATTATGTTTTTGTTACCTTGGAATGAGCGGTTTATATCTACATACGGAGCCGGTCCTCATCCATGGAGATCCCCATGTTGCACCACCATGTTTCTACAGTAGCCCAGAAGGGACAAACCAAACACTAGCTCTAGATAGGGCCATTTGTGTTTCTACATTTTAGCATCAAGAATACAAAAACATAAGTCCGCACACCAGAAATAGCTCCTTCGGATATTTAATTAGTATCACCACGTGGTGATACTAATTAAATATCCGAAGGAGCAATTTCTGGTGTGCAGACTTATGTTTTTGTATTCTTGGATCTGGTTTTCTGTCCAGCACCTAGTATTTATCGTTTCTGGATGTGCGTGCTGTTTTTTGGTATTTATATTTTAGCATCAGCCAACATAGTTAGGTGCCCCTCTGCGACGAGCCAAACAGCATTGGAAAAACACTGAGTTTTAATTTGAGACCTTTTTTATTCAGTGTTTTAACAAGTATAAATCACCTGGTCCGTTTTGGAGAGGAAGAGACCTCTGGGTATAACTCGTCTCCCAGTAAAAACCTCTTGAACACTGACCACTGAAGGAATCCTAACCAGCAGAAGTTTCAGATGGCTGCAATCTGCAATCCTCAATACAAGATGCCACTAAATCCCCCTAAATCTTACACACTGTTCCTTTAAGAACAGCAAAAAAACATATTTCAGTGTTAAAAATATGAATTGTCTTATTCAGCTAAGGAATTCAGTTGTTCTTGCACAGGCAGGAACACAGGTTGATGTGCAAGCCCTGATGAGTGGAGGCCTCCTGACACCCAAACCCTCTCCTCTGGTGACTCACCGATCTCCTGAGTGTCCGGAAGGAAGAGATTCTGGGTTTGACTGTCTTATTGATCTCCTTCAAACAGTACGACAGGGGGTCCCGGCCAAACTTGGGGGAAGGGGGTCCGTTAGCGGGCGAGGGGGCGGGGGGTGTGGAGAAAGGTGGGAGCGTGGAGGGAGAGAGCTGTGGGTGGAGCGAGACCCAAAGTACCAGCACCCGAGCATGAGGTATGCAGGCGGTGTGCAGGGATGGGGGAGAGGGGGATGAGAGGATAGGGAAAAGAGGGAAGACGGGGAGGGGGGAAGACAAAAACAACAAGGTGACAAGGGAAAGAAAAAGACACCATCAACACCTTAAAGCACACCACAAAGCCAGGAAGACAACACTGGAGCAAACCCGGCACAGGAGCCCAGAGAGCATGAAAGCACAAACACACATCTGTTTCTTTGGCTTTTATCAACACAGAGATTTAAAAAACAAACAAACAAAAAATTAAGATAGCAAGCAACTGACCATAGCTCCTACACCAAAGCCACAGCAGCCCAACACCTGCAGTCAAACTCAAGCATGGTTGAAGGGTCCAGTGGGCCTCCATGAGGAAGTAGGACAGGCCAGCTACACAATTTTTTACAGCCTGACTCTTATTTTCATAGTTTTACCCATCATGGGTTACGATAATTTACTCCCCAGCGTCTTTGCAGAGATATGATGACACTGCAGGGACACACCTTTACTGCTAATTTAATAGAGTGCTGCAGGGATGAGGGGTTTTTTTTGTAGGCCGACGCAGAAGCTAGTGTCGCCCTGGTTTCCTCAACAAAAAGCCTTTGGGGTTTTTCCATTGGATTTTGGATTACTGCAGGAAATAAGCTCTGTGGCAAACAAACGTTCTTGTCACCAGCAAGATAATCTTCACTGTGAACACCAATTCTAGATTTTTGAAGCATAAATGCAATCGCCAGAGGTAAAAGGCTAACATTCAGCTGTAAACTAACAACCCTAGGGTCACGTGATTTAACGTCGCCACCACAACAATGTTTTTAAGCTATGTTCGGCATGATGACGTCTTTTTTATGCTATTTTATGAGCAAAACTTGAAAATCTCTCAAGCTTGTTTGAACTACAGACCTCATTTTAGGCATCTAATCAGAAACCAATTCAAAATACCCATTGACTTTGAAACAAGGGAACCAGGAGTGCTAAGATGCTAACTCTTTTCTGGGTTTTAGGACTCATTCCTGCACCGCTCTGTAGGGCATCATGCCTCAATTATCTGTAACAGGGTGTCTTCAATGTTTTTTAGGCTAAAGATCTCTTAAACTGAAAGAGAGACGGAGCACAGACACCCGAGAACACGTGCAACATTGAGTTGCATGTTAAACTGGGCCAACATTAATGTGTAGGGCGGCCTAAAATGTCACGCATAAACATACCTTTATGTGGTGCATACAATACTCGGCTATTAAAAATAATTATTGACAGATTTATATATTTTTACATCATGGATTCATTCCAGTATCACTCAAACCGTTAAGGTTAAGTACCTGGATTTTAGCTCCTCAAATGGGTAAAACCAGGCTATCTAAACACTGACTGCAATGATTTATTGTTTTATGCTCTAAAGAGCTGGTTTAAAATAAAAATTATCTTTTTTCAACAGTTCTGAGAGTTTGCAAAGCTGCCTAGTTTGGTCGCAGCATTTCTCTGCGTCTCCAGTGAGAATCAGTCGGTAAAATGTTTCTTCATGACGGCCAAAACAATGAAAATAAGCCAACACAATCATTACAATTCTGTGAGAAAATGCATGTTCACAGTTGAAAACTGTGCTACCCACTGAGCCTGACCTATATAGATGAAATATCAATTCATACATCAGTGCAATTGCTATAAATAGCCTGCTTAATTACCACAGTGTCATCTGCGAATATAGATTCATCTGGGCCTGTCTGACCTCTTACAAAGAGGTTAACTTGAAAACATGCCCAGACTGATCTACAGCAAAACCTCTCAGTGTCAGCTGTATGTCTAAGTGCAAAGGTGGGGGTGGGATCTATTAGCTAAACTACACAGGAGGCTGATGTCTTCTAGTCTTCAATAGTGAACGTCTAAAACACACCTACAACAAGGTCCCTTGTGTAAATACTGAGAGCTGCGTGTACAGCACTGTCATTATGTGAACGTCAGCTGGGTATGTGCTACTTTTCTTGAGAGTTATGGGAATCTAAGTACAGGAAAGCAGCTAAGAGTGGGAATGTTTAAGGGCCAGACATAAACCAAAAAGCTCACTCAAGCCAATATAGTCAGCCTCCTATTCAAACTGCTCTGCAGGCCTAATTGGGAGAGCATGACTGATGACACAGAGCAGTGTGCCACACACATACACAGAACAGACAGAGTGCACAGCAGAGCACAGCCAGTAAGACATGCAGAGAGGCGAGAGAGGCGCTGAACAAGCAAACACTGCAGGGGAAGAAAGAAGGGATCCTTTAGTGCTGAGGCAGGAGGAGGGGGGGGGGCTGTGAGCTGGTTAGTGGTCAGCTACTCATATCACCAGTTCAATTTCAGACGTCAACAATAAGTGCTCTTTTTCGGATAAGACCCATGCTTTAGTGAAGCACTTCTGACCCAAATAAATTCTCAAGACCCGATACAAAAACAGCAATTTCTGGACCTGATCCAGTTTTTCTGACCTTGCAAACCTGGTGTCATCCCAGTTGTTGGTACAAAGATTTTATTGTGGTGAGAGACATAATGCTAGGTTCTGGGCAGTATAATAGAAGCAGTGTGTTTGTGGATGCCTGTAGAGAAAAATTCAATGTTGTTTGGGCCCCGTGCTGATGAAAGCACAAGCACAGCAGAATGCTGACTGCCAGTTGACCTATTGGAAACCACACTGCAGAAGGAGGGAGGGTGCATGTGTGTTGGGGGGGGGGGGCAAGGTTTATTCAGTCAGGGACAGAGTCATGCAAAGGACTTGTTCCAGAAGTGTCGGGGGTGGGGGGTGAGTCCATGTATAATATAATGAAAGAGATTCATGCATTATTTACTGTGCTTCAGAGATGAGAAGGTTGTTTATACGTGTGTGTGTGTGTGTGTGTGTGTGTGTGTGTGTGTGTGTGTGTGTGTGTGTGTGTGTGTGTGTGTGTGTGTGTGTGTGTGTGTGTGTGTGTGTGTGTGTGTGTGTAGCCACAACCACAGGTCCATCATGAGTGCTCTCTGGAGAGGGGATTTCCTGCCTCCTTCCTGCTGGCGCTGTGGCTCAAAACACTGACATTGTCGTGCAGGGAGTCACCCACTATTCTAACTGACTGCCCACCTGCTGATATTGATATCTGCTGCCATTGATCATTGGTGGAGGGGTTGCAAGTGCATTCATACCGCAATTACCACAATGCAAAAAAAACCCATATATTTTAGTGAGAGGCCATATCACTGGGTTAAATGTGCCTATGGTAGACAGTCCTACCTTACTCTTTTTGCTGAAAAGCCAAAAGTTTTTGCTCCTATTCTTCCCCAGAAGTTCCATGGGGCCTTTAGGCGTCCCCAGGCTACTGTCAGATGAGGCTCGGTTGATGCCCTGACTGTAGTCCTCAAACTCCACATCTCCAGGGCGTTCAAAGCCAGACTTGTTCTGCTCTATTACAACCATGGAGTCCTGTAATAGATGCAATTATGGATAAGAGCAGGAGTTATTTTCCAACAGATGCACAGTTAAAACAAATGGGTCTACGTAAAGCCATGCTACACATTCAAATCCATTTAACATTTTTATGAGACCAACTCACATTCCTCTCGTTAACATTAGTGCCGGCTTTAGTAATGCCTTCCAGGCACTTGCCAATGATAGGCATCACATGCTTCTCCGTGTCTGAGAACAAGATGTAGCCTTGCGCCAACTTCCGTACTCGCCTCTCGTCCAGATCCTGCAATTTCTAGTGAACACAAACAATGGTTGCTCAGACACTGCCATTACCAGAGCTGTCACAATACATAATACAATATGTATCTTAATATCAAACAGGAAGTTTAGTCATTTATGATTATAAAATAATGCTCTGATGAAATCTTCAAAGCCAAAACTTGAAGGAATACTTCACCCGAAAATGACCAAATGACCAGCTGCCAGGCTTTTAACCAGAACCATGAGATGTGATCATGTCACTCCTACCTCCTACTTTACACTGGCTCCCAGTATGTTTTGGAATGGATCTTCAGATGTTATTGAATACTTTCAAGGCTCTTCATGGCCTATCTCCTGACTAGATCTCTGACCTCTTAGTACAGTCAAGGCCTCTAGGCTTTGGAACGATCTACCTGAGGAAATCAAGTCGGCCGAGTCAGTGATCTCTCCTTAAAACATATTTTTATCAGACAGCCGTTCCTGATTTTACTTGAGTTTTGATTTCCTTTGAACTATCTTAAATGTCCTTGTTTTCTATACACCAAATTAGTCTTTTAAAACCTGTTGATTTCATCACTTGTGTGTTTTGTTTTGCTGCCTTGTGAAGCACTTTGTAAGACTGTTTTGAAAAGCACTGTATAATGAGTATTTGTATATCAGTCACTCACCGCATGTTACCTTGAATTTGTGAAGTAGACTTTGTTTTTCCCGCAGCCTCCACAGTGAGCAAAGAATCCAAAAAAGGCAAATATTCTTAACGAACTGAAATAAACAGGTCATATTCAACAACAGTAAACCTATATCAAAACATCCATTTACAAACTCTCACACAACTCATAAAGTCCCATTTTTTCAGTCGTATGTTCAGTACTTTCTAAACATTCTCGCTAAAACATTACGGGTTAATACAAACAGTCTCGTGCAAGGCCAAGCAGCATGTCCAGATACTCGTGTACATCTGAACTCTCCTCTTAGAGGATGCTCAAGTAGCTAAGGGCATGGGTTCTTTTTAGAAAAATGCATGTACTGAGCATATGACTGGATAAATGAGACTTGGATTATACTGCACGACTTGTGTGAGAGGTTGTAAACTGATATTTTGATATAGCTTTGCTGTTGTTAAACGTGGTCCCTGTTTACTTAAATTCACGAGGAATGTTAGCGATTTTTGTATCTCTGTTTACCATGGAGGCCTGCCAGAGAAACCAAGTTTTGCTCACATATTCAAGGTACTATGTGGTGGGTACATGATAACAAATGATCATTTTGCAGGTGAAGTATTATTTTAAATGTGAACAGGTGAAATAAAATAAACGGATTTCAGTGACAAGTTCGTCTCTGGCTTTAAATCAATGAGTGCAACTTATATTTTTGTGGTTAAGAAATCTCAAAGTCTTAATGTCAGCATAGAAATCTAAATAAAAGTACAACATATGACCAGAGAGTCAAAATGTTAGTAACATGGTTAAATCAGTTTAGCAATATTTTGGCAAACTACCAGTTATTACTGTGCCATAAACATTGACAGCATTAACAGTGTTATGTTGCCATATGTCATTCACTTACATTGAAAATGAGTGGCATATCATTAAAATAGAACTGGCTCTGCTCCTTGTTGTACTTCTGAAGCTGAGCAGCGTAGTCGTTCTTACACTCCTCCGCTACGTGTGCTCGCATATGAGCCTGCTGTTTGGCCTGAAACCACACACACAACAAACAGGTTAACAAAGTGAATCTGATTCTACTTTGGGGAAAGATTCCTCACAATGAAGATCCCCCCCTCCCTTGTTACTTTTTCAACGTCCGCCTTCGTGGCATTAATGTCTTGATCAGTCTTCTCTGCGTACTGTGCTGCACGCTCCGCTTCTCTCCATTCCCTCTCGAAGCGCTTTTTACTCTGGTGTGCAGAAAGAAAAGAAAGATGGAGGGACACAGAGAAAGACCACGTTTAGTTCAATCAGCTAAGTGCCTGAATGAAATATGAGGAGGTTCTACTATTTTGAGCAAAGCATTTTTCATTGTCTTTCTAAAAAGACGGATAGGGGAGGGAACATCTCCAATCATAACTTAATAGGTCTTGGATTGATGATAGGAGACTAAAATGGGGAACTGCTTTGCAATCTGTCCATCTGTTTTAACTATAGACAAATATAGCCACCTGACCAACGTGCACCCATCAGCTTAGAGAGAACTCTGCCCATTTTTTATAATGAACCCAACCCAAAGACACAAGAGGCTCTAAAAACTATCTAACAGCTTTGCTTATCACAAAAAATGTAATCATGAGACATTAAGAATGATGGACGCCTCATATGGAAAAATGTATTTTAGAAAATCTTCAATCAATCTTTTAAAATTCTGTGTGCAGACTTACACTGTCGAGCTGCTTGTAGGTGCTCTCCAAACTCTGCTGGGCCTTCTTGGCTTCCATCAGATACTGCAGACATTCATAAAAATAGACGGAGTGAGAGGAGGGGAGGCGGGTCAGATGACAGCAAGAGAGACAGCCATGTGCAGGGGCAGACACTGAATAAACAATGACCTCCAAAAGCAACACAACATAACAGACAAGAAAACAAATACCAGTGTGTCTGTCTGAGACATCACGTCTGCAGCAACAGCCTGTACATGGCTGCAC
This sequence comes from Epinephelus awoara, assembly GCA_035609425.1. Classification (NCBI taxonomy): domain Eukaryota; kingdom Metazoa; phylum Chordata; class Actinopteri; order Perciformes; family Serranidae; genus Epinephelus; species Epinephelus awoara. The sequence goes on along the minus strand of CM069311.1, from coordinate 18,292,075 downwards.
TGTTCTGCAGTCTAAGTGGGACACAGCCAATGCATTCCTCATAGAAAAAATGGCACACCACTGCTCAGACCATACCTCCCCCCGGAGACACTAAGTAAGACTTCCTTCCTGCCACAACAGTGAGATCTCCACTCCTCCTGTAAATCTGCCTCTATTCCCCTCCCAGCAGTGTGTGCTGTGGACTCCTATTGAAAATCTCATTTGGTATCTTCTTGACTGCTAGTGAATGTGGTGTTGCAGACACGTGTGCGCAAATACACTCTAGGGCTGCAATGAATAGTCGACTAATCGACTGACAGAAAATTAATCTGCAACTGTTTACAGGAGGGGAGACAACTGTTGCAACAAAGGCTGTGTTAAAAATTCAACAAGTTGCCCTTTAAAAGGAGCGTGAAGGCAGTGTGTTTAAAGCTACACAGGACCAAAATTTAAACAAAACATTTTTGCTTTTGCTCCCATTTTTGAAAGGTCTCAATAGATATATTTCTCTAAAATGTTTGTCACAAATTTGTTAAAACAGTGGTTCTCAACTGGTCCAAGGGGGCCAGATTGTTCTTTAGTCATTAGTTCCAGTGTCATACTTGCATTTGGCCCCTCGTCTGGTTAGTTTGCTGTCTCATTCAAGTCGCTGTCTGTTATTCACTCACTCTACAACAGGAAATGGCACTTCAAAATAAAATCTTGAGACGGAAATTAACTGTAATTCGAAAATAAAGTATGTTGTTTTTTTTACAAATTTGATGTGTTGACGAGTCACTTGCGGTCCATTCAGAATGGATCCGCGACCCACTTTCAGACTGCAACCCACCAGTTGGGAACCACTGTGTTAAAGTACCATAACCCTAACTGCCCTCATTGGGGACTCAATGTTCACAATGTTGGCATTCGCAAACCACTGGCCCACATGATTCCATACACACTGACTGCCATTTGCCTGGTACAGTGTGAAACAGGACCCATCTGTGGAAAAAACACTTCTCCAAAGTGACAGACGCCATCGACAGTGAGCAGGTGCCCACTCAAGTCGGTTATGACGACCAACTGCTGTCAGGTCAAGACCCTGGTGAGGACGACGAGCACGCAGAAGAGCTTCTGTGAGGCAGTTTCTAACAGTTTTTCCAGAAATTCTGCAGTTGTGAAAAACAATTATTGCATCAGCTGTCTGGGTGGCTGGTCTCGGGTGATTTTGCAGATGAAGACCCAGGACGTAGACGTCCTGGGCTAGTGTGGTTACACGTGTTCTGGGGTTGTGTGGTCGGTTGGATGTACTGCCAAATCATGGAAACGGCTGGCTTGCAGTAATAAAATGAACGTACAGTTCAGGGGCAACAGCTCTGGTGGACATTCCTGCACTCACGCCATCCCAATAATGATGCTGTTTAATCATCTTGATATGCCACACCTGCCAGGTGGACAGATTATCTTGGAAGAGGAAAAATGCTCCCAAATAAGTCTTATGTGTGCATAAAAAAGTCTTAGATCTTCAACTTAAAAAGTGTTGCATTACAGTTTTTGTTCAGTGTAATTATTTCGCGCTCAAACGCACCATTTTACCTGTGGAAACATACCAGATTTACTTGCTATACTCGCTCACCGTCTTGCGTTCCTGCTTGAGCTCCTGCAGGTACTTGGTGAGATCGATGCAAATGTTCATCATCATGTTCTCAGCAATCAGCTCCCTCTGCCCGGCGTAGTCGTTCATCTCATTCAGGATGTCCAAAAACGACTGGTAGCTGGACAACCTATCATTTCATAGGAGGAGAGAGGAAAGGGTGGAGAAATGAGAACACAGTGATGGACCACCGATAAGATGATGCGTACACAGGCTCAAAGAGAAGTCAGCAGTGGGCCAAGTCATAATAAGAAGCTCATGACTTCCTTGTTCCTGCTTCCTTTTAGGGACATTTAAATGGCTCCAACAGCAGCCCCCCCCGCCCCACTACAACATGAAAGACACTAATGACAAGGCGATTCCTAAACGTGATATTATTTGCAGGTCAGTTCTGTCTTTGTGTGTTAGTTCCCTCACCGAGAGCTTCACAAGCTACTGCAGGCAATGTGTAAATCCAAACTGACGCAGGAAGCAAAGTTTTAGCTGCTAAAAGTACTCATTTTTAAAAAAAAAAGTGAAAACTAAACCTAGTTTTCTTTAAAGATATGCTTTGCAGTGATTCACCTGCACTCTGGTTCATCTTTGCTGCTTCGTTTCAGGTTATATTTCTTTGAGAGGTTCCTGTGGAAAGAGAAGAAGAAAGCTTACTAAATAAAACTATTCTTAAACAACCGCTGGCTGTTTTATACAATGGGATTAAAAACAGCAGTCCATTTATATGAACATATTAAAATAGCTTTTCTTCCTCCTTTCACTCTCTCCCTCCCTCTGACCACATCCTGTCTATCATGTGCCAGTCTGCTCCCACTTCCTCTCCTCTCCAGCAAAGCTCAGCACTGCAGCACATGTGGGCCTGGAGACTGGGAGACAACTGGGAGAGGGAGCACATGGATTAGGAGAGAAAGAGGGAGAGAGCGAGCAGGCTGCAGCTGGAGAATGAGGCCAGTGTTTCAGAGACAAGTTCAGTTCAGTCCCGAATGTAGTCATAAGACCCCACAAACATTTCATAAACAGCTTGTTAACATGCACCCATGCAAACACACACACACACATGCTGGCACACACTGTTTTGCACACAAAGCATTTGAGACAGAAGGCAAGGGTGAACAAGAGCGAGGCCTACCTCAGTTGTTTGGCATAGTTTTGCTCGATCTCCGTCCTCTCCTTCACAAATTTCACATACTTCTCCACCAGCTCCAGGCCAGACTGTGTGTGCTTCTCAATGATGTCATATTGATCCTGGAGAAAGGTGCAAATAAAGGACAAGATATTAAGCCAACATTCTGCGGGACGTGGAACACGTGTTAACTTCTGGGTAGTAACTGGGACGTTCGTCTGGTTGAGTCTGAGGTCATCTAAACGAATCTTGAATAGAGGGCAATAAACTAAACACACTGACGCTTGTTCCAGCATGCTGGATTCCACGGATGCTCTCCACATGTGCACAAAATCTTGGCAATGACTCCTATACTTCCGCCAAGCTTTAAATCACAAGACACCAGTGCTGTTAACTAGGGAGGACAGTCGACGGACACGAGGTCATGACCAGTGGCGTCCCCAGAATGTTTTTATAGGGGTGGCCAGATGGGGCCATTGAGGATCCTGGGGCGGCAAAAGCTATCACTGGATTTCAAGAATTCGATTATGCTCCTAAAAAATTAAGGTTAGTTGAAAATTATGTCAATATAGAGACATAAGGAAGTCCATACTGATATATTTTCATATTTTACAGTTAACATTTTGAGTTCCACAACAATCATGTTTTATCTATTCAGTGTTTTCAACTAGGCTGGTTTGGCTGCCCTAAATTTAGCTCAAACTGGAGTTTTATTTAGCCCCCTCCCCGACAAGCTATGCCGACATGGTTGGTTCCAGTGGATGCCTTAGGTTGTCTAGTTTCACAAGATGCCGCGATCTTCATGCTAGCTTAACGAATGAATGCATGACAGCCTTTTAAAGACAGTTATGTCAGCCTTCACACACAGTGGCCACAGCCTCCCCTGCCCTCCTTTGGGGGGGCGCTACTGTGCATAACAGGAGTCACAGGCAGGAAAAAGGAGGTGCTGTTCTGATAGGCCTACATGTCCTGCTGTATTGAGCAATGTGACATATTACGAATGACTAAATAAGCGTATTAATGTAGCTCTATGACCTATTTTATGACTAGTTTCAAATACATAAACCTTTGGCACAGTGCAACTGAATCTACTGACTTTTCCTTTTCGCATTACAGAGCATGAGAGAGCTATGTTATCTTTTGTTCCTTATTTGGTAGAGCATTTTATGACACCTTCAAGCTCAGACAAGCCTGTTAAGAGTGAGGGATGATATCTAAGCCAATCTTCTCTCACTCTGCACTCAAAACAATTCCCCCACACTTTCTGCTATGCTTCAGTACTGAGGAGGGGGCATGTTGCGAGGGGACTCCTGACAAGCCGGGCCATGTTAGTCTGTACCCTTCCTGCCCCTCAGGTAAAACAGAGACAAGAGACAAAACCCAAATGAATGAGACAATGTTGCGCTTAATCACAGAGCACAGTGAAAGGTTAGAGGCCTGCAATCCATCACCACTATAACATCTAACCAATAGGCAGTGTTAGGGGTTTAATTTAGAGTCATTAATTACAGAGCAAAAGTAATGATCGTCAATGCAGCTGACTCACAAGTACAGATTTTCCAATTTCCTAAAGGTGCTTGTGTTTACAACAGATTTTCTTATTAGATGTGGATGTGTGACTTGCAAGTGGAAATTGAATGGCAGTAAATAACCAATTAGCAGGATGTTAGAGACCACTTTGTTCAAATGTTGCCCTCCTGAGGTGTAAAAAAGAGATTTATTTATTTATGAATGATCTAAACGCGAGCAGTGGTTGTCTGCATCCAGTCGAACCTCTCCACGTCAGCAGGACAGAACGCTATAACTACCTACACTGACCATAAAACACACTGAATATAGGATTAGATTCTTAATTAGTGAAAGGTTAATGCTGCCACTAACCGCAAAAGCAATTCAGGTTTCCCCAGTAACCTCAAACACATAACGTAATCAAGCAGTGAAGGCAGCAGGAATCAAAATACAATTGAAATGCAATCAAACTGGTGAGGCACAAAGAAGCACAGCTGGTAAGATACAGTGGCTGCAACCTTGCATCTTAGGAATACCGCCAAAGTCAGACCTTTAATCAATTCGGAGAGATCATAAAATACTCCCTCGTGATTTTATTACGAGGCATTTAGACTACTGTAATTCCCTTTTACTGGATTAAAAGAAAACTAAAGCTAGTTCACAGTGCTGCAGACAGTCTTAACTAAAACAAGGAAAATGGATCACATTGCGCCACTGACAGGACAGTGCACGGAGTACCTGCACCTTTAGATTTAATTTTAATGATCTTTACATGTTCATAAAGCTTTAAATGACCTCACTTTCTTGCATGAAATGTTTCTGCCACTGTTTTTCTTTTAAATGTTCCTTATGTATCTAATAAAAACACAGGTGAGAGTGCCTTCTGTTTTTGCGCCCCAAAATTGTGTAACTTCTAGATATTAGAATGGCAAGCTCTCTTGGTATTTTTAAAGTAAATTAAAGACTTATCTTTTTCTGGCTTTTGATTTAAAGTAATATTATAGCATTCATTTGAAGGTTTTAATACTTACTTTTTATCCCTGGTATTCATTTTATTTTACTGACTCTCGCTTGATGATTTTTAAAAACATTTTATTATATTTTGTTATATTTTTTTAGTCTTGCAATATTTTATTTATTGTTGTTTATTGATTTTTTTTTCTTTCTGTTGTTTCAATTTTGCTGTGTGAAGCACTTCAAGCTGCATCCTTGTAAGAAAGATGCCATATAAATAAATAAAGTACTGAGATGCAGAACGTTCGGATCTTTGAGTTCTTGATGATTGCATGCCTAAGTGGATTCTACGCATTATATTTGTGGAGAGGCTATAATAGCAGAAATGGAAAGTTACATCCTGCACCCATCTTTTGATACAGGTGTTTTGCATGGATGTCTATTATTTGCATATCACAGTTCAGGACTGCTCATCAGTGTGTGGCAATGTGTGCAAAAAAACAGGTCATCTACTGTGGAGATTGATGGGGAGGTTTGAAATTGTTAGGCAAGCTGCTGTGGGTGTAGCGTCTGTGCAGGCTGGACAGCAGGGAGGTCTTCAAACCAGTATTTTGTCTCCCATTTCAAGTGATCCTACTCCCAGCATCTACCATTTCTCATTTCAATATTTACGCTTTTGTTTACAACACAGCTGCACGATGCATATGTAATAATGTCGATAACACCTCAGGCTCAGGTGAGATTATTAAGACACAACGCCCTGAATCACAGCTGCACTTTATGGAGAACACCTGGCATAATTTTGAATCATCAGAGCTGTCATCTACAGATCTTTTTTGGGAGTGTCAGTCGATGTCTTGGTGCCTTCCTCAAGCCTTTCTAATAGTCTGTCAGAGAATATAGGCCGCTCTCCCAGCAGACATATTGACCTGTCATAGCAGGAAAAATCAACGCTAACGATGGCTCTGTTCGGTTCAAGTGCTCCAGTGGGAGTGCCTATGAGGAAGCATGCAGGATACAAGGATCCTGAAATCAAAGCAGCTAAATGGAATTCAGCCGTCATTAGTTTGATTATTTACACCTGTGCAATCCCTACTATGGCGTGTCAAAATGGCTTCAATGAAAAAGGCCTATTGTGAGCATTGAAACAGAATGAGAGTAGGATGGACATTTCCATTCAAATCAGTGCAGCAGTATCATCAAAGCGGCGGCCATTGTTATGATATTTTCCTGTTTAATTTGTTGCCATTAATTAGGGCTGCCCCTTAATAGTTGACTGAACGTTATTCAACCAGAAAGGTCTTTAGTAGACAAGATTTCATCGGTCACTTAGTCAAAGAGGGAAAAAAAACAAATGTGAAACTCAATTAGGAGCTGGGCCTTGTCAAAGTAAATCAAAACCTATATGACTGGACCATGTTGGACTTTAATTTGGAAGGACAGACACAGGAAGTGGCCACGCTCAGCAGCAATCAGATAGGAGTTTAGTTCACAGGGCTGGTACCTGCGGTTATTCCACAGGCTAGTTAATAACATGTCGGGCAGGAAATCCAAAGTGTGGGATCATTCTGAGAAGGTGAAGGACGAACCCAAGGTGATATGTAAACTCATCCTCATTGGTCGACTACAAACATGACGTATCATCTGAAACATGGAAGTAGCTACATGCCCATTAGCCACTTAGCACAATCATTACTGCTTTGCCGACAGCGTCATTAACAGGCGGCTCGCTCAGTGTGTGTATGATTGATGTATGGTTGTAATTTTCTGTTTTAGGGTGAGAATTGCCCAACATGCAGTTTTAAAACTAGTGAGTGCTGACGTATTGTCACCATAGCAACTAACAACAACTGCCCTTTTCTTCTGTACCAGCCAAATAACCACAGCAAACACTTTGCTGTCCATTCTACTCTCATTTTATTTCTATGATTGCGGGGATGTTGTGTCCCAGTATGGTGCAAAAATAGAATTAAAAAACAGTTTCAGCCATTGTTGAGTCTATCGTTTTTACACCAGGAAAAAAACAACATGATTCACTAGATTGTTTTCCTTCTGCTTCTTGTTCTACGAGTACAATAACATTTTTAAAAGAAACATCTCACGGGATTAAGATGATGGAATGTAGCTGAGTGAGTAGAGTCTACCTATTAGTCCCACAATAAAAGATTTTATTTTGTTTGTGTGTGATCAAACTACTGGTGTACGCTGTTTTCACAAGCATGTTGTCTGATCTATCTGTCACTTATAAAACAAATTGCCCTTCAGTGACTCAATAAGGGGACACTACCTTTACCAAAAGAATCAGCATCAGTTTAACATGAATTAAAAAACCAAACTGAGCAGCAACTGACAACGTCACAAAAGAGACACATATTTATTTTTTTTCTGACATAATGTTTGCACATATGTTGACTGTTTCCTCTATGTAGCCTACACACATCATTAAGTGAGTGCAGCATTGCTGGTAAAGAATCAGCCTTAGGTGAACTCATCACCATGTGCTCTTTCATAAATGGCGGAGAAAGAAGCATCTGATAATCTCTATGAATCAACTGTGACTGCTTGATTCAAAACAAGAGCGCCCCAGTTAGAGGAAAGCCATCCTCATTAAAACGGTCTTGAAACGCATCGAAATAACTTGCAAGGACATTATTACTGTCTCGTCAAACACCAGCGGCTGTCACACGACTGCGATTTATATACATCCAAAGCCACAGTGAAAATTATCTTTATAGGTCCCCATAGACTGGGTTTGCACTAAACTGATTTTCATAAATCTCAAACGGTTTGATCCTGACAACTTACAAATGATTGTGATTTTAATTGAACGAGAATTGTCATGTCTCTGGTGAAACTGTGGCTTTCATCCTGGATAATTCATCATTACTTTACATACAGTTTGAACAGTTTGAGTAGCTCTTACATATTGTGATGTATTCCTTAGGAACATTTATTGGCATCTTTCTCGCCTTCATTCATTTCACCATTTTTAATGGGTAAGCTAAATGTTGTACTTCCGCCCTGGTAATTATAGAACTTCCAAACAAGAAAAGCCATAACCTATTTTTGTGGCACAGATTTAGACTAGCGGATGCAACAAGACTGCTACATCATGCTTCAGAGTTAAAACTCTAAGTGTGCATCCAACACGTCCCTTACACTCCATCTTCCAATACTTCCAGAGAAATCTGGCATCAAGTGAACGCCAAATAACTTCAAAAGGAGTCACCCTGAAAGTCAGCGACCTACGAGGCTTGGGTGGATGTTTCAGCCTTGAGTCACCCTATGTTCCAGAAAATTAGGGGCCTGGCCCGACCAGACCTGCCACACTGTGGTTCTCAGGATTGGCCTGGTAGCAGTCACTATCACAGCTCCTGCTTAGACACTGATCTTGCACTCTGCAAACTTGTGCCTTAAAATAGCCATTGGATTAACGACAATCAGGGGACAGATGCCAGCGAGCTGACTTGGCCCTAGGGATGACTCTTCAACCAAACATTACCAGAATTACGCCTGAAGGGCTTTGTCCAGGCAGACAGGTGCGGCCATAGCCAAATAAAGCCACTGTAAAACTACTTTGAGGAAATCATTTGTGTTTCACATTGACTGAAGAAAGAATACCGGCTTTTGTGTGGAGTTTCCAGTGCGACAGCTTCATGCCACGAACAGGAAAGATACAGCCTCTGATTAATACTGGGGGTACGGATGTTTCTCTGACTCAATCAAAGTAGGGCAAAACTAATTAGGCTGTTGCACCAGCAATGGAAAAGGGACAGGGGAAGAGGCCTAGGGGGAGACTCTGTAATGAGGTCACAACCTCCCAATCCTCATCTTTGCAATGCTCCATTTTACATATCCAGGTTCCCTGAGCTCGTGTGAGTGTTTGCAAATGTGTGGCTTCATTGCCATGGTACAGTGCTGCTGACACAAAACTGTGGCAAACATCAGGGTAATGTGTTATTGTGGTGGGATTTTCAGCAGGGTTTGTTTAGTTTCTGGATACTGTCACTGTTGGTAGCAGCAAATACTCATATTTTACAATTACCAGCTGAAGCGGTTAATTTTAACTGCAATACTGGTCAACTGAGCCCAGTAAATAATCATGTCCTGATGGAATCTTTTTACATAAGCACTCAATCCAACAAATCACACCTTGAATAAACAATCATGCCGCTGAGGTGGACACATGAGGCACTTCATCAGCGATGAAACTTGTTGTCAAGGCAGGTGACAGCATCTGATTTCATCGCTATGGAAGCAAGGTGTGCCAGACAGTAAACAGTAAGACATCCCACTGGGTACAACCCACCTCAGCACACTTACACCTTTTGTGTGTGCAGAATAAATAGTACTCTGACACCATTTTCAGCCTGACACCAACAATGTACTGTAAACTCACAGTTAACACTTGTCAGTCATGCAGGACATATGATACCTAGACATACTTTTGCAAATTGGACTTTGATTTAGCACCTTGCTTCTAGATATAAACAACGGGCTGTGTGATTTATGTCTGGCATAAGGGAGAAAATTATTCCTTTCTTTAAAAATGCAATTATAAATTTTAAATTTAGGCAACTTCACAGCTGTTTGCCTCGTGCACTGCAGATGTCCCACTATAAAAACACTGCGGGGTAACACAGTAAAAAGCAAAGATCCAATTGAAGTGCGTGCAAGCGTGGATCTAAGACTGACTGCTTCACTTTGCACAAGAGCAACATATTGGCGGTGGGCTTCAGTTTCACCACTCACTCTTTGTTTCAACTCGCTAAACGCTTGAGACAAAAAAAAAAACTGTCCGATAATGGAACTCGGTTCCTGAATGCACCGTTCTGCAGCGTCTCGCCGCTTCTTCACACATTCCTCACTAACAGGAGCGACTTTCTCAACAAACTCTGCGTAAGAAATCGCATCGCTGTGTCAAACCTGGAAATATTACCCCAAAAGCAAGCCAGATGATGGACTCACCCAAAGCTCTGTGCCCCAGTCCATGTTCAGCTTGTCGGCCAAGCTGTCTGACTATCCCGAATACAAAGAACTTCTCCAAAGTTATCCCAGCAGCTCGGAGGACGGCCCTGGCGAGTCTAATCCCCAGTTAGTGATAAATCTGTCTTAAGCACTGCGCACTTCGCTTTTGATTTCCTCAACAAATAATGTAAAGCAGCATCATTATTAGCTAATTATCAAGGGCTGGCAGTGGCTAGTCTGGTTTGTCCAAATATTTTTCATAGCGAAGGAAAGAGGGATAAACTAGCTTTCATATCCGCGTCACTCCCAAATCCTAAGTCTTAAAGGGGCAGCGCGCTGAACCACAAGCGACACTGGTCACAGGACTCTGCTGCACACTGGCACTTGGTGTTGTTCTCTGTTTAACCTGGTTTACTTACGAGTGTCCCCTGAGCAAGGCATTAAGCCTCAGGGGCTTTGTGTTGCCCTGACACATACTAAAATTCAAAACCCAAAAACACATGCTTGGACACACTCACCAAATTCAAGTATTCAAGTCATGGGTGATTGAATGAAGGGCTGGAGACTTGTGTCTGTACTAACAACCAATTTAAACTGACTGAAATATTCATGTCATTCAATATTCATTAATGCGACCATTTCCAGAATATTGTGATAATGCAAACTCCGGTATTGACAATAATCGAAGCTAAATCTACCATTAAGATCATAATCATAAAGTACATTTAGTAAGCAATGGAGTTGTTGTCTTTATTAAGAATAATAAAAATGTAAATACTAGGGTAAATGTCAAAGGCCAACAAATAAGAAAACATGTTGTAAGAAGTGCTATAAGTAATTTCTACACCTGTATTTTCTTGTGTACAGTATTTACAGGCCCACCAGGCACAGGCACAGGGCCCCCCGTGGCATTCATTTGCAAAACATCACTCAAATAAACACATTTCGACCAGGAAGAGAGTCAAAATGAGCACAAAGAGACACAAAGAGATGCAAGGGAGCTGCAAAGAGACACAAAAAGTTGCATGACTACAAAGACACGTTGCTTATATGTAGGAGAGGTGGTGGGACCTTTTGCATATTTGTGCCCCGGGGCCCACTGTCTCATAATCCACCCATGACATAATACCTTTCATATTTACTTTGCTGTTGAATGCACTATAAAGAGTTTCTGTACTACAAACAGACACAAAAGATGCAGAATGACTACAAAGAGACACAAAACTGAGACAAAAATAACAACCACCACAAAGTCTGTGTCTTGCTCCCATGTAGAAAAGGTGTAGGAGCCTTTTGCAAATCTGTGCCCAGGGGCCCATTGTCTCATAGTCCACCCATGCCCGTTCATCAAGTAATATCCTAAGCTTGCACCCCATTTGACTGAGTAGTCATAGGGATAGGCCTATCTGAGCCATCAGGGACAAAACTATATTGTCCTTTCTTTCTCCTGTGGATGTGGACAACAATCATGGCGATGATGATGCCGCCGACGAGGACGATCAAGACAATCAGCCACCACCACATACGTGATATGGAGAATGCACTGGTTTCATCTGCAGGACAAACAAGATAAAACAACATAAATTAAGAGTGTGCCTCTCATCACTTGATGCCATAAATGTTTGTTTTTTTTGTTTTGTTTTTTTATATAACAACATCAACATCAGTTACCACTTTACCATGCAGGCCTACATTTCCATAAGTGTTCTGCACATAGTCAATAATGATACCTTTCATCCTCAGACTGACAGATCTTGCAACGGTCCCAACTTTATTCGTGGCAACACATTTGTAAACACCAGCATTGGTAGACGTGGCTCTTGTGATGACGATGCTCCTCTGGCGCCCCCTGGTGGTCTCCCTCACATTCACTTCAGAGGTGTAGTTCCACTGGATCGAAGGAGGAGGGTTGCCCTCGGCACTGCAGTCCAAAGTCACATTTTCACCAGGGGTCACCTCGTTTTCGTTCTCAGAAGCTCCCTCCACAAACTCAGGAGCATCTGTGGAGAAAAGGGGGGAGATTTTAGAAGAAGATGCTGCAATTTACTGTCAACAAAACAATAAACACATGCTATTTATGTGACTCAAAATGCTAAAACTTACACAAAACATCAAGGCGGAGTGTGTGGCTGGCTGTTCCATGTTTGTTGGTTGCTTCAAGTGAGTATGTTCCACTGTCATGCTTTGTCCAGTGCTGCAGGGGATTCATGCTTATTCCATCCTTATGCCAGGTGATGATAGGCTTAGGTATTCCCATGGGTTCACAAGGGACCTTACCATTCTCTTCAACCTCATAGTGTTTATCACAAGCAAACGAAGGGCCGTCTGTGAACATTGTATCAACATGCTTTTAGAATACATAGTGGCAAAAGAATTAAACTTATATGCAATCAAGTAGGTCTGATTCACTCACATTCAACTGTGATATTGACGGAGGTGCTGCTCTTGCCAAGATCATTTACGAATTCAGCTGTGTACTCTCCTGATTGGGTCCTGTCGAGGGGCTGAGATGTATCGATCAGTTGTCCCTTGTGGTACCAGTGAACAGTGGGTGGAGGGTTCCCATCGGCTCGACAGGTCAAATTGTTTAGGTTGAGCTTGTGTTCCACACCAGCAAACTGTCTTGGACAATCTTGGATGAGTGGTTCATCTAAAATCAAACATCAGCATACTTAAATCAATATTTGATATTAGTGGTGTGTGGCTAGCAAGTTTAAAAAAAACTCACAAGCATAAATTAGGCTCGGGTGGTATCAATGTGTTATGGTGAAAATCTCGGGGGTATAATTTTTTAATAGAGCTTGTGGACTGTAGTGACCTCACCACCCACACAAATACAGTCATATACCGTTTACCCCCTCTGAAATGTCGGGAGTTATGAAGGTTTAAAGAAAATAGACAGCACCCAAGCCTGTTACAAATAGGTAAGGGGGGAACTCACAGTGCACAGCAGCAATGTAAGGCATTGAGGTTACAGTGGGGACGATCTCTGGTCCGTTTGGCCCAAGGTGCAGCTCAGCCTCACATCTGAACTGTGCTCTGTTGTAACCTCTCTCAGCAGTGACTCTCAAGGTAGAGGACACGTTGACTGGGGTAATACTGGTGTCAGTAAACATTTCTGTGTGCACAGTTTCGTTGTTGCGGTACCACTTCAGGTTGAGCTTCCGCACAGGAGCCACATTGAGGATGTCACATTTCAGCGTGTACTCTGTGCCCTTCAACATCGGCCCCTGATGCATCGCAGAGACTGACACAGTGTCTGGAGTCTCTGCGAATAAAGCAAGGGAAAATAATCAGTAAGGGAAAAAACAAATGTGATGATTGCCCTAAAATTGCAATCACAATTGTATAAGAAATATGCATACACAAATGCTGTAATACTGAATGGACCCAAAATGTTACTCAAATTAACATGTAGTGACCAGGAAAAGATTCCAAGGGGTAAAAACGACCACAGAGACAAAAGGTCGTGGGGCCTTTTGCATATTTGTGCCCAGGGGCCCATTGTCTCATAATCCCCCCCTGCCATATTATCTTCCATACTTACTTTAACTCTAGATGCACAGAGATGATATTGTTCAGTACACTCTGTAGACTTATACTCACTGTAAAGAGTGATGGCTGGCGACAACATACACTGGGAATTATCTTTCCGAGTGATGAAGCACAAAGGTTTTATGGTCCAGTCTTCCAGTTTTTCAACCATCCAGAGGACAGAAGGAGGGTCTTTAAGGCCTGTACCTCCTAATATAGACTCCCAGCCCATTCCGATAACATCTTCTGATGTGCTGCAGTTAACTGAAGCTGAATCTCCAAACTGCACCACAACGTCAGCAGGCGTCAACTCTAAGGGGCAAGCTGCCATTCAGAAGTAAGCATATTCAATCAGAGCTTCATTTTGCTGCACAATAGATATTTCTGACACCATATTAAAACAAACGTAAAGGACACAAGGATGTATACCTTTTGGTGTTGATGGCTCAGGGGTGGTGATGGCTGCAGGGGCTGCAGGGGCTGCAGAGGCTGCAGGGGCTGCTGCTGTGATAGCTTTGGTCACATGAACATAGATTTCCTTCGTCATGTTTCCCAGATAATTTTCCACTGTGCAGCTGTAGTTTGTGCTGGTGGCTCCAGTGATGTTGATGATATTTGTGTTCTCTGGATAAACCATCCCATCATGTGTCCAATGAAAGACAGGAGGAGGGCGCCCCTCAGCTTCACAGTGCAGGGTGACATTATCACCCTCATTCACAAAAAAATATTCTGTTTCGTTCATGAGCTCAGGAGCATCTGAGGAGGCAAATGAAGGCTTTTCATTTATCCAAATATTAACAGTATTCAGTTTTGGGTATCTGGAAGCAACAAAGTGTTTACTCACAGTTCACAGAAACAGTGTATGTGTCAGAAATAACAGCAGGTTGTGATCCATATGACCCAAGGTCTAGCTGAGCCTCGCATCTGAACTCAGCTCTGTTTTCATCTCTGCTGAGTTTCACAGCCAGAATAGAAGACTCAGTTACTGGAGTTTTCGTTGTATTGGTGAAAGAGTCTGTTCTGATGGTTTGATTGTTTTTGTACCACCTCACAGTGAGGTTCTGAACAGGAGCAACATTGTTGACGTTACACTGCAGCTCGTACAGTGTCCCTTCTGACGCAGCTGCATACCCTGTAGGGAATATGTCAACGTTTTCTGGATTCTCTATCAAAACAAAAATCAATAGATTAGTATTTTCAATCTTTTAAATTGGCCTACAAAATATTCAGTTGAAATTACACTTACGGTATAGAGTGATTTCAAGGTCTTTGCTGCATTCAACATTGTCAGGCAGCTTTACTCTGCACTCTGTTGTTACATTCCAGTCTGACAGTGGCACTGACCAAGAGATATACTGATTGTCATATTCCATTTCAGAGGCATTATGTCCAACCCTCCAGTACATCCCATCATGAAACTCTTCTGTGCTGGTGCAGTTTACCAACACTGTCCCTCCATATTCTTCCAGAACCTCGTCCGGCTCCAGTATGAGAGGGTTGAGATCAGTGGGGCAGGCACTGTTTGCATCTGTTGATAGAGAAATGGATGCCTTTATGGAATTTTAAAAGTAGACTTTGCTGCACTCTGGTGGCTCAGACTGCCAGTGCATGTCACTTATACTTTCAACTGGCTGAATTTTAGCTTACAGTATTCGTAACAGTACAAGTACACATACTTGCTCATCACATATAGAATACAATAATAGAAAACAAGTCATTTGTGATTTCAAAATACAAGACTGCATTCTATACAAGCTGATATGGTCACATTTTGTCGCCTCGATATGGCTCTGACCTCAAATGCCCTACGCTGCAAAAATGAGCTCTGCTAATTTTCCACATCGCAGCTCTGAAGTGCCCAGTCAGGATATCTAGGAGGTGGGAGGCTGCGAATTCGGCAGTGCATGCTGGGTGGTTTCTGTTCATCAAAAGAGTTCACTGACTGACTGAGTGAACAGCAAAGTGAAATACAACTGGGAGAGCTGAACAGTTAGACCACAGTGATGCACGAGTTCTTTCAGATGACAATAACACTGAGCATTTTTCAAGAGCAATAAATATAAGCGTAGAGGAGTGAGCACAGTATGATGCAGGACAAAACAGTAGAAGAGACAGAGAAGTGCCACCCTCCCTCCGATACCAACAACAACCTCAACGAAAAAGTATTCACCTTTGTATACCCACTAACATTGCAGTCCAGGGAACACAAACAAAACAATTTTTTTCTGCAGGTTTCTGTTGATAAAAATGTCTTATTTGAGAATAAGCATATTTTTTTTGTTTGTTTAGCAAAATACAAATGAGAAAATACTCAAAAGTAATAAGAAATCTGTATTTTAAATACATGTGATCGAAGTATGCTCCATCTATGCCAATAATAACAGTCCTGATCTTCACTTTAAACATCAGAAATCAAGAATGATCCTCCTGTATACAAGTCATACAACTTGTGATAAAGATTTGTGATTTAATGTAAATGGAAGGTCTCTTGACAAAAACACCTTGTTTCAGGATTGTAAAAAGTACAACTTTACATCACCTTTCAAATGTAGAAATACATATAAAGTTCAAGTTTCTGTTTTTAAGACTATACTGTAGATCTGCCACAATACTGCACATACACTTACTTACTTGCACTATACACACTCTCACATACCTACACATTTTATACCGATGTCCATATATATTGAATCTGTAGTGCACACCATGTTTGTCTCAATATGAGGATTACTTGCAGTAAGCCTGCACCGTTTATTTTATAGTTATATCTGCACCGCCTACTGTAACTGAAGCACATGACTGTATATGTCTTGGTGCACTGCTGCCTAACCTCGGGGTCCGACCCCAACCAGGGCTCCCAAAAGCTTCACGTGGAGTTACAAGGCTTTCTTGATTTTTAAGGGGTGTAAGAATTTTTTAAAAGAAAAAGTATACAGTTGGCCTATATCTCAGCGTTTTATTAATTTCTGAAAGAAAAGTTAGAAAATTAAATGAATTTTTTTAAAGTTTAGATTACTATCCAAGATTGCTTTCTGCCTTCACTCTCTGCCAAACAGCCTCATCCTGCATTAGAAAAGTACAAATTTAAAACAGCCAAAGAGCTAATAAAACAATGGACGAGCAGATGGAAAATGAAAACACTTAATTTCTCAAAGAAAGTCCTTAAAATATGTCTGATTGTTAAAAATAAAAAATAAGTAAATAAAAAAAGATTCTGTAAAAGGTTCCTACAAATATCAGGAGAACTCCTCCTTGATGCAATATTCACAGAAAATGATCTACTCAAAATTCATTATAATTGCTTATTTTACATACAAGTCCTGCAGTTAGGCATTTGGGGTAAGCTTATCAGTTGTTCTGTACTGTTACTGTATGCACTGAGTACAATATATATCATAGTCAGGAGTTGCCAGTTCACTTAATGTTAGAAAAGGGGTCCCGCAAGGAAAAAGATTGGGAACCAGTGTCTTGGTGCATTTATATGTACCCTTTACTCTTTTATCATTAATATATATAACCACTATACATAGCTACTATACTTTTTTATTTCAAAATGGATTCCATCTCACCACACCCATGCATTTATGTGGTTTACACAAGTTAACTGTCACCCATAGCACAGCGGAAGTTTATCACCACGAATATCATAACACCTCGCCCTACTGCCATATAAAATTTGAAAGTTTTAATTGCATTTTAAAAAGTCACACTTAAAAAGAATGATGTTAATGATTACACTGAAAAAGGAAAATTGTTATCCAACTTTAATTCTTGCTGTGAATACTCAAAATAATCAAGTTATCAAATTGGATTAACACAATATCTTTTAATTAAAATAATAATAATAATTTGTGTGTTGCTAGTTTGAGTAATTATTTAAAGTTGGTTAATAATTTGTTTTTCTGGTTAATCTAGCACGCACTTTTTGATTTCTTTTTCAGTCACCATCACATGTGGAGATATTGAAACTACCGGCAAGCAATGAAGTACCCCAGTATTTTAATATGTTTTATCCCTAAGCAGCAAAAAATAAAGTCTAACATTTAATGCCCACACAGAGCTCCCGTAGAGCATCATTAACACTCACCACACAGTGAAATCATCAGCATGATGAAGCCCAACATCCTGAGAGGCAGCATGCTGGATGAACACATGGGAGGAAGGAGATGGATGGAAGAGGTAAAGAGGTGTTCCAGGATGGTCCTGTGGATGTCTAGCTTTAGTATCTGGACAGGGTTAATCCTAATTCAGAGCTGACCCTGATGATGAACTACCTGCTGCTCACACGCTACACGCGCCTGAAAAAGCAAGCGAGCACACCAGGGGAAATTCAACGCCCTGATATACAGGAAACTGCCTGCAAGCGGAAATATGACACCAAAAACCACAGGTTTGTTCATCGTGGGAGCAAATGTAGGTACTGCATTATTCTCCTCCCATATTTTGTGTATCATTCACTTTCTGGTTTTTGTAAAGTATTTCTTTAAAAAGGGATCAAATTTGGCCATATTTTTTTATTTTGAAAAGCACACTGCAAATTGGAGAACATCAAATTTTGTCGGGAAGTTGCAACAGAGAGGACAGACATGTGGTACATGATATTTATTAAAGGGGAACTATGCCTATTTTCAAAATTCATTCATGATATTTCCATGGTTTAAGACAGTCCAAAAATATGAGTAAACATAAGCAGCTCTCTTCTGAATAAAAAAACAAACAAAAAAAACCTCAAGTGCTAAAACTAAAATTTAGAGTCTAGACTTTATACTTGACTTCATCACAAGTGTGAGACTTATTTCTCAGGTGTCTGGCCTTATGAGAGTAGCTCATGCTAACAAATATTATTCTTAGACCATGGAAATAACATACTCGAATTCTTATTTAGGTGATGTTCCCCTTTTAACAGATGCACACTGGCTCAACACTGTACAGGGATAACACTGAAACATATACTTAATGGACCCTGAAGCACCCAATAATGTAATAGTTTCCTGAGAATGTATGTAACAATTGCACCTAACCTGATTGAAAATGACATAAAAACACAATAATGCAACAACCTCACCAATTATGTTACAAACTTTCCTGACTGCAGTGCTCATTAGTTTTAGTCACATTTTAGTCATTTTTATCATCGTTTTAGTCAACGAAAACTCAAAATGTTTTAGTCAAGGTGACAGGTTGTATAAAAATTTCATTTTGACACATTTTTCTACAAATACAAATAATTTCAAAACAATTTTGAACTGTCATTTCTCCAGCAGTTTTTGATCGGTGCAGCCTCCTGAGACCTGACATTTTGTTTGGTATGCATTTTTAATTTCTCCTTGGGATTGGTAGGACCTGATGAGTATAAAAAACGAAACACTGTCAACAATAATAAAGTCCTAATATCCTCATATGAAACAATGATAAAGTCCTGCTGTCATCAAACGCGACAATAATACAGTCTCAATGTTCTTCAAATGAGTACTTTCCAATTAAGATTGTTTCTGTTGCCAAAATTGGTAATGTTTGTATGGTGTATCAAACCATATGTTATAAATCATAAATAAAGTTTCAACCATTACATCTGCTCAGGTTTTGGACCTTGTACACTTTTGTGTTGGGATTGGAACTCCACAGATCCATTCAGCAGCTCCAACACCCACAGTCAGACACCCACAGCTGATTGTTTACTGCTGAATTACAACTCAATACTCCCAGCAAAAGCTGAAGCTGCAAACCCTCAAGACAACCCTCACACAATCCAGCCCGACCAAGTTATAGCTAAAGAAAAAGAAAACTACATCAACTATTGGACATCTACTACAAAAACCCAAAACAAACTTCACTGCTATTTGGCTCTAAACAGACAGTACATGATGGCCACCTATCTGCCCGCTGTGACAGATCACAAACTGACTCAGTGACCACATGCTGGCCCTAGAGACTGGCAGACACAGGCAGACCTGGCTGCCTGGAGAAGACAGGCTGAGTCAGTTCTGTCATAGAGGGTCATAGTTCAGGGTGTAACGTTATGAGGAAGTAGTGGGTGTTTCTCAACGTCAAGGATCCTTCTTTGGCATGAGTCCTTCCAAGGAAGTCCTTCCTAACAGACTAATGAGTGTCCCCAGGTGTGCGTCAGTAACCCTTCAGCAGACTGAGGGGGTTTCAGGGCACTGTGATGACTCTGGCACTTTCTATTCTTGTTGTACAATTTTAAACAAATGTAAGCAGTATTTTCAGAGTGAAAAGTGACTTTTAGGGAGAATATATTAATATATTATATATAGGTCAAAAACACTTAAGCACTCTATCTCTGCTGTGAATGACTAATTCCAAACTTTTATGTTTTATCTAAATCACATTGTTTTAAAAATCTCATTATTTGGCAGTGGACACATTGGAAAGTGTAAATTACGAGGTTTCTTTTCATGCTTGTATGATTAAAAACCTGTGGCTATATTAATCCAAATAAATGACACAGCTATCTAAATCCTGTCGAGCTCTGCTGGTGCAGGTTTCATTGAAGAGGCTTCGCTTTCACTTCCCGCAAACCGTATGCAAAGCATTGTGGGGATTTTATACCCACTGAGGATACACACATGCATCCCCAGAATTTCTCTGAAAGGGAAGAGTCATAGTTTTCGCCAACTAAATTGACACTGCCTGACTGGTATTGTAATATTGTTTTTCCCCTATATAGTACCATACAGGTGGGTCATTTTTAATGGTAATCAGAATAATAATTTATAATAATAATTTTAATGGAAATAATTTTGACAGATAATGTAAGTGGCTGTTTTGCCTCCATTGCTCGTTTGTGTCTTCTGGTGGTGTCTTATCTCAGATCCACTCTGGTCTAATGATAAATCCTTACTCAACCAACATTTCAATCACGTTAAGTGCAGATTTCATCACATTTTCAGGAAGTTATTTAATTATTGGTTGCTACATTCTCACACGTCCACAATGCTAATATGTTATGAGGGTTTGATCATCATGGTAACTCGTTTGAGAGAGTAGGACCCTCCGTGGAACTCCGCCCAGTAGACTCCATCCTGGTAGCGGCTGCG
This sequence comes from Epinephelus awoara, assembly GCA_035609425.1. Taxonomy (NCBI): domain Eukaryota; kingdom Metazoa; phylum Chordata; class Actinopteri; order Perciformes; family Serranidae; genus Epinephelus; species Epinephelus awoara. Next base: position 18,271,323 of record CM069311.1, on the reverse strand, counting down.
ATAGTGTCCGCCCCGATACCACACACCATTCAGATTGGAGTGGGCACACATGTGGTACCACCAGCCTCCTTTCTGGTAATGTGCGCAGTTGCCTGATGACACAACATAGGAACAGGCTTATTGTCAGAAAAAGTCAAAACACCAACAGAGAGCTATAAAACAGGACCAAGGGGAGAGCAGACCTGTATAGCTGTCCTTGTCTCGATCCAGAGTGGTGAAGGCCTTGTTGTTGTGCCATGAGAGGGAGTCCCCTGCGGTGCCGTGGTATTGTCCCAACCGCAGTCGGTACCAATCGCTCTCCGGTTCCAGGTGGAAGCTGTCATACTCAGCAAACACCTGCCGGCCCTGCCAGTCCTCCATAGCCACCCGTAGCTTATACTGGGCTTGTTTAGTCAGCCAGTAGAGGTGCTCAAGGCCAAGCCAGTACTCTCCGTCTAGATTCCCAAAGCCTTGCTGCAACACACCAACACATTGTCTTTAATGAGTTTCTCCAGTTTTAGCCATGCTCTAGAGTTGGCACTGTCAGTCAGTCACTTGGTTCGTCACTTTGGCTGAAATATTTCATCAACTATCAGATGGATGGATTGCAATGAAATTTTATTCAGACATTCATGTTCCACAAAATCCTTCCCCAGGGCAGCAGTTTTTACATACCCTGCGAAATATTTTGGCATCTACTGAATGCACTGAGACAGAAAATGGTATCCTCCCCCAGAGGATGACTCCTGCTGACCCTTGGGATCTTCTGACTCTTCCTTCAGATATCCAGCTTTTCAGGAAATGTTTCAACAATATTTGGATGGATTGCCAAGAAATGTGGTAAACATGTTCCCTTTCAGGATGAACTGTAATAGCAATTATGATCCTCTGACTTTTAGTCTAGCCCCATCATCAGGTCAAAATTTCAAATTGTCAGATACTTTGGTTTATGACTGAAAACCTCCAAAACTAATGGCATTCCCATCAGCCTCTGCTGTACCTTGTGTTTGGTGCTAATTATCAGATGTTAGCAAACACGCTAGAGTAAGATGGTGATAGTGGTAAACATTATACCTGCTAAACATCAGGGTGTTAGCATTGCAAGGTTAGCATTTACCTCAAAGCAGCACTGTGCCTTAGTACAACCTCACAGGGCCTGTTTATACCTGGTATTAACATGCGCCTTGGGTGATCTGATCACAAGTGGATGGTACTAAATACAAGTGTGAGCAACCACTGAGATATATTGTTATACAATTACTCACTCACTTGCCGAGGTAGCCTGGGACACACTTGACCTCATAAAGTTATACAAGGACTGTATCATCAGTGCAGGATGTGGTGGTTGTCTTGGTGACAGCGTGCTAACACTCTAAAACTTGCTCATTTAACGACGAGGTGGGTGAAGTGTTGCATGACTGCCCTTAGTTTTGCTCTACAGAGGGAGACGTGGTGAATTCTGCTGACAGTGATATCTCCAGCTGTACCGACACAACCACTTGTATAACTGGCGTGCATACTAGCAAGTAGCCATCGAGAGTATGGACGTGATAACTGTGCACAGGGCCCGTTGGCCTTCTAGCTTCAGTGACGTAGGCAGTAATGAAATCTGAACACAAGTGGTCAGCTGGTGACGCATGATAGACACAGATGTGAATGGCGTTGTTCTCAGCTGTCCAACTTACATCCAGATCACCAAAATGTGAGTTAATACCAGGAATCAACGGGCTGATGGAGCTGCTAGCATTATTGTAGACGTCTAGTCTTTTTTTCTTCTATAAATGAACAAAATAAAGAACTTTAGTGTCTTTTGCAGACTTGCAGCTGTGTGTAATCACCTTATACTGCTCCCAAGTCCTGAAGAAGTTGACCGACCCATCCTGTCTCCTCTGGATGACCGTCCACCCTCCCTGAGCCCGAGTCTGCTCACACCAGGCCTGCAGGAGGCGGTTGGCACTCTGTGGACGGAGCAAGTAGATCCCGCTGGTGGTCTCACCTGATTCGAGCACATGGTGGCAGTCCCGCCACGGCCCTGAGATGGGAGAAAAGGAGTGAGAATGGATCCTATTGGAGAGGTCAGTCTCCACTGAAAGCTGAGAGCTGAGCTGAGAGGGGTAGTGGCTACAAATGGTGGGGATAACATTACAGGACTTGTAAGAAGCCAGCCAGCAACAGCAGAGAGAGACAACAGGGAAAAACAACATGTAGTTATCCGGCGTATTTTCATATCTAACTCTGTGAATTAAGGGTTTATGGCGACCAAATCAGAGATAATGACTGATGGATCAGTGGAAGGACTAACGAAGACAGAGAGTTTGATCGAGTGTGTTTTATGATGAGTTAACGAGGAAATTAGGTTGTTCTTAGTGCAGTAAAAGAGAGAAATTTCAATTCAGAAACTAGACAGTTGTATTTTTCTGTTATGTAAGAAAAACAGGTGAAATAATGTTTTCTTTTTTTATATTTGAGATTGTGAAATGTTGCAAACTTGGCCTTGTTTCCTTTTACACATACTCAAATACATCGCACACCCCGCTGAAATGGCAGGAAGGGATTAAGGTATTGGTATCTCATTAGTCAGGGATCAAGACAGTTTTCTAATCGAGGCATAATGAATCTTATCAACCTGTATTTTTTTGTTTTGTCCCCTGAAATGGAGTTACTTTATTTTGAGTGGAACTCATTGTTTAACGCAGTAGTGACAGTTCTGAAAAGCACAAGGGTGTCGGGTACAGATGGTTTTGGTATTCTGTTTGTTTTAACGTCAGGTTGATCACAGGCACAACTCCAACTCCAGCTTATCTTTTTACAGCTGAGGAATTTTTCTCCCAACATATGTTCAATGTCTCATGTCACAGCGATAAGAGCAACATAGGAATCTGCACAGAGAAAATGTATACATGGAGGAAAATCTCCCACTCGAATGCCTATGGTCATCCCTGACAAGAATTTGTAGTCAACGCTGAGTGACGTTCACAAGGACAAGATTTGGCAATGCACGTTATTTCATCAGACCTTTTAGCAAGAGTTGAGTGACACACACACACATGGTGGAGTCACTTTGGTTCTGCTGACTTGTTGGTAAGACTGCTCAAATCCCCTACTCTGTCATTTTGAGCATTCCAGTTGCACAACAAGCTCCAGCAAATGCTGCGATTCTCGAGCGTGTCTTCATTATAAAGTCCTCTCTGTTCTGATAAGAGCTGCTGGCTGTTTTTGACATTGTTTAGGCATTCCCAGAGAGATAGTGCTCCTACCAGCAGGTCACTGACTCCCTCTGCTTCTTCTTATCTAAGCAGCTAAATAACACTGAGAGAAGATTGATAAGCGTATACACACAGATTATGTCTCATTGAGTATTTCTGCAATAAGATATTCTTTACATTTGATGTACCTGGAGTCTTTGTGACAGGGAAACTAATGTAAGGAGGGTCTGTAGTGGTGTTGGCTGTGGTGTTGGGGAGGGAAGGAAGTGTTTTTTCCTGCTGTGGTGGAAGAGCACTTTGGTCCCTTTGAACGTCATTTGTCAACTCGTTGGCTTCAGAGCTGTAATTAGGATGCACATTAGACTGGGTTTTTGGTGGTTCAGTCGTCACCTGTCCAGACCAACACAAAACAACACACTATTCTCAGTTCAAGTGCAAAAACATAAATTTACAACATGCAGACCAGAGTTTGTTCCCTACCAGAGCAGGCTGGGTGGACTCCCTGCACTGGCACTGCTTCTCCAGACGGGCAATAAACTGATTCTGGGAGCTCATCATGGACGTGAGGGCTCCGTATTTCTTCTCCAGCTCCCTGTAGTTACTTGATACCTGCAGTGCCTGACATGTTGCACCACCCACAGCAGTCATAGGGATGAGTTTAGTAACAATTAAAATGTCTGTGACAAGGACTGCAGTTGTCTTCTTACCTGTGTTGTAGCATTTAGCAGGAGGTTCTCCACTCTTCGCTGCTCCAAAGCCTGGTCTTTCTTATGTATGACTTCATGTAGAAGCTGGGCATAGAGCTGGGCAATGCGAGAATTCATGCTGTTACTCTCTTTGCGCAGGGCTCTTACTTCCATGGCAAGGGACCCTTCCTGCTCCAGCTGGCCCTGGAGCTTCTCCAGCTGCTCTTGCTGCCGCCTGAGCTCCGCCCGCAGCGCTGCCACCTCTGACTGGTTGATAGAGGCAGACTGTGTGTTCAAACACAGCGCACCTGTCAGTTTTTGCTGTGGGACAATGAAAGTGTAGGAGCAACGGCCTCCTTTTATATCTGAAGATCGGGATGAACGTGTCTGAGTGTCCTCGCCATGAGCCCCCTCCTTTTTCCCTCCTGCTGCTGCTATGTCCACACACAGCGTTAAGAAAAGAGTCAGACCTATTGTCAGTGTCTTCTCCATGAATCTGTTAAACTCCTGAGGACACCCTGGCAGCAGAGGAGAGGACATGATTAGAGTCACAGCAGTGACAGCACATTGATCACAACTGATACCAAGTCTTAAACTTTGTTTTTAGGGAAACAGTGTGTTGTGGGTGTTGACTGTTGACAAATGTTTCCTTGCATAGTGAGAGTACACACATCTCCTCCTGGCTGGAATTTATTAGCAGGTCAACACTGAAAGGACAACAGTCAACATCAACCAGCCAGAGCAAACACACCTCCATCTCACGGTCAACAGTAGAGTTAGCTCCACATCCAGCCACAACAACCAGGGTCAACACCATAAACACACGAACCCAGATAGGTCAATATGGACATCTGACACAAGAATCTCCTGTATAACTTTCTCACTGGTACCAAGAGTATATGTCTACACTTCAAATACTTTTTTTCTGAATTAAACAGCAATATTCTGGATTTTATATTGATTCAACAAGCTAATGAGGTATTTGACCAAGTGTAACTTTGGATAATCAGCATATAACCAGTGCATTTCTACAATAAAGTGGATTATTTTAACTCACCGTAGCAGATGAAAAGTGTTCAGGATGTGTGTGTTCTGCTCCAGTGTGTAGACGCCGTGCACAGATGTAAAATAAAGGCTAACGCATCCTCATAAAATCACATCTTCTTGGATCAGGAGGAGGCACATTAAAGCTTCTTCCAAAATAAAAATCGTCATCTGTAAATGTTTAAATTAAGATGTAAGAAATTTGGTTCCCAAATAAATCTCAAAGGAACAAAGTTTTATCAGCAGCTAGACTGCCTCTTCTTCTCCGGAGGTTCTGTCTCAGGATCTCTAAAGACGGAGACAAATAATTACAAACTGGGGGAGGTGCCGCCTCCCAGTACCTGCTGTTTAGCTGGATGTCTCCTCCCTCTGCCATCAACCTGCTGTCCTGCCTCAGACCCTATCGAAAAGCGGCTGAAGTAGTGTAGTAGTTAAATGCAGTGGTTTAACACTAGGGCTGCAACCACCAAATATTTTTATTCATCAATGACTTGACTTGTCTAGTCTGAAAATAATGAAAAAATACCCAGAGCCTGAGGTGATGTCCCCAAATTTCTTGTTTTGTCTGACTTACAGTCCAAAAAAATCATCATACATGACAAAGACAATCATCAAATTTCCACATTAGAGAGGCTAGAAAGAGAAAATGCTCTGCTTTTATACTAGGAAAAAAATATCAAATGATAGTAGCGGATTAGTTTTCTGTTGATTTATGATCCATGATCTCCCTGCTAGTGTGAGTTTGCTTCAGTCTGTGAGAGACGCTATCCTTTTACTAAATTCTACAAAACATTAAAGCTACAGTAGGTAGCTTTTACAAAAAAATCTTTTGTCATATTTGCTGAAATTGTCACTATGTTCACAAGGCACTAAATGAAACAGATAACCTGTGAAAAAGTAAATCATACTTCTCTGCCTACTCTATTGCCTTCTAATGGCCTTACTGCATGTGAACCAAAACAACCAATCAGAGCTGCGGAGTCTAGGGCAGCTGTCAGTCATGTCAATCACTGCTCCTGAACTGAGGCCAAACTGACAAACTAGGCAGCGCTGATCAAATATGAATCAAGATTCTGTTACTGCTTCACCCATTTCTCACCTTAAATGATCTCGGGATCATATTTTAGTGTACTATTTAGCTGTAAAATAAGAACGCTGGTCTGGCCAGTGGGTGGTGCCTGATACTTTGAGAGACCTCCAACCAAGTGCTGAAAGATGAAGCCAAAAACTGAAGTTCTTTTAACAACCAAGCTGGCTCCAGAGGCAAACCAATCCCTGTAGACCCCTGTGTTATAATGCCCAACTTTACAGCAGAAATAAACATGTTTACAGGCTGGTACAAACTGTACGTACTCCTATTCAATGCACATTTGTGTGCATGTGTATGCTTGTGAGTTTGTGTGTCAGTATGTGTTTGCCTGTTTTATGTATTACATAAATATTATATTTGTGGACATGTGTGTGGGTGTGTGTATGTATTATATATGTGTATATGGTCTGGTACTTGTTTGGGGGAATCCGTTAACATGCCAACGGAAAATCTAAATTGGTGGCCAGAGGGAGGCTTAGCAATGACTAAATGACCCCCAGATATGTATATGTGTACCATGCTGTATGTGTTGCCATATGCTGTGTATGTTATTTGACTTAATAAAAAAAAAATTGTGATGTCATTGTAGCTACAGCCACTATTTTTAGAGTATACGCCGACAACATGACAATCCATGACAATGCATCATACCTTCTAAGATTATTAAATGTTTTACATGTAAAATCTTCATTCTCAAAGTAACCAGTAATTATTGCGTTGAACTAATTATAATTGGGGGGGGGGGGGGGGGGGGGGTACAATATTTGCAGGTACAAAGTATCATAACATGGAAATATACTTCTAAATTTTGCTTGTAAGTAGCTCAAATTAAAGTTCATTCATTAAAATGCAGCAGTGCAGACTAAGTGAAGTTTGACACCTGGTTTCACTTTCATGGCTGATCAGACATGTTGGCACAAGCTTGCAATTTCTTTTTTAACTTTAATTTGCTTGAGTAATACTACATCAGACATTACATTAACTTATAGAGCACTGCAGTGTCTGCTTTCTGCTGTAAAAATAATAACAACAAATGAATAATGAAAAATCTGATGCATTAAATGTTGTGAGGTGGGTGATTCCAGTTTATTGCACCGATGGTCACACCCAGTTAATTTCAGCATCATGTACTTTTTTACGTGTGAACTTCTGGCACAACTGTTTAGCACTTCCATGTCAACCTCGTGTTACACCATATTCTGCGGCCAGTGTTGTCAGTAAACACTTTGAAATAATATCTTTGATGTCGCAACAGTTGTCCCACTGTTGTATCCTGCTACTGACAGCACTGCAGAGCTGTCAAAGATCCCTCAATGATGGGGTGGAGGTTTCACACCTAAAATTAAATTCTCTTTTGTGGTTTCAAAGCAGCTGGTTGTGTTGCACTGCTGCCATCTTCTGAAGCTATAATTACATCTTGTGATTTCAATTCCTCCTGTAATCTAAAATAAAACAGTTTCTGGTTTTGTTAGCGTTCTCTCTCTCCTCTCTGTTGATATCCTTGAATAATGTTTCTATATAACTCTCTTTCCCACTCATTAACTACACCTTTAGTTATATTACTTAATGGGTTTTTCAAAGTTTAATAATTGAAAATGTCACACTTGATATAAATTAATATTTATCCTGTAGAATGTTTTATTTTGTCCTATAGGCCTTTCTCACAGCAGACATTTTGACTTGTCGTGACTTGTCTAAATAAACTATTTCGCAATATCAGTTTCTGTGTATTTATTGTTTTATTTCTCTTCTTATTTGTTTCTGTAATCAGTGCCTTATTTATTTAGTTCCATATTTATGTACTTTTAAGAAATTCAACAAACCTGTTCAGGTCATGTAAGAAGCTTGAAAGCAGGGGAAACAGATAGCTTAGCATTTAGCATAGGCAACATACTGTACAGACTAACAATGGGTGGAAAGTGTTACCATGTGCAGTATTTCCATTGAAGATGTCTACTTCCTTTTTTTATGTTACGATATTCATTGACTGTCATCAATTAGTCAGGAGGCCATCTTTGGTTTTACCTCAAGTGTCTGCTTTGTGACTTCCTCCAGGCGACTTGGAAATGAAGGTGTGTCCCTCTAGTGGTCACACTGTGGAACTGCAACGATACAATAGTGCAGACTACAGCACTTGTTCACTTGAAGATATTATATAGATATCATCCCTGTAATACATTATTACACAAATTTAAAGCAGGTATTTCTCCAACTTGTTCTTCAAAACACAGAGTGAGTCCATGTCTCACTTATCCTATCAGTGTTTTTACTCTCAAGAATTCTGGGTTGAAGTTTCTCTGTTGATTTATCGAAATAGATCGACACCAATTTTAGAAGACGGTCTTGTTTCTGAATTGTAATACAGGCTCACAGTCTACTGACAATGCACTCAAGCTTATCTGTCTCGTTTGCAAATATCACATCCATACGATTACACCAAATATCTGTTTTTTGCTAAACTACAATATCTCTTTGACTCAGTTTCTAAAATAACAAAGAACAAGAAAGCTAGTGAAAACTCTCAAATAATCATGGAAATTGTATTTAGCAAATCAAATAAGATGTGGGCCTATTATGTCCAAGTTCACATATCATAAATGTATCATTTTAAGTTGTCTGTTGTAGTTTTGGTATGTTTGATGTTGTTGCGATCATTTTTTTATATATCATAACATGAAATATGCATCTGCACAATGTAATGTCATGTTTGAAATGATTATTACAAATAAATTGATTTAAAAAACAACCAAAAAGCTAACTGAATCAGTCATGACTGAGCAAATCAAATAAAAAATGTGCATTTTTCTACGGTGTTGATGGTTAAAAATTTTTACAGCTCCATGTTCTTTAGTTGGAGAAAATACAAATTCTCAAACACGTGGACCACCTTTGCTAGGAACTATTAGAAGACGTGTGAGCAGCACGGTTGTGTTAGTGTGTGACACACGGCGGTGGAACCATGTGGAAGTAGTCGCGTTGACTTCGCAGATGAACGTGCTGTAGATTTTGCAGTTATTATGGGTGTATTTTTGGTCGTTAGCATACAGATAGTGTAGCGTTAGTTGATGTTTTTAATGTTGACGAAGTTAGCGTGCTTTTCATCTCGCTGAATAATAATGGGGAAGTCAAAGGTAAGTGTTGGCCTGTGCTAGCTAGTTAGCCTGACTTGACGAGTTAGCCTCATGTGAAGTTAACACTAGCATTATAGAAGTTGGTCTGTTGTGAAAATGCAACGAATAATATATAAAAACCGTGAAGTTGAAATGCAGTGAGGTGACTAGTAGAGCTAGCTGAAATGTAAGATCATATAGCTAACGTTAGCTAGCATTTTTGCTACGTTAACTTTGGCTTGAATCTGTCCAATGTCTTTTTCTTTTGTCGTGATTATTAACATGTGGATATCATGCCTTCAGACAAAGAACCAGAAGAAAGCCCGAGTGACAGCTAACCATGTGGCCGAGGAGACGTATGGGTCCATCCCGCACTCCTTCGTGTTTCACCGGGGTCAGGTTGGGAAAAACGTGGGTCAGCTCATCGTGGACATGCGGAGGGTCATGGAGCCTTTCACTGCAGAGTCTCTGAAGGTAAGACTAAAATCTGGAGCAGCTGTTTTCAGCACATACGTGTCTGTATACACATGCAAGCAACTGCTGGGTGATGCCATGTGCTTTGTGGAGTCCTCCAGTTGCTTTAAATGGCGTCACAGGTGTAGCTGCACGGTCAATATGGGCTTTATTACAATTTTTTAGTAAAGTATTGAGGTTTGCCTGAAGTAATGTAATATGAAAATGAATACTTAACTGTCTGTGGCTCTATATACATATTTATATACGCTCTTGAGGTGCCCTCGGCAAGGCACCGAACCCCCAACTGCTCGGGGTGTCTGTGCAAGGCAGCCTCTGTCACTCTGACATCTCTGTCTAAAGCATTTATAGGAGCTGTTTGTGCATGTGTGTGTATTTCGGACATAAAGTATATCATCATCTTCTTCTTCCTCTATCTTCCTTCTTCTAAGATTCTCTTTTTTTATGTTTCCACCTGTGTGATTTTATTATCAATAATGTTTCTGTATTTTATGCATGTTTGAATTTCACTGCTGGAGGGAGTGTGTGGCCTTTTCAACTGCAAGCACAATAAATCAGTTTGAACTTGATGGAAGCATCTTTGCCACATCATGCTGTTTAACACCCTGCTTTTTTTTTTTGTCTGTTTCAGGTCAGGAAAAAGAACGTGCTGAAAGACTTTGTGGCCATCGCAGGACCACTGGGAGTGACACACTTCATGATCTTCAGCAAGACTCCCAGCTCTATCAACATGGTAAGATCACATCACACTATAAGCTTGTAGCTCCTCTGTACTGGAGGACTTTCCAGTTTTGCCACATAAAGCCTGTACTACCACCCAACCCCACATTTCTTGTGCTTTCAGAGACTTGCTCGACTTCCCAAAGGTCCCACGCTTCATTTCAGGGTACTCAAGGTAAATACATGAACTCATACATAAGACACATGAACAACAGACGGGCTCAAATGATGACGCTTTAATATTTGACTGTCAGTGATTTTTTTCAAAGTAAACGCACTGATGTGCCCAAACTCCTGAAGTCATTTTAACTCCTAAGTTTCTTCCCTCTCTTACAAAGACTCATTGAACTTTCTTTCTTTCAGTACTCTCTTGTCAAAGATGTGGTTTCATCTCTGAAGAAGCACAGGATGCACGAGCAGCAGTTTACACATCATCCGCTACTCATCCTTAATAACTTTGGATCTGATGGCATGCATATTAAACTCATGGCAACCATGTTTCAGAACATGTTTCCTTCGATTAATGTGCACAAGGTACGTTATTCCAGCCAGATATTATATCAGTGTCACATCACTTTGGTTGGCTCAAGATTCAAAGCCCTGTCGACATGATGAACGTATAGTCTTCTGAGATTTCCTTTGAAGATTTATTAAAAGTAAACGCTTTCTGATTTCTGAATCTTCGAGTCATTCAGCACTGTAAAAGTTCAACCCTGCATTCAAGCCCAAAAAAGTAAGGTTATTGTTGTTTTCCAGGTGAGCCTCAACAACATCAAGAGGTGTGTGCTGCTGAATTACAACCAAGAGACCCAGGAAATTGAATTCCGGCATTAGTAAGTGATATTTTGTCATTAAAATTAAATTATTGTTTTCTCAGTCTTGGCATGTATGTGTGTAAGGTAGTTTGCAAAGAGTTTCACAGCTACACACCTGCACTCTTGGTTGTAGCTGCTCTGACAGAGTACAGAGATGTTGGGCTCAGATGATGACACATTTGTAACTTGACTGTTCAGTGATGTATGTTCAAAGTAAACGCACTGATGGGCCTCCACACAGTTACCAGATGTCTTTTTATTTATTGAGTAAACTTCACACTGACCCACACAATCACGTTCCCAACCTGCAGCAGCCTGAAGGTCGTGCCTGTGGGCATGAGCCGCGGAGTCAAGAAGCTGATGCAGGAGAAATTCCCCAACATGAGCAAGTTTGAGGATATCAGCGAGCTGATGATGAAGTAAGGTTCTTGTGAAGGTGCAGTTCTTTTAGTCCTGAGGTCAGAAGGCACTCAGCTTGTTGATGTTCATCTCTAGCTGTTGTTCCAACATCTGCAGAATTGATGATGTGATCTGATGAACTGTTTGGTGTTTTCCTACAACTCTCAGGGGGGCGAACCTTTCAGAGAGTGAAGCAGAGCAGGACGGGGAGCACAACATAACTGAGCTACCACAGATCTACTCTGGCAGAGGCAACATGGCGTCCCAGCAGAGTGCTGTCCGTTTGACCGAGGTGAGCATACTGAGGAATATAACAGTTTAGGAGTGGGAATCACAGTAACTTGCGATACTGTCACAATAGGTTGCCCATGATAACGATTGATTACGATACAGCGATCCTGCGATATGTGATACATTGCAAAACAGTCATCTGCGATACTCACGATGTGTGTGTAACTGAAGAAGAAAAAATAATCTTAAAATGGAAAAAAATCAAGAATTATGTATTTATTCACTGCATTGTGGTTTCAGTTTCACAGATTTTGGCAACTGAGATAAAACGATGGCCAAAAAAATGCAGTCTTAGCTAGGTCCTCTTTGACACAACTAAGACCCAAATTCTGATCTCGAATTTAACACTTTAAAGTTTCTTAAAAGATTAAAGTTAGCCTACTTATCCAAATATTTATGTTGCTTTTTAAAATCCACTTGAATCACCGCTCACATTGACATGAATTAGATCCACTTTACAGCACTTTCTTAAAAAGAAACAGTCACTTTTAAAGCTGGTTCGCCTGTTCCTCCCATTATTTCCTTTTTCCAAATCAGTTTCTTCTTCTCTGCAAGTTTGTTAACTTCAGTTTATTTAAAGGGACACTTTCTGTTTTTTCAACCAGCTTTGTATCGTGTCTTGTCTAGTATGTGTAATTGAACTGTGATAAACTTCACGTCATCTGACCAGGGCCTAGATCTCCCTGCTACAGGCTGTACTTACACATCTTCGTAATACCCGCCACCACAGATAGTGGAGAAGTGTGTCTCGCTCTCTCAAACTCTGATCAAAGACAAAACTAAGCAGTGCTGATTGAGTATAAACTAAGATTATGTTACTGCACTGCTTATTTCTCACCTAGAATGTTTTCAGAAACATATTTTAGTGCACTGTTTAACTGTAATAGCGAGAGTTTATGAACAGGAAGTCGGCACCATAGTGTTTGCTGCATATTGGCAATGGAGTCTTAAAAAAGCAGATCAAATGGTAAAAGTGAGCAGCGCTGATCGAATATAAACCGTGATTGTGCTTCTGCGTTGCCTATTTCTGGCCTTGTATGTTTTTAGAAACATATTTTAGCTTATCCTTTAATTGTAATAGCAGATCTTTTGTCGGCCGCCAATGTGTCACCCAGACGAGTTCGCATCATGTCACCCACGAGCGGGACCATTTATTGTTCCACTATAGCACTCTGTATTTTGGCAGTTGAAAGTTTTCAGCCTCCTGAGCAAAAGTGATTGCCACAGCCCCTTTTCTGTTTTCTCTGGTCATATAACACCATCTTCAAAAGTATGTGCATCTTTCTACTGCATAGTCTGGGGAAGGATCGTCTTTCCAGTGGTAAATTACGTCTTTAACCCTCATTCATTTGATATATGCCACCATGAGGACTCATGAAATAGTGACTCTTGTCAGATTGGCAGGGGACTCTGTTTAGAGCACCTGCGTGCATTAATATATTGATATGTGGCTCCAGTGTATTGATAATGCATTGAAAGTAATGAGATATAGTCTTGTATTGATATTTTATCCAGCCCCATTTAATGGTTGAAAACAATATGATGATGATGCTTGGATGGCACCTGAATTGTTGCATTTTGTCCTCAGATTGGTCCTCGCATGACTCTGCAGCTGATGAAGATACAAGAAGGCATGGGAGAGGGGAACGTCATTTACCACACCATGAGTGAGTGCACTGTGTTCTTACTTTTATCTCTCTGCTTGATATATTCGGGTGTATATGATGAAAGAAATTGGTATGATTTCTATGATTTCTCTCTAAAAGTAAACGCTTACTGATGCATCTAAATTCCATACAGGCCAATATAAGCTTTGTACAGGTCGTCTTTTAATGAGAAGTTGTTATGTACTATGTTTTTAAGTCTCCAAGACCGAAGAGGAAATACAGGAGATTCTCAACAGGAAGGAGGCCCAGCTAAAAGCAAAGGAGACACGGCGGAAAGAGCAGGAGCAAAATGTTGCTCGGAAGAAAGAGAAACGAGAAGATAACAAGTAATGTGGTCTTGCAAATAATTTGACCCTTCTGCTGTCTCCATTTTTTTTAAATTGGGTGAAGTGTAAAACGGTTTGCTTCCATCCTAACAGGAAAAAGAGCCTGGAAGGCATTAAGAGGAAACGTGCTGAAGCCGAGGCTGAAGAGGACAGTGAGGTGGAGGATCCTGGCACACAGGATGATCAGGCAGCCGCTGTTGAATCTGATGATGAGGTGGAGTACTACAGACAGGCTGTAGGAGAGGAGCCAGATGAAGGTGAATATAGATAGTGTGCTATAAACCATTAGCTCTTGGGTCTTTTTTAAAAAAAAATAAGATTCATTTATTGACCAAGAATTTTTCTTCTGTGCAGACATGTTCCCCAGTGCCAAGAAGAGGCATGGCTCAGACAGGAATCACGGACCTGCCAAGAAAAGGAAGCTGTCACCGGGTAAATCATTTAAAAAAGACAGAGATGCTAAGTCACCCAAGAGAAACAGTCCAGGAGGACAACACAGAGACAAAACAGGAAAAGGATGGAAGAAATCAGGGGATGGGGCGAAACCATTTGGAAAGAAAATGAAACCTGGAGGAAAGGCGTTTGGAGCAAATAAATCTGGTGATCGGGAGAAGAAATTTGGTGGAAAGAAGAAATTCGAAGGGAACAAAACATTTGGTGGAAAGAAGAAATTCGAAGGGAACAAAACATTTGGTGGAAAGAAAAATAAGGACAAATCTTTCCAATCTAAAGGTCCGAAAGGCAGTCAGGCCTTCAAGAAGAAAGGAGCAGGAGCAAAGCAAGGCTTCAAACAGAGGAAAGGAAAAGGCTGAACCTTTTCTTTCTTGCTTCTGGACTTGGACATTGAATGTGTTATTATGTGCAACCACCAGATGGCAGCAAACTTCCAGTTGCCATCAGTGCCTCAGCAGTGACTGAAGGTTGTTTGTGAGACTGTTTATTGCTGAAAATCAGCAGATGAGAACATAAATGCTATATTTTTCACACTGTGTGAGTTTATATTAAAAGTGTAACTGTTCAATAAAGTGTTAAAAGATGAAATTTACAATGTAGTGGATGATTCTGGCGAGTCAGTGAGTTTCCTTGGATCCATGGGATAATTTCAGGGTGTCCTCTATCTTTTCCAGTGGTGCTACCAGAAATGTTGTTTATAGGAGTGGCCTGATGTGGCCACTGAAAATCTTGGGGTGGCACACCAAAACAAAAAGTGAAAACTGAATTTCATTTTTCCATTTTAGGTAGACTATAGGCTATTTGAAAATGATCTGATGTGCGTAGATTAATACCGGTGCAATTAACATTTTGAGTTCCACAACAATCCTGCTTTCTTATGAACCTGTACATGTCTTAGGCAATTAATTGTTCTTCAAAAAGTCTGGTTGCCCTTTTCTTAAAAAAAGATTATCATAGCTTCAATTTTAAGGAGTAAATAGATTGCAAGAAACGAAGCATTTACCAGGAAAAAATCTCAACTTTAGAGGAGACTTGTGGTACCCATAGAACCCCATTTTCTTTGGTATGAGGTGAGAGTTCAAGCGACCCCTTGGAAAATGGCCATGCCTGCTTTTCCCTCACCAAAATCTAGCCTAACTTTGGAGCTTTATTAGCCCGCTTCCCGACAAGCTATGCAGACATGGTTGGCACCTTAAGTTGTCTTCTTTCGCAAGATACCACAGCCT
Organism: Epinephelus awoara; assembly: GCA_035609425.1. Lineage (NCBI taxonomy): Eukaryota > Metazoa > Chordata > Actinopteri > Perciformes > Serranidae > Epinephelus > Epinephelus awoara. The sequence goes on along the minus strand of CM069311.1, from coordinate 18,255,837 downwards.
AGAGTGCACCACAGCCTAGTTTCCACCAAAAACGTAAGGTAAAGTACCTTTAGAACCAAAGGTATACCCTGCTGACATGTACCTAGACCCTGGATCGGTGGGCAGGCCTGTTGTTACTGCTCTGTGCAGCTCTCTCTGTATTTTCCCTTTACCAGTGAAATGATACAGAGGGAAGTCTTCACCTTTTTTATTGTCCACAGAACATGGTTACATGCTGACGTTTTCAGAACAATAAAGAACAGGTTGGAGTGAGTCTCTTGAAGGGATTTTTATGAATACCTGGTTTGCGCATTGAGTCCTTGTTAGGCAAGAGCAGGGGTTTAGTGTTGCCGGGCTGCACCAGACTGCCGTGTCTGAGTTTTCTTTTGTTTAAAGATGAGATTAGATATATGCAGCTCAAATAAGTTGGTTGAATTAATATATATATTTTTTTAATGCTTGAAGGTCCACCCATTACTGAAAGTGTATGTCATCCATGAGACAATAAGAACAAATGGACTGGTCAAAGTTGTCACATGGATTCACACATTGTCAAACTCATGCATTGAGTAACATTACAAGTAGCAAAACTAGCCACAACTCTGCCTTAAGCAAGAGTGACTGTTCTCTATTGACCAATCAATGGATTGCAGTGATTGCACCTTTTAAACCGTACAGAACGGTTCTGTCTGTACCATCCACAACTTTTCACAATGGAAACAGAAAAAAAGTACTGAGCTGAAGTGAGCTGGACTGCTGAGTGGATATGCCGCTTTAAAGACAGCTGACGACCTCCAATTTTTGCCAGGGGTGGGGTAGGAAATTGTACCAGAAGAGCCATGTCCCCCCTCCCCCTCCTTGGGGGCGCCAGTGAACTTTGCTTTTCTTTAAGACAAGACCAACAAAGGCTTCTGGTTTTTCTCATTCAGCTCTTCAACTCTGGAGTTACTTGCAGAGACACACTGGGACTTCACTTTGGAATTTTAAGAATGTGTCCAGCAGGTATGCTTCTCACTTAACTTGAACTTTCTGGTCACCTATTTAGTTGCAGCCCCTCTGGAGAGGCCGCACCTATGACATTTAGGTTTGTCCTGCTGATGCTCCTGAGCTGTTTTCCAGCAATGACTCCATCCAAGGATTAAACTGTGAGTAGCAATGAGACATTTCTTGGGTCAGTTGAACAATACGGCATGAAAGACATAGGGTTAGTTTTTATCTTTTCTAAGACTAACACTCAGGGAGAGTCAAAGCATCTGAAGCATTTTCTCTGTTGTTTTTACCTAAAGATAATGCAGAGTAAGTGGTCATGTCAAGAACTCGCAAAACGGCAGCTTGGTTTGAAATGTATCCTCATTACTTTTACTGTAACTTTCTTTGACAAGGATATTGTATAAACATGTGTCTACTAGCTTAAGCACAGTTACATTATGAGTTAGTGTTCATTTTAAATTTGTTCTCATCTCATCAAATATTTCCAGAGGCCTCAGCAGCACTATAGGCTAGAGAGACATTAAAAAAAAAGCCTATGGCTACATCTTGGGGGAAATGCGACTAAACCACAAGCTGAAAGGATGTGGCTGAGGCATGAAGATAACATAAACTTCGTTTGTCAAACTGCAATATGATTTTCCAGTTAGCATGAATCCAAAAAGCAGGTTTAAATGTGTATAATCATACTTGATAATGATGAATAGAGGTGACCAGGGATGGATAGCACACCTTTTACCCTCTACTGTTTATCTCTTTTATCTTAGAATACAATAACCAGCAACAAATTAAATTTAAAGGTCTCAACTATAAATTCATGTACACAAATGTTCTCTAAAGTGAGGTGACTTGTGATTAAAGTCATATTGTGCATTTGTGCCAACCAGACCCATCGCAGGGTTGGTAAGCACTGTGTTAAAATGTTGAATGCCTAGTTACAAAAATGACACAACCAGAAAACATGAACATTTAATAGAATATCCGCTCATTTCTACAGCTAAACACGTTTAGCAATTAATCTATGCTTCGTCACATTTGCCGCTGACCTTTTAAAATAAAAGTATAACATATAAATAAGAACAATATACATTTTAATCTTTTGGAACAGTTCTTAATCTCTCAAAATATCCTAACAAAATAAATAATAAAATTCTCATGTGACTTTCACATGTGCCCACCAACCCTGATTTCTATGTCTGTTACCCCAAAAGTCAAACTCAGTATCTATCTGTCTGTCTTAACACAGTAGTAAGTTTAGTCCAAAGACTACTGTTTTACTTTTAATGCTATAGGACCGAATTGTCACCCTCACTAAAAAAAAAACAAGAAATAGCATAATAGATTGGTGCAGGTAAAGACAGCAAACATTTCAGTTACGTTTTTGTTTCTTAAAGGACCAGAAAAATAACCACGTGTTTGCGTGTGAACTGCAGATAATCAAACTAAATTTTGCAGGAGTTTGCTGGTAGTTCATCTACATTCATATTTGCAGAGTGATTTAAGGAATTGCTTTTTTGGACTGTTTTTGTGTAAATATTTAAACTGCAAACAACTCAATTAAAGGGAGTATTTTTATTTTTTATTTTACCATTGCTTCTCTATTATAATTTCTCAGCCCTGCAAAACCAAAGATGACATCTGAGGCACTTCCCCATGAATAGTACAGTGTTTTATTTAGTTGTATGACCTGTGAACAAGTTGACATTTTTTGCAATAAACTCATTTGAGTGGCCATTTATGCTGGCATGGGACTTTTTTTTGTTATATTTTGTAATAATCTACCCCTTTGAACTACATTTTCTAAGAAGCTTTAAATAACGGAACTATATTTTTCCTCCTAGTTTAGTTCTGCTTTTTCAAATGTTTACCTAATTGGCAGCTCTCAAAGCTTCTTCAGTGCTGATGCCAGCCAACTCCAGTCTCCCATAAGTTTGAGGTCCTTGTGTAATATGGGATATCATGTCTCCTGTGTATGTACAGCAATGTCTGGCAGTTTGTCTTTTGATTGAGATAAGGAGACTTGCATGGTGCCATGCATGCTCTTAAGTGTCTGACAATACTTTTTGATAAGCTTCAGTAACACCCTTGTCCTGGTGTGATCAAAATATGACTAAGCACGATAGGGAGCATTTTAATCAGTTTTAACACTAAGACTGCGGCCTGTTTATCACCAGTTTGCTTTGCAAATGAAATGCCATGAGTGTCAGCATAGTTTTGCTTCTTCAAATTGCGTAAATGCACAGAGGCCGAGAGAGGAAGTGACTCTCGGGTTTATAAAAGCTCTTGAAGTACCACTCACTCACTTTATTGTCTAAGATGATTGGGATGGTGAAAGAGCTTTTCGTGCTTTCTTTACAGAGACCACACAGGACATGAACTTTCAGGTTACAAGCTTCTTCACAGCACTGACCACTGTACACCTGCCTTTCAGTAAGTGAAAGTTGATATTTAGATTTCTGCTTTTTTAAGTATCAAATTAAGTCTCTATTTTTTTTTTTATTTAAAAAAGGTAATATTCTCTATCATTCAACACTGTATACTGTGTACTATATTGGTTATTAAAAGAACTTCTCGTACTTAACCACAGCAATCAAAGATTTTCCTTATTTAAATCTGAACAAAATGACTTTCATTCAAATTGAATGAACTAACATATTTTAATTTACAGATATTGGACAGTATAGACTGTATGAAAGCAGTTTGATAACTTAGTCCTTCAGCTGAAAGCAAGATGAAGTCCCACTCTGCCTGTGAGAGGTTTCAAATGGCCCTGCTGCCCTCAGTGTATGGAGTTGAGTTCGTCCTGGCCCTGGCAGGAAACCTGTTTGCCCTGTGGCTGCTGGTGGTCAGAGAGAGAAGAAACTGGCACACAGGGGTTGTCCTGTCTTGTAACCTGGCCATCAGTGACCTGCTGTATGTCCTGACCCTGCCTTTGCTGATTGTCTACTACTCACTGGAGAAACACTGGGTGTTTGGTGACGCCGTGTGCAAAATCGAGAGGTTCCTTTTCACCTGCAACCTGTATGTGAGCATCTTCTTCATCATGGCGATAAGCGTGAACCGATGTGTGGCCCTCGCCTGTCCCTTCTTCACCCGATCCTATGTGAAGCCTGCCCACGCCAAGGCCGTCAGTGTCATCATCTGGATCATCGTAGGAGTCATTTCCTGCCCTGTGTTGAAATTTGCCTCAGTTTGCCCTGACAGCAGTAACAATAACAAGACTCTGTGTGTGTCGGTCTGTCGCACGACTCCTGGGGATGAGAGGACTCACTTAACTTACAAAGTGTTTCTTGCTGTGTTTGGGTGTCTTGTTCCTTTCCTGGTTACTTTGGTGTCTTACTGTGTGGTGATTTCGGTGGTGTGGAAAAATGTCAGTATAACCCCCCTGGAGAAACGCAAGGTGGCCCTGTTGGTCTCATCAGTGCTCGTGCTGTATGCCATCTCCTTTGTGCCTTACCACATTTTCCAGAGCTATGACTTCTATCAGAGAATCGCCAATCGCAATGATCTCTCTAACTGTACCGTCTACCGTATGTACCAGATTTCGAAGGGACTGGCAACCCTGAACATGTGTATCCATCCAATCCTTTATATGGCTTTGTTTGACAGTATAAGAGTAGCTTGTTGTGGGAAGAGCCCAGAGGACAACAACGGGGGCTCACTGAGGAAGTAGAGCTGCTGCTTGTCAGCTTTTCTGTGAGGATCATCATTATTTTATGCTGTAAAACTTTGGCTAATTTCAACTCTCTAGTTGTTGTTTTTTCTTGTCGTGTCTTGACTTGTTTTGCTTTATTTCTGAAAGCTATTGTTCTACTAACTTTGAAACATTATCATCTATAATAAAGATATTTTTCTGTAAATGTGCCTGATTTTAATTTAATTTAATTTAATTTTGACGCAGACATTTTGCTTCATTGCAGATGTATCTTCACCATAACAAAATAAATAAATAAATAAATAAATATATATATATATATATATATATATATATATATATATATATATGTGACAGTGAGGCACAAATTTAATTAGGCTAGAGTTAATGAGACGCAAAAAAAAATTGAATTGACATAAGATAATTTAAGCCAGTTCTCTCTGAGGAAGCAGTTTTAATATTTTTAGAGAAGCAATGTTGATTTGCAACTTCCTGGTCACAGGTTATGTAAGGACACGGGCAGTTTTATTTGAAAGATCAACGGTGAAAGCAATGCACAAGAAAAAAAGGCGTGAATAACAGAAAGATAAAAATGATGATAATAATGATTAAAAAAAATGTGCAGCAGAATTAGTTACACGTTTATAGCCCTAAAAAGTAACGCCTTGCTTGAAACCCACAAACCTCTGATTGCTTTTTTCCCCCTTTTCCCATAAATTGATAAGGAAAACTGTTGGTTTTAGCCGGATGTATGCACCACCGCTTTTTATTTCTATCATCCTATATCAGACACTGAAGGTCTACATATTTTCCATTTAACATTTTCATCAAAACACAAAGCAAAAATGTTATTTATAATTTCATATTTCACCCGTGGTGGAAGAAGTGCATTGGTATTTTAATTGAGTAAAAACAAAAATACCACAGTAGAGAAAGGTTATGTTACAATTAAAAGTCACGCACTCACAATTTTACTTAAGTTCAGGAGTATTAACATCAAAATAAACTTGCAGTACAAAAAGTAAAAATTCTCATGGCCTATCTTGGGAAATGTATATTATATTAAGACATCTCAGGTAGTTCATCTGTTTTGTAAAAGGATGGACGTCTCCAGAATGTACTTGTAATTCTTCACACACAAAAAAGGGAAAGTATTGGAGCTGATGGTGCTTATAAGTTAGTGTGCGATGGTTTTATTGGTCCAGCCCATCTGAAATCAAATTGGGCTGTATGTGGCTCAGGAAAAGGAGTTTGACACCCCTGATTTAGATGTTGCAGCCAGTAAAAGTGAGGCGTATTATCATCGTTTTACTGTAGGCTATATACATTTAAAATCTTTATCCATAATAACACATCATAACTTATTTTTGAATGATATTGTGTATTGTAAATCTGATCTGCAAAGTACCTAGTAACTAACGGTAGGCCTTTTACATAAATAAAAGCTACAATATTTCCTTCTGAATTGTAATATAAGTATAAAATAGCAGAAAAGGTAACTTAATTACCTCCCACCAGTAAAATACGTGGTGGAAACTACAGAGAATACAGGACTCTTATTATGAAGGTAAAAGTTAAACTAATGCGATGCTTTTATTGCGGAGTGTAAGTACCGGAAGTGAGTGCATTGGCGGCTCGACTCGGCTCGCACTGCTCCGCTCTTTACGGTCCTGAAGCTAAGCTAGCTGAGAGGATGCCGTCGATTGAATACGACGAGTGAGTGTTTTTTGAAACATTCATTATATTCTGCTTGTGTTGTGGGTCTTTTATCGATCTCATATTGCTTATCAATCTCTCCCCTCCAGCTCCAAGCCCAGCTGGGCCGACCAAGTCGAGGAGGAAGGAGATGAAGGTAAAGAGTTAGTTAGCGTAGTTAGCTTATGCTAGCACATCTCTTGTAGGCTGGTGCCCGGGGGAAGAGGCCGGCTAGGCGGATTCCACTTCCACGTGGTGGTCGGGCGTAATGCTGGAGATAAAACATATAATTACCTGAGATGTTTTTGACATGTAACCTTTGAAAGGTTTGAGTTACTGTCATAAATTGACGGTTAATTATGAAATGTAACCGACAATATGTTATGCTGTGGCCTGCGAATAGTGACGTAGGCAGTGTCATTCACCGGTAACGTTAAGCTAGCTAAACTTTAGCAAGCTAGCTGTGGTACTGTCTTTACGTGGACATAAACGGAACAATTGCTAACTCTGAACTGAATAGTTATGTCAGAAATGTGAATGTATTCGTCTTCACTAATGTTCAAACTGTATGATGTGACTGTGTGATGATGAGATGACACTGGCAATTGCTAGTGTTGACAGTGCAGCATAGCAAAGTGTTGAAAGTTCATTTGTCATTATTTTATATCAGATCCGCGTAATAAAAAGTCAAGAGAGTAGGAAAACTAAGTCTAACTTGTCTAAATATCCATTTGTCAGGCACACTACCATCCCCCAAGGAAACCATCAAAGGAAACATAAAAACCATCACAGAATATAAAATAGATGAGGACGGAAAGAAGTTCAAGGTGAGTTGAGTTTTACTAAGGTTTGTTTTGCATCTGTAAAGGTTGTTAACAGTGCTGGTTTGTATATAGCAGCTCTTACACAGGTTCTGAAATAATCTTTAATTGTACTTTTATCCACGCAATGAGACCAACACTGAGGTAAAAAGACATTTATCTTTAAAACAAAAGGACTGTATTAGTAAATCTAATCTAATTTTTTTTTCTTTTTTGATTTAGGTACATAATGATATCTTAACAAACTACAACCCTCTGTCATTTGGCTTGTAAAACCTCAAAACTACATACATACAAATGCATCTTATATTCATTGGTCTGTATGTTTTAGGTCCTCTGTCTGTCTTGAAATTAATTTACTAGATTTGGAACAAGTAACCGATTAGTTGTCAGCTGTTAACCATCAACTCGATAATCACTTTGAGGACATTTTTAAGGAATTAAAAGATTCCAGGTTATTAAATGTCAGTGTTTTCTGGTTTCTTTATTTCTCTGTGACAGTGAACTGAATATCTTTTGGTTGGGGGGAAAAAAGATATTTGAGGATTTCATCTTGGGCTTTGAGAAAGACTTTTATTTTTACCATTTTCTGACATCTTATTGACCCAACAACTAAACGATTAATTGACATAATAATTGACAGATTAATCAACTATGAAATTGTTAGGCACAGCCCTAATTTTCATTGATAACCAAAACCACCAAAAGAAACCCTCGAGGTCACAGTGCCAGCACTTGTTAGAGCTTTGACTGTATACTCGACTACATTTATACATTTATTACCACAGTAGTTTGTAAGCGCTATATGCTTGGGCATTTTGACTACATGAAATAAAACATTTTGCTTCTATGAAATAAAACTGAATTATGCATTTGCTGCTTTTTTGTCCTCTAGATTGTGCGGACCTTCAAGATCGAGACAAGGAAAGCCTCAAAAGCAGTTGCCAGGAGAAAGGTCAGTGTTTGAATTTAATGTTGTTACATTCACTTTGAAACAAAGACTTTGAGTAATGTCAGGTGTCTTGTATCATATTGTTTTACATACTTTTTTTTAAAGATATTTTTTTGGTGGGCATTTTAGCCTTTAATTGACAGGACAGATGAGTGTGAAACAGCCTTGTACATTGTGCGCCTGCTCTATCCACTAAGCCACCGACGCCCCGTTGTTTTAAATACTTTAAGTGTCGCTGGAGTTTCGATGATTTTGATTTATCCTGCACCGCCATGCACCTTGGAAGTATGTGAAGTTGTGCCAGAAACCCTCGCCCTGCTTATAATAACATTGTTCTCCCATTTCAGAACTGGAAAAAATTTGGCAACTCGGAGTATGATGCACCAGGGCCTAATGTTGCCACCACCACAGTCAGTGATGATGTCTTCATGACTTTCATCTCCAGCAAAGAGGTGAGGGTCTATTTTAACCTTTAGGGTTTTGTGCTGCTGCTCACTGATGTGTAGCTGTCCACATAATGCATGCAGAACGCTTTAATTATTGTATAACTAAGTACTTCATTTAACCTCTTGCAGGACCTGAATGCCCAAGACCAGGATGAGGATCCCATGAACAAACTGAAAGGACAGAAGATTGTGTCTTGCCGTATTTGCAAAGGCGACCATTGGACCACCCGCTGTCCGTACAAGGACACCCTGGGCCCTATGCAGAAGGAGCTGGCTGAACAGCTTGGGCTTTCCACTGGAGACAAGGACAAGCCTGCTGGCTCTGGTACCATCAGCGCACCATTTAAATAATCAGATTTTGATTTGTTTTTCCACAACCCACTGTTTGACTTAGTGGATGGCCGTTCCTAAAATTCTGACTAGTGTGGCCTGTTTTTTTTTCTCTCTTTCATCAGCGGAGCCAGAGCCTGCACAGCCTGCGCAGAGCAAGACTGGGAAGTATGTGCCCCCGAGCCTGAGGGATGGAGGGACGCGTAGAGGAGAGTCCATGCAGCCCAACCGCAGAGGTGGGTGTACGTTTGTTCATCTACTTATTCAATGCATCTATTCTTTACCTGAGCAGTTATACAGCAGCAACATCACTGCCCAATGTAAACAGTATTTTTGTTCACCCGACAGCTGACGACAATGCCACTATTCGTGTGACCAATCTGTCTGAGGACACCCGCGAGACAGACTTGCAGGAGCTCTTCAGACCATTTGGCTCCATCTCGAGGATCTATCTGGCCAAGGACAAGAACACAGGACAGTCAAAGGTCAGTGCTCATCTTACAAAGATCTGCATGTTTAATGTTTAAAACCTTAAAAACAAAAACTCAAAAGGCAAGGTGGTCACATAGAATGAAATGATCAAAGCAGGTGTTTCAGCTTTTAGACTGTAGGCATCATTTGTAATTCTTACACAAATGAAACCGGTGTTTTTTTTTCTCAGCTACTTTTTGTATCTGTTGAGGCCCAAACACAATAAACCAAAACTAAAAAGTAATGGTGACGAAGGCCGACTGTTGCATCACCTCATGTTGCCTGTGTCTTGGCCAAAAAGTTGCACTAGAACACACTGCAAAGACTACAGCCAACAGTCAGGCGGTGGTAATCTTTATATTGTCATTCAAGAAGAGAAACAGGGTAACAGACAGGATGGGTTCAAAATGATAGTGAGCCACCAACAACACAACTCAGTTAAAAGAACACAGTGTTCACCGTACACTGGTGAACAAAATAATGTTGCAGTTGTCTCATCCATCAAATACTTTGTTCCCTGCAGGGATTCGCCTTCATCAGTTTCCACCGCCGGGAGGATGCAGCCAGAGCCATTGCAGGAGTGTCAGGATTTGGATACGACCATCTTATTCTCAATGTTGAATGGGCCAAGTAAGTTATCGTCACTTTAGTCTAGTGTTATTTCATGTTATTTATTCTTGCTGACAATCTTACTTCATTCTCTTTGCAGACCGTCAAACAACTGAGGAATCCATCAGAATATACTCAAGGATGAAGCCAGATTTTATTGTTTTGGTAAAATATGGCTGTTGCTTAAATAAAGAGAATCACAGCTGTCACAATTTCCTTGTTGTTGCTTTCTTTTTGTTTGTGTAATTTTTACATGCCAGGGCAACTTTTATTCTGGCTGAACCTTCACTTCTACACTGCAGTCGTTGGCTTGATGCTATTTTGTCCCGTTACTATCAAGTGCCAACTGAGAACAGGTCGAAAGTGTCGTGTTTCATTTGGAGAAGGTCATGAATGGACTAATTTTCATGTGTGCAAATACTTACTCGATTGTATTGAAGGACTGCTTTGTCACCTGTGTTATTTCCATTTACTTAACCTCACAGACAGCGCAGGTTTTGGTGAGCGTTTATGAATTATCAGTATTTTATACTGTCATCTGTACATTTTTCTGTATAGTGATTCAGAAACTGGATAAAACATGTTTGGCTTAGCCAGTGACATACCTCACAAATCACTGGAAAAAAACAACGTAAAATGCAATATCATATCTGCTCAGTGATCTGCAATATTGTAGCCACATCGGCAAAGATGGCTAAATCTAGTCTTAAATCCTAATTTGTGTATAATAGTGATAATCCTAGTTTGTTAGACAGCAGTTGTTTTTTCCTTAAGATTATATTTTCCCTTTTGCTCAAACAATTGTATTATTTTCTCCAAAGATAATTTTACTAGAGAAAACGAACCCTGCAGCACTTTGCACCTCTGCTTTTACACTTGGTGACCAGCTGTATGTCATTTTAAGACATTTTCTTAGGTCTTTATATCATTACATTCACAATTAATCTTTATGTGACTTTGGCCTCTTTGATTCATGCTTGCAAATAGGAGGTGGCATTATTATAGATATAAAAGGATCCTCAGTGCATGCTGTATTGACAGTATTTTTCTGGATTTTCCTTCATGCACAGCTCTTTGCAGTTACAGATGCACCAGGAGTGCATTGTGCCTGAACTCATACTCAACCCCAAAATACTTTTCAAACCTGCCCAACACGTGGAGGTGGGCGTTGCAAATGCAGCCGTTACAAGAAGTAAAAGCACCTCAAAATGACTCACTTAATTGTTCAACTACTAATTAACACTAGCTTTATTAACAACACGCCTTGTTTGGCGCCTAAAGGTGTGCATCCCCACCTGTGTTGTTAGTCACTAAAATTACTTTAGCTTGTTACAGTTAATCCACTGGAGTTTTGGGTCGAGGAGATCTGTGTTAAACTGTTGTGGGTGTGAAACCAATGAAAAAGCATTGGCACATTTACAAGAGAAGACTTGTGCTGTATTAAAACGATGGTGAAGATCAAGTGGATCAGTTTTGTTAAGCATGTCGTAGCAGTCCAGCAAGTGTTCACTCCAGATGCAGGTTGAAACGGTCACATATGAATTAAAACAATCTGATATGAGCCGAAACGAATACTTAACCTTTACACTACACTACCAGCTTCCTTAACTGCTCAGTGTTAATTTCACTTAATGAAATTCACAAATCAATTTCATAAGAGCTTTATTTGAAATTTTACACATATAAAAACTACATACAATTTATCCGACATGAGGTGAACATTTCTTAACAACATGATGATTAGAAAGCACAGTTAAAACAAAACATGGGATGGCACTGCACAGAACGTCCATGGTGGCCACTTAGTGACACGGTTAAAAGCCAGCTTATTAAAAGAAATGATCGCCTGACACGTCGGCATCAGGATTCGTGACATTGATTGTTGCTGGGAAGGAACCAGGGCCTAATCAGAGACTTCCATCTTCTCTTGTTTGACAGTCTCTGTGGAAGGGGAAAGATGTTAAAAAGGATTTCTGCACATTTGAGTGTTTTGTGTCAATCAGGGAATGTAGAATTCATATCAACAAGTTACCTGTTGCTTGTTCTTCCTTCATTCTGTCCATGACGCACTTCTTAAGCTCCAGGCCGATGGCCCTGGAGAGTGGAGGGGGCACTGCATTTCCAACCTGGCAGAACAGGAAGAAACAATTACACGATCAGATGACAGCTCAGAGTTTTAATGGCATTTAACATTTGTAACATCCCTTGAATTTAATGAAGAAGCCATGTTGGAACTGCTTGCATTTTCATTACTAATATACAGTTGTTTTTGCTTATTTACACATCCAACAGTCATGTGTCTTGCCAACTTCCACTACCACTGTAATTAGAAACCAGAAGTTAAAGAAAAACATTCTCACTTCTGCTTGCTTTTTGAGCAAGCTTTACTGAAGTCGCAATTACCTGTCTGTGTTTGTCCAGGATGTTTCCGAAAAAGCGGTAGGTGTCGGGGAATCCCTGAGAGCGTGCACACTCTCTCACACTGACCACTCTGTGCTGCTCAGGATGCAGAACACGACCCTGAAATCAAAACACTCAGATTAAGATTCAAGAGGCAGGAAATTGGTCACAGGCCTTGAACAGCACTAATTCAACTGTTGTTTAAAGCCCTATTCGCATGGGGATAGTATTAACTGGGGACCTCATGTGATTCAGAAATCAAATTACGGACATCAACATTTTGGCTAAAGTTTATTTTATTCAAACTTGTCTATAAAAACTTGATGTACCTGCTTGCCCATGGGCTCAGGGTTGGTGACAGTTGTGCTGAAGAAGCCATCCCACTCCAGTCTGCCGTACAGTCCGGCCCAGTGATTGTGGCGGTTCCCGGTGTGGGGCAGACACCAGGGGATCAGGGTGTTGAACTGCCTGTCTGCCGGGTCGCATGGCGTCCCTAAAACGACAAACACAATCAGAGATGCCTCCACGCTACAAATGTGAGCTATGTTATCATCATTCAAGCTGAAAACCAGACCCACATACCTCCTGCACAAGTGCAAACACCTCTGAGTGCACCGGTGCTGCTGCGTCCGTTCTTTTTATCCTGGTGTGTGTAACGCAGCTTCTTGGTCATGGTGCCGTCTTTCAGCCGAACCTCGATGTTGGGCAGATCCCTCCAGTCGGAGCCTGGAGCCAAGGGGATGTGCCGCATCCGACCTTCAACCAGAGCACTCATGTCCTGATGACACAAAGACCTTTGTTAGAAACTTATCAACTAGAGAAGACGTGATCACATTACTATCCTACAAAAACTCAGAGCATTTACATCATGTGAATATTACCACCAAGACAAATCAGTGTAAGTCAGCTCACCTTGCAGATGTGATCTCTGAGGATGGGCTGATACTGTGTGCCTCTGATCTGCCTCTGGAACCACGACTGAGGCTCCCCGTTGTAGGAAATCTCTAGTGCAGCTGCACCATTGCGAATCTCTGGCAGGTCAGACATGGTGTCTCTGACCGTGATGGTTCTGTAGATTCCTCCGTTGCCTCTGTTGAAGACAGAAAATTCAGTCAAGTGTGCAGTCACAGCGCAGCATTGTTACGATCTAGTTGAGGAGCTGTACAGGTTTGTCATCTAGAATAGCAGATCAATAAGCAGTGCAGTTGAGGAGGTTTACATTACCGTGTGACATTGCTGACGAATTTCTTCTCGTCCACCACCACACTCAGAGAGCAGGCTCTGGGAGCAAACACGTGCAGAGGCTCAGGGTAACGAGGCAGCTTCTCTCCAGGAGCAGCAGCCAGGATGATGGCCCTGCGGCGGGTCTGGGCGACACCGTACTGACCAGCCTGATGAGGAAGGCAGCAGTGAACATGTTAGTTTTACATGTTTTTATGAGGACTGAAATCATCTTTATTATTCCACTATTTTTCATAGATCCCTACATAACCTGGAAGGAGGAAAAGGTCACTGGTTAAACAACTCATAAGAAAATAAAACCTGTGACAAGGGGTTGCAGGATGACTTTTTGTCATTGTTGGGGATCAAATCTTGGATTCTGTGATCTAAATAAAAAATAAATAGGCTTGTCAATCACATGGCATTGGAAGTTGGACTATAACTAAGGAGTTAGTTGCCAAGCACTGATAACCTTTACCAGGAGAGTTTTACATGTAAAGCGGTTAATGCTATTCAACTGGCATTCGCATGTTTTTTTAAAGGAAGACGTGTAATTTAATAACTTGTATTTTATTTTAACTTTTGTTCTGCTCTTTGGTTAGAGAACATTTTACAAGTAGTCCAGAGCACCCAAGATGAGAACAACATGTTTTCATTGTCCACTGTTTATCCAACAAGAGTAGACAGTTTTGAATTTGAGGAACACAAAAAAAATGCATGATCATATCACATCATATCATCGAATTTAGATTTTGTTTTAGTGTAATTACAATAATTGGGTTATTAAATTCACGATCCCCTGGTCCACTAGTCCCAATTACTGTCATGTCAGTTACTGTGGCTCCCTCTGCTGACCAGTGGTGGGATGTAGCTAAGTACATTTGCTTAAATACTGTACCCAAGTACAATTGAGATCATTTTACTTGAGTATTTCAATCTCACGTCACTTTCTACTTTAACTTCACAGGGAAATGTAATGCTGCTACAATTATTATTTTGCACACAAACCATATGAAAATATACGAGCGCAGCTTAAACAACTACTTGATTGATTACAAAATTAATTGGCAATTATTTGGCTTCTAAAATATGGAGGACAGGCTGCCTTTTATTTTAATCATTTTGATTTATCAAAGTGATATAACTGTTCCTGTATTAAATGCATTTTAAAACTTAGGTGAAAGTATGTAAGAACAATCAAGACAATGTATTTAACATTTTCACTGCAGGGCTTTTAGGACAGTTTTTTTACAGTGAGCTATTTGTACTTTTACTGAAGAAAGTAAGAGAAGATACAAGAGAAATGTAATAGTGTTGCTTCGCATTTTTTGTATCTACTCCAAGAGTTTCCTGTAGTTGCCAGGCACTTTATTGATACGCCATAACAGGAGAATTTAACACGTGAATAGTTTAATGCTGTTCACCTAGATCCCAAGCTGTAAGCACAACTTATAATAAATATTGTTTAGACTGGCGCATAATAGGCACTGGAGTCAAACCCACCTGAAGGACGCCAAAAGTACACTGGTAACCCATGCGTACAAGACAGCGCAGAGTCAGCTTCAGGACCATGGAGCTCTTAAATGAGACGAAGTTCCTCACATTCTCAAGCAGGAAGAACTTGGGTCTGTAGTAATCACAGTAACTGCAAAACAGGAAAACGTATTTTATTTAGCCTACTGCAGGAAACTTGCAACATCATGTTTAGAATATCTCAGGGTCAAGGTAGAGCCTGCTTTTCCAAACACTGACCTGAGATAAGAGACCACGAGGGAGTTCTTGAATTTGGAGTAAGTGCGAGAGTTGAAGCGGTTCATCCCACTGAACCCTTGGCAAGGAGGTCCTCCACACAGCATCTCCACGTCGCCCTTCTGAGGCAGCTTCTGGCCGAGAGAATTCGTCTTCTCTCCGGACATGACCAACTTCAGCAAGATGTTGCAGTCCTCAGTGAACACTGTGGTGCCGGGGTTGTTGAGCCTGAAGGCCTGGGCTGCGGGCTCCCACATCTCGATGGCCCACAGAGTCTCAGATATACCTAAAAAGGCAATCATGTTTTCAGCATTGCACTGAAAAAAAAGCTACAGCTTCCCATACTTGGGAAAATATTTTATGGAGTGGCACAGAACAAGCACTTACCAGCCTGGTGAAAGCCTTCAGAAAGTCCACCGCAGCCAGAGAACACATCCAGCGTGCGATATTTGGGCACCTTAAGTGTCTGTGGTTCATTCTGAGACTCCTGTGGTTCCTGTGCAACTGAAGCCTTCCCTTTGCCTTTACCTTGTAGAAAATATCATCATTGAATTATGATTTTAGAAAGCCTAAAACAAATTTTAGATAAAACAAAATGCATCTTTTATGTCTGTATTTTTACCTTTCCCTTTGCCCTTTCCTTTGCCTTTATGTGCAGCAGAGCGAGCGTGATTTGGAGGGTCTTCAAAGCTTTTTGATTTTGCATTATAAGCCTGTGAGAGAGGAATATGTACATGTTTAAGAATAAGCAAGCACACTACACTGAAGATACGTTCAAGTACGGCCATTATGCCTTCCATTTGCAACAGTCTTTCCATTTTAGCCCAAAATTTGATCTTTATACATCATTTTGCACATTACCGCCTTGATTTTGAATATTAGCCAATTATGCCATACTGCCGATACAAAGCAATAAGAATTGTACCTCCAGGAAATAGAAGCGGTCAGGTCCTCCACTGGAATAGTCCTGGACTGACTCATTCAGGTCCTCTGCGTATTCTACCTGACAGCGTCCAAGCACCTCAGCCATGTTGACCGTCACTTCCTCATCACTCCAGTACAGCTGATTAATGTCTGTGTGGTAACTGGCTTTGACACCTTTGTGAGTGTTCTCAGGTCTGGGAGATGAGACAAAACCAGTTAATTCTGTGCAGACTAAACTCTGAATGACAACCGATTCAATTGTGATTTTTTTTTTTTTTTTTTTTTACCTGTAGAACTTGTAGAGTCGCAGTTTGACCTCTGAGGTGTCAGGTTTCCCGTTGCTCCGCCTGTGGTAGTAGATCTCCTTGATACGCCCGATGCGGAAGGGCTCTGGAGCGTCCAAGTTTGACCCCTTGATGTAGTCTGAGGACTTCCTGTAATATTCTGGATACAGGTCCTCATCCACGTCCTCCTTCCTGTGGGAGCGCTTCACTGGACTGGCGGGCTTCACACTGACAACAAGGAACAGAGGCAGTGAGTGGCATATACATTTTCTTCCTTGTACAATTTGAGTGAATTAAAACATTTTGAATCACTAAACTTTGGGCCGCACGACACAGAATCAAATACCTCGATATTGACATTGCAGCGAAATTACAGGGTTGACTATTGGTGCTTTCAAGTAAAATATTTACAAGATGAGATTCTTGATTACCAATCATCAGTAATGTGGATATGATTGAGCAGGGAAAGGCAAACAGAACAGCTAAAACAGTCTGGCAATGTCAGAAAATTACATCACTGTATTGTAATGCAGCAGGTAAAAAAAACAAACACACACACACACACACACAAACAAAAAAAAACAAAAAACAGGAAAAGACAACAATTATAACATTCAAAATATCCACATACTGATCAGCCCTAACTTTACTCACCTGAAATTAAAAGTGTCAGGCGGCAGATAGACACTGTCTCCCACTTTGAACTGCTCCCCCTGAAAGCAGGCCAGAGCATACAGAGCCTTGGAGTCGTTGTCTTGGTCCGCCAGGGGCTCAAATGCACGTGGCGTTGCCTGTTCGTCTCTCTCTTTATTCCTGGCACAGCTGGAACAGAACCTGAAAGCAAAGGTAAGCATTTCATCAATTTAAAACAAGCATACAAAAAAAAAAACAAAAAACAACAGGCTCACATGTGCAGTACAAATACAGATGAATGGTGCTTACTTGAACTTGCAGTCTTCTGATGGAGTGGTCTTGGGAGGTGTCTCAAAGCGGGCGTACTCTGTGTCATACCAGAACTGATAGAAGAAACTCTTGCCGTCATCTTCGATTACTTTGATATCCACGTCCATGCCACCCTGAAATACAAAATGTAACCATTAGGTAAAGAAAAACGTCAAAGTGCAAATGAACCTGCTGTCAAGTTAACCTACCTCCATGAACCAGTTGTTAGATGGGGCCTTATACATGACGTTAACTTTGCCTTGCACATAATTGAGCAGCATGTCTTCACACTCATCCACGAGCACAAGCTCCAGCGGATCAGAAGACTCTCCCAACACTGTGTGAGTCCCACGATGGAACCAGTGGGCGTGGAACATTTTCCCATTGTTGTCCTCCCACAGAGATGCGATCCTGAGAGGGAATGTGTCATTAGATTTACAGAAGCAACGCTGACAAACTGTTATCAGATAGTCTAAAAATGTTGTACCTTGCTAGATACAGAGGGATGCTTGGATCCTCTGATGAAACCGAAACACAGTCGCCGACCTCCAGCTCTTCATCGTTCACACAGACCTTCCTGTAGTACTGCTTCTTCCCTTCAGTCTGAAGGGGGTGGAGATGAATATATTTTAGATATACACACACACACACACACACACACACACACACACACACACACACACACACACACACACACACACACACACACACACACTGCTGAGTCCTCATGTATGACAGAACAACTTCTCTGTAAATAAACACCTGAATAGGTTCTCCGATCCATGTCAGTTTGCTCTGGGTCTGCTTCTTCCTCTTAGCATGAGGAATCTTTTTAGATTTCTCCACTGGAACATCTTCCTCTTCAATGTTCTCATCATCTTCAGCCTCCTTTACTGCGAGGTTTGGGCATCTGAAACAGAAAGCAGAATTAAGTACTACAGACCTAAGTGTACCGTGTCCTGTCACAGCACATAGAAGCATAACTCTTGCAAGTTTCTGTTCAACATTGAACATTTGCTCTCATCTTCTTTAACGTTAAAGAGTTGATCACACATCAAGCAACTACCGTGAATGACTCGGACCACAAAACTTTTGCAAACACAAGTTGCATTTTGACCCAAAGTTCCCAGGACTTTCAGTCCCTGGGACAACTTTTCAAGGAACTAAAGGCTTGGTAAATTATGTCTGCTGATGTATGGAAAAGCAACATAACAGGGGTTAACTGGAGCACACACTGCAGCCTGCAGTTCAGTATGCCTGTAGTAGTACAGTATTATTGCAAGGTGGATATGATGAATGTAATTCAGAGGAGAAATATTAAACTATCTTCACATTACATCATCTGTTGAGTGTTTCATGGTTATTGAGCTTGGTTATTTGTGCTCTAGAATGAAACTGGTGTACAACAATCAGAAAATAATGTTTTATTTCTCTCATTCACTGTCTCTCTCAAAGCACCATGGCATTGTCACTCTTCTCTCAGCAGTCGCCCAATTTCTCCCTGTTTTTCTGTCTCTTTACAAATGAAATTAGTTTTGCTGTCCGCTTACCGACTCATTTTAAATGTTATCAAACAAACAGAAATGTTCTCCCCTCGTCGTAAAATGGTCCTATATCCCCCATCAGGGACTTTTTGGGATGTAAAATAATGTCTCTGGACTTGATTTAGAGTTCCTGCAGTCAAAACATTATGAGTTCCTCAACAGTTCCTGGTCACTGGGGAAACTTTCTGCGGTCCAAAAGGGGCTATACTTTGAAAAGGCTGCAGATTTAAGACATCTATAGACTAAACTGCTCAGACATCTGCTTACCTTCTCTGCTTGCAAGCCTGCTTGCTTTTGCCACTTCCCCCAAACTTGATCATGTCCTTACAAGCTGTGCACTTGCCACAATCAGGAGATTGGCAAACCTGAAGACAAACAAAGGATATATGGATATCAACTATAAAGAATTACACAGGACACCAATAAAATACACATAAGGCACTGTTGAATTTGTGTTTAACAGTAGGGCTTCACTCTCATAACCCCTCACCTCACAGACACCACAGCGCTGTCTTTTGACCCCACCACTCTCTTTATCATTCTGCTCTATCTGATCAGAGAAGAAGGTGTCAAATATCTGGTACACCAGCGTGGTAGTTGTCGCTTTAGTCGGTCCCTTACTGTCCTTCTCTATCTTTGTTGGGTGGCGAATGGCTTGTCTTCTGGCAGCTCTCCTGTAAATAGAGTAAAGTTTGGGTTCAGAGGAAGAGGTCCATTTGTCTTGACACAAACACCTGATGATATGTGGAGCGATGGCATTATGAAGCCCCTGGCTGTCAACACACCACAGCATCAGGCCATGCAACATAAGAAACAAGCAAACAGAACAGACACAGTAAAGATGTACGATGCAGAGTTCCCGTTAGATGCAACAGGCCAATAAAGTTCTTTTAAAAACACTCTAGCCTGCACAGAAAACAATAACACACACACACACACACACACACGCTGCGTTACAACTAAAGGATTGGAGTGTGCCTTCATTTCATCTGGCAACCACAGTGTTTTTATTTGGCTTTTCAGTAAGACTTCTCAGAAGAATGTTCAAGTCAATTTTACAAGGACAAACTAAGTAGTGTTGAGTTTGTCTCACTAAATGACACTGAGCAGAACTGCAGCCTACCGACAGCCTAAGTGGATGTTAACTTTGTTTTATATTTTGGATTACCGAAATTAATTGAGGGCATCACACATTAAGCCCAAAGTTAAGGGTCAGACCCTGACGGTTCACACCAGTGATCATTGCAGTGGGTCCAGTCTGCCCAGGGTTTATTGTAGACTCAAGTGCAGTGACAAAACCTCTTCGGTCCCGATCAGACAGTACGTTTGTGCTGCGTGGGGTCACTTTTTGTAAGTGTTTCGCCTTCTGATTTTTGTGTTGCGGAGTGCCTCATGTTCTTGGCTCTTTGCACCTCATGTTCTTACAGGAGAACCCTGAATGCCTCAGGTTGAAAAAAAAAAAAAAAAACTAATTGAAAGTGGAAATCATCACTGGCGTTTTTTCCCTATTGTCCAGTCAGATGAATTGAGAGGCGGGCCTTCTGTGGCAATGATACCAAGAGGTAGTGTACAGTGTCAATCCATCACCCCAGGCGAGCTGCAAGAGATATCTGAACAAACTCTAGCCTTATATACACTTTCTAACATTTTACCAACCATAATTAGGCCCAACGACTGACGGCAGATTGTCAAACTGTCCCCGACTCATCCTAAAAGAAGCCTTGAACCAACCAAAAAAAGGTGACGCAAGGCACATAATGCACTCTGATCAGGGCAAGCTTCAACAACAACAACAAAAAAAGGCAGTATGTATGCCTTGTATTTAGACATCTGCAACACTGTGTGATCGGGGCCTCAGAAGACACTTGACATTCAAGGCTTTGGCCTATTCTCTTTTGAGAAAAGAATTCTGCATGAAGATCAAGTTTAAACTGCCAATTATCTTCTAAGGGTCACTCAAGCCAATTGGTGTGTGAAGTTGTCTGAATTTGTTTCTTTATATGTAAACCCACGTCAAGACCTTTTTTGTAACGTTTTTTTTCCTCCCTTTAAAATCCTCAATTTATTTTTTATAATTAATGTGTAGAATTGGTTGTGACTAGTAAAGATAACTTATGGACACTGGTCCACACACACACACACACACACACACACACACACACACACACACACACACACACACACACACACACACACACACACACACACACACACACTAGTTACGTGGCATGAATTCAAATATGCCAGATCAACTAAAAGAAACTGATGTAATGGCAAAAAAATTAAATAAATACAACTCTAGCGTGAACTCTGGTATAATGCTCTCTTTGTCCATATAGCGTCTAAATGCTTCACACTAAACACACCACCATACAAGCTAAGGATGCATTCACAAGGCCTACCTACCAGTACAGCAGCATGCTGCATTAGGAAATGTCAAAGGAATGTTAGACATTAGGGAGAACAAGGAGTGAGGAGCAGAAATACAGGAATACAAGCAAAAAAAATAAAAAATAAGGCCGCTCGATAACTTCAAAATCCTGAAGCATTTGTGTTGCAAAGGAGCTTCTGCTAGAAAAAAAAATGGGAGGGGAGTTTTCATTTAGGTTACATATGTAGCATGTGCACCACTCATGTTTGTTTCCACTTTAGCCTAAAGTAGC
This sequence comes from Epinephelus awoara, assembly GCA_035609425.1. Taxonomy (NCBI): domain Eukaryota; kingdom Metazoa; phylum Chordata; class Actinopteri; order Perciformes; family Serranidae; genus Epinephelus; species Epinephelus awoara. The sequence goes on along the minus strand of CM069311.1, from coordinate 18,234,165 downwards.
TATGAAAAGCTAACGTATGCTGTATGACTGGTACAATAAATGATAAGGAACCAAATCGTAGTTATCTCTCAGCTGTACCTCTTCCCGAGAGTGACTCCTGCGAGCTTGATCAGGTCTCTCATGCAGGGAGTGACAATGATGGGCTGCTCATCAGAGTCGCCGGCCTCATCGTAGCTCTCCACCTGCTCCACCACAAACTGGGCGTGGCGCAGCAGCGTGTCCTCGGTGAAGCAGTTGAAGTTTAGCCCTGCAGGAGGCACGGTTGTCTGAGGGCAGGAGGAACGTACGTTAGTCAGCATCCTGGCACTGTGTTGCAGCGACAAGTACTGCATCTTGGGATCACGTACGTCTTTACCTCAGAAATATTATACTGCTTGTGTGTGTGAGACCACGTGTTAGTATTTACCATTTATGTTGATTTAAAAAAGTCTTGTTTCAACAGTTCATGCTTTCTCCAAAGTTTATATAGTTTCACAGTGCCCTGATAAGGCACTGATAAGGAGTACTGTATTAATTACTCAGTCTGTATTTGATGAACAAAGATGACTGGTCCTCACCTCAATCTTGTTCAGAAGGTCCTCATAAGTAGCGTCAGGATTCTTCTGGAGAAATTCCACCACAATCTTGCTCATATAGATCTTCTCCTGCATCAGTGCAAAGATGGGCGCGTACTCCTCGCTGGACTGCATCAGGATATAATCGGCAAAAGCTGGATAATAAAGACGGAAACAATTAGCACATTTCACAGGGTAAAGAGGGTCAAATAAAATTAGATTTGGAGCCGGAAACTTTGCTACCTGTAGTGAAACCAATGAGAGCTTTTTCTCCACCATCAAAACCAGTGATCCACCAGGCATTGATTGGTCCGAGCTTCTTTGCAGGAACACCACCTGAAAAGGAAAGTTTTCATTCATTCTCCGTAACAGCTTTAGGGGTCACGGGGGGCTGGAGGCTATCCCAGTTTACACTGGGTGAGAGGATGAGTACACACTGGACACGTTGCCAGACTATCACAGGGATTATTTACTAGTTTCCATTCTTGAAATGTGGGATTTCATACCGTCCAAACAAGGGTTGTCGTCATAAATGGGTTTGACAACACAGCTAAAGTAGAGCTCCACGTTCTTCTCAATCAGCCCAGAGTCAAATGGACAAAGATGGCCACGCTTGTCATAAACACTGCAAGACATAAGAGGTAATACCATAATTCACTCAGGTGCTGCAATACAAATGCGTACAAGATAAGAGGGGACCTGTCTGTTCCTCTGAACTTGGCCAACAAGCTATGTGCCACCTAAAAACACTTAAGACTGATGAAGAATCACTTGCCTGAAGTTTGTAATCTTGTGCTGTGGCAGGTCCTCATAGCTCTCGAATCCGTCCTCATTTGAGTCAAACAGGGAAAGACGCTCATCTGTTAACATCTCTGGCTCATCCAGCTGAAGATGGAAAGAGCAGAAATGTTTCAGGTTTAAAATTAGCCTTTAAAATGTAGTCCATAAAAAAAAAAAATTGGGGTTTTACAATTTACACGTGCGATAAAGCCACTGCTTAAATGATTAACTCTTACCGCATTATCGGGATCCCCTTGAAAGAACTTGAGATCAGAGTCATCCAAGTATTGTCTGCAGTCTGGGCATTTGGGAGGTGGTGTCTGGTAATAAAAAAATAAAATAAATAAATACATATACAAGGTGTGTCAGCACAAACTGTCAATGCTTACAAAAATATTAACAGCTATGAAACTGAGCTGAACAATGCGTTTCATTACCTTTGGAGCAGAAACCGGCTTAATCATCTCACTCTTTGATTCTTCTGGAGCAGCACTGCACAAAGAAAAATATTAATACGTGCACTTGTGTGAGCTCCATCACCGTCACTGATGTTCAGAAGGCACAAGACTTACTTTTCAACAGAGTCCACTTTAAGACGCTTCTCCTCCCGAGACTACAACAGATTGGGGAGTGTGGACAGTGTTATATAGCAGACATTTAGAATTGAAACTCTTTATGTTTAAACATCAGGGGTACATAAAAATTCCTCACCTCCTGAACTTCCTCTTCCTTCACCTCAGTTTGTTTAGTAGTAGCTTCTCCATTCAAGTCTTCCGACTTGCGCTTTTGACTGCAAGACAGATTTACTGTTAAACCAAATTCTTTTTTAACTTGCTGAAAAAGTGAAAGTATGAGACACACAGGATGAAACTCTTACGCACACTTTAGAGAACATTGACATGATGGTTGGCTGTTTTCCAGTGTTTCTTGTAACCCTGGTGCTGGCTGGAGACTCTTCCAAAAGGGGAAAAAACAAGGTTGAGTATTCCCAATACCAAACCTTTGACTCATCTCCATCTTGAAACGCAGCTGCTGCATGACAAATACTACGTGCTTACTTTTGGAGTCAGAATTTGACTTGCTCTTGCGGCCACCCTTCCCTTTGGAAGCAGTTGGCGACTTGACGGTCTCCTCTTCTTCCTGTACGTCCATGGTCACATCCTCGCTGTTCTCCTCTTTGTGGGAGCCATTTGTAAAGCCGTTCGTCTTTCCGTTCTGCTCCACGCCATCGACATGGGAGCCATTTTCATGATGAAGCTCTTTTCCCAGCAACGCCTTTACTTTAGAGATGTAGACCTCCTGAGGAAAATACATGGCATACGACACACGTTACAGGAGAAACAATAAGCAGAGAAATTTCTGGATTGGGATAGCGTCAAGAGTCACTAACCATTGAGATCTCTGAACTTTTCATCTTCTCCTTCAGGCTGGTCAGCTGGTCCTGAGCATCATCATGAAGGAAGTCCTGCACCAACTTGAGCTTCTCCTTCACATGATCCTTGAATGCCATTTTAAGAAAAAGCTCTGGTCAGAAAAGCCACACTTTTAGCCTGTTTAACTAATGAAGCAATATATGGATTTATTGTTTTTGAATGGTAATGGCATGGATACCAATTTACCGAATAAATCCTTGACAACATTTTAATTTATACACTGCCGTATCAAAACTTGGAATCAGATGTATCTGTGATGACAACTTTATTGATGCTTGTCAGCACACTAAAACTCATCTTAAAGATGACATCATGACTCAGAAGTGATGATATCTTCATGACTCTTTGGGGAGTGATAATGCTCAAGATATTAAATCTAAATGACTCAATTAACTTGATGAGGCACTCCTTAGAGTTGTATCTAGATGGCATCATCTGTACAGTTCATCACTTTGCTTTCAAGCTCATGGAGAGAATCATTTTAATTCACACATTATAAATGAACTATACAATACTACAGATTTAAGATGGTGAAATCCAGTTAAGAGTGCAGCTTGACTTAAAGGTGACAGAATACTGTGACCCTGAGGTAACAATCATTTTCAGTGGTGTTGGGATCCCCATACTGAGCGATCATTAGCAGGAACAATTAGTGAGCAGCTGGAGTAACCGACAAAGAGACTTGCTTGCTTTCAAAAGCAGTAAGAAGAGAAAACCCACCTCGTCTGAAGCTCCATCCTCATCCAGCACCTGCAGCCTGCGAACAACGAACACGTCAAAACAACTCCAGGGTGAGTTCATTTAGGTGCACACATCCTGACAGGGTTTAGCGGTGAAAGCAGTTTGATAGCGAGCTAGCAGGAACATAAGGAGCAAAACTTCCTGAGTGGCGCCAAATCTCACACGCTGCTCCATCCATTGACAGGCTAAGATGCTAACTGGCTAACGGTAACAGGAGGCTACGCTAACTGTGTATGCGGCATCAGCCCTGACTGTCAAGTGACAACAAGCTAACGCTAGCTGCAGCTGCTAGCAGGAGCAAAAGGTAAAAGGGCAAACCCGCTCACGACAAGTCCAGAGCAGCTCGTTACACGGGCTTTATTGCTGCTGTTGTGGCGTTTGGACCAAGACAACAAGCTGCATGCATGCTACATTATCTGGACATTATTAGCATTCAGGATAGAAACGTTAACGTACCTTTTCCTGACATCCTCTGGCAGAGACAGGGAAGTCCTGGATGGCATGGTAGACAGCTAGCAAAACGTGTGAGATAAAAGAGATAAAATCACTTTAAAATCCGTTAAAACAATGATTGAACCCGCCGCTGGTCACTACAGTACGGCTCCACAGTCACTGCCTATCGCGTGCTGTTTCTTGCAATGGATGCTATAAGCAATTCGGGCGCGCGGGCCGTCTTTTCGCGCGGAAACCCGGGTGTTGTGGAACGTACCACTACAGTGATCCATGGGGGAGACACTTTCCATGTAGGACGAAATATCTCCATACTTAATGCATCGTTTGATGCGAAACTCATTTTGGCACATCATCATCATCATTTAAAACACAATTACGACTATCACGTGGTTGCATTGTCAAAATATGTTATTCCCTTAAAATCGAACAATCAACCCGACTCACCCCTACTGTTTTCCAGATGTTGTGGACAACTGACCAGGCGGAAGCAATCTGAATGTTGTTTACTAATTAGCTACATTGGCAATAGATGGTCTGGGTTAGAGATGGGACACATCTGCACTTCTGAATTAACGTATTCAATAAATGATATTGTTCCCGCAGTGAGCAATAGAGTAGATGTGTTAGTGCAGAGCAACAGCTGCACATGACTCACTTTTCAGCTGTATTTTATGTCTGTGATTCAGATCTTGGCTGGGTCTCTCTTTGTCTCCATCTTTTATATGTAGACTAGATGAAGAATTACATTTGAGCGTCTTTTGTGATTTTATTTAGTAGATTTAAAAGTGGAGAAAACATCCTTTCGACATGGCTAGCTATACGCCTATTTCACCACAAGGTGGGGCTATGTCCCTGATAATCTGGGCATGGGGGGCTGTGGCTTGTTCATAAAAATACAGATACATAAAGTACTTTATTAATCCCAGCAGGATTTTTTTGTTACAGCATTTTAAGAGTATTTAAGACAAGATAAAAAAAAAGCAAAAAAATATGCAATATTTATAAACAGTGACTTAAATTAAAAGTTGCGGAATTTTATAGGACATCATGGGAAATAAGAAATCATAACTCATCAGGACAGTAATATTTGAAAGATTGATATATATACAATAAATATTATTTATAAAATATTTTGATCTGCTTTAATTTTTTAACTTCTAAACTTGCCTTGTGTCAGTAAACACATCCCTTGTGCAAACAAGGATTCACAACTTGAGACAATTATTAATTAAAAAAAAATGCATTACAAGCCTTTAAAATCTAAAACTAATAGTACATACTGATAGCATTAGTGTAAAAATGTAGTGTACTGCTACAATAGTCTTTGTTGTCAATTCCATCAGATTTCTACAAAAACATAATTTAATCAGACGTAAAAGAGGTTAGCTAGACTCCTTTTGGCATCCATTATGTATGCTTTTAAAAAAAAATTAAATCATTGGGAGGTTAGCCCATTACAAGGTTTAATAGTTGAGGCTTTACTCTGCCTTACTGAAGAGTAAAAAAAAAAGGAAAACATTCTCAGGTATTAGTGATGTACATATGCACATGTGTGAGGCAGGCATAGTGTAAGCAGTGCAATATTAACTGCAAAGCAAAGTAAAGTAGTTGTGGTTGTATAGATCAGATATTTGTCTTTGTCAAATCATGGTTGTGATTCCTCTTGCTGTCATATTGTACATGCAAATCTAACTTGCCCACATTTACCACCAGTCTCCTCACATAAAGTCAATTTATAGACCTATGTATATTGAGCACGGATCAATTTTGCATGTAGTTTCCATGCAGTTTAGGTAGTTGTTTGTGTGGGGTGTGTGTACTATATTTACATACCAGTAATCCGCCAGAGATATACATAAGTATGTTTTTTTTTTCTTTTGTTCATGTTTAGTTTAGTTTTAGTATTCCAAGCTGTTCCATTTTGCAGGGACAAACCCACATCTGTCTTGTGTGCTGACTTAAATGTTTTGTGTATACAACTTCACCTACAGGTTTCTGAGTCTGATGTCATATCCTGCAGGGCACTGGAAAGACTTGGCAGCCTTCCCGGCAGCGCAGCCTCCTGGGGCTGATTCAGCCAATGTTCCCACCCAGGAATCCTGGACGTCTGACAGGAAACAAGCCCAAGTCTCCCAAGGCCGCTGTAAGTCAGCCTCTCCACTCACCCAAAGTCTCCCCCTCTTACCCCGAAAACCTCTCTCGGGGCCTTTCTTTATGCTTCTCTCAGACAAACTATCTTACAAATAGACATTCTTCTTCACCACACCCCATTTTCACCCTCCCTGCCCTCTGCCCAGCTTCCCATCATAGCCCGTCTTGCCTTAGCCTTTAAGCCATGGAACAACTTTATTAGGTAAGAGAGCCATGATTAATGGCCAGGCAGCATTTGCATGTACAATTTCTGGCTTTCATGTTGAAGCTAGTGTTTTTCTGACCTTGTCAGAGCATGTTTGGATTAAATGCTGCATTTTGAATACTTCTCAGATCTCGGCACAATAGGGAGGCGTCTCAGGACCTGCAGATAAGCTACAGCTGCAGTCAAATTGTTTACAGCTAAGAATCAACTCGAGGCACACATACACGGATTCTTTCAGTATTTCATTTATTTTTTAAAAAAGGGAATGAAATTAACAAAAAGTTTATGTACCTACATTAGTGTTTCAGATTGTACCGATTTAACACAGGCAGCGTGCTACTGGACACAAAAGGCTATTGCACACGAGACATTTCATACAACACAAGTCATACATACTGTACAAAATTACATACATACTTACATACAAACATACATAGTTATTAATGTATTTATTATAAAAAGTCAGAGAATCAAGCAACACAATGAAGTGACGGGTACACAGATTTAAACACCTCTCTATTTGAGAAAAAAAAACTGTGGGAAAGCAAACATCACTGAAGCTGCCAAAGTGCTTTTCACCATTTCTACTTGGTCATCTAAATGTAAAAGTCAATATAAAAAAAAAAAACACTGAGGGAGAGAAGAGTTTTGAATGTGTGTCTACAGGAAGAAGGTTAGTGTAACCCTGAACAACAGGAACCGGACAATGAAAAACAGGACTTCCTGCTGCTTAAGGAAGTTACATGTTGTAGGATGTCAGAGAACGAGGATGAAGGTGACCTCCCAGGGGGGCACATCCCCCCCTCTGTGCATTTATAAACTGCATCCTCTCCTGTTCTGTAAGGGAGGTGAGGGGTCTTTGGAAAGATGAGACATGTTTACATCTTTAGCTGCACAAGGCATATGGCTAACAAATCAAACCAGGATGTTCACGACAACTTTTTTTGTTCACGCTGCTATTTAAGACTTCACAGTGAGAGTGACTTACCCTGTTCATCCCACTCTCTGCTCGTCAATGACTTGGTAATTCAAATTGATGATCTATAATACTGTCAACAATGGAGCGCCAGCCCCAAACACTTCATACATACATTCAGCCTAATTCCCCAAGAGAAAGGCATAAACAGAGCCAGCACATTGCTGCTACGTCGCTACAACACTGTCAGGACATCGGCCCCATTAGTCAAAGCTGCTGGACAGCTGTCACGGGGCACAACTCATCAGTGCCAACTCACTTCAGGAAATGTGCGTTCTGATTAGGCCTTCCTCGACGGAAACTGTTAAGGTACAAAAGACAACAGTAAAAGCAAGAGGGACAGATTATGAGGAAGAATGAGGGAAGGGATGTTAGTGATGGAAGCTGGAGCTGGAATATATCATACATACATTAACACTTACAAATAAGTTAGGATTTCATGCATTAAATGTAAGCAGATTATGTAAGTTTGTTGTGGTTAATCAAATGGTTTAAGCAAGGTTATATAGGGAATATATAGCCCTGGTTTAGTTGAGGGAGCACTCGCGGTGTTTTGGTTGCGCTGGAGTGCAGTGCTGAGTGAAGGTGATCACTGTCTCCAGCCCTGCAAAGAATGAATAAAGGATCTGTGGGCCTAATGTTTACATAAATCAGAAAAGAAGAGTAATGTGGTTAAACCTTACGAAGGACAACAATCTCTGAAGTAATCTACAAAGTGCAACTTTGCAAGCTTTGCATTGATTCAGTTCTCGACAGGACCAAAACATCTCACCATAACTATGATACCATGCATGTTATGTCTCTATTTTTGGCTCTTAATAGGGGTTTACATGTTTAGGAAGAAAAACAAAAACAAGATGACAGGCATATACATGAAAATGGTTTGCAACTCCATATTAATTAATGAGAGTACCCATGAAAAAGCTATTTTCACATTTCTAAATTGGTCCCCCTCTTGAAATATTGTGTTTTCCCACCTGCTGCGCGGGTGAATTGATTGAATGATGATTGTGAATTCACACAACTTTGATTGTAATAAACAAAAAGTCTGCATTGTGGCCTTGCCAGGCATCTCAGTCCAGGGTGTGCTTGCTTCTTTTTTGACATCTCCCCATCAAATCACAGCCTCTTTTCTTGATCTCATACACACACATACACACACACACACACACACACACACGCACACACACATGCTCTCACTCTCACACACACTCAAACACACTCAAACACACACACACGCACACACACACACACACACACACACACACACACACACACACACACACACACACACACACACACACACACACACACACACACACACACACACACACACACACATCAAGTACACTGATGTTTTTGCACCATATCAAACACAGGTGGTACAATCTTGCATGATTGGCGTGGTCTGGTGTTCGTGTTTGTGGGTGCAGTGTTCCAGAGAGCTGGAGCTCTTTAGAGGAACCAGGCAACGGTCAGATGGCCGCCCGCTTTGCAGCACCCCCCAGCAGCACAACACACGCAGGAACTCCTTTCTCATGTCCTTGCTGCGCAGTGTGTAGATCACTGGGTTAAGTGCTGAGTTCAGAGTGGCAAAGCCAAAAAAGATGTCTGCTTTGGAGAGGATAGGGCAGAATTGTATCCTGCAGGATGAATCTAGGAGGAGGATGGTAAAAGCGGGCAGCCAGCACATGATGAAGACACCCAGCACTATGGTGACAGTTTTCAAAAGGGCATAGGCCGGTGAGTTGGTCGCTTCCTGATGGCTGGAGCGTACAATCAAATAGATCCTCACGTAGAGGATGACAATAGAGAGTAGTATGAGGCTGAAAATGGTCACAACAAAGAGGATGTATTTTTTAGAGTAGAGCGGCAATACAGCTGAGCACTCAGGGAGGTCGTTGATGCAGTTCCAGCCGATGATTGGAAGTCCTCCGAGCAGGATGGAGGTGACCCAACAAGCTCCAATCAGGAGGAACATGCGGCACGTTTTCGTGGAGCCGTACACCTTGACCTTGGTGATAGCAATGTAGCGCTCTATGGCTATCGCCAACAAGCTGAAGACCGAAGCTGCCAGAGCGATAAATGCTGTGCCCTCCCGGATGAACCACTGCACAGGCTTCAGGTCAAAGGTCCTTGATCCTGATAGGAAAATGTTGGCTATGTAGGCCGAGCCCGCCAGTAGGTCAGAGAATGCCAGGTTGCCGATGAAGAAGAACATGGCAGAGTGGAACTTCTTGTTGCGGCAGACGGCAATGAGGACCAGCAGGTTCTCCAGGATGATGATGGTGCAGAGGACCACGATGACAATGTTGAGGGTGGTGAGCTGCTTTTTGTTCTTGATTCTTTCAGCAAGGTCCTGAGTGGTCATATTCTTCGCATAGGCATAGTAGGAGTGGATCAGGCTCTGATTGTAGTACTGGGAATACTTGCTCTTCATGGTGACAGGGTGGCAGAGCACAGCGGCTTTACGGCAAAGATTCATTCACACAGTGGAGTTGTGCAGAGCGTCTAAACCGTTAATCATTGCCTTTATGGAAAGGACAGGAAGAGGGCCCAGGCTGGGAGGGAGACTGCCTGTCCACAGTCACGTCTAGGGAGCTCTATGTGGGTCACCTGCAGACACACAGAAAGGAAGAGAAGGCCCGTGTTACTGACAAGGGAAATTCAGTTGCACTTATGAAATAAACTGTGACAAAGCAAACATACATTTTCAACAAAGCAATGCACTCGCCAAAGTAAAACTCTCCCAGCAAAACAAAGTAGCCAGGCAACAACCTGTTCCTCAGCCTGAGCAGTGGAAACTAAACACTTCAAGTCAAAAAGTGGAGGAACTGCAACAGACCAGAGGTTCAAAATGAACACCCCTCATTACAAAATGTCCCTGAGGTGATTTAACAGGTAAACAGATTCAAGAAGAGCTGGGATTTACACTGAAAGCAAAGAGAACAATCACATGACATGACTGAATGGCCACACAGAGAACAGACTGCACTCGCTGAGTCCAGCCCAAACTGCACACCCACGCAGGCAACAGTTGCAGCTTGTTGCGGCTTAGAAGGAATGGAAAGTAATAATCCTGTGGTTCACTAGGGAGTTGTGCGTTATGATAAAAAATGACTCTGTGGGGAAACTGAAATTCACTCCAAGGAACATTATCGTGCAAAGATCTGCCCTTTCTTGGGTTGGCGAACCTGTGCAGGCAGGGATCGTCTTCAGGTAGAGGAGTAAATACCCCGCGTGTGTTGGTGCTGAAACAAAGGGCTAGCGCTTGCAGTCTGAAGGGGACATTCCTCTAAGCCTGTCCGAGCACTCGGCTGTCAACACATGGCATTGTTGTGGGGAGAGAACCATTCCACTCCAGTGAGCTACCTCTCGAAACTTCAGCATAGCTTGTGGATCAGCCAGACCTCCTCATCCCACCCTGCCCCTTTCAACCAGTTCACACAAGCTGACAGCAAATCAAATAAATGCCCAAGAGGAAAAGGTGGGAGTTTCCCTGACTTTATTAGAAAAAGGCTTTGCAAGACTTGATTGTGGCAAATCAAAAGAAAACCAGAAACCATTTGCATGTATCATATTACAGTATTAAAGGTCCCTTTATTAAGCTCATTTTCAGGTTTATACTTGTATGTTGGGTTTCTACTGGAACATGCTTGCGGGCTTTCACACTAAAAAAACACAGTATTTGTCTCATGCTGTCTGCCTGATTATAACTGTATTCACCCTCATTCAAAAAATTGGTTTTAGCGCCAGTCTCTTTACAACCCCCTCCCATAAAAGCCCACTCTGCTCTGTTTGGTCAGTATTCCTGTTTCATGTGTGCTTGTGGCACTTCTGCAGTGTCATTTCAGCCGAGGAACGACTGCAATGGCACTGTAGTGGCACTTAATATAATTTAGTTGTGACGTCACAACTTCTCGGAAGTCCTGACGGCTCGTTTAAAGACGAAGGTTTATGAATACAACTGCCTGCATTTCTCTGTATATTGAACATTTGGATACTTTCACAGCATTTATATAGCACCTATGACTAAATGGAAATCTAACTTTTTACATTATGTATTTACACACTAAAGATTTTCCACATCAGGCCCAGACACGCCAAGCCTACAGTCGGCTGTTGGTCAATGTCAGGCTGTCTGTGAGTGACTGCTGCCCTAGTTTGTGCGGTGTGTCCTGCACCTTTGGATCCAGTCGGCCCTTGTGGGCTTTTTTTCAGCTCAGTGCACAAGAGGAACAAAAAGTCAAAGTCAAGAGGGCGTCAGATCGAAACAAAGTTGTCGGGTAAGATCATTTTTTAGCCTCTCAGCTCTTAAGCAGAAACGGTTCATAATTATTTGAGTTATTGTTTGCTTTGTTCTTTCAACACTGGTTTGTGTTTGTGCTAACTGGCTAACTAGTGTCTTGAATCCATCCTGCCTGTCTTCCTGTTTCCTTTTTTAAATAAGGAATACAGACTACCACCTCCTGCTGGTATGAGTTATTTCCTCTTTGCAGTCTTTGCGGTGTGTTGAAGGGGAGGTGACGCAACAGTCACCTTTGTCACCTCTCGATTTTTGATGTCGGTTTGGTGTGTCAAGGCCTTCTGTCTTAAGGTGGTTTGTGGGCATATGTTGTTATACTCTGAATACATTAACAAGCTTAATAGTGAGAAACCAGATGACCTTTGACCTAATAAAGTGTTAAGTTTTGTAATAACGCACCCAAGCAAATTAACAAAAACCTTGTGAACCATTAATGTGGCATCAGATTACTCAGAGAGCTCTTTTTTTTAAGGAGAAACCAATAAACAAAACAAAATAAAATGGTCTGCAGCTCCAGGGCTGAAAACAAAGGAAAGCTGGAGGCTCTGGAAATCTAATTAGAGGTGGAGCTAGTGTCTTAAACCTGTCAGAAGCAACAAGATCTTTCAGCAGACCAGCTCCAGAGGTAATTCAACACCGATGCTTCCATTGCTCATCTTCGGCAGCTATAGCTCCTAACTGGAAACCTTCAGTGGAAACTGGGGCTGAACTTCATCTCTGTTCTGCTTGGGCAAAACCCCAAAAGACTGAAAGATGGAGAGGGGACGAGACAAAGCCAGACAGAGAGCATGCATGTGGAACGGCATCTGGACACAAAGGCTGGAATCTGAGACATCACTGTGACGTCCGCACACACAAACTCATCCATGTGACGCGTTGCACCGCGCGGATCCTCACTCTGCATGTGCACAGAAGTCTCTCTTCACACATACGGCTAATTGTGACAGACACAAAGCATTTCCCTACACACAAGCAGGTTCGACACGGAGCTGCTATTGGTTGCCAGCACACTGTTTCCTCAAGCAGGAACAAAGAACAATAGGCTCCTTCAGTGTGGATAGCACTGCCCTTCAGCCTTAATAATGGGACAGCACACTTCCATTTGGCTGATGCAACTGTATCATAGCAGAAATTTATTTACAGTCGAGCACTCCCTTATCACAACTGCTGTATCAGGACAGCTTGTCTCCCCCTCCCCATCCTTTCCAGCTCCACTAATAGACACAAATAGGAGGCTTGAGGCTGAGCACATGTTCCAGCTGCACCAGTGTAATTATATTAGGTTGCATTATTGCAGCGTATAATGATTTTATTAATGGAAAACTCAGTCGATACAGACCAGTTCTGTCTCTCCACAGTCTCCTGTCTGCTATGAAAAAAAGACACTGTTTTTTTTTTGCTCTGGACAGGTCTCATTATGTGTTGTGCAGACAGCACAAGGTCGCCCCGTCACCTGCCGTCCTCGGCCTCTGTCATCACAGGGATTTCACTTTGTGTGTGAAAACCTGACGGGCTGGTTTGCCTACAGCCCCGTCTCGTCGCAGCCCTGCCCTGCGCCTCTACCTGCCGTGTGCCATTCAGATGTATCCACGGCGATTGGTCGACAGGAGCGCAGACTTCCTGCTGTGGAACTCCTCCTTCCCGACCGACCCGTTGTTCAAAGTTGTGCCCTGTGTTCGACCCACACATCACTGTCACACTTCCACAGCAGACAAAACAGAGTGTCAAAAATGTTGTCGCGCCATTTCCTAACAAACACAATGGGATAGCAACAGCAGCACAAACCCCAAAACTTCAGTACATGAACAGAATAGTTTAAGTATTTTTTTAAATTTTTTTTAAAGTACTAGTAGAGGCTGATTTATTATTTTAACACCGTTTTAAAAGTATATAAAAAATATTAGAATTTTATAAATATAATCCTTGTGCATCACATGTTGTGTAGTATTCTCTGCATACACTTTCAACTGATTACACAATTTTGCTTTTGGTCAGGGTGGTTAATGGTTTTAAACACAGGACATTCCCTCAGCAACCAGTGTTTGGGCACCTTTGTGAGACCAAATGAATTATTTATTATGGCAATACTTTTTAATTGTCGACTCCTCTCGTAAGAACAAGATGCAAGAGTTTGATTTTCTTTGGTTTCAGTAACAACTGTCAAAGTACTGTGATGTAAGTGAAGTTTTATAGAAGCTACAGAGAGACAAATAACACAATATCCTGTCTGGATTTCACAGTGAAGCGCAGAAACGGCTAAAAAAAGAAGGTGTTGAAAGAAACAACTGTGGACTGAAGGGTAAAAACAAGCACCAAAGAGACAAAGGAAGTCAAACAAGTGACAGACACCTAAGACAGGATGTCCTATCAGATCGCTTATGTGAGCGCTGTTATCATCAAATATTTCTCATCATCTCATCTGCAGAGATGCTCTTGTGATGCACGTTCACATTAACACATATCGTTAGGGTTTTCACAGCTGTGCTTGCTTTTCGCAACCGCACAAACCGATAAAAACATGCTTCAATCAGCTGTGGAGCCACAGTTGCAAACAGCTGCGTCGATTCTCTGGCTTCCAAAAAGATAATTCAGAGGGAAGCTGCTGAGAGCAGATTCTTGTTTTCTCCTAATCTCAACAACAGACAAGAGGTCCCCTCTCTATCATGGGACTGACGGCTACACAAAAGCCTCAGGTGTTTTTCCCAGAAACACCTGATAAGCCCCAATTAGCAGAGCTACTGCTCACCACAAACCAAGGCAACGGCTCCCCATTACACCACCTGCTACCTGTTACTCTCTACTTAAACCAGGCTGTACTTTCTCTGGGGAGAGCAAAACAAAAACAGGGCTTTTAACAAGGGCTGATTTTGACTGATATTGCAACTATAATATTAGAGGTAATGATGGATGATTCATAGAAAACCATTAATGATTATGGTGTGGTTTTTGCAGGGATCTGTACCAAACAAAAATGTTTTCTTGAGTTAGATATGATGTGTAGGCCAGGACATCTCTGCAGCAAGACACAAGTTTTCATATTTGTTTTTTTATTTTCCTTTTCCACGTGATTTGCTTTGTTTGTTCATGCAACACCGGAAGACGGTTGTGAAATAACAGTGTCTTGTAAACCCACGTGGCATGGGCCTGAAAAGGCATGACACTAAAACCAAAATGAATGAATGGAAATTTAATTCAAAATAATATTCGGACACACATTTCGTCATTAACAAATACTGCGGTTTTAAAACTGCAGGTGGCCATATTGCAATTTCAATAAAATTTGATTAACTGTTCAGCCCTGCTTCTAACCCTTCACCCAGATTACACGTCCACGTTTCCGTGTGTAGGCATACACTCACACACACAATTTCACTCACGTACAATCTCCTACAAACATTTTGGTCCAGATAAGAGCGATAACTAACCTTGTGTGTAGACAGTTTACATTTACAGCTTACCTTGTTTGCATGTACATGTGTTTACTGTTGTGTTTACCTAAAAAAAAATCCCTCAGCGAGTTTCACTGTTGAACAGTTTGTGGTCTGAAACATCCTGTGACACATCTTTCTCCATCTGCCCTTCACACCTCCTGCTCACAAGCTGCTGTGATGGCAACACAGCACCAATCCGGCCTGTTTTCTTTCGCAGCACAGAATGTCCTGTAAAAAGCCGGCGGCATGAGACTATATCACAGAGATCGTCTTTGTTTGGACTATAAAGTGAAAAAGTTGATCATGTACATTTTCCATTTTAAGGAGATTTAATGACTTCCTGCGCCCTCTTCGAGACACCAGGCTTTTCTTTGGGAATAGACTTAATCTCAGCCACAAAGTAATCCATCACGGATACACAGAAAGCATCTGCAGCTGTGATTTGTCCTTTCCTGCTCCGTTTCACAGCCGATAATGGTGGTATCAGTGTCTGAGAGTGCTTTGCTGTTACTATAAACTGAATCCGTCCACCTTTCTTTTCCTCTCTGCTCCTTGTGTCCTGCATCTTAAGGACAGTCTGTGGGTGCTGCCACCATAACAATCAGCACTCAGATAAGGAGGAGATAAGTAGTTAAAGGTTATAGTAGCTGTGCATGAGGTACATGAGTGATAGCGATTGTGAGCTGAGCGGCAAACAAATCATGTTTCAATGGAAAACCTGACTCAAACAGGATAAAATTTGAATAATGTGAAGGTGTCTTTTTGAATATTACAATCAAAATAAAACAAAAGGTGTGAAAATGACTTCATACAGCGGAGGCACAGCAGTAGAGCTGTGGTGTCTAGGAGGAAAATTCCATATGCAAAGCACAGCAATGTAGTCAGAGCGTTTTCCCCCAGTCAAGTGTTGACATGCCAGAGACACGGAAGAAAACACAACTAACTACCACCGCAAAGTTTTACCACCACTACCGCAGAAGCTGCTGAGGAAATGATTCAATTGAAAGATGCACACCCACATCTTCTCTACACTTTTCCGTTTCTTAAACTTTATCAGCAATGACGTTGTGTCTACACTGCCAACTGCACATGGGCCCGTTATGGCAGGCCTTTTTTTTTTAGCAGCTCACGCAGTCACGCTTTTTGCAACCACAGGAAACACAGGGATGGCCTGTGTCGGCTGGCAGGTGGCTGCAGCATCTTTGCCGCTCTATCCATCCCTCAGCCCCGCGGCTGTGTGTGTGAAATCTTTTCACAGCAGCACAGCAACACTATTGACTGTCCGCAGTCAATTTCCAAGAAAAAAAAAAAAGCATTAATGTTTCCAGTATCCCTGGAACTGGGATGATGAGGATTCATGTTGCTGCTGTGACACGATTGGTCCTTTAAACAACATTGGGCGCAGCACAGACTGCATAGTCACACACAGTGATTCTGTAAAGTGCTAAGCAGTGTCTCTTCTTCAGAATAAACCCAGAACGGTTTTTACACGTTAAGTCATGAGCGCCTGAGCTTATCTTAAGCCATTGCTGTTCTCTCTGCTACATGCCACACTGCCGACAAACTCACTGATAAGACTGTTAATACTGGGAAGTACAGTGAAGACGCATGACAAGAATATTCAAAAACATATACGTTTGAGGTCAAACTAAGCACCAAAGCATCAGCAACCTTAACTTCCTACTGTGGTACAAAGTAACAGTTAAGTAGAAATGCATTCACTTCAGCAACTTAATGCCATGACAAGCAGTTTACTAATCGACAGTCAGCATTGAAGCTAAGAGTGCTACGCTCACACTTGCTTTTGTTCTTTCTCATCCAGATATTTTCAGATGTTTACTTATTTTCCTAAACACCGGAAATCAAGGTAGTAAAAATCCACAGAGACAGAGAGTCTGACACATTCTGGCAGTGATTTTGCACACTGTAGCCTTGTACTCAAGGGGCAAAAGCGTGGGCCGAGGATGGAGGAGGGAATTACGGGCAAATAAGTCGTCAGGCTCTGTTGTTTTGAAACACCAGAGGCTCACGAAATCACCACGCAAATGAAAACAAGGGGTTTTAAGGGGAAGTACAAACAAGAAAGACGAGAGAGCCTGTTTCAGTGTCGCGCTGTAACTTGCACGGTCTAGAGGAAGAACAGACCGAGAGATATGAGATGGGGGCCTGCAATATGTCACAGTTTGTAGCTTGGAGAGGAACTCAACTGAGGGAACAACAAATTTAACAGGCGGACAAAAAAAAACTTGGCAAAGAAATGTCTGTGACTTGCCAAATCATATCACAGACATAGACAAATCACATCCTTTTTTTGGACAAAAAAAATGGAGAAGTACCACAAGTTTACATCAGTCATGGTACCTGCATCATTAGATATCAAAAACAGTTCCTTTTTAATGACAAACTAAACGGTTCCCTCTTGATTTTTCACTCTCTGTATGAGGTGTGAGCAAACCTTCCTCTCTCTTTGTCCGTTATAATGCTGACACAATTCATTACAGCCTCGTATAAGCTGCCAGATATTAGGGGAGTGGGTGTCCCCAATACATGGGGCTTCATCGTTTAATTAGGGATTACCCTTTCGCTCGTCAAGCAGTTTGACAGTTTGGGTACAGCCTCTTCTGAGGGGTCCAGACTGTCGACACACTTCAGTCAGGAACAAAAAGTCTTGTTTTTTTTCCGGCGTGTTTCAAAGTGACTTGTTTTCTGTTCCTCTCCTCAGTTAGTTCATCTCTTCAAACTCTGCAGTACTTTAGTCACGGCAGCTGTTCCTGTGATGCGGCTCTTAGAGCAGCAGTGAGAGGAGTAGGACACAAAGAACTGCGTAAAAAAAAAAAAGAAAAAAAGGGGGGGCATCATACAGCCTTCGGAGCCGTAACCCGCATGACCGGCAGACACCCCCTCCCTCCCCAGTCTGCCTGACTGGGGGGTGGGGGATCTCCAAGGGTGGCGCCTGAGAGGCAATTACTGTAATACCTTCACCCTCGGACCATCGCTGTCAACTTAAGTCACCATCTTCCAAATTATTCATGTTTTTATATCGCTCTATTTTGCATATTTCCCTTTCATGCTGCTTTCTGATTTGCAGGGCCACGTCGTCCTCACTCCGACGCCCCCTTCTCCTCTCGTATATTTTAAACTTCACCACAGAGATCAAAAGACAAGGCCACAAAGAGGTGATTAAATGCACATCAAGCAGGATTTATTTAGCGCACATCTGGGGCAGACATGTTCTTATAGTCCCCTATTAAAGACTTCATTACAGCACAGACTGCGCAATCAGCCCTCGAATCATGAAACTCTGGAGCTCGACTGCACCCAGAAAGTACTTTCTCAGAACTGTGACTGTGTCCTAAACTAAACCCTCTTGTTTCATGTACCTTTACTGATAACAATTTCAAGAAATAGCAGCATTATCATTCTTGTCGCTAACTTCTAAAGATATGTATGTATTTCTGCAGCGTGCATGTGCAAACTGTCCTGAGATTTGCTCTGCATGAAAAAGTAATAAGCGTTTCTCAGAATATGATGCTTTACATGGAACAGCGGTAAACCACAGATGAAAATGCTCAGCTGTGAATATCTCATGTTTGTGTGTGTGCATAGGTATAGTGTTAACCACATGGCATCCTTAATACTGATGTACCCTGGCTAACGTGATGCAGTCGCCACCTAGATAAGGTCTCGCTGGCCTGCATCAGAAACCTCAGGTCTGAATGCATAGGCGTGCTTGATTCAAGTTTCAGCCACTCTACCCCTCTCACACCTTTCTATGTCCTTGTCTTTACAATAAGCTTTACCCTAATGAATGGCTTTGAACCCTCTCTTTAGGTCTCTTTTGTCCCGGCTCCCTGCTCCTATTCTACTCTGTTGCTAGACCTTGAACTCCACCCCTTCTCATGTTCTGTTGCCTCACTGGGAAACTGCGAGGTTGCCGTGAGAGAGTTTGTAGTTATTTGACGCATGGTGTGCCAGCGAACACAAGTCATGGTATATACAATCCTGTAACTGTGACATCCGTGTTTGCTCCACTGATGTTGCAGTGAGCATCACCACAGACAGTCATGAGACAGCATGCCAAAATCAAAGGCACGGCGTAGGAGAGGAGGGAATGCGACGGCTTCAGAGCAAAGCACTGCACAATGGAAAATGATACCATCTACACAGGCTGACACATGAGGGCACAAAGCCGCCCTGATTGCTTCTGCCTAGTGCCCGCTGATGACATGATAAATTGATGGAGGCCCTCCATCTCTCCTCATGGTCCAGCATAGGAAAACAACTCCAGACTCCTCTGGCAAACACACATCCATTAAACACAGCTCTGTTGTTAGAGAAAAACACGGTTGCCTGGAGAGGGAACATTGTTGTGTCCACACAGTCTACAGTTGCTTCTCGACATTTTATACAATTTAAGAATTTCTTGCTTCGAAGAGCAAATTTATTTCTTGAAAAACTCGACATGAATCAGCCTCTCTGGCATGAGGACACTTAGACTGTAAAAGAAAAAAAATGTGTGCTGAGCCAATGCAACCTGCATTTAAAGACCAGTGAATGTGTGCATGGAAAAAGGTATTAACCTTGCTGAGTTTTGGAAGGATACTATGTCTGCTTTACTTCCTGGCACAGAGGTAAAACATTTCTAAAAAGAAAAGGCCCCACTGTAAATAACTTGGCTTTTTGTGCAGCTTTACAAGCCTTATGCAAGGTTTTGGTCGAGCGATGTGCCAAGGGATATTTTGCAAAAATAACAAACAGGTCAGAATGCGAGTACTGCTGTGGTGGAACTTTTGAGAGGGCACGGGACAACAGCTACTTGACTTTGACCGAGACAACACTCATCTGAAACGGACATGTTTGAGCAGTTGTCACTTTAGTTTTAAGTAAACAGATCCCACTTTCACTCAGTCTGTCTATTGCGATGGAGCAGTCTGGCCTTTGTCATGACCCGGCTTGTGCTTGGCTGGAGGTTAATTCCATCATGTCTTTAAGCCTGGAAAGACTGAATCTGAGGCCTTTACAGGATAAACAATCTTAATAGCTCTTTCTAACAAAACAGCCATCACAATTGGCTATTTTGCCTTATTTTTTTAAAGTCTGAAAGAGCACATTGGGAGGCGATCAAGTCAACTTTCAGTTCCAAACAAAATGAAATTGCTTCAGCAGGCTTTCACTGGCTGCATGGGGGCAATTCAAAATCCAAGAAAACTGTCTCCAGCTCACTTTTGGATCTGGGGAGGCGGGGTGTTGAAGTAATCCCGCAGAGTTTTCCAGCTGCACAAACAAAGCCGACTGGATAACAAAGGCTTCCAAGAGGGAAGAAGAAAGAGGAGGAGGAGGTCTCGAAAAACCAAAGCATCTTCATGTGTACCTGCTCCAAAGATCGCTCCAGAGCGTGCGCTGAAAATGCCCAGAAATCAGGAAACCACGACATGACCACACTGATTAAGCCTGCTGCTGGAACAGACAGTATGAGGCTGTTCCCGCTCAGTTCATAAATCACACTGCATAACCTAAAGAGAGGTTGCAAAGTGCTGCCGACCCCATCCAAAGCCGCAGCAGTAACCAGAAACCTTGTCTTCAATCTACTTGTCATTGTCTCCGAAAGATGTGTAATGCTCCTGCCTGTGCAGCGACGACGTTGCACAATGAAAAATGCCAGTCAGAGCTCTAAAAAAGCCACTTGCAGCATTATTTCCAACTGGCAGCAGTTGGGAACAAGGGGCTGGTCTGAGCTTGAAATGTGACAGAAGAAGAACAGCCTTATCCCCACCACAGAAAGTGTCAGGAAATCCTTGCATGCTGCTACAAGCATCAGCGCCTGGTCATGGGGGGTCTCATAGTTTGTCCAAGTTCTTCAAGTGGAAAAGGAATGTAACAGGAGACTTTAAAGCTAATGGATTCTTTCATTGGGTAAAACACCTTCTTAAAATAGTCTCCGCCAAATATCAGCTTATGTAAATGTTTATATGAGAATCAGAACAGCACTGACAGCAACTAAGAAAGGTTGTTTTGAAAAGGAGAGACTGATAGTGCAAGTTAAGTGTGCATGTGTGTCTCTCTACCTGCCAGCAGAGAGCAAAAACAGTCTTTAGTGACATCGTATTTGCAATTGTGTTTACAAAATGGGTAAAAAAGCAGAGGACGCCATACTTATTTCTCTGATATGAGACACTCCCAGCTCTTGGCCGTGAGTGTGAAAGCTACATGCTGTCAGCTGTGTGTTGTGACTTGCGCTTCGGCAGCTTGCGAACAGAAGGCGTTTATTTTGCTCCAGCTGCCACACCCAAGGAAAGTGTTTTTCAGCTAAAGGGGGGAGTACCAGTTAGAACTCTGAACCCAGATGGCTCTCTGCAGAACACTATTACCATCACAGAGACAAGCCACAAAGCAATGTGTAAACACATGCATTGTCCTGTAGCCTGCCACAGTTCCTATTCTTATTGGAGAGTCATGTGTTGACCTCTGACTGGTTTCATTTAACCAGGTAAAAGGCAGGGCGCCTCTGGCAGGTCGCTCCTCTGATCTTACAGTGTTGTCAACCCTCCGATCGGGCTGAATAAAGTGGTGAGTACAGACAACAAAAGAGAAGCCAGTCTCCCCGAGGAAAAGCCTTCTCGCTGCTTCCTATTAGCAGACTGCTCTCAGGCCTGAGCTGAAACCCGAGCATCCTTCAAGGATCGACACCACCCATCCGCCACCCATCCCCGCCTTCAACCCCCTAGTGACCTGTTCCATTAAAAAAAAAAAGTCCCGCAAATCCAGTTCCCACCACTGGATTATCATCAATTTATTTATTCGTCCATGCACTTAAACATCTGTTTATTTACTCAGCTCATCTATTTGTCTTCATTTCTCATGCTAAGTCCCCATTGAGTAAGGTCCGATTACAGCAGTCATCTTGTTGAGGAAAACAGGGTCACTGAACACAGTGAGCCAGGTCAGCAACACACAGATCCTCAACTCATGATGTCATGGGCTGCTGGACTGAGCCGGTCTGCCTGCACTGTAACATAAAAGATTTTCTCTGTATAGACTGGTAAGACCAATACCATGTGTGCTCTGTGTCTGTGAAGGGCTGTGTGTGCCTGGAGCTGCAGAGTGTCTGGCCAATAAGTTGACGCCGTTCCCAGCACCCTGGGGTTACTCTTGCCCAGGCCAAGGATGGTGAAGTGTGTGAAGAAGCCTGGCAGCGGGCAGGCCTGGTGGGGTGGTTGGTTTTGTTCTGGTGCAGTGAGCCATGTGGTCACACTGGCCGGCCGGCTGCCCTGTCTTCAGCCAGTCCAAGGCATGCTGAGAGACACACCTGAGTCTATAGGCGACTGTGCATCCCCCCAAACAAACCAAGCTGCTCTCACACAACACCAGCATCAATGAACCTGCTGACAGGGTCTTCAGCGCTTCATAGTCCTTTCCTAACACTGCAGAGCGTGCTTCCTCTTCACCCCCTACTCCTGATGTTATCACAGTAAGATGTTTGTTAACCTTACTTCAGCAGGCTTTGCAGCATCCGTGCACATTTGAAAAGTTTGGTTATCTAAACCTCGGCTGAGGCTTGAGCTAATGCCGCCACGAGCCTTCTTTTTTTTTTTTAGTTTCAGACAGCCCGCTAATGAGCACAACACTGTGCAGAATGAACCAGACCATCCACAGCACAGAGGATGATGGATGGGGGCTTTTATCTGGGCAATAAACATTAGTTCCTCCTCCTTATCATCTTATCTCAGTGTGATTTGAGGATTTTCCCACAACAGGATGCCTCATGGCTGGCCTGTTGACACCTACATATCCCTCTGTCTGCAGGGTTTACTCTTTCGGACACAAGGAAACAAGAAGCTGGGTCAGTTTAGTGGTGATAAGAAAAGTGACCACATGAGGGATGGCACAGACAAGTGTTGCAAATGATCTAATATTCACTGGTTAATAATGCAAACGCAATCTCTGACAACAATGTGCTGCAGCCTGTTAAGACCCTGCTTGTTAAAACTGTGCTGCCTTCCTCTGGGGAGCACATCTCCAGCCCTATGAGATTAACTCCGGTACATGGGCATAATGGGGGCTTTTGTCTTATTAATACATCCTTTCAATACAATGCCTTCCTTAGTGTGACGGATGAACAAGCCTCAACAACATCGGAGGGGTCGGGGGGGGGGGGGGCACAGCAGGCTGCGCAACGGCTCCAAGGATATGCGTGTGTTAATGTATGTGTGTGTGGGGAGGCCCCTGCGTGGAAGCACCCGGGGTGCACGCAGCTCATCTCAAACAACAACAGTTATGCAGACAACATATGATGCAGCAAAATACACTGCCCCCTCCCCCTCCACCCCCCTGTATGATCGACAGCTGTAACCCCGCGCGTTAATATTTAACACCACACTATGTTATTCATTAAAACACAAAGTGTGTTTAACGAACAAATCCAAATATACACTCTGGCTGCAGGCTGGTTTCTGCTGCTGAGCTGTAACCGTACAGAGGTGTTGCTTCATGTGAGCCATTCTGCTGTCATAGGTGTACGTGAGTCAACGAGACTTTTGAGCGTCAGTGTCGACTTTCAGTTCATTATTACCAAGCGTGGGTGAGTTTACACGCAAGGGACTGAAATAAACTCATTTCATGTACAACTGCAAAGCAGGAGAGACACATCAGATCCTTTTGTTAGGCTGCTGCAGCACATGCAGACTGTCACTGACACTGTAGTTTACTTACCCCATGAGAGATGTGGTAGAGAGCAGCGAAAAGACGCTCCGACAAATTATTTGTCTCCGAATGTCCTCACATGTGGTCACCACTTTCAGCAAACGCTGCGTCAAAGTTCAGTGCTTTCCTGCGCTCCGGGGTCGAGAGGCAGCGATGACAATCAAAACTTTGGTGGAGGACTAGGCGGCGTGTCTCGTCTAGTCTTTGGTAAATCCATACCGGTCTGTGCGCCGCCGCTGAAACTGTACAAATATCTCCCGAAAGTGCGACGATTCCAAAAATATTAGGAGCGACTGAAGCCAAAAAAAGGGACTTCTTTTAACAGCACTTTCTCTTCGGTCGCTGTAATCCAGCAGTCCGTCTGATTGTCCTCCTGCTCTGTGGAAACAACAGCTCCACGGGGCTGTGGAGCGTCAGAGAGGCGCGCGCGCACAATACGCACTCAGACACACACACACACACACACACACACACATACACACACACACACACAAACACACACACACACACACGCGAGAGACAGAGTGTATGGAAACGTCATATGCCCATAAAGAGTCACGAGCCCCAGTGTCGAAATATAACGATGTAGCTGGTTTGTGGACAGCAATTAATATGGAAAATACTTTTTTTTAAGCCTATTTCTGGACCTTTCCTTCACTCTGGAGCACTCAAATGAATTCCAGATGTTCAACCTCTTCACTTCCTCTCTACTAGCAGATCCCAGCGTGAACCAGAGCCCCACAACTCATCCTGGCTCAGTTTCCTCTGAGAAGAGCACTGACCATCTGTAAAGGCATATATATATATATATATATATATATATATATATATATATATATATATATATATATATAGCTCTGTGACATTGTTATGAAATTAAAACAATCTCCAATGTTAAAGGGGCGTGTTCAATAAATAGACGTTTCACCTCCTTCTGCTTCTCTTCCACTGTTTTATTTGTTGTTTCTGATGAGTCAGTGCTGTGATTTTAACATCACAGGTCTGAGGATAGGTGTAATAAGGAGGGTGAGGTGAAGGTAAGTCAGGGCTTGTTAGTCATCAGGGCTGCGCCTAGACATACAGCAGGGCAGGTGCTGGCTCCAGTAACAGAGCCTCTATCCAGCCCCAGAGGAGGTACTAATGTCTTCACAGTCACTAAGCTGAAAGCCAAAGTCATCCCAAGTGGCTATGATGTCATGTGTCTGTGATAAGAAGAGGGAGCTGCGTAATGTTGTTAAAAGATTTATTAGTTGTCTTACAAAAGAAGGAGCTCCCTGGCTCCTGTGCTGAGGAAATTTGGATTTGCTTCAAGAACTGTGGGTGCACCATTATGCAGAGGTGTGGACTAGAGTGATGTGACTTGGACTCAAGTCAGACTTGAGGCACAAATTTGATCATTTTAAATGTCAGGGGTTAAAATGAAAAAAAGACTTGCAACTCAACTAAGACTTATAAGGCCCTGGTGCAACAAGCTGACAGTTGGCAGTTGGTCAAAGTCAAGTTGTCGAAGAGCATCCCTCACCCTAGATTTTGGCTGGAGTTATCCCTTGTCAGCTTTTTTTCAGGCAGATTTAACATGTTGAATTGGTGTTTAAGATAGAGGAGTCCGTTGGTAAATGTATTCTCTCTGACTGGCAGCTCAACTCAGTGCATGAGAAGAGAAACGGAAGTGAGGAAAGTAAACAAATGGCTAAGGTCAAGACGGTATGAGATCAAAACAGATTTGTTATGTGAGGTAAGATTACTTTTAAAAAAAAAAATCCATTGAGCTTTTTAGCAGAAATTATTAATTTTTTTGTGTTTTGGTTTGCCAATGCACGCTTTTTCAGCAATGAGTTGTGTTGTTAATGTGCTAACTGGCTAACTAGCGTTGTGATTTGTCATATTGGTCTTTTGGTTTTCCTTTTTGTATGCAGAGTACATACAACTGCTTCCTGCTGTTATGGAGAATTATTTTCTTTTTACACTGGTGCTGAATGTACAGGCTAGTTGGCTGTTGACTGTGGTCTTTGCGGTGTGTTCACTGCAACTTTTTTTATTTTTGCAAGACACAGGCAACATGTATGCAATAGTAGGTCTTTGATGTAGGTTATGTGTGTCTGGGCACTTAACCCCAATGAGTCATAACTTCATCTTGACTTGAGCATTTTGACCTGAAAATGCTTGACACCTTTTCCCAAGCCCACGATTAATATTTATGTTATTTAAAAAGTGTGCCACAAGTCAATTCATTTTGCTTCATTTTCTGAATCGACTAACGTTAAAGCTTTTCATTTCCACCAAATCCACCTTGAACCAATCTGACAGCATCCGCTCAAGTTGCAGGAGAGAACCATGAAGACAGCAGCTTCCAAAAAGCTTGTTTGAACAAAAAGCAGTCATGTTTTTTGTACATTCAGTATATCATTTCTCTATTGCTAAAATGGCATTACATTAAGTGAAGAGCGCATTATGACTTGTTTAGGACTTGAAACCCAGAGTTTAGGATTTGCCACTTGACTTGGGACTTGACTGTTAAATGTAGAGACTTAAGGTTTATTTGTGGCTCGCAAAACCATACTTTGGTGCCACCTGTGCCATTAAAGTTTCTCGGAAACTACCGCTTGAGAGAAAAGAGTCAGATGGAAATGAAAAATGAAACACTTTGGTTGAAACCTGCGATGATGATTCAGAGGCATTTCTCCTCTTAAAGTGACCACAGCTCAGACAACCAGGAAGCAGGTGGTATGTCTACAGTCTCACGCACGGCAGTCCGAATGACATCAGAGCAGATTACACAAAAGAAGCCGCTCATTGTACAGTTAACCTTTGGGTGTAAAACATACCCAGTGGAAATCCACGAGCAAATGAGTCTTGGTCTGGTCTCTCCCAAACAGTTTCAACAAATTTGACTCATGTCGTGTCTGCTGATGTTTTACTGGGAAGAGAGGCTCAAGATTGTGCAATCCACTCTTACCGCACTCATCCCTGCCGCCCCCACAGCAGCTGGTATGTGGAACTCTGAGGGAAAAAAAAGAAGAAGAACTTGCGAAAAAAAAAAAAAAGTCATAAGCTTTGCAATAATTCTGTTGAAGATGGAGACAACTTTTAACAATTTAATGGTGCACCTTCAAAGCTTTTGTTGTTCACTTTCTGCATTCTCTGCTAAAGTGCTGACAGGTTGAATGAGCAGTGTGTAATAAATGCGTACTAGAAAGGCTTTATAGACTCTCACTGTCAGTGGGTTTATGATGGGACACTTTTAAAAGCTGCCCCACTGCTGTGTCTCTCACCGAGCTTTTAGGGGAGGGGTCAAGAGCCCTGACCTCACTTCCTGTTGGGGCTCCTCACAAGCATTCCATTGTCTGTGAGAATATGCATGGGCTCGAGGGACTCTGCACATCTGGCAGCTGTTATTAGCAAACCTCCTGTAACCCCCCCACCCCCCCACCCCCTGAGGAAGATTACTTCATGTGATGGTGGATGTGCGCCCCAAAATGCACCTCAAAATAAACTGTTCTGGTATAGCATTGTTTCATGAGCCGCTGCTGTTGTCGTCACAGGAATGAATCCGTCATAAAACTGGGCTTTATTATGTGTTTAGTGATTTGCATTTTATCTCCCGGCCAGCTCTTAAATTGCATTTCAGAAATTTGTCTCTACAATAACAAGGAGCAATGTTAAAGCTATAATTAGACATGTTGGGAAACATTCGCTTCCCTGCGGAGAATAAGATGAGATGATGGATACCTCGCTATAATCAGCACCATATGATATCTTGTTTATTCTGTACAAGAACTGAAGTGTTGAGCAGTTTTTGCAGGTGGTTACGCTTCAAACTATTTCTTGGCTGGCGCAAGTACTTTCCAGGAGTCTCCACATGTTGCCTGGCAACTGCCCCCAACTAAAAATTAGTCCCAGTATAAAACCATATTGTTTTTACTCTTAGGTTTTTGTTCCAGGTAAATATAATAGATACAGCATGTCAATTAAACTTTACAGCAGGGGTGTCAAACATATGGCCAGCGGGCCAAGGGGTCCAATCTGGCCCCCTGGATGACTTTGCACACCCGATATTGACACACCGAACTGACATCAAAGAAATAGTGGCAGTGAAGGCTGGCTATTGCACAGCCTCACATCACCTGTGTCTCAGCCAAAAAGTTGAACTTGAACACACTGCAAAGACCACAGCATACAGCCAACTAGGATGTTTTGATCTCACATCCCTTGAATTTAGCCTTTTCTTTATTTACTTTTCTTTACTCACTTCTGTTTCTCGTGTCATGCACTGAGCTGAACTGCCAATCAGAGTGATTTATGCACTGACAGGCTCCACAGTCTCCAGCGTTGATTCAACATGCTGACTTGGCCGAAAAACAGCCGACCATGGCTGACAAGTGTCAGTGTTGCACGACAAACCACAAAAACTAGGGTGACAGATGTTCGATTGCCTGACATTGGCCAGCAACTGACAGCCAATTTAATGTATCAGGGTCTTAAGAGGCACCAGATTTCAGCAGCAAGTTTAACATTGAGTAGCTTACTTCATGTTTGCTATCTTGACCATAATACACTTCCCTTAAAAGATTGTGGTCATATTTAAAGATGTTGGACACTGTGCAAAAAAACAAGTCTGTATTAGGCATTTATCTAAAATCAAAATCAGTGGAGCCCTACAGCCAAAAACATTTGATTTGTAATTGGTTTGTAAGGCAGGGCCTAACTGAGCCTGCAGTAACTTCCACTTAAGTTTGACGTGGCATGGTGATGTCAGTATTACTACACTGGAGTGGGAATAAAATATGCACATGTAATGACAGTGAGTATAGACTGACTGAGTATGGAAAAATTGAGACATATTGTTGAATTCGCACTTATTGTTTTTGAACTGGTCATTATCTGTTTTGTATAAGGATTAACATTTTCAGCATGTTCATCTTTGTACTAAGCTAGTGTCATATTTATAGAAACAAAGCGGTATCAATCTTATTCTCTGTCTGCAAAAAAAGGGGAGGAAGCAACCTTTACAAAACTTCCCATTAAGACTCTATCTCCACCTTTACAGTAGACAGACTTCAAATCTGCCTCTAAGACATGCTGCGGTCACCTGACCTCGGTTTGAACTTACCAGAAGTGGGACAGTGAACAGGTTTTAAGTCAGAGATTGAAATGAGTGCAGCAACAGAAACTAGGTAGTGTGTCAGACCTACAAAGAGAAGACACCATATTGTTTGTATTACTCATCCCTGTAGACCCTTTTCAAAGAACTCAAGTCCCAAAAAAGGCAAGGTTGTCTTCGGAGAGGGGCTCTATGTTCCTACTTTTAGACACAGTATTACACTGGGGATGTCATTAACAGTAAACTTGAACTGTTCTCAGGCTCTGTGTTGTGTGAGATGGGGGACTTTCCATCCCTTGTTGATCCACATTTCTATAGTACACAGAGCTAAGCCACAGATGCAGCTATCAATATGTAATGTATGAAATAAATGCAACTGCTATAAGCGCCAACATGCCACTGTCCGCACCACATTTCATTTATCTAATGAGTCATTGCTGGGTTTTCTTCAGTTACATGAATCAATCCAGACAAAACACATCTGAAGATAACGAACTGTTCTGATTTCAAATAGAAAGCGAGTGGTACGGGAAAGATCGCTTCCTCTTCCAAAGAAATAAGCCACTCAGACATCAAGTCTCTGTGGAAACCTTCCTCTTTCCCGCACAGATGCTCTTACCAGAGTGAGATGTGTATTTTTAACACTGTGAATGTTCTTCAGGTCATGAGTTGTTCGAGTCAGTCAGGACTGATGTGATGTGGACTACATGACTCTCACAGGATTGTAGCGCGCATCAAACGGGAAGGAAATGTGCAGAGTTTGCATCTGAGAAGCTGTTGTCACCTCTAGTCTCTGTAACGTGACCAAACGCATGCAGGCTACACATGTTTTTTTTTTACCTTAGGTTAAACTGATTCACACCAAACGCTATTTTTACACTAGACGTGAAGGCTTTGCTGGCTCTGCCTTATATGCACATAAATCTGCAAGTCAGATTTACTTGCAGGACACACTATGCAAATACATCTTAAAGGACCAGTGTGTAGGATTTAGTTGCTTCTAGCAGAGAGGATTGCAGATCGCAACCAGTTGAAACATCTCCCATGTGCCAAATGTGATTCCCTCAGTGTTCATTGTTCAGGAGGTTTTTACCAGAAGCTGAAACTGAGTAAGGCAGTTTCACATAAAAATTAGCGTTTTTCCAACACTGTTTGGCTCGTCATTGAGGGGGTGCCACGCAAAACCTTAACATATATATATATAATATATCCCCCTAAATTCTACACACTTGACCTCTAAGTTCATGAACAGGACTTGCTATGAACACTGCTGACAAAACAAAAGATCTACTGCATTGTTAGAATCATTAAAACATATAATCTAGGGCACCGTGCATACAGTTAATTGACACAGACAGCGCTTGTGGCAGCAGGTTTGGTTCCCCCTCTCAACAGCACAAGTGCTGCCTGGAGTCAGGGTGGCTTATCTCTCTCTGCACTCCAAACAGTGGGCTTAAGTGCTGGCTGTGCCACATGTCTCTGCTGTTCACAGGTTTAGAAGAAATCCGTCCACCCTGCATTCACTCCCCTGAGACCTGCAGTGTTACCTTACCGCTTATCTCCGGAGCATCTTGCAGCTTTTTTTTCTCCCCCGCACAAAAGAACTCAAATTCTTTTCACATTTGATCTGCTCACTGTGCAAGGATAAAGTCTGAATCACTGCGTGCATTCAGGTCACTTTATCTACTCTCACACACACACACACACACACACACACACACACACACACACACACACACACACACACACACACACACACACACACACACACACACAAAATGTAGGCCATATGTGTCAGCAATTTAAGAAACATTGTGATTTGTGATATGTGATTTCACATCCACCATTGTGTCTGTCTTTGTTGCACTCTTTCGTGGGTGTCCATAAAAGAAAACACATGTATATATTTTTCCTTCTCAGTGTTTTCTTGAATGCCTCCCTGGTGCTTTTACAATTTTTCATTGCTCCACCCCTCTACAGTGGCGTCTCTCACAGGAGTATAGAGTTACCTTATTTTTACAGTCAGGCCTGAAAAGACTGTTCCCATGGTCCACTTCTGCACCGGTCTGTCTGTGTACTGGTTACCATGCTCAAGTATTAGTATTGGGTGTCCTTGTGTTCACTGTCTTCTGGTCCACTGAGGGGAAGAGTGTGAGTTGGGGCTGGGGGTTGGGGAGGGAGGAGTGGGGGGGGAAGTCATGACATTTGTGGCTTCCTGCAGATTAGGGTAGTGTTTGTAGAGCCTTGCTGAAGTGCCCTTAGCAAAACATATTCAAATCCACACATCCATTATTAGAGTCTTTTCCATTAACATTATAACTGCTGTCGCACGAGCAGTTGCAGGAGAAGTGATGCAACATCTGTCAGCTCTGTGGGCAAACTGTCATTTGGTGGTTGGAGAGGTGTCTTTTCTGAGGTGCAGAAAAATCCATAAAGGCCTCAGTTTAGCTTTAAGCAGGGCCACAGATAGGATCCCTGTCATTTTAATCTTCAGAGGCATCACAAAGGCCACGGCTAAAAATCTATTGTTTTGACCTGAAACCATATGGCAGCCATCAGTGGCTCCTCTTGAATTAGCGAAAGAAACCCAACCCGGATTTCTTGCTAATTCATTGACCAGAAAGTAAGTTCAAAAAGGTTAGTCAAAGGCTTACATGTGCACATGTGTGTGTGTGTGTGTGTGTGTGTGTGTGTGTGTGTGTGTGTGTGTGTGTGTGTGTTAATAGTACAATGCAGAGCAAGACAAGGAACCAAAGTGGAACTCATTAGCAAGAATCAGTCACGTTTTCTCATTTTACGCCGACACAGAGAGACGGTCACAAGATTCTGTTTGCTATCCTGTCACATCTGTAATAGCTATATAACATCTGCTCTCGTTCTTTGACCTCACTTCTGCGGGTTTCAGGGAGTGCTACGTGTCTGTCGAGGTAACTGAGAGAATTAGTGCACAGATGTTGCACAGCAATCACTCAGCACAACAGCAAAAACAAACCTGTCCTTCCCTGTCCGCTCATGCGGAACATCTCTGAAGGGGAAAGGGGGAAGATGGAGCCAGTGGGGCGGTGTGGTAAAGGAGTTGAAAAAAGGAAATAGAAAAGGAATGGATGTGTGTAAAGCAGAGGAAAGGAAGTGAAGTGAAGTTGGTCAATAGAGGGTAAAATAAGCTTTCAGTAACCAGGTCAAGCATGCACCTATTGGTATCTTGCCTGGAGAAGCCTGCACGTTGTTGTACGGCTGAGACAGGGAGGCCGAGCTCAGTGAGCTGATCTCTGTGTGTTTTTGCTTGAGGCAGAACGCCTAGCATTTGTTTGTAAAAGTGTGTCTACAAAAGAGTGTTTGTGCAAACACGTGTCAAAAGGTGCACATTTCTCTCCTCAAGCAGAACTTATCCTGTGTTTTCCCAAAGGGAAGTTGGCACTTGGCTGCCGGGGTCAGTGCTGGGGGTCATCAGATAAGAAGGATCAGGGTCAGGCCATTACTTTAATCCAGGCGTCCGGACCAGCCTCTCACATGACCCGCACTCCTTTAGATGCTCTCAGTTAAATGTGAGTGTTCACAGAACCAAGGCATGTTGTCAAAGTGGTAAAATGTACAGAAGAAGAAGACAAAGAGTGTGAGGAGAGATGGCAGCAGGACATCAGGGGTCTAAATCTCACACTCTCCTGATACAGCCTGAAGCCCTTCTGTCTTTAAAGCTGATCACACACACTGAGCATGACCCAGACCTGGCCCAGATGTGGCCCAGACAGTCAGGGATATGGAATGGGAGACCAAATTTTCAGCAGGGATCATGACTATTACAATGTGCAAATATGTCATTTTATTTGTTGCCAGGACAACAAAAGTTATCACCCTTTCCAACTAACTATAACAGAAATGTTTTATGAGATTATGTTCCAGCTAACAAGTAGGAATATAATGTAAATTATTAAAAAAAAGTACAGTATTATTTTGTGTCTTATAGTGCAATTTGTTGTCTTGCTGTAACCTCTATGAACTGGAGACAAACCCGCCCACGTTTATTGACTGCGTGGTGTTGCCTCCCCAGTGGTCAAGCTCCACACGCCACCCGGGAAGTGTCGCTTTGATCAGCACACTGCACACATTCTTCCCATCATCATCTCACTTCCCTCCCCGGTGTTTATTATTGGCTGCAGCTGGAACACCTCCAGTCACTCAGACCTCACTCCACCAAGGTCGCGCTGACAAAATCCCACTGCACAAAGCAGGAACAGCCCACCTCTGTTTGACTTCAACTCGTGTTAGTGTATGTTAGCATTTCTGTGCGTCACAAAGTCCCTAAGCTGGTCTTTGTGCACACGTTGTCTCTTTGGTTGAATGATCATTGTCAATACATTGCATGTCATGGGATGATGATTTCTTCCCCTTTCTTCTCTGTTAAATAACATTTTATCAAGCTGCAGCCGCTCGCTTTTGTTCCATGACATCTGACCCCTCTGTGTGTGGAAGATGATGATGGTGCAGCTCAAATTTGAACCACTTCTCTAAAATACACATATCAAAGTCAAAAATAAAGTGTGAAAGAAAGTGCAAAAGAAAATGCAAAAGACAGAGTACAAAAGAAGAAAGTGCAAAAGACAATGTGAAGGTGCCAATGAAAGAAAGTGACAGAAAGTGCAAAAGAAAGTGCTGAAGACAGAAAGTGTGAAAATGGGAAAGAAAGTGCAAAAGAAAGAGCAAAAGAAGGAAAGAAAGTGTCAAAGACAGAAAGTGCGAAAGACAATGTGAATGTGCTAAAAAATAAAGTGTAAAAGAAAGTGCAAAAGATGGAAAGTGCAAAAGTGAGAAAGAAAGTGCAAATGAAAATGCAAAAGACAGAGTGCAAAAGAAGGTGCAAAACTGTGAAAGAAAAAGAAAAAGTGCAAAAGAAAGAGAGCAAAAGAAGGAAAGAAAGTGTGAAAGAAAGAGTGTAAAAGAAAGTGTAAAAGACAGAGAGTGCGAAAGACAATGTAAAGTGCCAATGAAAGAAAGTTTGACAGAAAGTGCAAAAAAAAAGTGCTGAAGACAGAAAGTGTGAAAATGGGAAAGAAATTGCAAAAGAGAGTGCAAAAGAAGGAAAGAAAGTGTCAAAGACAGAAAGTGCGAAAGACAATGCAAATGTGCTAAAAAAATTAAGTGTGAAAGAAAGTGTGAAGGAAAGTGCAAAAGATGGAAAGTGCAAAAGTGAGAAAGAAAGTGCAAAAGACAGAGTGCAAAAGAAGGAAAGAAAGTGCGAAAGACAGAAAGTGTGAAAGACAATGCAACATGCCAATGAAAGAAAGTGCAAAAGTAAGAGAGTGCAAATGAAGGAAAGAAAGTGTGGAAGTGTCAAAACCAGAATGCTAAAGTGCCAAAAAAAATAATGTGTGAAAGAAAGTGCAAAAGATGGAAAGTGCAAAAGAAAGAACGTGTAAAAGTGTGAAAGATAATGCAAAAGAAAGTCTGAAAGGAAGAGAGCGCAAAAGAAGGGAAAGTGTGAAAGACAATGCAAAAGTGCCAAAAAAGAAAGTGTAAAAAAAGTGCGAAAGAACATGCTAAAGACAGAAACTGTGAAAGAAAGTGCAAAAGACTGTGCAAAGGAAAGTGCACAGGAAAGTGCAAAAGAAAGTGCAAAATATGGAAAGAGCAACAAAGAGAAAAAAAGATTGACAGAACCTGAGAGACAAAAAGACAGAAAGTGCTAAAGACAGAGAGTGCAAAAGAAAGTGCAAAACAAAGAAAGAAAGAATTGGGAATGTGCGAAAGAAAGAGACAGAAAGAAAGAAGGTACAAAATTGGGAACGTGCGAAAGTGCATAAGACAGACAGAAAGGCTGGCTTTACACATTTATTGCGCCATTCAGTTTTACAGGTTCTTTGGAAACAATAGTACAGTAGTGCAAAAACAAACAGGTATACACTCATCTATTGCCTGTGTTTGTTGACAGAGAAGTGCTCCTGTCACTTTATCTGAGTCATCCCACATTAAGCCTTGAGCTTATTTTAGCTGTTGGCAATCCTGTGTGACAGAGCCGCACTTTCAAATTAAAAGTCCTGCATGCAGTGAATGTTTGATCGCCGCTATGAAGCAACAAATAGAAATGTAAATCCCAAACTGCACAAAGTAGTTTAATCAATTTTTGGCATTAATTTCTAATGTGTTGATATGTCACATTGCTGTCAGGTAGTTCTGGCAATCATCAATGGAGGGACTCAAAAGCATGATTCACAGACACAATGAAAAGTTAATGTATTTAATTAATGATTTAAGACAATAGTCAGTGCAAAAGTCAAGGCAAAGGTTTAAAATAAATGCCAGGCAAGAGACCAAATCAAAATACAGCGGAACAATCAAATAACACTTGGAAAACTTTAGACAAAGGGAAGGACAGCAGGAGAATATGTCAGTGAAGGACAGGTGAAACTAATCAGGGTGGGGCAGGTAATCACACAGGTGGGAAACACACAACAGCAGGAAGTGAAACAAGACACACAGGTGAGTATCAACACAAAACAGGAATTGGTAACTGAAAAAAAAAGAAAAACAAGAACATATAACCTTAACAACCAGACAGGGATGTAACAACAGCTGGACGACAGTTGCTTGCACTTGAAATTGCTTAAAAAAGTGCAACTTTCTAAGTGCTTTCAGTGCGGGAGATCAGTTTAGATATAGAAGGTGGAGAAGGAAAATGACGTCCTGGCCAAGAGAGAATGGTGATATTGATACAGCTGTACTTTCATTGCACAATGACCTCACTGGCCACATCCACTCAAGTTCAAAATTATTTATCACCCACAGCCAGATCTGCAATAACTTCGACAATTAAAGGAAAGTCACCAGAACCAAATTGCAAGTCAATCCTTTCATACACATTAAAAGCGCCGCTGTGGAGGCACAATATAAACAATACTAAAAGATAATTAACTGCAGCTCCAGATTCCACAGACTTGCTCAAGAGCCTGCAACCCATCCCATGTACAATATCCCATCACAAAATAATCACCCTGCTCGTTAATGACATCCAGTCGTCACTTTTTCCCTCACTGAAGTCCACGATGAGACATGATGACTAAAGCGTGCCGCCCTCTATTAGATTTCTCACTGGATAGATTTCGGGGAGGCCTAACGTCAGTGGATCTGTCAGCCCTGGATTCACACATCTGTGAGTAAGGTTTCTTTTACTCTTTTACGTGATGATGACTGTTAGCTCATGCTCGTGCTTGCCAGCTGGGCTGGTTCTGCTTGTAGATTTGTGAGTCATGCCTTCAGAGCCTAAAGTCTGCCCAGCGGAACAGAGAGCCTGCTACATCATTAGCTAATCATACTGCAGGTTTGATAGGGCTAACATCCGCTGTGAAGAACACATAAAGAATCACTCCTTCAGGCGATTGGGGGTGGATGATGGGAAATACAAAGTCAGAGGTGTGCATGTGTTTCTGCATGTGTGCGTGACTGAGTGGAAGTGCTCGGGTGTTCAGCCCAAAAACGCAGAATCTGGCAACATCACAGCTGCCACAGAGAATGCTCCATAAAACTGACTGAGTATTGCTGCTGGATAACAAAAAGAGAAATGTGGCTTTAATTAACAGCTCACACGAATTCTACATTGACTGGCAGTAATCTCACTAACCTAAAACAGATTGAATTAGACATTCGTTCTTATAGTAAAACTGCAACAGGACCAGTTTTTCGAAATTGAAATGGTGTCACTAATCCAGACCCAAGATTGCTCTCTGATGTCCTGCACACACACAAAATCAGCATCAGTCATATTTTTTGGAATAGGCCTACTAATCCAACCCAGTTTGTAAACCAAGACATTCAGTTATGTATAATCCTTTTAAAAATACTTTAATATCTTTCCATTTCTTTAGTTTCATAGAGTAGAAATCCTTCTTCTGGCCCTTGAAGTTGATATTTATGCCAATTAGGTAGTTAAGTATTAATCATATTTTCTTCTGTATTGTAAAGCTTGAAAAAAATGTCAGGAGGGTTTATTTGTTAAATATTATTTATAATTCATGTTCCTCTTTGGTTTCTGGTCTCTTTTTCTATCTATTGGTGTCATGTAAAGCGTGATATTTACTTGTGTGGCAGACCCTGCGCTGCAGCCTAAGCACGTCGCCTATGCCGTTGTGAGCATTCATACACAAATCGGCTTCACTATAACTTGCAGCACTCACAGACAAAGCGCTGGTCTTTATCTGGACACATTTTCCCCACAAATACAACATGCTAATGTTTTTAACACAAGCCTATGGCATTTTACGTTGTATAAATTAGCCTAGCGACGAGCTGAGATTTCCTCTGCTCATATGAAGCAAAGACAGGAGGTCTGTGTTGCTGTGACGTGTAGTTACATTTTTGGGGAGGTGCACAGTGTAGGTTACGGCGTTGGCTCCATGTTGACGCAGATCCTACGTCGTAGCGTACAGCGTCAATTCAGCACAGAAGTATAAATTCCGCATACGCCGATTTGGCTGGGCATATTAATGCATGATGCAATAGTGATAAATAAAAAAAACAGCAAAATATTGTCGAGGTGGCACTTTTTAAATCATGTTGATCTCATTTTTCACTGACACTCCCAGTGGAAAACAGCAGGAGAGTCCCTGTACTAACTGTGGGACTTTCATAACTGTTTTGAAAAACCCCTTCAGTTCATCTTTAACTTTGTACTTTGGGTGAATGCTAGTTACCTAATAATTTGCATGGCTGACTTCAACCAGTTCCAATAACATGACTAAACTGTGGCTGTCCAACTTGGAGAAACAGCCCCTTTAACCTCCAGGGGCCTGCCGAGGCTTTAGGTCAAAGCAACTTGTAAAAGTAAAAGACAGAGTGTTCTTTAGCTCTCCAGCTCAGCTCCCTCTGAAGGTGAATTGATTTAACGGCTTCAGTGAAATATTGCTCTTATCCTGGCCTCGGACCACTCTTGCCCCCTAACCCCTTCCTCAGTCGACCCCCCCGCCCCCTCAGCACAGCCCCGAATTCCAGGAAAAGATGCAGTGAAGTTCTGGCTTCCATAAATCTCAGTTCCACTCCCCAGCCGCTCCCTGCAGAGCACTGAGGGAGAAACATCATCCCCTTCCCTTTCCCCCGACCCCCTTCAGCTCCGAACCCCCTCCTAGGACCGTTTTAATGCTGCGTAGAGCAGAAGATGAGAACTTCCTCACCATTTTACCACAACCTCAACAGGTCTCTGTTTCACTTTGAGCCACTCACCGTGCACTCAGATCTTTACGACCTCGTCTGTCACACCACAGTGGCGTCAAAGTCATGCTGCTTAAATCAGTCTCCCCGCTTTATTTACCTGTTAGTGTTTCTGCATGTGGTCGTGGTGTCGTTAGGCTTTTATTGCCTGCAATCCACAACGGTGCCAGTCAAGTCTGACTGACTTCTATCTCCTAACTGTGTTTTTATAGTTAGCACAACAACAAAAAAAATCCCTGCAGGGGGATTTGCTGGAGGCGAGCTCACGTTGCAAAAATCATACTAATCACTTAAAAGGACTGAGCTGCAAATTTATGTTGGGAAAATATTCCATGACATGGCACACTAATGGAAAAAAATGTGTTACACAATCAGTGTTTTACACTACCAGTGGAAAAGCTTTTTATTGATTGGCCTGTGTTTATGCTGAAAAAGAGCGTGTGAGTGCAGTGCTGTAGCCCAACCCATATGAGTGATAGACCTGTCTCTGCATGCCCTTTAGACTCAGGCGAGTTGATTAATACACAGGGTTAGGTTCACATATGAATGACATATCCATCACATGGCTCTGTTTCTGGGACAGTAGGGCCAAGGGCTAGGACAGGAACTCTCGACATGGCTCTCATGAATAGCACGTAAACAGAGAACATCCGTAAACAGTTTAGAAGACCCGCTTGGACTTTGTTCCAGAAGGGTGGGCGGGTGGGAAGGAGGGATGAAGAAAGGGGACAGGGACAGGAGGGGCGAGAGACTTAAGCACTGTAGCTGATACTCCCTCTATGGTGGCTCGGTTGGGAGGAGCAACATCAGGCTGTTCCCCTTTGGGACGTTCTGCCTGTACAAACAAACCGACCCCGGGCCTCTGGTCTAATGGGAACCAGACCTGCTCCAGGACCAAATCCCCTTCCCTTCTCTTCTTCTCCACTCCCCTCCTCCTCTCTCTGTATGACCAGCGCCCCGCCGACACACACTCCAGCTGAAGGACGCACTTCAATTATCCCAAACAGACCTGAAAATATTCCCCAGCTTTCCCACACAGCAACGGCTCATGACGTTCCAGGATCCTACATCAGCGCTGACCTTCTTGACCCCCGAGCAGCCAGACTCCAGTGACCCGCACTTATCTCCACGACCACACTTTCTCTCACTTTCACATGCTTTCTCTATCACTCCTCCTCTCTCCCACCCTCATTCTCTCCATCTATACCACACAAATGAACACACAAAGCTTTCCATTGAGTCATGTTGATACTGACGACCTTTTCTCTTACGGTCTGATCAATATATCTCCAGTCAAATGTATTTTTTGGCCCAGTTTCATAAGACAATAAAAGGTACTTTCCTTCCTTTCCTTCCTTAGAACATATTTAGATCGCAGCTGACAAAAGCATCTCTAATCTGTGCTTCAGGACTGGCGGCACCACGGTGAGTAGCTGGTTGCTGAGTAAGAGCAGCTCATCCCTGGCTACAAAGTCTGAATGTTCTCATTGTGAGGGTTCAGAGTTTATCAGTGAAAGTCCTCCCAGTCTCACTGCTGTCTCTTTCTGAATGTTCTGTCTCACTAAAGTATGAATACTGGCACAGAGTCAGACGGAGGGGAGAAAAGGCTCTTAAAACACATGGAGCTTCCACATTGACCTTACGTCTGATGCAGAGAGGGCTGATTGTGATACGGCCTGGTGACAGCGGGCCTCATGGACATGTGGTGTTGTTTAAATTGCATCACTTTATCGCTGCATTCTTTTTCCTGAGTGATAAGTCTAAGATAAAAATACATGTTAACGCTTCCTTCTGCTTTTTACTGAACAACCATGGTTTGTACAGGACGCTGAATGCATACATTCAGTTCCGATGTTCTAGCTGGTGTATTTTGAAACTTTAGTTCACTTTTCTCACTTTGAGCTCATTTTCCCCACATTTGAGACAGAAAATTATGTAAAACAACATGTTATATGTAAAAAACAAATGTTAAATGTTAAATTTAAATGTAAATATTCAGTCTAAATTTCACATTTTAAATTTCTATGCTTAGAAAACTCATAAATCACCCAAGTTGTGTCTATCAATTTTCCAGCTTACTTTAGATTATACCACGCACACCTCTATGATGAAAATATACCTTAGCAAGGTAGTGCACCCCTCTGCCTCACTCCCCATAGCTAGGAGACTTCGCCAGGAAGAAAGTGGGCAGGAGCCCCCGAGATAGACCCTTAGTTAACAGGTGTAGCAACTTTAATTCAGCCAGTGTAAACCCCAGCACTGGGGGTCACAGCAGGCTGGTGACCAGCAGTGTTGGGGAGTAACTAGTTACATGTAGAATACAAAATTAATGTAAATGTACTATTTTTAACAGGCTAACTAGTAATCTGTTACCCATGATATTTCACAAGTAACCTTCCCAACACTGATGGCCAGCAGCAGTGCTGAGTCTAACCTGTGTAACCGCAGCAACAGAAAGTTTGCTGATGTGGCAAGAAATTGGGGCAGTCAGGCCCATGGCACTGGGGTTTAAGCTACATCTGTTAAGTGAAGGCCTGTTGCCTGAGCTGTTGCCCACTCTCCTTCTGGGAAGTAGTGTCGTAGTGGTGGGAAGTGAGGTGGAGGGACTGTGGGGCGCATTAGCTAGCTGAAGTATACTTTCATCAAACGGAAATGGGCATTGTTTCATCTAAAATAGGTTGGAAAAATGATAGATACAGCATGGGCTATTTGAATTTCTTCTAAACATTCAGATTTAGATTTAACATTTAGATTTAGATTTAACATTTAGATGTAGATGTAACATTTAGATCTAGGTTTAACATTTAGATTTGTATTTGACATTTAGATCTAGATTTAACATTCAAATTTAGATTTGACATTTAGGTTTACATTTAACATTTAAATTTAACATTCACATTTAACTTTTATTTACTTATAAACATATTGTTTACAGTTAAATACATTATGTTGTTTCATATGTGAAGGAAACCACCTAAATTTGAGGAAAGTGAGCCAAACATTACAACAATATTACAACATAAACATATCAGCTAGAAATTTGAACCCATTTTTTACGTTTGGCCCGCAGGTGTGTAGAAGTCCAAGTAACCATGCATGAGAGTAAAGTTCTCAAGGCCAGAAAAGCTCATTATTTGTGCATGCTGGAACCAGTGATCGAGTCACTGATGCCAAGTGCCTGGAAGTGCGGCAGATTTATCGAGGAGAATGGACCGTGTCTAAAGAGCTGGAACGAGCTCACAAACACTGGATATGACTGTTCAGCTCTGTCTCCCTCCCACACATCTGGGCACAAACCCGTCAATGTTCCCGTAGGCAAAGATCTGTGATGAGCGAAATGAGTGAATTGCTGCCCAGCTCACAGCCCCCCCCACATTCAATTTTTGCCCGGTCTTGTGTGCTCCTCTGAGGTGCTCTGTATTTCTCTTTGCTATTGGCTTTCTGGCATTGCTTGTGTCTTTGTGCCGTGCATGTCGGGAGTGGCCAAGCTGAGACGCAGCCCTCTGGAACTGAAGTGTTTTTCTGCAGAGTCAGCACAAATTGAGACCTGCCGGTAACAAACGTGTTGCAACTCAATCACTTCTGGCTCCATGGAAGAGGTTAGGAGTGGGAGGTGTGTTTGGGACGTGAAAGACATGAGTCAAAAAGTGTGTTTACAACTTGGAGTGCTTGGTAACATGATATATGTGGACTAATGTAGCCTATATGCTATCTGTTTGCGCTTTTGGGTGCGTGCATTTGTGAGCCTCTGTGTTGACATGATATAGCTCCAGGACACATTAAATTGGTGCTCCATTGATCCCCTGCAAACATGTGCTCACACGTCACAGTTTTTGTTGGATGAAATGGAAACGGATCAATACAGTAGCACAGAAAACTCTGAACAACACATCCAGCAGTTTGACATAAAGATGACATTACCAAGAAGAACTTCTCTGAGTTTATATGTCTTCACATGTTGTTACACTGTAGTAACGTGTGGCTTTACCTGCCTTTACAATCCCAATTAACTTCCTTAAATCTTGCACCATGACCACAAAGAAATTACATGCTATCCTTGATAAGACCAGGTGGGTGTGTCGAGCCAGGAGATGAATCAGCTTTGGTTTATATTCCCACTGATGTCATTTGTTGAAGCAACAGAACTTTGGCAGGAAGGGACTGACAAACACTCAGGGTCATTGACCCACTGCAGGGAAAAAGCCACCAATCAATCCCCGATGTACGAGGGAACAGAGCAGTCTTTGTCTATTAATGGTCACAAATACACACTTGTACAAATAGTCTTTCGTCATTTGTTAAAAGCTCCTTCCTCTTTGCTCCTTTCTTTTCTAAATCTGATCTCTTCCTCCACATTGTTCCACTGCCACGTTGCAAGCGTTTGGAGCCGGGGGAAGTCGAGACACCTGGATCTTGCTAGTTTTCCACTCATACCAGAGTAGCTCAGGCCAAAGTCTATGGCCATGTGATGACAATGATGATGTGGCATGGTCTGATAGTGAGAAACTATTAAGCGTGGGGACTCCACACCCCCGTGTCCCCTCGACGCTCTCCCCTCTCCTGAATCACATACACAGAGATGTGTGGGATTACTCTCATAGGAGGAACTTGAACCCTCTGACTTCCTGCTCGCTGATGAGGTCACTAGTCTCAGTGGGAGTGTCTGTGAAATGCCTGCTCAATAACAGCCGACTGACGGCAGGGCATGGCGGGAGAGGGAGGAGGGATAAAAAGGAGGAATGGGACATGCAGCCAGGATCGAGGGGTAGATGACAGGTTGATGTGGGGGTGGAAGAAGAGGAGGAGGAGGAGGGGGGAAAGTCCGTCCAGTGCCTGTCTCTGGTGAGCCTGAGGCACTTGGCGGAGCACAGCATGTGTTCATGGAGAGGACTCGGCTCTCTCTTTTAAAAAATTGAGACTAAGGGGGTGGGGGTGTTGAAAGCTACACAGCCAGGAAAATCTCACAAAATGGCTGAGAATGTTCCCGTCTGACAAAACTCCCTGCTTTTCATTAATCACATATGTGTCAGTTAGTAGTTGCAGTGCACAGACCCAAAATCCAACTTTATGTGACTATCTGTGGGTTCAGATTGGCTTCACCCTGAGGCTGGCCTCATTTATGACCAACGAGCCAGATGATTGTCTGTTGAGCTTTTACAACTGTCCTGCTGTCACAACTATTGCACAAGGGGAAGAGTGTTACACTATTTATGGTATAAGGAACATCTAACATGTGGTATCACATGCTGCTCCTTGTCAGCTGGCCTGCCTCTCGCCGGCTCCCGGCTCATGTCAGAGCACTCTTGATTAAAGAGCGGGCTGCCTTTGGTCCCAGTGAAGG
Organism: Epinephelus awoara; assembly: GCA_035609425.1. NCBI lineage: Eukaryota > Metazoa > Chordata > Actinopteri > Perciformes > Serranidae > Epinephelus > Epinephelus awoara. The sequence continues at coordinate 18,190,798 of CM069311.1, read as the reverse complement.
TCAGGTTACTATGAGGTAACTTCTGCTCCCTATAAGCAGCAGGGCCCGAGCTGCTGTGAGGCTAATGAGGGGGGAGCACCTGGTGCGTGATGCCTGAGGCTGCGGCCCTATAGGTAGAGGTTAGGGGAAGGAAGGGAGGAGCAGGATGGTGATTGCACATACAAAGCCATCTTGTTTCAGGCCAGGCTCAGATGGAGCAGCGATGTTGCCAAAGGTCCAGAGCGCCACATCCTGCCGCCCAGTGAAAGACCCAGTCTTCAAACAAGTTGCATGAACAAAGAGCCATACAGGCTGTGTGCATGAGCACCCACACACCACCACCCCCCAACACACACAGAAAGCGCACACTGTATTTCACCATCTGCCCTCATCTGTGTTTTGACTTCCTGATGCCACCCTCATTCAACTCTAAGTATATCTCAAGAGATCACAGCTTCATTACCTAACTCTCACAAAACAATGCAATTAAGTCATTCTCGGCAAAACACACACAGCTTGGTCAAAACACACACACACTCACTCCCCCGTCACCGTCTCCCTGTGTTTCACCCTCGGGCAGTTTAATGCCTTCCAGATGTTGAGATGCTGAGCTCTCAAGTCTTACCGAACCTTGGAAGTCAGTGCCGCTCTCTCATGGTGTTAATGGTGCCCAGGAGGCCTCTGAATGGGAGGGGGTGGGGGTGTCACAAGGCCTCTCAAGCTCCTACTGAGCCTACAAAAGGACCTCAGCATCCTTTCCCTTTCACAGGGTAATCACTTATCTGTCCTCTCTTTGCACTGATCAGCAGGCTTTCAAATGAAAAGCTGCACGAGGAGCATGGGTGTGGTTTGAAAAGACGTCCTGGTAACATTTGAGAAAAGAAGGTGTGCTTACAAACAGAATAACAAAGTCCTCTGCAGCTGTTCACCATCCAGATGGGTAGTGGTGGTAAATACTATCAGGTTACATTTGTCTGCATCCACGGGTTGGGCCTTTGGGTGTCATGTGTCAACTTCTCCTCATCAACTTATTACAATCCCACCAGTGTTTCTCCTCTTTCATCTTCTCGGTTTAGTCCTGTTAGCTTCTAGCGTAAAAAATCAATGGCTACCCTCAAGAGCTAGCTTGTGTTACCATCTTGCCTCCTCGTGACCCTCACCAAATGATCTTGTGTCACAGTTTCAGATTTATGTTCCATACCATGTCCCAGCCCGAGCTCTATTAGTCTGTAAAAGGCCGATCATTAGGGCCCTATCTGTTTCTCAGTATGGACACTAAAACACCCGGAGACAAAGACAGCCACAGTCCCTCGGGCCATGTTTTTAAAAATGCTAAGCGCTCTTTAAAGCCAGCGATGGAGCTCATCTGGCTGCTGTTATTTATTCATGCTCTTTTGCTATGGAGATTTGTGGTGGTTGGATGACGAAATGCAACTGTCAGTAACAGAGGACTGCTTCCAAAGCTGGTTTTGGGGTGTTTCTCTGTTATTTTTTGCAACCAGCAGCACAGCAAGGACAGACTATTTGACATATTCTTGCATGGCTGGGGCAAAAGGGACAAGAAGCGTAACGACACAATAACATTTTGGCTGGCCAGTGGATCCACTGAGGCCACAGGTGAGCCCCAGACTCAAAGCCAAAGAAGAGAGAGAGAGAGCTGGAGAGGGTAGGAAAAAGCTCCGGGCTGAGGAGCTCTGTGAGAAAGTGTCCATCTGCAGCACAAGTTGGAGACAACCCAAAACAAACAAGTTAAAATTAAACCACAGAAAGACAGCCAATCTCTGTGTTTAAAGTTCCTACAAACAGAGGATTACCGTGTTACCATTTCAAAGGTCTGAGAAATTGTCAGTTTTTGTGGTTTATCCCACCACAATACAACCAATAATCTATGTAACAGCTACACCGCTGGCTGAGGCACAGCTGTTTGCCGCAGAGAGAAGGAAAGATTGCAGATGAGAGTTTGGAAGAGAATGTTCTAAAAATTCTCGCAGGTGCCATCAAGAAAGTTGCGTAAGCGATGTGTAGGATGTTTAAGAACTTTAATCTTTTGATATTCATCTTCCTTAAAGCAGAACTCATCCCCACACTTAACTAAATGCAATGGTATGCACAACATTTTTCAGTGATATCATAAAACCACTTGATGGAAAAACTTGGTTATGAAATATGATGTTCTACTTTAAATCTCACCTTCTGATGTTTTTAACAAGGTGATGTGTCGCAGCTATGATAAACCACTTTAGGGTGGAATCAACAGCATGTCTGCACTTAACTTTTTTGATAATTTTTGGACATATTTGCTGCAACTATGTCTCCATATCCAAACACTAGTCACACTGGCAGTTTTTTTAAACGTGGAAAAAGTCATTAAAAATAGGCGATACACTGCTTTCCCACTGCCAGCAGACCAAAGTTGTGTACATGGCTCTGCAACAGACAAGTATGCCTTTCTGTTTTTTTAGGGCCCGAGCACCATGCAGTATGAGGATCCTATTGAAATGCAAGGAATTTTTTTTCTGGTTGAGTCACATTTGATGTCACAGACAGGCCAGAAAACAGGTTAGTAAACAGTAGAAAGCAGTCTGCAGGCCGGTGGAAATGTTACTTCTTTTTAAAATCTCTTACTGATTAAGTCTGTCTGCAGACTAAGGTCCCGTTTACGACAACAATTTCAACTCAATACGGTAAACTTAAGTTGCTTTTTGGCTGATGGTTTACACGACAGCGGCGTTTTGGATGCCTGAAAACGCAACGTTTTGAAAACGGGTTCCAGAGGGCAATTTTTTGGAAACAGCATCGTCTCCATTGTCATGTAAACTTGCAATATGCAGGCCCTCTGAAAACTGAGACTTTTCGCACATGCACATTATGCTTCCAGTCACTAGGCATGCGCAAGAAAGTCGACCAACAACAATGGCGGACTCCCCAGCTCTGCTTGTGCTGCTCACCCTATTGAATTTATCAACGCTTCCCCATCATAGTGTAGATTTACTGTAGCAACACCACCTCATCTTCCGGTTGCCATTTTGTTTTTTTACACATCGCCGCTCTGTAGAAGGAAGCGTAAGCGTCACACCACCAACTACTGGCCTGGCATATACTGCAGAGTTTTTGGTCATTTCTGCGGATCCGTATGCACGGCGATTGTTATCAAAACGTTGTCGTCTAAACGCGAAACTTTTTTCAAAACGAAAATGAGAAACGATTCTGTTTTCAGTGGATCGTTTTCGTGTAAACATGGCCTAAGTGCTGACTAAATTTTGAGTGGTATTCGAGCACTGCTGGAATGGAGATTGCAGTATCTTGTGACGGTGTATCATTGCATCTCCCTAAAGGACTAAAATTAGCATGTCCTCCCAGCTGTTGTATTTCCATCACTGCCGATCAATGCCGATCGGAGCCAGATCTGATAAACACCCGCGACCACTGCATTTCGAGTCATTTGTCGTGGGAGTGAATGCCAGTTGTAACCTTTCCCATTAACTACAAAAGCCAGATGTTAGTGGGTTTCAGTGGGTTTTCATGCGGTGGGAACAGGCTATAGTCTGTAAAAAAAAAAAAAAAAAATCACATTCCCCCTGTTTTTTATCTGTCTCATGTACTGCTGCTTGGATACAGTGACAGTTCCTGCAAATATGACCAACTACAGCTTTGATAACAAGCGTGGCAATATGCTTCTTGTTCATTGCTACCAAGCGCTTAAGAACACAGTGCATGGTGTAATAAAGATCATCTCATATAAGTCCGTTTCATAGGGATAAAACAAAACAAGACGCCAGACCAAAGTTTGCAGAGTCTTACAACCGTGACCTTAGTTCACATGAAGTCAACCTTTGAATCACATTTCCTGCTAAAGTGTGGTTAAAGGTCGTCTTGTAACATTAGCAGTTTAACAGTCAAGATGAATAGAACAAGGAGGCCTCTGAGCACACGGCGGTACTCCCCTATCTGTCACAACTAATGATTAATTCAACTTAAATCTGACTAACAGGAGTTACACTTTTCAACTCAGCTGGGTTTGACCTTGCTAATTAGGTTTTCCCAGCAGCTTTGTTATGGCCTCAGAGTGAGTGTATGTGGTCGCTGTGGTTGCCACTGCTGAGGTTTCCCAAATCCATATGATATCCAAGTGTTTGCAGCAGCCCCCTCCTCCACCTCTACGGAAAGCCCTGTCTGGCCCACAAACCTCTGCACAGGGAGAGGCGCTCACATTTGTGTGAAGGTTAAAGAGAGTGTGTGGGTGTTGTGATGTTTGATGTGACACTATGCTGCTATCTAGTGGTGACTGACAGTAATCAGGGGCGGCATTGGTGTTGTGTGCTTGAAAATAACACTGTTAAACAAAGGGGAAGCACTGCCATTTATATGTTGCTTTGCCTACATTAACGTGACAGATTAAAAATTTTACACGGTGATCTCGAAGTGAAGACGTTTCTGAACTGTGATTTACCTCAGGATCACTTTGTTGAATTCAACACGTGGGGGAGCCAGAGATCAGTGACGTCTGGTCAGTGGCCTCTGCAGTGCAAGTACTAACGTAACCCCCTGAGCAGAACAAAGAGCTATCAGATAAAACATTCACATATGTGTCTCTTTTTTCTCCCCGTGGAAGCTTTTTAACGTCATAAACAGATGTCAGTGTAGGTTTGGAGGATATCATGCAAAGGGTTTTGTTGGACTTCTCCTCGGAGCGTTCTCCCCAGATGATGTAGGAGGGTCTTTGTCGTTCAACTGGAAAAATATTTACAGTTTATGGCTCCCAAAATGCATGACATCATCCACAACCTCTTTATACAGCACATGCCCCTCCTAAACCCAGTTTTCTCCCCTTCTACTGATATAACTAATCAAATGGAGGCTATTGCAGATCCAATTCATTATTAATGACAGATTTTTTTTTTTTCTGTTTCAGTTCTATTTGGAAATAAAAGAGAAATGACGAAGTTGAAGGAGCTTCTGTCTGAGCTCTTTGTCTGTTCCCCATCACGCAGCCCCTAAACATTCCCATATGGCTATGATGTCATGCTTTACGTTGCAGAGCAGTGATCCTCTCCCGGGACCATCAGGGTCAGATCGGGAAGTCAGACCCTCCCTCAACCGGAGGACCTGTAAACCTCCTGTCAGCAAGCATCTGTCCTGCTGAAATATTCCTGTGCAGGATCGGTTTAAGGGTGTTCTTTTAAGCTTCTCTGAAATCAGTTCTCCCAATGGAAACAAGTCAAGTCATGCATTGTTTTCAATTATTTTTATTCAGTCAGTCCAGCTTATTGTCATTTTATCACACATATCTTTGCACTGCAGAATGAGAGTGTTTCTCTGCCATAAACAAATAACACTATACGCAGGAGTGCAAACATCTGTGGGTAACTCTTCAACTACAGTGCATTTTGCTTTGGAAACTTTTAGAAAACACACATTTAGAGAGATGTATTGATACAATATTTTCAGTGATATAACAGGGGCATTTTAATTTCCATTACCGTATGTTGTTTCCATCACAGTAAAGTGGTGGACATGAGATTTTGTCTCTTAAAAAAAAGCATTTCATATACACAAAAAACTCAATATAAAATGTTGTTTTTATATTATTTGTACATTCAAATGAACAAAATATGAGCTGTTTGGAAATGCCAGCAAACATGTTCTTCATTTCGTAACCTGGATTTCTTCGCATTTCACTTCCCTCCATGACGCTAACTGTCCTCCAGCCATGTACTCTCCTCTCACATGACTATTGCTGTGGTCACCAAGTTCATAAACTTGAAAAGAAAACATCCCTGACTTTACATTTGGTACAGTGGGGTGGAGACGACAATAACTCCAAGGGACAGGTGTTCAATATATCAAAACATTAGACATAAAATACTAATATATCCTGCTACAATGTCACTCAAATTAATGTATACTGAACAGGAAGAGACTCAAGACAATCACAAAGGAGGTCCGAGGTTTAAACCCCCAGGTGGGCAATTACAAGTCTTTGATAATACACCTGACAAAAGCAGGTTGATGTGTGACTTTTTCAGGATTGTATCCCCAACAGTTAAATTGTTGTGAGTAACTTAAGATTTGTCACCTCTCTCTTTCTCCCGTCTTCTCCTGAGGCTGGTTTGGCTTCCTGGAATTGAAGCCGGTGGGAGGGGCTGAAGAGGACGTCAGGAAAGTACCTGCACCTGGGTAGATCTCACGTTTCTGTGAACTCTTGTAGTTTAAAAGTTCTCATGTCATATCCTCTGCGACTTAATTAATTTCCAAATTAAAATTTCCCAATTCCTTCTAGCAAATATATTCAATTCAAGTAAAAAGAACTTATAATTCATCCTGTCAAAACCTACTATGACATTTAATGAGTTGCTGAACTGATCAGTAGTTTGGTGGTGAGGTAAGGAGTTCAAGTCCTGCAGGTGGTCAAATCCTTGCATTTTCCCATGACAACTTTTGACACTTTTCACATAGTAGCACTATTTGTGTATAAATTAATAGACGTGGGATACATTCCAGATCTTAAATGAAATAGAAATTAAATACAAATGTAGTCATGTGAAACACCTTTTCATGGGTCACGAGCCACATCACGTTTCTAAAAGTAGATTTATGTATGTCAAAAGAGTATCAGCATATCGTGATGACCACCATGAATATTTTTTTTTAAAAATGTTTGCTTCTTGTAAATTAAAAAAAGAAAAAAAGTAATTAAATTCTTGCAATCTGCTTCGACTCGCTTGTGGCTGTAATTGAATTTAATAGTGGACCAATATTAAATTCAAAATTAAGCAAGGTTGAATGTCCAAATCTGGCTCAGGGACAAAGGAAATATACCAGAAACCACACATAAAAGGCCTGTTTTTATAAAATTAAAATAGTGACAGTCCTATTATTTAAGTTTTATATGTTTATGTTGGTGTAAAGTAAGTGTGGCATAAATGAAATAAAATGTGTTTTTATTTTTCTTATATGACAGAAAAAAATTTCGATAGTTGAAGAATCGCCCTTACACACAACACGGTCCCTGAGCCTGCATATCTAAGATATATGAGTGCAATTTACAAAAGTGAAAATAATATAGTGAACCGATTAAACAGCAGTGATCTGAAGTCGTAAAAAAGGTGTTCACAGATAAGATTTACAAGTTAAGCTGCAGCTGGTCGGTGTGAGATGGGTCGGCTATTCGTCAGCCTGATGGCCCGAGGGCCTGCGTTCTCTCTCGAATGTTTGCAGCATTGTCCAAATCTAAAATGTGTCCTGTTTTATCTTATATGCTCCTCCACAGTTTTAATCAGGGCACCATTTGGCAGTACTGACTCATCCTCCCCTGTGAAACTGGGAGTCTCTGTAAGAATCTGATTGTTGTCAGCACACAGATGAGCCAAAGGGGGGCCCTGGAAGGGGCAGGTTGTTCTTGGAGAAGCATTCTCATATGACTCAGCTGGACAGGAGTGAGCCTCCCTTTACGAAACAATAAAACAAAACAATGTAATTACTGTGAAAGGAGGCTTTCAGTCTCAGCTGAGACTCCCAATATCCAAAAGACTAATACCCCTTCATTTCCAACTGAAGAGAGCTGCTGCATTTAAAAAGAGACAGGAGAAAGGAGCAAAGGAGAGGAAGGGGGTGGGGTACATTATAACAAATGAGTCAAGACAAGAGGGGGATATAGGCCAGCAACTGATCCCAATGTACTCAGGATGTATTGCCTTTGTTAATAAGCAAAGTTGAAGGAGAGGGTGACATAATGGAACAGTTTCATTATTTCAAATAAGGTGATATTATGCAATCGGGAACCCATGGACAGAGGGGACAGGAATTTCAAAGAGGAAGGGGATTCACTACTTGTGGCGTCCAGAACAGTAGGTCATCTGATAAGAAATGAGATCAGGAAAAGAGTCTTCCAGTCGCAATCTTTTTCACGGCTCCACCTCTCCTCACTGATTCTTAAACACTTTTCCTGTCTTTTGTGGACACACTGGAATTGTCTGCAGTAAATTGGATATTTCCTGTTTGTTATCTGGTTCCTGCATACAATACACTTTCCCTCTTCTATTATGAACTATTTAAACATGTGTCAGGCTTTTTTCATTTTAATTGACTGACAAAGTTTGTTTTGGCACAGAGAACTTTGTGAGATACTGTTTAGGTATTTACAAGAGAAGGCCAGCAAATTACAGTAAGTCATTTCAGTTTATAATAAAAGCCCTGCGGAGCTACTGTTAGTACCAGGCTTAGCACATTCATAGTAGCCTGAGGATGAATCCACCAGCAGGTCAAAGCTGTCGCTTAACCTGTGACATACACCTCAACATCTACTCAGTGGATTGGAAAAAATGCTCTAAACATTAATGCTTCCTACACAATGGATCCTAATTTCTTTGATGACCTCCTAACCTTTCCTTTACCGTGATCATGAGGTTTACATTTGTGGTTTTGTGTGAAATGTCGCACAGCAACATGTCCAATGTTCATGCCCCCCCAGGATCAATTGTACTCAGTTTGCTAATCCCCTGACTTTCCGTGCGGTTTCAATTTGTCAGCGGGATTTGTTCAGGTCTGTCAGCATGTTAGCACTGTGATTTTCAACATACTGATGTATGTCTGAGTACAGTCTCACTGAGCACTAGCTGTAGCCCCTTAAGCGGGATTTATACTTGTGCATCAGCTCTGTGCCTACGTACGTGGCCTACGCCATTGTGAACATTTTTAGTTACACCTTTAAACCACTAGTCAGCGGTGGGGTTTCTGTGAAGTGCTGTAAAGTTTAGTTGATACAAAACACACATTAAACACACATTAAATATGTGTACACAGATCAGCTTCACTATAACTCGCAACGTTCATAGACAAAGCACCTTGTGTGTCTTTTTCTGGACACAATTTCCCCAAAAATACAACATGCTAATGTTTTTAGCATAAGCCTATGGCATCTTACATTGAATAAATTAGCCTAGCAGCTAGCAGACTTTTCCTCTACTCATATGAAGCCAGGGACAACAGCAACATTTAACAAAGGTAACGTTACAAAATTCAGCTCCATTAGGTTGACTGACAAAACAAAAGTTTTCCAAACAAATATAACATGCTAACATTATTTTAACAAGCGTACAACATTTGAAAATGTATAAATGTATAATATACTCATACAGCATGTGGAGTCTTTATTGTCTTCACAATCTGTTGTTTCTTATTTGTGAATTTAAAGTAGTTAAAAGCTTCCTCTCCACTGAGGGAAATGTTTTCAGCTTACAAAAATAGACAGAAGGTCTGCGTCACTGCGATGTGTAGTTACATTTCTGGGGAGGTGTAAGGCATGCGTTGACGCAGAGTCTATGCCATAGGTACGGGGTCGATTCGATGCAGAAGTATAACACGGCTTTAGTTCTGTTTTTGTCGGTTCAGAGGCCAATATTGCCATGTGATTGTACAGACTATGCACAACCCTACAAAAATACAAAAGTACATTTGGTAAGGTTACGATTGAGTGTGTGTTAATATCATAGACTGTAAAGATATTGGACGTAGGTAGTCTGATGTCACTCATTGGTTTGGGAACTCCTGTTTTGAAACTTTGAGTTAGGTAGTCCAGCCATTGTGATCTTGGTTATTTGGAGCCAGAAGTGATCATATTTGGGCGAGAGGTTGGTACTGAGAGGAGCGAGGGGTCGATCTGACAGAGAAGCCATGGACACTATTGGCAGACAGCCTGTCACTCACAGCAGCCTGCCTTTAATTATGTGTAACTTTAAGCCTTTATAAAATGTAAACGAGTGAGGCATATAAAAATTCACCTCTCGCACAGTTGTCATGAACGTTGAAATTAGCTATAGCTGGACCAAAACCGTTTTTTTGCACCAGACTGTAAACATATTTCTGCTGTAAGATTTTCAGCCGCAGAGGTTGCTGTTTGGTCATTAACATGATTCTCACATAAAGGTTTTGAATGCAGATATGAGTGATAATGATAATAAGAACTTTTCAAAACAAAGTTACAAAGTGCTTTAACAAATTAAAACAGGACCAACAAAATGTGCATTATTTGCTTTGGCCAAGCCACTAAATATGCTGTATTGAGTATAGTTACGTTATGTTGATCTCTTTTATAGACCTAGTTGTTCATTTCTTGGTTTGTAATTTTTCAAGTATTTCTTCTTCTTTTGGTAAATAAAAACCCACGATTTTGTCAACAACTCCTGTGTCCTTGTTGCCTCACTGCTTGGTCCTCAAGAACAAGTTAAAAGGGATGTTGGAGTACTGGTATTGACAGTAACAGTGATATTGTGTAAATAATCCAGCGCTCTTAAATCATTTCTGCTTCTTTCCATTCTTGCTTTCTCTTCCTCCCCCAATGCCATCTGGTTACTTTTCACTATCAATTAAGTGTATTTGCTCTTTTTGTAGGCTTTTGTAAAGACTTATGGTTACAGGCTCTCTGTCCTCCTCCATACATTTATATTGTGAGTGTGATTCCTTTGACAAAAAAGATTCAAAATGCACATAAACCAATCTCAATTTCTATAGAGATTGTTATAACATTGTTATCTTGAACTCTTGGGCTACAATAATTGTTCAGTTCATTCATTTTCTTTAACCGCTTCTCCTGTACGGGGACAGGTTGTCAGACTCTCACAGTGCTGACACATAGAGACAAACAACTATTCACGACTATTCAACACGAGCAATTTAGTGTCACCAATTAACCTGCACATATTTGGACTGTGGGACAAAGCTGGGGTACCCAAAGAAAACCCATGCTGAACCTCTTGCCGTGAGGCAAATATGCTAACCACTGCACCACCATGCTGCCGTCTAATTGTTTAGTAAAAATTTGATATAATGCCAGCCCTCATGGACATTACCCCGAAGTAATAAAAAAATAGAGGGCATTAACTTTAAAAGGATAAGAAGACGTGATCGCATTGATAGCAATCTAATTTTAACAAAGAGATATATTTTAAGAGGTGATTTAAAAGATGTCACTATTATTCTGCAAATCTCACATCCTCAGACAGTTAGCACGAGGGGCCCTGACTGCAAAAGAATGATGAAGTAGGTGTGCATCTGGAATATTGCAACTTCTGGGACTCCCTCCAAGAGAGTTTGCATGAGCTCAGATATAATGTACATATTTACCGTGTCCTTCCCAAAAAGCACACATGCATTCCAGCAATGACCTCTGCTCATTTTAATGATCAAGGGAAAAAATGCAGTCCTTGGCAGGGAAATTTATCTTGCTCAATGTTGTGGTATGTTGAGTCTTAACTCTTAGTCAGTGCACTGTGAGGTCTGTACGGGGGGGAAAGAGTGTTAAAACTAAATTCAAACTAAATTCAGAATGATTTATTGTTATTATTCATTACTGTAAATGCAAAATGAAGTTGGCAATTGCATAACAAGTGTATTAGCTTTAGATGACAAATTGTGGTTTACTCTGAAATTCTCTGGAGCTTCTTATGAACTTCGGAGGTGTATTATCTGCAACTTCTCAGGAAACCAGATGAGTAAGCAGAGCCTCTGATGTTTGACTTATTATGCCAGTTTTCCAGCGGGCAAGATAAAATTATGCTGTGTGAAGGACAGAGGAATATCGATGTTTAACCATTTGTCAAAAGCCATTTTAGTAAATCCCTCTCCACAGTCTGTCCAGCTCACCCCGACCCTGGCATCGTCTTTCTCGCACAAGATAAAGAAAATGGCTGCGAAATGCCAGCAGAGACACAAGGAATCTGCAGAGACAGAGGGACCTCTGTTAGACTCTTGCATTTTCCATGATCACATTACAGTAAGCTTCGCCTCAGTGAGTAAATGGACAACACTCATATTGTTGCATAGTGACAACTCTTGTGTTATTCTCTGTTTTCACAGATCTGCTGGTTGAACATTAAATCCCCGCTCAGTTTCATAACAGAGATACAGAGAGGGTGAGAAAAAAAGCATCTGGTCATTACAGCTGGTTTCTCTCGAACAGCACAAGGTCAACTTATTTGTCAGTGTCCCGACAAGTGATTAGTCTCTGGATGGTGCTCGCTTTGCATTCTCTCTTTTACACGTTTTCCTTGCCCTTGTCATTGTCATATTTTAACAGCTTTTTCCTCTGTCACAGGAAAAGCTTTTAAAGAGGTAGCGTGGTCTCCAGGAGTCCCTTTGGTCCTTTACTGGACAGCTCAGCTCATCAATTTCCCCACTCGCTGTTATCGTGTTACCCTGGAATGTCCACAGAGAGCATGTAGATAAGTAACCAGCACCATCTTTTATTCCATCCCTTCCTGTTTTTTTTATTTTTTTTTATTATTATTCATGTAAGATTGCCATTTTAATGCCACCTCTCTGTTTTGTCTCATAGTGGAAGGACAAACTTGAAACAAAGATAACTTTTTTCTGTAGAAAGAATTATATATTTTTTTAGTGTCTAGAGAGATGGAGAAACTCGTTTAAAGGTGAACTGAGTCATGTCTTAACACTTCCGTTGCTGGTCCCTTGAAAAAAAAGGTTAAGAGGCTTCAGCTCAGCTATTCAACAAACCAAGAGCACATCAGTCCAGTTTCCTGTTACATTCAGAATTGATTTCAGGGTCCTCCTTCTTAAATACAGAGCCCAAAATGGGCTAGGACCAAGCTACATGCTTAACAACTCTGTTGTTTAACGTTTGCCTTAAAGAACATTGTGTTCACCCACTGCTGGTTTATTGGAAGTTCCCAGCAACAGCAAAGAGAACATCAGGGATGCAGCCCTTGTTAGTTACGCCCCAAAGCTATGAAACATACAGTACTTCCTATAGATAAGGGAGGATTGTTTGTTTAATACATTAAATACGTAAGATAAAAACACATCTTTTCACTTTCACCTTTAATTAGCTATGACATTCCTGACACAGACCTGAAACTCTTTCCTTATACGCCTCACGCTGCTGCAGTTCTCTTAAAATGTATCTTGATTTTTCGATTAGTTTTCTGATATCATGATTTTCAGATTATGGTTTTGCTGATACGGAGCTGTGATGCCTTCTATGTACTCTGTTTTTGTTGTATATTAAAGAGAGAACTGGATACAAAAGCACGACTCAGACAGCTGTTTAGTTTAAAGTGGATTTATTTTCAATAAAGCCAGAAGGGGTGTCTTGGGTTCATCCAGGGCAGGCGGGGGAAACAGGGCAGGAATGCTGAGCAGGGCTGGAAACAGGTTGCCAGGCCGGAGTTGGAGACAAACGGGGTGACAGATGACGGTGGATCTGGGGCACAGAGACACAAGGCTTAGGCAAAACAAATCCAAGAGGAAAAAAGCAAAAAGCAATAAAAAGGCCGTGATTAGTATTACAAAGGTAAACTAAACGATTTGGAGACTGGACTGCAGAGTCAGGGTATTGTAGTGCTGGGGTTGATTTATGGATGGCTTTCAGGTGAGCAGGCAGAATGGAAGCAGGACTGATGAGAGCCGAGCCCAGACACACAGCCACAGACACAAACAAGGAACCACAAGTAACAAAGGGAGGCTGACACATGAGGAAAGAAGGAAAGGCACAGACTATGACAGATTTTATTTCATCATTTGCTTTTAATCTGCATTTAAATGCCCTTTTTGTTTATTCTCTCTATGTTCACGTGAAGCACTCTGTGCATATAATCCTCTTATTGTAAAGCACTTCGTGCTGCATTTCTTGTATGAAAGGTGCTAAATAAATAAGTAAATTATTGTTGTTGTTATTATTATTGTCTGTCAGATGTCTTTGTGTTGGTATCGCCTCTGAATAAACAGCTCAAACCTAAAATGATGAAAGGGTTACTGAACAGACGTACCAAGCACAAGATTTTGTCAGTTGGGTTTTCTGTTTGCATTCTTCCTTGTTTCATGTTCATTCATGTTTAAGCTATTTCCTGTTTGATTTTGTAGATTCACTCCTCATGTGTCATGTATTTCCCGTCTTTGTGTGTTTCCCCGCCTTAGTCTTTGTCAGCCCCGCCCTGATTAGTTTTACTTACCTGTTCTTACTCCCCCAATTAGTGCCTTTTGAGCCCGGTCGCACTCCGAAGACATTGAAATCCGGCGCTGGTGCAGTGACTTGCAGCATCAGAAATCAACGAAAAAGGCGTCCTTTCACGTCGGCATGATACACAGCTGGTTGCCATTACAGTTTTACAGCACCTGGCAGCGTCAAGGGTAAACACAGCGGGAAAAGGATGAAAGTTAAGACGGCAAAACTCTGAGTGGGTTGTGTGGGAGGTATGGTGGATGGGTCCAACAAACATCGGCCTTCAACCGAGAGAGCTGTGTTTGTGTCCCATAAAGCCAAACCCTGTTCTTTTTTCCTAAACCTAACCGTGTGCTTTTGTTGCATAAACCTAACCATTTTTTGTTGAAGGAAAAAAAACAGCAGCTTGTGTTGTTGTACTGTCATAGTGCATTTAAGAGAGTAAGGCCCAATCCCAATACCCCCAAAATGAAGCAACGAAGGGTAGGGGTTGAAATATTTCCCTAGGAATTGGGACACCACTCACTATGTCACCGCGTCGGTTACATTCATGCATACATAGCTATTTTAAACAGCTGCGAGCCATCTACATTTCTAACCAGCTAACATTACGAGGCAGCATAGTTATACGAGCTGGTGTGTTATCGTAATGTGAAAAATCTGACAATTTTGCAGAACAGGACAGATGACAGACGCCAGATAGTGCGAGCTAGCTAGCTAACAAGCAACCTGATGACAATAACGTTAGCTATGTATGAACTTTTTTCCCCATCTCTTGCTCGGTGGTAGCCATAGCGACGTCTACCCCTCGCTGGCAAGTCAGCATATGAAATCCCTCACTCCGAAGGGCTACCCCTCGTTATGCCCCCTACCCCTACACGCAAAAAGGAATTGGGACACCCCTACCCCTCGTGGGAATGCGCAAATGTAGGGGTAGGGCCAAGGGGAAGGGCTAAGGGGGGTATTGGAACAGGCCTTTAAACGTTAAATGTCCTGTGAAAACAGAAGTGTATCTTGAAAGAAGACAGTGCATGTAACAGGCAGAACTTGACACGGTGTCCCAAAACGTCAGCAACCAACGCATCCAGGGTACCTTTCATGTCACATGTCAATGTGAAAAGTACCAAGTACGTCAATATGTGACGAGGTTGGAGTGAGAGTTTACCCAGCAACACACCGGCCCTGTGTTAGCCTCATGACTCCTTCCCTGCACCTGAGTTTTTCCCAGCCATTCAGCTCCCTGCCTGTTCTTCTGCTTCATCACTTTATTTCCCTCACCTGTGCTTCTCCGCCCTTTTTCTCCCACTGCACTTCATCCCCTCGTTTGGGTCCATAACAAAACTATGATGCAAAATTAAGCTTAACAACTATAAATTGTGTGCCTTGCTCCTGTGTAGGAGAGGTGGTGGGGCCTTTTGCATATCTGTGCCCTTGGCCATTGTCTCATAAGCCGCCCCTACCTAAAATGACCTACTGTAATGCTGGAAATGGATCAACATTTTCATGTCATTACCACATACATGAAACCCCTTATCATGAGTCCTGTACAGGAACTGCTGCTTTTCACACCATTAACCATCAAGTGACTCACTTGAATAAACATCTGAGCACAGTTAATCCAAATGAGCTGGAAACGCTCCACAGGCAGCTGACAGGGCTCTCTGAAGTCGTTCCCTGCATGTCTTTTGGACATGAACAGGAAGAGAAGCTGATAGTAATCACATTGCGGACTTGATAACAGTTAAGAGAATCAAACACTCGTTTGAACATTTCAGTTCAGTTTTGGCAGTGAACTTTGTTTGGTTTTCAGAACCTCTGGCTTTGTTGCTGGGAAACAACGGCCTCTTGTCAAGAGATTAAAGCTTACTACTGGCATGTGTCCAATAACAATCTGTTGAGGGTTTAATAGTACCTACCTCCTGTGTCTGATATTACTGTGTGTATAAACCTCCAGGAGTGAGAGTGGAGACTAGTGCGTGTGATGCCTGTGTGTAGTTTTTGTGAATAGGGAGTGTTTCAGCGACATGACTGGAATCTCAATGTTTGTTTTCTCAAGTGAAGCACCCTGTTTGTCTTCCATGGCCTCCCCTGTTGAATATCTTCGTCTGTCATCTCCTCCTTCTCC
Source organism: Epinephelus awoara (assembly GCA_035609425.1). Lineage (NCBI taxonomy): Eukaryota > Metazoa > Chordata > Actinopteri > Perciformes > Serranidae > Epinephelus > Epinephelus awoara. Next base: position 18,174,740 of record CM069311.1, on the reverse strand, counting down.
CATCTGATGAACTGCTCTGACCATCTTTGACCCTGACTGGATTAAAGACGTCTTACTGAGTGCAGCTGTTTATTCTCAGCATTTTAACTTTCCCTATTTCAACCACAAACGCATTGTTCTGGTTTCTATTCATCATTCCAATGGGTCACAAGGGCACAGGGAGGATGCGATTACACGGCATGCTCTATGCCTTCCTTATTAAAAATTTGCCTCAGCCTCGAGATAGGCTATATTATTTATTACAAATTACAACTCATCATATCCGCACCAGGGCAAAATTTTCCCCATTTCAAGGAATTCATATCCTGCTGGAATATCCCGTACTTCTGAAATTTGAAACAAGTCAAAACAGGATGTGACTGCATGCTGTGTAGCATGGAAATTCCACGGATTGTATTGGCTTCTTTGTGAAAGTGAAAGATGCCATCTTGACGCAACAGAGTTCTCAGGAAAGAATGCAACATATTTCTTTTATTACAAAGCCCTATTTATGGATACTGGTTATGAATCTTAATCTTAATAAGAACTTGAATGATTTCTGAATCATTATTACAATAAAAATGATCCCCAGTTGATAAATTATGTCAGATTTTGGTGTAAAAACAGTCTAAAGTGGTCTAAAAATGGTCTGAATATGCAAACATGGTGCTGGTAGAGCTGCAAACACTCAAATTGACTTGAAAATGTGGGTGTGTGGGTGTGAATCTCTGTGCTGGTGACCTTAAGAAGTGTGGGCATAATGAAGCCTTCCAGCATGCAACATTTTGGATGGCTGATTGAGAAAATGAACACGATGCCTTCACTGTCATCAAATTTGTTCCTTTCTTGTGTGGCTTTTTCAAGTAGTAAAGCAATATATGTGTCAGTCGCATGGTGGAATAAATATGTCTGCGTGAACAACTTAACTTGCACATGCATGTTACTCTTAATGTACACATTGTGCATCAGGTGGCCATCATGCAAACACATGTCAAACAGCGCTGATTAAATATGAATCTGGATTCTGTTACTGCATTGCCCATTTCTCACCTCAAGTGTTTTCAGAAACATACTTTAGGGCGCATTCACACCAGGATAGTCCAGGGGACTTGGTTTGCTTGGGCTGGGAATGCTGAAAAATATTACACCTTCATTTGGTTTGGTTCACTTTTACACTGCACTTTTTAAAGCGGACCAAGCTGCCAGGACAACGTCACACAGTTAAAACAGCTGCTCGTTTGGGGGCGGTATTGCCCGAAATGACCACTGACCAGGAAGAAAAGAAGCATGACCAAGAAGAAAACCGGCTCATCAATTGGCCAGGACCGAAAACGGAAATCCATCCCTTTCAGCTGGCTTGGTCATCACAAAAACAATGGAGCAGCACCAAATTTATGCAGCCTTGGGGTAAGCACCTCCTCACTACTCCACGCCTACCCACGAGACATTTTCCAACTTTTTCTTTTTTTACCTCTGCTTCTTCCAGTTCGTGCTGTTGGCTTTAGTGTTTTTTCTAAACAACATGCTCTACGTCACCTCCTCTCTTTGGTTCACTTCCTCTCTTTGGTTTGCTGGATAGTTCATTTGCATTTCCCACTGTAAGCGAACCGCACCAGGGTTCACTTGCAAGTGAACTGAGACCCCCCAGTTTTCAAGCAGACCAGGGTTTGCTCGTTTGGTCTGCACCAGAGTTTGAATGAGTGTTCACACCACTCGAAAAACGAACCGAACTACCCATGGAAGTGGACCAGGGTTCGTTCGAAGCGGACCAAATAGCACCAGTGTGAATGCGTCCTTAGTGTACTGTTTAGCTGTAAAATGAGAGTTTGCTACAGCCTGTGGGTGGTGCTGAGTTCAGCTTGATTGTTTCCAACACGGTGACCAGGTCACATTTTGTCATCTTTGAGTATAGCAGAGAATCGCATCTTTTTCTTTTTACTTTTAGTACTGCAGCTGCCCTTGAAAAGTACGTACTGTTGCATGCAGTATGCACACAACTGGGACATACTACTTTCTCATAGCATTATGCCCTGAACTTTGACCCTCTTGCCTTTATATCTGTTCACCAGAGACAGAGATCAGCGTGAAGCTCTGCTGTGTGGATTTTAACGTATTATATTTGCGACAGTGAAATTACATCTGCAGTTCTCTGTCATTTTCATTTTCATAGTTATGTCCTTTTGGTGTTTGTGACATTCATTTTGTTCACTTAATTTATATTACCATTATTACCATTCAACTGGTCATCAGTTTCTTGAATGCGCTGTCATCTGTCATTGTGACTTCTGACAGCTGTCAATAAGCCGTCAATGAGCTGTCATCTGTTTACGGCTCAGTGGATGTGACGTGTCGTCCACTGCGCAGAGGATTGTGGGTCAGAATAGCCAGAAAAACATGCTTGCTTGCAAACTGCAAAATTGGACCAGATGTAGTAGAACATCCTGGTATTTTTGGCGTACTGCAATTGACATACTGTGTATTGGGACATACTAAATCTTTATTTTGCATACAACATAGAGTGGTAGTATGGGAATTGGAATGCACAGGTAGTTTTATAGTAGATTAGTGAGAACTTTCTTTTCTTTATCCTTTTTTCATTTGTTCTGTTTTCATATATTTTAGAGATTTTGTTTGCAATATGTTGATCCAATTATAATATGCTTTTTGTATAACTGTTGGGGAAAATATTATTTAAAAATCAGCAAAACCGCAAAATCAGCTTTAAAATCACAGCAGTATAACTGGCTTATATCTTCAGCTACAGTCAGCGGAAACCCATAAAAATACTTGAATATGCACACTGAGTTAAATTTCATATGATCATTATAAAAAGACAGATGTTTCCAGTTTTTTTGCTGAGCTGTTATTGAGAACAGAGGAAGTGTAAACTGGCACAACATAACCTTTATTTTCTGTGGGTTATTCTGTTTCATGCAGTTTGAATAACTTTATTGTCAAAATGTGCTCATTTCTTTTTAAAAAATTGTAGATCAGCAGTTTTAAATGAAACCTCAGTGGTGTGTGGAAAGTCTTCCCACTGTTTAAGTTTGCAGTGATGCAAGTGGAGTGTTTACTGTGGCAAAAATGAAGGGATCAGAGAACACAGATTAATGCTTCAGTGAAGCGATTCTTTGTTGAGCAGGCCTGCAGAGAGCGTTCTGGCATACTACGCACAAGAGGACAACAGAAGGGTCTCGCTATTTTCATAGAAAGCAAAGTGCCTTCAACAAACAAGCTGAACCCTTGGACTTCCTCGTGCATCTTTCGGTCAAGAAATGGTCTTTTCTGAAACATCACATACACACTAACAGGATGGTCAACAAAATAAGGAAATGAAATCAACACACAGAAAACAATGAATTAAAATGCAATCTGATAAGAGCATACCTCGAGTTTTAATCTTTCAGTTTTTGTTTTTTAAGTACACTTTTCATTTTCTTGCAAAGTAAACTTCGTATGTGTTAAGCTGCTGGTCTGGTTGCCAAGTAATTCAAATGTGTAACACAGGGTTGTTGCCTACCTCAAATTATATGTTCATTCCTTGATTGTCCTGTAAGTTATTCATATTCCTTTAGTCTGTAAGGGTCCTTAGGCAATATTGTGCCTGGGGCGCGTCGTGTATTAATGATACTCGTTACCTGGAGAGGTTGGAAAAAGTTATACGTTTCTTCCCTGTTCCAAAACCAAAATCAAACCCTGAAAAGTGTAGGGTTAGCTAGCTAGCTACTGAAGATATAGCCTACTGAATGTATACACATGCTGCTTTTGCTTTTTAATGATTATAGCAGTGAATAAAAGACTAACCCTGCTGTACAGGAACCAGTGAAGGGAAGCAGGGAAACTTTGCTAATTTTTAACCAGCTGTGTGTCATTGCGGTGTGTGTGTGTGATCCCTGCCTGTCCTGCGGCAGAGGTCAGGGTGCTGGTGGTGGCACCGTTCATCTGCACACACTGCGATGCCACACAGCTGATTCAATATCAGCAAAGTTTCACTTTATATTCATTGTCTTGTGAGGCGATCAGCAGTGATGTGGTGGTTCACTTTCACACTGTGATCTGTAGCCTATAGTTCGGCTTTAGCTTCTAACTATCTTTGTCTTTTTAACCTGTTGTTGCTGCTGAGTCAGTTTGACATCCTGGATATATCCTTCAAACACAGACTGTAGACCCCTCTGTCTGCTTCTCTCTGGAATCACTCTTTCATTTTTCCAAAAATATGATAACATTTCTAGAGGCAGTGCAGTGCTCCACGCTTACTCTGACAGCCTGTAGGACCATCACAAAGGGGCGGGGCTTGGCGAAAGGTCAATTAAGGTGTTATGGTATTTTCAAATTTGACATTTCAAAACAACTAAATAGTAGCTGACAGTTTGCTGAGCTGTTACAGAGAATTTTAGGAAGTATAAAGTGGCTTAAGATGAACTCTGTCCTCTGTGGCTAATATGTTCCATGCACTTTGACTTGCCCTGTCATTAAAATGTGCCACACAAATAAACATATCAATGTGAATGTGTTTTAAAAAACAGCAGAACAGCAGAATTACCAGGCTGAGTAACAACGCCTGACTCATGAACAACAGAAATATCACCCACACACACAAACCTCCAGCGACTGTACAGTCAAAGTGTGTGTGTGTGTGTGTGTGAGTGTGTGCTGAGAGAGAGAGAGAGAGAGAGAGAGAGAGAAAGAGCATTTCCCTCTCCCTCCTCCTCCTCTGAATGTGCTCCATTGCTTTACTACGGGTCTGAACAGTGCAGTCTCAGAAGGGGAGCCGAGCAGAGCTGGAATAAACGACAGAAGGGACATTGTTCACATCCAATGAGTAAACAAATCCAATGAGTGAGAACACATCATTTGTTCGACTCTTTGTGGGGTTCCTTCTCAGTGCGACAGGTAGGTGCTTCTCACTTTCTCTGCTGAAATGATGCTCTTTATTTAGGCTGTGTTATGTATATTATCATGATACACATTATACAGCCATCAGCTGTGGGTCTACATTTTTATATTGTCACTCCACAGAAGACATGTTTTAATGATACACTGAATGTACTCAGGCATCATTCATTCAAAAAAAATAGCAGCAGGTAAAAGTGTCACATGCCATACGTGGCTGCACAACTTTGTTTTAACCAGAAGGGAGCAGTATCATATGGAAAGAAAGGGACTGTCAACTCACTGTGCACCGAGAGCAAGCAAAGTTTCACATGTCCAAGGCTGTTAGAAAATCACGTGTTCATAATCCCTCAATAAATCTGAAGAGAGCATTAAAAACCTTTGAGTCCAAGAGGTATCGGGGGGAACAAAACTTAACTACCTCGAATCAATAGTGTTAAGTAACAGCCATTTATTCCTCACAAGATTACTGTTTCTGTAACAGTGTTGCCCAATTTACTGGCATTGGCACAATGGTTAGAGAGAGAGCTGAAGAGCATTTATTTTACATCTTTGAATTTTCACTGTGAGCTATATGGAAAGGTTTTGAAGAATGTGTAATTAAGACAATGGAGATATATTGCTTGCCTGAATTGCAAACCTCCCCTTCCTCCATGTCGGGGTTATTTTTGTGTAAGTATGTCACCATGGCAACTCTCTGAAAGCATAAACAAATTAAAAACGGTATACCATAGCTATTGCCAATTATATTAATCTGATATACACTTCTCAATTTCAACTCAGTAAGCTTTACAAGCATTTCGGATGTGTTGCCAAGGCAGCATTTAAGACAGTAAAAATTCAAAAACATATCTTAGTCTGGTCAGAGAGTGAATCAAAATCTTGGCATTTACATGTACATTTTTGTAAATAACTTTGTTGTGATGTCTTCTTATGTGCTGCATTGTAGCAGGAAATGTTGCTCTGTCTCCACCTGTCTCTGAGGAACAGAGCTGACACAGCCTGTCTTCTGCCTGTGTCTGCCAGTCTCTATGACCAGGCTGTGGTCACTGAGTGCATCTTTCTCAGTTTCAGATCTGTGGCAGCGGTCAAATAGTTTGCCATTGTGTACTTTCCATGCTATTGTTAAACTATGTTTGACTGTTGTTTGCTTCTGTTGATAAGGAGGGTAGTTTTTTTTTTGTGGCATAGTAGGAAGGAAAGCTTTGGTGGCTAATTGGGACAATTTGGGGCCAGCAACAATGACAGGACATGGAAGTGCGTACCTGCTTTGGCTTCTTAAAATAAAAAGTGAAAGTCATTTTCTTTTTTTATTGGATGTGTCCTCTCAATGGGAAACAGAATGTGCTGGAAGACGATGGGCGCTCTTCAATTCATCAACACATCAGGAAAAATCTATATTATAGTGATGATGGGTTTCACAAAATATTGCTAAAGTGAATTTAACTCCAGTTAACTAAATTGGAATTTGTCAACCTTTTTTTCCATTTAAGTACAGTTATGGGAAAAAAGTACTTTCAGATCAGCCTCTATTTTGGTGAATGAAAAACACTCTCGATCTTCCTTTGTCTTACAATGAATGCATTTATTTACAATATCAGTATCAGGAAACAGACTCAACACACAAGCTTCAGAGGGTTTTCCACCCTGTACAGAATACAATCCTCTGGGGAAAAAAACAGGCAACACTTGTGCTCAAATTTAAAGATACCGAGCACTGTGCAAAATATTGTCAATCAGCTGCGTCAGTACAAAAGAATCTGTATCAGACTTCTATCTTAAAGCGATGTTGGTGGAACACCTCTGCTAAGGCACTGCCACAACAATGTCTCTCAAATCATGAACAAGTCACTCAAAATGATCCACAGACCTTGTTGTGAGCAGTTTCATGTAGGAACTATTTTTTTCTCCTGAACTACATCCATCAACTGTATCACTGTGCAGAAGGAAGAGTGCATCTACTGCTAGCGCACCTAGCACCACTGAGCTAGCTAAATGTTACAGCTCAGCCAAAGAGGACACCATTAATGTTCACATCTCGTAAAGTCGGGAGCACGAGCCTTATGTCACGTCATGTAGATGTTCGCTTCCCTCTGCACAGTGATACTGCTGGGGGGTGTAGTTTGGTAGAAAGAAATAGTCCCATGAGAAAGAAAAAATATGTATTTTTGTTTTTTGGGTGAACTGTCCCTTTAAAGAAACAACTTTAACTATATACTCCTCTAAGTAACCAAGTAGAAACAACACTATACCAACCTCTAACCTGCGTCAAACTGAGATACAAACTTTTGTAACCTGACAAAGTACAAACACACATGCAAAAATATATTTTAGATTTTTTTCCACCTCATATACCTTCTACAAGTCTTTGACAAAGAGGTAGCATGCAGTGTGAGGCAAACATTGCAATGAAATGTTTCTCTTGTGGCAGCAAATATAACACGTCATATTCTCCCATGCTGTAGGTGTACATGCCTCCTGTCCCATTGAGATGAGCCCCCCCAGTGTTGTGGTGAAATATGGAGACTCGGTCTCAATCATCTGCAGCACATCGGAGGTCCTGTTTCAAGGAATTGGTTGGGAGGCTACAGAAGGAGGCAAAGGTCTTGAGAAGGTCAACCATCTGCTCTGGACTGTGGAGAAGCTCACAGAATGGGGCGTCTCTCCCATGTGCTTCATCAACCCGTCACATGAGAGTCACTTTGAACAGTGCTTCAAGAGCCCCAAAGTTGTACTTTACAGTAAGTCCTGCTTATTTTGCGCAGAATCAGAGTGAAACTACGACTGTGTCTGATAACGTCTACTTTTTCTCCAGCATTCCCAGAAACAATCAGTGTCAGCTCCAGCAGTGGCCCAAGTGGTGTGATGGATGAAGGGGAGAAATATAACTTCACATGTGACATCAACAATGTAGCACCCGTTCAAAATCTCACTGTACGGTGGTATAAAGGTGATGCAGTAGTCTTTACCAACACTTTTGACAATCCCAGTGTTAAACCAGTGGATCAGTCGGCTGTCTACAGCTTCACACCGACCAGACAAGATGACGGAGTGACGTTCAGATGCGAGGCACATTTGGACCTGTCACCAGAAGGGCCCCATTTAAACGCATCTTCTCAGGAGCTTAATATCACAGTTCACTGTAAGTGTATCCTGTGTACTCACCAATCTGAAATGTACCTAAAGGCATATTTAGGCTGTATAGGTCATTGAAACTGGTACTTTCTGTTATTTGGAGTTTTCAGATACTTTTTATAATACTATTTTCACTAGAGCTGCAACTATTATTCAGTCAAGTGGTTAGTTGATCAACAGGGGACACGTTCCCCCAATAAAAGTCTTTTATTTGGCAAAATTAAAGACATTTACAACACAATTTGATGCAGAAAAGGCAAAAAATTGGTGCATAAAAATCAACAGAATGCAGGAAATTAAGTGTTTGGTGCTCAGAATTTTCTGGAGGAAGCCCCACACCTCCCATTTCATATGAGTTCCACACACATATTTAACAGCTTCAGCTTTAAATTGTGAGGATGTGCTACTTTTTCTTTTCTTACCGAGTGCACAAAGTATCTTTGGTAGTTAGACTGTTGATAAACTTGAAAACTTTTCACTTTATAAAAGCGATCAATTGAGAAAGTAATCATCACATTATTCGATAATTCTAATTATAATAATTTTTAGGGAAGAAAAAAATGAACTTCAGGCACTTATGCGTATAAGATCATAAGGGCTTTTTAACTTAATTCAAATGCATCTGTTCCTGCTCCACACATGAGTGCCTGAAGTTGATTTTTTCTTCCCATGTGCTGACCCTTTTCTTCAAGAGCACCTGCGTTTATTCTTGAGTATCATATGATAAAGACAGTCCTTATACAGTGTCAGCCAGGATAGGCTTAAGACCCCTGTGACCCTGAATAGGATAAGCGGCTACGGATAATGAATGAATAATTCCACTTGGAAGGGAGGCATCTAATTTCCATTTCAGCACAATAGATTTTTTAGCAATGGCCAGCAAAATTCCTGTGAGCCTCCTAGCATGGCTTTTTACAAGATTTGTAAGATTGGCGTTAGTTACCCAGTTAACAAATCCGTGGGTCCAATGGAAAGACAACAACATGAATACCTCCTGCCAAAACCCCTGAAGTTTAGGGCACTGCCAAGCAGAGTGTAGGAATGTTCCCTCATCTAAGCCACAACTAAAACAAAGATCTTTTCATCTGTTAATTGAAAGAAAGTAGTATTATCAGTTGCTGTCTTTGCTTCTGTTCAGTTGGACCAGATGTACAGTGTCCTGGTCTTTTACTGGACAAACTGGAGTTACTGGAAGGAGAAACGTTGGAGGAGCGATGTTCTGTGTCGGGAAATCCCACCCCTATTGTCCAATGGCTGAAAGATGGACAGCCCACAGACTCAGGCGTCCCTCTGAGCAGGAAGAATGCAGGCCTGTACACCATTACAGCTGCGGGTGCCACAGACGTCAAAAAGGAGCTCCGGGTTCTTATATTGTGTGAGTGTCACATCCAGTCATCAGCACAAACAGCCCTATTTCTAACGTCCTGCACACACATCTACACAGAGACTCTTTGGGTTCTGCTTTTCATTGTTGTCCTATTGCAAGGATTTTTCTGTAATATTGTCTTTTTTTGTAGTATTTATATTTGCAATTTAACGCACAAACAAACTTAGGTCTAGCTGCTATTAGGGTGCTACAGTAGATGTAAGGTGGAAGAAGTACTCCGATTTTTTACTCAAAGTTCCAGTGTGTCTTTAAGTAGAAAAATCAATACTACAAGATAAGTAGCATTACAAGTAAATTTCCTGGCTTCAAATAATAGAAATATTCATGTAATATTCATGTAAATTACACGGACCTCAAAGTCATACTTGAGTACAGTACTGCCCCCACTGGCTAGTTGATGAATTGTCAAGTGTTTTATTTTCAGATGGACCAGAACTGATGTGTCCAAGCAATTACACAGCACTGGAATACACTCCTCACAACCTGACCTGCACTGTGGAGGGTTATCCTAAACCTGAGATCACCTGGTCTAAAGATGGCGAGGAGGTGGATCTTCCAGAGAAACTAACAAGACGTGACACGGGGCAGTACGTGATCACAGCTTCCAACAATCAGTCGAGTGTCAACTTCACAGTGGACATTAATGTTATGTGTAAGTTATTTTGATGGAAACCTAAGCATCTATTCGCAAAAGTCCTCTGCTTTTTCTCTGACTTTGTTTCAATGGCTTCCTCTAGACCCGCCATCGCAGATAGTTGAGCTTGAAGACTCTGAAGTCGATGTTGGTTCTACCGTGTGGCTGAAGTGCTCCTCTATGGCCAACCCAAGGCCCACATATTTCTGGAATTATTACCGAACCGCCAATGTGATTGAGGAAAATGATGATGGAGTGTCCCGTCTGCTCATCCACAATGCTACTGTATACAACATGGGCCTCTACACATGTCACGCCGGGAATGACAGAGGAAATGTCAATAAAACTGTCAGAGTCTCTGTAAAAGGTAGGTTCAGTATGATGTATCTATCAGTGGGCTAATGCAATAATTTATAGAGTGTGTCTTTCATTGGTAGCCTGCTCATGACATTATTATTTACATTTAAATATGACCTTACTCCTAATGTAGTCATGTAGCAAGCATTGATTAAAAGAGCACTGTGTAGGATTCATAGGATTTAGTGGCATCTAGTGGTGGGGATTGCAGATTGCAACTAGCAGAGACGTCTCCCATGTGCCATGCATGAACTTCTATTGAGAATTCCTTCGGTGTTCATTGTTCAGGAGGTTTTTACCGGGAGCTGAATTATAGCAAAGTCTTTTCATCTCCAGAACAAACAGACCTGGTGATTTAAACCGGTAAAAGCGCTGAACAAAGTAATTTCGCCATTAAAAAATCTATGTTTCTTTCGATGCTGCTCATCGTGGAGGGGCTGCTAACTAAGGTGGCCAATGCAAAAACCTGAATGTCCCTATCTAGAGCCATGTTTGTTCATTCTGGGCTACTGCAGAGACACGGCAGACTCTCTCGACAAGGACACACTCCCTATATAGATATAAACAGCTCATTCTAAGAAAACAAAAACACAAAGATTATTATTTTCAGGTGATTATACACTGAAGAAGACATACTTATTATATTATATTATATTATATTATATTATATTATATTATATTATATTATATTATATTCCATTTCTGCCAATATATCCAGTGTAGATGATAAGCACAAAACCACCCATACTCACCTGACAGATGTGCTGAGCAGACAGACGGTACTCTCACAGACCCCCCAGGGGAGGGTACTCCATTATCGGCTGCACCACTTGTCTTCCTGTCAATGGACAATGGAACTGCTTTTATCATCCTATTTCCATTACTTTTCACAAGCAAGAATGACCTGTTGTCTATCCTGGTGCTGAAGGGGCTGTGGTGCCCAGTCAGCATGCTGTGTGTTAAAAAACAAACAAACAACAACCTCAAAATACATTGACAAACAAGGGAAACAGTGCTGCACTTCGGATAGATTTTTTCATTATTTACAGAGGAACAGCAGGAACCAAAAATCAATTCCTGGAATCGTCCAGTGAGTACTGCAAGCTTAAACAGAATACTGAGCAAGCACTCCTTGGCACATGCAGACACTGTACACTGAAATATCAACATTACAGCAGGGATACTCTATTTGCTTTGCCTGGGGGCCACTTTTGCAAAATGGCAGGAGGCCAGGGGCCAGTTAATACACAAACATTAATAATATATATCAGTATATATAATTAATGAATTGCCTGTTCTCACATTTTTTATATCTATTGCCCTCACTCAGTCCAGTCGCAGGTTAAGCAGGATTTATACTTGTGCCGTAGCCTACGTGCATGGCCTACACAGTTGTGAGCATTTATACTTGTGCGATGGCGTGTGTGTGTCACTCTGCAGTTACACCTCCAAAACACTAGTCAGCAGCAGGGTTTCTGTGAAGTGCTGTAAACTTTAGTTGATTCAAAACACACATTAAACACACATTACATGGCTTAATAAAGACAATTTCAAACACAAGTACACAAATCAGCTTCACAGTAACTCGCAGCATTCACAGACAAAGCATTTTTCTGTTCCTGGACACATTTTCCCCACAAATACAACATGCTAACATAATTAGCTCAAGCCTATAGCATTTTGCATTGTATAAATTAGCCTAGCGGCTGGCGAAAATTCAACCATATTACAACTCACAAGGTTCACCGACAAAACTACTGTCTAATATTAAACAAGTTTTCCAAACAAATAGGCCTATATCATGCCTACGTTATTAGCACAAGCCTATGGCATTTTACAGTGTATAAATTAGCCTAGTGACGAGTGGAGATTTGAAACCTGGATGAATCCCGAAGTATAAATCCCTCACGGATAACTTACACACAAGACTTAAAATGCTATTTTTGTGGAGGCTTAATCGTCTTCACAATTTATTGTTTCTTTGCTGTGAAATTAAAGCAAATAAAAGCTTCGTTTTCACTGAGAAATGGTTTCAGCATACAATAATAAGGAGGTCTGCGTTGCTGTGATGTGACAGAAGTATAAATCCCGCATTAGCCTGCACCGCTTTGTTTATTTGTTTTTTAATAACCAAGCTCTTTTGGGGTGTTTTTTTGTATTTACATTCAAAGTATACACAGGCCACCCAGCACTCTATTGTGGGCCCCATTTGGCCCGCGGACCATATGTTGAGTGTCACTGCTTTTAATGTTACAGCCATATTTTTTAAAAAGATACGGTAACTATAAGACTGTGTGCCTCAGTAACCATATAATTATTTAACTTCTTTTTTGTTTGTATTAACCCGTATGCGCTCTGAAGTTTGGCCAACCAAAGTCTAACTAGCAACTGGCACAGATACGGTTACATTTATAGACACAGTGGGTGTGAGGGCTTGCAGTGTGTGTGTGTGTGTGTGTGTGTGTGTGCCCACTGTGCTGGGGGGAGGGCTGTTTCCCAGTTTCCTCTCCGGTGATGTTGGAGCTGCAGCCATAGCTTAGCTTAGCTTTCTCCCATAAAGTCAACAAGCCGCCGCAGGCAGAGAGGAAACAGCAGAAAGCTCAGAGGCGCCCGGTGCTACAGAGGAGGGTCGACAGCTGCTGGACAAACTTTACACCCATGGATGATTTAAACTGTCTTCGTCTCCTTTCAGTCTTTTTGACTGTGGAGCTGCTGTCGCTTTGTAACGGGATAGGACCGAGTAAGTTGAGCGCTGAGTTTGTGTCGAGGCTGAAATGACTGACTGTTAATAGACTTATAAGGAACAAAAAACGGGATTGTGCGAGTCTATTTATGTAGTGTGTGTGATGAGGAACTGACTTACAGCAACACTCTGAGGTCTGGAAAAGTTAGGAGGAAACTAGTAATTATCCTTTGAATGGGGACAAACTGGAAAAATAGTGTAAATACTGACTGTTAGTAAGCACTGTGTCCTTTTGTCTATCTAATCTAATGTTTAAAGCCTCCTTTCACATCCTGTGTATATTATAGTATTCTGATAAAATAGTGTCTTTTAAGTTATGGTAACTGTTATAATAATATGAGCTGGGTGGAATGTGCATTGATGTGAGATTTTGATATCACAGTATAGTCCAGGACAAAGAATGTTGGGCAGCAAGTGCAGACTTTCCTAAGGGAGGGGGATATCCTTCCTGAGCCTTTTCCTGTTCCCCCCATGAGACACTGCTTTTGTTTTACAGGCTTGTCCACAGCATTTCATCACAGCGCTGGATGTGGAAATGTTGTCTTAAGATAATGTGTGTGTATACACTTGGATGTGGAATAACATCTCTCCCCTCCCCAACTCTACATTCCACAGGTGCCAGGCCAGAGTGCCCTATCGAAATATCCCCGGACAGGATGGTGGTACAATACCAAGACAGAGGCCAGAGTGCAACATGCGAGCCAACACCCAGCGCCTCCCAACATGTCAAAGAAATATACTGGCAAGATCTGCAGGGCGCCAGGACTAACAGCACAACCTGGTTCGTTGACGCCGCTACAGACTGGGACCCAAGACCTGTTTGTGTAGCGACGTTTCATGTAACAGGATCATGCCAGAAACAGCTAAACGTCACACTCTACAGTATGTATTTGTAACTTTTGTACTTGGCCTGTCATCACTTTTAGAAACGTCTCTAAGATGTTGGAACTACCCTGATGATTTTTTTGTCTTCTTAGAAATGCCAGACAGTGTCACCATTCGTCCTGTGGATAACTTGATCTCGGCGAGGGAAGGGAAAGAGATCCAGCTGCAGTGTGACATCACTAACGTTGCTCCTGCACAAAGCCTCACCATACAGTGGTACAAAGGGAATGAAACCTTCAGACCACTTAGCCAAGGTGGGGAATCTTTCTCTTCATAAGTCCTATCTTGTCTGTGAGGTCCAGGGAACCTACCAATGCTAGTGTAGCTCAGAGCAAGTCATTAAAAACCATCATGGAGACAATTTGAAACATGTATGCACCGAAGCAACGACTGCAGATCTGGCACAGCTCTGAAGGGCACTCTGTGGATGAGTTAAAATGAAGTGCATGAATGAAAAAGAGGTAGAGCCTATATTTTTTTTTTCAAAGTGTTTTTTATGTACTTGTATTGAATTGTTACCCTGGATTGAATTTGTTGTTTGTTTTTTCTGGTCGATGTTTTTTTTAAAAACTGACGGTTTTGGATGATTAACCACCTGTTGCACATGACGTTATAAATAGAGGTGGGTGTTTCCACTTTCTAACATTCAGACCTGACGAAGATCCCTCTGGGATAGAAACGTTTTTCACTTATTAAAGTTTGTGGCATGGAGTATGTGTGTAGGCTCTACCTCTTTTTCACTCATGTTTTTGTGCCATCCTTGCACCTACGTGATGTGCGTATAACTACCCTCTTGCACCCTTAAAATGAAGTAGAATGATGAGTAGAAAAGTATTTTGATAATTAGTGTACTGTGAGGAAAGGTTGTGGAAATGATGTATTTGTGACAGACATGATGTGACATCCAAAAGATTTACCGCAGCATTTAAATTTTAAAAAAAGAAATCAGTGTTAAGCCCCTTTCACACTGCTAGATTTTCGGCAAATGGCTGTTTCGCCACAAGCTGTGGGCGTTAAGATACACAGAGCTGGATTGGCCAGTTGATCCGAGGTGCCCAATTTTCCGCCTCGTAGGGTAGACATATTGGCGGAACCTTTTTTGGCGACCCACTGGTGGTGGATAAACAGGAGCAGCTAGATAGCTAATATAAAGCTGATAGCAGGAATTAGCGAGCAGCTAGTAGCAAGAGGGAAACACAAACCTGACACTGTAAAGATGAGCAACTGGGGAGACAAGGAATTGCGTGCCCTCCTTGTCCTCGCAAACGAAGAGGCTGTGAACTAACATAAGGGCAACAAATGCACTTCTTTTTGATTTAAAATAGAGAGAACTGCACACATTGTCTCTGTAACAAGTTTTATGACCTTATCTTAGCAAACATATTGATATTAAACGTGGTGCCCAGTCAATCAATAAATCAGTGTTTACAGTGTCCCTGGAGGCGTTGCCAGAAAATCAAAGTTTTCCTCACAGATTCAAGCTAACACAGCATGACTGATTCATATACAAAAGGTCATTTTGTGAGTGAAGTATTCCTTTAAAATGAGGTGTGGTCAGGAACATTGTTGGTGCATTGCTATTTTGAGGCACCAGAAAGTGATGGCGCCACTTGACCAACAAAAGCCTGGTTTAAGGTCATTATCGCAGTATTTTTCTACTATTTAAAAGGTGCATTATTCAGATAGTAAGATAGGCCTACATAGCTGGGTTCACAGCGTGTGCTTGTTCCACAAAGTGAGGCATAGATAGTAACTTTATTGATAATTTCAGAAGCTAAAAGTCTAGTTCCCTTTCCTTTCAAGTTAGTTTTTTAGTTTGCTGCTGAAGTGTCTCAGGATAATTGCTGCTGTGACATTGCTTCTCTCACAGCATTGCTTCTCCAATTTGCAGAATCTGTCAGGTAAATAGTAGTGCACCATGTTTTTAAAGGGAATGCGAGATGACATTCTGAGTGGTTGAATTCATGTCACACCCAAAACACACATATGGTTGATAAGGGGACCAAATATAACCCCTTTGCCCCTTGCGCTTCACTTTACGCCCAGATAATGTTATTTAACGAGCGTAATTGGAGTTGGACACACTCTAAATGCACTTATGCTGTGCACTTTAGGCTAAGCGCTATAGATGGTTTAACAAGGGCCCTTTGTGTTTATTTAAGAGTCAATCAGAGTGAAAGTGCAATCAGACATTAGATTGAGTGAATTAAACTTAATCTACGATTTGAAGTTTCTTACTTTATTTTTCCCCAAATGTTCCTTCCTCCACCAGGCTCAGTGCAAGTGACCAGCTGCTTGACTGAGAACGACACAAACTGTGACATCAGTGTGATCCGATCCCCGCTGAATGTGTCATCAACTATCAACGTCACTGTGGACAGAAACCACACCGGAGTAGAGTTCAGATGTGAGGCTCAATTGGATCTTGGATCGAAGTCTCCTCCAACCATGATGTCCAGTCCTCTCAACTTCACCGTCTACTGTGAGATCATACTTACATTTGCTGCTCAGTATTATCATGAATACAACACTAGCGATAGCGTGTGGCGATAGCATACTTCCACTCATTTAGATTTTTTAATACAATAAAACACAAGCGCTGATTGTTTTCCTGACGGTAAGGAATTGTAAAAGTGCACACTCACACTGATGGATTGGCTGTTATTTCTCAACAGATAAGCCCAAAATTAATACCACAAAGCTTCCAAAGACGATCCCAGTGTTCACCGGTTATCCTGAAGAGCTGGTTTGTGAAGCTGACGGCAACCCTCCTCCAAAGATCCAGTGGTTCTACAGCCCCGACAAAGTGCCCCATGTGTCTGGAAACAGACTCATTGTATCTGAAGCAGGCATCTACAACTGCTGCGCCACTAACGAAGTCGATTCCATGTCCCATGTGGTCGAAGTGATTTTAAAAGGTAACAACTCAATCTGAACTGTAAAGTAGTGAAACCAAATCTCTGGCAGGGGGTTCAAATATTTTATATGTAACATCGACTCAACTTTCCCTCCCTATATACAGATTATGTGAGAACTTTCATGGGTTTTTGTTGCTCAAAACCGTATTTTACTTTGCATCTGCAAAGATATAACCATGCTCTGGACATTTTATAAGTAGAGCTTAACCTTAAGTAGCACAACAAAACACATACAGCTTCAAGGAGGATTCTATCCAGCCATATAGATTTATTTCAAAATGGCGCCGTGAGATTTCTTTGAGCGGTTTGCGTACAAAGACAGAAACAAAAAGGCAGAAGGCTGGTGGAATGATCGGAGGTTTCGGTAAGTGTTGTTGAAAATGTTAAAGGAAAACTTTGGTATTTTTCAACCTGGATCCTGTTTGCTCGTAGTTTTGGGTCTAAGTGACTAATGGAGACAGCAGTTTTTAAAAATGGTCCAGTATTGAACAAGACCGCTCCAGCTCCAGCTACAAAACCAGGTTGCAATGGAATCCATAGGACAACTGTGCTGTCAGTGTAGGTCTATTAAAAGTGCTTGTTTTTGCCACTGACAGGCTCACATTTTTATTCAAAGTGTCTGACAACTTCATGAGAAAGACTGGACAGAGAAATTAAACTTTTTTTCTTAACCTTTCGCTGCTCTGTTTGTTATTAGCCCCTTTTCCACTCCCTGTTCAAGCCCAGAATATCGCGTCACTATTCTGCCTTGCTGTTCTGTATACAAGGTACGATCCTGGAGCTGAGGTACAGTATGTCAGCCAGCTGAACAGGATCATGGGCAGCACGGTTGTGATGTTTTAATAGCTGTTAGCAGTTAGCAGCTAACTCATAGAAGAGGAACTGCGGCCTTAAATGTGCTCAGGTGCGGAATCAGTGAGGTGTGGGAGCTCCCTATCCTCCAAGCCATTGCTATTGTTTGTACAGCACTGCTGATGCTAATGTTATATGTCACGATAGAGGCCGATGCTGTTGTGTTACATGTCATGCCCGTCACATCTTCTTCGATCCCGCAATGCCGCCATGCTGTCTAAAATAACAAACTGGAGAGGAAGATGCCACTGTTGTTTGGTTATGTGTAAAAATACAAAGGCATAAGGGGCCCTACACATGCCGCGTCTTTAACCACCTGGGAATAGACGAGTGCCGTCTGAGGTTGCTAAGCAACCTTAACAAGCACTGTATCAGAGCCTATTTACCTGAAATCCTGAGTGCAGAGCTGATCTTCTTTCAGTCGCTGTTAATAAGTGTGTAGGCCTATCGTCTGTGGGACAGATGAAAAGCTTTGGTGGCCCTTCACCAAAATGAGCAACTTTTCCATATTATTTACGGAAGAAGGGAATGATATCTGTTGGCTGTGATTGGTTGGTCCTTGTCTCATGACACGAGGTGTGTGCTGCTGTGTTCCAAAAGCTGAAGGGGCCAAACACATGCCACGTCTTAAATTGCCTGGAAAGTGCGAGGTAGGGTGCAGGACGCTACTTTTGTTCCTTTTTTGAGCCAGCTTTCAAGAGCACGGCAGCAGGTTTTGTCTCAGGTTCATCATCGTCTGTTTACCCGCAATCCTGAGTGCAGAGCTGATCTTCTTCCTAGTGTTGCTTGCCGCACGTCTACATTGAAAACAGTGAATTTGAGGGCACAAAAAAGGCGGCATGTGTACGGCCCCTACAAAGGGACGTTGTAGCGGCCTGTAGCGCGATCTCTGTGTAAAAAGGGCAATTGTGACCAAGTCTGACTCAAGGAGAAGTGTCTTTCTGAAATCTCGTGAGAGGTGATTGTTGCAGGAAAAACAAGGGTAGAAATGCTAGTGAGAGTTGGAGAAAGGAGTGGACTAAAGAGTGGGGTTGTTTAAGAGTATACAAAGTGTAGCTTAGTGTTATCTAAAAGATTTTTAGTGTCATGGCTGAATATTTGGCTGATTTCAACAGTGTGGAAAAGTCTGCAAGATTTCAGAATGAGATTTCTTCTCGAGCGTGACTTGGTTACACACACTGACAAACAGATCAGTGAAAAGAAAGGAAAAGTGTCTTATTTGTCTATAGGGTCAATTTCGTGATGTTGTCAAACACTGTCAGTGCTAAAGCAAGCACTTTTAGTAGTCATAAATTACAGGTGTGAAATTGCCTTTAGGGATTATATTCGAGCCTGTTTATCTGCTGCAGCGGTCCCTCTTAATACTGGACAAATTTCAAAAATAGTTTTCTCCCTTAGTTACTTAGACACAAACATGAAAAAGGTGGTCCAGGTTAAAAAATATGTGAGTTTCCCTTTAAGCTCCTTTTTATATGACTTGTTTTCTGTTGTCAGATATTTTTTATCAGAAGGGCCTTCCTGTTTTCACAGTAATCGTACAAGTACAGCCTTATCTTCCTGTCTAAGCGCAGGTCATATGATAACATTATAAGCAGATAATCGGTATCCTTTTCATCATTTTAATTTGTGCATGTGCATCCCAGTGGTGAAGTGCATCTTCATTCTTCCTGTGATAAAAAATAAAAATGAATTTTAGAAATAAAAGTTCACAGAGATGTAGTGAATATGTTGTGTCGCATGATGGAAATGTATTTATACAGCAGTTTATTGTGAAGTTCTCAAACATTAATATGTTGCCTGTTTGATTTCATTCCAGAGGACTACCTTCCCCTCATAGCCGGATTTGTGGCCGTCACAGTCGTCGCCATCTCCATCGTCTTCCTGTTCATCTACTCAATCTACTACAAGAACACCAAGATGCGCCGTTACAGTCTTAAAAACCCCAAACTTGACACCCGCAGTGACAACGTAGCCCACAACGGCTGGGACATGCAGTTTCCTATGACCAAACTGTCTTAGCAGTACATCTGTGGATAGCACAGAATGGATAGTCTGACCACTCTGAATGAGCTGCATCTCTCTGCCACCACAAACTACAGTGTATGAAAGCCTGAGTACCACTCAGCCTGCAGGCTTACACTGGACTGATCACACACTCTGTCATCCTCACATCTATTTTTCTCACATAAGATAGTATTTTACCCTTCGTGAAGAAGTCTAATTATAAGATTGAGCAACCTTGGCTTGAGATGTACAATTTTATATTTACTACTGGATTTTACCTGTTTTCACTGGACAGAAAGAAGAAGAGGAGTAAGGACTCAGAATCTGACTCTGACTTACCAGAGGTATTGATATTTTTTTTAATATTTTTTCATGAGCACAAAGGGAATATAATTATAATGAATGTTTTTTTTTGTTTGCCTTGGTTTCACTAATGCCTGATTTTTTTAATATGCCTCCCTTATTTTTCACTTAATCTATATTTTTAGAAAGTGAACATGCATATCAAAAGTGGTGACCCCTGAAGCTGCTGTGGTTTTAACAGTCACACCAATGCTGTGTTCACACCAGGAGCGAAAACGGATCAGCGTGACCAGCTAGATTATCGCACTTGCCATGGAAAGTGTTGCTCAAGCGCTCGCTATATACTAGTTTCGGTGCCACAGCCTTAAATTTGTCAAATACTTGCAACAATGCACTTTGACTCAACGTCCAAAGTTTGAATTTAGTCATAAAAGTATCCATATTTTGGTCAATATCTGAGCCCCATTTTAACATCACATTTCACCGCCTCATTGCATCCCTGTGTGCACCAGGGTCCACAGAAGTCTAGCATAGCATCAGCTAAACTACACAGCTAGTAACAAAAACATACAACAGATGTCGGGTCTCAGCTTTTATAGCATTAAAAAATAATTGTGGTCTGTTGTTGTGTCACTGGTTGTGTGAACAAAGCATAACAGGAAGTGCACAACATCTGGCCTCTCTGAAGGTGTGACATTGAATCTGTGAAAACAAGACGAGCCCTGCTAAGTTTGTAAACACATTTGCTTGTGTATTTTTTTCCATTGTGCCCCCTCAAGCCACTCTGCACTTGCTTCTGTAGTCTTCTCTGTGCCTGACGCTTTGTTGCGCCATACTGTGTCAGGCTCTGGCCTTAAGGGACAAATTTTCTTGTTCCAAGGTTGAGTGCTTTTTTTGTATAAATGACTGCAGGTGCTGTAGCCTAATGCCTATCAGAACTGTATATTTAGGATGATATTTTATGTAATTTCAAAACATATTTATTTATGAGCAAACATGGAACAATTGAGTATTGAAAACGGACTGCAGACAGATATGTGAACTTTGCAAATGTTTAAAGAGTTTGTGGGGTTCAGGTTAAGGACCTGCGATGATGGGGACATGAAGACATTGCAACACATTTGTGAATATGGCTGTAAATAATTGATTGATGTAAAACTGTATTTTGATATTAAAAATGTGGCTATTTGAACAGACTGTTTTCGTCATTGAAATCTCACTGAAATATCTGGCATGCCCAAATCTATGATCAGAAACGCCAGACTCATTTTGTTGTGTTGAAGACACTGTTAATTAGGAAGAACTTGTGTGAAGACATTGGGACTTTATTATCGTCACGTTTGAGGACACTGGGACTTAATTATTGTAGACAATGTTTAGTATTTTATTCTTTTCGGGTCCTACTGATCCCAAATAGCTGGGAGAAATTAAAAAAAGCATACCAAACAAAAGTTTGAGTCTCAGGATGCGTCAATGTGTAACAAAGTTTTGTTTACCCTTCTTCATTTTCTCCTCGTGCTCTGTCTAGCTGAAATTTGGGTTTGAATCTGATATGTTTGAAAAATAACGGGCAAGTGGCACAAGAAAAAAAAATATTTTGGGTGCTTGATAAGTCATGAAACTAGTTTTGAAAAGTTGTCCATGAAAATGAGTGGGGACCCTGCATTAAGTATAAAGGTTGAATTTTCTTGATGACATCATATATATTTGAGTTTAGCACTCCAGTTTTTTCGGGAAAGAGTTGTTCATGTTTACTAACATCTTTGGACTGTTTTAGACCATAGGAAAAACAGGTATGAATTTTGAAAACTGACGTAGTTCCCCTTTAAAGCCCTTTAAATCTTTATTTACTTGGGCAGCACGGACACTACTGTACTTTCCAGCAGACAGGTTTTTTCTTTGTTGAACAAATCTGTGGAAATCCCGAGCACTGAGGGTGTGTTTGGCGATTGTGCAACACTCAAGGAAAGAAAAAACTAGTCCAGATCGTTGGACCTATTCCTCAGGGGGGTGCTGTAGCCTCAACTGCATCCAGCAGGATTGTCCGGGCTGATCTCTGCACGTGCTGCCTTCCCGTACTGTCGGAAATACAGCAATTGCAGAAATTATTCCTGAACTACTTCCTTCTCGGGAAAAGGGGGATTCTCATACCTGAATAGCCGGATGTGACCTTGTCGGCGTAGGGAGTGTGTGGTAATATGTGGGAGTCGTGTGGCTGTATAACTGATGTAGTAGAAAAAGGTCAGTGAACAGTTTACTGAAACATGAATTCACTTTATTGTCCTGCTGGTTGTTGACAAATCATTTTTAAGCACTGGGGAGGGTGTCATGTTTTTTTTTTAGGGAATGGGCACACAACTTTAAATGGCTGTATTTTGAATTTATGTAGCCTAAGTTTTGAAGGTGTGTCATTTATCATTTACAGCCAGAAACTGTAAAAAACAGAAATTATTGATGGATTTTTAATTTCCTAACGGTCCTTGGACTCATCATGCTCCACAAACATATCCATCAGAAAAAAACATAACCAAATCTGAATTTAAAATTGTGATAATTCATCAAACCAAAAAAAAAAAAAAAACATATTGCCCAATAAACAATAAACTGTTCACACTAACTAACCAGCATGAATGAATGAATAATCTTTATTCCAGTTACATACATCTGGAGAAACAAAGATTACTCCACACAAATTTTCTTACACTCAATAACCAAAAAAAAGAATAGGCTGAAGCCCATGGCTTATTTTCGCATAACCATGAATATCAACAATACCAAAGAATGGAAATAAATTAATTAGTAATTAAATATACTCAAAATCAGTGGTTCCCAACCTTTTTCTTGAGGGACCCATATTTTTACCATTGTACACATGTTACACACACCTGTATCCTCACAATACATTAAAAATGTTCTATACACATTCATTTATTCATGTTTTAATAGCCTAAATTAATAAGCTTTTACTATAACCCTTACATTTATTAGGTTTTTTTTTTTTTTTTTTTTTACACATTAGTGAATTAGATTTTGACACA
This sequence comes from Epinephelus awoara, assembly GCA_035609425.1. Lineage (NCBI taxonomy): Eukaryota > Metazoa > Chordata > Actinopteri > Perciformes > Serranidae > Epinephelus > Epinephelus awoara. The sequence goes on along the minus strand of CM069311.1, from coordinate 18,151,612 downwards.
TAACACATTAAAATCATTACACCCCCTACCCCTTTTGACTACTGTTGATTTCACTTTTAAATTTCACCTTAAAAACTGTTTACCTCGCCTTGTTTGGTGTCATTTTTTTTTCAGCACAACCTCACCTGTGTAACTTTACAGTTATTATTTTTTCATTTTGACATACTATATTAACACATTGGTACTTAAAATCACGCAAAAAAACACCACCAATAGGAAAGGGGGTTTCATGTTTTTTTTCTTTTCGTTTTTACTGTTTCTCCTTGCACCAAACGTGACGACAATATTCAGGAAAAAGCACGGCGTGAATTGTTTATTATAAGTCTGGTTTTACTTTGCCTATCAACACGATTTAAGTCACTCAGGGAGGTTTAAAGGAAAATATCTGTAGCATCCGGGAGAAAAAACACACCCCAGCCACCCTTCTCCTCTGACAAGTAAAGAACAGTCCCACAACCAGCAGTTACCACCCACACTGTTTACTGCAGACCACATTACTCACAGCCTGTGGGACTTTACCAGGAGCACGTTAATGCATCACGGGGTAGTGTTGCTTTCGGGATTGTCGATGATCTCAGGCACAGGTGAAAGGAAAAGTACAGCGCACACCAACGAGGGACACGGACACAAGTTTACCTGCTTGAGCTTTTTTTTTTTATTTGATTCAGTGGTACAGTGTTTCTGCTCGGCGCACCGGCGAAACCATGAAGTGGCTCCTCGTGTTAAGCGTCCTAATATCGTGTACAGGTAACTACTCTCTCGTGTTTGCTTGCCTGTTATTCATCAGCGTTACATGTTAAGTCCCATTTTGCGTGTCGATAGTGTTACAGCGTCGAGTCCTCTGGGTGGCCTACGCCCATTGTTTAATCAGTCAAGCCAGCGTTTGTTATTTATGGTCGGGGATTAAAGTTTAACCGTGCTCTCTTAGACCTTTACTAAGTCTTTGTGCAACATGTTTGGGGGAAAACTTTATTTTGCAAAATCCCTTGTTGTGCAAGAGGGCAGCAGCATGCTGCATGATTTGTAAACCTACTTAACACAAAACATGTGTTTGATTGCTGTGAATGTCAAACACCAGACAAAGCAGGCTCCAATTTAGTGTAAATACAGTTTTGCACTTATAACATGCATTTACATTGTTGATAAAGTTAGATTTAAATCATCTGTGAGATCATTTATCTGACAAGTACTACTCTTTTTCACCTGGTGATCACTCTGCAACTCATTCACTGTGTCTCATGAGCCTTTGCTTGGTCTAAATCCAAACTAGAATGTTTTATAAAACACTGTTTTGTACATGGCTGCTTGTAATATAAGCTTAAATTCATACTTTGTAATTCTAGGAACGGCTGTGAGTTCCTCCTGCCCAGTAGTCGAGATGAGCCCTTCAAGTGCTGTGGTGAGATTTGGAGATCCCCTCTCAGCCAACTGCAGCTCATCATCCAACCAGACAGAGTCAATGGGCTGGGAGTCCATATACGAAACAGTAGGACGTCAAAAAGGGGTGTCATCTGTTCTCTTTAAAGTAGGCTCTGTGGAACATTGGGAAGTTGGACCAATCTGCTTCATCAATCTCCATGATGGTACTCAGTGTGTAGACTCCCTACCAGTCACCGTGTACAGTAAGTGGCCCTTCACTTTATCTGAAGCTGCCGAGCATGCCCCTTGTCATTTTTGACCGTTCAATACTTTTGATGTTGAATGCTTTTTGTCAAACATTTTTACACTTGTCACTATTTTTATTTATTTTTTTTTTTTTTTCAAATACAGAAATGCCAGACAGTGTGTCGATGACTCGGCCGGGTCAATTGGGCCCCATGATTGAGGGTGAGAAGTATCCCATGTGGTGTCACATTGTTAATGTTGCACCAGTAGCAAATGTCTCTGTGCACTGGTATAAAGGGGATCGGATCATCTATACGGAGAAACGTGAGGGGTCCAGTCGAGTTCCAGTCAATATATCATCTGCCTTCAATCTGACCGCCCAAAGAGGAGACAATGGAACTCAGATCTGGTGTGAAGCAAAACTGGACCTTTCGCCATCAGTACCAAAGTTGCCCAAGGTCCAATCAAAGCCACAAGAAGTGACTGTACTGTGTAAGTTTTTAATGCCATCTTGAATTAAAGCTGGGGTAGGCAGAAATCTGGCAAAGGACAAAAAGAAAATGGCAGGATTTGAAAATACACCCTCCTCCTTTAGCTCTCTCTCCTCTGTGTCCTAGGCAGCATTTCAGTCAGGAAAACTTTAGTCAAAGAAAACTTTATTTCCATTTGCAGTATTATATTTGGCGGTATGGCTCTGTTCTGGGGCCTCTCTGCCTTTCCTTGGGCCTGCGCAGAAAGCCTCTTCCGCGTGCCTATGTGGAAAGCCTAAGGCAGAGAGTGCACACCTGTCTGCCCTTCCACTTGCAAATGAGGAAAGCCTGAGGTATAGAGAGCAAACCTCCCTGCCCTTCCATGTGCATACATGGAAAGCCTAAGGCAGAGAGTGCGCACCTGTCTGCCCTTCCACATGCAAATAAAGAATTCCTGAGATAGAGAGAGCAAACCTCCCTGCCCTTCCATGTGCCTACATGGAAAGCGTAAGGCAAGGAGAGCAGCAGCAAAGACCCCCAGGAACAGAACAGAGCATCATCAATGACAAACAGAAATGACAGTGATTCGTCAGGTGTCACAGCAGGCTGGTCAGTGGCAAGTATAGCAACTTTCTCTGGAGGATTCTCCACAATTAAATCAGGATCTCACCAAAGGGAGTTTTTTATTTGTTGATTGCTGTTTGGGGGAAAAAGAGATTTTCAACAAATATTACAAAAAAGCCTGCCCACCCTAGCTTTAACCATCACAGTTGTTGGATTTGTAAGATAGTATTGGGTGTGTATTGCCTTTCTCTGATTGTGTATTCATTTCTATTTGTTTGTCTCTCTCTGTCTGTATTCAAATTTCATGTATTTCCTCAGACTCCCCCACCTTCACCCGGCCTGAAAATGAGACGCTGGAAATCTCAGATGGTAGTAAAATCATTTTAGATTGCACTGCTGCAGGAAACCCAACGCCGGTATACAGCTGGCATTTCCCACATTCAGTACAACGGAGCAATACAAAGCAAGATGAGAGTCAAGCCATTCTGACCCCGTCCTTTGAGCTTCCAGGGACCTACAGCTGCACAGCGTCAAACACCCAGGGCACCAAGACCAAATATTTCACTGTCGTCGATGGTCCAAGTAAGATAACATCACCAAAGTTTATCAGCTTGTTTTACTCCATCATTGTCTTGCAGTGTTAATTATTCCATAATCCTTCCATGTTCTCCATCAGGTAGTCACGCTGGAACCACTGCTGGGATTTTAATGGCTGTGTTCCTTGCTCTAATCTTTATTTTGGCATGTGTGGTTTATCGCAAACAAAAAGGCACACTTTTGCTGCAAGAGCAGAGTGTCAGATGAGCTGAGAGAGAGAATGTAACAAAAACTCCCGTCTCCCACAGGGGATCACTCAACCTTCGCAGCCTTGGTTGGAGGATTTGCAGCCCTGGGAGTCCTGCTCCTCATCAGCGGTGTTTTTTTTGTGACACCTGAAGGAACGTTTTCTTGCAACAAAGGCAGCTATCTCAAAGGACAGCCTACCTCATCGGGACCTGTATGAGGACGACTTTTTTTCAATTAAATTTAGCATGGCTTTGTGATGAACATGGTGCCTTTTTTAATGTTTTTTTGTGCTTGGATATCAGTTCTTTAAGGCCTGTGAGCATGATCTGCTCTGCGTGCTCAGTTGGCGAACTTCTGCATGCGCTTTGCCGGTGCAGCTTTAAGAATGCATAATACTATCAACTGTCTTTGAAGTGCCACTCATCAATATTGTTTTACTAACAAGTTATTATGTTATTTAGGAAAAAAACAGGATACACAGATAATCAGAGAGCACATTAACATACACTGACTGCAGTAGCCTGGTTACTGTAAATGTGTGTATTCCTGCAGCACAGCCCCAAAATAATATTCAGAAGCGTGACTCACTTATTTTAGGTTCTGTGATGATGCTGCTTCCTGGCTGCTTCGCCCCGCATTTAGACTTCTACAGGCTACTTTGTGTTAGTTTCAGTTTTAGTCTGACTTCAGATGGCATTATTTTGTACTCTCCTTTCATTGTGCCACTCTGGTGTCACAGCAGTGCGCGTTCGCTGTCTGAAATCTGTGTCCTAGCCATGTGCAAATATAAAAAGCTGACTTTAATCTGGCTACATGGGTGCATGCAAGCACTCTGACTGAATCAAATTACTGTGGGACCCAGGAGTATTAATGCAAACCTCTAATTAGCTCTTTAAGCTGTTTTTGTTTTGTGGCCAGCAAATTTGCTGCATGGGTCAATCTGAACTGCTCTCATCGGCCATCAGCAGGAAGTGGTTTCCAGCAAAACCCACTGTATGCTGCCTTTCCAGCTCTGAAGCAACTAATGAAATCTGAACATGGAAAGACATGAGAGTGGACACAATACATATATAAGCACATAATAGGTAAGGACAGCGGGTTTGACGGCTTGTTGTAAAGTTTTGTCTGCATGTGGCCAAAAAACTAACGCTTGGGTTGTGCCTTTGATCAGTCGGTAGCTGCACTCCTTGGGGAAAAAATCTATTTTGATTACTGAATATGTCTGATAAGTCATAGTCATGGTTATTCATGCTTGAATGTGTCTAAACAGTACTGATTCAGCAGCCATTGTTGCTTTATTTTTTTTGCATTAATTTGCTTTGGCACTCATCATTTTTTGGTTCTACAAACAGCACAAGAGATCCAAACGGCATTTTCATCCACTCAGGTATATTAAGCTGTTTAATGTTTTACGACATACTTTCCAGACACAACGATACAGCTCCAGTAATTACTTGAGAGTGCTCTGACAACTGCAGCTGGGCACAGTGTTGATAGTCCTAGGTTTTTATTGTTATTGTATGGATGAATTCTGCTCATTTCATGTTCTGTAAGATAATTTTTTACCAAATGATATTTTTTACGCACTGGTACAGCTCTGGAATGTTGAATTATGTTTGCACTGAGAATACTGACCATGCCATTTCTATTGTATACCATCAATTTCATTTGCTAGAGACAATTAGATGCTTTTTTTTTTAATTGCCCAAAAATGAGCCACTCAATCCTGTGTTGGACAGTTTGTGTAATTTGCCAGTAAAAAAAAAAAAAAAAAAGCTGATTTCCATGTGAAGTCTTTTTTTTTTGTGAGTCGAATCAATTGGAAAAAGGGTACGACTTAAAATGTGAATATATTTTGTGCTTATGCTTTGGTTGTTAAATTCTAGTCATCTCCTCCGTCAGTGACATCCTTAGGCAGAATACTGATCGAGGCAAAGTCAAACCAGTGTCTTTCATGACTATGTTTTCACTGCCACCTTTTGTCAACATCTTGGACCTCTCTCTCCAACTTTCTCCCTCTCATTCAGTCGGGCTTACATTATACAGTGCTCGGGCTGCCATACTAATTAGCACTGCACAAAGTGAATGTAAAGGAGAGCATTTGCTATCCTGCCCACAGTTGCCAATATAAACCTTTTTTTTCTGACACCATGTTCTTTATGTTCAGTCCCTGTCATTCCCACTGAGGGCTCTGCCAGAAAGCACTGTTTGTGTATGCCCTGACTGTGTTGCCATGACAACCTGGCAGAGAGGATGTTGCCCAATTTGTCATGGAGTTTAAAAAAAAAAAAAAAAGTTTTATTATAGACACAGATACAAGCTACATATTTCTCAGGAGAACTAGAAGAGAGAGGAGTGTATCTGAAGTGAAGCGAGCGTGAGCTGTAATCTGTACATTGAGATTCCCAGCTGTGCTCCCCATGAATACACCGAGAAGCATCCGATTACTCGCTCACTTGCACTTTGCATTTGCGGTCAGAGCGGATACGCTGTGTTGCATTCTAGTCACAGTGTGAGACTTACAAGCTACATGCTGCACCAACACTGCCTGCCTGCTGGGATTTCACAAAGCGTTGGGAGTTCAGAGGCAAATGGAGACAAGTGTACAAGCCAAACTGAAAACATGCTTTTGTTCACAGCCAGTCATGACAAGACGGTGAATAAAGAGATAAAAATCTTTGGTTTGAAACATGATCACACCCAAGAATGGAATGTAGAGAGGATGAAACATACCCTCGACTCAATATAATAAATGTCTAGTTTAGATTTATGTCTATTTTTTCTAGAGTCAAAGGTTATTCTGTCAGTTTAGAGAAGAAAAGGCTGCAGGAGCTGGATGGTGTCTCAGTTATTGTAAATGTTTTGGAGATGTAAACATGGAAGTGACAACCACATTTTTCTCTGCATAAATTCTAATAAACCAAATGAAAATGGAAGCTTGAGTCTCTTGTACCCTGAGCACAATGTTATCTCCACACTGTAAACACGCTCATGTGGCAGGCCTGTTGTATATCCACATTCCTCCTGGTGGGACACTTGCTGTGGTGTTTAATTTCCTGTTAAAAATGCTCACAAGATCAATGCAGTACAAAGGATTGAGCTGTGTTTTTCAGAGGCCTGCCACCTGTTAAATTTCCCTCTTTCCCTTTTACCCCCCACCCCCAAAGTCAGCTGGGAGAAAGGGGGCCCTTTTGTTCCAACATAGTTCCCTGCAGAGTTGCCAAGCTTGTTCAAGTTGGAATTTTTGCTCGCTCTCGCCCGTTAATCGACGGCTCGGTGCAGGAAATAACATGGAGAAGAAGTTTCTCAAATGGATTCTGACGCTTTGCATGTTTTACTCAGGTAAGATGTAGTGTTTTTTTCTCACTTGTTGGGTTTGGTGCGGTAATTGTCTTGTGAAAATAGTGGTGCAGCAGGCAAACTATGACCTCTAGTCGGTGATAATATGAATGTGAGAGCGACTAACAGTGCAACAACAAGATAGAGCATTGGTTTGTTTTTCATTTTAAAGGCTGTGGTGTGTTATAGATCTTTGTAGCCTAAAAATATGTTTGTTTGTGTTTGAATGGCGACACTATATTCCGCAACCAACATTATAACATGATAGCCTACCAGTTAAACATGGGCCTGTAAAGTACACATCCTGCTGCGAGTTATGTTGATTATTACAGACAGGAGTATTTTAGAAATAAAGCCAATCCCCGATGTATTTCTTGTGGCTTCACTGGTTGTTAGAACAGGGTTACATAATAGTCACAGCCTGCGTAAAAATGAAAGTGCTCCAAGTGGAAAGAAGCTGGTGGTGGTGGCACCTGCAGCTGTAGTGACTGCTGCTGTGTGTCTCAGTGTCAGGTGAAGGCTGCTCCCTCATCCTCAAGCCCTCCAGGGTCGTGGTGGGTTTTGGGGAGCCGGTGTCGGTCAGCTGCGAGGCCGCTCGCCCTGTGCGCGTCCTGGGCTGGGAGTCGGCCATCAGCGCCGCGCACACTCAGCAGGACCTGTCCGTCCAGTGGAAGGTGGACAGTCTCATTGACTGGATAGAGGAACCGATCTGCTATGGTGTGTTTTTCACAGCTCCGAGACAGTGTGAGGAGAAACTCAACCTCGTTCTCTACAGTAAGTTAACAGCTGTTTTATGAGCCTACACACGCGGGACTACAGGGCCCAGGCCCAGGGGCCCAGAGTGTCAGCCCCCCCCCCGGCCTTCATTAGGAAGGACTAGGAGAAGAGTCAACATGACCATATAGAGACACAAGAAGCCCAGAAAAATATGCAAAGAAATGGCAGAGAAATGAAAAATAACTACAAAATGAAGAAAACAACCTCAACCATACTCAAAATGACTACAAAGTGACAGAAATTGACCAAACAAAATACAAAAAATACCACTGAAAGACACAAAATCACTTCAATAAGGCAGAAAATTACCTCATAGTAACGCAAATGACTACAAAAAGACACAAAACAACCGCAAGGAGACACAATATGACTACATAAAAACACTAATTGACAAAAAAATACCACAAAAAGACTCAAAGTCACCGCAATAAGACAGAAAAATACCTCAAAGTGACTTAAATGAAAACAAAAAGACACAAAACAATCACAAGGAGACACAAAATGACTGCAAAGTGACAGATTTTGATCAAAGAAATGCCACAAAAAGACACAAAATAACCTCAGCAAGAAAGAAATCTACTTTAAAGTGACCCAAAAAACAAGCACATGGAGACAAAAAAATGACCAAAAATAGACACAAAACAAGCACAAGGAGACAAAACATGACTATGAAATGACACAAAATAACTAAAAAAAAAAGAAGACACGAAACAAACCACAAGGAGACGCAAAATGACTACAAAATGACAGAAACTGTGCAAAATACAAAAAATATCACCGAAAGACACAAAATCACTTCAGTAAGACAGAAAATTACCTCAAAGTGACTTAAATGACAAAAAAAAAAGCACAATGATATAAAATTACCAAAAATAGACACAAAATAACAACAAGGACAAACAAAATGACTATGAAGTGACTCAAAATTACCAAAAAAGACACACAATGACCTCAATGAGACAGAAATGTATCTTTAAGTGACCAAAAAGACACAAAACAACCACAAGGAGACACAAAAATACCACAAAAGACAGAAATTTACCTTGAGAGTGACCCAAATGACTACACAAAGACTCAAAACAACCACAAAGAGACCAAAAAATCCCACAAAAACACGCATAATTACTAAGAAAACCACCACAAAGTCTATGTGTCTTGCTCCTATGCAGGCATCTTGTCTCATAATCCACCCGTGCTTACACAGTGTAGACATGGATGACTGACATAAACCTGTTTGACGTGTGCTTTGTGTGTTATCATTTATTTAGAAACTCCAGACAGCGTTTCGATCAGGCCTGTGAACCACACCGGCCCCATGGTTGAAGGGAAAGAGTACCAGCTGCTCTGCGAGGTGCAGAATATTGCACCTGTTCAGTACCTCACCCTGAGGTGGTACAAGGAGCAGACAGAGGTCTATAACCACTCCTTCTCCGACCTCACATCTCCCTCGCCTGTCCAAGTGTCCTCTATCCTCATGGTCACACCAACCAAAGCCGAGAACGGAGCACAGTACAGGTGCGTAGCGGAGCTGGAGCTCGGACCGGAGGGACCACAACCACCTCCTACTGTGACCTCGGAGCCTCTTAATGCCTCTGTGTACTGTAAGTCATGACGCTATCTGACAGAGTTCTTTTGTATGTTTTTTCCTGAGTTATGTTGATAAAAGTGACCAACTACAGCTTTAAAGATGGTGTCTCTAATCTCTGTGGTCTTTGCTCTAGTTCCCCCAACGTTCCCCAGTCCCGAGCCAGAGGTCTTGGACCTTATAGCGGGTGCCGAACTGACCTTGAACTGCACTGCCATAGGAAACCCCACACCCATGTACAGCTGGCAATCCTCCAATCCCATTCAGGAGAGGATGGAGGATGAAGCAGTTCTTACCTCCTCCTCACTGCTGCCAGGGACCTACACCTGCACTGCCTCCAATACACTGGAGAAGAGGAGCAAGCAGTTCATTGTCAAGGCCAAGACCAAAGGTATAAAGGGACTCTGAAGTGCACATGGTGTCTCTTTACCCTGCATCTTAACCAGCATCTTCTTTCACTTTTACTTTAGGTGTTTGAAACAAGAGATCTTGAGACGGGATCAGATGACCACATTGGACACACAAGGAGAATTCAGCTAAGGGGATTTTACTGTTGCTGCTTTGGAGACAGAAATGACATTCATGACTCAACAGATATTTATGACGATCTTGCTATCGGGCAGAATTAGATCTCATTTATTAGATCTGAATATACTATGTTGTCATTTAATATGTCAGTATTTTAACATGAATGTATTCTGTGAGATAGATCGGTGGTTTAGGATATAGGTCACTTTTTATGCTTCCCATGTGATACCCTAACTCTAATTTATATTATTTGCTAGACTTATTTTCATATTAATGAAATTATCTTGTAACCGCTACTCTTGATATAGTGATGATGACTACATTATTATTAATGCATGCTGGAAATTTAATACACAATGTTAAAGATCAGCAGGCCATTACTGTAAATATTGTTTCTTAATTTGCCTATTTGAATAAAAGTGAAAAATTAAGACATTGTTTTTCCACTTATTTATATTATACCTACTACAACAAGATTGTGTACTGGTATTAATGGTATTTTGTTTTGTTTTGTTTATTTTATTTTATATCTTTTTTTTAATTTAATTTAATTTAATTTTATATCTTTTTTTTATTTTATTTTATATCTTTTTTTATTTCATTTTATTTATAGGGATCACTATGTAGCATACATAAATGCCCCACACCACTGCATTTATAGCCTAAGCTACTTTGCAATGCCTGTCCCTAGCTGGGCATTAAGATACAGACTCAGCAAAACTCAGCAAAAAAAAAGTAACAGTGCAAAGTATAAACAACAATTAAAAAATACAGACAGAACAACTGAAGACACAAACAGCAACACATAATTAGCACCAGTTTGAATTTAACGCGATCCAAATCAGGATCCAAATGTTGGGTGTGATGAATACCGATGCTGGAAAAAGTAATGTGATTTTTTTTTACTTAAGTAAAAGTAATATACATCTGTGTAGAAATACACTGTTACAAGCCTTGCATTCAAATCTTACTTGAGTAAAAGTACAAAAATATGAGCATCAAAATAAACTTAAAGTAGCAAAAGTGAAAGCGCTCGTCATGCAGAAAGGCCCATTTCATACTCATGTATCACTGGATTTTAATTATTGATGCATTAATGTGTAGGTCACTTTAAACACGTAGCTGCCTATTGATATTTTTGCATTAATAATCTAAATCTGAAAAGTAACTAGCAGCCAAACTAAATATTTGGAATTAATGTAGTGGAATAAAAGGGCAATATTTGCCTCCGATATGGAATGGAGCAGAAGTATAAAGTAGCAGAAATGGGGGGGAAACTATACTTAAGTCAGTATTTAAGTAAATTATGAGTTGCTATAATGGAAAACACAAAAACACAATGAGTAGAGTATATGAAATTCTACAAGTCAAACTGAATAAACAACCAATATGCAAATTGGAAGAAGAGTTGAAAATACAAATAACAGAGACAGAATGGAGACAGATGTTTACTGAAGTTTTGGAGAGATGAGATACTGTCTGAGTCTCTCAAAATATACAAGATCAAGCTCTCAATGCTGAAGTAAATACACAATGGTTGAAACTAGTCTTCAAAAGCAGAGTGTATCATTTTGGGAAAACCTCCAGCTACTCTCAGTCAAGGTGAAAAGTACCTATTCAGAATCTTGAGAATTACAGCACTGAAACAGCTAACCACAGGGTGGGGAAAAAACAACCCCTGCGATTTCATAACATGGAAAAGTATGATTCAAGAAGTACAATTCATTGAGACTCAGGAATAGGGAAGATGTGTTTGACAAAAGGTGGCTTATAAGATTGGAGACTGTAACTCTACTGTCATTGTATTTATTGTATCTATTTTTTATCATACTGTGAATGTATTGGTTGTAATTCTTTGGAATAAATTGTAAGGTAAAAGCAAATAAGCTAGATGAAAATGGGCTTGAAATAGAATAAGTAAATCTATGAAGTTACTTACTGATGGCTACACAACTATCATAAAAGAACCCTGTGTCCTCATATAAGGACATCACATTTTGGGTTTAACTGACCTTATACTTCATTCTACTTAGCTCAGACCTGTTGTCCTTGTTTGTGGACACCTATTGGCATCTAGTGGTGGCAAAAACATTACACACTAATCCATGTAAAAACAAGATGGCAGCCATCTCTGCCAAGTCAGCCTGCAGCAGATCCTGACACAAAAGTGAACAAGGACCAAAACCTGATCACAATTTATGGTTGACATTTGTTTTTACATGATTAATGATGTTTTTAGTTTGATACAGCAACAAATTTGACCAATTTTAGCAACAGTAACAAGCTAAGATGCTCGTTTTGAAGACGTTGAGGCTTAATTGTCATCTCATTAGAGGACACTGGGACTTAATTATCTTTGACAATGTTCATTTTTTTGTACTTATCAGGTCCTACTGATCCCAGATAGCTAGGAGAAATTAAAAATGCACACCAAACAAAAGGTCTCAGGAGGCTGTGAGAGCATTACAATACTTAAATGTTGCAGTTTCTCATCATGCCATTAGTTTTTTAGATTAAAAACTACCTTTAACAACTCATGTGTGAAGCAGTTAATTATTAACTTGTGTTATTTATTATAATTTTCCACCAGCACAGGTAGTATTAGTGAACTCTGTCATCTGTTGTATATTAACCTCAAACCGCCAGGGGTCGCTGCTGCGCCCTTTAAAGAGACGATTTCATTGGCTGTCATTGCGTCACGTGATCAAAACATTGCCCCGCGGTAGCAAAAGGAAGTGGAGTTAGCTTAGCGGCTAACGCTATCAGACGACCTCTCTACTGTTTGATAAAGGTGGGCGTCAGTACTTTGTGATGCGGTGTTTGATATATATTGACAGGTACTGTAAATTGTCCCCTTCTGTTCCCTCTCAGACATGCCGCAGAAAGACCCGTGTCAAAAACAAGCGTGTGCAATTCAGTACTGTTTACAAGGTAACATAACAGCTAGCTACGTGGAAGCTAACACTCAGTTGAATGGCTTTATCGCGTTATCGTTGAGCTGACTCTTTCCTCCTCCTGCTGCAGCTAACAAATACGTGGAGAGCATGTGTGAGGATGTGATCAGGGAGATGCGGCGCTGCTGTGAGATTCACGCTGCAAACTCCATCTGCTGCTCCGGCTTCAAGGACTCGAAACCAACGGAGAGCAAAAGTAACACGTAGCTTCCTGAAGGAAACATTGCATCAATGTTTTTGACTGGAACATTATAACTATGCTGCAACTGTGAACTGAATCAAATTGACTTTACTGTCTGATATTGTGGTCATACAATAGCAAATATTTTGACATGTCATTGCAGAAAAGCATCATGGGTACTGGAATATTACTGTTATTACACCTGTGTGTGACAAGTCAAAATGCCACACCCCTCTGGCACAGTACGATTGAACATGCTGTCTTAAGTCATTAAAGGAAATTATTTTCTGTAAGTGGCTTTCCGTGTCATTGTGTCCACACCCAGTCATCTAGATTGAGGCACATGTTTGTGCATGCCAGCACTGAGCTACTGTCATATTGCAAGTCTGACCTGCTAAACGCCCTGCACACTCATAGTCTAGTTACAGTGTGCCCAAAATGAATCATAGCTGGGTTTACTAGACTCCAGTAAACCCAGCTATGATTCATTTTGGGTGATCAGACCCACATTTAAAGTTGATATACCTCTTCCCAGGACAGTGTGAGTGTGCAGACTGTGCCTCACTGACACCTCTTCAACCATCCTGTTAAAATGTGTTGCTCATTTGTGCATAGATGACCACACGTCATTATGAGGAAGCTCAGCACATCTTAACCCATAGCAAAGATCTTACATTTTACGATAGTTGAACAACACCTTAAATACATATGCTGATTTGCACTACATGATCTCCTTATTATAAATCAAATAAATGAGGCATTTTGTTAGAAAAGTTTGATATTCCAGTATGTCTGTAGACAAACAACCTAAAAGAAATTCAAGAGCCACCACCATAACTCCAGCACCATGGATTGTTACATCATGTACAATAAATATTCATTGCATGAATGGCTAATCAGACTACTCTCCACATAGTATGAACAATCTTTTACTGCTGTACCCTGAAGCAGTTCAACTGGAAGTCCCTTGCAGACAAAGACAAAAGTTTTTTTCACACCCATAAATAGAAACCTTTCCACATTGTTAAGATTATTAAGCATGATCTAATACAGAAAACAAAAATAAAAACTTCATGGTAGGGCACAGACTGCATTATAGAGGAGGATACTGTCTGAAGGAATTTGTATTACTTTATCAGTCTTGCTAGGGCAGAATAAACTTCACAATATTCACCAGAGTTATCAGGCAGACACAATATAAAATACTTAAGTAAGGCTACGTCTGTGCATTATTGAGGGGGGACTTTTGCAGAGAGGGGATACATTTTGCTGCAGGTTGGAAATGCAGTCTGAAAGAATTTGTGTCCCCCTAAGAAGAATCGTCTCCATATTCAGCAGGGTTATTGAGTATGATCTGAAGTTCACAAAGAATAAAACAAGCCTACTTGATTGGTGGGCAGAAACTTTTAATTATACTATTATCATTATGATGATGATGATGATTTACATGCCCTTCAAAGAGAAGGGATTCAATTAATTTAGACTACCCAGGGGTAGACAGACCAAGACCATGTAGTTAATTGTCACATTATGATGAAATAAGGTGTTTTACAAGGAAAAAACATGGTTTTTAATATTCTCAATTCAGTGCAATTAATTATATGAAAATTGTTAACACATACAGAGGAATAAAAGCGTTTATTTTGGTATGAGAGACATATTTTACGTTGCAAAACCTTGTAGATAAAACAACAATACTCAAACAAATAATATACATTTAGTACATTTAGCTATTCTGTGATTTAGGCCTGCTTCAGTGAAATCAAGGTGTAAAATATGAATACAACTTCACTGTATGTGTGCTCGCTCCCGCGGCCCCGCGCGCACACGACAGCGTCTTCCTACGTCCTGGAGACGCAGTGACGCGCTGACGTCAAGCGGAAATTTGCAGCAGCAATTCTTTCTAGAAATTTGTGGCAGTTTCATGCTAGCCCGCGCTAGGTAGGTCTCCATAAGTTTATCTTGGCAAAACACAGCCAGCCGCTGCTCAGAATATAAACACATATTTCTTACAACTGCTAAGTGTTTTGTTTTATCTGCTTTTTGACCAGAGATTCGGGTTAGCTCCGTTTAGCCCACGAACTTAGCCGAGTCATATCCGAAGCTAACGCTGTTTGCGTTAGGTTGTTCCTGGCATCATGTCGAGGATAGACTACAGCGTGTGGGACCACATTGAGGTGTCAGACGATGAAGATGACACCCACCCGAACATCGACACACCCAGTCTCTTCAGATGGAGACACCAGGTACAGATTTAAAGATGTTGTATTCACTGTAACAGGTTCACATTACACTGCAACTGTTAGCTGGTAAGGTGAAATGCTTCCTGTGCGTACTATGATGCTGTATACAATAGAAAGTGATTATACTGGAGTAACTGTTAGGTTGTAACTTGTATAAGCTCTAGATCTGAGAGATGAACCACCATCTCCTTAAAGAGAGCATTGACTCCTTGAATCTGTGGACTGATTTGTGACTGTTGAAATATTTGTGTTTCAGGCACGTGTGGAGAGGATGGAGGAGTTTCAGAAGAAAGGTGAAGAACTAAGCAAGTCACTCAATGAATGCCGGCGTAAGCTTGCAGACACACAGAAGAAAATGCAAGAGCTTAACATCTCTTCAACGGATGACGCCAAAGCAGAGCTGAGCAAAGTCCAGGTGGAGGAGAAGAAACTGAAAAAGGAGGAGCGGGACTGGGAGAAGAAGGTGGCCGAACATGGCCGGGAGGAGAAGAAGATGCCATGGAACGTGGACACGCTCAGCAAGGAGGGTTTCAGCAAGGTTAGGGATATGGAGGGGGTTTCCAGATAGTTCACACACCTTATAAAACATAACTTAAAGCCAGTCTTTGAATCTGTATCACCAGCCACTATTTCAATAAAATGACAAGGTGGTTTAGAAGATTGTTATAATACAATAGTAACAAGCAAATCCATTGATAATAAACATAACACTGGCATTATTTTATCTTCTTTATCATCAGCCAATTCCCCAAAGAGAACAAAACCAACAATCAGTGTGTTCTGGTAACAGGTATCACCAATATAGGCCCCATTTTTGTGGAGTTGAGCCACATGTTTCTTGACTAAAATGAACATGGTCGGTTTACAACATTGCACTTACAATATCTGGAGAGTAGCTTTGTGTAGCTCAGGGTGGGAGGCAGTTTTATGTTGACACTACTGAGAAGAATATACTGTAGTGGCCTTGTTCATTGTGATGAAGGAATATACCATCCAGTTAATATACCAACAGTTTTTGGATGACACTGGAGTTCTATAGTACTGAGAAATATACGACTATATCAGACTTAGGCAACAAAGTCAATATTTGTTTGGGTACAACGAGTGTTGGTTTTGATCTAATGATTATCAAAGGTTCATACATGACGTCTCACAAGGTATACATTCTCAATAGCAGAATAACAGTACATTAGGTGGGCACTGAGCCCTCTCAGATGATTATATTAGTGTTTATATGCATGGTCCATGCTACAAACAGTCTGATGGGCTGCAGTTCAAATTCCAATTTCCAGATAGGGTTGTGACAATAACTGCTTCACTGCAATGATGCTGCTGTGGTGATTAGGTCATCACCATGATCACCGCTTGTTTTGTTTTGCCGTTTTTGAGCCAGTATCATAATTCGGTCAACAGCCAAACCATGGTGATACATTGTTTTTTCACTGCGGTAAGAAAAAATCCATCTTGCCACAGCCCTAGTTAGTGAGCCTAGAAGTGTGCAAAGGTAGCTTGACGTCACCCAGTTTGGTGTTTTGACTGTCACTATCTTGGCTTATTGTTGCCAGAAGTGACCATATGTTGACAAGAGGGTTGAGATGTGGAAGGTATGCATTACTACGCCTCTATCCTGATTGACAAGTCACTGTGGCAATGCCTTGTCAGTCACAAGATTGCCACGCCCTAAAGCATACAATGCTTTAGTGTCTGTTTACTCTAAATGGGTCCATAATTTACCAGCTGAACATCATGTTGTATTGAAAAAAACTTGAAACTAGCAATTGACACCATTAAAGTTTATTGAGGTAATAAATCAAGTGAGAGGTAGGCTTATTTTCTCATAGACTTTAACACAGTTGGATCTCCTGCTGACCAAAGATGCAGGCTACATTCATGTCTTTTATACAGTCTGTATTTCAGATTCTGTGTTATCCATTCATATATTTTTAAAACACTGTATGGGCTCCTGGTCTTGCTTCAGTTGTTGCCTCTGTGTCTGTGCCTGTGTCATGTACATATCTCTGACTCCTACTGCGGTTTTCTCAAACACATGTGTTTACATCCTAGTTTTCAGTGATGATGTGACATTTTCTCTACAGATATCACAGACACAGTCTGTAATGATGATTTTCTGCCTCTGTCTGTCTTCCACAGAGCATTGTTAATGTCAAACCTGATTCTTCCGAAGAGACCGAAGAAGAGAAGGAGCACAAGCATAAAACCTTTGTGGAGAAATATGAGAAGGAGGTCAAACATTTCGGTAAGGACTAGTAACATCCATTCATCCAGGCATGTTACAGGATACTGGGTTTTATATGAAAGTAGAGATGATACCTCATTGCTGTCTTTACTACAGGCATGTTGCGACGTTGGGACGACAGCCAGAAGTACCTCTCTGACAACCCTCATCTAGTATGTGAAGAGACTGCCAACTACCTGGTCATCATGTGCATCGACCTTGAAGTAGAGGAGGTACAGAGCAGAATTTGTTTTTTAACATTTTGTTCTAAGAGAACTTTATTAAGTTTTATGTTCTATAACTGTGGGATCCTCGTCACATGCTACAAATTCTATACACAAAATATGTGCATTATTCTAAAAATGCTTCCTTTTTTTTTTTTGCAGAAACATGCATTGATGGAGCAAGTGGCGCATCAGACCATCGTCATGCAGTTTATTCTAGAGCTGGCAAAAAGCCTCAAGGTGGACCCCCGCGGCTGCTTTCGTCAATTCTTTGCCAAGATTAAGGTGACTATGTTTGAATGTTAGAAAGCCTAACGGAATGGCTTTGCTTAGCTCTGTTTGACCAAAAATTACACTTCGGGTGCTTTCACATCTGCCCTGTTTGGTTCAGTTCAGTCAAGCTCAAGTTTGTTTGCCCGCTAAGCGCGGTTCACTTGGGCAGGAGTGAACACAGCAATTGCACTTGGGCGTGCACCAAAACCACCGGGCCGAGACCTTACAACAAAGGTTACAAACAAACTCTGGTTCGTTTGTGGTGAGAACTTGTTCCGACCTCGATCCGAACCAACTGCAGTCACATTACACGTTACACATTGTAATGTGACTGCAGTTGGTTCGGATTGAGGTCGGAACACGTTCTCACCACAAATGAACACAGGTAAACAAATAAGTTACCACCAGGTTGTAAAGCAGCATTTTGTTACTCTCTGGTTGAACACTTCAAGTCTGTTTCACCTCAAAACATATCCAGCAGTGATGTCAAGGGGTATTGCAGTACACCTGTACATTACTGCAGCAAGGTGAGATGTTCAACCACTGGAGGTCAGCAAAAGCAAGATTTTCAAGGTGTGTGAAGTTCCTCAAAAGGTTCCTGTGTTGCAAACACCACAATAAATGCAAATAGTATTTGAAGTATTCAACTAAATGCTTCTTTGTATGGCCATTAACACACTGAATAATGTTTCCCCTCACAGACAGCAGATCAGCAATACCAGGATGCTTTCAACGACGAGCTGGAGTCATTTAAGGAGCGGGTTCGGGGCAGAGCGAAGATCCGCATCGAGAAGGCCCTAAAGGAATATGAGGAAGAAGAGCGACAAAAGCGTTTGGGACCCGGGGGGCTAGATCCTGTTGAAGTGTATGAGACACTGCCAGCTGTAAGTTCTTTAGTTTTCAAGAAACATTAGTGCTCCCTTTTTATCTTTGTTAGTTTAAAGCACCTTACAGAGTTTGTTCTCAATTGCAGGAGATGCAGAAATGCTTTGATGATAAGGACATCCAAATGTTGCAAGATGTTATCAGCAAAATGGACCCAACGGTAGGTTTTGTATTTAAAGCTTATAGTTTTCTTTTTCTAGTGAAGTCTGCTGAGAATCTTATTTCAGTAATGTAAATGTCTAGGTGTGTTTTTGTACCTGCTTTTGGCCAGTTAATAAATGTGATTGTTTTGCTTGATTTAGGAGGCAAAGGCTCACATGAAGAGGTGCATAGACTCAGGGCTCTGGGTCCCCAACTCCAAGACGGACGATGGGGATGAAAAAGAGGAAGATGCTACCTATGAAGAGGTGAAACAGGAGCCGGAAGAAACTAAGAAGGAATGACCAACATTGATCCCGTGTTGTTTCTGCAAATGTACTTACCCACTGTATTGCAACTCCACTATGTGTATGACTAGTTTGCCAATAATGGATCAAAGAGATAATGTCTGTAAAATACTTGGCTGAGATTTGAAGGAATACACCACCCACAGAAGTATCATTTGTGTATCAGTGACTCACTCCATGTTACCTTGAATTCGTGATGAACAATTTCGTCTCTCACATGCCTCTGGAGTGAACAAAGAATCCAAAAACGGAGAAAATTCTTGCTGAGTTGGAGTAAACAGGATTTCTTTAACAACAGCAAAACGATGTCATATATACTGATCAAACAACTGGATAAATGAGACTTGGATTAATCTGCACAAGTAAATGGATGTTTATATGGCCCCCTTTTACTTCAGTTTATTACAAATGTGGGCAGTTTTTTGATTCTTCGTTCACTGTTGAGGCATGCCAAATAAACAAAGTTTTCTTCAGAATTCAGTGTGACACAGCGTCAGTAACTGATACACAAATGGTCATACTGCAGGTGACGTATTCCTCTAAGGGATTAGCGCTCACTGATCTGCACTACGTTGTGTCAGTAACTCCTGCTTGAAACAGAAACTGCTGCCCGTGTTTAGGTCTTTTATTCATTTGGACTTCGGCTGTGTTCTGACATTTATTTGTATACACCTGTCAAATTACGTGGGAGTGTATGTGCAAACATGCCTGCCTGCTTTCTTTGTGCTGTTGTATAGTTAAAAAAAACCTTCTATACATTTTCAGGTTGTGCATACAGTGAATTGAAAGGATGAATTTTTTTGTGTCGTTTCCAAATTTAAGAGTTTTTGTCAGACTTTTAGGGCTTGAGCAACCGATGCATTCAGATGGTCATTTCCCCCAAAGTGACATTTTCTACAAACTTGCTTAAGTAAAGGTTGAATTATATCCAACTCTTCAAAAAAAACAGGTGTTGTGGTTATGTCTATAAACTCAAGGTGTGGGTGACATGCTTTTAAATTCATAGCTAGAGGTCAAAAGTGTGAGTCATGAGAGACTTGCAAGAAAATAATCCATTTGTGAGCCTGGTAGCCGTGGTAACCACTGCTTTTTGATGAGGAGGTACTGCATCTGTGCACAGGTTTCATAATGAACTGGCATTTACAAATGACATTGGCTCTACATAGTGATTAAGTGGCACTGTGGATCAATAGATGGATATACTGTGGCCTTCAGTACATCACAGTATACACTAGACATTAAGACAGAAACTAATATTAAACACAAAAAGCAGTCCTGAAAGATAAATGCTCTCACTTTTAATGCTTTTATTTTTACAAATAAATAAAAAATTAAACAGCACATAGAAAGGCATCATTTTACTATCACTTAACAAGACTGCTCGATGTTTATGCAGGAGCTATTACAAAAAAAGAACCTGTTTCTCTGCTTTAGTATGAGGTGACTGTGATGAAAATCTGGAGACACCTGGTTGTGTTACCAGGACTGCCTTACTTCGCAAACAAACTGAATGATGAGAGGCAGCTGAACCTCCTTGTTGTCTGACGAAAGACAGAACAAAACAAGATACCATCAACATTTGACAACAGGAAGACAAAGGTGGCTGCAGGTGTCCTGAAATAGCCACTGTGTGGAGGTGGGGGTGAGGCTTCTGACAGGCAGGTGCACCGTACACATCAAACAACAAACGTTTATGGAAAAAAAGGCAAGTTGAGATGATAAAATCATGACACCTAGTGATGAACGGTGGACCCACACTATGACGGGAAAATTGGATAAACCTGTCTACTATAGATTGGTGTGTTTGTATTTGACTTTGCTTATTTAATGGCTGATGAAAAATAATGAAAAATAATAATAGTAAGCATTGTAGACCGTTTCCCAGCAGACCTGTCACTGCAGGGTAAGCACAGGTGTAATGACATCAGTCATTATGACCTCATGCCATCTAAGAGTCATTTATGGTTTTTATTACACCTGTGCCCTACAATACAACATGATAGCACCTGTACACCTTCGCAGTCTAATTCAGTTTGAAACTACAGCCCGAAATAAAAATGTGAGGCTAGTAATGTTTAATTTTTGTTGACACAGTGTTGATTCAATCCTGAAATAGTAGTTTTAAGGAAATTGGGCTGGACGAAACAAAATCAGACACAACTATAGTATACATATCCATTGTATAATATATGATCGATGATAAACATTCAGTGGTGGAGGAAGTACTCGGTCCTTTACTCAAATAAAAGTACTTATGTAAAATACTCTCTTAAAAGTAGTCCTGGTTTCACAAGTATTATTAAGTTAAAAGTAAAAGTTTCTATTTTGCAATATGGCCCCTATTAAAGTGCAAAGAGTAGTTATATATAACATTTTCTAAATGTATCATATAATGTATGTTTTTATTGTAATATTAATCTACAGAACTGGTATTTATCTGTCAAATAAATGGAGTGAGCTAAAAAGTACAATACTTGACACAAAAGCTTTCCATCACTGTAAACATGTGAGTCGATACTTTGTGATGCCTTCTTGTTGTTGGATTTGACTCAATATTTTTTTTGACTGTACGCCCAATTTAAAAAATGTAGGATACAGAGTGGAGCTGTGGAATTTGCAGGTTGAGGCATGAGTAAATATGATAATAGGAGCTGCAGAAATCCACACCAATGATGCATGTTAGCACAGAGAGAACTCCTCAAAAGGGCTTTAGTTTAGTAAGTGAAAAAGTGTAGACTAAAACCACTCTAGAGATGGCACAGGTATGTAATCTTGTGTAATTTTTCACCTATTGCTTGGATTTAGCTCAACTTTGCACTAATGTCTGCTCTGATATCTGCCCTACATGTCAGAGCAATATGAATATCAATGTATGTATAAAACTAGAACCTTGTGGCTTTTAAATACAAAGATGTCACAGGCAGAAATTTCACACAGATGCCTCCTTAAAATAAAGTTACTTTTACCAAGGTAATATATGATGGTATGTTGGCACAGTTCAGACCATCACATCAATTAATATGCTTTGCACAAAACAATAAAACTTGTGCAATAAAACAAAATGTGTTAAGTAAGGAGTTAAATGTATATTTTTCATGGTAATATATAACAAAGTATGCAAAAATAATACAATAATAATACAATAATGCGCCCGCATTACTGCAGACACTGCGCCAAACTGCCTTTCCATCTCACGCTCCATTCTACCCTCACTCATGGAGCAACATTATAGCCCCATTTCCACCAAATACTTTCTGTATGGTACCTGTAGAACCCAAAGTAACCCTTCAGACATGGTACCTAGACCCTAGTGTATTCACCACAAACAGTACTCTTACACGTGGTTATTGTCACCTACTGCTTTGTCCAGCACTCACTGTATTTCCTCATTACTGGTGACACAGGTGGAAGTCTGCACCTTGTTTATCTTCCACAGAACAAGCCTGCACGCAACATTTTCAGAACAAAGGAACACGGGAACGACGCTCCGGGATGCTTTCTCTTTCTCCGAATGAGGACTGAGATATGCCGTTCACGTAACCCTGTCCAAATTGACATATAAATCTTGATGATCCACTCATTACTAAAAGTGTATGTCATATAAAAACTAAAGTCGGATGGCAGTGTTCACAGCTCCACCTTTTAGAACCAGATCTGTGTGCTAGGTGCCCCAACAGAGGGGTGACCAAAAATGGGGATGGTACAGCACGGTTCCAATGGTACCATCCACAGCTTTTCACAGTGGAAACGGCAAAAAAGCGCACCAAACTGAACTGTATCGTACTGTATTGCTCTGTGGAAACGAGGCTTACGTGTGTGCCTAATTCACGTCTCTTGTTCTGTGTGTTATTTTATACTCTGTAAGGTGACCTTGGACGCTTTGACAGGTGGCAAATGTATCATTGTCATTATGATTATTCGTGTTTGGACTGTAAAAAGCGGAGGATCAAAAGCAGTCCCCTGTGTCCCCCCCGTAAATTACGCCCCTGTGAATAACACAGCAGGCTGCTTCTCCACTGTGCTACTGGTACTTCAGTAAATAGCTACAGTACTTCCTCCACCTTTATAGCAGTCCCAGCTGACGAGGCATCATTTTATCACCATACATGTCAGCACTCTTATTGCAGGCGTTTATTTTGAAGGATCAGCCCATGTGTACGTGCGTGCGCGCGCGCGCATGCCCGCTGGAGGGAGTGACCATGTTGGTTTCAGGAAACCATCGGTCTGTCGGTCTGTCGTCGCTCGCAGTTCGCGAGAACTCAGAGTAGGAGGCGAAGGGGGAAATACGTCCACAAGATAATGAAGCCTGACTTTCACTTCGTGTCACCGCGTTAGGGTTTTACGCAACTCCGTCAAAAGCTCGACGTTAAACGGTAAGACACATCGTTGTCACACTTTGGTAACGTAAGTTTCACGGTTATGTTTATAGTCATGTTTACATGTTTGTCTGTAATGGTGACGGTACACTGTGTGTGTGTTTGGGACACTCTGTGACGCAGTCGGTGTGTGTGTGTTTTATATATTTTCTATTTATGAATACATCTGCTGTTGTGCTTTATGGTGCTGTGCAGTGTTGCGTGATGTAAACAACTGAGACGAGGAATTACCCCCGGAAGGCCCTTTGACAAATTGATTATCAGACATATTTCTAGGATTTTTGTTTTACATTTGTTGTCATTTGTTAACCTGTCATGCTAGTTTTCTTAACCGAACAGTGTAATAAGGAAAGTACCGAATATGTGACTATAAAAAAAGCTCAAGGTGTCGTTGTGTAATTGCTCTGACGTTTGTGTTTACGTAGGCCTTAATGGGTACGTGCCTTAATGCAGGGCATCAACCTATCAATCATACACTGTGTACTAATATGTAGGTGTTTACTCTGTGCGTGTGTGCCAGTGATTTGGCTGTGCCCACCATGTCCAGAAGTGGGTGGTCCAAGCGTTCAAGGCAAGGGGCATACCCAGGCCTGCCCGACCCCCCTCAGGGTCCCGGCATCCATGTCTATCTGTTCTGCTCAAAGGAAGGTGAAAGATATTTGTCTCACACAAGCGGAAGAGTCACAGCAGAGGACTTGTGCATCTCAGCGGCAGAGGCAGTAGGTGAGAGTGAAGCAATAGACCGTCAGAGAGCAAAAATTGAAGTATGGAGTTAACTTTCATGTG
This sequence comes from Epinephelus awoara, assembly GCA_035609425.1. Taxonomy (NCBI): domain Eukaryota; kingdom Metazoa; phylum Chordata; class Actinopteri; order Perciformes; family Serranidae; genus Epinephelus; species Epinephelus awoara. The sequence continues at coordinate 18,127,354 of CM069311.1, read as the reverse complement.
GTATTTTGGTAACACCCATGTGTATTAATCCCTCAGGGATAACTCCTCTGTGCCATGTATTGTTTGCGCTGTACAACCCGCAGTCACGGTGCTGGTACAGTCCAAACCATGACTTCAATCCAGACAACTCCAGCCTCGTTCTTCACTACTGTATGAGGTCAGTGTAACGCTGAATCAAGAAGGAAGTAAGATGGAAACACGCTGGGATCATCCACACAATTTGTCATCTCTCCTTGTACCTAGGTTTTACTTTCGGAATTGGCATGGGCTGAATCGGAAGGAGCCAACTGTGTCTCGATATTCTCTCAGATCAGGGACAAATCAGGGCGGCTCCCCACTGCTTGAAATCGCATCCTTAGAATACTTATTCTCCCAGGTTGGTGTTTACCATGTATGAATAGAGTGCACATTTTTTTGTTGTGTTCACAATACCTAAGTACCTAACCTCTTTACTTCTAATGTCTCCAAAAGGCTAAATATGAATTTGTGAACGAAGTAATACAGATGGAAGACCTTCAGTCGGCGGAGGATATAAGTCGCTTCAAAAATGAAAGCTTGGGGATGGCCGTGCTTCAACTCTCTCACCAGGCATTGGACACAGGTTGCACCTTACAAGAGGTTGCTGAAAAAGTCAGGTAATTACTTTAGGAGGATATGGTACAACGAAATAGTGAATAATGATAAAGTGCACTTAGAGAGATACTTTACTCACAAAACGACCATTTATAGATCAGTTATTCATGCTGTGTTACCTTGAATTCATGAAGCAAACATTTTGGTGAACGAAGAATCCAAAAACGTCAAACACTGTTGATTAATTGAAGTAATCGGGATAAACAACAGCGAAACTGTATCAAAACATTTGCTCTGCCGTTTTTGGATTCTTCGTTCACGTTTTCTTTGCAAATTCAAGGTAACACAGCATGAATAACTGATCAGTAAATGGGCATTTTGTGGGTGATCTGGTGGGTCTATAGACATCAACAAATATGTTAATTGGCTATATTAATTAGAATATGTTTTGATGATAATATATATGTATTTGTCTCATAATAAGGTTGTTTGTTGTACTGTTTCTATCCTATTTCCTGCCATGACAATCCAGTTTCTCCTTTGGATTATCGAAGCTTCTGGTCTACTTCAGTTACTGCTTCCAGGTTTACATTTAAATATCTCGTTTTCTTTCAGCTTCTCACACTGCATACCGAGGACTTTTGCCAAACAGATTTCCAGAGACAGCTTCCTGACAAAAATCAGGATGCGGCGGGTGTTTGCAGAGTTTGTGCGGAAATTCCAGCACACCGTTGACAAGGGACAACTAGGCGCCCATGAGATCATGTATAAGTACATCTCTACTCTTGAACACTTGGCACCATGTTTTGGTACGGAGACCTTCCCAGTATCCCACCTGGAACTGAGAGAAGACGGGGATGAAAGCAGCTCTTACTCCAACACCACCCACGCAGAGGGTGCCTCGAAAGATAACTTCAGAATGCCTGCCACACACGAGATAATGGTGTCTGGCACCAAGGGGATTCAGTGGAGAAAGGTGTCCGCTCAGAAGGTCAGAATTTCAAGCCTCTGATGGTCTAATTCTTTGGTTTGTTGTGTATTTTTCTAGTGTGGACGTTTTGTTCATTCAGTCTCTTTACCCAGGCACAGGCAAACAGTTACCTCAGGAACGACTACATGAACTACATGAAGAAAACAAAACAACAGTCCAGCCAACCGAATACAAACACTCCTAATAAATGGGCCTCCTTCTGTGATTTCCCTGAAATAACTCACATAGCCATCACCGGAGATAATGTGTGCATTAGCACTCAGGACAATCACTGCATGGTGAGAGTTCTTGTTTATCCTTTTATGTAAAAGCTGCAGTACATTAATTTAATTGGTTAATGTGCTTGTGCTGCATTAGTCCAATTGATATGCTGTCTATTGGTCATTCCACTGACCAGATTGTTCAGTCTATAAAGAGTCTGAATATACTGTACAGTTTATGCCTAGGTACTCATATATTCTCCAGTTCTATATGTTGATGACTGTAAGAGCTTTGGGTTTTGGTACGCTTTGGGCTTTTATTATGTTTTGAATTTGTATGTGTCTGTAGGTGGAAGCTCTGATTGTAAGCTAGTGGTGTTTGTGTATATGTATGTAGGAGGTTCAGATGAACTCCAGCCAGGAGGCCCGTTCCTTCATCTCCCTCCTAGATGGATACAACCGACTGACTGCGTTCGCCCACCACTATCTTTGTCATGAAGTGGCTCCCCCAAGGGTAGTGCTGAGTGTAGCAAATGGACTGCATGGACCTATGCAGTGAGTTTTTTCCTCATACACATGCACATACAGACATACGAGCAGGCTATAGAGGAACACAGCGTGTTATATCACAACTCTGGTGTGCTTCCAGTGATGATTTTGTGCTGCTGAAGCTGAAAAAGGAAGCAGCAGAGGAGGGAGCTTTCCTCGTACGTTGGAGTGCCATGGACTATCACCGCATCATCCTGGCTGTCCTGAGCAAAAATGGGGTAAGTCAATGCCCACGCTCTGCTGTTGAGATTATTGCGATGCAGTGATAGTGAAAACTTGTGCACTTGTGTTTATTGTGGCCCACAGAACGGATCAAAGCCGAGCCACAAGCAGTTTCGGATACACCATAAGGGTTCGATGTTCTGTCTGGAGGGATGGGACAGAGAATTCTCCAGTGTGAAGGAGCTTGCAGAAAGCCTCAAGACCTATGTCCTCAAGTCTGGTCCAGACAGTTTTACTGTCAAAAAATGTTGTTTGCCAAAACAAGCAGGTTTGTGTTCACTGGGCTTTTTAATTCCAGACACACATTGCTGCTTTATGTGAAAAATTTCCAGTGTATTTTGAAGTTACTCTGTGTTGTGGTATAATTAGATCCTAACATAGGGTTGTTTATGTGTGTTTCTGTGCTATAGAGCTATCCAACCTTCTGGTGATGAGGCAGGGTGCTCACACAGACTCCTTGTCCCTAAACATGGCCCAAGTACGCTTTCACCAGATCAAGGAAAAAGACATCATACAGGTGATAGAGTCCAACTTTCTACCTGGTTTATCCCACTAGAGCCATTTTCTCATATGAACACTGGACAATGTTAAGGCGAGGGGTGGTGCCTGGTCAAAGCATAGCGGGGGCAGGACGTGACATTTGGTCATAAATAACTTTTGCAGTTCCTTGAATTTGTCTGACAGTTTCTGCTTTAGCCCTTTCTGACAGAAGCTCCCAAATCTGGTGTCATCTCTCCAAACATTTTCATTGCCATCTTTATGTAAATGATCTTTGCATGATAGAAACATCATCAACACGCCCACTTGTTTGCTGGAAATTCTCTGGCAGATGACTTGCTCTATTCACACATGGGCTCAATTGTAAAGTACACAGACTTTGTACTTGGGAGCTGGCAGGATAAAGTCTATTAAATGTCTGATCCAAGTGATTTCAACAAGTGCCTTCTCACATACAGCTTCCCTGGGTAATTTCTAGGTAATTTCATGGTCTGTGACTGAATAGTGAGTGTTTTGTTTATGAGCAGGAACAGCATCTGGGCCGTGGGACCAGAACAAACATCTACTCGGGACGTCTGCTGGTGCGTGGTGGAGAACATGAGGATGATGACGAGTTCAACAACAACTCCGCTGACCGCAAAGGGATCCAAGTGGTTCTCAAGATTCTAGACCAAAGTGATAAAGATATTGATATAGTAAGCCCTGTTATCTTTAATAGCCATAATGGTAACTGACACTCAAAAATAATAACAGTGGTAGTATGTATATTAACATTTATTATCATCTTAACTCTTCATGTGTTTGATCTTTGCTCTCCTTTTGTCTTTCTCAGGGATTTTTGGAAACCGCAAGTCTCATGAGCCAGGTGTCCCACAGGCACCTGGTGTTTGTACATGGCATGTCAGTCAAAGGATCTGAAAGTAAGAGCAAGAACACTTTTCACCTTCACAAACTCAGGGTTAACTTTTAGGTGTGTTACTTCCTCGTTTGCTACTTCCCCATCACACACATGTTCTGTGTTGACAGCCAAATTTATGATTCCTGTACCAAGTGATCCATGACGCAAATGCAAAACCAGTCTCACATCGGTCTATTTTAAAAGGGGTGCTACCTGTTTACATTTTGCTGTTTGCTATATCATATATTGGACCCGTCAGACATGTTTCTGTCTTTACAGACATCATGGTGGAAGAATTTGTGGAGTTTGGGCCTTTGGATGTTTTTCTTCGCAGAGAAAAGGCCTCAGTGACACCTCAGTGGAAATTCATTGTGGCAAAACAACTTGCAAGTGCCCTCAATTATCTTGTGAGTTAAAACCCTACTTTGTTTTTTTGTTGTATGCCACAAATTATAATTCAATACAATTCACTTCCCTGACCACAAAGCAAAGTGGACATTAAATGAAGTAAGACAACTGTTGTACAAGTCATCTCCAGATAGTCTTAGACCTTACAATCAGCCTCTGTAAGCCAGTGGGGCAGAGAAAAATGTAGAAGCTTTCCAACTGGACACCAATTCATAAGTCTGAGCCTCAGGCAGGAAATGATATAATCTTTTATCAGACTAAATGTTACATGCTGCAAGTGCATTTCTTTTTTGCTTGACCGTCAGCGTTAATAGTTTGTGTTAACCTTATTTTAAAACTCTGCATCCCAAAAGAGTTGATGCCATTACCATTTTCATCATTGTAGGAGACTAAACGGCTGGTTCATGGAAACGTCTGTGCCAGGAACATTCTGGTGGCGAGGCGTGGTCTGGAGCAAGGCATTACTCCTTTTGTCAAGCTGAGCGACCCAGGGATCGCCCTGAGCGTCCTTTCACGTGAAGGTCAGCATCAGAAACTTCACCACTTTACCCAAACTCTTAATTGACTTCAATTTACAAGACAGTCTCAGTCAGCTTCAGATGTTCTGTATTTTCTGTTCTCTTCTGCCTTATTTTAATCAGATTTAGGAAACAGGAAACTTCAACCAGACCATTTCCTGTGACTTATTTCCTGTTGTCTTGCAGTTTTATCTCACAATGTGTCATTCAAAGAGTAGGTTCAGTATTTTTTGACCTAGGCCCTATTTTCTTCTGTTTTATGTCTAACTGACTAATGGGAAAAACATTTTTTTAAACATCCAGTGTTGAGCCAGACAGCTTCAGATGACAGCGATGAAACAGGATGCTATGTAACTATTCAGGGCATGTTTCACCATTAATTTACGTCCACTAAAATGGCTTGTTTTTGCCTTTGATATGTTTAGATTATTGTTTTAAAGATACATAAAGTATCCATACAGAGATAGACATTTTTGTGAAAGCGTAAGGTTGTTTTTGTCTAACAAGAAACAGCCTCAAAATCACTATCGCCAAACCCACCAGACTCCATTAAATAAACTGTAATTTAATTATAATAAAACACACCTTAGTCACTTATTCACAGAAACAAACTAACACTCAAAAAAGCCATCTTGGGACATATTTCCACTGTTCTAACAATTACCAACTCTGGTTTAGTAGAAATAAACACTTTCTTCACCCACTTAGATGTGACAATATGCTGGCTCTATACACACTCAATTAAGTGTTTATTTAAATGGAGTGTGGTGGAGGTGGTGATGGCGATTTTTGGGGCTATTTCTGTATAACAAAAAGGATTTTACTCTTATACAAAAATGTCTTTCTCTGTAGGGGTACTTTCCATAAGCTAATATAATGATCTGAGCGTGTCATTGCCTGTTTTGAGGCTGCCGGCTGAAACCCTCTCCCTCAATACTGGACCTGTTTCAAAAATTGATGTTCCCATTAGTCACTTAGACACAAAACATTGCAAAATAGGGTCCAGGTTGAAAAATACCAAAGTAGCCCTTGGCTGTCAGAAATAAAAGACTCCCCATCAAAAAGCTCAGATGTGTTTTCAACCATCCTGGCTAGTTTTCTCTGCAGTCTGTGACCTGATATCATTCATTTTTTGTGTCTGCTGAGGTCATTCAATATTAAAGCAGAGCAACAGTTTCCAACACTTGCTCGGCTTCCTCAAACTAAATTCTGCTGTTCTTCTTCAAAAAAGTTTAACCAGAGCACCCACAGCCTGAGATCACCTCAACATGTTACATGTTGATACAGCATTTCAACATCATTTCAATTATCCCTATTCTGTACTGCAGAGCGTCTTGAGCGCATCCCATGGATTGCCCCTGAGTGTGTTGAAAGCGGTGCATCCATTGGCAACGCTGCTGACCAGTGGAGCTTTGGCATCACCCTGCTTGAAATCTGCAACAATGGCGATCTTCCCATGAGTGGCAGCACGCTGTCTGAAGTAAGCTCTTTATTTCTCTTCAGCCACAAGCTGCAACTTCCCATTTTTTCCATCTGACTTCAAACTGTAACACCGTAACCTTTCCTCCACCCTCAACAGAAAGAGCGCTTTTTTCAGCAAAAGGGCCGTTTAGCTGAGCCATCCTCCCAGGAGCTGGCCAGCTTCATCAGCATGTGTTTGACCTACGAGCCCGTGGAGAGGCCTTCGTTCCACACTGTGCTCAGAGAGCTCACAGAAATCATGATCAAGAGTGAGTCACCTTTTCTTTCTGTTTTGCTTTCATCCTTTCTCGGTGCATTTGATCATGTGGCGTTTTTTTCTGCACTCAGATCCTGATATATCCCCCAGCGAAACTCTCCCTGACACAGACCCTAGCATATTCCATAAACGGTACCTGAAAAAGATGCGGGACTTAGGAGAGGTGAGTTGTAATACCACATCACCTGTTGTCTTCTTTCTCCTGTGTGTTAGAGAGTAATCCACTGTTCATTGTTCTGTCTGCAGGGACACTTTGGGAAGGTGACTCTCTACTTGTATGACCCGGCCAACGATGGGACAGGAGAACGTGTGGCAGTGAAGGCTTTGAAACAGGAAAATGGTTATGTGCCTGAGGGCTGGATGAAGGAGATTGAGATCCTGAAGTCCCTCTATCACTGCAACATTGTCAAGTACAAGGGCTGTTGTACTGAGCTGGGTGAGTCCTCAGCTGTCATCTGACTATCTCAGATATGCTTATTGAGATATATGGCAACATACAGCGTCTGCATGTGCAAAGGAGTGCTTGCTCAGTGTTCTTTTTTAGCTTGCAGTGCTCAGTGGATGATTCAGGGAATCGATTTTTGGTTCCTGCTGTTCCTCTGTAAATACTGAAAAAATCTATTCGAAGTGCAGCACTGTTTCCCTTGTTTGTCAATATTTTGAGTTTTCGATACACAGCAGGCTGAGCGCTACAGCCCCTTCAGCACCAGGATAGACAACAGGTCATTCTTGCCTTTGAAAAGTAATGGAAATAGGATGATAAAAGCAGTTCCATTGTCCATTGACAGGTGGACAAGTGGTGCAGCTGATAATGGAGTACCTTCCCCTGGGGAGTCTGCGAGAGTACCTTCCCAAACGTAAACTTGGAATGCAGCAGTGCCTTATGTTTGCTCAGCAGATCTGTCAGGTGAGTTCAGGGGGTCTTCTTCATATTCTTGGTGCTGTGTACAAACTGCAGAGATGTCTGTTTATGTTCTCCTTCCTTCAGAGGAAGCTGTTTACAGTACACTTGAAATTGCCATAAGTAAATAATGCACCACATTTAGATTTAATTTCATTTTGTTGCACTCCAGGTTTCGGTGTATTGTCATTAATTCATTTCACGATGAATAGTTTAGTTGCACTCACATTATGTTAAACTGTGTTTTCTCTCAGTAAATAGCAAAGAAATCACTCAGCATGCTGTTGATTGTCACATCATTTGCATCGTTGTCAGCCAGTCAGTCGAAATTGCATACTAGGCTCTACATACCCAATATGTTTACTATCAGTCAACATACTGTTGTGTACATAAACAGTAGTATGTTTCATTTTGGATATAGTGACCTGTAATTACCACATCAATTCCAGTGAGCCTTCCTGTCAGTTGGAGATGTGTTACCATGGTAACCCGTGCCAACCTCAGCTCTCCTGGCAATATAAAGATAATTTAATATAAAACATATTACGACTAGCAAAGTGAAATCTTATACTTACACTCAAATTGAAGCACTATTGAGGTTACAGAGCTGTCTGTTAAGAACATTCTCGTTGACCGCATTGCATTGTGGGATATTTATGCCAGTGTAGTTTCCAGTGTGTGTCTACTGTAGTATTTCACCCAAAATGGTATGCAAATCATGTACTACTGGTTTCGTACCAAGGTTTTGGATATACTAAAACATCTCACAAACTGTTTTTGCATAGTAACAGCCTGAGATTATCGAATTTCGGCACAGCATGAGAGCCGGCAGCCATGCTAGCAGCTCTGTGGGGCTGCACCGTAAATCCGAATGCCAGCATGCTCACAATGACAATGCTTACAGTGCCATCTTAGTGTGGTGTGTTAAAGACGGGGGATCACCAAAGTCGGTAAGATTCATCATCCAGGGAGCATCAGTGTCAGCAGGAAATGTTATGTCAATCTATCCAGTTGCTGTTAAGATGTTTCAGTCTGGACCAAATTGGTGGACAGAGTGACAGTTAACTGCTAGAATGGCTAGAAACTACATACTAGAGGAAACTTCAAAAGACTACCAGATTTTTGGTTTGAAATCCACATTTAGCCTCACCCTCTCAGTAATTGCGTCCACCTTTAATTTCTTTTGCTGTCTTTTAAAGGGTATGGAGTACTTGCACTCGAAGCGATACATCCATCGAGACCTGGCCGCCCGTAATGTCCTTGTGGAAAATGACAATTTGGTAAAGATTGGAGACTTTGGCCTGACCAAGTACATCCCCGAAGGCGAGATCTACTATCGTGTCCGCGAGGACGGGGACAGTCCAGTGTTCTGGTGAGTTCATGCAGCATCTAACAGTGTAATTCAATGCTTTGTGCTGTGACTTTGGCCGTTAAACTATGTTTTCCATACTGTATAGGTATGCCATTGAGTGCTTGAAGGAGAGCAAGTTTTCCTTTTCCTCCGACATTTGGTCCTTCGGCGTTACATTGTATGAGATCCTGACCCGCTGTGAACATCGCCAAAGCCCTCCGATAGTACGTCAGCACTCCTCTTACAACAAGCTCAAACCTGCATGTTTTCATGTGAGACTAATGAAGTCAACTTTGAATCCCTGAGTTAAATGTGCAATATACTTGTTTGTATTTTGTTGTAGAAGTTCTTTGAAATGATGGAGGCAACCCAGGGACAGATGACTGTGATGGTACTCATAAAACTGCTGGAGAAACAGCTGCGATTACCTCGTCCCAAAGACTGCCCGCATGAGGTAACATGCCCATTATATACTATTGACATTTTATTGCCTAGTAGCTGGATATTTTCAAAATTACTTTTTTTTTTCTTTTACCACCAGGTGAAGCTGTTAATGGAGCAGTGCTGGGCTACAGAGCCTGCACAGCGGCCATCATTCAGCGACCTCATCGAAAAGTTTGAGGCTATTCGCCAAACATACAACTGGCAGTCTAATATAAACTTTTCCTTGGCTCAGATTTGCTGATCAGGACTCGGGAAAATCTTCTTGTGTACATGTCATCACTTCACCACTATAACAACCATATATTACAGCCAGTAATGTGACTCCTGCTGTGCAATGCCTACTGTCTCAATTTACATAGACATCTTTATTCTGTTGGTTTCTTTTTGATAGACTGCTGTCTCTCATGTATGATATTAACACGACGATAAACTCAATCAGTGTAAGTTTTTTTACTTGACTGATAAGTTAAACATTATGAAGAAAGGTGATACCTGGGGCAGAGTGTCAGCTTTTGTCTTTCAAATGTTATAGGTTTGCATATATCACAGTAAGTATTAAGAATTTCTGTAAGGTTGGGAGATAAATATCCTTCATTTTATGTTTTTTTGTACATTGTGTGAGTGTATGTTACCTTTGCCTTCTTGATTTTGTATAAACCAAAAGAACAAATTGAAAATCTACGAAGCCATTTTTTCACGCCCTTTTATTAAAGACTGAAACAGATTGATGCACGTGTCAAAAAGTGGATGAAACTGTTCTACAGGATGTGAAACAGAGCTATGTCTGTTGCATAAGAGCTCACATAAGCTAAAGGATGTGCTATAACAAGCTTCTTTTTCAGACGGGTCACTGAATTGCGGAACAGTCTGTTCTAATGTGGTGTTGTCTTGCGAGAGATTAAACCATGCAACACACCAGTGCAATCTTGCTGCAGAGCAACTCAAAAAAAAACAAAAACACTGCTGCCCTGACATTGGACTAATTTGTTCTAATGTTAACCACATAGAGCTGTGGGGGAATGAGACAGGCTAAATTACACAGATGCGTCACAGACCAATAAAGAACCATCAGACACACCTCCCATCCTGTTCGGCTGCAAGTTAGGAGCAGCCTAGTGCAACAGACTTATACTGTTTTGCATACAGCTTGAGAAGGACCAAGCCTCATACAGGTAGAACCTGATGCATGGACAAAGTCTCAACCTTAACACTGCTACAGATATTTGTTCTACATAACCCACTGGACAAAGTTGTCTAGACAGCCACAGTCGTGTTCAATGCAAATTAACAGCTACAGAAGGATCTTTTGTTTTGCCAGTGATGTTCCAACCACACTGTCAACATAACAGACCTGCTGTGAGTGTCGTACTATGTGTTTGAAGGACCAATGGCTAGTGTGAGGAATGTGTCACTGGACAGACCTCAGTGTGGCCACCGTCAGCTGGGACTGTGTGTGCATTGTAGGAACTGTCCAGCCAACCGTATTAAAAATGAGATTATGCAGGGAAACCATTAATGTAGCACATTTCAATACATGCACCAATATCTTAAAGGGATAGTTCAAATTTTTGGAATTAGGGTAGAATAGGTTGTCATACCAACAGTAGGTGTAAATCAGTACACCCCCAGTTAGGAAAAGCAGGCTTGAGTCTGGCATAGAAGCAAAGAAGTGTACTTATTTTAAACATTGTCCTAGTTAAAAAAAATATTACCAGTTAGCGTGCACTCTATATTGAAAGTATTTTCACAGCTGGTAGCTGCTGGTCTACCACTGCCTCTGTCAGATAGTTTGCTTGTGTTACTGTGTGTCTTTGCCGTTTAAAAGTCACACAGTAAAGCCCCTTTCCACTGTTTCGCACCGTCCCCATTTTTGGTCACCCCTCTGCGGGATACTAACCCATAGCCTAGATCTGGTACTAAAAGGTGGAGCTGTGAACACTGCAGAATGGCGGAGAGTCACTCTTGCTCAGGGCTGAGTTGTGGCTGGTTTAGAGGCCTATGTAACCACTGTTCATACCATGGAGAGTTTTACATATTAGTAAACTGTAACTGTGAAATGAAAAGATGTTTTGCTGCATCTTGCATCAGTTGAAAAATAATTAACTGGGCAGACTGCCAGCAACAATTAAGGTGGAACATTTACTTGTAATGTTACTCAATGCATGAGTTTACAATGTGGATCCATTAGCACAAAAAAAGTGTGGCAGAGTGTTGTTCCTGTGGGCTTCCCTGACAGAGAGGTTAAAAGGCAAAAAATATTCTCAATAATGCATACACATCAAGTGCTACAGATTTGTTTAGATGGCTAAAATATGTTTGTTTGCTGGACCCCATCCACAGCAGTACATTGCTTAGCTTCCATGTCGGATTACAGTCTGCTTCTTCGAATTGAAGGCATGCCAAGTGGATCTACTGTAGGTAATACACTGTCTATGGATCAGTACTTCATACAACCCCACTTCAAAAAAAATCTGAACTATGCCTTTAAGATTATAATTTAAAACAAACAGCAAATTGTATCAGCGTGAAAAGGTAATCTGTGCATATGAGTGGAAGCATTTGTTATTCAAGACTTTTAAATATAGATTTCAACATATTTATGATCCAGATCTTTAAATCTGATCCAATTAATTAAAGACTACTCATAGCTTTGAGTTAAATCTAATTAAAACTGTTATTTATAAATGTGTATTTTATTTATTTATGTGTTTGTCATTTGGCTGACATCTGTGGATCCCTAAAATTAGCTTTATTGCTTCCCTGGCGGATCTGCAGCAATCATGATCCAGAGCAAACGTAGCCCCGCCCTCGCCCTCGGTTACGTCGTAGCCATGGAGAATGCGTCCTCCTCTCGTCCAATCAGAAGCGGCGCTGGGGCCATGTGTGTATTGTTTAAACTGCTCAAATCAGGCTGACTTTCCAGACCGATAAAACTTCCACCGAACTGAGTGATGGCGGCCGTCGTGTCTGTTAGCACAGCTGCCAGAGATGAAAGCACAGACACAGGGCTCAGCTTCGCCCCTCGTCCGCTTCACGAAACCTACGACCTCGCCACGGACCACGAAACCTGGATGTCCGGGGACCGCCGGTACCCCGAACTCGAACCGGGCGAGGAGGACTCAGCGTCTGAACGCGAGTGTCAGCGGAGGGTCGACGAGGACTTGACATCACTGAGCCACGAAGAGATTGAGAGCCGCTTGGAGAGGACTCGCCGGGAGTTTTACAACCGTAGAAAAATAATCATAAAGAATCTGCCTTCCGACGTCAGCAATCAGGTAACGTTATGATCAATAAGTACTTACCAATTATTGGATGATGGATTGATTGACGGGGTCGTTTGGCTAACGTTAGCTTAGCTCCAGTACGCCTGTCATGCTAGCTATGTTAGCATGATAACCATTTAACTCGTTAGCTGTCTTAAAGTTAGAATATTACGATATTTTTGCTTTATTCAAGCTGCAACTACTTTATTTAAAAGGTAAAACACGCTAAAATGGCAGCCAGCAAACACTATGAGTGCTGTTTTTTAATTTGTTTGGGTTGTTAGGCTAACTGCCAGGTGGTCAGATAACTGTCAATAATGGTCATCTGTGGCCTGTATGACCTGCAGGTCCGGCCTGGTAGGTAACAATTTAATAACTTTGATATTCGTGATTTTTGTTTTCCACTCTTCAAGCTTCCAAGCCAATCTGTCTGTGATTATACTTCCTACATAAGGGGTTACAGGTGCACTGGGAGTTATTTTTTTCATGAGCCCATCTGTTGTTAAAGCTGGCGTTTGGTTGCATCGACCAGCCAGTGATTTACTCATGATGCCACATTTTTTTGGAACGTGCCTGACTCGTGGGGAGCGGTGGGCCTGCGGGCGGTACCATTGTTCACAGAGGGGTGGGGGGGGAGTAGTGGCAGTTCGAGATGTGAGTTGCAATATAACAAAAGGTGGAAGGTGTGGAGACAAAACGTTTCAGAAAATGCTAGACAGCATCGCCGTTTGTTTGTGAATGGTCAAAAGCAGCGCAGAACAATTTCTCCTACAACAATGAGTCAGTTATTCACCTCTCACCCCCCCTCCCACACACACAGGTGCAACTTGTTGCTTGTTCCCAGTGGATATGAATGAGTTAATTATGTGAAACAATTAAGCAATGGACAATTATATGATGGCCTAAATCTACTACTTAGAAAGTCAGATTTGTGTGATACCCTGGGTAAAGGGTTGTCACACACTGAGCCTTGATTATTTTATATGTCTGGATTTAATTAGTGTCTTCTTTTCTATACAGGAGGTCCACGAGCTGTTGGGCAACTATGACTTGAAGTACTGCTTTGTGGACAAATACAAGGGCACAGGTTGGTCTAACTGCTTGTCCATCATGTTTTGAAGGAATAAATGATTTATCACAGAAATCTATAGATGTTTAATAAAATAACAGGAAGTAGATCTGAGTCTTACAAACACCCTGTGTTATCTGGATTTCTCCTTGATGAGACCAAATTCCTTAACAATTTGAAGGTCTTTGCTCATGAAAAGGAAAGGCTTTTAACTGAAGTTACTTTTCCCCTTCAATACAGACAAGTAGATGGTGCATGTGCTTCAGTTTTTCATCACCCGTGGTGACAAAATCATTCGTCCTTCACTAGATTACACTATGCTCCAGTTGTTTTGTGTTGGTTTGTATTCGAGGTGTGACTGTAGTCTGTATAGTACACCGCTTTGTGCTAACTCTGGCAGAGATAGCAAGCTGTTGTGAGAGTTTGCTAGCAAGAAAGGTCATCTGGCTACCCTAACAGCATTTTCCAGTGAGTCTTTCTCTTCAAGTAAATTCTGCAGCTGCCATGTTGCAGCCAATCTACTCATTACAATTTTTGAGGGATTGTAAAGCCAGACTATATGAACATTTTCTACATTAGTGATGCTTGATGTGGCTAGAACAAGTTGGACAAAATTGGCAATTGAAGGTAAACAAATGTACTCCTGACATATTCCAAGAACACTTGATAGATGGCAGGCAAGCAAAACTTTTATTTGCATAGCAGTCGTTCATATGCCTCTGTTACCAATCTATTTTGTCGACAGATTGTGGAACTCACTTGTCACAATGTCACAACACAAATATGCACCAAGACAAATAGTTTCTGCAATTAAAATACCGAAAACAATCAGTCTTAAATTATCCTAAGGGAGATGAATCAGCTTTGAATGCCCCAAAAATGTGAGCTGCGTCTCAATTCAGGGCCATTGCCTGTTTACGATTGTCTACGCGCATTAAAGATCAGGTTTCCATTTGAAGTCTCAATTTTATCAGGAAGAGCAGACATTAAAAAAAGCTTTAAAACAGGAATATTGGCTTAGTTGCTGATAATAATGGGCCAGATAATTGCTCGAGCCAGATGGCAAATTCAGGGAATGTTTGGTATCTACCAAAACTGTTGTGGCAGATAACAGTCACATTTAGATGTGCTTTTGTATGAAGTCTAGTTGCCTGGTAAAAATGGCATTCCCTTTTGGTATGCGGCTTTCAGAAAATAACTCCAACAATCTTTTATCCTCCTCTTCTGATTCTCTTCCAAAACATAGGTAACAGGATGTTTTTCTGGCATGGAATAGTGCACTATGGGGCTCTAGTGTATCTGTCAACATTGGTAGGCATTCTGAGAGTTGGTGGCAATGACATTAAAACTCACACAGGTCTAGATGTACCTTTTTAGGTATCAACGTGATGCTCAGTCAGATAAAGTGGCTTTGATTCTTATCAGACCTGGTGACACCCACTGTAGCCTCAATAAGAGAAATGTTGCAGTGACATAAAAGCCTGTGTGCGGTGACATTGTGCCACCAGCGTTACCTTTTGTCAGACCTGCTAAAGGAGAAATGGTGTCACAGCCAAGGTTTGCCCCCCGAGACCTGCTGTGCATGAAAATCTTTCTCTTAATGCTGACTGAACAAATGTCCCTTCCTCACTTTAAACCAAATTGTGTTTGTCTCCCTTCCTCCCTCTGCCCCCCCCCCCCCACCCCCCTGTCTTCCTCAGCATTTGTGACACTGCTCAATGGGGAACAGGCACAGTGTGCCATCAAAGACTTCCACCAACATGTGCTGCGGGACAGGGAGATCTCTGTGCAGCTGCAGCCGACAGACGCTCTTCTATGCATCGCCAACCTGCCCCGCGCTTTCACCCAGCAGCAGTTTGAGGAGTTGGTGCGACCCTTTGGTAACCTGGAGCGCTGCTTTCTGGTGTACAGCGCCTCCTCGGGGCACTCCAAGGGCTATGGCTTTGTAGAGTACATGAAGAAGGACTCAGCCGCCAGGGCTAAGTCAGAGCTGTTGGGGAAACAGCTGGGCTCCCGTATGCTGTATGTCCACTGGACTGAAGTGGGCTCCCTCACATACCCACTGCTGCACTCTAAATGCCTGTGTGTGGACCGCCTGCCCCCGAGCCTGCTGACAGCCCAAGACCTCCGCAACGCTTTGGCTGACACCCATGCGCCAGTCTTCTGCCAGGTCAAATTCACCACACATAAACACACTGCTACTTTCTGCCACACACTGCTACAAATTAATGATTCACAGGGATACGTTATCCAGATATTGCATGACAACACAGATGAATGTTATACTACTTTACAGCTGCAACAATAAGTCTATTAATCAGTTGGTCAACAGATGAATTAAATGAATCCGCAACTATTAAAATCCCAACCATCTAATGGTCCCAGGTTTTTTATGTTGAAGCACTGACATTAAAGGGTGGCAGATGGCAGGAGTCATTTTGTAAAATTGTATTACATATTTGATTTTTTTTTTTTTCCCAGTACCTTTCACCTTTACCCCAGTTTTCCTGTGGCCACTCAAAGTTTCTATAGCAATGAGCATTGCTGGTTTCTATGGCGATGACCAGCTGACTCCCCCAGGTGGTGTCATTCAGCCGGCTTTTCTGGAATGAGAGAGAGGGGTGTCCTTTTTAGCATGATGCACATAGTGGTACTTTTCTGCTGGTTCCAGGGTTTTTTAGGATTGTGGCAAAGGCAGTGATGATTAAAGACCCTGTGATGATTCAAGGGAAATAGTTCAGTGAACTGTTGAAACGTGGTGGTATTCGTTCATGACGCCACATCCAGTGCCTGATGGTAACTTAAGGGCCTTAAAGGGAAACTAAGCCCATTTTTAAAATTAATACATGCTAACCTTATGATTTGAGACAGTCCAAAACTATTACTCAACATAATAAACTCTTGAAAAATGAGTGCTAAAACTGTGTGATGTCATAGGGTTTAAAGTCTAGAGCTGCTCTGTAGACAATGGCTCGGGAAAGACGCTATGGATGACACAGAGAGTGCATAGGGGAGTGTTCTTAGTATATGGGTACATTTTCTGTTTCAGAACTGAGATCTCTACAATAGAATAAAGCTCATTTGGGTATTAAAAAAAAGAAAACAAACATTCAAACACGTAGCCCTGGTGATTGGCTCTTCAGGTGGGAAATCAACTTTAATAGTGGGTGTCCACACATGATTGTAAGCTACAGATGGGAGAAGGCTACAGATCTTAAGTTAAAGCAGTAACTGTGTGTGGTCTTCTTTTCTTGAGAGCTTTAGTGTATTCCTTTTTAATTCTTAACAATGGAAGCACCGTGTTTTTACACTTTGCTACAAACGCCACAGTACACTGTCAAAGCGTTCCTGTCCTACCTGCCTGAGGCGGCACAGCACTGCAGCTTCTCCCTCTACCTGAAATGGGTGATTGAGTCTCTGTGCTGAGTGCTGTATGTTTGGTGGGGGTTTATTCTGTGTACCGAGTGGAAAAATGTTCACCTTGAAGGAAAATATTCCTTGTCACGGCCACTTCTTTATCAAGCCATCCAATCAGAGTGGAGAAGGGACAAATACCACAAAGACCAACGTTCACATCTTACATATACAAGTGCTGAACAACAACAATGGAGGAGAAATGTATATTTTAATATGCTGACTCTCGCGAGCCCTGTCTTCTCTCTCCATGTTCTTCAGCCTTCCCATCATCCAGAGGCAGCACTCTACCTTGTGCTGACATTTTAACTTCCACGGATCGTCCATATCTTTGCAACCAAAGCGTGTCAACCGAATAAAACACTGCCCCTCCAAAGCGCTTTCAAATGCTCACAGCTGAACATATGCTAAGGAGCGCCACCCATTTTCAGCTCGGGAAAAAATGCTTTGGTGGACGCAGGGCCTTACTACTTTGGTTTCTGGCTTTGAGAGGGAGTAGCTCATGTTCACAAATATTAAATGTACTTTTCTAGGCCATAGAAAAACCATAATGAAATTCTCAATTTAAGTGGTGTTGCCCTTTTTAAAATGAAATTTAAAAGCTTAATGGTCAGAATAATACCTGTCTATGAGCAACTGTGATCATTCAACAGATGGTTTGATGTTCAGAGTTTCAGATTTGATCTGATCTTATCTGATAGAAAATAAAATGCAGTTGATGGTTGGTTTGTAGACTGCGACTGACTCAATTATGAGTGGAAAGTTTGTGTTCTGAAACCTGTTTTTTGGCATTCCTCCATTTATGGTCATTTTTCTTGCTGCATTCAGCAGATTTAATTATTTGGACTTGAAGGAACAGTATATCATCTGAGTATTAAATGAGAGGCAGTTGAAAACCTGTCAGTACTAGAAAATGGTGCCACCTGTTAGGCGAGTCGCAACATTATCAATAGACAAAGCCTAGAAACGAGCCATTTCCTGTTTGAGCAGTGATTCTGGTGTGTTTCAGAGGTTTTAGAGGGCATTTACAACATGAATGTGCTTTTAGATGTTGCACTTGTTTGTGCTCAATGTCCAGGATGTAGTGAGAAACCAAAAGCCTATCAGTCAACCCTTACCTTGTGTGTGCTGTATTTATTAGCAGCAGAGTGTGTCTGTGAGATTAGACTGACTGTTTTTTTTTTCTCTCTCCACAGTTGGCTCAGGGACAAGATGGAAGTTTTCGGCGGTTTGCAGTGTTGGAGTTTGCCACAGCTGAGATGGCTGAGGAGGCGCAGCGACTCACTGATGGCAGGCTGCTGGGCGGGACACACATCAGGGTGTCCTTCTGTGCCCCTGGCCCGCCTGGAAGAAGCATGTTGGCTGCTCTGATTGCTGCCCAGACCATGGTATTAAAATGAATGCTTCACCTCCCAAATGACCATTTGTATGAGAGTTACTCACCGCATGATATGTTAAATTTGCGAAGCGAGGTAAAATGCTTTTAGATAAGTTTCACTTTTCGTTCTCGTCTGTCTGCGAAGTACTGAGCATACGACTGGATAAATGAAACTTGGATTTTACTGCAAGAGTTGTGAGTTTCTAGACCGATATTTTTTTTTTTTTTGCTGCTGCTGTTGAACTTAAATTAATCAATAATTTTCTCTATTTTTGGACACATCGCTCACCAGAGGCGTGAGAGAAAAACAGTTTGTCACGGATTGAATAATTGATATACAGATGGTCATTTTGAGAGAACCAAAGAACTCCTTTGGTCAAATTTATATAGTGTATTTACATGTCCAAAGTTGCCCGTTTGCCATTGCTCTTGTGCTGATTGCCTGTCTTGTTGTCCCTCCCTTCAAGGCTGTGAATAGGGGTAAAGGTCTCCTCCCTGATCCCACAGCCATGCAGATACTTACAGGCCTCAATAACCCTGCCACCCTCAAGATGCTGCTCAACCCTCTGTCACAGGGACCCAAACAAGGTGAGGAGTTCTCACTAGCTCTTAATTAAGGCTTTAATTTGAGAATTTGCTCTGGTACAGTGGATCCTGATGTCCTCTTTGTGCGCAGGCCTCCTGGGAGCGGCCCCTACGATGCCCCTGCTGGCCAACCCCGCCCTCTCTGCCGCCCTGCTCCAGCTGCTCCTTCAGAACCAGGCCAAGGCCCAGCAGGTACTGCTACATTTCTGCCTTCCCTCTGACATGTGCCTCCTTGCCACTCAGCTTGGTTTTGATTCATCCTCTCATTCATTCACCCTTTTTTTCCCACTCTTTGCTCTTTTCCTTCTTTACCTTTAGCAAGCCTTTCTGGGGAATCATCTTCTGTGGGCTCAGGTGCTGCACAATAAAGAAAACCCTTTAGTGGCTTGTGTGAGTGATAATGGTGTTTGTGTTCTTGCTGCTGGTGTGTGAGGTGATGGTGGTGCTGAAGCCAGATGGATCCTGTTCTTTTTGTGTGACTGGTGATAGAAAAATGCAATGCCTGGGTGGGTAAGCTCTCGCTAGGAAGCTGTGAGGTTTGTTTTTGTGTGTGGGGGGTGTACTTTTGAGTGGTGCTGAGTGATGTGGTAGGTGTGCTCCATTGTGCACAAAAAAAAGTGTAAATACCCACTCTGTAAGGACATAATTTCATATGTGGTGAGTAAGCCTCAGTGCTGCTGATTAAGTGTGCTCGTGGAGTGCGGCAGTGTTTCATCGCTCGAGCGTTGTGCCAGGCTGCGTGACCCTCTTGTGACACTGAACTCTGCTCTCTCCTTTGGCCAGCAGGCAGGACTCATTGGGGAGAATCCTCTGGCTGCTCTGCCTGTCCAGCAGGGAGTCCATCTGCTAGGAGACCTGCCCCAAGGTTTGGCATCCACTGACTCCAGCCGTAGCTCCTTGAGACACATACTGCATGTTTTTGCTTTGCTCATGATGCTAAACATCTGTACCCCTCTTTGCTTGTTAATCTTAGTTTCTCGTCTTTACATTGGTCATGGTATTTTGGTCACCATGCGAGACAAGTCTAAAGCCTGATTTATGGCAGGGCGCTCTACACTTTTGATGCATGTTGCTCAACAGAAAAAAGTTATGCTCAACAGTTTTCTTTCATGTTGCGCATCTGGAGAATTGCCATGCTGCGGCAATGTCATATTTTGTCACTCAGTAGATGGTAGTTTTCATTCCACACCGACACTGAACCACAGTCAGCATCTCTGTGGAGCTGAGAGGACAGTGTCTGACTAAACTGCCATCAACTGACAGCAGACATTTACTGGACCAAAATATTTCTCATGTCAGCCCCATGGCAGGAAATCATCAGTGTTTTTATTTATTGATTAATTGATTTTATTTCCCCACCCACCGTAGCGAGTGAGGGGAATCTGCCGCTCACAGACAGACTGGGAGCCGATCGATAAATGCAAATACGGCTAGTAAGTTAAAACACATATACAGTGGGATATTTGTGTGATATAAACAGCTGTCTGTGCAGATTACGCTTCACTTAATGCAACAAAAATAGACTCAGATCGTTGAAAAAAAATTGCAGGGGGTCTCGTTCCCATGGAGACAACTCAAAACCTTTTGCTGAATCATAAACTAAAGGTATGACTGTTCAATTTCTCTTGAGCGGCACTTAAAAAATAAAAAGTGTTGAGTGCCCGACAATCAGTCAGGCTTTGATGTTATGTACTGGAATCCCTAAAATATTAACACATAGGTATGATAACATTTGTCAGAAAATAAAGATTGCAGTCATTTATAATCATTCCTCTATATAATTCTCCTAGGTGGTGTAGTCCCTGGTCTTGGTCTTCAGACAGATCCTCTGGCCCCGCTGAAGCCAATGCCACTTGGCAGAGCCCTGGCGAGGGAGCAGGAGTCCCCCACAGCAGCGTGCACTTTCCCCCAGACTTCCTCTCCCACCCTGCAGGGCATCTCCATGCCCCTGATGGGTGGCATGATGGGGGCAGATGGCCTCACAGCACAAGGGGTAAGGTCCACAGTCATTTCCTTTTTTTTTTTTTCAGCTCTCCACCCAAGTGTCAGTGGTAAAAATGAATCACGTCTTCCCCTCCCTGTCAGGTCTCTATACTAGGAGATCCTCCCAAAGATGTGAACCATCCCCAGAGTGCCTTCCTCAGTGTCAGCAATGTTTTTCCCTCAGGTGAGATCTCTCTTACGTTGTGCACTGTATGATTTTCCCACTTGGCAGTCTGTTACAGTTTGCTGCATCACCTCAGGTAAATAGATTTCAGCATGTAATGTCTGTCCGCCCTCTCCTACTCCAGGAGGAAGCTGCAGACCTCACCCCTATAGGAAGAGGCCGACGTTAAGTAATGTGTCCAACCAGCATGCACACCACAGCATACAGCCTAATTACAACCTGCGCTACCAGGATTCCTACAGCCCAGAATATCCTCCTCTACATCAGGTAACCACCAGGTTTCCACTGCTTTGTTCTTATTTTTCAAAGTTTGACATGAATAGGTGCGGCTTCTCTTCATGATGTCATGACCTGATGAATGTACAGTGTAATGCTTGGCTGCTCATGTAGTAGCCTATAGATATATATGATGTGATCTGGTCTGATGCCCATCTGGTGTTTCTCCCTAGGATCCTCTGGCCCACTTGTATGAACAGCAGGAGAACCTCGATACTGGAGCTTTGGCAGGATTTGGTCAGCAG
The DNA here is from genome assembly GCA_035609425.1 of Epinephelus awoara. Lineage (NCBI taxonomy): Eukaryota > Metazoa > Chordata > Actinopteri > Perciformes > Serranidae > Epinephelus > Epinephelus awoara. The sequence continues at coordinate 18,105,666 of CM069311.1, read as the reverse complement.
GTATTGTTCAGTCGACCGTTTCAAGACTGTGTGAGCGTATTTTTAATGTTATTAGACGACATAAAGTGTACTGTCCTATAGTAACACAGTTTCTCTCTGCAGCTCTCTCGTCACCCTGACTACAGCGAGCGGTTTTCTCACTACAGTTACCCTCCCAGCGAACCCATGTCCTCATACTTCAGCTCAGGGCCCGAGGCATCAAGTAATGGCAGCCTCCCTACCACCCATCTGAACAGGGTAAGCCTAAAGCTTTGGACTTTGTTTTTTGTTCTTTCTGAAAATAACCTCCAGCTTGGTTTGAAACTGTTAGATTAGATAAGGTTCCAAGAATAAGCCCCCGGTCAATAATTAATGTTGTGCTGTGAATGCACGACCCTCAATAGAAGAAGCCGAGGTCAGTGAAGGTTTGTTGTTTTGTCCGCAGGCTGTGGGAATGCCACCGGTGAGCCACACCATCAACTACCCCCCAGGCCTGGGGAATGCTGTAAAGGTAATATATACAGTTCCTTGTCTTTGCCTCTTTTTTAGCAATTGGTCAAAATTTGTAGTCTATAAGAGCAAAAAAAACATTTATCTACACTATATATGCCAGCAGGCTGTTTTTTTCTCTTTCAACATCTATCCACCTTATTCCTGAGGGCACTACTGTAGAAATGATGAGTGCAAATTCCTGTGAGATAGCGGAAGTAGTAGAAAGCTAGTTGGTCCCATAGACTGTCTGTGGTTACTCTTGGTGGCTAACCACCAACGCTGGTTCATTTCTAAAGTAATTTACCTTCAGTTTAGCAAATACTGATTTATTTTTTAAAATATTTAACTTATCTTAACATAGCATTTTCTAAAATGTCTCTGCAGAGCTCTGGTACCTGTTGCACTATCCGTGTCTCTAACGGCTAACAACCAGTCCAAGCTAAATTTTTGTCTTTTTTTTTTTTTTTTTTTGTCAAATCAATATTTACAGAAGACACCTAGACTGACAGATCTGTCAGGGACAACAACAAAAAACAATGCTTTGAGATGGCTGTCAGAGATGGCGGAGGTGTGATGATTACATAATCCTGTTTGAGCTGAAACAGGTGGTGTGTTCAACGTTTTATTTCCCAATTGCTCTTGGAAAGAATGGAGTACTGTAAACACACTGTTACCATTCGAACTCACCTGTTTCAGTTCTACGCCGGAAGTTGCACCCATAATTCATGCAAGGTATCATGGGGGCTAGGAATACGGTGAATAAGCCATCGGACTGTTTAAAGTAGTTAACCTTGTGATCCAGCAGAGGGCGCTCTAAAATTTCACTCTCGGCTTGACCTGTTGCATGCCCTCTTGACCTGTCGGTAAACTTAGTGAAGGCAAAGATGCTAACGTTGTTGTTTGGTGGGCGGACAATAGCAATACCAAAGCACGTGAAAAGGAGTGTGTTATTTTAGGTTTCACAGCATGGATGAAAAAGTAATCGCCAAAGACGAGGCTGTTTATTGACGATGTACAAAGCAGCTGTCTTACTCCACAAAGACAAATCTGCCAAGTCATCTGCTAACATTAGCTTGCCACCCAAGTGAGCCAGTGGAGCTGCCACAGACGAGTGGAGCGACAGCATTGCACGACCTCATCTGACTCCCTCCTAGTCGGCTCATTTAGCTTCAGCAGGCCCCTCGCCAGGAGCTTATAAAAATTCCATCACGGCCAGGAGGGCAAAATTTATATGCAAGGATGTGTGGCTCATTGCTAGTATTTCAGGAGTTTCATGATCTCATGATGGAATTAGAGTTGTGATATATGATTTCAAGTCACACCACAATCTCTCAGAATGCATAGTGAAACTTTATGAGACCACATAGTTAAACATAAAGACATACTGAAGGATTGAACACTTGCTCTAACCACAGACGGATAGACATCACAGGCCACACATGCTCATGTTCTCTTTTCTTTATCTGTAGACCGCTCCTTTTTATTAATTTAATTTTATTGTTTTGTTCCAATTATAGACTCCCATCGGTAGCCACAAGCGTGTGTTCTCCCGGCTGATCCCATCTCCAGAGCCGAGCCCTGAGGGCGGCTACGTGGGCCAGCACTCCCAGGGCCTCGGTGGCCACTACGCAGACTCCTACCTAAAGCGAAAGCGTATTTTCTAACTACAGCTGAAGGCTTCTTGCTGTAGGAGTAGCCATTCAGCAGCCAGGACACAATGGCATCTCCTCTGGCCTCTTCCAATGAACTTTATAGCGTGGTGGTCCTTGGATTTGTCTCCTGTGTGCTCCTGTGAGTGACCCCTGGAGGGCGCCAGGGAGCGCAGCCTGTAACTATTTGGACAGTTGTGTCACTCCATAGGAATTCTTGGTGGTTGTATTTTTTTCTGTTGTGTATATATGATTTTAGTGTGTTGGTAAATTAAGTTTTTACTTTCTTTTTTTTAAATTTGACTTAATTTCTTGTTGAAAACGTGTACAGTGAGAAAAAATGGTTAACTAGCAAATGAAGTCTTTTCTCTTAAGCATTTTTTTTTTTTTTTAATTCTCGTGTTGTGTGGTGTATCGGCAGAGCTACAGATAGTTTGGCCAGTTTTCAGTGGCAGCTATAGGCTGCTTTTTATATTGTTTGACATCCCACTCAAGTGAAGCTGTCCACAATTTCAGGCAAAGGGACTTGCGTAGTATTAAAAAAGCTTTACTTTAAAAGGCTCTACTTTTTAAGAGCCTCTCTAACTCCATGTAAAAAGTTCAGTAGTTTGTGTAATGAGATGGTGTTGTGGTGTTATTTCCCCTCCTTCCACAGGGTTGTATATTTTGCTCTATTTCCAGATTCAGGCCTCGCCTCATAGGTTAACGCGCAGCTTTCCATCCACCAATGATAGCTGTGTGTACCTGCCTGTGTATTATGAAGGTGAAGATTTTTACTATACTGGCATGTTTACTTTTCCACGTTGTTCGTCTTTTGATCCGCACCCTCCAGCTCGTTTAAGGAGTCTGTTCTCTACACTGGTTGTCGAGTGATGCACTTGGAGGTCACAATATCTGTACTCACCTCTCTGAGATGCCATTTTCGAGTCTCCTCTCACTCATATGTCCAGGAGTTGAATATTGTTTGTGTTTTATGTGCGTTTTGTCTGCTAAGTTAAAATTTTGAATGTCTTAAAGTCCAAACACCACACTTCTGGTTGAGTTGGGTGGGTGGGGTGGTGGACATGCACTGTGTGCCATCTCTTGAGTCTGGGGAGGTGCTAATGGAAGCTAGTGGCAGGTGATTGGTCAGTGACATGACTGTCCTTGTTTTTTCTTTTTCTTTTTTTTTCTTTTTGTATGATTATCTGGTTGACAGTTTGATTGTGAAAACCCATTACCTCTGACTTCTGCTAGGAAATGCAGCTACACTTGAGCCTTAACAGTGTTTTTTTTTTCTGTGACATCATCCTGCCCTGTGTTGGCTTCCATCTACATTTACCATTTCTGTGTTTATTTGCTGTGTACATAGTTAAGCTTGATCATTCCCCCCCCTCCCCCCGAGTCCAAAACTTTTGTTTTCTTTAATCATACCTGCTTCCGGTCTGGTGTTTTGAATGCATTTGCTGCTTCTCCCGTGTTTTCGTCGTTTGCTTGTACGCTTGACAGCTGATGTGATCGAGAGTGGCGCCACAGCAGACCGCTCATGTTGTGTATGGACCAAGAGATGCAGCCGTACTGTATGATGATCATTCGCTTTGATCGATTTGATTCTAACTGCCATCTTCTCATCTGTACCGCCATGGTTGTCTCTGTATGTGTGTGACGTGAGCAAGTAAATGTTATTGAAACTCATGTTGTGAACTCATCATTTTAAAAGGGCTGTAGACTGTAGGTGTGTGATATTTGTTTTTGACATTTTGGGGGCGAAAGAAACTGTAGGATTATGTGGCATGTAGCAGTGAGTATTGCAACTAGCTAAAACTTGTAGATAGGTTACAAAAACACAACAGTTCTTATCAGGTGATCTTACACTGAAGAAAACACATGTATTATATTTATGCCAATCTATACTCCTCATACACACTGGACCTTTAACTTGAAAACCTTCCTGTATTGTACCCAAAATAACTTGTTTCTCGGGGCATGCCCTCGTGTTTGGTTCAGCACTTTACAAGAGCACATAATTTGTTCTTAAAGTAAAACTGCCTTTAAGAGTTTTAATTTTCAGCTGTGCTTCTCAAATTAATTTTAGAGCTGAGTTAAGTGACTCTTAACATATTTGCATAATTTGATTTAAATTTCTGCCTTGAAACCCAGGATGCCAAAAGAGCTGCATCTGATTATTTTTTCTGTTGAAAGTGAAAACTGGTATCAAAGACGATGTGATCGAGATGTGGAGAACCTTTTCAACGTTTGAAAATATTGGAAAATTACACTCAATACTAAAAAGCAAAATAAATCAGCATGTGTTATTTAGAGCAGTAAGAGTCGTGTCATTATGTCATCTTATCATGCATGGATTATCGAACGCATGGGTGGATTATGAGACAGTGGGCCCCTGGGCGCAGACATGCAAAGTGCTCCACCATCTCGTTTAAAAAAGAGCAAGACACACAAACTTTGTGGTAGTTTTGCCTCTCTTTGTAGTTTCTTTGAGTCTTTCCCAGGTCAGTATTTGCTATTTTGAGGCACATCATTTTGCAGATCCCTGACATTTTGAGCCCCTAGGTCAATCCTCAGGAGCCCCATTAAGTAATCCATCCATGACTGAACTGGCCTACCAGGCACAAGCGCCCACATACTGACCAGGGCGAGACTTGAGATGACCACAAAGAGGTGCAAAACAACCACAAAGAGACATAAAATGACCAAAAAACACAGTTACCACCAAGAAATGCCTAACGAATAAAAAGAGATGCAAAAAGAAAAGAGAGGGAAACAAAACCACCACAAAGTCTCTGTCTTGCTCCTATGTATGAGACGTGATGAGGCCTTTTGCATGCCTGTGCCCAGGGGTCCCTTGTCTCATAATCTGCGCGTGCATCCTATTGGGAAAAGTCAAACATTTGCTGCTGGCTTCACAGTGTCAAAAACATTTGAGTGGTACAACCCAAAATTGCAATGCAATAAAAATACTATATAAATTTTTTTTTGGCCAACTAATGTGCTTTTGAGCTATGAAGAGGCGCACAGTAGTGATCATATTAAGTAATGAACCAGAACTGATATGCCTCTTCTCAATCAACAGTGATTGCATGCACAGCTATCTGATGTTTTGCTTTATTGGATTGGCAACCAACCATAAAACTAATGCTTCTGCACACTTGCAGACAGATCTTGAGGAATGGGTGCGACGGAAAGAAAGCATGAAGTAAAACAAAGGAGAGGACGCATACAAACATTTGCGTGTAAACTTGTCTGCGAGAGCTCTTGTTTTGTTGCCCGACGTGGAAATAAAACTGGAGGCTAATACCTTATGCGCTCATTATGCACATATTCTCTTATAATTGATAACAATACAATAACCTCATAGCCTTTGACACCTCCTGTACAGTTACTGGGCAGACGCCTTGGGTGGCTCTATATATGGATGGATTACTCAGCAGGCCTATTGGTCACAGGCCCAGGTGCACCCTTGCCCTTTACTTGCAAAATGTCACTCAAAAAGACACATGCCGACCTGGAAGAGACTCCAAATGACCACAAAGAGATGCAAAGGAACTGAAGAGAGTAGCAAAGTAACTAGAAAAATGGGCAAACAACCATTAAGGGACACATGCCAGCCAAAAAACACACACAAAATCACCTCAATAAGAATCAAAATTACCTCGATAAGAGACAGATTTACCTAAAAGAGACTATAACAAGATGCCAAACCACCACAAAGTCTGTGTGTTCTGCTCCTGTGAAGGAGAGGTGGTGGGGCCCTTTGCATATCTGTGCCCAGAGGCCCAATTGTCTCATAATCCACCCATGGCTCTATAGGCTCTTATCAGAGCTGTGAATGTGACCTGTATGAATGTTAAACAAGTTGTTGCTGAGAGGTTGAATTGTGCTCCCTGAATGTATAATTCTATCAGTCTCAGTCAGTCAGTTATCAGCCATACGGGCTGATAACAGGCTGCTCGAGAAATAAAAACAACCGAAGGAATGTGTCAAACTGAGCCCTGAGTGAAAATATATTTCACTCTGATAAGACTGTAAAGAATGATGACATTCAGATTTAATTAAAAAAAAGAAACTAAAGAGTGGGATTAAATGTCAGCTGTGTTCTCTGGGCTCTGTGTTTTCTGTTGAGCAGACCCTGGAGGTCAAAGTGAGCTTTAAGGTGATTGGCTTTGTGGCAACACTAAGCCCTTTGCATTACTGTCCGTCATCATTCAGACTGAGGTGCTCGGGGGCAGGAGGCGCTGAAGAGAGCTCCTTTTCCTCTCAGCAGCCATCAGGATGAAAGGTTTTGATTAGCTGTTATTCTTATGGACCCACCGAGCCTCCAGCTGATGGAGCTTTCCCCTGATGGGCAAAAACACGACTGCAATAAATTGGTCATGAAACTCCCCTTTGTTAACGCTGATATCATTTCTGACATTTCGCAGTGAGCAAAAAAATGTACTTTATGCTTGGTTCTGACCTGGCGTATCACTTTAGAAATAAGTCTCAGAGAGAAACTTTCCTGTTCTTTGTCATCAATCTTTAAAGGACAATGGAAATGAGAACACTGTGAAAAAATATCGAGCTTGTTTTTTGGACCTGCTGGCGTTATATTAATGTGTTTCTCTCAGCCGCTGGGTTTATTTCTGTAATATTTGTCTGTAATGCTTCAGGCACCCTTGAATTATGTTCTTATACCTGCAGCCAGTCTACCCAGAGTTCTCAGAGGGATCCACCGAGGCTCGGTGGACGCTGTGTCAGACACATTTAGATTTCTGCCTTTCATATTTCCACCCACACAGTCACCCTGCACAGTTGCTGGTGAATGCTGCTGAAACCTGCGATTTTCCCAAATACAGAGAGGAGAGGAAGGCAGAGCTCTGAAGGCAGATCACTGCAGCATCATTTATCAGCAATCACAAAAGCACAAATGAAGGGAAAGTCATGTATCTTTTGCATTCATGCGTGCTGAAAATGTTAGTGCTTCCTCTCACTTTATTGCCCATGAGCGTCTAATAGGAATGGGTGTATTAAATTACACAGATTCATTGTAATCTACATGTAAAATATACAGTAAATCCACATGTGCCGTGATATATTACGGCTTGATTTCAGTATACCAGCAACAAAGAGTAACAAAATAGGATAGGCCTATGTCACAGGAGCTGTTTATAGCAGGATTAGTCATAGAAATCAGTCCACTCCCCCCTGTGACAAACAGTCTATAAAACAGTAGAGCATCACGATAGCCCTGGAGAAAGCTACAAGTCTGCCTTTCACTTAAAGGGACAGTTCACCCCCAAATCAAAAATACATATTTTTTCGTATTACCTGTAGCACTATTCATCAATCTAGATTGTTTTTTTGGTGTGAGTTGCAGAGTGTTGGATATATTGGCTGAAGAGATGTCTGCCTTCTCTCCAAGATAACGTTGGTAGATGGCACTCGGCCATTTGTGCTGCAACAGTGTCTCCATCCAGAGATCATGACCCTGTTACTCAAGATAACCCACACACTTTGATGTGAGTGGGTTCATGTGGGAGCTATTTTCTTTCTACTGAACTACACCCACAAACCATATCACCGTGCAGAGGGAAGCGTGCATCTACTCATGGACAAGAGGCTTGTGACAGCACGAGACGTAATCATTAATGGTGTCTTCCTCAGCTGTGTTGTAAAGGTCCAGACACACCAAGGCCGTCGTTGAGCGTCTGTCGCCCTAGTTTTTGCGTTTTTTCCCGCACCGCTGGCACTTGTCGGCCCTTGTTGACTTTTTTTGGGGATGTTGAATCAGCATCATAAACAGCGGCACTCACCTGTGAATGAAATCAATCTGATTGACAGCTCAACTCAGAGTATGAGAAAAGAAATGAAAGTGAGGAAAGTAAACAAATGGCTGGAGTCAAGAGGGAGTGAGATCAAAACAAACTTGTTATATAAAATAACTTTTTTTTTTTTTGTCAGTGAGCTCCTCAGCAGAAACAGTTTGTAATCATTTGTGTTGTTGTTAGCTAGCGCACGGTAAGTATCCTTTGTTCACTTAACATCAGGTTGTGTTGTTAATGTCCTAGCTTGCTAACTAGCGTCTTGAATCCGTTGTGTCGGTCTCCTGGTTTTCTTTTTTGAATGACCAATACAGACTTTTGCTTTGGTTCGTTTTCATGCTCTCTTGAGCATAGCCATTCGTTTGCTTTCCTCTCTTAGGTTTTTATTTTCATGCACTGAGCTAAACTGCTAATCAGAGTGATTTCATTCACAGACCGTCTCCACTGTCTCTGACGCCGATTCAACGTGCTGAATTTGCCGAAAAAAAGCTGACAAGGGCCGAGGACTGCTGCTTCAAAACTAGGGCGACAGGTGCTCTCAAACAGCCTCACACTGACTGCTTGGCATGTCAGGGCCCTTATGTTAGCTAGCTCAGTGGTGCTAGATGAGCTAGTGGGTGTAGTTCAGTGGAAAGAAACTACACGAAACTGCTCACAACAAGGTCTATGGATTATCTTGAATAACCAGGTCATGATTTCTGGAAAGAGACATTGCTGTTGAGTTTCTCAAATGTACCATTTTGGTGCTTTGAGCACCACAAGCTGAGTGCCACCTATATTGAAAAATATCACCACAGGTAGGAGGAAAAAAGATTTGAGGGTGAACTGTCCCTTTAAATCAGGAGAGGGTGAAAATCACTCTGTTTGAACAGTGAAACCCAAACAAGATTAAATTATAGTAGGGATTTAAATTCCAAGCCAGAACATGTAGCCTTATCTCCCTGAAATAAGCTTGGGTATTGTTACACTCCTCATTTTCATCTTTTCCAGTCGATCCTCTGTGTAATTGTATATCGCTGTGGCACTACAAAACAAGATAACCATCTCTGGTTATGGGGGAAATAAAAAGCAGTGTTTCCCAGCACAGTGTTATTGTTCTGATGCACTGAAACAACACCGCACCTGGGTTGCTGAAATAAAGAGAAAAGGCTGTGTTTATGTTTGTTGCACATGTTATATATAGTCTCATTTTTCGGCTGGAGATGCTGATATTCAATCTTGAATGTTTATTTAACGCTCCAGCACACAGATGTAATCCAGTCGTTGACAGCAGAAGTGAGATGAACCCGGTTTAAACTACCAGGCTGAGAGTTTCATTTAAAGCAAGCAGGCACTAGCGAGGTAATATACAGAGTCTTGAAATCTTTCCACCTCACACCCTAAAAACTCATCTCTTCAAGAAGCATCTCATGTCCTCCTTTCCCACATTGAATTATATCCCCTGTCCCATATCATCCTCCTCAACAATAATTGCCTACACTTTTATCTTGAAGCCCGGCTCTCATTCCTCTTATTTCCTTTGCTGCCACTCGTCTCTTACATGATCACTATTAAATTACAAGATTTTGTGAGAACACTTTATCTCTGATCGGTGCTATTTTTCCCTCTGTATTTTCGATCTAAGAATTTAATCTTAGAAATTTGTTTTTTTTAACTGCTTAAAGCAGCTATGATGTGAATGTAAAAACTGGACTATAGTGCAGCAACAAAGCAGATTTTTTTACTTGTCTATTTCAAAAACAGCATCACTTGAAGGACACAATCTGTGATCCAAATTAAACTGATTGACAGGTCTTATAATACACCGACTGATACAAAATGATGACTAAATGCAAGGTTTGATAATGTGTTCTGAAGCTGTTGAATGCTGACTGTGGCCAGATGTAATAGCGGAGGAAGTATTTGCATCTTATACTTAGGTTTAAGAAGCAATGCCACAGTGTAGAAATACTCTGTTAAATGTTAAAGTCCAGCATTCATAATTTTACTTAAAGCTGGGAGAGGCAGTTTAATTTTGGCTTCACTGGGAAACGATCCCATTATAAATGTTGATCAAATTGTATTTCAAGTGGACTGCGAACACACTAGACTTCTGCACCTCCTCTTGGATCTGTTTTCAGGCTGTAGGAAATCTAGCCCATGACTGAAGACTTTGGCCAATCACACGTCATTTCAGAGAGATTGTGTTCCTGTTGGCTGGGTTACAAATGCAGATGTGTGTACGTGCGTCCTTTAGGTTAAAGCTCAGCTCAATGGTGGAGAATCCTGCAGAGAAAGTTGCTATTCCGGCACTGAAAATAACTGCATACACTGCAAAACAACCCAAAACAGGATTTGACGGATTTGTCAAAAAGATAGAGTGAATGGGCTGTATGTGTGTGTACTTTTTCAAATTCGGCTATTTTGTCTGTTTGGTTTGGCCTTTTTTTTTTTTTTTTTTCAGATTTTTGCCTGCTTTAAGAAAGAGTACAAAAGGCCCATAATATATATGACATTGTAGGATTATTAAAGTTTTATTTGAACCTATAGTATTACATTGTAATTATATTATATTTTGTGCTACTATCAGAATCTGCATTGTGATTAAATTACAACTGCAGCGACTCTACTCAAGTAAAGTACTTGACTTAATGCACTTGGTTACTTTACAGTGCTGTGTCAAACACAAACTATGCTTTTCATTTATAATTCATATTCTTCAAGTAGATATTTGAACATACATAATTAATGTGGTTATAAATATGACTGATTGATCCTTTAAGGCTTTTAATTTGTTTTTCCTGGCAGTCTGTAAAGTTTCATTGTGCTCCTTGTTTCACCATTAATATGTCTCACACCAGTGACCATAAAAGTGAATTGCAGGAGCACGTGGAGCAAAAGAATAACCTTACAGTCATTCTGACAATTGATTCTCATCTCCAGTTGCAATTACGGCTCCACTACCTCATTAGTAGAAATGTTTAGAAGCTCTCAAATCTAGTTATCAAGTCATTTGAGGTCTCACTGGTCCTCAGTTTGTCCCTAAAGTGAAACCTCGCCTCCCTGTTACAACATTTCCCATCTAACTCCTCCTCTGCCTTCTACTGAGCAGACATGTCAGCGGCATCTGGTTGGTTCAGAGAAGCAAACAACATACTTTAGTGAAAATGAGGTGAAAAATGGTGGCACGCTGCTCGTGAGCACATCCCAGAATCACCTCTGAATGATCGTGTTGTTCGGTCCGTGCAAGGTCCGTGCAGCTTTGAATCAGCATGAGTGTGTGAGTGTTTACACACATGCACACAGTGTGGACAGGAGGACAGTCCGCCCCCGCCGCTGCACCTCCACAGAAAGAGAAAAAGACAATCTCAAGTTATTTCAGGCATCCTTTGAACACCTAATATAAATGACCTGATAGCTTCACTGAAACACTGTTGCACGTGGCTCTAGGCATGTCTAAACACACCTATATTTCACCCTCTCTTTCTCTCTCTCTCACACACACACAAACACACACTTTCTAGTGCTTTCCATTTACTTTTCATTGTCCTACATACGTGTGAACACACACTTGGACACACACATGCAGACCCACACATGCCCATTAGCTGCCAGACTATTGCTCACTGTCAGGAAAGAGGTGTGGATTAATATTTCATGGTCCACCACTGGCAGAGAGTGGATCCATTTCCCAGCATTCCCTGATGCCTGATGTGTAGACTTGGTTACGGGCCAGAGGCCAGACAGGCTGCTGATGGTCTCTCCGCCGGATGTGCAGAGTTCGCTGCCTTCTGTGATTGGCTGTAAGCTGGAGAAATTGTTGAGTGTAAGATAAATTTCTTGATATACGCTCTACTGTTGTGGTAGAAATTGCCTGCAAACACTCAGCACTTAGGAAAAAAACACAAAGCATTTGATGGGTTTGAAGGAAAATATATTGTATACTGTATATTTCTGAGAGATTACCTGAATAAAAGAGATGCAGGTGGTTCAGGGCCGTACTTATAGACAGTGCGTTTATGTCATGGTTTTCTTTTTTTCTTGTGTAAAATAGCCAGGAGTAATGTATAACAAAATTATATGCTTGATTTTCTCATATACAGATGTGCAATAATGAGCTGGGTAATCTATGTTAATGTTGTACATTGTTAAGTAGGCTATTTGATCATGTGAGGGGCATAGACTTGTGAAATAATGCACACAGCCTTTGTGACATCACCCATTGGTTTGGGTACTCCTGTTTGAATCCTCAAGTCTGGCATTTTGGCATTCGCCATCTTGGATGTTTGGACGAGAGGGTGGAGTTAACCCTAATGCTAGCTGCTAGTGTAGATAGCATGGTGCATCACAGACCATGGTTAACTTTGATAATGCCAGTGCTGATGCTCTCTAACGAAAACAGGCTTAAAATCATTACAACGAAAACCTTTTAGTACAACCAAGTGCTGAACTGGACTCTTTTAGGTGACCAAAATGTTACTTTCATGAGCTGGAAACATGCTGAAATAGCCACAGCTACGGGCTACGCCTATACTCTGTGAATCTGGGGTCATGCCATGATGATGTTATCTTGTTAGAGTGGTAGACACTTATCCTATAGCACCCACTTGTCAATCAAAGCTTGCACGCAGTTAATTATGCATAATTTTAAGCCTTAATAATGTATAAATAGGTGAGTTATATAATAATTCACTTGTATTGTTGTCATAAAAGGGGAACTTAGCTATACAGGCCAAAACTGTGCAGGCTGTTAACAGGTTTACTTCTGGTGTAAAGTTTTAACATAGGAGTCTATGGGGATTGACTCTGCAGTCATGTCCTTCAAACATTAAAGCGGCAGTGAGAAAAGATGAGACAACACAAAAAGAAGGTAGCAAAGCTTCCTAAATTAGATTCCTTTTCCTCTTTTTTTTGTTAGTCGCCAACCCACAGACAACCCCACGCCTTGTAGCAATGCAGCAGTTGAGGCAGGCATCGGCATCTGCGCTGCAGCAGGTAATGTTGGATAAAACATTAGCCCAAATAGTTATAACTCCAGGCCATTGTGTTAGACATACATTTCACATTACAGTAGGCCAGCCCAGTCGCCAGAGGAAAATGTCGGCATTGTGCGTTTCTGCACGTTATTTTGTATTATTCATAAATATCATCTCAGTGTTTCTAAAGTGACATAGGATGGGCTGATATTGTCATTGGTAGGTGGAGGGAAAGTTGGATGGTGTGATATCTTGGTGAGAGGCCAATAATCAACAAAGCCAATTGTTTTTTAGCAAGTATTTCCAGCATCTTTTTAGTCACCAAACATGGATGTTTTTTGCAACCTGAATGTGCCATGGAGAGTAACTCCTTTTCACCAAGACACGGCTGCAGAACGTCTCCAGAACCTTGTGATTTAAGCCAAAACATAATCTTTTCCTCACCATAACCAGTGGTTTTTGCACCTAAATCGTAGAGGAACAAAAAGTTTCAACTTATCTGCTATAATAACGTACAAAAGCATATCCATGGCTTGCAGAAATGTACAATGCCAACGTTTGTTTTTTTCCTGGCTATTGGGTTAAGCAGGCTTGCTAGGCTACTAGCATTCACAAAGGCCTGTCGTAATGACTGTGCGCCACTGCAGTGGTTATTTATGTTTATAGCAGAGCACAGAAGTCTGGCAGGATTGGTTCTCTGCTGCTTTCATAAAGTCACTGACCTGCTCCAAAATGGCACACATCTTCCATGTGACATTCAAAACCATGCTTGTAACATGGTCAGAGTCCACGCTCTTGTCAGTGAACTCCAGCACACGTGTGTGACAGTGCCTGACTATCATAAAAGAACAAAGGACGCAGCAATAAATGATAAATGTTCATGTTTCACAATCATTTATATTTCACACCGTACACACCCCATCCCACCAACAGTCAAATCAACATGGCCAGAATGCATTACACACAGTACTTTTCCATGGCCGGCACAACCCCCCTCATCCACATATACTGAGTTAGTGAGACTGCTTGGCATTTCAATTATTCCTCACAATATGAATGTATAACGTGGAGAGCCATTTGGCGAGGTTGATCATAATAAATCAGATGCTCACTAAATGAAGTGTGCAGCTGACTCAAGCAAGAGGAACTTCTCCTCCCCCCCCCACCCCCCACCACACCACAGTGGAGCACTCCAGCCTGTTCTGTGGTCTGTGGTCACCTCCTCATCCTCTGTATTCTCCCGTCATTACTTTCTTTGTTTGAGGAATATTGAAAAAAATGTACATGATGATTCAACATGTGGTCCGAGCTCTGTGTCATGAAGAGTTCTTTGGATAGAAAAAATAACATTAACATTTAACTTCCTTCTCAGTCTTGTTTTATATTCAAATAGAAGTGCTGTTATTGAAATATTTTTAATTTTTTTGGCACAAGGAGTGGAATAAAAATGTACTTGCATTCCACAAAAAATATCACCAGTGTTACATTCCCATGGTCTGCATGTTTTTTTGGGGGGTCAAGGTTTTGTACAGATGAAGGCTATGTGACCAAAAGCCTGCAAAGCCTGGGTATTTAATAAAAATGCAGCACCGTGTGTGGGCATTTCTTCCCCCGTGTTTAGTCAAGGTTTTTTGAGACGACATAAAAGGAAGCAGGTTTCTTTTGTTAGCATACAAGAATTAAGACTCCCGTAGTCTTTTTTGTGCTCATTGGCATTCTGATGCAGCGACTGAATCGTATGTTTAATTGTGCTGAAATTGTTCTAATTGTTCTTCAGAGAGGAATTCCTTACAGGGCAATTCAACCCAATTGAAAATTCATATTTCTATTTTAAAGGCCCGAGTGTCTCCCAGAGAAACAATACTCTAATCTGTGATTCTGATAAACAGCCTGAAGTTGTTCATTTAGGGCTTTTCTGAACCTTTTCTGAACCCCAAACAGCCTATTAATAAAACACTATTGAATCATCAGCTTCAAAAAACACAGTTATTTCCACATTTTCATTCTGCATCTAGTTACAGGCAGCTTTTTCATTTTTTACCCTATTCATTTTCTGAGGACATGTACTACAACTGACAATTCTTTTCCCAAGGAGACAGTATTGAATGTGCTTTAGAGCAGCTGCCCTGAGAGAAAATAATCATTTAGAGCTGAAATTCAATTGCAGATTTATTCGGTTTTGCAGCGGGGAAGTAAAGTAAGAGCAGAAAAACCTCAAACCCCAGATACACTGCATGTTTTAACAGCCAAAATGTGACATTTCAAAGCTAAATAGGTTGCACATTGCAATCAAATGTGACATTTGTGTGAATTCTGAAGAGTCTGTATGAGTCTTTATATTGTTTTTTAGGGAAAACCCTGTATCTGTAAGGTTTCTGATTGTATTCAATCTGCACGTTGTCTGATTCCTCAGATATTCCTCAAAGCTATCAAAACAAGACATGTTTGTGTGTATTTTGCCAGCGCATCAAACATACATCAACATCTCTGACTCTTTGAATAATTGAGCATGAAGCAGCAACAAGACCCTTCATCAACCTGACATTTCAGCTCGCCATATTTAACCTTTGTTTTAAATGCAACAAGCGAAAAAAGCGTGTTCAGTTCTGTTTTTCTTCGGCTCAGACAACACTTCTAAAATTAGGCCTGCCCTGGCTTTTAAAGACACAGACAATATGATTAATGCTTTTGTGTTGTGGCTGAACTACTGCAATGCTTCTGCAGCTCAGCTCCAGTAATGCTGCTGCTGTTGCTGCTGTTTTTTCCTCTGAAGGTCACCACAAAATCTCCAAATCAGTTTAAATCGCTTTGAGTTTTGTGGAAAACATTTCATGATTAACTACCACAGTGTTTGTGTGAACACTTTTCTGTCCATTAGGGCCTCGAGACGAGAGTTCTTGATCATTCCAGATGGCTGACAGAGCATTTTTAGTGCTTAATTTATGACCCAGTGTTGGTACTAAAACATCCAGTGATGCTCACTCTAGTGTTTAATCAAGTTCAGTCAAGTTTACATGTGACCACATTTACATACATACAGTATCACTCACCTGTGCACATTATTCAGCCAAACCACGGGCGGATTGTGAGACAACGGGGCCCTGGGCACAGACATGCAGAGGGCCCCACCACCTCTCCGACATAATAGCAAGACACACAGACTTTACAGTTGTTTAGCCTCTTTTTGTTGTTGTTTTGTGTCTTTTTGTTATCATTTTGAGTCTCTTTGTGTCTTTTAGCAGCGTTTTGTGTGGTGGCTTTGTGTTTTTTTGAGTCTCTTCCAGGTCAGTACATGTCTCTTCGAGTGACATTTTGCAGGTAAAGGCAGTGTGGCTCCTAACATTTTGGGCCCCTTTTCCTGTGTGGTAGGACCGTTCAGTAATCCATCCACAGCTTAATGTGTTTAATTATTCCTTTCAAGTTATTGTGTTTAATTTCCAGCCCAGTCACTGGAAGAAATGTTGGCATTGTACGTTTCTGCAGACTGTGGAGACGTTACATTTGCACGTCTCACACATATTATATCAGCATTTTTAAAGCGATTCACAGTAGTATATGAGCTGATGTTGTCATCAGGAGGTGGAGGGGCTGGTGGATGGCAAGTTAACTGCAGTCCCAAACCGGTCTCACTCTGAAGTCGTCGAAATCTGGCGTTTGGGCTGTGACTTGCAGCATCAGACACTGACAAAAAAAAGCCATCCTTTAATGTCGGCATGATATGTGGCCAGTCGCTGTTATAGTTTAACTGCACTTGGCGGTGTCAGGGGGAAACGCGGTGGGACAGGAACAAAAGTTAAAAACAGCGAAAGTCCAAGTGGGCGAACATTTACTCTGGCCTTTGAGTTGGTAATTTTTCGCACTATATGCACTCTTTTGTAAAATTGTAGCTCAAAGCATTATTTTCAAACACTTCAAACAGAATGCAACTGCAGTGTATTTTTGTTTCTGTCCTCCCGGCTCTGAATAACAGACAGCTGGACACAATAAAATAATGATTTAATTTGGGCTGAGTCAGAAAAGAAAGAGTGCAAAAGCATGAGGACAGGAGGAAAACAACTTTTTGAGTGTCAGTCTATTTCCAAAGCCAGTAATTACAGTATAGATAGAACCCAGTCTAAAACATCTATAACCACGCTCACTGCTCTGTGAGGCTGTGATGCTCCCCAGAAAAGAAAATTGTTGGTTTAGTGGTTTAGACCAAGCGTCTGTTTGTGGTTATGCACTTGTTTCTCCTTAAAACCTGAGGGGTTGACTTGATAAAGACCTATTGTCAGAATACAGGTCATACTTCTGTATTTCAGTGGTGAAACAATCAAAAATCTGTTTTTTTAGTGTTCATAGGAAGGTCTCCAGATATGCCCTATATTTTTTTCTGGTCACGTTCTCCCACTCTGTTTCAATCTATCAGAACGGAGGCACCACCACCAGGGAGAAATGAAGCAAAGCTTTCAGGGGACCCCGAGGAAAAAGCGGACTTTTAGTTAATTCTTAGTGGCACCGCCGCTTCCCCAGTACAGCTTTGCTCCCGCTACAGCGAGCTGCACATGGAGGGCAGCAGCCATTTGTCTCTGGCGGCCTCCGGCTCATAGGCTTGACTCGCCTAAGGTTGCATTGAACGAGGCCAGTAGGCGGGATTGTAGCAGACCTCCACCAAGACTCTCCACAGCCCCTCGCTATGGTTTTATCAAAGCCTTGATTACCATCTTTTTTTAATCACTTTAAATTCTTTGACACTTTAATGGTTTGATGCCATATGTCTTGATACACAACCCTTAATGAAATCTAAAATGCATGTGTCCATAAATTGTTTCTGAGTATCAGCACACACATTGACACCTAGATGTTCCATCGAACAATTTATAGCCGTCAGTGCCACCATATTATTCAGAGCACCACTCCTGAGAGCGCTCACACTGCTCTGCCAGGGCAAGAAGAGCTGCAGCAACTTTCAAAAAGTTTACAGCACATCCAAACATCCGTCTGTTTATATTTTAAACTCCTTATCTGTGTCAGGGTCACCAGTGGTGACGAGCAGAGCAGCCCAGATGTCCTGTTTTCCCAGCAGCCTTGCTCCAGCGCTTCTCTGGGAATGTGAAGGCGCTTTCAGGTCAGACGAGGCTGAAATGTGTCCAGCCGCGCTGCTTCCTGGTGGGCTGGTCACCAATGGGAAACGTCTGGGAGGCATCTCATCTAAGTGCCTGAGATACCTGATCTAGCTCCTCTAAACAGCTGTGTCCGGACTGTGAGGTCCTTGCTGAACTGTTTTTAAGATAGGTGCTTCCCCTCGTTACAGAGCATGTGGCAAATGTGCTCAGTCTGTGCAACCACTGTGATGTTAAGCTAATCTTAACTAAGGATATTTTATTTAGTTTCCATTCATGTAAAAGCAGAGATGTTGTTATAAATTTCAGATGCTTGCTCATCAAATGTATCAAAAAAAAATACAAAATACTGGTATGAGAAATAATCTGTCATTTGAAAATACAAAAATACCCTTTATATAAACCAATATTGTCACATTTTAGACATTTAGCAGCCTCAATATTTGTCTGATGTTACACTGAAAAGCTGCTAATTTGTCATGTCATAGATTTGAGCGGCAGGGTACACCCTGGACAGGTTGCCAGACTATCGCAGGCCTAACACATAGAGACAGACAACCATTCACACTCACATTCACACCTATGGGCAGTTTAGAGTCACCAGTTACCCTGACGTGCATGTCTTTGGACTGTGGGAGGAAGCTGGAGTACCCGGAGAAAACCCACACAGACACGGGGAGAACATGCCACTGCACCACTATGGTTTTAAACTGTTACATTATTTTTGTCTTGTTTTGATAGTCTACACTTTTTCATTACAAGGTGCTAAGCAAATTAAGTTTGATCGCTTGATTAATGTGTCTTATTTAAGATTAAAATGGCACATTCAATAGTGTGTTTTAAGTATTTCAAACGCAAGGTCTTAAAGTATCATGTTACAAATGTCACCCTTTGTTTTATCCAGCAGGATACAAATAACCAAATTAAATACATATTCTTAGTACCTTTAATTGAAATACTGCCCATCTCTGTGTATAAGACAGAGGGAAACCTGAGCTCCTCCACTTGAACAGCTATTACTGTCCATCTAAAAATGGCACAATGATTCAGGAATGACACTTGGTCTCAGATGTGGGCAAGCTCGTACTCACCGCCGGCTAGTCGTGTTCACACACACACACATATTCACACACATATTCACGCACACACACACCCCTCCAATACAGTCAGGATAAAAGGTTGACACATCTGCAGGCACCAAAGATGCACCTGAATGCCACTGAAGGAGTCCAGACTGCAGCTGCACCTTGATTACAGTTTGACTGAGGTGTTTGACATCTATAATTAAGAACAGGCTTGATTTAATACCTCTGAGTCTTTGATTACAGTTCAGTGCTGGCTAAATACTGTCAATCTAACATCCACAAACAGAAAGAAAACATACGCTGTATTTGTAACGAATGAAATGTGGAATTCATTACGTCGTACTGGTCTGTGTTTCCTGCCCATTTACTAAGAGCATCCCCATTGTTAAGCAATATAAGCAGTTGCTGTTCTGGGGCCTCTCTGAATTTCCTCTGGACTTTGCAGAAAATCTCTTTCATGCACCTACGTGGAAAGCCTTAAGACAGAGAGAGCACACCTCTCTGCCCTTCCACGTGCATACGAGGAAAGCCTGAGACAGAGAGAGCAAACCTTCCTGCCCCTCCATGCGGTGAGCAGCAGCAAAGACCCCCCAGGGACAGAACAGAGCAGCATCAATGACAATCAGAAATGACATTGATATGTCAGACACAGCATGAAAAGGAGGAGCTGGGGTAGAGGCGGGTTGCAAAGCTGCTTGTAGAGGAAGCAGCAACAGGAGGCAGGCCAGAGCAGTTTAAACAGGGCGCCCTGAATGAGATTCGCCAATTGGTTGAATGGAAGGGAATCATGTGATCTATCTGCTGACTCCCTTCATCATTCAGCTGCTCCATCAGTTGATTGGCTGTTTGAGATCAGCTGACATGGCTGGGATGTGAGCTGAGCTTGACATTGTGTCCTGCCTGAACTAAGGCTATGCTCAATTTGCATCATATCCTGTCTACATTCAGACATCTTACTCATGACGACAGGTGAGATTGAGCTCTTCATAACACCAAAATATGCACCAGTCTTTAACCATATCAAGCAAAAGGATTGAAGAAGTACAGTTCATGGGGTTAGGGGGGTAATAGACAAATACAGTATTTACTCCAGTCTATTTAAAGATTAATCTATAATATGTTAATGGTCCCATTTTAGTCTTTACGTGCTTATTAATACATTATGTCTGGTTAAAGTTATAATTACTATGCAGAAGTGCAGAAGGGGGGCAAACAAAATCCTGCTTAGGGCCCCCGAGAGGTCTAGGGTCGGCCCTGCATTTACCACATTTCCATTTCTAGCTATGTTGTGTAGAAATCAACTGAAAAAACAAAAACAATTACGGCCCCTCAGGAGCTGTTAGGCAGTAATTGAATGCACACAATGCACAGTAAATAAATCACTGGAGATAACTAGTGTGATGCTTTAAAATTTGCAAATAGCTCGCTCCATCTACTCCCACTCAAACCAACTGGCACCTACACAACTGAAATAGCCAGCGCCGTCTGATCAAGAGTGAAGTCCGATTTAGCATCTATTAAAAAGCACTGCAGACCAAACACTGCAGTAAAAATTGATCCCACACTGACAGAGGTCAGCTCATTGTCACAAATGTCACTAGTCAGATGCTTTTATCTAAAGTGTTTTACAATACCATTAGCTGTGGTGGCCCTTTTACCTAACAATGTGAGAGCCCTGCACAAGCTCCCAAAGCAACAGGGCAGTGTTTACTTTTGTCCCTCATCTAAAAATATTGGGTGCAGCAGGAACACCAGGGGAAGGACTGGAAGGTGTCAGTGCTGTCACCCCAGGGGGGCGGACAAATGAACCTGTACTCCTCAAGCATGGAGAGGGTAAGTCACAGTGACAATTCTCAGCTACAAATAGGTAAAATGATAAACAGTGGCATTTTAAGATGTCATGGGTGATCTTGTAAGGCTCCTTTGCCAGCTGCCATCATTTGAGCAATTTGCTGCGTTTGTTTTCTGTCAAGGAAATTCGCAGTGAATGCACGCATGGGGCAAAACATAATGGATGAGCACATAAAAGGTTCAAACCCCTCCAGTGCTGACAAATCACTGAGGAGAACAACCACCACCCAACCACCACATAGATAGACTGGACACACACACACACACACACACACACAGAGAGGGAGAGAGGGAGGGAGAGACAGAGAGGAGCGTGTTGTGGTGAAGCCAATGTTTGTCGTCGAACTCCAGCAAATATGAGAATGGGAAGATAATGGCCCACAGGATGACTGAACCTCCGCAATTATCAATTTGTGTGCTTTTATGATGCATTCTGCCAAAACAAAAGCTGAAGAAGAGAGTCTGGACAGCAAGGAACAAAGGATCGCATGTGGTTTTTGGACATGTCCAACCGTTCTTCACACCATCCTGATGCACTGAGGAGGGATGAGTCCAGTGTAACATCTCGCTGAAATCACTGGATCCAACATCTCCATGGAGGAATTACTGGAGACGACTTCTGCGGTGTACGCGCGCACCGAGATGCCGTAGCTCTCTACATGAGCCGCGATAGATTGAGTACTTTTATGGAAATTGCTTGGAAATTTCAGCTCAGCTGAGAGACATACGGGCAGCAATAATATCACCACCACCACACACACATAGAAGCCAGCGCCGGCGATCTGTGTGTCTCTGCAATAAGTGGCTGATAAAAAGCAATAAATTCTCTAAAATAAATACAGTCATCCGGTTGTGCGCCATGGGCGACGAGGCGTCAAACTTCAGGGGAAGCAGCAGGACCGGTGTCTCATCACCAAAACGCAGGACTGGTGAGGATCACGGCAGAGCGGAGATTCTACTAAATTAAAACTGATCACCACTGCAAACAATGAGATTAATGATTTTTGGATGACTTGTCAGATCACCACTGTGACAGTTCTTGTGACAGAAAACAAGCTTCAGATCGGGGCTGTGCTGGACTTGGTCACTTTGATTTGTTCGCGCAGAGATCAAGTGGCAGAGAGGGACATGAAACGTTTTGTGCTTGAAATAAACGAATACAGCCATATCATTTAATCAATAAGTTTAAAGGGGATTTTTGTTTTATTTTTACACTATGATGGAACCACCACCATGCTCGAAGAAGAGCCTTTCCCTGTCGCTCCCGGTTCCCCGGGAAGGACAGGCGACTCTGAAGCCTCCGCAGCATCTTTGGAGACAACCCCGGACCCCGATCAAAATCAAACACCGGGGCTACTCCGACACCGACCGGCATCACCACCGGCACATGGAGCGCTCAGACGCCGTGGATACGAGCGACCGACCAGGACTGAAAAAGTCACGGATGTCCTGGCCATCCTCCTTCCACGGGACCACAAACACATCCATCGGAAATTGTGTCGGGCATAAACGGTAGGCGAGAGAGGGGTGTGCATTCCAAACATCCCAATAATAGCCCATGACAGCCCACAAGGCATATGCGTAAACCAGAGGGGAGGAGGGGAAGGGGGTGCATTTTAATGAGTGCGTAATAACGCAGTGTGCCTGAAGGGTTAACTGATATGAAGCGCTTTCTACCGGGAGGCGGGACGCGTGGGTTTTCGGTGCTGATGCGTTATGCGTCTTTGGATAGACTGTCAGATGGGTATGAAGCGCAAACCAGTCCGCCCACTCGAAAACGCAGGAGCAGCATCTGCAAATACCCAGTAACATTTTAAAGAGCGTCCACATGTTACATGTAGCTGATAGGTGACACCAGGTACAGTCGGTTTAATGGCACCAAAGGTCTAGTGGGTGCGCTCGAGCGTGCAGCACACAGATATCAGCCTCCAATTCAGGCCTTTTATCAGCTTGTTTGCAGAGGGAGGTTTGGGGCCCAGTGGGCGGTGGAGCAAAAGTGAACCCCCCCAGTTTGCGGGATGATCCCTGCTGGAGTGCCCTTTAGCAAGGCACTATCTCAAAGGATATGATCCTGATCCTGACCCCCCCACCCACCCCCCAGGTGTGGTAGGTGAGGTGTGGGCTCCAATGAAAAGACGCCCTATGGTTTAAATAAGATGTGACAAAGTTATGAAGTGTGACATGGACTGTCACACAGATGGTTTCAGACAGAATCTAATTGGCACACCAGAGCTGCTCTCTGATCAGATGTGACAGTAAAGAAAAAAAATCACTGCATTAGGAAGAGGACATCAAACACAGCAGAATTATATGATACTTAAACTCCACCAGCCAACAACTCTGCCAGCACTGAAATCAAATTACACCGTGCATGTTAATCAAGCAGATTAGATTAAAGGCATTTCATTAAGAGAGCCATGGCAGATACAATTTTGATATGATTGCTTTGTCCTTACACAACTATCGCTCAGTTTATCCTCTAAAGAATGCAGCACCTGGTTGTTTTATTGCTAAACAGCTGCCTTTTTTCATCGAGCAAGACACATTTACAGCCTGATGAGTGTGGACAGAGTGGGTGACTCATTTATGTGGCGTTTTCACATGTTCATAAAAGGGGGGTATCCCTGCTTCTAGGAAAGATTGGCCATAAATGCAGGTTTTCCCGGTCGCTCCCTTTTCCACCCTGTCCTCTGTGTGACCTGGAATCCCCAGATGTTCCTCCAAGTGAAAGAGTTAGTTTACATGCTGGACTGTTTCTGACTCCCTTATTATGGTATTAAAATGTGCTCCATTCACAAGAGCAACACATTAAACAAGGTGATTATTAGATTAATAACACATTCCTGTGAATGAGCTGGGTCTCAAGAGGACTGTTGGGGTCCTCGTTTTATTTATTTATTTTTTACTCCTGTTATTATTTGTTTTCTTTCTTTCATTTTTTTATTTTAATGCCACAGACGGCCTTCCCGGCAGGCCCCTGGGAGAAGGGCCAACTCCAGCTGACTGGAGGAAGGGCTGATTTGTATTTTAGTCCTCAGGACACGCTCTGAGGCAGTCCAATCTTTAGTGCATTGGGACTGACTCTGCCTGGCCTTCTCCTTCTGTGGGCGGCAAACCATGAGAGGGCAGAGAGAGAGTCGTAATTCGATTCCAACATGCTCAGTTCTTAGAGCACACCAAGCTGGCTCCAACTGTGTGCGTGTGTGTGTTCATGTGTGTGTATGTGCCTTAGCACATCCATGAGGTGATGTGTACGGTCTGTGGGTGTTTGTACTACACGCTGGTCAGGACGGAGGGCTGCAGGCTGTGTGTCATGAGTAGTGGTGAAATGCAGCGTGCACAGTGTGTGTGTGTATGGGTGTAGAGGTATTTATGAGTGGGTTGTGCACAGGTTAGTGTCTGACCTGTAGCCCTTATGAATTGCAATAGGCCTCATTTCATGTGTTTTCATATCACCATGAGGCCAGAGGGATTTTCATTGTGCTGCTATTATTTTAATTATTTTTTACATATTCATCCTGCGTCCTTCGTTGTGTCCGAATAAAGGGCGCTTCAAGCTGCATGCCTCATCTGGATTTATCAGGCTTTATGAACAGCTAGGTATTCTTTGTTTTTAGCTCAAGGCTAGCTTTCTCTGAGTCCAGCCTATGGAAGGCAGCACCACGCGTGTCTGCTCTCAGTACAGTGTCTGAAAATATAATTTCACCAAAGCCTAAGATATGGGAAAAAAGACAGACAATAACTAGGAGTTGCCCCCTAAATCCTGCTCATATTGACAAAGGTTCAAGTTACTAAACAAACATTGATCACCACCAGATTTGAGCAAAAATGCGAGGCTGAATACTCTCCTGCCGAGATGAATTCCAGCTCAGTTGCCAGATGTGAATGTTGGACCTTGCAGCAAACCGCAGATAAGTTGCATTTGTATGTTTCATTCATATCATGTCAACCTTTCACAATATCTGAACATAGTTCAAATTACACATATATGAGCTGAGTTTCCTAGTAGGCGGTGGAGAGGATGGTAGACAGCGTGACACCTAAGTGAGACAACTTTTTAGCGACACATTGGTGGCACTTCCTGGGCGATTGTGCCACCAAATGCAAGTGTTTTTTAGCGAGATATTTACAATGTTTCTAGGGTGATCGGGCCCTGCTTAGGAGTGATGAATTTGCAGCTCACAGCAGCTCAGTACAATACAGTCTCTAGCTTTTGTTTGATATCTAGTGTTGGAAAAAAATGTTGCACAGCTCATTTACTATATTACCTGAATATAATATCAGCAAATTTATGAATCCTAGGATAGCGAAGGAATGGCCCGCCTTACTCAACCTTACTCTGCCTCTGATTGGCTTACCTTGATACCTTTACCCTAACCCTAACCAATCCCATTTGTCTTGCCTAAACCTAACCAATCCAACCAACGAAGGCAATGAATACTAGCCAATCATAGTGAGAGTCCGGCAGGTCATTCCTGTGAAACCAAGGGTTTGCAAATTTGCATCCTGTTGAGTCCTGTTCAAATATTAAAACTTCATGTGGAAAAAAGAAGAAATATATAACAAATATTCATTTTAAACCAAAAAATCAGATTCGACTTCTGAATTGGGTACAGCCATAAAAATAAGATCAAATGTATTCAGCTGAGAAACATGAAATGACTTTGTTGCCGTAGAGAGGAAAAAGTAATTGGTCTTTGATTCGTTGGGCCCAGATGAACTCAGCGATGGACTTAGTGTCTGGGGGCAGCAGACCATTCAATCATTGAAGAGCTGGTCAAGACCTCATCTCGAGGTCCGAATGGTCAATCAGCCTGAGAGATGTTGGTGAAATTGTTTGGGACAAGGGTCGCACAAGAACAGATTGCACCATGTTACTGTAATTGATACACTTGCTTTTGAAAATGAAGCACCCCCAACAGTCAACAGCCTAGGGATGGATAACATACAAGAGGGATCCTGGGTGCTGTTTAGCATAATTGTTTGAAGAATCTCATTGTCTGCGACTGTTTTCACTTGTCTATTTTTGTCTCTTATGTTGTATCCCACAAAATGGCAGTCTTAGTGGCAATCAGCTTCCCCCCAAGAGTGTCAGTCTGCCTCCTCTTCCCACCCCCGGTGTCTTTTGTTCGACCGTCTTGTCAGTCCTTTTGTCAGAGGATGCTAATATGAGCGTATCAGTCATCAGGTCCCATGCCCAATACGCTCTGGGAAGTTCCAACATGAAAATGACTGACTGACACTGAACGAGTAACAGCTCTTTCCGCAATTCTGTTGCTATGGTTACTTGTTTTGTGCATTTGTAGAATGGATTTCATTTACCCAAAAAAGGCAAAAGCCTACAGGCACTTGATGGGCTTGACTGTATAATTTGTCAGTATGTAGCAGATCCCACTGGATATGCATCATGACTTGTGTGTATATGAGGTGAAAAAGTGAATATTAACACACCTCTTCTGAAGAACTGCAGTCTGTCGATAGTTTAATCACAGCACAGAGACGGTTTCCTGTTCAGTCCTCTGCAACAGTTTCAGAC
Source organism: Epinephelus awoara (assembly GCA_035609425.1). Classification (NCBI taxonomy): domain Eukaryota; kingdom Metazoa; phylum Chordata; class Actinopteri; order Perciformes; family Serranidae; genus Epinephelus; species Epinephelus awoara. The sequence continues at coordinate 18,079,219 of CM069311.1, read as the reverse complement.
CAGAGCCTCCCTCCCTCCCGTCCTCCCTCCCTCATCTACAGCTTCATGCATTCTTTACACCTTGTTTTTCTCCCCCCAAGCTGGATCCAGGGCTGATTTGTAAGCCGAAGCTGTTATTTTGCCTTCCTGACTGGCCGGCTGCCATAATAATTTAGTTCATAATGAGGTACAGCTCCAGTTAATTACCACAACAGCTGTATTTTGTTGTTGATCATACATTTACATTTCTACACTCTAGAAGCAAAAAAAAGAGTCTCATGCAAAGAGCATTCAGGAATTATCCCAACAAATGTGTTTTAATAGCGTTAAGTAATAGACCTCTTATCTCATTTGTGTAGCGGAAACATCTGTTTAAGCTACAGATTGCACTCTTCTGTGAATACATTGTGCTTTCTCACTACTTGCAGCGCTAATTAGTATCTGGAGGCAGTTCATGTTCTGGAACGGCGCTCGCCATTGGTTGGCTCAGGCAGATCCCACAGACCTCGGGTAAAATCCCTCTGAGATCTTTTAGCAGTGACACCACGCAGGTTGTTTGCTGGAAGGGGATGTATATGCAGCTCTCATCCGAGGCCAGTCTCTGTGTCTGTCATCTGCTCATCACTTCGTCTCACTGGGGGAGGTTCTCACAGGCTCCTCAGTTACTCAGGCCACCGGTAACCACATTTAGCACAGTGAGTTTGTTTCGTAAATCGGCTGGAAACCTTGGCAACTTTGCATTTTAATTACTTTCACACTGAATCCACTTGAAGTGATACACTAGTCATTTGTTTTTTTCTGTGTTTTTTTTTTTTTTTGTTTTTGACAAGTGTGGATGGGCAAGGATCCCAGCAAGAAGAAACAAAGTGAGCCACAGCATCAGAAATTCAAGTTGCACAACAACTCCACCTGTTACCAACAAATATCACCCTGTTTGATGCAAATAGTCCTCTTACATTTTGTCTAGAACAGCACCCAGTCCTTAACGAAGTATTTCACAGCTGGAAAGATGGTCTTCATGAAACAGGACTGTCTATACGGAGGAAAGATGCGTATACTCTTGAAACTGGTGCTACATGACTCGAGAAAACAGAGAAAAAAAGGGCTGTGGCATTTGCTTTTGCTCATGAGACCTACAGCTACCAGACCAGTAAATGCTCCTGCTGGTCAGAGGCAGATTATCAGACAATGGGCCCCTGGGCACAGATTTGCAAAAGCCCCCTCTCACACACACTTTATAGTTTTTTAACCTCTTTTATGGTGTTGTTTTGCATCTCTTTGCAGTCATAGTGCATTTCTTTGTTGTTTTGTGTCTCCTTGAGTTAATTTGGTGTCTTTTTTAGTTGTTTTACGGCTTTTGGTAGTTATTTTGTGGCTCTTTGCATCTCTTTGGGATCATTTTAAATCTTCTAGTCAATATGTGTTTATTTAGCCCCTCTCCCACTGCACAATAAACCCACTAACACCCACTCACATCTGGCTTTTGTAAGCAATGGTAAAGGTTACAATCTTTACAATATTTATCAGCTCCAGCTCCAATCGGCAGTGATGGAAATGCAACACCCGGTTGAACATGCTAATTTTTGCCCATTTACTCGCAAGTTGCAATGATGCGCCACCACAAAATCCCATCCGTCTCCACCCAAGCAGCACTAAAATACTGATCCAAATTAGCCTGCACCTGTTTAAAAGAGACATAATAAGTAAGATATAAAAAGAGGCAACCGCTGTAACATTGTCACCTGCTTCCATGCTGCTTTCTGATGTTTGCTAACCTGTTTTCTCGCCCATCCGTGATGTTGAACAATATACACAAGTTAAAAAAAAAAGTCTATCACTTATTTTGAGTGGGCTTTCTTGTGTTTATTTTGGTGTAAATGGGGTATTTGAGTGACAGGAGGGGGGGTGGTTCTCTTGCTTGATCCACTGTCTATACGCTTTGCATCCATGGTGGTGGGCATACATAAATGCAGAGGTACAATCTGTAGTTTGAGAAACAGCTCTAGAGCCTGCGAAAATCTGCTGAACAAGGCGAAAACGCATCATCTGGTGGAGAGATGAGCAAGACGATCCACTGTTCATTTACATGCACTACCCACATTGTTATGACACAAAGCTGGTTGAAAATCAGCAAAGTATCCCTTCACTTGCTTTTCATCATCTTACTTTGTCACGTCCATTAAATCTCCATCACAGAACTTTCCGCCAGTTTATTATGCGACAGTTTCCTCTCTCAAGATGTCCAGTGTGATTGTGGTGAGCTTCATGATGGCAATTTTTTTTCTAATCTCTTCTTATCTAATAATATTGTTTGAATCACTCTTTTGTCCATAGAAATTACAGCCTTTGATTGCAGCCTTTATCTCTTTTTGATCCTGTATTCTCTCAGTGCTTCATTTCACCCCTGTATAAATGGGGAGCATTGATTCCATCTCTATTTCTGTTCTCCGCTTTGTCTCGCTATTGTGTGGCACGTCTCGCTGGCTCCCTGTAGCTTCTAAGATTCTATCTGATAGTCTTCTTCTTGCTTACAGTGGAATTAAGCGCACAGTTTCTCTGTCATAAATCTATCTATCATTTCATCCCACTCTCCCTTTCTTTGTCCACCGAGATCCTCAGCTGCTTGCAGAGTCTCTCCCCCCTCGAAGCCATCTCTGAATCTCAAACCTTCACATCCCCAGTGGTGGAATGAACTGCCCACCACTGACAGTGTGCAGTGCCTCATCTCTTCCTATACTCTTCTCCTTAAAGGTATTTTACGCTGATGCAGTTTTTCATTCTTCATGCTCCAGCTGTTACTTGAAAAATCACAGGCTTCAAGGGGAGAGCAGACGCATGCACCTTCATCATATGGCTGGTAATCAGCTGCCATTAAAGAGGGAGTTCAAACAGACCGGTGCATCAAAGAGCACTCTATTTGAGGGGAAAACAGTTACTAATGATGAAAATACACACTAAAAATGTGTGAATTCAGAACTTTTCCTTGGATTTATTTTTCTTATGTAGTTAAAAAATAACGCTCTTTAATAGTAGGAATAGTGATTTATTCTCCAAGCCCATAGGCGCTGAGAGGAACTAAAAGGAAAAACCTTTTTAGTGTAATCAAGTCTCCCTCTTCAAACCAAGAAAAAGGTCTTCAATGCTGAGACTCGGGAGGATTTAAATGTCAAATGTGCAGCATGTTCAATTTCAAAATAAGTGGTAGTCTCTCACCTTTTAGCAAACAGCTCTGCTTGAGGGAAAACTTTTTGGTTGGGATTTTCCTTACAAGGCACACGTGTGAACACGATATTGAGTCCATGTTGCGTCCCAGCAGGTGATACAGACCGCCACAATTCAGACACAGTCTGCGATCTCTGCTGCTGCTGCTGTTGTGGCACGGAGAGGACAACCCCGCCGAAGTGTGCTTCAGGCGGCTGTCGTAGCGCAGAACTGTCTGAATGAGTGAGGCTGACAAACCCTCTGTCAGCTGTGTGTCAGCGTAGCACACACACACACACACACATACGCACACATTGGAGCAGAAAGAACAAATAGCGTACACCTGTCGAGCAGAGCGCCGTGTCAGACTAATGTGAGGTACGTCCAGGGAGCGCAGAGAGAGCCTAGTTCAAAACAGGAACTCACAACAAATCAGAGCTGAAAAGGATGAAGGAGTGCACCTGGAGACCACGCTTGGCACGGACAGACGCAGATGCTCGTTCAACTGATGCCAACGTCTCATCTGAGATATCACTTCCAGACCTCCTGCCCCAGGACAGTGTTGTTGCCCAAAAATCACTGGCAGATCATCAGCTTCACTGGATGATTATGAAAGAGTGTCAGTCCTGCTTAGAGAAGAGGGACAGATGGCATTAATAGTGGCGTAACATGTCACAGACTTCCTCACTGTACACTGTGGGGCCCAGTCCCAGCAAACACGACCAAAGCTTTGCTCAGAAGTTCATTATGATCCTGCTCACTGTATAAACCGTATTCCTATAGGCTGTGCTGCCCATATATCCTTTTATGACAAGACAGTGTTGACACATATATACAGTACACCCGAGACAGAAATAGGCCTATAGCAGGAAACTGTTTGCTTTTGTCCGTTCTTGGTCTGACTCAGCTCCACCATTGTTTCATGAGCTTGATTGGAAAAATGCTGCAAACCAGCAGCAAATCATATTCAGATGCTATCAAAACAATAACAGCACAGGAGCTCGCTAAATGTGACACTAAATATTTCATAGCCTGCTAATTTGGAGGGGAGAAAATCAAATCAGCCAGCCGGTATTTATTGTCATTTGAGCTGCTGTTGTGTGAAAACCTCGTATCTTATATTACTTCAGCTTAGCTTTCTGCCCTTTATGCCTGCTGGTGTGTAGGGCAGCAACAAAGGGTTTCCACTCCTGTCTGTTTGGGGCCTGCAGAGCCACATGCAGCTCTTTAGCTCCTCTCCAGTGGCTCCCTCTGGCTTTGAAAAAAAAAAATAAAATACAGAAATGGTTATTTTTTATTTCTCATTGTTGTAGACCGAAAGTGATACATTTTACAACTGTCGGTCCTTGTTTGCCAGTTCAGCACGTTAAATCGGCCAGTGAGTGAAAGAACTGCACAAAAGAAGAGAAATGGAAGTGAGGAGAGCAAAGGACTTGCACTATATTAGGCATCTATTAGGCACTGGTTTTTGCTTCTGCTACTTAAAAACACTACTATCTTGTATATTTTGCCATATATTTTATACTCTGCTGTTCTAAAACTGGGCCCAGTGAGTGACCCTGGCCCAGGGAACCAGGGGTTGCCTGGTTGGTACTGCTTGTGAATCATTAAAATTGTGGTTACTGTATTTAGTGTTACTGTAATTTGAAGCATTCTCTGGCACAATAATTTCCTGCTGGATAAATAAGTTCCATTGAATTAAACTGAATTGAATTAATGTCATGAGGGCGTGAGATCAAAGCAAACTTGTTATATTATTTTTAGTCATTGAGCTCCTCTCCAGAAATGGTTGTTTGTGTTATTGTTTGCTAGCGCACGGTAAATATCTTTTGTCCTTGCAACACTGGGTTGTGTTGTTAATGTGCAAACTGGCTAACTAGCATCTTGAATCTGTCTTTCTGTCCTTCCATCCATCAGTCTTCTAGCCTTCTGGTATAGAGTCATTTCTTCTCACGCAGGACCATAACATAATTGCGGTATGTTCAAGTGCAACTTTTTAGCTGAGACACAAGCAACGTGAGGCAAAGCAACATTTGCCCTTTGTCACCCCTTGTTCTTTGATGTCGGTTTGGTGTGTCTTTGCCTAACCTCAATAGCTGTGGCTACAATTGTATCCCTAGTGAGGCTCGCTATGGATTCTACATCCAAAATATTAAAAGTCTCAGGGGGGAATTGAGAATTTAATAGTGCGTGGACATATTTCATTGCTTTTACCACCATTGCTGCAAAGTATGCACCAAATAATCATAAATAATGCATGGAGAGTGGCCACCTTGTGCTAAAACCTATTAATGGGTGCTTATTTAGAACCATTAATAATGTTGATGGGCATATTTAGACTTCAAAGGCTGTGCTACCTTCCCGAAAAAGCTCAAATATGTTTTGCTGCTCCTGGCATTTTATATTTTTGGCCAAATTGGCTCTTCTGATAGTAAAGATTGCTGACCCCTGCCTTATGGTGAACTTTTGGATGGTACCTCAGGTCTGCCTCAGGGCTTTTACTTCTCTCTCCTGCTGGACGCCAGGTTTCCTCGAACTTTCCCTTCTTACTTCTGGGATCCAGTAGTAGAGGGCAGTTCTTGTGATGTCATCCTGCTCTCTTTGCACGGTCTGTCCAATCCACCTTCACCGCCTTCTCGTGTCTATGCTCTCTTAATTGGACTGAGTGAGTAGTTGTTTTTTGGAGATGGTGTGAGGCCAGAAGATTTTCTGAGGCTCTTTTGTTGACAGCTTGGAGAGGTCACTCTGTCATTTTCCAGCCTTCTGAGCTGTATAGCAGGGTAGAAATAACAAAGGGGTGGCGGGGCTTCCACACATTGCTCAGCATTCTGAAAGTACTTCTAGCTCTGCTGAGTCAACTTTTGACGTTGCCACCTGTTTCTCTATCGTATCTAACAGTGCGTCCAAGATATAAAAGCTCCTCTGTTGTGGGTAGGTTCAGTCCAACTACATGTATTAGTGGGTGTAGGGGACCAGTGCCAAGTCATCTGTGAAGTAGAGATCTTCAAGTGTGGAAAAGAGCATCTGATGCCTCTGGGTTGGTCCTCACTTGTGCTTCGCATCACTCAGTCTATGACCATATTGAAAAACAGTGCTGACATCACACATGCTCGCCTCACTCCTGACTTGAGAAATATAGTATAACATAATAAGTACATTTTATTTAGTGTATAATCATCTTAAAATAAGCATCATTGTGTTTTTATGACCTTAGAATGAGCCGTTTATATCATGGGTGGTAGGTCCTTGTTTATGGAGATGTACCATGTTTCTACAGTAGCCCAGAATGGACAAACCAAACACTGGCTCTAGAGAGGGCCATTCATGCTTTTGCATCAGCCACCTGTAGTTAGAAGCTGATTTGCGACCTACAAAAAGAACCCTGATTCATTGTGTAAAACTGCTTTATTCATTATTTGTAGCAGTTTAAATCACTGGGTCCATTTGTTTTGAAGAGGAAGAGACCTCTGCAGACAGTTTGGCTCCAAGTAAAAACTCAGAAAAAAAGTGAGCACACATTAGCATGTAGTTGGCGAGCCACCTGTCTCCGACATGCCGAACAGCATCAGAAAAACACTGTTTTTAAACATAAACTGCTTTATTCAGTTTCTTTTACTGGTTAAAATCATTGGGTCCATATGTTTTGAAGAGGGAGAGACTTCTGCACATAATTCGGCACCCTGAAAGAATCTCCTGAACATCCGGATCAGAGATTAGGCAAGCATTCATTAGCATGTGGTTGGCCGATATGCCGAACAGCATCAGATAAACACTGATTTGAAACGTAAAACTACTTTATTCAGTGCTTTTAATGGTTTTAAAAACTGGTCCATTTGTTTTGGAGTGCAGGAAACCTCTGCAGTTAATTCGGCTCCAGATAAAAATCTCGTGAACAATAAACACTGAAGGAGAAGTTTCAGCTGGTTGCAATCTGCAGTCATCACCGCCAAATCTCCCTTAATTTTACACACTTAACCTTTAAGTAAAAGTACCTAATGCATAAAAGTGGTGAGTGTTATACTATTATTGTAGATTATTTAATGTATGAGCAGTATTTTATTGCTTAAGATGGTCAACATGGAGCTAATGGCTACTAGTTTATTTTTAGGTAAAATCTAAATATGGAAAGTAACTTGTAACTCTGTCTCTGTCAAATGTATTGGATGGAATAAAATATGCAACATTTCCCTCCCAAAAGTCGTGCAGTAGAAGAATAAAGAAGCATAAAATGCCCATTTAAAAGTGTCTGTGACAACCCTCTCTGAGCAGGCCTCTCCCTCCAGGACACTGGCGGGTGGAGTCAGGTCATCGGGCAGATTAAGCTCACCTGGTTTGACTGTAAGACAATATGATCTGGTGGCAGTCAGCCAGTCTCTCTTTGCCTCGGCGTCCACCCTGTTTGGGTATTGTTACATTTAGCTTGACATTACATCAGTGTCTTTTTTTAGGTAACAAACATCCTTTCCAGTTACAGCTCATGTGTGGTCTCCATTCCTTTGGCCAGCGAACTGAGGATCCAATTAACCATGTTGGTAAAATGAAGTGTAATCTTTGTGGTAATTTGCATTAGTTAAGCTCCATGACATTTAGGGCTCTGGTCCAGACTTCAGAGTCTGTCGACTTGTTTAATTCAAATTTAGGGAGCATAATACATGAGCAGTGTTTTTCTTATGGTGGGAGAGCAATAGTCTGGTCCCTTGTCCTTGTGTCTTTTTGTTTTTGTCCTAACTGAGGGTAAATTCGTTGTGTATTTTTGTAACAATCTCTAATGATAACTGTGTTGCAGCTGGGATCTGTTAAAGTGGTAGAACTACTTGGGATTATCAGTGGCTGCCTGAAGACTAGGACTGGGTTTTATGTTCGTCAGCCTATGTTTGGGGAGACTCCAGTTGATGCAGGTGATGGAAAGACAGACAAACACAATAAAGATACTTTAATATATTCAAAGAAAAAAACAAAAGCAGCATTACAGGCTCAGAGTCCCAAAGGCAGGCAGGCACAGCTGGGAGACGACAGGCCAACACTGACTCCAAACAGCGACAGACTGACATAGAATAAATGAACTGGGCCGGAATAAGCAGGGATGACAAACTGGCTGAGTGAGAACAGGTGAGCAGGAGGTAAGGTGACTGCAGGGCTAATGGGGGACAGGTGAAACTAATCAAGGCGGGGCAGACGATCAAAACTGGCGGGAAAACACATAAGGGCAGAAAGTGAAGTGATCTGAAACGAGAGGAGAGGTGAGTAACAAAACAGGAAACACTAAGAATGGATGAATAATGAATCAAACAAAGGGAAAACATGCCCTCCGGAGCAGAGGCAGGGGCAGATTATGACGGCACTTTGTTTGTGTGTTTCTACCTTTTGGTTTTGTTAATTCACACCGGGATTCAGCACTTTATGTGTGTTGTATCAGGTTGGGTTAATGTTAAAGGTCTGTTACCTTCCTGTTTGTTAGGTTGGGATTAGGCCTTGACACGGACAGTGACCGGATGCAGTGTCTTTTTTTTGGAGTGTTGTGAAGTCGGGGAAAGGGTCTTCACACACTTACTATTGTCTGTTTTTGCTCTGCCTTTCACCATACCCACTCTAATGTAGACTGAATCTTGTCTCTCCCCTTTAGTCTTAAAGATGCTTCCTCTGGTACCGAGGATGAGGATGTCTGAGGGTGGATAAGCTGAAGGAAACAAGTTGGGATATTTGTGGGATTTTGTCAGAGTTCAGTGGGAGTTGCACTTTGTGTATTCTGTGTCAGTGTTGTGTTTTAAAGAGATTAAGGACAAAGAGGCTCGGTGTCGAGTGCAAATTTTCAGTTTGTTATTTATTCTTTGGTTGCAGGCCTTTTCTGTCGGCACTTTTGGCTGCACTCGTTCGACCCAGCCTTATTAATTTGTGTTTCCATTACCAGTTTATCGAGTTGTGCAGAGTTGCGCCGGAGATGGGCCATCTCTGCCCTACCACCTCCAAGCGGGTTGTGGAGACGTCAGATAAGCGTTGTCGTCATTATTCAGTGTCAACATTCAGTGATGAATCACTGACATGTTTCAAAAGCCTTCGCTGCTATTGCTAGACATAGCAGATACCTTCATCACCGTCTTAAAAGAAGTGAAAAGAAAAGCGTGATAAGTGGTTGGTCTGTGGATGAAACACAAGTCCTGCTAGGTGTTTGGAGCAAGGACACCATGCAGGCAGGAGATGGGCATCCAAATGTGTTCTTGCAATGCCGAGAAAATTCTAAAAACAGAAAAATCATTCAATGGACTGTACTTGTATAGCCTTTTTCTGGTCCTCTGACCACTCAGACACTACATGTCACATTCACCCATTCTTACACTGGTAGCCAAGGCTACCTTACAAGGTGCCACCTGCCATTCAGCAAACAACCACTCACACTTACACACCAATGGAACAGCCATGGGGAGCAATGTCGGGTTCAGTATATTGCCCAAGGATACTTCGACATGCGGACTGAGGAACTGGGGATCGCACTGCTGATCCTCCAATTAGTGATGACCCACTGTACCTCTGAGCCATAGTCGCCCCACAAGAAAGATTACAAGAACATTACAAGAAAGTTCTTGACCACATTAACACCAGCGGGGCGGACAGAAAAACGTTTCATTGGTTCACAATGGACTCTGTAATAAAGTTGGACAACATGACAGCTCCCTACAGTCTGAGCCAAAACATCTCAATTGCCCCCTGGTGGCTGGCTGCAGTACATGTTAGCTCACTCTGCTGTATGTTCAGGCGTTCATTTCTCTGGTGCGTTTGGTTTTTAATTCGTTATTTGATGCTATAAAAAGGGGGTTTGACATCATGATTTACATCTGTGTGTCAATTGGTGTGCTCACAACCAATGGATTGCAACTGCGCAGACTCTGGCTCCAAATGATGCAGCAGCGCAAGATGGCAGCGGCCATATGCGGGATATTTTGGCTTCATTTTTGTACAGTGGAAGGAAGAGGAGACAGGTCTATCCAGATACACAGTCTATGGTTCACAAGCACAAGCGGGCAGGCTGCCACAGAGATGCAAATCCCTGCTGAGCTGGGCTGACGCGCCGCATCAAACTGAAACAAGCCAAGCCAGCACATGTGTATGGAAAAGGGTTATGGGAGATTCAGCTCACCTGGATCTGTCCGCAAGAATATATTTAAACTGGTGGCAGTCAGCATTTCTCTCACATGTACTTCATCATCTGACTAATTTCCCCGTAGTTAAGTAAAACAGCCCAAACTTATTTTAAGTTGCAACTCGTGTGGTGTCCCTTCCTTTGTCCAGCCTTGAGCCTGGCTGTGACTGTAACAAGGTGCAGTTCTTGGTCTGTGTGCACAACACGGTGCATTTTGACTGTAGGTTGCTGTGCTGATGCCAGCTGCGGCTCCTGCTTAGGAATGCATTATGCGTGTTGCTTCTTGTCAGGGCAAAATATTTTTTTATTGCCACCAAAACAGAGTGATTCAGAAACCCACGAAAATAAAACAGATGCAATAGGTTTGTGTGAGGAATATAAGATATAAAAAAAAAAAATAACACCAGCAATCTGTGCAGCTGCAACGAGGTTTGTGGGAACACTTGAGAACTTTACATAATGCATGAGGCAGCTTGTGATTTATAGCCGACTGAAAGCGTGGTATATGAACACACCTCTGTTTCCTCTGTTAGAAAAAAGAGCCCCTGTTCCAGCTCCTGACCTCTCCAAGATCAATGTGCGAGCGTAACCTGTCTTGTCAGAGCAGCGAGCCCATTTTTTGCAGGTCATGTTCATGTTCACGCATTAACACTCAATATTCAGAGGGGGGAAAAGCAAGGCCCGAGGGTTCAGGATGGTATTTTCATTTGATGCTCTACTTTTCACTTTGAGATCTGGATGTTTTTTGAAGATTGCGTGTTTTGTTTTTTTGCTTAGGCCCACTCCACAGCAGAAGGTTTTACTGTAAGTAACATCCCCCATTATTCAGGATTTCTAATAATGCTGATGCAGACTGGGAAGTGTATTTCACCCCCAACAAAGGCACAGTAATTAACACCATTGAGGCCTTAGTCTGAGCTCTCTCTCTCCTTTTTGTTGTGCGTGTATTGATGGGCTTATAGTGTGATTACTTGTGTGGTTTGGGGTTTCTTTTTGTTGTGAGAGGTTTCCTTAAAGAAGATCAGAATTGGGTCTTCTCTCAATCCATGAAGCTGTTCTCCAGAGCCTTTTTCCTTTTTGTTGTTGGCAGTTTTTAAGAACTTAAAAGGTTGCTGGTGCCCAGCAGAAGTTTCAGAGTCTCCCTGAGCAAGAGTACCTCATTTTCATGTATGTTTGCATCAGCATATTCTTAAAGACGTATTTCACTGCTGGAAAGATGGTCTTCTAATAAAACTGGGCTGTCTATGCATGCATTAGAGACATGTTAATACTTTTGAAATTGGTGCTACATGACTAGAGAAAACTGAGAAAAAAGGTGCTGGGGCATTTCCTTTTGCTCAAGATGTAGACAACCTACAACTACCAGAACAGACTGCACTACACCAGACCAATAAACGCTTGTGGGTGACATAATGCAAGCTTGGCTGTTTTCTCAACCCGGTCTCACTCCAAAATATGGCGCTTGGGCAGTGCCTTGCAGTGTCAGACACTGATGAAAAAAGCAGTCCTTTAAAGGAAATGGCCACTTTAGAATGAAAAAAGAAAATGGCAACTTGCGCGAGACTAGCTGATGGCTAGTCAATTTTGCATGCCACGGCTTCAGGGCACTTGGATTACAACGGATGAGCCGTTCTGACGTTTTTTGAAATGCATTAGTGGAGTTTTATTACATTTTCAAAATGTGGGTTCCATGCACTTCAAGTATAGCTATTATTCCCGGCTAGCTGTTATCCTCCGATAGCCCGAACGAGTTTTGTGGATTAAAAAACTAATAAACGTTAAATTTCCAGTGAAAACGGAAGTGTATTTTGAAAGAAGACAATGCATGTAACAGGCAGAACTTGACAAGGCGTCCCAGAACGTCAACAACCAACGCACACAGGATACCTTTCAAGTCGTATCTGGATGCGGAAAGTCCACGACCAAACGTCGATATGTGATGAGGTCGGAATGAGAATGTCTTGGTTTTTCCACAGGAATATGGCGGCCTGCTGTTAATAAACAATCTCAAATTACAGCTAAACATTAAGCTAGTATGTTTTTGAGAATGTTTAGGTGAGAAATCGGCATCGCAGTAACATAATCTCAGCACATTTTTGATCAGCACTACTGATGACTACTTTCACAGTGCAGAAAACAGTATGGTGCCCACTTCCTGTTCACAAATTCTCATATTACAGCCAAACAGTGCACTAAAATGTGATTGTGAAGACATTTTTTGGTGGAAAATAGGCAATACAGCAATAGAATTTTGGTTTATATTTATATCAGTGCTTAGTTTTACCAGTTGATGGACTTTGGTCTGAGTCTAAGAGAGAAAAAGGGGCAGGTCTCCGTCTCGTTCCACTTCTATACTATTTGCGTCCTTGGTGGCAGGCGTATGAAAATGTGGAAGTACAATCTGTGGTTTGAGCAACAGCCCTAGAGCCAGCGAAAAATTAGAGCTGAGAGAAGAGTGGGGACATCTGGCTGCTAAGATGGAGGGAAATTTCCCGTAGTTCATATAGACATAGTGCTCACATTGTTATCATACAAAGCTGGTACAAAATCAGCAATGTATCCCCGAAACTAAAACCAGCTGAATCCATCCAAGAGTTTTCATCCTCAGTTTGAGTACCAGAAAACACCAGAGAAACATCTCTGTTTAATCGCAGCAGAAGCAGATGAAAAAAGAAAAAAAGAAGTGGGTACTCCCCTGCACAAAGACGTTGCCTGCTTTGATAGACGCTAACCCCTGAGCCCATTCCTTTACATCAAACAGGTGGGACGCTGACACCAGGGAGAAGGTGTGAAGATAAGGAGAGCGGAGAGGAACAGAAGGTAAATGTTGCAAATGAGGAAGCACACTTGTGTCTTGAGAATAGCAAATGAGGGCGGCTGTCTTCCCAGATCACGAGTAATTGTGTGTTTTATTACATCAAATTTGACGCAAGACCTGCCTGCGATTGGTCGTGTCCCTTGCCACTGGCGGCCGCAGTTGCACAGGCCAGTGATGTTGTGTACATGAAGGCTGGGCCTCCTTGCTCTCTCTCAGGGTGCTATAAATAGGGGGGAGAGAGGCCTCAGGCTCTCAGTGTAATGAGATTAAACCAAACCAGCCTCAGCTCCCAGTGTTTTATTGAGCTTTATTTCAGTTTCCATTCTGTATTTTAATATGTATAAGGAAGATATTGAGTGTGGCTGCTACTGCGTGCAAGAGTCTATGTAGGAGCATTGGTTGTGCATCAGTATGTAAGTGTGTGTGAAGGCATCAAGATTCGTGTGTGTGTATGTAATAATACTCATTTAGCACGCTGCAGGTCATGGTACGTCTCCTAAAGATGTGTTCATCATGATGGTAAAGTGTTTGCCACCATAATGTTGTGCCGTCACGAAGCTCCAGCAACCGCCGCCTTGCAGTCATCATGAATTCCCCCACTTTGGTTCCTGACTTTTCCAGCAGTTTCCACATTACGCACGTGAGGCCCCGTCTGTTGCTGCCAGTGGAGAAGTGATAGTTTTAACCGCAGCGCACAAGTCTTGTGCAACGCTTCTGCTGAATCCTGATCTGTGAAAAGCCAGACAGAGAGACGCACTGGCACAGCTATCGTCGCCGAACGTCTGCGCGTGAACATGTGCTTTTTGCGAATGCTTTTTTTAAAACGGAAAGTGTCTGGGGACACGCAGAGTGGGAGACATGCATTCTGTTTGGGCATACTGCTGATTCTCACAGCCCATATTCCCAGACTCTGACGTTTCGGAAACGGTCTGCTGGACTCTGCTTTTTCTACCACACACCGCCCAGGCCCCATTACCCAGTCGCAGCTTCTTCCTCCATGAATTTGCCATCACTTAGGGAGCCCAGGTTCACTAAATTTGTTTTTCATCTCCTGCTTTTGTTCTCATTAGTAGGAGAACACAGCATTATCAGCACCATCTGCACGTCTAAGACTAATCATGAGAACACATTCATCAGCGGTCAGTGGAAGCGAAAGACAAATGATAGAATGAATAAAGACACCAAGAGGAGAGATAAACACAGTAATGCAACTAAAAGCAAAGCAAAGCTAAATGTATCCATCTTTTACAGCTTTGTTGACATGTCCCTAAGCTTTTATTTAACATAGTCAAAACAACAACCTCTCCAGATTTATGCTTTCGGTCAGATCTGACCACTGAAGTGTGGCAGAATAAAGTCAGGCAGACGCTGAAAGTTCAAGCTGCTGGCGTGACTTGATGTGAGAAAAAGAAGAGAAGACAGGAAGGCCGCATTGTGAATTGAGGGACATTTTGAAAGTCTAAAATTATAGTGCTTATGCTTTAAAAAAAAATTGAGAATATGAGGGATGGGAGGGCATCGGATGACGTAAGAATAAAAATGACAGACATATGACTCATCAGACAAGCATGTCGCATTCACTGGCCCGCTGCAAGGCAATGGCCCTGAGGCAGTTTCAGGACGAATGAATCCACACAGATAATCCTGCCTTTCCCTCACTAATGATATCTAACTGCTATCTAGGATGATCACACTGATTTTCTTATTGTTCTCCAGCTAACATGATTCTCCTGTTTAATGCCTATTAAACGACACTATAATTGGAGTGCAGTTTTACTAATTGGCCTTGTTAAATTTATGGTATATTTTATCTCAAGGCATGTAATTAACCTAAACATGAAATAGTCAGCATTTAATTTTGCACGAGACAATATTATTCATCCTTTATAATCTTTAATTATATAAATTCATGGTGGTGAGTGTTATCAAAAACAGGAGCTGGGCCATATAAAGCAGCTATAATTGATATTTTTGCAATAACAATGGATAAAATGGCTGTGAGACGTGAAAGGGATTGTCTGATGAACCCACAGAGAATTATCACCTGACTCTGAGAAGCGTTAAAGCATCTGTCAGCTCATTGTTTTCCGGCTTTGGTTCACTCTCTCCTAGGATCAAGTGGCAGACAGATGAAGTTAGTGAACATAGGGAACTCACCTCCAAAGAAAAACAAGCGCATCATTCACTTCAGCAAACCCCTTAAAAGAATACATTTAAAGGACAAAAGCCTCTAGAAGCTGCAGGAATTTAAGGGAAACTTTGATATTTTTCAGCCTACCTGGGCTCTATTTTCCCATATGTTTCATCTAAGGCCATTTTCATATTTAGTACGATGGATTCGCACAGTGCCCAAGTATGACTGCCTCCCCCCTGCCACTCAGCTTTGGCATTAGTAATGCTGTTCCATACTAAAGGACCCATGTGTCATCATTTATGTGACAGTTTTGCTGTCCTGCAGTGCACTGCAGGCGGACACTGCTGCCCTGGTGACCATCGCCTTCCATCACCTTCCAGTCTGTCCACGATTGGCTGCATTGCAAAATTCCTTGTAATTGCGTTAAATAGCAGTTCACTTCCATGTTTTGGTACAGTTGGTGTTCACACCTGATGCATACCATACTGGACATATTATCTTTTCATGTGGACTGGGGCATGGATCGGCATGCAGAACCTGGGCACATTACACAGTGTTCATACTAATCAAATGAACTGGACTTTTTAGGGTCAAGTGTACTTGGATCCAGGCCCGTGTCCCTGATGTCAAAGCACCCTAAGTGACAACAGTTTTTGAAATGCTTCCAGCATTGAGCAACAGGGCTGCAGCCGGTGGCAGGGTAATCTTTCAGGGCAGTAGCAGTCTGTCAGTGTACACCGCTAAAAGTTCTTGTTTTCTGATCAGTGGAGACCAAAACAGAGCTACAAGGAGGCTATAATGACAACTTTAAAAGTTATTATATGTCAATGTCGTGTTAACAGCTTGTTTTCGTTGGCCGAAAGAGGCCAAAACCTCAGCTATCACAGGTTTAAGGAAGCGACAGCGGATGAGGTCGTAATATTACAGGCTACCTTTGCAGTTGTAGACAACGTTGGTCTGTGCAGCCATTATATACATCCCAACATGTGGATGAAGAATTGTATTCAGTATATTACAGATTTGTCTTCTTCCGCCATTATTTAAATTTCTTCATCATCTACTGCATCATATCTTGCTTGAACTACGTTACACTGCCTCTACGATTTCCGTTGGCACTGCTCCATTTCTGTATCCATAAGCTCTCAGAAAACATGTACAAAGACGGACAAAGTGAAAACAGTGCAAACAGAAGGCTCCTTCTGTCTCCATCTCCTTATCTAATCAGTGGGCCCAGCCTCCCAACAGAGGAAAACTCATTTAAGCCACTTGTATCTGCGATCTCATTCTTCAGGTTGAACACTGAGTTCATGATCATAGATGAAGGCTTTTTTTTTTTTTTTAAGAAAATGTTTTTCCTCTTATTTCTGTTTTTTTTTAGTCGTATTTATCAACTGGGCCCAGTTTTAAAGAGTTAATCTGATTGAAGTTTGCTATTGCATCAAATCCTGAAAATGGGTTGTTTAGTCTTGTTTATTTTCTGGATTAAAACCTTCAATATGTGTTGTTCAAAACTTTTAGAAGTATTTTAGTAGGACTGGGATACCTTTGATCCAAATAAATAAATAAATAAATCCTGATTATTTCACGTTCGAGCAGAAACGTATAGATTTAAGGTTGATTTCAGGAACAAAATAGAATAAAACCTTTATAGTGGTCAAACATATACATATTTATTTATATTTAACTACTTTACAGTAATGACATAGACAAAGTAGACATACCTAAGCTTTTCAGTATACCATAATCAAAAAAATAAAATAAAGGATTTCGTCTCCATTGAATAATCTCCCTAAAAAGCTGTTAAAACAGAGCAAAAATTATTTCATTTTATCTTTCAATTATCACTTTATAGTAATTACATGACACAGTCAAATGAAGTCTCTATCAGCTGCATCCTCCATCTTGTCTCTTCAAATAAAAATTCTTAAAGTTCCCTCACGCTGACTGTTCCACATTGTGATATATAGTCCCATTTCGGGCACTGGTTTACCCAGATTTGGTGAGCTTGAATAGTTTGTATCTGGATCAGGGTGATTCAATCCAACTTCAATCCAAAAGTAAGATGGAGTTCCTGATCGTGGGCAGCAAAACATGGGATTTCAAACTTTTTTAACCACTGAGCCATGGAGCTCAGTAAACACTGCATTAGGTTTTTTCTCGCACAAAATAAGTTGCTCACTGTGTTGCACTGCTATACATGGGGCTGAATATGAAGGACAATACAAAAAAAAGCGAACAAGGCGGCAGCAATTCAATGATGCGCTCCCTTTTTTGTTCAGCCACGCCATGAATGCATTACAGGACAATTCAGAGCATCAAGCTAAATGGACCATTTCACTGTGTGTTCAAATCAACCTTGTGCACTTTCTCACTCGGCTGCACCCTGCCCAGCGTTTGTTTTTGCACCACATTATATCGGTAATTATCTATCATTCCGGGGTAATGCGCAGCCAACCATCTTTGTGCTGCGGAATATGTATGACGAATTGGATGCCAAGACTGCTTATTAGTCTGCATTTCACTTCTAGATTGGATTAAATATGACAGAGTTCGAAATTACGGAATGAATATGTAGATTTTTCAGCCATGAGATGGAAATAGATAGATAGATAGATAGATAGATAGATAGATAGATAGATAGATAGATAGATAGATAGATAGATAGACTCTGCTATTAGCCAAGAGTGGCAGACTCAGTGAAAAGACAGATGGAGCAAAAGATGGAGGGAAAGATAGCGAGATGGTGAGGAAGAACAGAACCACAGTGACACAAAGGTAGCTCTGGATGACTCACACTCCTCTCTCTCTCTTCATCTCTCTCTAGTCTGGATTAAAATAAAAGAGGCCCAGCAGCCCCAGCCTGCAGAGAGGGAGTTACGCGCTCTATCTCAGAGATAGGGTGATGCGCTAAAAATACCACTCCTTGTGTGGGCTTGTTGGGGAGGGAGGCCACAGCATGGGGAGGGAGGTTTATGGATTTGGTGGTATAGTAGGGATGCCAGTGCTATATACTTTCTACAGTCCAGCTTGATTGCGTTTCCAGCTTCTCTTAGCCGTTTCTCTTCTCATCATCTCCTCTCCACAATGTGCACTAATTGGGTTTCGTAAGAGCGCTCTCCCACTTTCGAGGAATGCTGGTCAGTGCAATTAAAATCTAGTTCTTTAAGCATAATTTAAAGGATACCACTTTTATCCTTCACCCCCATTCCTTCTTTCCGTCACTCCCACCCCCCCTGCTCGCGTTCCCTCTCTGAGAAACTCCATTAAACATCAAAAAGCAAATCAATATTGTCCTATTGCTCTCGCTGATGCTGAAAAAAATTACTTTCCACACTGAGGAGTTTGTCTCTCAACTCCTAATTTATCTGGATGCGAGTGGCAGGAAACTAAACAGTGCACCAACTGAACACGTCTCTCCATCTGTCATCTCTCAGGATGGTTCTGTGTCAGCTGATCCATCTGTTTAGCCCAGGATCGGTCTCCACAACAACAGGGGGGGGATACAGCGGAGCTCCCGTAACACAAACCTACAAGGTGCTGTTTGAGAAGAACAATGCTCATTAAACTAACAGTTCCTTTAGTTACCCCCCTGATACTTGTGAATCGGAACAGTGGCCATAAAAAGAGCTGGGTGCTGGGAGTCACGATTCTTAAACGCTTACCTTCCGCCCTAAACGGCCTCTGGGGTCGCAGAGGATTTACATATATGAGGAAGAGTGTAGAGAGGAGGAGGAAGCAGGAGAATGATGGGTTCCTGCTGGTGCTGTGTGTGCCCAATCTCTTTTGTAATTAATCATTTTGCAGAGTTAGCTAGAGAACGAGAAAGGCACTGATAGGCAGAGGGACTGACGGATGAAAGACACAAAGAGAACGAAACTGAAAATAATACAAGCTGTGCTGACCTGGTTGCCCCCTGTCTCTAATACGTGCTGCCAAAGTGCAGCAGACAACAGCAAAAGAGTGTGCAGAAACACAGAGCAGTTGGAAGAGGTTTTTCATTCTTTTGGCGTCCCTCCAAGACAGAGTCAGTAGCTCCGAGTCAGAGCTCTTTGCATACAAAGTCCCCTGATTTTAAGGACAATACAGCAGGAAAATGCTTCTAATCATAGAAAAGGCAACCAATTAATTGTTTGTGTCCGAATCATGAAACAATCCCAGGTCAGCTGTCTGAACTCAGTCCAACTGAGCATGTGTTTGACTTCCTGACGACCAGATTGAAGGCAAAAAAGACCACAAAACAAGCAAGAAGTGAAGATGGCTGCAGTGCAGGCCTGGCAGTTTGCCAATTCATGACTACAAGGGTTTTTCATCATATGACTGTTTGTTCTGACCTGCTGAATGACTTCCTGTCCTCGAAAGTTTGGATGACAAAAAGGTGAAGTACTGTCGATGCAAACAACCAGATACGAAAGGAGCAGTGTGTGAGGATGCTTTCACACCCGCCCTGTTTGGCTGGGTTCAGTCAATCTCAAGTTTGTTTGCCCCCAAAGTGCGGCTCGTTTGGGCAGGTGTGAACACAGCAATCGCACTCCGGTGCGCACCAAAACAACCGGACCAGACCTTCTTGAAGAGATGGTCTCTGGTGTGGTTTGTTTGTGGTGAGAACGTGTTCTGACCTCGATCTGAACCAGCTGCAGTCCTCCTCCCCAAAACAAATAGACCATGTGATTAAAACCAGGTCACTCGCTGGCCACTGCTAGGAACTCAGTGCATTTAGGCATGTAGGCATGGTCAAGATGACCTGCTGAAGTTCAACCCAAGCATCAGAATGGGGAAGAAAGGTGATTAAGTGACTCTGAATAAGGTTGCACAACCATCTCTAGGGTTTACAGAGGATGGTCCGAAAAAGAGAAAATATCCAGTGAGCAGCAGGTGAAAATGCCTTGTTGGTGCCAGAGGTCAGAGGAGAATGCCCAGACTGGTTCACGATGATAGAAAGGCAACAGTAACTCAAATAACCACTGGTTGCAACCAAGGTCTGCAGAAGACCATCTCTGAATGAACAAGATGCCGAACCTTGAAGCAGATGGGCTACAGCAGCAGAAGACCACACCAGGTGCCACTCCTGTCAGCTAACAACAGGAAACTGTAGAGTTGAAAGTGTAGGAGCAGGCATGGCGGTGACAGAACAAGTCGGCCTCCACCTGAGGAGAGACTCCTGCGAGTTTGTTGGAGTTCAGAGATCCGCTGATGGTGATGCAAAGCGACGGACGCCTCTGGTGGGTTTCGAAGAATACAGAGTGTAAGACACTCCACAGAGCAGCACAGCCCAAATTCCTCAGGTGAAAGGAAACACTGCACTAATAGCTTCTTGTGTCTAATGTGAACCACTCGATCCGGGTGGAATTTATTTAGTACAGTGCTTTAATAGATTAAGAGGGCCGGCGGTGGCTGTCCTTTCACAATGTGGAGGGGCCTGTTGCTGTGCGGAATAAAGGCTGATTATCCTGTCTAGTGTAGCCCATAAAATAAATCCCTTTCCTGTAGCATTTGCCAGGTGTTTGATTGTGGCCAATCCCTCCGGGTTCTTCCTGAAAGGCATGTGTTCTGCACTTTCAGAGGCACGGGGCCGGCTCTCTGTGTTCAGTCGCCCAGAGTTGGGTCGGTGATCCTGTGGGCAGGATAATCTGCTGTAATCCCCGGCTCTGTGATCTGACCACAGCACAGAGGAGAGCTGGATGGGTGGGAGAGGATGCGACTGGAGCAGACGGCTGGGGGGCAAACAGCAGGGGCAGCGTCCGGGGCAGGGCTTTAGAAACATTGCTTAGGCCATGGCACAGATCTGTGAACGGCACAAATCATATGGGATCTTTTCTATTCTGATTTGGGCTGTTTTCATATGTGGTCTGAAAGCAGATATGCATCTGATTTTTTTTGGCAGTCATATCAGAATTCGTGACACTTTTACGTCACTCCAGGTCAACAGTCGTCATAATTCTGCACTGGCAGGAGTCCTTCATCACCTCCGTCATGATTCCAACGCTCCTGTAGTGGTGAGCAGTTTCTCTCTGACACCCCAGGCCAGAGAAGCTCGCCCCACAAAACTTACCTTTCATGCTCTTCGTTATCAACGTGTTGTTTAAACGCTCTGAGCAATAACATGGAGCCACACCTGCGAGCTAGTTCAGGAAGTCAACTCGAGCTGCACTGATTCATACACACACGTCATACGTCACTCTCCATTATGTCATCTACAAACACACCCTCCCAATTTGTCTATTTAATAGCAGCTAAGTCTTCCCAGCTCTCCTCTTGCATTGTTGCTGCTGCTGCCCTGCATCAGTACCCTTCCTCCACCCCAGCATCCACCTGCAGGCTCCAGCTAAGGGGGGAATATTTAATCATCACTCCCCAATATCTCGTGCAAACATATCTGCAGGGAGTGATGAGGCTGGAGTCTCTACGGCAAACTTAAACATAAATTACAGCTTGAGGGTCATGAACAAAGCAAAGTTGAAAGAACGCCATACAAGGAGGGTATGAACGCACCACTGGCCTTGGCTGGCAGATGTCTAGACTCAAGTCTGAATGAATCACTTCTCGTTCACTCCGAATTGGGCAGTGTGAGCAGTATCCTCCAATAACAGAGAATAGGCGAGTGGGAAAAGACGGGGATTTATGAGCACTGGGACAAATCAGTTTATTCAAAAGATTTGATTGTTCATTTCTCATTACCACACTCCTGGCTTTGACTCCGTATCCTCACGCACCTCCGTATAGGAGTGGCAGCCATTGCTTCACAAAAGCCATAATTGCAATTTCGTCTGTCTTTCTCCTCATCCTCATTATCATGTGCATACAAATTTGGTTGCTTCCACTGCACATTAACTTAGATATAAAATTGTAAACGTTGAAAGTGGTGTCCATGTTCACTTCAGTATGACAGCGTACCATCTTTGTTATTGTCCTTTTGTGCATGCCTAAACGAATCTGAATTGAACACTAAGACTCCAGTGCGAGCGTCTTACCGTACATTCATGTTGTCTCATCATAGCTGTTTTAATGTAAGACTCTTAAACTACAGATAAACCCGAGCAAGAGGTTCCAAGTCAGATTTGCTTTCCAGTTGCATCAGTCCTTTTGGAATAAATGGGTTTAAGATTGTAATACAGTGTTTCCTCTGCTGTGCACAGCCAGTCAGGCCTGTATTAGTACTGACATGCAGAGCTCAATGCAGCTCTGCTGACTTATAAGATGAGAATGTGGGGGTAGGGGCTGAAGTGGATTTGAATTTTCATCGGGGTTAGCATTGTTTTCATTTTTATCTGAAAAGATATCAGTGACTCATCTGAGACGCATGCATGAAATAACAAGCCTCTGTCATGCAACTGTATTCAGACTGGATAGAGGAATGCTTACTGGGGAGGTTTGACTCAAAGGCAGTGTATGCTGGGAAATATGTTAATAAAATAATGATGTGCGTCGGCTAACATAGTTTGATGAGTTTAATGAGCGTTCAGCAGCCAGGTTGCAAGAAGTCACGAAGCTGGAGTTCATGATTATGAGTTCTGATCGTGATGTCTATAAAAGTGATCTAATTATATTGAATTAGTGACAAACGATTGGTTGATTTCGCTAAAGATCAGATCTTACATTGTGACGACTGACAGACACTGTCTTTACTGTCTTTATTTATGCTCCAGCGGCCTGTCTTGTATTATCCCCTCCCCCACGCATGTCATTGCTGGCTCTGTGAAGCTCCAGTGGCCAGATGCCCTCTCTTTGCCCATGTGGCGTGGCGCCAGCACTTTCCCTTCAGAGCTCCTTGTGCATCCTACTGTAAATGCCGACATTAAAATGGAAGCAGGCTTGAGCGTGCCACTGTCTTTCTATCCCTCTTGTGATTGCCTAAGAGGCACAAAGGGCAAGCTGAGGCAAGTGGAGATGGCAAGCCCCACTCTGGACATGTCATTTGAGATGTGTCAGTTACGGGCGTGTTGCCCTAAAAGCATGCCCTGGCCCGAAAGTGCTTCATAATAAAAAGCCCTAATGTGCTCAGTAGATCCCGCGGATGATTCAACCGCAGCAATGGAGTACAGCTGTGATTATATGGTCAGCCTATAAAAGTAGCACCCTCACCCAATTTACAAGTCCCCGCTTCTCTTCCCTTCAACTCCCCGCAGTGCCACCACCTCCACACTGGTAGCAATCAGCCAGGTGCTAAATGCCTGGGTGAGGCACAGCTCATGGGTGGGTGGGGGGTGTAGTGGAGAGGGGGTTTGAAATTGCACGTGGAAATAAGCATCTGTGCTTGCTTGGCAGAGGAGGAAGCGGGGGCAGGAAATAACTGTCATTCTCCACTGAGGCTGAGAGTACGGACTCTGTCTGTGTGTGTGTGTGTGTGTGTGTGTGTCGTAGGGAGAGAGAGGGTGATGGACTCAGGCAGGTTAATCATTAACTTAGTGAACTGAAGAGAATGAAGAAAGGGGGGCAGGGGAAGAGACTGTAGTGGGTTTTTTTTTTAAAGTAGCTTAAATGAATAAGGGTTGGCTCATCCCCTCAGAGAGGCCTGATTAACAGCACCATACAGTGCCACAGAGGGAAAGGAGAGCTGACACCAACCAGACTGTTGGGAAAATGCTGATGTGGCAGCAGCTCCAGCCTCAGCCGGGGGCTCCCTCGTGATGATTGTTAATGAATAATCGATTGCAACACAGGGTCAATGGAGAGGATGTATGTGAATCTCTTCTACACTCTCATATAGACTTATAGGTTTAATTATACTAATCGCTGCATTGACTTGGAGCTCCAAAGCCCTTTGAAGCCTGGCGTGTTAATGACATGGAATCAAGCTCCCCCCTTTTGTTGCAGAAATGCACACAGAGATGAGAGAAAATGAAGTGCTGCTGCAGAACAGTCCAATTTTCCCGGCTTATGCTACACACAAGGACTCTCTGTACGAAGATGCACAGTTCTAATTTAATAATCATATTCTTACCGCAGTAATACCTGTGTACAAGATTCCTCTACCTAAATCCAGCTTAAGCGAGCTAGTGATGGGTGAAAACGAACGAACAAATCTTTTTGAACGACTCTGTTTAGTGTCTGCTATGTACTGGGTCAGCCTGACGAAAGTGCAAGCGCTCATGAATCCATAATGTGTCGTAAAGTAGCACTGAATTAACCAGCGAATATCGATTAAATCAAACTCAAGTCGAGACCTCTGCCAGCCAAGGCCAATGGTGCATTCACAAGCTTCTCGGGTGGTTGTTTTTCTGACTTTGGTGTGTTAATAATGTGTTAGTTGTAATATGAAAACAGCTGGGCACTACCAAGAAGATGTGTTGTATTTTATTGCTCGGAGCATTTAAAGGCCCAGTGTGTGGCATCTAGTGGTGAGGTTGAAGAACTGAAACTTCTGTGTGCCAAGCTTGTAGGAAAACTACGGTGGCTGACATGAAAACGCAAAAATGCAAATGGTCTTATCTAGAGCCAGTGTTTGATTTGTCCATTCTGGACTACTGTAGAACAACATTGCAGATATCAACGACTTAGTTTATGCCAGTGTTTCTCAATTGGTGTGCCAAGGCACAGAGTTTGTGATGACCACACATTAGTATTGCAATATCCAACTGGACCTATAGTAAAAATGATGAATTCATTTTTAATTGACTGTATCAGTATATTGTGCACCCCATTCGAAATAAAAAGTCAAACTTTTGTCACCATTCGTGCATGGGAATTATGAGTGTGTGACACATCATGTGATTGGCAGCCAGTGTGAGGGATGATAACATTTAACAAGAGAACGTCGTGAGTAGGACAATGGATCACTGTATTGTATGGAGCAAATTACAACAAAGCACCAGCGAAGACAACCTACAACTGAAAGAAATTGGAAAAATAATCCGTCAGTAGACAGTTTCACAAAAGCCACCTGTCTTATTTTCTCTTATTTTTATTGTGTTATGTCGTGATCTTGGGCACAAAAAGTTTGAAAACCACTGGTCTGAGGTAACGAAAATGTGATTCTTATTTTCAGGTGATTTTACACTCATGTAAACCTTATGAATATTATGTTACATGGCAATAGATGCCCCTAAATCCTACACACTTTTAACAACAGTTCAGGTGAGTCATGAAATATGATCAGTACTTATTTTTCGGACAACACGTGAATGCAGCAGATCACTGTAGAAGTAACTGGAACATCTGCTACTTGCCCCTCATTGACATTTCTGTAACATCGTATTGAACTTACCTAGTTTACCTACATACATGTGTGATGCTGAATCAATACATTCACATTAATCATGTTGGTTTAATAATGTAAACTAATACATGATGACTGGTGATGCATTGAAGAAAGGTTTTGTGGATGTGCACTTTCTATAACGGAGTGAAACCATACTTTACAAAATCAAATTACACGTCAAAACTTGGAAGGTTTGATACATTCACTTGTTAGGGATACACAACAAGCAAAAAATGTCATGTTGAAATTATTTTGACAGATACTGTGATTGTGATATGAGTCACGATTTTAGTGGGAATGGGAAGTTTTCAATGAAACTAGCATTACCGCCTCGCAGTTTAGTCAAGTCGCACTTACAGTTTACATCCATGTCTGTAAAAACATGGATGCTTCACACACATCTTTCCCCCCAGCAGCACAGGAGATCTATGCAATCAGCACAGTTTCAAGGTGAGCACCCAAGATAAGTGTCACCAATTCAGTATTCGACCAAGTCTCTCCCCTTCTCTTCCTAACATGGTGAATAATGGCCAGAAAAAATGGTCTATGCAGAACATTGTGATATCACAGTGAAGCTGACCTTTGACCTTTTGAATATAAGATGTCATCATTTCACCATTATGGGTGCATTGCGATTCACGACTTTTTCTTTTTACTTTAAGTAGGCACTGCAGCTGTACATACTGTTATATTATTGTACAATAATACTATTGTATTATACTATTATACGCCTTGAACTTTGAACTTTGTTAGAACTGCACAGATTGTAAATTCTAACATGTTATATTTGCAAAAGTGAAATTACATCTCCAGTTCTCTGTCATTGTTATGTCATGTTGTTGTTTGTGATATGTATGACCATTTTGTTTACCTACAAAACAATTAATATTCCTATTATTACTATTCAATTGGTCATCAGTTACTTGAATGTTACTTCATCCGTCATTGTGACTTCTGACAGCTGTCATTCAGCTGTCAAACAGCTGTCATCTGTTTGCAGCTCAGTGGATGTGACATATTGATCGCTGTGCAGAGGATTGTTGGTAAGAATAGCCAGAGAAGCATGCTGGCTCACATACTGCAAAATCGGACTGGATGTAGGAGAACATCCTGGTATTTTTGGTTTACTGCATTTGACATACTATGTATTGAGACATACTAAATCTTTTTCTGGCACACTATGTAGTATACATACAGCGTATACTATTAGACATTTGTGTGCAATGTTGTCATAACTACATATGAATTCTTGAGTTATGGCCAGAAATATGTTTTGTTAGGTCACACTCACCTTGACCTTTAACCACCAGTTTACTCTTGAGTTCAATTGGACATTTTGCCAAATTTCGACAGAACTCCTTTAAAGCATTCTTTAGATATTGCATTCACAGAAATGAAACGGATGCAAGGCCACAGTGACCTTGACCTTTGACCACCAAAATCTAATCAGTTCATTGTTAAATCCAAGTGGACGTTAATGCCAAAGTTGAAGAAATTCCCTTGATGTTCTTCTGATATCATATTCACAGGAATAAGACAGACACAAGGTCACAGTGACCTTTGACCACCAAAATGTAATCAGTTCATTCTTGAGTCCAAGTGGATGTTTATGCCAAATTTCAAGAATTTCTTCAAGGCGGTGTTGAGATATCAATTTCATGAGAATGGGATGGAGGGACAGAGGGAGGGAGGGACAACCTGAAAACACGATGCCTCTGGTCACGTCTATCGCTATTGCAGAGGCATAAGAAAAATAAAAATGGGGATGATGTGATTTTTGCCCGGGTCTGTATCAAACAAGCGTGTTGCTTCACATCTGTAATATATTTGTAGGCCGGGGACATCTCTGTAGCACCATAACGCTTCATTTATAATGGTATGTTGTGACACATTTTACCTTTATTAAACAAATTGCAGCTCCTGCCATCTGGATATTCCAATTGGCCATATTGCAATCATGATATTATTGCGATTAACTGTGCAGCCCTATTACATGTATCAACTCGAAAGAATCTGCCCGCCCATCACTAAAACGAGCTTTACATTTTCCAAGTCAGTGACCGTATCTTTCAGTCACACAAGATGAATCAGAGTCGTGCTGTTAACATATCCATTACCACAGGTTTGTCTCTGGCGTGCGTCACCGAGCCCCGGTGAGTTAACACAGTGAGGCAGTTCAGGTAGCGGGGCTACATGAGAGACAGCCGCTTTAATGTGCTCCTCTCCATCCTGACAGAGACGGTTTGTTATCTTCCATAAGAAGGAGTCACTCAGCTGGCACAAAGCCCCTTCCCTCTGAAACCTCTGATCATCATGTCATTGTCCGCGGCGATACACTCCAGGGATTCTACTTTCACATAATGAAGCCAAGAGAGCTGCCCACAACACAGCTTATAATCACCCTGTGTACAGTCTGCGTGTGCACATGCATCTGCTTTTCCTTTTTATAGTGTTTGAGTGAAAACAAAAGAACATCAGCGTTAATGCTCATCTGTGCGTGTGTGCTTAAATGCAACATGGGGGTGTGGTTTCTTCCAGCATGTGTGTCCACATGTGTGTGTGCATGTTGACATGAGTTACTTTGAGAGGTTTCAGCAGCTATTATTGAGCTGGGACTCGCGTGTTTAATAGTAGATAGAATAATTGTCTCCTCATCGGCTCTCCAGAGATTACAATAGTAACTGTCATGGGAATTAGAATTCTTGACATTTTTCCAGAGTCTGTCTTTGAAAGGCGCTGTTCAAACCGACTGTATGTGAGGCCTTTTCATGAGCGACTCTCCAAGACGAGATCCGCCATCCATCCCCCTGTGCGTCATAAACAAACGATAGTTACTCTCTAGCAGGAAAAAGAGGGGAGGGAAGAGCGAGACTCAGAAGAAAGGGTAAGCTGCTGAATGTGGAAGGCAGGAGGAGAGGAGGAAACAGCTTGACAAGGCATCGTACCTTTACTGTGTTCTTCGGCGTGCTCGGGCTTTAAGCTGCTTGCTGAAAGGTGGAACACTGAACTCATGCAGCAGGTTTTTGCTTGCCTTTTTTTATGTTAGCTGCTCTTGCAGAGGAAAAAGTCTGAGGGAAAAACAGATACGACTCACAAGTCGTCTCATTTGTGCTCTCATTTGGTATGTGCAGAGTGTATATTCAAATTGTGACACGCAAAGTTTGAATATCTTTCCTCTCTGTGTTTCACGGCAGTCACAAATAAACACGAGTGCAGGCTGTCACACAGACACACCGGCACACACAATCTTTCTCTCTCTCCATCTCTCTCACACAGACACACACAAACATGCACACACAACTTAAAATGTCTAATCTGTATTCCAAACACTGACAAAAGGTTAGCCTCGCTACCAAAAACAAAAAAGTGTTAGGAGTGGGTTTTCCACTCAGACAAGCAGAAATGTAGAATTACAGTTAATCAGAAATCAGCAGCATGTGATGCTGAAGTGTGATCTCTTCTCATTGATTATTCTAACATCAGTGTGCAGTGACGACTAGAAATCTTAAAGCTTTATTGGTAATGTTTATAAAAATTACTTTTTGTCATAATTGCTGAAACTGTCACTTTATCCTAATGGTAGTACATGAGACAGAAAATCTGAAAAAAGCATGCTTCCCCGTAGTGTTTGTAATGGCATCACTGCATGTTAATGAAAACCAGAGCCGAGGAGTCGCTAACGCCACTTTCAATCATGTCAGTCGCCGCTCATGTACTGCAGTCAAACTGTCAAACTAGGCAGCACTGATCAAACGTGAATCAAGATTCTATTACTACATATATTTCTCACCTCCAATTTTCTTTTCAGAAATGTATTCTAGTGAAATGTTTAGTTGTAAAATGGAAGTGTGTTAACCAGTTGCCATGTTAGATACAGTTAAATGTGATTACCAAGCGCTGCCCATCAGCCAGACCAACTTTCTCGTTTAACAGCTAAACAGTGCACTAAAATATGTTTCTGAACACATCTGAGGTGAGAAATAAGCAATGCAGTAACAGAATTTTGATATTTAATCAGGGCTGCCTAGTTTAAAAGTCAGCTCCATAACATGGCCAAACACAAGTATGACACTTGATATATTAAACTGTGGGACCTTGAACTAATGACTAAGGAGAAATCTGGACCCCATGGCTGGACCAGTTAGGAACCACTGTTTTAGTGTAATGCTAAGATGAGCCAAAATAAAGCCTCCCCCATGGGCCGGAGCGAGCTTTCTCATTTTACAGCTAAACAGTGCGCTAAATTATGTCTCTTGAATCATTGAAGGAGAGAAATATGCAGTGCAGTAACAGAATCTTGCTTCACATTTGATCAGCGCTGCCTAGTTAAACAGTTTGACCACAGTGAGCAGTGACTGACATGATTGACAGCTGTGTCACAGACTCCTCCACTCTGATTGGTTGTTTTCTAACAGCTGCTGTAGACTCTAGCAAATGCCCCCAGAAGCACCACAAGAATGAGGAAGGACATGACTTCTTTTTTTTTTTTCACAGACCATCTGTCTCATGTAATACTGTGTAGATGCAGTGAGAATTTCAGCTCATATGACAAAAGTAATTTTCATAAAACTTACCAACTGATTTTCATGTACAGTGGTCACTACAGTGGGCAGATATTTGAAAGCCATTTTCTTGTACATAGTATGGGTTTGATGCTATATTTGCATTTAAGTCACTACAGTGTGTCATGCAATACACTGCCACCCACGGGCCAGGAGTTGTCAGTGCAACACAAATCTCTCAAAACCAAGATGGCCGACGGAATGCAAGACATGTGCAACTCAAGTGTATCTTGCCGATCCTTTTATAACAGGGGACCCTGGCAGGTAAATAAGCTAATGAAAAATCAAGTAACATCTAAGGAGTAATACAGTTGTTAAATTTTCCAATAATTGATTATATGTTGTGAGGAAATTGCATTTACCGTAAATCATGCATCGCTGGCTATATTTCAACTACAGGTTTTTTTGTGTGGCTGTAAATCAATTGATTTATGTTATTAGAAGGTGATGCACAGTTTTTTAACTGGAAACAATATTTTGACAATATTTTTTACAGAAAATGTTCATTGGAAAAATGATATAGTTCAACAGGAGGAGGTGGGTGGAGGCGAAGGAGTGAAGAGGAAGGAGTTGAATAAGGGGAGGTAGGTAGGCCTATGGAAGGGAGGAGTAGAAAGAGAGAGGGGAGAGTTAGAATTTATTGAAAAATATGTGAACACAATAGTTTGACTGCATTAAAATATCTTTTTATAGTTTTAATTTTGATTGGTTTATATTTTTTTAGTTTAAAATTTAAATGCATGGCTTTTAAAATTTTTGCACATATATATTCATATTTTTTCATGCCAAAAGAGGAATAAAAAAACACCTAAGAAAGAAAATCTTGACTGAGGTCGTAATAATCCATGCATGAAAGGGTTAATTAGCTTACTGTTACATGAAGATATGACACACTGGACTGCTATTGTTAACTGCCATTTTAAAAAACCCCACCAAAAAATATGAGGCAACAACTGTAAGTCTGTATTACTCATATTTTCTGATGTTATTAAAGGTGCCCTTAGGTCCAAAGTTCATATATGACTTACAGTCTTCAGTTATATGTGAGGGGGGAAAAACCTACCAGACAGCGCCACAGGAATGTAATGTGGTAAGTTGTGCAATCATTACTGAGAAATTCTCAGTTTTAACTTGCCCACCATTTCTTTAGTTCTCTCTTTGGCGGAAATTGCCACACTTGCAACGACGCTGTTTCCAAATGCCGTTTTGGTAATACAGCAGTTCGAGTTACAAAGCTGCAGATACCTGCAGAGGTTCAATAGCACCAGCATCTTTTTTTCATTAACACTGCAGTTGAATATGATTGCAGATTGACTTGCAGTGTGTTGGGGAACCATGTAAGTGTACCAAAAGAAATCTGCTTGAGGCTTGTCTAACATCGCTGTCTCCGATGTCATCACTGAATTAGTTGTGGTTGACCTAATGCACCTTGTTTGAAAGCTATTTCATGGTCTAATTGTCGCTCATGGAGAATATTAAGGTAGCACCGTGTCTGCTCCCATCTGAAGGCCAAGGAAAGTGCTGTTGGTGAGCAAGGCTGTTGATGTCTAAATAAGAAATGTTTTGGGCGCAAACCTTGCACGCTCTTTAGTAGAACATGTAAACATTTACACAGGGGTATGAGTCAACCCGGTCCCCCCCCCCCCCTCACATAGTTTTTTCCCTCTTCTCTCCTCCTCTTTCTGGGCTGTTTTCTACCTTATTTTCAAAAGTCCTCATTACACAGGCTCCGTGTGTTGCTCTACTCTACAGTTTGTTGTCTGTAACTTACTGATCAGCCTTCCTGTTGCTGCAGAGGAACTGTGAGCAGTGAGATAAGGGCAGTGAGAGCACATGCTTGCACTAGAAAGGCAGGGGGGAGGAGATAAAAAGTAACAGATACAACGTGAAGTGCAAAAGGCTGGCTAATTGGGATATTAACAGAGATCGTCACAGTTGTTTTTTTGCAGCCCGGGTGTCTCAAGGGTTGTGAATGTGCGACGGGAGCCACAGAAAACCTGGAGACCAGATGAGGACAGAGGTCTAGTTCGGGCCGGCAGCTGCAGCAAACAGAGCTGAGGTGGTGAAATATCAGCGGAGCTCTCTTCTGGGAGGCTGAGGAACAAATAAACCTCACACAAACCTGCACAGGCGAGGATTAAGGAGACCTGCTTAAATCCAGGGAGCAAACTGAGGATGTGAGAAGGGGGGGGACTGGAGTTTAAGCATCCAGGGGCCCGAGGATCACAGCGCAGGATATGCATGTTGATGCACTTTGACTTCCTCCGGCATGAGACACGCAGGAGAGCAGGACTAAAGGGAGGATCAGGCCTTGTTATTAGATCTCGCTCCGGATTGAGGACAGTTTGCACCACGTATACGGCAGGTGCTGCAGCTCTGTCTGGCTGAGACGTGAGTCGACGCACTAAAAAGTCGATGAGGGGGGACTGCGTGGGAGGGAGACAGCCAAACAGAGCGAGACAGCCAGTTTTAAGTGGAGGCAGGGGGGGACTTTTTGCTTTAACTGGTCGGCTCCACCAGGGCCAGAGCTTGCAGCGATGAGTCAGAGGAAGCTGACACGACAGCTGAGGTTGTGGGAGAGTCCTGAGGGTCCACCTCCTGTGCCTTCTCTCACCTCACCTGTGTCACCGGTGGATCAGACCCGAGGACATGGGGGCTCTGCTCTGTTCCAACGCATGAAACTGAACCGCAGTATTCAGAAGCGCAGACGCTCCTCTCACTGTCTGAGCAGGTACAAGCCACTGATCTCTAACTTGCCTCAGCCCTCTGTCACCTCACTAACGTCTCTGTTCTAATAAACAGAAGCTGTAGTGATTTGTGATTGCTGTGCATCGCTTCAGATGAGGTGTGAGCATTACAAACATCTGTGCAATGTACCTGTAATGCTACTCCCCAAAGACTTCAGGGCAAATTATTCCGCGCACACACTCTAAAAACCTTAGTCAGATGGATTAGATTTTAGGAAGTGTTGATTTCAGTTTCGTAATTACTCTCAAAGTTTGCTGGGGAAAAAAAAATAAAAACACGGATTAGCGCGTGCAGCTTGCAGAGGGTCCCCCTGGCAGACATTTTTGATGTGTTTGTCATTACCGGGGAAACTTGTTTAATGATATTTTGATCTGTAGCCATATTCACAAAGCCTGCTGGGGGAGAGGAGTGGCTCCTAATTGGCCAATTTAGAAGTAAATTCTAAAAATATCACGCGTCACGCTTAATTTTAGGAGTCAAACTGAAAAGCTGTTGACAACAAAAGTTGGAGAAGTTTAGGAGACGAAGTGGGGAGGTGTTGTGGAGATAAAAGTTATCCTACATTAAAAATAGATGCTGTAGCTGCACTGCAACCTGATTCCCTATCTGTCCTTGTCATCCAAACATTAGACTGCAGCCTGAAAGCAACAATCACAGATTCATATTGTTATATATGGTACACAGGGGCGGCATTTTTATTTTAGAGGTTAGGGGGGGGACACTGGCTGTAGTTTTTCAGATACCCCCACCTCAGGCAGAAGAAAACACAACTGTTGATTTATAATTGTAAGGTCTTCTTCATGAAATGGATGGTTATAATAAAAATATTTGATGCCACAGAATACAGCATAAAGTCATGAAAAGTGAAGTGTAATAGTGCCCCGTTATAAACTAGTGTTACCTCTCTCTCAGTGACAGCTTACCGGCTCCAAACCATAGTTGGACAATGCACGTAAAGGCATAACTTGACACTGTGTCCCACAACAGTTCATGACCAAACATCAATATGTGACGAGGTCGGAGTGAGAATGTGTTGAGTTGGGAACATGCTGGCTTGTTAACATTAATTTGGCTTGACTCATTATTACTCTGCAGAAGGAAGTATAGCGAGGCGTTCAGGTGTCGTTCACCAACAGTGGCTTTGTTGCAGTCGTCACCACAAAACTCCAAACATGGCCTCCTCATGAGGTCGAACAGTAGCCTTGAGCTCATCTAGACACCTAATTCTGCTGACTGTCATCACTCTTTGCCGACTGCTGTCTTCACCATGACAGCCCGAGAGAGCTGCTGTCTCCCATACACTGACATACATGTCACACCCTCACAGGTTACCCACAAGGCCACCCCTCTTAAAGGGGAACTGGGTAAGCCACTAACACTACAGCCTCGAGGCTTTTAAATGCAAAGTTCTCATAGGCAGAAATTTCACACAATTTTCACACCTTATAAAAAGAAGGTCAATTTTAGACAACTTTATTAATCTTACCAGGGGCAGTTTGTTTGAGCAGCTTGTCTTGCATTCATACTGTAACGTACAGTAACATGTAGGCACATAAGTAGATGAGCAATTAATAAAAATCAAAGATAAATAATATGCCAATGAGTTCAAACAATAACTAAATAAGAAATATTTACAGACAAAAAGCAGAGAGAATAAAAGATTTTGATCCCAGTTAGTTTTACAGCATAGCATGTGAAACATAACAACTCCCCGACGGCAACAGAGACAATTCGCCTGCAAGAACATGTCTAGAAGAAGCTACAATACGTGTGGCTTTGTGGAAGATTTGAAGATTGCAAAAACCAGTCCTGTTGTGTCAGTTCTGTGGTCTGAGAGTAGATCAACAAAGATATTCAAACTGTGTCTGTCTTTCAGTGTGAGGCTGTGAAACCACCAGATAGTTAATACATTTTAGCTAATATCATAGACTGTATAATATAATGAGTTGAGCTGAGCCTTTTTTGGCTTTCGCCATCTATAAGTGACCATATTTGGATGAGAGGATGGAGCTGTGGAGGAGTGGGGGGTGGATCTGACTCACAGACTGTGGCGACAACTCGCAGACAGTCACTCAGACTCCCCTGCCCTAACTGTAAGCCTTAATAAAATATAAACTGGTGAGTTATATATGAATTCAAACCCCTGTACAGTCGCCAGGAATGTTAAGATTAACCACAGAGACAAAAACCATTTTTGTACCAGCTAGTAAACATGTTTATTTCTGCTGTAAAGTTTGGCATTTTAACATGGGGGTCTATGGGGACTGACTCTGTTGTGGAGCCAGTCTCAAGGGGCCAATTTGTTGAACTGCAGTTTTTGGCACTTCGGCGTTGGCTTCATTTTTCAGCCTCAGAGTTTGCCACCTGGGTAATATAGGATGATACGTTGGCACAGGTCAAGCCATTACGTTAGTCAAGAAACTTTGCACACAAACAAAAAAGGCAGTGGCTCAGAGGTAGAGCGGGGCGTCCACTAATCCGGAAAATCCGCGGTTCGATCCCTGGCTCGGCCAATCTGCGTGTCGAAGTGTCCTTGAGCAAGATATTGAACCTCAAATTGCTCCTGTTCCTGTTCCATCAGTGTGTGAGAGCTTGTCTTTGGTTACTGAGTAGCAGGTGGCACCATGAATGTTAGTTTCGGCCACCAGTGTGTGACTGTGTGTGTGAATGGGTGAATGTGACAAAGTGTAAAAGCGCTTTGAGTGGTCAGAAGGCAGCTCCATGCTCTCCATTCATTCTCTATGTAATTTCATAACTTATAAGATACAGACACCATTCAAACTTACATACCTTCAGAATTACACACAGATTCTCCTGTTTTTTTCTTTCTGACATAAGTATCCGGACTGTAAAAGTGAAGTGTCCAATACTTCCTTCCAAAAAAGTGGAGTGGACATGTTCATCGTTCATTGCCGAAGTGTTGTAGCTGCTCTGGTGTTTAACAAAGCCGATGACAAATCAAGCAGCACACTTTCCCAGATTTTGTCAGATAAGTTGCTATCCGTCTGTATTGTTGCTACAAAATTGACCATCATTTTCTTGTTATGGGATGCCAAACTCTAAAACTCCAGTCAATCAATACTGACTTAATTTCTTAGCTGCAAGATCGAATCGTCTTTCATCTCAGAAGAAGTTGGGCTGAGGAGTTTTGTCGAGGGCTGCTGGAAGATAAAAGCGCCACGGCTGCAGGTGTTGGTGAAAAAAGAGGAGAGCGTAACCTGTGAAGCGTGTTGCCGTGTCCCCTTTGGCTAAACTTGTCTATGAATGCCAGATAAGTTTTAGCCTTGTGTTTTGGGTTTCGTGTTGATAAGCAATCTGCTGGCTGAATCTCTTGGGTTGGATGAAGGTGTATCTAAGATCCACTTTGTCTCTTTTTCTTTATTCCCTTGTCATCTTTCAGCTGTAATCCTCTGAAGGACTTGAGGATTCTCATTCAAAAGCACATGCCCCATGCACAGTGCCGTCAGTGCTTGGTGGAGATGATGGCAGGAAACATTAGATTCATAGCAAATAAGCAGATACACCGCACACAATAGGGCTGAATTGCTTCTTCTTTTAATTTAGTCTTCACTTTAAAATGCTACAAACAACACATAGGTTAAACGTGCTGTTTGTAGCATTTTTAAGTTAAGACTAAATAAAAAGAAGAAGCAATTCAGCCCTCTTGTGTGCATTGTATCTGCTTATTTGCTATTAAACCAGGATTCTGTTACTGTGTCACCTATTTCTCACCTAAAATATTTCCAGAAACATATTTTAGTGCACTATTTAGCTGTAATAGGAGGTGGCTGTTATACAGTTTCTGGTATTGTGAGAACAGAAGCTTAAAAACCTCAGATTAATGGTGAAACTAGGCAGTGCTGAACCAAGATTCTGTTTCTGTGTCACCTGTTTCTCACCTAAAATGTTTTCATAAACATATTTTAGTGCACTGTTTAGCTGTAATAGGAAGTGGCTGTCATACGGTTTCTGGTTTTGTGAAAACAGAAGCTTAAAAACCTCAGATCAATGCTGAAACTAGGCAGTGCTGAACCAAGATTCTGTTCCTGTGTTGCCTATTTCTCGCCCAAAATGCTTTCAGAAACATATTTTAGTGCACTGTTTAGCTGTAATAGGAAGTGGCTGTCATACGGTTTCTGGTTTTGTGAAAACAGAAGCTTAAAAACCTCAGATCAATGCTGAAACTAGGCAGTGCTGAACCAAGATTCTGTTCCTGTGTTGCCTATTTCTCGCCCAAAATGCTTTCAGAAACATATTTTAGTGCACTGTTTAGCTGTAATAGGAAGTGGCTGTCATACGGTTTCTGGTATTGTGAAAACAGAGGCTTAATCAGGCAGATCAACGGTGAAACTAGGCAGTGCTGACCAAGATTCTGCTTCTGTGTTGCCCAATTCTTTTTCAGAAAGATTTTAGCTCACTGTTTAACTGTTATTCGAGATTGTTTGTTACCTGGCCACCATATTGTTTCCTGTGTCAAATTGGACAAACTTGCATTAAGTCACCCACCAGCGGGAGCATTTATTGGTCGGGTGCAGTGCAGTGCATTCTGGTAGTTGTAGGACAAAAGCATTGTCACCGCCCATTTTCTCTGGTCATGTAGCATCCATTTTAAAAATATTTGTGTCTTTCTATCACATAGCCCAGTTTTATGAAACGACCATCCTCCCAGCAGTAAGATATTCCTTTAATACATGTAAGAGGTCTTAATGTTGTTTGGATTTCATCCTAAAAGAGATCTGAATCCAAATCAAATATCTCAGTCACTCACGTCCTCTGACTGACAGCTTTGGCCCAGAGAGATACTATAATTGATGTGGCTCATTTCACCCTCTTAAACAAGACTCGCTCTGAAATAAAACTTGTCAGTAAAGGGTAATTTTCAGGGCAGCCCGATGGCACTCTGCCAATCCAGCCGCACTTCGGAGTCAAAGCTGCATGGGTTTGTACTGCAGCGTCTGTCAGGTCTCTCTTCCTTCAGCTTCCCCTCAGAACGCTACAGGAGGATGGACTCTGCGGCTTGTGTTTGGGTGTTTAGCCTTATCTTGTTGTCGCTGTGAGACAAGCAAAACAAACACCAGAATTAAATGTAACAGGTGTAAAAACCAACTTCCTCCCTGTCCTCTCTAACCCCTCAGCTTCGATTCAGAGAATGGTCCCTCGCCAGGCCGCAGTCCCATGGATTCGCAGGCGAGTCCTGGGTTGGTGCTCCACCCTTCCTTCCCCCAGAGCCAGCGCAGGGAGTCCTTCCTGTACCGCTCGGACTCAGACTACGACACATCCCCCAAAACCATGTCACGCAACTCCTCCATCAACAGTGAGGGGTAAGCATGAAGCCATCGGCCTCGATCCATCACTGAAGGAATTTAAACATGTTTCTAAACCTGCATTGTCCACACACACACACACACACACACACACACACACACACACACACACACACACACACACACACACACACACACACACACACACACACACACACTAACTGCACATTATCCCAATCAACACAGCAATGATTATGATTCTAATTATGCATACATTATGCAAATGAAATCATGATGGATCCTCTTAACACTGACACTTGTGCTCTGTCTTCTGGCCTAAGTTCAAACACCCAAACCCCTCCATCAGTGTATTTCAGGACTATTTCTGTGTTTAGATCCAAATAGGTCTTTGTAAACATCCAGCTCACAGATACAGCCTCTCATATAAACACTGATACTGAGCGCCTCAGCTGCCCAAACCGCTCACATTCATCTCACTCTGCACTTTTAAAAAAAAAATCTTTTGTCCTGCAGGCATGCCGAAGACATGATCGTCACCCCTTTCGCTCAGGTATGTTTTCCTCATGCACCTCGTCTGACGTGTTTAATTGCTGTAAATGACGAGAAAAGCTGGCTAATTAGTGCAGTGAACTTGTCCCCCCTCCCTCTCCTCCTGTTCCCTCCCTCCCTTCTCCTTCTTTCCCTCCTACGCTGTCCATCCATCCCCCAGGTGTTGGCCAGCCTACGAACTGTAAGAAGCAACTTCACCATCCTCGCCAATGTCACAACACCCACTAACAAGTCAGTATCATGCTGTCAAACACCCCTTCCCCCCCGCTTGCTCTCGTCACGACTGCCTGCTTAGTTTGCAGAGTGTGTGTTTGCTAATGTCTCCCTCTCCTTGCTCCCGTGGGGAAACACTTTTGCCATCATGATTAACCAGTTTATGATTATCAGGCTGTGCTCAAGGAAAATATGATCTGCATTATTTGGCATCTCTCCAGCTCGCTGGTTGAGGACTGAGTGCAGAGAACGTCATGCCTCAGATGTATGTCCCTGACTCTACCCAGACGATAGAGACGGTCAATAACACTAAAATTATTCTCCTTTGTAATGCAGCAGATAGAAGGAGCTGGAGTTGGCAGGCTTTTAGCTCCACGTCAATATGATATATAAAGCAATGCAGCACAGAATTATCAGCAGCTATAATTATTCAGCGTCTCTCTCTCACTACACATTTACAAAGACACGAAGGCTACTTAAAGGAGAGCAGGGCTTTGTCTTTGACTATTTTTGGATACTTGAATATTTGAAGCATTTTTATACACTTTAAAAACACGTTGCCCTTTTATTAAAAACTCAAAGGCATTTTAATCCAGACGTGCTCCTCTATTTATCCCTTTTTAGAAGCTTATAAATGAATAACATACATGAAAAATATTTATGCCCCCTGTGTGAGCCAAGCCTTTTGTTGCCTTATCTTGTAATGCTGAATGTGTGTTGAACCCCAGCAGGGGGCAGCAGCGTCTGGCTCTCCCTCTGATGTAATGATGTGTTTGTCCACAGGAGGTCACCAGTGACAAGCCAACCCACTGTTCCCCAAGCTACACTCTCTGGTATGTTGTCAGCTAATTAAAACTCTTACTCCAAAGAGTCCCACAGTCCCCTCACAGGGCTGTAAGGACACACTAAGGCTCCCACAGTCCCTGAATGCACCATCAGTAATGAAAATGACTGCAGAACATCATGTGGCTATTACTGAGGATTTTTTTTTTAATTAACTGTACTTCATATATTTTATGAGACAGGATCTTATTATGCTAAAGCCACAAAAGATATGGGTGTTAAGATCTAGAGTGGATGCTGAGAGTCTCTTTTCATACATAGTTGTATAAAAGACATTTATGAAAAGCTTTCACTCTGTGGAGCCTTTTATCTTTACTGAACCTGAGAGAAAAGCCTCTCCAAAAGATGTGTCTAATAGTCTTAAAATGCTGTAACCTACTGTTTTTATTAGGAGGACAAAATGTAACCAGCTGTAAAAGTGTTGAGCAAGCAGCAAGACCACACACTGTTTTAATTAACCCTGCAGAATGATGGCTCAACTGTAGCATGAACATTTTTATTTAGTTTTAACCAAACACTTATTATTAAAGGAACAATTTAAGCATGTGTCTGGCAGATATATTATTATACATTATGTATGTTTCTTTTACTCATGTTTTACTGTGTTTATACAATTAGTGCGCAGTTGTCTAGGCCAGTGAAAGGCCACTTTCAAAATTGTTTGGTGATTTTTTTGTGTGTGTGTCTAAATCTCATAAAGTCAAAAACTTAAAGGAGGCATCATGCAGGTTTGCAAGTATTTACAGGTTTTAGATCTGATAGTTATCATACGTTTTGAATATAAATAACAGTTTTTTAGATAAGTTATCCAACTAATCCTCATTACCCAATCCCAGAATTTCCTAACAGGCCTAATTTGCTGTGTTAATAATTATTACTGATGTGAAAATATATAAACAGTGTCAGAAAACGATATAATGGAACTAGATGACACTCAGCTTGTGGTGCTCAAAGCCCCTTAAAATGCATACAGTCATGTCCCTTTCCAGAAATCATGAACCACACCTGCTAACTTTATTACCATGCAGACGGAAGCTAGCTCAACTAGCACCACTGAGCTAGCTAACATTACATCTCACGTATGCGCCTCTCGTCCATGAATATATGCATATTTTCTTTTGCACAGTGATATGGTAGGCAGGTGTAGTTAGGTAAAAAGAAAATAGTTCCTAAATGAAACTGCTTCCAACATTATGGATTATCTAGAGTAACTGGATCATGATTTCTGGAAAGAGACATTGCTGTTGATTTTTACAAATGTATTTTTGGGTGCTCTGAGCACCACAAGCTGAGTGCCATCTAGTTCCAACATAACCAAGAGAAGGCAGACATCTCTACTGCTGGTATTTCCATCACTCAGCATCTCACACCAAAACAATCTAGACTGATACATAGCACTAACTCATTTTGGGGTGAACTCTCCCTTTAAAAGCCACAGATCATTTCAAAAAGAGGTTATTCTGTCATGCCACTGTCTGTGTTCTTCTTCTGCTGCTGGTTTGCATATTGTCTCTGTGTGTCTGTCCTTCCTAGAGGAGACATACCAGCAGATGGCTCGGGAGACTCTGGAGGAACTGGACTGGTGTTTGGACCAGCTGGAGACCATTCAGACCCACCGCTCTGTCAGCGAGATGGCCTCCAACAAGGTGCACACCTGTCCGCACACACACATGCTCACGTGTACTTTCACTGTCCTTTTGCCTCAACTTCAACTCAGGGTGGTGCAAAGCTTGTCGATAAACAACGTATAAACAGCGTATTTCATGGTTCGTGGCTGTATCACTCAGTTTACAAAATACAGTTTGGCTAACTTCCTGTTTAAGATCCCACTGTACAGATAAAAACAAACAATGCAGCTTGCGCCATTCCACCAGTGGTGGAAAGTGACTAAGTACATTTATCAAGTACTTTACTGACTACATTTTGGAGGCAAACATTGCACTTTTAACTCCACCCCAGTTACTAGTTACTTTTCAGATTTACATTACTTATCAGAACATAAATCAGCTGAGAAATTATGACGGATTATTATAGATAAAACTACTGAGCATTATATGAAGTAGTTGAAATTACCCTAACCAGCTTTACCAGCTGCAACATAACAGTGATATACTCGTTAATGCATCAATATTTTAAATCCAGTAATATAATATATATGATTCTGATGGGATCATTCTGCATGTTGGTGCTTAAGTTTATTTTAATGTTAATGTATATACTCGAAGCAATCAAAAGAAACCAAAAGTTGTTAATCCCCCAAAAAGAGCGGGACTGTCAAAGGAGGGAGCGTTTTATTGGTGGAGCACACACTGGGCCCAGGTGTGGCTTGTACAGCAACAGCTACATCCTCCATTCAGCACCTGCACCAACAACCAGACACAGCAACACAACAACAGGGACACCTAGTGTGTGGGAGGAGGGTCGTCTTAGTTTACTTACTTTTAAGGACACTTCATTTGGTTGTGAAACCTTAAATTGGCTTGTCCAGTGTCCTCTAACACCTGACACATTTTACATTTACACATTTTGCCCTAATATTAAGAAAATGAGCTGTTGAAGTAATCATGCTGGGGTTTTTTAACTGTAGATTGTCTGTTAATTAGAGTTGTTAAATAGAAATAGTAATTCTTTTAAATGTTTTTTTTTGCAGCCCTGTGGTTGTAATCGCACTGATGAATAATTAATACTACATTATGTGGTCATCTGTCTCCTGGCTTTTATGCCATTTGTTGGACTTTACTGACACACATTATTATGTCTAGTTAAGCGTTCACAGCTGCAACAAATGCAGCCAGGTTGTGCTGAATTTTGAGGTGCAATTTATTATATCTAGACGCCTGTATGTGTGCACATGGGCAGGCTTCTTAAGTATGCATGCATTTGTATTTGTGGGGGCACAGGGACAGAGAAGAGAGAGATTGACGGTCTGTGGGTATGGAGGACACTAGAGGGAGGGGGGAACGGGCCCTGATGCTGATGTCTCTGCTGTAACCTTGGTTGCTATCGAACAGCAGCAGGGTCTGCCCTTCCCTTTTAGTCATTGGCTTGCCACTCTGACCACAAGCCATGTGGTTTGGGCAGCAACCAATGAAAGAGAGGTGATGCTCCTTTAATAGTGCTCTGTCTTAAAGAGACAGCATCGTGCACCTTGTTTGTTTTATTCTAGAAATTCTCCCCATGTTGCACATCAGTATTGATGAATGGCAGTGTTCTTCATGTTTGTAATCAGTTAGACTTATAATGAAAAGACTGAGGG
Organism: Epinephelus awoara; assembly: GCA_035609425.1. NCBI lineage: Eukaryota > Metazoa > Chordata > Actinopteri > Perciformes > Serranidae > Epinephelus > Epinephelus awoara. The sequence continues at coordinate 18,036,301 of CM069311.1, read as the reverse complement.
AGAAATAACAGCAAAATGCTTAGAGGACACCATTTATGTGTGTGTGTGAGTGTGTGTGTGTATACATCGATGCGCATGCACGTCCAACGTGCAGAGTCTCCTGGGGTAAACAGAGTCTCTGTGAATATGTCGCTGCCTTTTCGCAGCCGCAACTAAGCTACAGAAATCCTCCGCACTGTGCCAACATGGAGGTACACATGAATATTCCCACTCAGTCTCTCACTCTCACTCACACCCTTGCACACACACATATTTTCGACAGACGTACATGCTGTCTTGTCGCGCAGGCGCACTCAGGCTGAGAGCAGGAGCAGGCACAGACGCACACACACACATGCATGCGCCTGCAGCCACACTGCCTGATTAGCTTGCGAGAGCTGTCTACAGCATCCAGGGAAATGGCGCAAGAGGCAGAGCATTGGAGGAGGAACGGCAGCCTGAAGCAGCAGGATTAGACCTCTGGCATTCTGGCCAGCTGAGGCATGGATTGACTTGGAGCAGGGGACTGGGCTACGGAGCTATCAGGAGGCAGCCTGACTGACTGTGGACTGACTGTGTGTTGCTGGGATCAGTGTGAGACGGCACAGGCGGGCTGATGCACCGGTAGGACTGGGCCGGGCCTCTGGATCCGTACCGTGGGGGAGGGGCAGTCGACGCAGGGAGAGGGAGCCTGTTTTTCCAGACCACGGCTCTGGTGTGATTCTTCAGCCTGACCGTCTGCTACAGGCCTGCTTGCATCCCTCTCTGTCTCTTTCTCTCTGTCCCTCTCTCATCCTCTCCATCCTTGTTTTTCTCTTGCTATTGTCATCTGCTTCTCCCTCCCTCCTTCCCCGATGTTCCTGCTGTCATCCAAGCTCCCTTTACCACCATCATTCGATACCATGGTCATCTCTCCGTCCTGCCGTCACCATCACTCCGTCCCTCTCACCTCCATCATCTAAATTTTTTATTACTGTTTGTCAAGCAGCTCTCGCAACATCATTTTTTCGTTCACATCTCTCTCACATTCCCACTCATCTCCTCCATCTGCTCCTCTCTGTGCCCTTCAGACAGTCCCTCGCTCCCTCTCCTTTTCTGTTTCCCTCCATCTTCCCTCTTTCGGGCTCCCATCCACCTCTACCCTGCAGTGACTGAATATTTGGGTCAGTCTGCTCAGCAAATGGGATGAGATGTAGTCTCCACAGCAGCCGGATCCAGGGGGCTCCTGGTCTGCCCGTCAGGGGGACCCTCATCTTCGGACCACACTGAGGCTGGAGCCTGACTCTGGACTGACTGGGTGGCCTGCTCTGGGGTGCTGCATGTAGGCAAGGACAGTCTGCACCAGCAGCCCCTACCCTCACCCCCTTCCCCCCATTCCTTCGCCCCCTCTCGGGGCAGCCGTCACTCTGGAGTTTTCCGGCTTGACTGGCTGTGGCCTCTCCTCACACACCCTGACGACGCCCTCATGCCACTGGGGCACCCGCAGTGCCCCCTCTCCGCTACACTACCGCACCTCCTGCCTGTGCCATCGGCCCAAACCCCCTGTCACCCTCAACATGGGTGTGGTGGAAGCCATTGACCCGGCGCCATCCCCCTGCCCCTCGCCTGTACCAGGGGGCTACAGGCTGCCCCGCTCCTCCAGCTACAGCCCCCTGCAGGGGAGGGCAGGGGCAGAGCTGGACCTCGGTGCGGCCGCTGGAGGGGTTCTGGACGGGGGTGGGACGGCAGCGGAGCGCAGGACGCCCTTAGTGGACCTGTTCTGTGAGACCTGCTCCAGGCCCTGGCTCATTGGATGGTGGGACCAGGTAGGGCTCGGAGAGCTTGCAGAGGGCAAACAAGGCCTGGCAGTGGCCATCTTGGATAGATGTTGTGGACTCTTCAAGTGTTACTGCTACATCTAAGCATGCATCAACAACTCATTTACTTTCTCCATGTTCTTGTATGTTGTCTGTATCTTAATCCGTGATGGTGTCAGTTCGTCAATTATATATGTTTCTATGTGTTTACATGGGAACTTGTTCATTATATACTGAATTTATGTGTTGGAGGAAGGTTTTCTGGGTCTGACAGTGGCTTTGTGAGACACTATAAGGCAGAATATCTGTGAGTGTGTTCCCCTACATAATATATACATGAATCCACTAAAGGGGAACAGGGATAAAGGCACAGACTTTATTAACTTTGCTCAGTGTCCCTACATCGCAGCAGCACTGTAAACAAAAAGACAATATTACTCTCATTCCTCATCCTTATATATCTGGTCTACATTTCTGTCCTTTGAGAACACACCAGGCTGCTCAAAATCTAAGACAATAGCTTTGGGACTTTGTGACGATAAGTAGTCTAGCCATCTCTTCTGCACGTATGTTGCAGTGTCACATAATGTCCATTTCCATCCTCCACACCTGCGTCCCACATCCCTCTGTGTCTCTCTCCTGCTACCCTGAGGCTGGCCTCAATACAGACTCAAGGAAGCCAAGCGTATTGTCAGTGAAGGACAATGCTTATTGTCTCAGGACTGAGTAGATGTGTCTTTTTCTTTTGTCCTCATGTTGCCAACATGTTACGTTCACAGACAGTGTGTGAGTTGTCTTTTATGTGTCAGGTTTGCATTAGATCGTGGCACTGTGTTGCCAAAACAAATTCTGGCTTTTGTCTTTGCTGTTTTCCCGAATGAAGTAGGGCACATAAGGATATATGAGTTTCCTGTCTGCTGATACGTATGCAGTCTGAATCAATCAGTTGTGCAGGTTGTGGTTCAGAGGAGGGTCACATTTAGCACGTGTGTTATTCAGTTATTGTTATTTATGATCACAGGCAAATATAAAGCTCTCCTGGGTCCCTCATGTATGCAGGTGTTTCTGTGCGTGTGTGTGTGTTCGTGGTCATGTCTGTGCAGCGTTCACATGTTCATTAGACAGTGTCAGAGGAAGAGTGTTGTTTGTCCTGGCACTCGGACTGGCACCGTGGAAGTGTTGGTTGGCAGCTATGACTCAGCGTTACAGCATTAGGGAAGGAAAGAGAGAGAGAGGGAGAGAGGGAGAGAGATAGAGAGGAGGTTTGGGCTCAGCCTGCCGCCTAAGTGTGCCACAGGGCTTGACTTGCTTTCCTGGCTCCTGGTGACTGATTCTGCCTGACTGCTTTTACGATTTGCTGTCAGAGCACCTATTTGCTCGGCCTATCATGTAGCGAGTGCCAGGCTGGATGGGAATGGGTGGGAAAGCAGAGAGACAACTGAGAGGAAAAGAGTGGAAAGATGGAGGGAATGCACGGAGTGTGTGAAATGGCAGGGAAGGCAAAGTGGAGCGTGTGACAGAGGAGGATTTTGGGGCTCGAGGGCAGTAGTGGAGAGTGTTGTTTACCTCGAGAGGAGAGGAGGGAGCAGATATAAGTAAGAGAGAGACGTAGAGAGGAAGACAGCAGAGGAGGGGAGGGTTGACCTTGGTAAAGGTCAGAGACACCTGCCTACTCCCTCAGATTGTCACCCAAGCAGCCACCGCTCTCACATCAAGCTGAAGGACTGACTGTGAGGAGGCAGTTGCCACGGCAACCGCTCTGGTTGCCATGGAGATTGTTATGTGTGAAAGATCAGTCAGTAGGACACAGACTGAAGGGGTCTTGTCCGAATTGTATTGTGCCTTCACATGACTCTGTGCGACAGGTGAACTATCGATCCTCCATCGGCTGCCTTTATCTATAGAAATAAAAGAATGACAGAGAACATTCAGGAACAGTGTTCTTCTGTCTGCGGGGATAATGTATTCACTTAATCACATTTGTGCCTGTACTGCAAAGACCTGCAGACTGGTTGCTCATGATTAAAGCTGTAGATGTATGGAAAAATGCATATCACATTATTGCAGCATATAAAAACATTCTTAACAAAATGCGAGCACACAGAAATGGGGTATTGAACAGTATGTTCTCAAAAAGACGAGGCATGATGCATCACTGATTTTCTCACCCTTTAGTGAATGGAGCCAGAATGAGGGTGATAATTTATTTTCTCATATTTGACTCACAGGAAGGTTTTGTTTTTTTATCTGTCAGTACAAAGGGAATCTAAAGAACAATGTTAAAGGAATACTTCAACCACAGATGATCAACAGCAAAATGATATCAAAACATCTGTTTTCAAACTCTAAAACAACTCACACAGTAAAATCCAAGTGTCATTTATTCAGTTGTATGCTCGGTACATGCGTTTTCATTAAAACCTTACTATTTAAAACACTAAGAGTAGAGTGCCTGGGCAAGCATGTGCATTTGTGCATTTTCCCAGTCATGCTACTCAGCCAAGCGTAAGTTTTACCTGGTAAGTTCTGGTGAAAATACATGTGTTTAGGAAGCACTGAGAAGGTAAGGTAAGGTGAGGTAAGGTAAGGTAAAACTTTAATGTCCTTGGGGGGCAATTTGGGATACAGACCAGATAACACGCAGAATCCAGAATCACACACTGTCATGGACAATTAGTGGTCACCGCTGGTTAAGATAAGCGATAGCAGACGGAACAAAGGATGATCTCTAACGCTTAGTGCTACATTTAGGGAGGCAAACCCCCGGATATGGACAATATATCTGAACAAATGAGGCATGCAAGAAAAAAAAAGGGGGGGGGGGGGGGGGGGCGGGGGGGGGGGGGGGGGGGGGGGGGGATCTGCACGTCTCTACATGTTGGATATGCCAGTAACCCTTTATGTTACATGTACTCTGTAAGTGCCATTCAAGTCATTAACTTTCTGTTTTTCTGTTTGTCCTTTCTACAGTTCAAGAGGATGTTGAACAGGGAGCTGTCCCATTTGTCAGAGATGAGTCGCTCAGGGAACCAGGTGTCAGAATACATCTCCACTACCTTTCTAGGTAAAGCAAACCTGCCATCCATTCGACCTCAGGTCAAGCACAACCCATAAGTCTCCAACTTGTCTGACCTCTGACTCTTGCCCCTCACCCAGATAAGCAGAACGAGGTGGAGATCCCATCCCCGACTTTGAGGGAGAGGGAGAAGCCCATGTGTCACATCAGCGGTGTGAAGAAGCTCACGCACAGCTCCAGCCTTTCAAACTCCATCACGCCTCGATTTGGCGTGAAGACTGAACACGAGGACGCGTTAGCCAGGGTAAATACATCATTATCTTTCTATTTTTATTGTGTTCGTGATTAATGTTTCCACGCTGCCTTGTTGCAACAAAAAATCCTCTTGTGAGACAATAAAGACCTGGACTGAGCTGAACTAAATGGAAAAGCAGCTCAAGCAGTAAGTTATTGCATAGAACAACAAGAAACAGACGTGTATCTCCTGTCACTCTTCTCTATCTGCACATTCATTTCAGTACACATTTACGTAGCTTTCTCTGACCAGCTGTTTGCCTGCTTATGTGAACAGTTGAAGGGAAAATGCCCCCCAAGATGCTGTTGTCAGTGACAGTGCACAATTTGATACTACAGCTGCTAAGGAGGATACAATTGGGAAACATTTCACCTGTAACTGAGAATCTCCTCAAGATAATCAGGCAATAAATGCTTTCTTGTAATGTTAGAAACACAACTGGTAAAGCCTGGTGGGAAATAAGAAGGTTGGAAGGACTTGAGAGACAACTGTCCTCCCTCTTGCCAGTATGGAGAAACATACAGTATAGAAGAAGTGTTTACACAGAGATCCTGCAATTGGGCTGCAATAAAGACCCTTCATCCTGCCTGCTTTCCTTTTTCAATACAAAATCAAACAATGCAAGCATAATGCCGCTCCAGTCTGTGATTTCCTACCACATGCCAGCGTTCTGGAAGCAAAAGAGGCATGATGGAAGTGATGCATCACACAAAAGCGTTGGCCGCCAGTGTGACATATAACATATGCGTTGGCAGCGCTTTCTAGACAACAACAATGGCACAACATGGCAACAACAGTCATTTACCATCTCTGTTATGTGGCAGCTGATTGTATCCTCTGCTTGGAGGGTAATGAGCTATTGGACCTCATTGTCTCTCCAGCTTGTGCACATTTTTGGCTGCTGTTTTTCCTTGAGTTAGCTGCTAACTGCTTCGAGCTGCTTTTGAACTCTCCTGGCAGCGGGTCGCACACATAAGACAATGTCAAAACATTCCATCCTACCTAGGAAGGGTCACTATTGGGTATTTATATGAAGCAAAAGTACTTCTTTCGATCGATTGATTACGAGAGAAATATAACATACCACAGAAGCAGTTTTTAGGTACCTTCAGATACATAAGGCCAGTTTGTTCTTCACCAAAAACACACTGACCTTTGTCATCAATCTTCTCTGCTGGAGAACATAGTTATGTTAGATGGAAGAAATGCATCCTGGGGTTTGGGTATAGAACACTTTCTAAATCTGATAAGGGCAAACCTGCATTCACGCACCAGGATTGGAATAAAGGGCTAAATATAGACACTGATGAAGCAACTAGGTTACCGATATGGAAATCGGCAAATAACATTTCAGTTTTTAATAGGACGAAGGAAACTCAATTTAGACCACTACACTGGCTGCAGATTACTCCCATCTCAGACATAAAATGGATCACAATAAATCTGAGCAGTGCAGGAAGTGCAATGCTGTGGCTGGGAGTTTTGTTCGTTGTGTTTGGATTTGTAAATACTTCAATATTGGAAGAACATAGTGGTTAGATAGACCATGCCTAATTCTTGACATTAAAGGACCTTATATGTCTGTTTGGGCTGCCAGGCACACTACTTTACAGTGTAAGGACTTCTATGTGTCCTTACTGTCTGTGAAAGAAAAAAGACATTGCTGAAATAGATAGACTGAAAACCTCCAACAATAGCTGGGTGGCACAAGGTTATTTCTGACACAATATCTGTGGAATATTTGACAGATGGGTTTAAATGTATGGTTAAGGTATTCCATAAGAAGTGGTCCCTGAGCAGCGTTTGTGTTAAAGGGTCTGATGGATCACAGTTAGGAAACCACATGATGTAGGCTACTAATGCATAACTGGTTTGCTATGGGGTTGCATGGATTGCACTGTATAGGTGCTTAAGTGTTAAGTGCTTTACTTAACAGGAGTGCAAGACTTCGATGCTGTATCTAATGGGGGGTGATCCCTCCTTAATTATTTATATTATTTTGTTGGTACTGTTCTCTTTGTTGGCTTGTCTTTGCTTTTGTCTGTACTGTTCTGTGTATTTAGTTTTTTGTTAGTGTTTTTGATGCTGTACAGCAGTGATAACCAACTTACAACCCACGGGCCAAATCTGGCCCTGGATAGGGTGCCGCGCGGCCTACCAACCATTTTCTAATTCACAACTGAAATAAATTAATTCACACTTAAATGTAATCAAGGTGCAAGAGTGCATATGCAACAAAACAAGACTGTAAAAAATATCTGGGCTAAGCCCTGAATGTCAACAACACCTAAAAACACCCCTGCATACACCTAGCCTGTGTGGGGCTGCTGCAACTGGATTTGCCTTGTTTATTAATTTTAGCAAATAAATATTATTATTTTTTGTTTATCAACTGAACCCTGGATGTTGCGTATCCCTGCTATACTGCATATAGGGAAGTGCAAAACTATTCGATCCCCCCTATGTTTCTTTAGTGTGTGACATAGGGTGTTTTCACACTTTGTCCTTTTCAGCTTGCTCACTTGCTTGCAAGGACGCAGGTTGAGGGGTAATTTGGTCCACGGAAGATACTGCACGTCTCCAGATCTGGAATGTAGAATACATCCAACAGCAACAGACTAGCACAGACACACTAAGGTTTTCCTCCAATTTTAAGTTAATCAGAAAGCGAGGGGCTTCCTAACCACACTGCAGTGCCACGTCAAAGTAAAAACATATATATATATACATATATAACAACTATATCAAGCTGAAGCTGATCAGAAAGAGAACTGAGTCCCTTTTCTGTTGTTCCACTTTTTGGTGCACTTTAAGAGGACTGAGGTCGGTTTGTTTGAAAAGGACTATTTGTGAAAACACCCATAGTCTTCCTCTTTGATACTGTATGGCCTGAATCCTAGACTTCAATAAAGAAATTGAGAAAACTGCTGGCATTGGTCCATGACATCAGAGCCAGAGCAAGCACTTGTTCTTTCTCATTGTGGAAAAATGTTTTGCTGTGGAGGAGAAACCAATTTCTCCACTGGCAAATACCACACCACAAAGTCATATAGCCATAAAACATGTTTCATGCTTCATGTCTCAAACAACCTTATTCTAATCTAATCCAAAGAATCTAATCCAAAGAACCCACCACTGTAGTATAGTGCACCTTTATGGGTGAATTTTGATGGCAATGATGTGTGTTAATGTTCTCTGTTGTGCTTTCAGGAGCTGAACGACTTGAACAAGTGGGGCCTTAATATCTTTCATGTGGCAGAGTTCTCAAATAACCGACCCCTCAGCTGCATAATGTTTGCCATCTTCCAGGTGAGAGACAAAAACAGACTTCGCTTTAACTCACAGTGGATAATATAGTGTACATCATGTAGCGTGACTTATCTGTGACTGTCTCTGCTGCAGGAAAGAGATCTACTGAAGACCTTTCGGATCCCCATCGATACGTTTGTCACCTATGTGATGACCCTGGAGGACCACTACCATGCCAATGTGGCCTACCACAACAGCCTCCACGCTGCAGATGTCACTCAGTCTACTCATGTACTGCTATCCACACCAGCTCTAGATGTAAGTACCTCTATACGCCTGCCAATACACATCCAACTTCACATAAACAGACATTGACAAATACACAGAATCAACCCAGTATAATTAATAATAATTAAATAATAGAGCTATAGTTGCATAAATGTTTAAGGTCTATTCATCTGAGTTTATTTGATTTACTTACATGAGTATTACTTTTTTGGTTAGTGCTACAATTACTGGGCCAAATCATTTCTTTGTGTTTACCAGGCCCTGTACAAAGGATACAGTGGTCAAAGGCACATTGCAAACAGCAGTTTGACTAACTGCCACCCCCTTTTTCTCTTTAATTTCACAGGCTGTGTTCACTGATTTAGAGATACTAGCTGCGTTATTTGCTGCTGCCATCCACGATGTGGACCATCCTGGAGTGTCCAACCAATTCCTCATAAACACAAGTGAGTTGAAGTGAGATTAAGAGACACACAAACATGTGAAATATGAAAAGAAATGGAAGATGGGGAAAAAAACAAAGGACATCATGATGGCAAGAACAAACAAAAAGCTGCTTTTGTGTAAAAATCTAAATGGTTCAGGCTTGAGTACACCTGCACAACAAAGGGACGAAAGCTATAAAAGACCCAGTATAATGATGACAGGTCTCATGTTTTCCCAACTAAATGTGTCTGATTTCAGAACGACCATGAGGCAGGTAGCTAAGATCCACTATGTAAGAATTAGATGAGGCCACTTTTCTGGGTCAGCTATTCTGATAATGCCTGTCATTCATTGTCTTTCTCCCCAGCAAAGGTTTGTCTTAATTGTTATTTTTAAACTCTTATTTCAAGTATCTATCATGACAGTGTTAATGTACATTAGAACAGTTTTATGTTTCCGTTGCCTCATAATAAAATGCTTCCATCCTCTTAATCATATTATAACTAATCACAATGCTGCACAGCACTGGAAAATTGGTTTTAGGCAACAGTGCTGCACGGACCATTGTGAACTGAGATGTGTGTTGTGATGTGTGTGCTTGAAGTGAAAGAATTTTAAGTATTGACATGTAGAGGCTCTAAACTTGGTCTATGTGGTTATTTTAATGGTATACTATGCAGGATTGTCACTTTCTGTTTGCAAATATGTTAGGGTGCTTTCAGACCTAGAGTTGTCTTGCTTTGGTCCAAATCAGGGACTAATTTTGTAGCACAATCGCATAATTGCCTAGAGTTGGTGCGTGTTCTCACGGCAGCATTTACAAGCAGACCTGATCAAATGAAAGCTGCTCTTGATTAGTCAGAATTTCCATGTGGGAAAAATCCAGGAAGTAAACAAATCATTGAAGAAGAGTACACGTGCAAGATAAATGTGACACTTTCTAATGTCACAATGGAGGGACAACAATGCAGGTTGATTTCAGTGCTGGTCATCGTGGACTATATTGCTGTCATTGTTCATTTTAGTCAAACCAGACAGTTTGAAAACGAGGCGCGGCTCCAACTGTTTTGATGCATTGGATGTGCTGAATGTGCATATTAAGGCAGTACAGGAGGAGGTGCACATTAATAATCCTCCAGGACTGTAACATGCTCATGTTTAACCCAAACAATGTGTCATGTGACTGCAGTTGGTTTGGATCGAGGTCGGAACACGTTCTCACCACAAACCAACCGCACCAGAGTTTGTTTCACCTTGCTATGTCTCTTTTTTTGCGCTGTGTCTCCTGGGGGCCTGCTGGTTATAGTCCGGCACTTGGTCGCTACCTTTTTGTAAAGCCCTCACCTCACCTGAGCGCTGTGGGGGTACACGCTCATAAACTTCCCAAACATAGACAATAAGAGGAATATAAGAAATTAAAGGTGGAGGGCAGAGACTCTGCACCACCACACACTGAGAGTAGGTCATAAGTGATAACTGCGAGGGATTACCTCTGTATGAGTCTGTACATTGTTTTTTAGTTAAATCCTGCATGGTCTATATTTAAATACTTATCATGTCAGTTTTTAAAGTGAATTTTGGCAGTTTTATGTTTCAGATGAATCCTCTTAATCAAAATATAACTAATCATAATGCTGCAGAGCACCAGAAAATACATCTTAGGCAACAACACTGCACAGATCATTGGGATCTGGGATATGTGTTGTGATTTGTGTATTTGAAATGGAAGATCTTCGTATTGAAATGTAGAGACACATAATTTGATCTATGTGGTTATTTAAGTATAATATGTTTTTGAGGGAATCTTAACTGTATAATACTCTCACTTTAGGTGAAATTCTAATGTATAGTCCCGTTTCCACCGAGCAGTACGATACTGTACAGTTCAGTTCAGTACGTTTTTTTTCCCGTTTCCACTGTGAAAAGTTGTGGATGGTACCAGTGGAACCGTTCTGTACCATCCCCATATTTGATCACCCTTCTGATGGGGTACCTAGCACACAGATCTGGTACTAAAAGGTGGAGCTGTGAACACTGCAGTCCTTTGACTGGTCAATAGCGGATGGTGATTCTTGCTCAGGGCTGAGTTGTGGCTGGTTTTGAGGCTCATGTAACCACTGTTGCAACCCAATGCATGAGTTGACGATGTAAATTCATCAGCACACCTCTAATTTCACTTTATATGACATACATTTTTAGTAATAATTGGATCTTTAAGTCTTTATATATATTCATTTCGACCGCATTATGTGAACTGCATATATCTCAGTCCTCGCTCTGAGAAAAAAAAAAGCATTGTGGAGCGTTGTTCCTGTGGGCTCTGGCAACAGTAAACCCCTAAGCTTGCCTCAGAAGGTCTAAATGCACAAACCTAATCTCTCAAGACAGATTCTGCAATTGACATTGTAGAAAAGGAAGAAAAAAAAAAAAGTTGTTTTTTTTTTACTGATGGATTTCCAGATTGGCACAAACCTGCTATTTTAAATATCCCATGGAGAGAGACTCTCACTGCAGCCTGTTTTATTTTGTTCAGAAAATGTCGGCCTGCAGGTTCGATCTGCGTACGATAAACGAGGTGCAGACTTTCATCTGTGTCACCTGTGATAAGGAAATACAGTGAGTGATGGACAGAGCAGTGAGTGACAAAAACCCTGCCCACATTTAAGAGTACTGTTTGCAGTGGAAACGTTGAACGGACCTAGGGTCTAAGTACCATGTTCCTTTTGGTTCTGAGTGTTTGGTGGAAATGGGCCTTTTTTTGCCCTTGGTGCTGCAGTCATCCTCAGTTTCAGTTAAAAAGCACCCTTTTTGCTTGTGGTTCTATTTTTTAAGCACATTATTTTGTTGAGTGTGTAAATTGTGCTTTCAGCTGTTCTAAATGTAGATATTTGACTCTAAAGCTTGATTTGAACTCTGCCTCTTCCTTACATCAACTGAGTGGTTGTATATTTTAGAACACTGCCACCACAGTCTGATTCTAAAATGGTGATTAGCTGATGTGTTGATGGGGGGATGCAAATCACTGTATGTGTTTTTGACTCACTCTGTATGTGTTGCATGGTGCTTCCCTCAGACTCAGAGCTAGCCCTGATGTACAATGATGAGTCTGTGCTGGAGAACCATCACCTAGCTGTGGGCTTCAAGCTGCTTCACGAGGACAACTGTGACATCTTCCAGAACCTCAGCAAGAGGCAGAGACAGAGCCTGAGGAAACTTGTTATTGATATGGTGAGTGTTGACGGCACTCTGATTCTGAAGATTATCCTCGTCTCCTACAGCACTACCTTTCTGTTCTCCATCTCTCTAGTTTTTTCTTCTCTAATGAACTCCTTTATGTTTCTTCCCAGGTTTTGGCAACAGATATGTCGAAACACATGAGTTTGCTGGCAGACCTCAAGACTATGGTGGAAACCAAGAAAGTGACAAGTTCTGGAGTACTGCTGCTTGACCATTACACTGATCGGATACAGGTGAGATCTTTCACTTCATTTACAAGAAACTTCAATCAGCAGCTGAGCCATTTAGCACATGTTGAAGAACTGAGCATTACTGAAGCATGGATCTGATGTATCCAATAAATAAATTCAAGGGTGAATTCACAAAAGCACTGCACGGCTTTTGCAGCTGCTAAACCTGCACAAACAAGGCAAAAAGAAATGTGTAACTCTCAAAGCACTTGCAAAGGGTGAAATGTATCCCTAACTGTGATGCCAAGTAAATAGCAGCACAGATTTAGCAAAAAATTGGCTCCATTCAATGCAAATGAGCCTCATTGCATTAACAGTCTCATTCACAAAGATCAGCACGAACAGACACGCAGTTACAGTGAAATTATTAGCATCTTTAGAAAGCTGGTGGTAACTGAAGCCCACTGACAGACTGGAATATTAATAAATCCTAACTAGTTTCTCTCTGCTATGTTTAAATTCCTTGCTTGAAGTTTTGAGGAATGTCGCTGCATCTCATTGACCAGGACCTGAAGCTCACAGTCTGAAAATTTCATTTGTATTTTTCCCACTGTACTACTTACTGTGTTCTTGGCGTAAAGGCAACATATATATACCCTGCCACATGGGTAATTGTAATCAGACGCAAAAGGCTGCAATGCTTTATGGGCGTGTGTTTGTGCTGTTCTATCAGCGGCATCACATCTTTTCTGAAGTGAGCCTTGAGACAGGCAGATAGCGGTGGCAAGTATTGCATAATTCATGGTGCTATCAGCGGCCACAGTGCGTTCTTTGTGAATTTGCCTGTTAGACTGTTAAAAAAAAAGGGAGTTGTGTTTGAGATGAAGGCTCGGCAGGATGTAAACACTGCTTTGGCTAGAGTTGAAGTGGAGCTTACAGCACAGTGTAGGTGGCTGGACAGAACACCAACTCAGATGAAGACTAGTTGATACTCCTGCATCAAAATATTGCACCCTTGCAAGACGCGGCTCGTGCGTGGGAGATATGTCCTTGTCATAACTTACATGCACCTCCTCAGAATGTCATGGCATGTAGTGACAACACTGTGTACATAGTCTCATGTAGCCAGACCTATCTCCGCAGCATTGTGTCATCATTTTGGTATAGGAGGGAAATGCTCTGGATTGTTGTGTTTCTCTAAACCAGTCACAAGCATCTTGGGTGGTGCTAATGAATGTAGCGGATGGGGAGGAGAATGCTGGCTGAAATAGCTGCCCATTGGCATGTGTATACCCACAGTCTACATCCAGTGAGTCAGACGACTGTGTACATGGACACCACAAGAACTTGTCTGTCTGGGCTTTTTTGTATTTTCTCCAACCCATGACCACTAATGGGAACATTAATAGATAGTTAAGGCAACACATAGCAGGAGGTAGAGCCACAGGATGTGCTGCTGATCCACAAGTAGAGGATTTGGTTATCAAAGACTATGCTTAAAGGCAGAATGTATAGACTCATAATCCCTCTCAATCATCCTGCACCTGCCTGTATTCATTTTCCTGTGTTCTGGACGTTTCTGTGTGTCAACCCTTGGGCAGTGGTGTGTAGACCCCTACTCAACAAATGCCTGCATGGTGTAAGGTCAGGACTCTTTAAAAATGTAGCGACCAGGTGCCAGATCATAAGCATGCATCTAAGAGGAGCTGTTGAGCCGGGTAGGATGGGCAAACATTAAATGTTGTGTTTACAAATCACAGCTGACAAATCCTGCTCATCCTGCCTTTAAGTACTTGATGGATGAAGTAGGTGTCACTTTGTTTTGTCAATGAAGACAGAGAGATGTTGCGTGGGGTAATATTTTGCAGAAAGCAAGAGCTGCTCAGTATTATCTAAACTGTGTTTGATGGACTGGATGATGTCAGCCAGGCATGTAGAAATATATTTGACCTGAGTGTCGAAAATTTGAATAAGAGGTTCATGAAGACGGCCATGGAAAGGTAACATGCTCAGAGACGCAGAGACAGGAAGGAGTGCAGCGTTGGTTCAGTATGCCAGTTTGAAACCTGAGTGATTGAGGTCCAACAAGTGTTTCTATAGGAAATCTTTGATTCAGGAGTTTTGGAAATTAATTAGAAAAACAACACTAGTCTGTAGTTGTTGGCTGTACATAGGTGATGAGTTCATCATTAGCATTGGAGAAATTAGGTAACTTCAAAGTACACAGCCAGATGTGGTTGCTAAAACCACCTGAAAATAAGTTTCTGCACCTTTTTGCAGGGAAAGGACAGAACAAAGTTAAAGTCCCCATAAAACAAAATTCATTTCCTCAGTTTTTTCATTTCCAAAACAATGTGTTGGAGGTCTTATTCATTCAGCTCTCCCTCGTCCTCCTCCTCCTGACTTAACTTTGAGGGAGGCGTGTGTGGTCAGTCCGCTCAGCAGCTGACTTAGCTGTAGCTCTGTATTGTGCTCACCTGCCCACTTTTAAACGGTCCAATCAAATGCAAAGAATTTGATTTGAAATCCCTGTAGGAACTGTTGCTGCATGCACATGCTCATTGGATAGTCGCATCTCTGAGTTGGGAGGTTGTTCTGCCAACTGTGGTGTGTTCATGAGCTTGTAAGTTGTGATATGGAAAAAAAAAGGATGCTACAATAAAGATGTTTTGTATTTCATTGCTTAGAGCGTTTAACATCTCAGTGAAGATTCATGTTGCTATCTCATTTTGCTGAAACAGTCTGAAGCTTCATATTACAAAGTAATTTTGTCCCAGACTTGTTGCATCCCCTCAAACTTAAAATATTGCTCTACCTGACCTGTTATCAGTGTTCATGCTAATAAACATCCATTCATTCATTTTCCGTAACCACTTATCCTGTTAGGGGTGGCGGGGGGGCTGGAGCCTGTCCCAGCTGACATTGGGCGAGAGGTGCAGTACACGCTGGACAAGTCACCAGACTATCACAGGACTGACACATAGAGACAACCATTCATGCTGAATTTAGAGTCCCCAATTAACCTAACCTGCGTGTCTTTGGATTGTGGGAGGAAACCAGCGTACCTGGAGAAAACCCACACCCTGGGTATGAGCCAGGAACTCTCTTGCTGTGAGGCGTCAATGCTAACCACTGCGCCACTGCGCTAATAAACAACTTTTCTAAATAATCTAGCTCACTGTCCGCCATGTTCCCGGGTAACAGAAAAAAATACATCTGTTTGGGAGTACTGATCATACGACTGGATAAATGAGACTTTTTGCTGTTGTTCAATGTGGACCCTGATTACTTTATTCATAAAGAATATTTCCTTTTTTTAAATGCTGTTTTTACCAGAGACATGCCAAATTCAAAGTAACAGGCGGCAAGTTATTTGTATACACATGATCATTTTGCAGGTGAAGTGTTCCTTTAAAGGCAGATGACTTCCTTGCATTCTGAGTTCAGTCTTAATAACTTTGCATAATAGTGTGTTACATGTGACCGTGTGTTTGTGCAGGTGTTGAGGAACATGGTGCACTGTGCCGACCTGAGCAATCCAACAAAACCCCTGGCCGTGTATCGACAATGGACGGAGAGAATCATGGAGGAGTTCTTCAGGCAGGGAGATAAGGAGAGAGAGCGAGGGATGGAGATCAGCCCCATGTGCGACAAACACACTGCATCCGTGGAAAAAAGCCAGGTAAATGATCGGCTATGGAATATACACACACACGTGTGAATATGATTCTGTGCACAACTGGATAAGTGTTAATGCTGTAGGCGTGGTGATAACCACAGTGCAGAGAGCGATCTGTCGTCTCTGATCACAGCAGTCGTCCTCGTACATTTTTAATGCTGATTCGTAGGGAGTGAAGTGACACCACTGTGATTTATATGATGTCAGTCATACTCTTTTTTTTCTGGGTGCAGGTGGGCTTTATCGACTACATTGTTCACCCACTGTGGGAGACATGGGGCGACCTTGTGCACCCTGATGCCCAGGACATCTTGGACACTCTGGAGGACAACAGGGACTGGTATCAGAGCACTATCCCACAAAGCCCCTCGCCACCTCCCGTGTGTCAGGATAAGGAACTCAACGCCTGCATTGACAAGTTTCAGTTTGAGCTCACCCTCGAAGACAGCTCTCAGGCAGAGGAGGGAGACGAGGGAGACAAGCCTACGCCAAACCATGTGGCAAGGGACTGCAGTCAGGGGGAGGAGGAGGAGGAGGAGGGTAAAAAAGAGGAAGACATAATGGCAGAGGAGGAAAACGAGGACATAATAGAAGAGGAGGACGAGGTAGCGATGGAGGAGGAAGAGGTGGAGGAGGAGCTGAAAGCTCACTTGGAGGTGAGATCCGAAAAGGAGAGACTTTCTGACACAAGTCCTGTAGAGGAAGAGGAGGATTCTTCTTCACAAGCTGAAGATACATGAGTTCCGCTCCTGTATCTCACTCCTCACTTGCACACATTATCTTGTTCATCCTTTCAATGGCCAAACCAAGAACAAATAAGACTGCAATGACAATACAGACCTTTAAATATATTTTTCAAAAAGGGAATAAATTAAAATCGCTTACAGAGAAGGTAATTACACAGCAACTGTAGATTTGGAGTGGTCATAAGTCCTCCGACTGATTTCACAACGAACTTTAGACTGAGAGGAATCAAGGAGAGCATTAACGACGGGCAACTGAAGACAGCGTAGCACTCTGGGACTGGAATGCACACACACAAACGCACATAAAGTGACACACATCGTAGGAGCAAGTCATGTAGAATACACCAATTCAGTGTGTGTACGTGCATGCGCCAGCCATGCAGTATAATTGGAGCGAACCCCCCCCTCCTTTCTTGCAAACACGCACACTTGACTGTATGTTTGTATGTGTGCATTTACATGAGGGACACTGATCAGTAATGAATCTCTTTGGAAAAAGCCATCTCTTAATGGAGTATTAACTAGTCAGTCAGTATTAGTAATTCATGTTCGTTAGAACCTCAACAGAAACTGTTCTCCTCAGAAAAGCTACACATCTGAGTGACTTTTTTTTTTCCATTTCTGTCGGAAAGAAAAATAAGAACATCCACAGAGTTGGAGGAGGAGAGAGGAAGATACCGGAAGGAAAAAGAAGATGCTGCGACGAAGGGGCCGCCGGGTCCCATACCCCTTTTCCCTTTACGAGGAGAGTGCTACTGGTGCAAGATGGCTCTGTGCCTTTCTGAAACACCAGCTTCCTGAATGGAGCTGTCGTGAAGCAATGCATTGTGGGACAGGAGTGTCTGATTTTGTTATCATTTTTTGATTGTCTCTTGTTGAAGATCTCTCTTTACTGTTCATGGTATTGTGGTGTGTATCTCACACGTACAGTTTCTGTGGTGATATGTTTTTGAGCTGTAAGTCTTCCTTTTGTTGCTCTTCTGGTAATATAATAACTCAGAACTCTAGATGCAGAGCAATCACTACCACCACCACCACAACCGCCAGTGGACTCTTTCCAGCTTATGGTTTTTTCTTATTAGAATGCTTTTTTTAAACTTTCTGAGAATAAGCCATGTGATGCTTTGAAGCATAAGTTTTGCCTATTTTCTATTTAACAGTTGCTAAATACGTTGAAGGGATACAGAATTATTTCATCAGCAGAACAAATTTCCACTCGCCATCTCACACCCACTTGCACTGTGTGGTTACGTCTCCTCATACACAAATGATTCTCACCAAAGTAAAGGATGAGAAGCTTCAGTGGGTGAAGTGATTTAAAGGAACACGGATGAATAAGAAAATCAGGGAGGCAGAATGTCAGGGGAAAGAAGCGTGACTTGGCCAAAAGGTGGTCTGGCAGTCCCTAATCATCCTTGTTATGTTTGATGCTTTTTTGCCTTAATGTCTGATGCAGGATACATACCTGCCAGTATGTAGATTTATAAGATATATAATAGATATCCTAGTATATTTATATCACGTCTGTATGCTTATTTCTGTGAGTATCAGTGTGTCTTTACACAATGTATCCAGCATTGCATTCGGAGGGGAAAGGGAAACATTGCTGCCAATTAGCTGTTATGTTGTTGCTGTGCTCGGACCAACATAAAGAATGTTTTTTTAATCAGGAGGGTAAAATGACTATCTCACTGATACCTGGGGGCATGCAGGAGGAATGAGAAATGGGAGTTAAGATTGTGTGGGCGGTGAGAATGAATAAGGGTGTCCTTTGTTTGAATCGGACCAGATATTGATTTGTTGTCATGATGGAGTTGACGCGTGCATGTGTTTGTTTGCGTGGCTAATTGTGTGGTCATGAGTAAGCGAGTGAGTAACAGAAAAGAGAGGGCAGGATGCTGAAGATGTTGTCATATGTGTCATTGTTCCCTCACTGGCATCGCCACATGTTGTTGAATGATGTTAAGGATTCGATCAGCACAGCTTAAATAGGTCACAGTTTGTTTAGGTGTTTGTTTTTCACAGGGTAAAAAAAAATAACAATAATAATAATAATAATAAAAGAACATGAGTGTGGTTCTTTTGAAGGGTAAGAGCAAGTTTCTGCAGGTCAGTAACTGAGCTTATCTGAAGACACCACAGCTCGGTGCAACAGAAGCCTGTGTGTTTGACCTGCTCCGTCGCACGATGGAGCAGAGCTGCCGGGCCACCACACAGGCTTTCATCTTGTCGATGGGAATCCAGGATTACTATTGCAGTTACTCACATAAAAAGATTCCCATATGCATCGGCCTTTTACTTTAAAGATGTTGCTTTGTTTTTGTGGCTTCTTGTTATGTCATAAGCTATAAAAACATTAATATTTAATTGCCATACAAACACGATACTGTAGCAATTGTTTCTTATTAAGGAAATTATTCAATTGATTGATTGCTGCCATTCTTTTTAAATGATGAAAAGAAAACCACGGGAAGTGTTTTCTTTGAACAGTTTGTGTACAGTTTATTTTTATATCATTCTGGTGGATGGTCTGGAAAATGAATCACGTGTTGATGATATAGCTATAAGCATTACCATTCTTGTATATAATGTAATATTGGATTGTAAATTATAAATTTATCCAAGTCATAATGATTGACAAATAACCACTTATGGTTGTTAAGTGAACCACTAAAGCACTGCAGGCCATATCCTCACCTTTTTCATTCTCTGGTTATGTTTTCACTCACTTGTGCTAACATGTTTTTTAACTGTCCACATTTATTGTTAAAAAAATCAAATTTGTACCAGCACTTTATTTCGTCAGGTTTCTGAGCAGACAGTGTGTTTCAGGTAGTGTACAATCCGTGCTGGTGGTTTGGTCATTGGCGGTCACCTGTTGATTAAATTCCATTTGGGCCAAATCACAAACCGTCATCGTGCAGTCGTCAATGTTAACCCCTTTTCTAGAGGCATAATCAAACAAAGAAGTCATTCTCTATTAATAGTCCGTGTGAGATTGAAGTAATTTGACCGAAAAGTCAAATGTAGGCTGATGATGTCACAATGGATGTGACACGATCAAAGGAAATAAATGTGTCCTTATCAAACGTGGCCATTTATAGTCCTATCACCACCTCTATTTCTTAGTAACTTTAATCACTAGCCTGATAGCCTAAATGTCCGTCCAGTGGTGGCCTAACTAGCTGGTTGCTGTCAGGTTATTTTGTCGCAGACTGACTCCCTCTGTGAATAATACTCTGGGCTTTAATTCATGTGTTTGTTCACAAGTAAGAAAGATTATTCAAGGGGAAAAAAACAACATGAAATGATTGTAATATTTGTAAATGATCTTGCTGTAATGTGTAAAATGTGTCCAAGTTATTTTTTATTATATTATTTTTATGAAAGTTTTTCCTCTTAACAGAGCTGAGGTGTCATTTTGTGAATAAATGCATTTAATAAGCAAACATCTATATATAAAACAATATTATAGTATATCAGTATATTTTTCTTTTATTTCACTGTTCGGTACTGTAAAGTGTGTTAAAAATACAAATAAAGTAAGATTTTTATATTAAATGCAACACCATTGTCATGTTCGCTGTCATTACAGTTTCATTGTATGTTCGTCCCGTTTGGTGGTTTGTCACCAATTTAAGTGTCAGCATTTCACATGCTGGGTTGTCCATCTTGTCCCAATGTCTTCAAATTTGGCACAAACGTGTACTTTGACTTAGTGATAAGGTGGTCATAGGTTAAAGGGCAAGGTCACTGCGATGTCACCCAGTGGTTTGTGGACTGCCATTTTGAAGCGTCAAGTTCGGCATTTCGGCCGTCCCCATCTTGGTTTTTTTTGGAGCCAGAAGTGACTTTATTTGGATCAGAGGGTAGAACTGTGGAGGAGCGAGGGGTGGATCTGACTCACAGAGTGCAACATCGCACAGTAACCCTGTCACTCAAGCTGCCCTGCCCTTAAAGATACATAACATTGGGCTTTAATATAATGTAAATGGGTGAGATATAAAAAAAAAATTGCCCCCTGTCCAGTTGTCATTTTAACTGCAGTTTTTGGCACTCCCTCATTGGCTTCACCTCCAGCCTCGGTGGTTGCTGCTTGGTCAAAGGTCAAGGTCAATGTGACTTTGCAATCGTCTCATTCTCGTAAAAGCAATATCTCTAGAAACGCCTTGAGATCATTTCTTCAAATTTGGCACAAACGTTCACTCGGACCCAACAATGAACTGACTAGATCAGATTAGGTCAAGGTCACTGTGACCTCACAAAACACGTTTTTGGCCATAATTCAAGAATTCTCACACCAATTACGACAACTTTTTACACAAATGTCTAAATGTCTAAAGGTCAAAAGTCAACTTTACTGTGACATCATAATGTTCTGCATAAAACACTTTTCTGGCCATTGCTTAACATCATATCTTAATAACAGGAGGGGAGACATTTGGTCTGATACTGAACTGGTGATTCTAATTTTGGGTGCCCACCTTGAAACTGTGCTGATTGCATGAATCTTTATTAATATATGACACAATGGGCTAGAAGCGTAACCTTATTTTTATCTACAGCAAGTCCAGAAAGACCTAGGTGTTGCAGCCACCTTCCCTTGATTTTTCAAGACATTTGTACTATTTTTAAGATACATTTAAATGATAGTGCAGTTTTAAAATAATATTTGTACAGTTGAACGTTACTTACTTGTTAGTTTTTTCGCTGATATTGAATATGGTGTAAGGATGGCAGTATACAGTATACAAACAGTGATGACTACCTGCACCTGTCTGGCATGAGATGGCTGCATCCTCCCCAGAATCCTCTCCTTCAGACGGGTGTCACGGCTCTCCACCAATCACAGGGGCTAAACAAAGCGTCGTCCAATCAGAGCGAAACAAGACGGTGCGGGTGGGGATACACGCATGCGCTTTGACATTACGGAACTGGACGGAGTTTTGACCGGTAATGATTAGCTGTTAGCTTGTTTTAAGAAAAAATAAATTAAAGTTGTCTTTGTCTTTATCCACTCTTTTAACTGTATCTGTTAGAGGTATTGTGATGGTATTGTCACGGCATACGTAGTCTCGGTGTTTTTTATTTATGTATTCGTTTAGGGGTTGCTTTTAGCGAAAGCTTTAGCTAATTGCGCTAGTTAGCATTGATTTGTTAGCTGTCGGCTAACTAATCAGAAGTCGTTGTGTACCGTCGAAATACGTGAAAACAAGCGTCGATACTTGATGTAGCTTTGTCGCTTTTGTATTGTACACGATTATCGGTTGTTACAGAGTGCTTCCTGTATTACTCTGTAGGCTGTGCGTGATTAAGGCGGTTCCAGTGCATCGTAATCTATCTGTATCCGGACCCAGTGTGGAGCAATCATGATGCCTTGTCAGTACCTGCTGCTGTTGCTGAGCGTGGGAGTCTCAGCGGTAGAGGTCCAACGCCCTCGCGGTGTCCCCTTGTCAAGTAAGCATAGTGTTACTTTACCTTGTAAGTAGTCTCTTTGACTTAACCTCATAACTTTGTCTTTATTTGCTCTTGCACAGTTTGCGTTTTCACCTCTGCTTTTATGCTAGCAGTGTAGTCCTCTTATTTATTCTTATTTTAATTGATCACTTCTCTATTTATGTCTACTTATTTCTATGTTTGTGCTGCGACACCTGACCTACCTCTGGGGATCGATTATAGCTTATCTTATCTTAACATACATTTAAATATTCAAATTAGAATAGACTGAAGTGTAAGAAGATAAACAATATATACAGTTTATCTTATATACATATATGTATACTTGGAGAGACTTTAAAAGCTGTCATGGCACTGACCTGTTTTTTCTGTTCAATCTCTAAAGAGCGGCAGTTCTATGAAGAGGGCAAACCTTTTACTTGCCTGGATGGCTCCCACACTATTTCCTTTGACAGAGTGAATGACGATTACTGTGACTGCCAGGACGGCTCTGATGAGCCAGGTGCGTTTATCCTGCATGCTGAAAATTCTCACAGTGACTCTCACAATGCCAGGTCTTGACGATATCAAGCAGCGGATTTTATATCTGACATCACAATTATTTGCAGGCACTGCCGCTTGTCCCAATGGCAGCTTCCACTGCACCAATGCAGGTTACCGATCAGGCTTCATCCCATCGTCTCGCATCAATGACGGAATCTGTGGTAAGAGTTTTAAACGGTGCTGACTATCTCTTTTCAGGTGTGTTGTACAGTTAGGATGTTATTTAATGTCTGTGTCTTTTGTACAGACTGCTGTGACACAACAGATGAGTACAATAGTGGTGCTGCCTGTCAGAACACCTGCAGGTGGGAATGTTTTTGGGTTATAACACTAATAACTTGTGCATGCCTCACAGTCCAAACCTGATTTCCCCAGTGAAAGATGAAAGAAGATGTTAAATGTTTTGTTTTGTTGAGTATGTCATGTGTTATTTGCAGGGAGATGGGGCGCAAAGAGAGGGAGAGCCTGCAGAAGATGGCAGAGATCGCTAAGGAGGGTTTTCAGCAGAAATTGCAACTTATCCAAGAGGCCAAGAGAGGCCTTGAGGATAAGAAGGTGTGAATAACGAGATAACCTTTGGTATTTGCTGGAATGATAATCAAGATCCAGAGCAATGAAACATGGATTATCGCAGTATCAGATTTGTTGTTATACAGAAACACTGTATAAAACAGTAGAGACGTTTAAAGGTGTCAACACAATCATTGTATATCTAGTTATGCCACCAATCTTTTGCTAACTATACACAGAAAAATAAAAGCAGTAGTTTGAGTAACCTAATGTTAAGCACACCCCACTCACTCACTCAGAATAGGCCTGGTTCACATCCAGAAAATAGATGCTGGCCATCTAGTCTCTTGTGAAACACAAACAAACAATTCAGCTAATTTTAGAGTAACAAAAGATGCCAAGTCTTCCAAGTTGTTGGTGAGTTTATTTGTGGCACACTGTTGTTTATCCTCCATGTTCCCTTTTGGATGATATCACAGTTGTTTTTTAGGTGACGTGTTCTTGTGGTTGCAGAGATGTAATGACAGTGTTTCATAAATTTAGTGGTGTTCCATATATATGTCTGTATTGTGTAGATTGCTTAATTAAAAAAAATTGTCTCAACAGGCCAAACTTGCAGAAGTCCAGACCAGTAAGAAAGAACTTGAAGATAAGGTGGAGGCTCTGAGAACTGTAAAGGAGACTGCAGAGCAGCCAGAGAAAGAAGCCAAAGAGCGCCATCTGAAGGCCTGGGAAGGTAAATTAGAATGTGAAAGCATATCACCATCTACTGTTTTTTACAGAGCATCACATTACAGATAGTATGGACAGTTTTATTGATATTTTTTTAGCTTGACCAGTGGTTCTCAAACTGTATGGTGGGGCCCCCTGGGGGGGCATAGAGCCACTGCAGGTGAGGCGTGGATGACCAGGGATAAAGCATGGAGTGACAGCTGAGTGAATATGATTTAAGTAGGAAAAATAAAAAAACAAGAGTTTGCTGCTGGTACCATGGTGACTAATATTTCACCAAACTTCAAGATGATTCCTCTATATTAGAAGCCTGAGTTTCCTTGATACCATTTACCAGCACACTAGTAGCACTGTCAAAAAGTGTGTGTATGTGATCAGAATCTCGAATGACTCAAAAATGTAATTTCTGATTCAGAACAAAAGGCTGTTCTCCAAATGGAGAAGGACAAGGCTAGAATGGCTGAGGTGTTTCTTGAACTGGATGACGATGCAGATGGCTTGTGAGTATCAGCACCCTCCAGATTTATTAGCACCCATAATGAGGGAAGGCCGTGTTGTAAAGCTTATCAGAGACAGCTTTAAGAGCAAAGTCAAGTCAAGTAGTGCAGAGAAGAAATACAGCATTTGTAAATCTGGAGCAATATTTATTTTAAGTTGTCTTGTTGCTCTGTATGTTATTTATTGTATATTCAAAGTGCTGCCACACAGCAGACTTAAAGGTTCAGTGTGCAGGTTTAGACCTCCTCCTTATGTAGGTACAAACAGCTCATTCTAAGGTAACTAAAATACAGTGTGTCCTAATTTAGGTGATTATACATTAATGCACAGGTATGAATATTATGTATAGTTTCTGCCAGTAGATGTCCCTAAATCCTACAAACTGGACCATTAAAACTTGATGGCACGCTATAGAGACCACAATTTTTTTCTGAACAAATGTGTCTGAGAATGGATTCTTAACAGACTGTATGTTCATGCCTTTCATGTGTACATTTTGGCTGATCATTAATATGATTGTAATTCAGTGTTACTGTAGTTGGCCTTGTTGTTACTACGACTCAGTGAATGATTTACTGGTGTGTTTGTTTCAGTGTCTCAGTGGCTGAGCTTCTGTCCCACTCGGAGCTCGACCCAGATTCAGATGCTTCATTCACAGAAGCAGAGGCTCTGGTAAATTATATTTTTAAGTGTTCCTGATGATGAAAGGGATGTTATCAATAAATATAAGTATTTCAAAAATGGTTGCACATCTGAAGGGGCTGAACATATCAAAATGTGAATATTGTCTCTGGTTTGTGTAGGGACTGTTGGGAGGAGTAGAAAAAGTGGACACCGTAGCATTTGAGTCTGTTTGGAATAACATCAAAGACAAGTACATATCAGAGGTAAGAACATGATTATTCCTCCAGCAAGCTTGGTGTGTGAAAGCCTCGACTCGTCTAAATTGCAGCTTTCTTGGCATCAGGCCAGTGCAGACACTCCAGCACCAGTGGAGACTCCACAGGAGGAGATCAGGGAGCCAGTCTCTGACAATGACTCCGAGCCGTACCCTGAAGATGACATCCCAGATGAAGAAGAGGACGACGATGAAGAGGACGAAGATGATGACCAAGATGAAGACTATAAGGTAAGCCCACTGAGTTTAAAACCTCTCCTGGATGGCACTCAAGTTTATGTTAGTGAGTCATTTTTTTTCTCTGTGTTTGATATGTAGAGCCCTCCTACAATGCAGACCCAAGAAAAGAAGGATGACGATGATGAGGGGACTATGCCACCCTACGACGAAGAAACGCAGGGCCTCATTGATGGTAAGTGTGTGTATAAAAGTGAGTGACTCAGCCAGTCCTCGGCTATGATTAAATGAGTCACGCTGTGAAATACTAAGAGGAAAAAAGCACAGATGTGACTGCTTACCTTTTTAGTTTGAATTTTAATGTGCTCACTTGAAACTCATCAGTCTTTCTGGTAGTGCAAATAAATAGTTAATCAGACGGACAATGTGATTTATTTAACAGATGTGTTGCTTTTAAATGACAGAAATCTCTCATCAAAAACATCAACAGGAGGGCATGAGTGGCTCACACTTTTTGTATATGTGTGTACATATGCTTACATGTATGTATGGGTTTGAACCAAACTTAGTTAAAGGGTGTATTCAAATTTTGGCATCTGATTTCCAGCTGCTCAGAAAGCCAGGGATGCATTCGATGAAGCTGAGAGATCTCTCCGGGAAGTTGATGATCAGACCAAGTAAGTACTAAGAATATCAAGGCGTCTTTGCCAATAATCCAATCAGTGTTTGTTACCACAGCCGCAACTTCCAACAGCTGCAGTGGATTATTTTGTTGCACAATCAGTGTGTTGTTAGTAACAAGAAAGATAACATTTTGGATTTGTTTTATTTTTTGTCTGCAGGAACCTTGAAAAGGAAATCTCCTTTGACTTTGGACCCAATGCTGAGTTTGCCTACCTCTACAGCCAGTGTTATGAATTGACCACTAGCGAGTATGTGCACACTCAGACTTCAAAAAATGTATGACTTGTGTTGTTTAATTATTCTGTGTGTCTGATGTGCAAGCAAAAGGCACACTGGTTGCTGCTCACTGTACTTATTTCTTCTTATTCTCCATCTTCCGTATTTTTTATTTTTTTTTGCCATGCCTACTAAACCTACTACTACCACTACTCCTGCTACTACTACCTCAAATACAGAAATGATGGGAGTATTTAACGATTGACAGCTCCTGTATATAATGTATGGAAACATTATATACTCATAGTAAAAGCTATTTCTTCATTCTGACTCAGTATTTGAGTTGAGAGAGTATTTTGGATGAAGATCACCCATGGTGGTTCACATACGCCTGGATAAATAGTACATTCAGCGTCTGGCTACTTAGACCGCTAACTCCCAGTGTAATATCCATGCTGGGTCCTCTCATGAAACCGTTTTTAATGTCAGCTGTTTCGTCCTCTCCTTGCAAGACTTGTCAAACAGCAGATCCAAGGTAGCTCAGCACAGCTGTAAAGGCTGATTTATGGTTGGCCGCTTGACACTTTCGATGAGTGTTGCCCGAGAGAAATTAAACAGTCGCGCACTATTTTCAATTTATGCTTCAGCTAAAGGTTTTGAGTTGTCTCCATAGCAACGAGAGACACCCCCCCTTCCTTCCCTCCCTGTGTTTTTACGATCCGAATCTATTTCCGTCGCGTTTAGTGAAGCCTAATCTGCACAGACAGCTGTTTAAATCACACAGATGTCCTGCTGTGTATGTGTTTTTCATTTATTAACCATATCTACATTGACTGATCAGCTCCCAGTCTGTCTGTGAGCTGCAGATTCCCCTCACTCTCTATGGTGGGCTGGGAAATAAAATCAATAAATACAAACACAGTTGATTTCTTACCACGGTACCGCCATGAAAAATTATTTAGGTTAAGTAATTGTCTGCAGTCAGTCAGCCTGGTAAAGGCAGCTTGACTGGCCGCTGTGGATTGAAAACTATTATCTACATGGTGATAATAGTAACACTACCAATGAAATTGCGCGACAAAATTTGACATTGTCTGCAACATAAAATTCTCCAGGTGTGTAACATGAAAGAAAAATATCGTGCAACACTTTTTTCAGTCAGAAATATGTCACTTCTGCTGGGCGACACACATCAAAAGTGCAGAGCGCCCTACCATAAATTAGGCTTTAGTCAACCCAGGTCTTACTAATGGTACTAATATGTACTTACTGTATATTCCTGTTTTGACAATGGCCTTTGCTCAAGCACTGTATTTTCTCTGTCTTACTGACCCACACGCATGTGTCCTTAGTACTTGTAATAATAGTATTGGGATGCAAACAAATATCAGGCGCACAGTCAAAATATTCTCGAGAAATAATCTAGTTTGTTGTAAGTTCCTTCTTCTGAAGGACTAAGTTCATCTTTTGCTTTCAGGTATATCTACAGACTCTGTCCGTTCAACAGAGTTTCCCAGAAACCCAAGTATGGTGGATCAGAAACTAACCTCGGGTGAGAGAATATAAATGTTGTTTTCTTACAATTTTGTATTATATGCTGTTATTTTATACACACTTGACTTGTCCCATGCTTTTCATCACTTGCGCTCCACAGAACATGGGGACAGTGGGCAGGTCCTGAGGATAACATCTACTCTGTGATGAAGTATGAACATGGAACAGGGTGCTGGCAAGGCCCTAACAGATCTACCACGGTGAGTTTCAGGCAGTTAGCCCCGACTTGATCTGTTTGTACTCCTGGTTTTTCACTCCTTTAATGTTTCTCATCGGACAAAGCACAGAAAAAAGATATCCTTTTTCTTTCAGATTAAGTTAACATGCGGAAAGGAGACAGTTGTGACATCTACCTCAGAGCCCAGTCGCTGCGAGTACCTAATGGAGTTTACCAGCCCTGCTGTCTGCCAGGAGCCTCAAAGCCTGGATGAAGCGCTTGATAGGCACGAAGAGCTCTAGATCCACTTTAATTGTGAGTAGTTCTAACTTGTCTGTGTTTGTTTTTAAAATCTTTATAATTAATTGAGACAATCTCACGCTGTTATGTGTGAGGGCACATACAGTATGGTCTGCAGCAGGCCACATCTTTTCCCCTGTAGGGTCTTAAATTGGTCCTACAATTGGGCCAAGACTGTGTACAACAGTCTGTTTTTTTAACAGAAAATCTACTGCACCTACAGTGAACAACTGATCACCATTTCTAAATGGTGTAGACACCTTCAAATGCATGTGGAGAGTTAGCGTTGCAGCATTTTCAGGCAAAGGAAATCCCCTGTTCAGTTACAGCTTCCCTTTAGAAGAACAGCAAGACAGGAACAAGAGCAAGGTAATGGCAACTTTATTTGAGTTCATGGCAGTTGTTAAATTGATAGAGGACTAAGAGTAAATGAATGATAAGTATTTATTCA
This sequence comes from Epinephelus awoara, assembly GCA_035609425.1. NCBI lineage: Eukaryota > Metazoa > Chordata > Actinopteri > Perciformes > Serranidae > Epinephelus > Epinephelus awoara. The sequence goes on along the minus strand of CM069311.1, from coordinate 18,007,243 downwards.
TTTAGTATATGGGTGAAAGCTGTTCCTTTGGATAAACTGGAGGAACAACATTGTCATGTATTCTCTTACTGGTACAGTACTGCATCCACCCTTAACTGCAGACATCTTAACCTAAGACATCTTTAGAGGTTTGTGACAGTTCAGCCATTTGCAGCTCATGACATTTTCACTAAAGATGTCTGTAAAATTAATTTAAATGCAAAGAATTTCGTACTACATATTGTCACAGCATGCTATATGTTGCGCATCTCTGTTATAGCACTGTTACCGTTGCTGTAGACAGTTTATATTGGTATCATATTGTGAGCTGTCCTGCTTGGCCCAAGCTGCAGCTATCATTTTTCCAATCCACTTTAGATGTAACCTTGCCCACTTTTGCATAAGGAATGGTCTGATAATTGGCTGCCAGCTTACTGCTAGCAAGCGTTAGTGACAGAGCTAGCTAACTAGCCAACCCTTGAATGCACCCCACGGTCCCTCCACCTTACTCCTTGCTGCTCGAAGACTACAAAGCCAGATGGTTTGCTTGTCCGGCATTGAGTTTCTTTTCCCTAGGATGGTGAAGGCTTGACTTGCCCTTCTTTGCCTCTGACTGGCTTACCCTGATATTCTTACCAATGAAGGCAACAAGCAGTGAACCGGCAGGGAGTCAGGGTGTCATCTCGTCCCTGGAGGTCCATTTCAGTGGAATGTGACGGGTATAGTAGCTTGGAAACTTGGGTAGTTAAAGGGAAACCGCTGATTTTCAACCACCTCTGTGTCATTGTAGTGTGGGCAGTGTGTGTGGTGGAGTTCCACTGAACTTCTGTAGCAGATGAGCAGGGAACCTCGGGCTCTAGTGGCACGGGAGGAACAAAACGAAAACTTTTCATCTGCACACAGTGCACATACTGCGATGACAGAGCTGGTTGAAAGTTAGCAAAATTTCACTTCAACAGCTGAACCAAGTAGAATTCAGCCAGCCACTGTTTGTAAAAACAGGCAAACACAGGGGAGACATACAAGTGTGATCAAGACAGTTACATAAAGGAGGTAGAGAGGCATCGAAATCCAACGTCCTGCTTCTAAGGAGAGGGATGAGAGAGGTTAGAGTTCCTCAATGTTTTTGGCAAGGGTGGTGTTCACAGCCACTGATGGAGTCAAGCTGTGCTTTTTCACAAGGCGTCCAGCTATAAGACACCTCTCTGAGCCAGTAGCCAACTTCCTGTTTGCCACAGCAGTAGGCTGGCAGCCAGTCATCGGGCCTTGATGTCTGGCAGCTAGCTTTCGTGATGCAGAGGTGGGCGTGGTGTCATCTAAAGTGGGTTGGAAAAATGATAGAATCACTTCGGCCTGATGCTGCACAGAGTGAATAGATATCAGGTGTAGCATCCCTTGAAATAACCACGGATCATAATAGGCTACTGTAACTTAAACTTAAATGGGTTTGGTGTTTTAAACTCAGAGTCTAGATTATTATAGTAGTTGTGACTGGTGGTGTTATTGTAGACAGGGTCCCACACTGAGCTGAGCTTTGTGATAATGATGTAGTGGATGACTTTTGGTCTGTTTAAGCAATTGTGGAGATGAGAGGGCCTGAGACAACAGAATTAGGTTTTTTTAATGTGTCATGGACCTAAATAATCATCTAATCCCAAATGTGCTGACTCAAAGATAACACAGGAAGTGGATACATCACTGGTGTAAATGCACAGTCATTGGAAAAAAACCCTCCAGGGACTAATTGCAACTGAATTGCCCTTCCCTATAGGAAGTCATGACTTAAGCTAACAAGCCACTGAAGTGAATGTGTTTGCGCTCACTCTTGCAGGTTGTTCGTGAGGGACCACAGTCACTGCAGCAACATGAAGTTGCCATGCTGTGAGCAGCACCACCTTGGCGCCAATTAATATTTGAGAGTAAACGATGGAAATTCCAATGAGTAGTTACCTTGTCTACACATCCAGCTTCCACTGTACCTGTTGTGTTGTTTCTCTGATTTGTGTCAAATGTAGTCATTCCATTGATTTCAAATAAAGTACATTTTATCATGTTACAAACTTGTGTCTGTTTTTCAACTCCAGATAAAACTCATTTATCTTATGATTTAACTGTAAGTAATTACTGGTGGCTTCCGAATAAGGTGCATGCTATTTTACATTATTTGCATCTAGGGTAAGAACAGTCACACTGCAGCTATTTGCCTATTTACACCCATCCCTACAATATGTTAGGGTTGGGACAAAGAGGTCAGGGTCTGGGCTAGTAGCTAATCTTGGATATTGTCTGAGATTAAAGTGGTACATTTAGAAGAAAAAACTCACCAATGTACTACCAGAAAATCAGGTGACGTAGCAACACAGTCTGTGGAGGGGGTCGGACGAATGAGTTAAGCGATTAGGGGACTTTCACAGATAAGAATGGGGTTTGAGTCCTTTGTGAGTCAACATAGGATTGTATTCTTTAAACTTAGTTGATTTATTATTTTCACTTTCAAGGATAAAGTTGATAAATGCACATTGTGTACCTAAACTTTAGCTGAATACCTGAATAGACCTCGTTCATGTTTGCGTAAGTGTCAAATAGCCACATTGGCAGGTGAAGATAGCTTTGTTGGCTAAGGGCACCTGGGTGCTAATAGCATGTGCCTTTTAATTAATTTCAGTAGTATTAATTAAACATACTTCTAAAACACAGCATTAAATACCACAGTAGGAGGAGCTGTCTAGAAACCTAAGAATATATTTAAAGCAGCGATTATAGTCCATCCTGTCTTTCATTCTCTCAAACCATTTAGCAAAGTTCAGTGTAGGCATTTATTTAATGGATTTAAAATATTTGCCTACTTATAAAAAGACCTATTATATAACAAAACAACTTTTTGAAAAATGTTTGGTCATAACTTGAATTTTTCCAATACCGATAGACCGATCAGAAATGCCTCCGATACTGCTTAAAATGCTGGATGGATGGATCACGCATCGGAAAAAATGCAGGCCAATGCCCGGAAAAATTATGACAGAGGCCTGATTCATTTATAAACTTTAAAGTATTTTACACCTATGTAACAGCAGTTTTCCTGGAAATCATTTCTTTGCCGCTTTTAAACAGTAGCCTACATAGCAAGTTGCATCATGCAGCAATCGGGAACTACTGTTTTAGAGCAGCGAAGAACTGATTTCTGTTAAAAATTATAACATTAGCTGTTAGCAAGATGTTAGCAATTTGGCAATATCAAGTCCCACTTGGTTAGTGTTTAATCAGAGCCATGCTATACAACGATAGCAATGATTTCACATCCTTACAGGGTTAATAGAATACAGTAGTTCTGTTGTTTTTATGCAATGATACTGACTTAGTAACCTGTATCATAGTACCCTGTATCAGGTATTGGAAATGTTAGCAGGAAGGAAAAACTGGAACATCTCGTCATAACTCTCAACAGTATCGTTTTGACAGTCAATAAAAATTGGGTCACTCAATATTTGTAACTTTTATTTTATTTTTTTCTGGCATGTAAAGTACAAATAATTAAACAATTCCATGAAAAAGTCTTCAAGCGTCTTCAGCTGAAATCCCAGTAATAAATATCCTAGACTAAACTGAAAGGTTTTTTTTTTTTTTCTTTGTTAAATTTTGACATTGTTCATTTGGTCATGTTTGGAAGTATGAGATTTTGTATTTCTTCCGCTGACGTTGGCGTCAGCAGAACTGTTTTTGATCATTTTCACCTTTGATTTGTTCTACCATTCCAGGAAAATGTAAGAAAAACATCACTAAGTTACTGCGTCCCCTCTTCTAAATAAATAGACACAAAATACAGTTGGTTGAGAAACAGAAGGACCACTCACCCCTTTACTACCCTAGAGACTCCCAAGAAAACCTTCCTGCAGCTTTTTCTGAGCTGTGTAATATTTCGCCGAAGCTCTTGGCTGGGTTTCCAAATGCATCTTGGCGCTAAAGAACATCTCTCAATAGCAGACATTGATATTGAAATAGATACAGATGATCTCAGTATTACAATGCTTTTACAGAAACAGAACCATTTATATCTTTTTTTAGAAGTCAGCCCATCAGCGTAAACAGGAAAGCATCTTGTGAGCGTATCAAACCTAGGACATCCCCTCCGTTCCTGGCTAGTTGCTGGACCCTCAAGTGGGCCAAAGCCTCACTACAGGGGCTGTCCCATGTCTCAGGGGTTGACAGAGTGGTTGAAAAAACAAGACTGTGATTAGATTAAATAATTAAAAGATTTTCATTTAACAAGACAAACAGAACACAGGCAGTAAAGGCATAACATCTAGCACACAGCATGTATGTTTATACACTTCAATTAGTTAAATATAGCAGTGCATTCTTTGACTATGGAGAACGTTTCCAAATCGTACTTCTAAAGCTGTTTTTCTATTTGTCCCCCTTTTTAAGAAACGAAATGGTGTAACCACAATTTTGGCAAACTTAAAATCTTTTAAACTTGCAAATATAATGAAATAAACCATAAATATACACAAAACATACTTTATACGAGGCAATAATAATAATCATAATAAATAGTTTTTAAGTTAACAATAAGTTAAAACTACAAGCTTAAAGTCGCCCAAATAATACAAGTTTGTTGGCGCTATTTTGAATTTTTTCTGTTTAAATTATTTTATGTTGCAACAAAAGCTACCACAGACTTTTACAAACACAATTGAACACAGTTTGATTGAAATTAAAAAGTCTAACTAAGTCTAAAATCTGCATACACTGTAAAAACTGCAACTAATTAAATAATGGAAGAAAAATAACAAACTGTACCCAATCAATGCAACCAAACATAATCTTTGACCCATGTGTGTTCTCTATGGCAACATCAACAACACAAATACGCTAATTTAACAAGTGAGTCTTGATATGTAAATGAAATCAATAAATTACAGGAAAAGAAAAGATATTTGAAATTGACATGGGCTAAAACTGATGATATATTAGACAGTATTCCTTTCAAGGTCATTGAGAATTGCTCTATTAAGTCAGCCAAATATGCAGTTTGTTTGAGCTTTGCATGGTCAGAGCACAAATTAGGGGCTGAGGAAGTGATTATGGAAATCTACAGATCAGACCTCTCATTGCGTGTTTGATTCTCTTTGTGAGTCTATTCGTTTTTAATGTTTTTCGTCTGCTCCTTTCGCTATTCCGCAAACCTTTTCAGTGTGACGTTTAATTTCTTTTTTAAAAAATATATATCATTTGTTCTCAGTCAATATAAAAACAAAGCACATTGCACTTACTGTTCCATAGGAAAGTTTTTTTGTCTTTTTAAATGATTATTGTTGTTGCTCAAGCAGTGTAGTACTGTTTCCTGCCATGGTCCTTGGCTCTCTACTGTACATCAGGTGTGGGTCTTTGTATAGACGGTGTATGAAAGGTCGTTTCGTGCTGTGGGTTTGGTTTGTGGGTTGACTGTACTACATCGGACATGGCCGGGCGAACAACTCCAGCTGCAGCTCAACGTGGCCTGTTATCTCGGTTGTTTGTAACGTCTATCACTGGTCTTGCCAAGTGCTCAGTCCTACGGTGCTCTCTCTTGCAAAACTGCTCGACCCAAAATAGCTAGATTAGTCCCTTTTTACGTGGTCAGCTCTGGACACGCCAGCAACAATCATTCAGAGTATTTTGGGGGGATGAAACAGTATGAGTCAGATCGAAAGATGCCAGAGTAAGTGGTGCAATGTAAACGCTTTCAAAAGGATTAAATTGCTCATGAGACAAAGCAGATGATATAAATGTTGGGGGAAATGCATCCAATTCTTTTTCCTTTGTCATAATTTATTTTTGATATGCCTTTTTTTAATCATTCCTTGTGTGCATAAAATTTGTGCAAATGGGATTGCTTGCAACCGTTTCATTTTAGCATTTGGTTTAGTGGTTATAGGATTTACAAATGCAAACTGATATGCGCAACTTAGGTATTCAAAAGTAATGATAACTGAAATTGTCGAGGGTCCTTATTCAATAAATAACATAGATTTGTACAGCAATTACTCAGGGAATAATATAGTTAGTCTTAATTTATCCTTCTTGGTACTGACTTGCAAAGCAATTCTTTGGCAAAATCAAATCTATCTAATCATAAAGAATCATGCTCAGTGTTCGTTATGAATCTGCATCACTGTTTGAATCTGCGTTGTTGTTTTTTTTTAACGTTTTGCAAGCAGCTATTCGGTTTTTCAGCTGGGCAATGAGCCGGTCTCACTGCAGCTGTGTCTGGGATTCTCAAGTCAAAGAACTTCACTTCACTGCACCATCATTGAAGCAACACTGTACACAACTTCAGGACAAGAGATGAGAGTGTGTCTAAGCACTCAAAAGTATAGATGTGTCTGTCAGGTTATACCCCCAACTGTTTAATTTTACTTTTTTTTTTGTTTTTTTTTGTACATCAAATTTTTTGTTATCAATCAATTGTTGTGATATGGTTGAACGGTTAAGTTTGTACGAGATACAATGTTCCTTCACCCCCTCCCTAAATCCCCACCCATACACCGCATGCTTATTCCCCCTTGCTCTGCAAAGATCAGAGGGTTTAAAATAAAGCCATGCGATGTCCCAATTTTTCCAAGCTTAAGAATCTGTAAAAATTCAGCACAAGGTCTTGTTCCTTTGTATGTATAAAAATAGATTTATCTCTAATGTAATCCTTTCAAAGAGATCGTCCTCTTTGGCTAACACAGCGTCATTTAGAAAAGCAAAAGCAAAAATGTCTTGAATATAGTTGACCTTATTTAATCTATTATCATGTGCAGATGTCTTGATATTGAAAGACATTCGCTCTCCCCATGGTAAATCGTAAGTCTGGTCTGTAACAGACACTTCAACTAGACAGTTTGGCCTTAATGTTTCATCAAGGGTGCCTTAAATAATTTTCATGCAGTTGGGTTGGGGATATTTTGAGAAATGCTATTTTTGTGGTAGTGCCAAACAGATCTGAAGCAAATAAATAAATACCTCTCTGTCGTAAACAGAAGTATAATTATGACACTTATTTGCAGGCTTGATGTCGTACAGTCATCTTTTGAGAGGGCAGGAGTTCAAAGTTTCTGGGGAGCTTTTAAGAGAATCGAGGGGTTTAAAATAAAACTGAGGAGCATTTGGCAAAGCTGGAGGAGCTGTTAATCGCTCTCCTCAAAGGATCAGTGATAATTTTTTAAACATTGCCAGATATAATCGCTCACACACGTGACTCTAAGTCAGTTTTAAATGTTCGGTCGTTTGGAACCACAGTCCTCTTGATCTGCTCTATGCGTGTTGTTACTGTAGATGTGTTCCGCTGAATGGTAAAGATTTGACCTCATTTATCCGGGGAGCTTCTATCTGTGCACTAGACTGAAGAATAATACCGGTGCTCTTGAGTTTTTGCTCATCTGTGTTATTTCTCTGCAGCCTAAACCGTTGTTCAGCCCATGGGGTGTGTTTGACGTTTTCTTTTTGCTGCGCGGGTCGTAATCATGTTCAAACTATCAAAGTCCCTTCTCCTGTTTGTCTGAATTCATCTGAAGACTTGTCTCGAGTAGAGTAACATTCATGATCAAAGCATGTCAGCAAGAACAATGTAATTTTCAGGTCTTGTGTTTTTGCTCTTGACCTCTTCACACCACATGGCCTTTCAGTTAAAGGGATATCACACCAAATCATGGCTGACAAAGCCATGCAGAGTAAATGTGGCAAATGTTAAATACAGGTGCAATAAGAAAGTGATGCAAAAAGTGAAAAAACACCGGTATTTTCCTCTGATGTGGCTTTGTTACGGTGAAACGGTTTTCCCCTCGTACTCGCCACTCTCTTGCCCACCAGAGAATTACTAATGAGCGCCGTCACCATGGGAGCACTGCCACTCTGCTCTGAGTTCACAGACAGTCTGCTTGTGTTGAATCCATCCCGAGGATAGATTAGAAGAAATACAGGAACTCTTTTTTTTTTAATGTTTTTGTGGACTAAATATATCTTCTAGTTATTGAACTGTGTTTCTGTGATACAGAAGTGTACTATTAATGTCGTTTGGTGTGAGACTGTGAGGGAAAGAGTGATTCTGATGTCTTTCGGACTACTCTTTTCTGTGACCAGTATTCCTTGGTTAGCCTAAATCTTATTGGGTCTGAGCTAACACGCTCACATAGGGTAGAGAAAACTGCCTTTACGCTAGGCACCACCTAATGCAGGTCAGGAAACAGTAGTCAAAGTTTCTAGAAAATGCTTACATACTCGGCTATTATAACCACCTTAAATATTGAATATATAGTTATATTTTAATAGACGTATATAAGAGAACACTGTTTTTTAATTTCATTTTCTTTGATCTAAAAAAATCGCTGATTCAAAATGCCCAAGTGTAAAAAAGTGACTACATCCTCTCCAGCAAGATAATAGGAGAGATGGTGGGGTAAGAGTTTGGGTAAATTGCACATATTCGTTCATTTAAATTTTTGATCGTTTTGTTCATCAGTTGTCGTTATTTGCCTGAATTCAATCAAAGCACTCAGTACACATTCTCTGTCACATTCGTTAGACTGTCTCCTAAATAGATAGCTCTTGCCCCTACCCAACAAACCAGCTACGTACCCCTTCTAATTCAATCCAGGCAAATATAGGGAAGGACTAGCATGTTGTGTAAAGAGAAAAGAAAAACTCCACTAGTGTGTTTGTTTGAAACTCTGACTTGTGTATGCTTTGCGTATGGATATGTTTGGTCATGTCTGTGCGTGTATGTGTGTATCTGCATGTCTGTGTCTGTGATAATATATTATGGATTTGTGTGAGAATGCGTCAGAGAGAGACTCAGTCCAGGCCCATGTAGAGTGATGGCGCAGGGAGCTCAGGTTGCTCTCCCTGCAGGTCGAAGGAGCTGGCGCCAGCAGCCTCTCTCTCTCAGGCCTTGTGCTGCTTGCTGGTCTTGAAGGAAACCTGCAGCACGCGGTCACCCAGGCGGTAGCCGTTAAGGCTAGCGATAGCCATGGCGGCTTCGTCGTAGTTGGTCATAGTGACAAAGCCAAAGCCCTTACATTTGTTGGTGGTGAAGTCACGGATGACCTTGACGTTGGTGACGGCACCGAAAGGCCCGAAGAGCTGCCACAGGACGCTCTCGTCCGCCTCTGGGGACAGGTTGTACACAAAGATGCACCAGCCGGCTCCAGTTGGACCAGTGAGGTTGACCCCGGCCAGGCTGGTCATGCTGTCGATGGTGATGGGAGAGAATCTGGGGAAGAGAGTGGGAGAGCTACCATGGGTGTCATTCTGAAGTTCCACACAGGAGTCAGTTCTCTATACTTTCTCTTATGGGCATGTATCTGTGAGAAGTCATAAAGATTGTAGTCGGGGGACACCATCTCCATCCCCTCTGCTGTACAGTAAGTAGATAAATATGTGTGGGCACCACAGTGGCTCCAAACTACCTGCTTTCATACAAAATGACACTGTGTGCCCTGAGACACAGACACCCACACAATTTGCATATTTTCTCATTTTTCTCTGCTGACCAAAGCCTCTGGAAGAATTAAACACATGAATCACAATGTTCAACAGAAATCACAGTATTGAACAAAACACAGAAACCTAGAGAGGGATGAAAAGCAAATTGGAATCAAATCATACACAAACTGGAGCAAACAGAGGAGACGCAAACGGAATCTGGTATGTCCATGCTGGTGAAAAAAAGGGGACATTAAAGCAACTGAAACTGACAATGTTAGTTCATAAATAAATACATATAAATTATCTCTATTAAGTAAAAATAAAAGAACGAAAAGGTTAAACAAAGCCATGCCAGAATACCCTGCTGTTGGAAGCTTGCATCATTGCAATTACAGATAGTGTTGTTTTGTTGTCTGGGCTGCTTCTGTCACATGGTTTAAATGGGCAGTGGGTGTTAAGAATTATGGCCATTATATCTGATTTCGAGATGAAGTCAGCAGGTGGTATTCCAGGCACTTTGTTTGAGGTTTAATTTTGGCATGGATGCTTTTGAAAATACACCTTTGGCATTTACCTCTTGACTCCGTAGCTGGCGTTTAGTAAATTGTCGAGTCTGCAACGCAAGAGGGAGAATGAAGGGGATGCAGAAGTTAGTTATGAGATCTACAAGGAAGGGGGGCTTTTCAGTTAACATGTTGCTCCTTCACCAGCTGGCCTCCAGAGGGCATCCTTCACTGCAACGCAGTCCCAAACCATCCAACCACAAACTGATGGTGTGTAAAATAGTGCTGTGAGTATGTGTCTCAGCTGGTATTTATTGTTCATTGTGATATCAGTTGATTAAGCTCCACAATAGCTTCTCCTTTAATAGTTTGAATGCAGTATTACCAAATGAAGTATCCTCGGCCATTTCACATCTACTGGTTAAAAATAATTATCCATACTGAGCAAGTAAGCATTCAACATTGAGAGCGTATCGACAACTGTTTTTATGGTTCTGTGAAAATAGTTAATACTGGAGGCCTTTGACTTTCAAATCTTTTGAACAATTATTCATATTTACCCATGTAGATGTGGCCAACATATAGTAGTTTCAATCTTTATTATGCCTGTAATGCCTACATAGTATAGGCAGAATTGAAAGGTTCAGTATTATTCTTAAAGCAAGATTTATTTAGCTTTAGTTTTATTTTATTGTATTTGGAAAAGTCTGGTGTCTTACATTGGTTTTGAGCTGTTATTTGGATCTGGTCCCTTTCCAAGTGAAGGGATCATGCTGCAGTTTAAAAGAAAGTCAGAGAAAAAGAGTGAGAAGGAGGGACAACGCAATATTGCCAATTCCTTCTGTACTGTAAAGCAATACTGTTGCTTAAAGGAACATTTTACTAACAGTGTTTTTATTTTGAATGTTTTCAATTTCACAATTTTCCTTAGACCACATTTGCTTTTTTGTTGGTGTGCCACTTCATCTAATTGATTTCTCTTTTTTACTCTTAGATGGTGTGAGGTTGCCAAAGGTTCAGTACCTGAAACGCTGAGTCTGGTGGTGCAGGGGCCCCGTGTAGCGGCGGGCAGCGGTCTGGTACAGCTGAGTCAGTAAGGCCTGGCCTGTCTTCTGGCTTGGGTTGTTGGCAAACTTGACAGTGATGGGCTCAGCGGCACCCAAAGGCTTCTGTCCGTTCAGACCTTTGATGGCCTCCTCTGCTTCGTTTCGCTTGTCAAACCGGATGAAGCCCACTCCTCGTGATATGCCTGCTCCGATTAAGAATACAAACCAATTTTACTACCTTGGCATCAGCAACTCCTGCGGCCTACCAGTCTCTTGTTCGGAGATGGAATGGCGCTTGAGTGACAGCATGAGAAGTGAAATAAGGCTATACCTGTGACTTGGTCCACTAGTATACGGGATGTGATAATGCGACCATATTGGGAGAACAGCTGCTCCATGTCCTTCTGGCTCATGGTTTTGGGGAGTCCACTCACGTAAAGGTTGGCATCACGAATAGAGGCCGAGCTTGGCCGAGCGTATGATACCTACAAACCGCAGATCAAATAAATCAATTAGTGCATCATATTTACATCACCAGAAATCACAAGATTGTCTCAGTGGGCTTCAATTAGAGAAACACGAACACGTCAACTTAAAGCTACAGTAGGTAACTTTTATAGAAATAACTCTCTCCACACAGTATTACACGAGGCAGATAATCTGAAAAAAACAGGTTCCTCCTCCCACTTCTTTTCTGTCTAATGGCATTTGCAAAAATCTACTCATGTAAAACAACCAATCAGAGGCAATAAGTCTCTAACGCAGCTGTCAATCACGCTAATCACTGCTCATCAACTGTGGTCAAACTGTCAATTTAGGCAGTGCTGATCAAATATGAATTGAGATTCTGTTGCTGCATTGCCTCTTTCTCACCTCAGATGTTTTCAGGAACATATAAGAGTGTGCCCTTTAGCTGTAAAATAAGTGTGTGTCTTCCAGCTGATGGGCGGTGCTGAGTTTTGGTTTGACTTGTTTTTTAATATTGTCGCCAGGTAACAAGCTTTCTCATTTTACAGCTAAACAGTACACTTAAATGTTTCTGAAGACATTTGAGGCTAGAAATAGGCAACACAGTAACAGAGTCTTGATTTATATTTGATCAGCGCTGCCTAGTTTTACAGTTTGACTGCAGTTCACAAGCAGTGATTGACAGTTTCATTAGAAACTCCTCGGCTCTGACTCCTCGAATTGTTTTCCACGAGCTGCAGTAGATTCTAGCACACTGCTTTCTTTCACATACGATGGATTCTTGCAAATGCCATTAGAAGCCTTATGAGGAGGCAGGGGAACATGTTCTTTTTTCACAAATTATCTGTCACATATGCCACTATCAGGACACAGTGACTGTTTCAGCAGTGATGACAAAATGTCACTTTCATTAAAGTTACCAACTCCAGCTTTAAGGAACATGTAAGAAAGATCTGATGTAAGTTGCCTGCAAAGAGTCTTCATTTCAACTCCTGCTGATTTCTCCTCATTCGCCCTCTCCACAGACCCAACTGTCTCTTTGCTATCTGTGGACTTAATCATTGCCTTTAAGCTCACACTCAGACGCAATGAGACCGTCACAGAGACACTATGATGACTGTAACCATTACCCAAACTGATACCAGTCATCAAGCCCAGGCGTCAGCTTTGTTTTGCGCTGAAAAACATCAGCCTTAGCTGATGTATTTCCCTGAATCCACTGGTGACTTAATTAGTGCACGGCCATTTTTGGTGCGTCTGTGTTTATATCCCTTATGGTTTTCTGTTGGTCTACTTTTCAGAGCAGTTTTACATCTAGTGCTGCAGAGGAATATCTGATTGATTGTTTAAAAAACAAGCCATACACACATTCTTGTTTTTGTGTTGATGAGAGCATGCGAACACATGTGCGATAGATAATCCAGTTCAGTGCATTGTTGGCAGTGTTGTGTGTGTGTGTGTGTGATGGAGAGACAGAGTGAGTGTTGTCTGAGATAGGCTGAGCTGCTCTCCCTGTCCTGCCTCCTTCCTTTGTCTTTATCCTCTGGAGGAGAACAGCTCCACTGGCAAACAGCAAACAATATAAGTGCATCACAAGATTTGCAGGATCCTTGACAACTTTTAAACACACTGCTCTCACACACAAACACACACATTTGTTTCTATGCATATGGATTGGTGTTATAGAATAACTGTTTGTGAATTTCACAAATTTCTAGAAATATTTGCGAGATTAAAATTTCACTTATTGCACAGGCGCAAAGAAAGCTCTGATGCGAATCCAGATGACTTGTATATTATCTTTCAGATGAATACAGGTGTTCTGATTTCATCCATCAGCACTAAGCACCAGTGTCTATTGTGTACACAGACAGACTGTATGAGCAGGAGGGTTGTGTGGTGCAGTGATTAGGGTGTTCTGGATGAGTCAGGGGGGAGTTGCTGTGTTCGGGGAGCAGAGGCTGCCCTATAATTAACCCTCTCCCTGTCGCTCCCACAGTACAGATGGTGCCTGAAGCCCATATGGCCTCTAATCCTGTCATTGGCATTCTGCTCTCTGAGCTACCCCCTACCCTTCTACCGCTGCCCCCTCCTTCACAGCCTCACCCCTCTTCATTGAAGCCTTCTGCAGAATCAGATGGATAAAACTATGCTATTGGCTGAAAGAGTTTTTTTCTTTCACATCTGAGAATGAATTAATTATAGACAGAGCAATCTATGTATAGATACATTGATAATAATTGGATCTCATAAAATAAACAACATAATAGCCACTTTTTCTACATGGCTGTTCCAGAGTAAGAAGTGATTTCTCTTGTGCAATATTGTGCAAAAAATGTGAATGTCATTATACACAAATATTCCAGAAGGGAACCAAATCCAATACTTTCATTACTTTTCCTGCTGGTAGCTCTTGTTTGATCTGCTATTAGTCCAAATTAACGTCCCTATTCATGGACAGCTGTTGGTAGATCACCTGCTCTGCTCTCTCAGAGATTCGATATCTCAATCCTGCAGTTTGTCTCGATCTTTGATCTACTTTGATCAGGTCAGGGGGGATGGAAGGAAATAGTGTTTAATAATATGCCCCCTTCTTTCCTTCATCTGATTTTGGGACAAAGAAGCCCCCTAATTAGCCTAGATTGGAGGCAGATGGGGTAACCAAGACTGACCCTTGTGCACCACAGTCAGGCTTCCTAATTACATTTCCATCACAATAACCTCTGCATGCTGTCCGCCCCTTGCTTTCTGACCTCCACTCACTCCTGCTCTTTTCACCCTTTCTCTCACTTCCTTTGTTCTGGCCAGCGCTCCCTTCTGCCTCCTCCTCCCCATTTTCCTCCCCTCCCTCTGTCACGTCTGTCGCCACCTCTCTCAACACACACACCCCCTCCCTGACAGAATCTCCACTTCCTTTCTTTTTGTCTAGCACGCCATCAAGAATCCAAAAATGGAGAGTGAATTTTGTACAGAATAGAGGTGAGCTCACCTTGATTGTTTTAGTCTGCAGTTTGAGACCATTGAGTGTGTTGATGGCCTTATCTGCATCATTTGGATCCACATAGTTTACAAAGCCATATCCCAAACTCTGACCTGGAGACAAACAAAGAGCCACAGTGGTGTCAGTGATTCTCAAAACCAGTTGCAGTGATATATCGTTTTCAGCGTGGACAAAGTATTGCACCTGTTATCTTGTCTCTGACTAGCTTGCAGGACTCGATCTCTCCGATGCTACCGAACAAACTTTTGAACTCTTCCTGGGTCATGTTCTGAGGCAGATAGTTGACGATCAGGTTGGTTTTGCTGTCATCTGTGGAGCCATTGGTGCTAATGACTGGACCGTTAGGCAGACTGGTTCCGCTTGGACCGTTGGACACCTGGGTTTCCATGGTGCTGATTATCTGCTGAGGAAGAGGGTGGAGTTAGATTTTATATTTTGCACAAGACGCACAGTTGGACACTGTAATGATATGGCCTCGTAAATGCTAATGTGCTAATATTTAGCACGTAATACATAAGGTATGCACACACGCAGGCTGTCCACTCTGTCGCTGTCAGAGAGAAAGGTCAGGAATCAGCATTGCTAAAATGGAGATGGATACAAGGTCTGATTTATCATCTCCCCTCCCCCACTTTCACCCCATCTTTCCCCCTCTCTCGCTCCCTGCCTCTGGTCCTGCAGATGTCACAGTCCCTTTTTCCTCACCGCTCCCCTCCCCCCTACTCTCTTCCAGGGTCAAACACCATTACATCATTACACAGGGACGGATAATAGTGATGGTGGTGTGTGAGGGTGGGGGAGTTTGGGGTGGCAGTGGTCGAGATGATGGACAAAAGCCAGAGTGGCGACGTTAAATTGGATTTTGTGCTACAAGAAATGAGGAATATCATGGTTTGGTAGAAATAAAAGTCAGGATTACACGTTTGTTCATCGGATTTTGTTAAGGTTTCTTTGTGGTCCTCTGACTTTTATTTTTTTAAGTGGAATAATGGTGTGGGTTAGTGCACAGTGTAGTGTTTGTGTTGCTCTGGAGTGCACAGTGTTGCTTAATTTGATCCACAGGGGCTCCTCAAGGAACATCGGTGTGGCCAGAAACAAAACTTCCTGCTCCACTTTCCCTTTCTTTTTCCCTTCCCTCACACACCCAGCTCTCTGTCTCTGGGCCATTATTTCCAGTTTGAATCCTCATGGAAAAACACTGCAAACTCGTTTTTTTTGTGTGCAAACAAAGGATGAAGAATCTCAATGGAAACTGGTTGTGATGACATTTCTTTGTGTGATGCTTGTGCGCTAATTTGTTCAGCTACTAAAAACGTGCAGGCTTAGCTATCGTAATTTAACATCCTATATTATTGTGCAAGGATGGGCTTTTTTTTTCATTTGCATCCGTTATTTTCTCCTTCAAACATCATTAAATTAAATATAAGATTCATTGCACATGTCAAAGTAAATAGGTATGCATGCCTGGAGTTAGGTTATCCTTGTTGACTCATGCAACTAAAATTAGCCTCTATAGCATCATTGCGTGCATTTGCAGTGGACTATAACAGTTTTGATGCATCTCAGTGCCTTTTCGCAAACAGAACTCTTAAGGTGCTTGGATGAATAGTTTTAATACACGTGTGAAATTGTTATGTCAGATTGTGGGTTTGAGCTGTTGCACATCCCTAACTGGTGGGTGTTATGTATGTCAATAAGGCTAAATGAGTCTCCTCTAAAGCTCCTGGGGTCTTTCAATGTAGTGCAAAGCAACAAAGGGACTTAATTAAGGAATGTTCAGAATTATTTCAAAAGTACGTTCAGGGGATTTCCTGACTTGATGGAGAAATATTGTAGGTGTCACTGAAACGTAAACATTATAACAGTAATATTTACCCTATGTTTCATTCACAGCTCACCATCAGCCAGCATTGTGTGTTTGTATAAGTGTGCTTCTGTGTAACCATCACATTACTAGAAGCATTAATGTCTTCATTTGTGTCTCCAGACCTGTGTACCATTTCATGTGTTCTCTCTCCTTCCCCAGCGTCTGCGACTGGGTCTGTCTAACCTGCCTTTTCTCCTCATCTCTGTAACCTGCTGTCTTGCTTTGAGCCTCACCTCGACTCACGTTGCCCAGGTAACAGTCCCTCAAAGACTGCATTGTTTCTAACGGCTGAATGGCTTTCTTACTTTCGGTGTGTGTTTGTGCTTGTTAGGAGCAGCTATACAGGTCAGACGTTTTTTGTTTTTTGTTGGTTTGTTTGCCTCAGAGTATTAATATTGTGCTGCTTCGCAAATGCAGGGAATATCAGTAAGTCAGATTGATAATGACAAGGGGAGAAGGAGCACGGTGACAGAGTTAAGACAGCCTAAAAATAAAATACTTCAGACACACATCTACGCACAAAGGCAGAGCAACGCAGATAGCAATCTGTCACAGGATTTTGATGCACGGCTCAAATGCCTGCTGACTATCTCTTACATGCCATTACGACTATACGATTAACACATGTTGACAAAAAGGTGGAATCAAGCTGTTGTGTTGTGTTTATTGTAATATTAACCTAGCACACGGTTGTGTGATATGATGCATCTGACTTACAGAAACATAAGCAGCTGAATGTGTCCCAAATATGACAAAAAGCATTTTGAAGGGGAAAAAAAACATATTAGGGCAAATTTGACTCGCCAACTGAAATAACCCTCACCATGGCAGAACACACATCCCCAGTGAACAGTGTGAAGTTATATAATTCACAGACCCACCGAGCATGGGCTGGGCACACCGAGATTGGCTGACACAAGCAGCAACTAAGATTAAGATTTTCATACAGGAATAGAGAGAAGCAGCGTGCTTTGACGTTATTGGAAACAAATAAACCAGAGGAGATTGTTTCATCTTTAGGGCTGTCATATTTCATTGTGTATACCAACAACAAAAATCAAATAGTCTAGAGTTTGGTTTGCAGAAACCCAATTACTATGGCAACGAGACAATAAATCATCGGGATGCTGTAGCCTACAATAACATGAATAATCCTAATACGCCCAGTATAGCTCTACTCCAGCTATACTGGAGACAATAAAAATCACTCTAGGAGTGCCTTGTAACCATGACGTCCTGGGTGCAAATATGGCCGAGGTCCTTTGTTGCGAATCTTCTTTCTAAACATATTTCTTGTAAACTATCTAATAAGGACGAAAGCATATCTTTTTCAAAAACCCTCTTTTAGATTTCCTCAAAGATTCCAGTTGTCAGGGTAGCAATATGTGTCCCACACTGCTTTTTTTTCTATTTTGGGGTTCTGTGAGATCTCCCTTAATATTTAATGTACTGCATCAGCATCGCCCACACATGGTCCCAGACTTGCACGCAAACAAGAGCCCTGCCTCCTCTGCCAAACACATGAACCCAGACTTGCACGCAAACAAGAGCCCTGCCTCCACTGCCAAGCACACGTACCCACCACCTACACTGTACACTATTAAATTACAAAACACAGAAGCATTACATGACTGAATGTAAATGTGGTGCCTGTCTTCTGATGCCTGTAAACTGCTCTCACCCAATTCACTTCTGCTCCAAATGCAGCGCAGCACTGGAGGCTATGATGTACAGAACAATAATCATCTCCAGGTTTAAGTCAGAGCGTGTGGTTTGCCAGGTTACATGTTACAAGAGAGAAAATGACCCAGTCAACATCAGCAGTTTCAGCAAAAACATTAATTTTTGGACATTTTAGGATTTGTATAGATTTAATTTCACTCGCTGTATGTGTGTATTATATGTACTTTGGCTCTCTTTGTGTAGACAAAACTAAAACCACCTGGATATTTTCAACTAGCAATGATGATACAGATTTCTTTAACATATAACCTTGTCTCCAGTCCACATTATCATATATTATATAAAGATTTCTTTCTGGAAGGCATGAATCAAGACTGAATGCGAGGCTGAAGTGTAAATGAGCCCTCTAAATAACACAGATTAGGGGATTATCCCAAACAAAGGGCATTAGCCACACTCTCTGCAGCTTAAAGGATCATGGTGGCAGCTGTAAAACAACAGGACGACAGGAGTCACAGCCCATGTCAGCCGTGCTCACCGAGGCTCCATCCTATTCTCCGCTCTGCAGACTAAAAATAAAAGATTTCTTTAAAGATTTCAGCTTCTCTGAGTATGGTGGGCTTTTCTCTTTGATAAGATGGGAGCAGACAACGTCAAAAGGCTCAGGGAGACAAATGTGTCCTGCAAGTCCTTGTAGCATGCGGGGCGCTATCCAGCGTGCTGAAAAAGGGAGTGGCTTTCGGACGGTCTCGTTTGAGGCCACAGAGGCCCCTGAATCCGGCAAACACCACTGACTCATTTTATTTTACATTTTCTTAACTTGAAAAAGGCTTTAAATCGAGTAATTAAGACAGAAATCACACATGCGGCTATTTGCATATGGCAGATGCATAACAAAATCCCTCGATTTCAACGTTTCTCTTATTTACCCCCCTCCTTTATTTATAAAAAAAAAAAAAAAAAAAAGGCAAGACTTGTGAGCTCTGCAGGCATTCATGAACCGGAGCGCCTTTTTGCTGAATAAACGTATTGAAGCGACCAAACAAAAGAGCCACCCGTTCCTCCTCTTCTCCCTCGCAGAGGCTATGGCAGCACTATGAATATTAATGTAAACAGTGGCGCTTTGTGTCGTGGCCAGGGGCTGCAGGACTCTCCGGGAACAATGACTGTTACAGTTGCCAGCCACAAGTCAAAAACGCCATGATAGGTCAAATAAAAAAATCCCCAATCCGAAGATATTCACGCACAGAATAATAGTGGTGATAGTTGTATTTAAAAAAAGCTGAATTTAACGCGCCTACTATTATAAAAACATAAAAATATTTTTTACCATAATTATAAACCTTTATATACCCTCTTTATAATATTGAATTTCTACAATTTGTTATCTAAAACCATGAGCCCATGAGATTCATTTGGCAGCCTCAGAGATGGCACATGCACCTCTTTCCTCCCTTCAGGCTTTATATTTGTTGCTGATAATTACATGAAGTTGGCAACAGGAGGCAAATCACCGCTTACATAACACAATCACATTTAACGTTTCATGCAACTTACACAGGCCATGTCTTAGCTGCATTAAAAAATGGAGCCTTTTAATGGTTTTATTTTGGACACAGACTTCAGACCTCAGATAAAAATACTGATATGTAATTCCGTGTTTTTAACCTCACATCAGACAGCACTTTAGGGTGGTTTACAGCGATGGCCTCGGCTGCCCTTGTCCTTGAATTGTGTAAGTGCCTTGGATAGGTTATCTGACTCAACGCTTTTATTTGCTTGGCACTGCGGAACAGGCATGGAGGACTGCGGACCATGTGGAGGGGAGCTACAGCCTCTGTCGGTGTGATTCTGTGTGTCTATAGGCCCGAAAGGAGGGACAATAGGTAATGTACAACAAAGGGAAAATAAAAGTGGGATTGGGGATGTGTCAGCCCGAGCCTCACACATGATGGTGCTGTCCAGCATCCATTTTGCTTCATATTGTCGAAGCAATATTTTTAAATTCAGTGACATGAGATGTTAAAGTCCATCTCTAGCATCCAGTGCCTTTTATGTGTTGAATTATTTATCTAGTGCTCATGCTATTAGTCATAGACATTTTTGCCACGTGTGGATATAATTCCAATTCTAATAATATTTTCATAATTTCCCCCAAACTAAACAAATACTTCAGGGATTTTATTAATATGTCGCTGGGTGTTTAACACCTGCTTGTACCGAGCTGATTCTTGCTCTTTTATTTATTTCCTGGCCTCTATAATTCAATGCAAATGTGCCTTAATTGCTCTGCATACATAAACCATCCGCTGCCAACCACAGAGGATGTCAAGAGGTAAATCGGAGCAGGCCTGTTGAGGCTTCAAGGCCCTCGTTTGGGTGCTTAAGTCCAGCAGAGACACGCCCAATCCGGCCGTCGGCTCAGTGCAAAGCTAATTTATCACCGCTCACATCTCCCTTTTTCATCCGCCACGCGCAACGTAAGCATGGCCATCTTGTACGTACGCGCTGTGATACTTGGAAGGAAATGCGCTTAAAATGGAGATGTCCGCGCGCGTCCTCACTGTCTTTGGCCTCTGAGGTTTCCAGCCCATTTACTCGGTTGCATCGCAACGAGAACCCTGAGGAATTTTGGACTTTGTCTGATTCAATGCAAACCAATGGATGCGTAATCTCCCCTCCCTTCCTCCCTCCTCCCCCCACTCTTCTCCTCCCTCCCTCCTCCCGGAGTGACTCGACCCTTTTTTCCTTTGCCTTGCTGGATGGGCCCTCAGCCTCCGAGGCATCATGTTTTGTCTCAGAAAGCCGTCTCCAGCATCCTTGTGCTGCGCCAGGCAAAGAAAGCAAGACCAACCCCCCTCCCCGCTGAAACCTCTCTACATCTCCATCTCCATCGCCTCTCCCCATCTCCATCTCTGTAATCCTGCGGAATTCCTCAACCTTGACGCCTGCATCGCTTAGGAAATACGCTCAAAAGCGTCGACATTGAGGCTGTGATACACAAACGTAAAGGCTGTGCTATCTAAAATGGCAGGAGAAAGACTTTATCCATCGCCCGGGATGACTGCAGGCTGGAGCGCAGCCGGCATGGCGCATCACTCAGTATCGGACTGCTAATTGCCTCTATCGATCGTTAATCTTATCATAATATTACGGCAAACCATATAGGACAAAAACACAGGACACTAATCCAAAAGCCTCCCTGTGTTTTGGCATGTGGGCAAAGCAAGGGAGCTCCGTTTAAAAATGTCATATGTCTCCACTACAGATACATCAGTAAGAAATAAATCTGTGTATGGCTACATCCAATGTGTACATGCACTCTAATGCATAGCAAATGAAACATAAAGGGACTGAGGTACAATGTAAGCATGCTGCTACAACATCTGAAGAGAAATAGAGTCATACGTACAGTAACCATTCTTGACGTACAATGAAAGAAATCTAGGTCCTTCTTTCCACTGGTCTTGAAGCTGGAGGCTGAGTCTCTATATGCTCTTCGGCCTTTCTGTTATATGGCCCTCGTGTTCTGTCAGGAGTCCAAATGAAAAGAAAAAAAAAAGAAAAAAAGGAAAAAAATACAATCTTCGCCAGGGAGTCTCAGCCCTCCGAGATTGTAGGTGTCCTCTATAGGATGAAAATGAGGAGAAAGGGGTTTTCTACTGGGTGATGATGAGGGAGAGCGTTCTCTCCGAGTGGCGTGGGCGATGGTTCAGAAAAAAAAAGAGAAGCAGTGATCCTCAGCAGGGTGTGTCCAGGGGAGGGTGTTCTGGTTCTGCTGTTTTTATGTGTAATTCCCTGCTCCTCTCGCAGTCTCCTTCTGTGCCTCTGCTGCAATGTTCTTCTTTTATGCGTCCTCCTGGCTGGCAGAGCGCGCTGCTGATTGGCTAATTGTGCAGGGAGGGTACTACATGGCAGCCATTGCAATGCGCTCCTCTCCCATTATCCCCTTCAGGAGAGATCACCAAGAGTCCCCCCCCCCCCCACCCTTCCCTCCCCTTCCCTCTTCCATCCCTGCCCTTCCATCTCTCCACTCCCTTTTTCTCGCTGCCCTTCCTTTCTTCCTGCCCCCCTCTTCACACTCACACGCAGAGCGGAGTGAATAGGGCTCCACCTGCACTTTCAGAACAGATGGGTGCAGCAGAAGACAGCAGACTTGTCTCTCTCGTTCCCCACACTTTGCACTCACTTCTCCTTCAGCACGGCCCCTTCCTTTCTCTCTGATTCTCCATTTAGGTCTGTTTGAAACCACAGCAAACAGCTTCACTCCTTAGGCCTTTGTCTTTGCGTATAAAAGCGATTTTTGAGCGTGGATCGACAGACTTTTGGAGTCCACGTTCTCAGCTGATAATCACAGCATTGAAGCACTGGGGGGAAAGACACAAAATATGCAATAATTGGGTGTGAATTGTGGCCACAAACAAAGCGTCAAATCCATAATACGACTAATGAGTGGATGATTTCTGGACCTCTCACATGCAAGGCAGATGGCTAGCTATAGGGTCAGGTGCAGACATGAGAATAACAAATTAGATACCCCCAGAATTAATTCACGGCTATTCAGTGAGAAGTTGAGAAAGGTGCAGTTGCAGCTCCCATCAGGCCCTGCTGAATGTCCCCTTTTCTTTGCTGTTTGAACAGAAACGTGGCCAGCAGTGATTTTCGTCTTACTTTACGACATCTCAGTTTCCCCTTCCTGAGGAGTTCTCATCCCCTCTCTGCCCACCTCCTGCTGCTCCCTCCTGTGTCCCTAGCTGTGTGGTGAGTGCTCACTGAGACATGCTGTTTGGGCTCATCTATAATGCATCCCCTGCCCCGGGACATCATGTGTGACAAATGACCTATTTCTGTGCAGACCCCCATAGGGCCTTGACCTGGGGGGGTGGGTGTGCTAGCAAGTGTGCGTAAATCAGTGTATGTTTGTTTATTTGTGTGCGAGTCTAGGGTTGCTGCTCGCGTGAGGAAGTGCGATGGTGAAGGGAGGTTGTGCTTTGTATAGGATGTCTCCTTTGTGTATGCATTTTTCACTGTCGACGAGTGGATAAGTGTTGCTGATGTGAGCCCTCCTGCAACAATCTACTTTGCTCTCCCTAACTGACCTTGAGGAGTCCTTAGACGTCCCTGGCTGGAAGGAGTGATGGTGCAAGGGAGGAAACTGTTTGCAATATTGACACTGACCACTTCCCTTTCGTGGATATGTGGGTGATGTGTATATCCAGATCAAGACATATTTCAGGACACACAAGTAACTCATTTCCTCCTACTGTATGTGTCTTATTGTGTTTCCCACCCTCCCCAGTCACCCTTGTATACCCCCTCTTTCTCCCTGTCATTGTCCTGCAGCTCTCTTCCAGTCATATTCTGAACATGGGCTCTGTCTGATATTTTACATAATTGCCTTACATAAGTAGCAAGCTCGGCTCAGAGCTTGGATGATATTAGTGGAGATGAATATTGCATGAGGAAAGCACTCGTTAAGCGTTAATAAGAGGATAGAGATGGAGCCCCACTGTCAGTCTGTCTTAACCCCGCCCCCACCGTTCTGTCAAGCAGTGACTCAACTCAGCCTTTGAGTCAGTTTGCTAGAGAGGGAGGAAGAGAGTATGTGTATATGCGTGCACGTGTGTGTGTGTTTCTGCCAGTGTGTATGAACGTCTGAGAAGAGACGGCGAGATTCGGTCATTAGGTGCTTGTGTTTTTTCCATCTTTGTTTGCCGAATAAAAGCGGCTCTTGTAACACAAAGGCACCCAGGTCCGGCAACTGACTGCAGCCCCACTTACAGTTCACACTTAATGTGAATAAATGGGCTTAATTGTGGCCCCTCATTAAAGCCCTGGTTAGTAGCACGGCAGCTGAATCCTCCCTTTGGGTAAGAGGGCATTTGAAGCGCCTATTGTACATTACTGAATCAAAGGATCAAGCATTGGTTTTGCTTAAAAGCCTTTTTGTTATTCTACTGATTGTTTTCTTATTGTTAAGGGTTCCTCCACTAGTGGTGATTAGGAGTCTTGTTGCAGTGGCCCTTTTCTCTTGGCATATCATGGAATGCTCCTTGGTGCCAGAGGGATGAACTCTAAGCATCTCCAGAATTAGTTAACTTATTTTGAAGTGTATCAGCCCACAGAGGAAACATCGTAAGCACTGATATGCAGTTATCATAGGATATGTGGTAAAGAGGCAGAAAAATGCTAATGTTCTATGGAGTTGTTCCAATCGAAATACCAGTATCGCATACTGCCTAAAATGCTGGATTGGGTATTGGCATATATGCAAGTCTCTGCACCGATCCAACACCACGTTATATATATGACCTTTAAAGTACTTTATTACCAGGATATGACAGCAGTTTTCCTGAAAACCATTTTCTTTGGTGTAGCTCTAAAACTGTAAGTGATGCAGCCACTAATGACGACAGTTTTACAGCAGCGAAGAAGAATTGATTGCTGGTTTGTAGTGTAATATGAGCTGTAAGCAAAATGTCAGCAATTTGGCAATATCGTCCTCGTAAAGTCCCACTAGTAATAAGGCAACATGCTTCAGTTTTGAGGGGTGGTAAAAGTGTTGTCAGTTTCAGCACTAGCAGTCTTATAAAGCATTTGAAGATGCATCATGTATGTTATTTTTTTGCCATACAACAGTGATAGCAATCATTTTATATTTATTGCTTCCATACAGAGTCAGTATTATACAGCTGTTAATGTTTTTTAGTGCAATGGTATTGGATTGGTACTCAATATCGGCCGATACGCAAGTTCCGGTACCGTATCGGGAAGGACAAAATGGTACCATAACATCTTCAATGTTTTATCCTTGCAGCACTACCAGAACAGCAGAAATATGCCAGTAGTACAGCATGTGGATTACAAATTCATTATGTGCTTGAACTCTGGATAGTAAATATATAATTAAACTTAACTTTGTAAATTGCAAAAACCCTTTAGGTCTGAATTCCTTAGCCCGGCCTTTGCTGCTTCTCATCTCTATTATTCTTGTAGTATTACGTCAAAATGAATGCCTGTTGCCATTGCCCTGCGGTAAGGTAGTGGCCTTGTATGTGTGTGTGTGTGAGACAGAGAGAGCGAGGGAGAGAGGGGGAGAGAGGGAGAGACAGTGACACTATGACAGTGTATCTGGGGGATGGGTAGGATGATTCAGCCTCAGGTCTGGTTAATTCGGTGGTCTCTCCACCAGGCCTGGCTCTTGGCAATTCAGGGTTTTTGTGGCAGCAGCAGTGAAGCAGTTATTGCTTTCAGGAAAAGATCCAAAATTAAATTAGCCTCTTTTTAAAAAGGACATTTGTTGATAATGGCAACTGGCCTAATCCAACCCCTTTATGTATTATTTGGCAATTTTCTCGTGGTCTCCCTCATGGGTTCACTCTTGCACTTTCTCTCTGTCTCTCTCCTTCTCTTTCTCTCTATATCTTTCTCTCCCTCTGTCTGTCTGGATGTGTTGTCTCTGGGCTATTATTAGAGTAGACAGGCTGGTGGGAGGAAGTCTCTGAAGTAGACGCTCTTGTCATCTTTTTATTTATGGATTATATTCTGCTTTCCATGTGCCTTGTTTAATTCCCGGTGAACAGTTATCTGTCTTTTGTTTGTGTGTATTCAGTGTGGTATGAGATAGGTTTCATCTTTTCAGGCAACGTTTATGTGCCACATCCTTCTTGTTTGTCTAAGGCAAAAAAAAAACAACCAAGGTGCAGGTATATATTAATATGTATATATCATACGATTATATGTGTTGGTGACTGGGTTCATGTGGCTTTGAGGTTGGGCGAAGCAGGACTAACCTCCTTTACCGAGACCGTGTTTTACTGAAAACCTTTTTAAATATAAAGCCGTAGTTATTAATCTTTCATTTTGTCCTGTCTGAGTTGGTATCTAGGGAGAGACCTTAAATACACAAAGCTCTTAGACATTCTCTTTGTTTTTTCTTCCTCGCTCCTCTTCCTGCTGCTTTCTTTCTATCTGACGTGAACAAAACACACAAGTGACAGACACAAAACGAATAAAATTGGTACAAGGATGCCTGCTTCTGTTAGGCTGAGCTGTTTTTAGCTCCATGAACTGTGTCAATGCCCTGACTTTTAAGAAACAATAAATAATATAGTACATATTTCCTGCATCAACCTGAAATTTTAGACCTGATTGTGCTTCCACATAGAATTTGAAACATGATTTCTTGACAGAGATAGATAATATGGGCTGTCCAAATACAGTATGATGATGTTTCTTAGAGAAACTTGCTGGTTTAACCATTGCACTCAATTTTCTCCCCCTCCATCTTCATCCCTCCTCTCCTATTTCAATCTCTTTCGCTCACTCCCTGTAGTCCAGCTCTCTCCCCATCATGGCCCTCCCCCGTTTCAGTAATAGGAGACTTGAAATCAATAGCACATTAGTCTGGCCGGAAACTCTTGTGGAATTAAATATGAATGACTGAGATTGCAGCTCTACCTGCTGCCGAGAGAGATGCACGATGGCTCTTGGGGATATGGGTTTTAGTTTTTTCGTCCTTTCCCTCCAGTAAACAGTCAAGCCATTTTGTGCTGTGCTTACAGCTTACTGGATGGCTACCTTGTTTTGTCGGAGATCGGCGTGCAGCACTGTGGACTTTGATAGGCATTGTCGGGGTTGTCGTTTTCGTCCTCGGCACTGAACGGTGACCAGTCCGATAGCATAATTTGATAGAGCAAATGGGATCGTGGACGTCACAAAGCCGCGACAGCTCAGGAGGCAAGAAGAATCAACGGGCCACACCCATCTTGCAAACACAGCAGCAGCACCAGCACCATTTAAATATGAAAGAGCTCTCTGGTTATTAGCAGATTGCATCTTACTTTTTTTTTCTCTCCCCCTAGTATTTCCTCCAAATACAATATGTGCTGTCTCTTTCATTAAGCTTTCAGGTTCGCTGCTCTGCACATTCATTTTGGAACTTTTTACATGCAAATTTCGTTACTTGGTAGTCTTCCATTTTCATTAACTGGTTCAATGTGTAAAGTGGAATAATTTCTTTTAACATGGTGTTTGGCTTAAAAGCATAATTTGCAAGGTGGTTGGAGAGTGCGGGCTGGTGGGAGGAAAGTAATATGAGACAAAAAGCCACTGCGTATGCTTCTGGGAATTGATCGAGGCTTGGGCACCGGTAAGCTAATACACATAGATGATATAGAGGTAGATGTATTTGCAAGCTATATTTCATCCCATCAGAGATGAAACGGTTTGTGACAGATGGAGTGATATTGTTCCCCTGAACGGCCCGTGAGTGTGGCCCCTCCTGCTTTCCCTCCCTGACAGATGTAGGGGGAGGACCACAGTGCACTCTTCTTTCTTTCAATTGATTTGGGTGCTTGAACCCTTAGGGATTGGAGGATGGTGGTAGGATGGGGGTGGTGGTAATGGTGATGGGGTTTTAGTCGTTTCCTGCAGCACGTAACCTGTAAAAAGTCTAAAGAAAGTACTGTAAAGAAGTCATAAACATATCGTATGCATATATCTGCATACATTCAAACCCTGAGCACATTAATAGCAGTGTACAATGTGCACTGCACCAAGTGGAGCTGGAAGGGAATATTTCCATAAATCTTGGTTAGTGAGTGACAGCATAGCATGCATCCATGCATGTAATGTAGGCAGAGGAGAAAGTGTGGCTGTGCATGCTGGTGGCTGAGTCTTATGTGCTGCTTTTCAAGATATATTCAATTGATTCTTCACTGTTTTTTAGTGAAAAGATAAGAGCGATAGTAGAGACTTCTTCTGCCTGATTAGCTCAATACACTATTTTGTCTCTGGAGGAAGAATGAATGCCAAAAGGTGTAGGTTTCTGTGTCTTTAGCAATTAAGCAGATTTTAAGTAATTCAGCAATGATTACCTTTACCCCCCCCCCAAAAACCCTGATTGTAGCATCAACATTTTGAGACTTAACAGCTGTCTTGTAGCAGATGTGTCCTGTTGCTACACCTCACTCTCTGTCCCTGGAGGGGAAAGGTCAAGACAGGGGTGGAGGTCGAGGCAAAGATTCTCCATAAGATATTACATGTTGATTCTTTGAGGGGGAAGAAAAACAAATGAGCATCTGCCTGCCCCCTTGTATGTGACACCACCACAGGACAGATATTAGAATTAGCATTATTGATTACAGTATTCATTGTGGTGCAATTCCTCTGTACTGCTTTAAAAGCAGTGGAACAAGGAAGACTGAGAATGACCTGTGCAATATTTATTTTTATATATACATAAATATACATAAGTACATATATATATATATCACATAATGTTGCAGGAAACCATTACTATTTTTAAACAGTTAGTGCATGTATATTTTTCCTATTGTTAATTGTATTTCCTTTTCATCCCGGAGATAGACGGTGAGTTTGTCCTTCCTTTTTGAGGAGTTAATGTTGTTAAAGTTTTTACTGCTGGCGGAGTAATGTCCTGGAAGCAGACCCCAGTAAAAAAGTGGTTAATGATTTTAATAGGACTCCCTGGTGGGGTGGGAGAGAGGGGACGTGCCCTGGCCACAGGCGCGTGGCGGCGGAGCAGGTGGATGACGGGCAGCTGAGTAGTGGGCTCCAGGGGGAGGGGGGCCTCCATTTTGGAGGACTCTTGGGGTTGAGAGAAACCCTGAAAAAAGGCAACCCCATCTGGAACTGAGGTGGGGGCTCTGGTGTGAAAGAGATCTAGTGGGTGGTGTCTGACACTCTCTCTTTTGTTCTTTGGTAACAGCAGTGATGGTGGTGGTGGTGGGGGCTCTCGCTGCTGTGGGGGCTGGGCGCTTGAACAATAGTGCCGATCTAGGAATTGAAAGCCTTCGATGAACAGAAAGGCGAGGAAGCAGGCAGGGAAGGTGCAGACAGAAAGATAAAGCAGGCATGGGTTGAGCCCACTTATAGTAGGTGGGTTTTCCAACTATGCAAGGACACTGCAATGTCACACACAAACAAACACACAATCACGTACTATGTGTATATATATATGTATATACATATATATATATGTTTGTATGTGTGTAGTTACATTGTATATACACTTTATACATACATATTAATAAACAAATTATGGACCATTGCACAATAAATTTGAATTTCCTGAACCTTGGAGCAAAAGAAAAATAAAAGATGAGTTTGGGCATTGTGATGGAAGTGTGCCTGTAGCAGGGAGAGATGGAGAGTAAGCTTCATTTATTTTCATTAGCAGTGTCCATGCCCGCTGCGAGCTCTGATGCCGCTCTGACTGCTGTTCCATGCATAAACATACATCCCTGAGATGCCTGTCCTTGCTCAGCTACAGCCAAGCCTCGGTCACGCAAGGTTAATTTTACCTCCGTCTCCCTTCTTTTTATTTTTCCACATCCCCTCCTATACAATTCCTGCCATTCATCAGCCATCTCACAGAGGACGGCCCGAGTACCTGCAGCAGCTCTCCAGGGTGCTGAATAGGACGACTGTGGGGTAGAAGGAGTGAGCAGTGGGGGGGAGGGCTGCTGCAGCGAGCATTGCTATATTAATTCCTCATAGTAGACGTGGGGGTATGGAGTGATTGCAGGCAGGGACGAGGGAGACGTAGACCTGCCATTACAATAAACTGACAAGTCCTCCATTAGTGGGAAGACTCACTGACAGTGTCATTCGTCATTTGCTCAAACAGAAAGGGCCCTGTCAAACGTACAGTTTCTGATGTTTTACCCACCCTAAGGAGCATCTGTTCATGGCTACTTGTTTTATAACTGCAAAATATTTCACATCAGTTGTCCCACTGATCTGACTTCCAATCTCTGTCAGGCAGGAGGCCAGTAAACAAAGCTGCAGCTATTTCTTGTGTCCGTGTAGAGGTCAAATTCTAGGACTGAATCTCAAACAATCACTGATGAGGCCAGGCTTTCTTTCTTCTCCAATCATGGTGAACAGCCCCACCCGCTGGTGTGAGGTGGGAACAACAAGCTCTGTTGTCTTGTAGAGACGTGATGTACTGCAAGCAGTCCTCTAGATGCTGCTATTGTGCATTTGTTTTCTAATTAGATTAAAGTTGACATCAACAATTAGGCCCATCCATGTGAACTAAGGCTAACGGTAAAATGTGAAATGTCAAATCTAATGCCACTAAATAGGACGTTTTACACTAGTTGTTTTTAGTGTCATGTCAGTGTCAGTGTGGAGTAATCATCTCTAAAACATGACAATGAGAGTGACTGAGAGCTTAAAACTTCTCTGTCCTGCTTCCTTAATTCTACGCAGAAATGAAACCAGTGAAACCCTAAACTGAGGTGGATATGAGCCGCTTGCAGGTCGCTGTAAACCGGTCAGGTGAGATTTCTGCATGAACAGATGGTGGATGTAGTCAGCCAGTGCAAGCTGGTCAAATGAGTGGGGAGGAATAGTAGGACCGGAAGTAGAGTAATGACTTCCACTGCACTGTGGCATTCAAATATATTGACACGCTCATTTGAAATTGCTAACATCTGTAAAATGGCACTGTCGACAATACGCAACAAAACTAGTGTCAATGTAATGCGTGTAACTAAATAAATAGTTAATAATGAAAGCGAATTTGATTTTACGTGGTGCTTTATTTTGAAGTGACACCGGATGTAGTGCATGTAAAATGGCGGACTTGACGCTAACTCCCGGCTCCCAGCCGCTAGGAGGAACAAGGAGGGATCCGTGCCCAGTCCCAGCGTGGAGAAGGAAGCGGTCTGAGAGACAGAGTCCGCATCCCCACACGACAAGACGGGACGTAGCCAAGGCGCAGCAGGAGGGGAGCACTTTCAGTTTGACTTTCGAGGAGTTTCTTTACATGGGGACGAGAAATGACATCTACGGCGAGCGAAAGGAGGGCGTTTGCTCATAAAATCAACCGGTGAGGCAGTAACTGAAGTTATTGTTTAACAGCTACAGTTGTGCCGCCCGCGGTGCGTGAGAGTGACCTGCTGGACAGACGGCTCATATAGCCAGTATGCTAGGATTTAAGGTATCATTCCCCACGAACCGGTTAGTGTAAACACAACTTTACTTTTCTGTTATCAAACTAATGTTGATTGAAGCAGTTTGCGCTCGTGTAAACGGTCTCTCTCGCTCTTTGAAGAGTTTACTAGCATGTTTTGTGTGCGTTAACGTAGCGTCGTCAGAGCATTGCCATCAACAATGATTGGGCTACTTAACGATAACATTAAGACGCTCATGGCTAATCTGCTGACTCAGTTTTGCCGTTTGTGAGTATTAAAGTATAGTAACACCGACTTTAATGTCTCTCACACACATTAAAATAGCACCAAGTGACATTCATCATGATGTTTTGTTCTTGTGTCGTGTGAACGCCTCGCAGCATTATTGTAGCAACCTGTTTCCACATGTTGTAAACTGGTTTGCCCTCCTCATGAAAGGGTATAACGTTAGTACAGCACGGACTGGAAATCTAGCATGTTATTGTGCTGAATAAATATTGATCAGATTCCAGGAGAAATCGTAAAGGCATGCCACATCTGTCAACTGGCTCTTTGAGTAGCATGCTTTAATGGCCCTTGAGTGTGTGTGGAAGTATGTGCAGCCAAGTGCCTCCCTGTTTGCTGCAGTAGACCTCTTTATAAATGGGGCTCCTTCAAAACACATCGACACAGTTCATTTAATCAAAAACAGCTTAGCATTGCAGTATCTGCTATCTTCTCCAGTAGCTTGTGAGAAAACAAACAGGGTGGCAGATTCTTATCATCACCTCTTAGTGAATATCTTCTCACCCTGGTGAAAACCTTGCCGAAATCATGTCTGCATAGCAGTTATTATAAACTTAAGACCAGGCTCCATCTCATGGTGACATTATTTTGATTCGTATATTGCTCTATTGGTAGCCTGTCACTTTGTTTAATACTCCTTGTTGGTTGTCAGTAAAATGCCATGTAGGGATATTAGCTATATTGACCAGTCTCCCACTGCATTCCCCAAGTCCTTTATGTCCTTTTCCTAGTGGGACCCAGACCATTGTTTGGTGCAGGATGCAGGAAAGGGTGGGAAGGGGTGTTCTGGCTATTGCCCTCGCAGTCGATAGCTTTCCTTTTTCCTGTTTCAGATTGAAGGCTGCAGAAACTGTTTCCACATCTTCAGATGATATAGCGCACATAAAAAGTTAAACATGCAAAAAAAAAAGGTTGCTATGTCATCACCAGGAAGTCTTGCTACATCTTGGAGATGGGAGTCGAGGTCATAGGTCTTCATGTCTGTCTGATGGAATGAAGGCATGAACCATAGCTATGTAATCATGAGGACCATGGTTTGGGAAATGTTGAAGCCTTTGCAGCTGTGTATATGAGAGAAACAGACATTTTGTGTGAGTCTAAAGGAGCAGCTGCCTGCTGTCACTGTGAGAGGATTGTATTTTTTTTCCTGCTTTGTCTCGCTCTTTAAGCCTCCATTTGCCGTTACTCCATAAAGGCCATGGACAGAGCTCTGGCTCCGTGCCTGCTCCCTGGAGCCAGCTCGCCACCTCTCCGTGAGATCTGCTTGAGTCCCTATTCAGAACAGCTGTTGGCCTTGAGCATCGCTACTAGTAGCACCAGAAGCTGAAAACTTCTGCTTTGCAGATTGTGTAGGACATGTATCTGAAACTTGAAGGTTGAGATATGCAAGCTCAAATTGACTTGGCACTTCCCTTTTACAGCTTTAACACAGAATCTGAAAACTGTAAATGAGAATCATCAATTTAAAAAGCATTTCATTTATGCAGATACCTCGACCAAGTCTTTTTGAAGTGATTTTAGTTCTTGGATCCTTAAGTGAAGCATGCAAACATTGGCATGATTATGAGATTCATACATTCAAATCAGTCACTTTGTATTTTGATTTATCTTGACCATTAACTGTATTTTAACAGCTGGCTTTCATGTCTGTAAATGTGTGCTCTTCTTCTCTGTTCACCAGCTAACAAATCTTTCATATCTCTTTCTTTCTCAGGACGGTAGCTGCAGAGGTCAGAAAACAAGTGTCCAGAGACTATGGCTCTCCTCAGCTGACTAAGAAACGAGGAGGCGCACACCACCCTGTGAGTCACCCTGTGTTTAACTTGCCAGAGTTTTAAGCCAGCAGGTTTAAAACTCCACTTAGCAAGGATCAGAGGTTGATGTGTGTAACTTTTTGAGTTAGGTTTAACTTTAGATACAAGGGGTGCACATGAGTGTAGCTTTGATTAGTGCTGACAAGCAGGCGTGACAGGAAGTGGTTTTGAAACATGATATATCTACTCTTTGCTCACCTGTGTTGTTTGACAGCCAGGCAAGGTTTCTGCATGGATGCTCACCCAAAATAGAGTATAAGATGCTGTGTTTTGGGAAGTGTCTGTTGTCAAATTACAAGGATGATGGTGGAGTTTTAAATTAGTCCAGCAGACTCTGTGGACTCTGCTGTAAACCTGAAACCAGAGCAGAGACTTTTAACTCAGAGCAGTCTAGAGGTGCATGGGGGCAAAGACAATGAGTGAAAAAGGTTTTTAGAATAATATTTCTGAGACAGTGTATTAAACTATAATTTAGATAAACACCTAGTGGCTTTACATACAGTAAGTGATTGCTAGCAGCTGTGTCTGTGGCAGATTCTTTGGCTGTAACATAAACAATGGAAAGTAAATAGGTGCATCAAGATTTGAAGGATTGAGAGCCGAAAATTGGCACTCCATTCAAACATAACATTAAAGTTATCCTTTGGTATCTTGCAACGTGAACATGTAAAATGTGCTACAAGTAGGAATGAAAATGATTAATCAATTATCAATTAGTTGATCCGTGAAACATGAAATTTAAATGATCAAAAAAAAAATCTGATTATTAAATTTAAACAATGTGTAGTCTCAAATTACATTCTAGTTATCAGTGGAATTGTGTATTTTGAGAGCATGTTTCAAGTAAACAAAGGGCGCAGTGTAATTACTTTGATGATAAGGCAGCCATCATGGGGCCTGGAATAAGAGTGTGGCGGCGACATTGGAAAATTAAGCAAGCAAAGCAAAGCATTAGGCAGTTAAATTCAGTGTGTTTCATAAGTCTAGGCCTCTACATCTATATGTTTCATAGGCTATGCTTTGCCGTTAGAAAATATGCAATATGTTGCTGTGAGCTTTGATTCGGGAAAAAAAAACGCATTTGATATTGGTTGGTATGAGCAAAGTTTTTATCTTTGGCACTGTGTGTTAAGTGAAAAGCCTGTGAACTTTTGAATTTACTTAACAGTAACTGTTTTTTTCTGTTATATTCATATATATTTACAAAGCCACTGAAACTATAAGTGTTGTTTCATGACTCCCTGTCTGTTTTATTTTCATTTTCTTTGTGTCATATACAAATGTTAAACATCCCTTACCGGTCTATCATGATATCATGCTTCCTTTTACTACTCTCCTGTAAGTCCTTCTGATCCTGCTGATCAGATTAAGACCTGTCACCATGGCCATGTCACAGTTATTGGTACATAATAGTCTAATGTTGATTGACAGCTGCCCCTGACAGAGGTGGTTGAGCCGGTGGACTTTGAGGAGTATGTGAGCAGCCATGCTCCTGGGGTGGAGCCCGGCCCGCTCAGGCAGTTGATGGAGTTCCCCCAGGATGACCTGGAGCTCCTCCATCTGGACAAAGAGTGCATTACACTGGAGCCCCCACTGCCTGAGGAAGAGGAGTGAGTCTGAGTGCTAATGGGCGACACAACTCTCATACTGTAACACACACATCCCTCTCTGATTTTTACACTACCACACACACATACAGAGGATTAATTTTTACTTTTACTGTAATGGAGGACACACATCATCACAGATAGGAACAAAGCCTTTCTCTTTCTGTGACACTGAATGAGCATAAATATTAAAAGCATGCTTTGCTCAATTATTTATGTGTTTTTCTATGTAGCTCTCTAGATCCCAGAGTGAGAGACGCCTTGGCAGTCTACACAGATGACTGGCTCGTCATTCAGAGAAAGTAAGTGGTTTCAGCTGTCAGTGTGGTACCAGCTGAATTAACCTACAGTACATGTTTCATTAATTGTTTAATAATGTGAACCACTCTTCGCTCTTCACTGTACATGTGACTGACGGTTACATTATTACCGGGGCAACTTTTTTTGTGGATTTCCTGTAGATACCAGCGCTACAGCACCGTATACACACCTCACAACTCTGAGCGACAGAGGGAGAGGCAGCGAAAGCTGGTCAAACAGACCTTTGAACTGGACGAGGCTGCTGCTGCCGAGCGCCAGGATGACCAGGTAGTTGATGGTGATGTTCAAAGGACTTGTTATCTAAAATGCTGAGCGAGCAATCAGTCATTTTGGGTTCATTAAACACATTTTATTGATCTACTGTACACAGTGATGCCAAGTAAAAGCTTAGAGCATTATCACTTTACTGAAACTCCCATCATTTGATACCTGGACAAAGAGATGTGGGGAATAGCCAGCCAAAGAAGCTTGAGTCTTGTTATGATGGGAAAGGCAGCATGACTTGTATTCTGCTCAGCGAGTTCGGCGATGAGTAATGGATAAATGGATATATACCTTGTCCATTACCCATTACACAGTCTCTATATGAATCATCTTAGATGGGTATTAAGGTAATGGGATCTGTAGCATATTGTCCTCATGTTTCTAAAACATCTGCCGTGACCACTTAAAGATGACATCTTTGCCTGGAAGGAAAAAAAAACATATGATCTCACCTCTTCGTTTCACTTTTATGTGCTTCAGGATGACGCAAAGCGGCGGTCGGTCAGCTTGGATGAGACTCCTCGAGGGAGCTGGGCCTCCAGTATCTTTGACCTGAAGAATTCCTCCCCAGACGCCCTCCTGCCGTCTGTGCTGGAACGTGCAGCTGCAGAGGACATGGACCGCCGTAATACTGAGGCACGTCTGCAGGGGCGCCACTGTGACCTCCTGGGCCTGTACCCTTCACCCGATGAGGTTTGTATTAAAATAGCTTGTATTTGCCTGTGTTGTGGAAGAGGATGTGTTAAAGGAACTCTTCATCGCCAATTACTCACTGTTGTTACACTGAATTTGTGAGGAGGAATCCCCCTTCAGTTGCTCTTCCTGAGGTTTCTACCATTTTTTTTTCATTAGATGGGATTTTTTGGGGAGTTTTTCTTTATCTGCTGTGAGGGTCCAAGGGCTGTCACATGCTGTAAAGCCCTCTGAGGCAAATTGTGGTTTATGATTATTGGGCTTTTCTACATGAATGTCACATGGGGTGATAAACAAATGATCATTTTGAGATTGAATTATTCCTTTAATGTAAACAAATCGTATCTTTATCAAATAATTAAGTACCCTTTATGACTCTTTATTACTAGTTCATCTTTAATAATACAGTTCAAGCTTAAGCTTGGTGAAGTGAAAGCTGAATATACTATTACAATTTTAAAAATATAATTCAGGCTTAGTTAGCAAAGCAAAGGCAGCATAGCTGATGTAGATTGTTTTTTGGCATCACTGGACAAAAAAATCCATAATAACCTTTCAGCATATTGTAATTCAAGTACTCTCTGAGAACACTAGACTTCTACACTGCCTCTTGACTCTGTTTTGAGGCTCTAGAAAATCCAGCTCCTGTCGGGAGACTTTGACCAATCACAGTTTGTTTCAGAGAGAGGGTGTTCCTATTGCCCCTTTAGAT
Organism: Epinephelus awoara; assembly: GCA_035609425.1. NCBI lineage: Eukaryota > Metazoa > Chordata > Actinopteri > Perciformes > Serranidae > Epinephelus > Epinephelus awoara. Next base: position 17,970,603 of record CM069311.1, on the reverse strand, counting down.
GTTTGTGCACGTCCTTATTGATGGTAAAAGCCCTGATTCTAAAGTGTCCTGCAGAAAGCATTGCTATTCCAGCATTGGCAGCAACTGCCTACACTTCAAAGCAACCCCCAAAAAAGGAAGATGGACTTGTCAAAAAGAGTCTTAAGGAGATCCTGACAATAACGCAATACACGTGTCAATATCGGTGAAGCATTTCAGAGATTGAGAGAAAATGCTGCCTTACATCTGCAGCTTATTCACATTCATTGTTTATATAACTAAAGTTAACTAGAGCCTCAAATCACAGTGTGTCATTTAATGAAAACAGGAAGGTAATTCACATAGAATTGCTGCTGTATAATGACAGCTGAATCTCAATTCTGCTTATTTTGTTTTTGTTTGTTTTGTTTTTGCTGCTTTAATAAGTGAGGTTATTGTCTGAACCTTCATTTAGTACCTAAGTATTACTATCTGTAATGTAAGCATTTAACAACAGAGCTTGATTGCAACTTAATCTCAGAGATCACAACTTAAAACTATACCCAGTAGAACATTTGGTTGGAAATGTTGGCAAACGTCGCCGCCATTTGTTCAGCTCAGAGTAACATTATTGAATGTTCCCATGAAGTGAATGTCTATACTGTCTGCAAAACCAACCACTTCTGCACAACTGTTTGCTTTTCTTTCCTCCATGTTCTCCTTTTCGTGCTCCATCCTTCTTCCCTTTTATCTGTGTACACACTATCGCTTTCCCTGCCGCTACGTTGCCATGACATCTGTGTAAATGTTATGCTGGTGTGTGTATTGTACACGGCTGTCTTTGTGTGTGTGCGGCAGGATGAAGCAGTAGAGAGATGCTCTGTCCCTGAAGTGCCCAAGGAACACTGTGGTCAGAGGATCATGGTCAAGTGTCTGTCTCTGAAGTGAGTAACATTTACAATATAAGGGCCGACATTTATGTCTTTATGCTCGGATTCTTTTTTTGAAACATCCGCGATGCTCTCCATATCTCACAATTATATTTCATGTGTTTTCAGGTTTGAAATAGAAATCGAGCCAATATTTGGAACACTTGCTCTGTATGACGTCAAGGAAAAGAAAAAGGTAGCAGATCATTTTTTATTTGATAAAATGAGTAGTCTTCCAATGACTTTCGCTCTATAAAGCCACTTACGTAATGCTGAGCTCATGCTTAACTAATTGAATTTCCTTTGTCTCAAAAAGGTCTAAGTGGTCTTGCGGTTTAGATCACTGAGTCCAAACTGAATTAAAATCCCTTGACGTGCATTTCCATTATCATCTTTCCTTCCCCTCCCTCCGCTGTTTCCCGCTTATCTCAATCTTTCCTCCAACAGATCTCTGAGAATTTCTACTTTGACCTCAACTCGGATCAGATGAAAGGGCTGCTTAAACCCCACACACCTCACATAGCCATCTCCACACTGGCCCGGTCTGCCATTTTCTCCATCACATACCCTTCGGCCGATATCTTCTTGGTCATTAAGGTACTGAGAGAACCCACTTTACTCCAAAGAGTCTGACCTAATGTTAATGGTATAAAACAAGTATTTATTTTTGGCTTTTAAGTTCTGCTTATCATAGATTTAATTTTAAAAACTTATTTGAAATACTAGTATGTGATTAAAGATGTGTTAACACTAGTGTGCATGTATTTCAGCTTGAGAAAGTCCTTCAACAAGGAGACATTGGAGAGTGCTGTGAACCCTACATGGTTATGAAAGAGTCAGATTCCACCAAGGTAACGGAGCCAAAAATGTGTTTTAAACTGTTGCAATGCTCAGGGCAGGTGGCCAGCATGCACGTGGGATCCTTTTTCTGTTTAGTCATAAAAATTACTCAATTCTGTCTGGGTAAACTGCAATATTTACCCTCCTCTTTGATAGGCCAAAACTGTTGGCTGCTGCACATGCTTTAATCCTGTCTTTATCTTTTGATTTCTTTCATCATGTCTCATCTGCTCTCTGGCCCACTGCAGCACAAGGAGAAGCTGGAGAAGCTGCGTCTGCAGGCGGAGCAGGCGTGCAGTCGCCTCGGCCGTTTTCGCATGCCTTTTGCCTGGACGGCCATTCATCTTCTCAACATCGTCAGCAGTGTGGGAGGTCTGGATCGGTCAGACCCTGACTCAGACTCTGGTACTGCTGACCTCAGACACGTCCTCAGTTTCAGTGTCACACATGCATGTACACAGGGCATCCAGCCGGTTACAGTGACAAAACATATCGCAGAATTAACAGTCATGCGCATGCCTCCCTAATTTATGACTTTTCTTCTTGCTAGAGCGAAAAGGTCTTGGCACATGGAATGAGAAAAGGAAGAAGGGCTTCGAGCGGATGAGTGTCGGGGATGACATGTGCAACTTTGCCACTTTCCGTCCCGCAACATTAACTGTCACCAACTTCTTTAAACAGGTCAGACGTAGGGACTTAGTCTTATGACTCATTCATACAGTTATGCTGACTCTAATGTGGCCAAATTACTCATCATTTCACTGCTAAAAAAGTGTCATCACTGCAATGAAGAAAGCTAAAATGCTGCTACTTTAACCAATAACCTGGAAACAAAAATTAGAAGAGGCTGGACACTTGACTTCATAAAAATATAAGGGTAAGAAGTGGCAATTAGAAAGCTTTTTACGTTAGAGAGAATCATTACATTAAGAGGTTGGGCAATATTTTCAAAACTATGTTTATTTTTCTAATAATTAGCTGATTGGCTAATCAGTTCCCCATGTGGCGCTTATTGTCATTTTTTATTTTAACTGAGAAACCACTGCCTAGTGTTATGATGCAAGACAAATCAGTCAGCTGGAACTCTGTGGAGTTTAGGCTGGCTGTTTTAGCTCTATTTTAGAAGTGACAGCTATTATAACTATATTATAATTTAATGTATGTATTCCCAATACACACTCTGCTCTTCTGTTTGTTTACATGAAGGAGGGGGACAGACTGAGCGATGAGGACCTCTACAAGTATCTGGCAGATATGCGCAGACCGTCCTCTGTTCTGCGACGTCTGAGGCCTGTCACAGGTAAATGCCATGAATAGTTGAGGTGTTAATAAGAAATTGTCTGAATTCATGTCGGAAGGTTTATGGAGGATTTGTGATTAATGATTTTTCTATCTTGTTGTGACTTATTTTGTCCTTCAGCCCAGTTGAAGATTGACATCTCTCCAGCTCCGGACTCGCCTCATTACTGTCTGTCACCAGAGCTGCTGCATGTGAAGCCTTACCCTGACCTGCGTGTTCGCCCAACCAAAGATGTTCTGGAGTTCCCCGCTCGCTATGTGTACACACCACACACCACCTACAGGTTAGTGTTCACCTCTCACAGACACACACATGTGCACAGTTGACTCACAGGACAAATATACAGTTACCTTATCATTGCATGCATGGCTTACTGTGTTTGTTTGGGTATTGATTTTCTGTTTTGTCTTCACCTTCATGTGTAGTTTCAAAAGGGGAGCTCCACCCAAATTAAGAATTACAGTATGTTATTTCCATGGCTGAGAAAAGCTTAATCAATATTTGCGAACATGTGCTATTCTCTCTCAAAGCTCAAAACCAGAGTCTCAAAATTGGGATGTCACAGGGTATAAAGTCTGCTCCATAGACAATAAATGGGAGCCTGATTATGTGGATCCACAGAAACAGAAAATGTACCCACATAGTCTGAACACTCCCCTGAGTGCAGTGTCATCTATTACATCTTTACCAGTATACTGCCTATGGAGCATCTCCATACTTTACACCCAATGACATTACGAAGTAGAGTTTTTGCACTCTAGTTTTTGGATTGGGGAGAGAGTTGTTTATGTTTACTCATGTTTTTAAGATTGTCTTAGATGATAGGAATAACATGTACGAATTTGCAAAGATGACAGCAAATTCTAAATTTTAAATTGAAATGCATTTTATTGATGTCATTGTTTTTTCAAATATATAAATACAGACACAAGTTATTATCTTTAATGTGCTTTTTTTCTATATACAAGCTTACAAACTATACAAGACACTTAAAAAATCTTAAATAATTAAATAACTATTCTAACGGCGAATAATTTAATAACTACGGCTCAAAGTTTACAAACTACATCAAAGTCAAGACGAACAAAAGACAAAAAAATAACAAAAATATGAGAAGCAGATAAGAAACAACAAGCACATTATCAGAAGAGCACTAACAAAAACTATGTTCTGGGCATACAGTAGATCTATATCACACATTGCAGGGTTTGAAGGGAGTGCAGTGACGATACAGAGTTGAGATCTGGGTGGACTGGGAGACTTCACCGGTGAATCTCGTATAAATTATGTCGTATTTTCACTCTGGAAGAAGGAAACAAAACTGTAAGTCTAATGAAATGAAAACATTAATGAAACATTACATGCTTCCGCCAAGTGACTCACCATCTCCTGCAGTTTTGAGAGTTGCTCATTCAGCGTCTCAATATTCTCTTTATGGAACTGGGTCAAATGCTGTAAACTTTTCAAGACGTAGGAATGCTCCTCTGCTCTCTCCTAAGGAACAGGAGTATAATTAACTGTTAATGTCAACATGTAAATGTCAGGTGTTCAGACGTGTGCTGTTGTGACAGTGTGGCTGTTTCTTGCATCTATAGAGAGATTATCATCTTTCTGTTACCTGCAGCTCTTTGATGCTGCTGTTGGTGTCGACATACATCTCCAACTTCTTCACTTTTGTTCTCAGTGCCACCTCTTCCTGCTCCATGCCAGCCAACCAATCTTTAGTCATCTTGGTCTCAGCCTGTTGCTTGGCCATCTGGGCCTGTCAAAAGAGCATCTGCCCATATTATCCTCTTCCCCCAGCACTGATCCCAGTGCAGCTGGCAGCTGCCTGCCCCACAGTGTGACATGCAGCTTTCCAATGACACTCTCTTATCTCAGATGAAAGACTTACATTTATCCATATACATCAGGAAGATAGATGAAAGAATCGTCTGATGATTTCATGTCTTGCAAAAGAAAACTGGGTCTGAGACACAGTATAGGCATTGTTGTGTTGTTAAACACTTTTGCAAATCAGAAAAACGCTGCTTTGTTATTTCTGTTCAACATTTTTTTCTTTTGGGAGCTGAGAATCACAGAAATTTAATCTGATGGGGATTTTACATACTTACTGCCTCTATCTCCCTGTGCTCCTGCATTTAGATCTGCAGTGTGATTGTATTTCTCAGTAGTTATCTTTTTTGTAATAACACAACCATTCAGCAGCACATAGGGAATCTGCTGTTTGCATATTTCTGTGTTTTCTTACCTGTAGCAACTGTATCATTTCTTTCATCTGTTTCTCCTCTTCCACCGCCTGCTCAGTCTCCTCTCCCAGCTTTTGCAGAGTCCCCTCATGGCTCATCAGAGTCTGGCTGATTTTAGCTATCTTTGCCTCAGTGGTTTCAAACGCATATTTCAAGGATTCGCTGAACTGTATGACACCAAACATGAGTACATTGACGTCTTCCTGTTGCACAGTGTTGTCTTCCGTCTTGCCTGTTTTCCTGAGCGGACCCGCGTGGGCTGCTCCTAAACCCCCAACCAGACAAAGCAGGCCCAGACCCCAGATCATCTTCAAAATATCTGTTGTTTACAAGCTGTAGTCTAGTTGTCTGTTTCACTCGGCTGTTCAAAAGTTTGTGATTTTCTTCCCAGCCAGTTAAGGAAAAAGCTGGAGTTATGTGAAAGCTCAAAAATGAGAACGAAACGCTATAACATGTATTTGTTTATCGCAGCTGTGCAGACGTCAGCATCATTAGAATATCCAGTGGATGGTGAATTTGGAGGGTGACCAGTGCGCCTTATATTGGATGTGTACATGCAATACTTGGTAAAACATTAGCTCAGCTGTGGTTCGATCACAGGTTTTGTCCATGGCCTTAGTCTCAGTGACCCCGCCTTGAAGTTTAACCCCTGAGGGACTCATTTTGTCATTTAGGTCACAAACACATGCAACATAAATAACAACGTGTGTCGCACTCCTGTGTTTGATACAGAAAATATACGAAATGTACTGCATAGTAAATGTAATTTAATGTTACTTTAAAGAAGTGTGCTGCGTGCTGCGTTGTCGTCTCTTGACAGGTGAATAAAATCAGCTGATGTAAAAGATGAACAAATGTTACCTCTGATGTTTGCCTTGGATAGGAGTAAGGTGACTTTCACCAAGCTAATCCAATACTGGGTCACACTTTTCCCATGTGCACACACTCTTATCTTTTTCTTTTTCCAAGAATAAGACTGTCAGATGTTTTCGAGGGGTTGTCAGGAACGATTGTTGCAGAGTAATGTGATGCACTGTTAACACATGTTGACAACATAACAAGCTTCAACCAGGTTGTGAAACGGCCTCCCTGCAGCTTGTTTGTTATGATTGTGACTGTCATTTAAGTACAGTTCACCTACCAACAATGCTTCTCTAACTGTGTAATGGTTTGGGGGTTTGTTCATTTCTCTCTGTCTCATGCTCTGCCCTGCCTCATTCTGCCTTTCAGGAATCTGCTCTATGTTTACCCCCAAAGTCTGAACTTCAGCAGTCGTCAGGGCTCGGTGAGAAACATCGCTGTGAAGGTTCAGTTCATGGCAGCGGAGGACCCCAGTCAAGCTCTGCCGGTGAGTCACACTCAAAGATAATAAGTGACTGCAATGTTCTGAAAATGAAACTCCAGTCACAAAGAACAGCTTGAGGCAGTGAAATAATATACGATGTCTTCTTGGAAGAGTGAACTTCTTCAAAGGGGCCTTTTTTTTTTTTTTTTTTTTAGCACAGAGGGTAGCAAAGTCGAGTTACATTTTGGGATCTCTATTTTTTTAACTGTAACTATTTAGGGTTAATAAATATGAAATGGTTGATCCACACAATGCATTACTAGCTACAACTGTCACTCCATCCAAAAGCTACATTTTGAGTATCAAACACTCACCCCCCTTGTACACTTTGAAGGCAGGCATTTGTGGTTTGCTCATTTGTACATACAGAGGCTGTGGACAGACAGCAGTGGCAAGTTGAAACACAAGCCACCTCAGGGGTGTCCCCGACCACAAATCTGATCTGTCAAATTTGGCCTTTTGTCAACTGATAGTCAAATCATTCATTTTATTTTTCTTCTTGCTGATCCTTACTCTCATTTGTGACATTAGTTTCCATTTTCCACACCAGACAAAAGAGCTGAAACAGTCAATTAGAAAGTTGTCTTCTCGATTTGGAGCTTATTTTATAAGAGGATGCACTCCATCCAGCGCTGTTTGTTTTGTGTTGGGGGTGCATATGTAGGCACACAAAACAAACTGTGAGTCGGTGCGTCAGCGGCGCTGTCCGCACCACTGAAAGGGGCTGACCGGCAGACAGCACACATTTGTTGTTTTGTTCTTCTTTATTTGGCTTTTTGCCTTTTATTTGAGAGGACAGACGTAAAGAGAGGACAAGTGTAAAAAGGGGAGAGAGCAGGGATGATATGCAGCAAAGGGCTTTGTACATGGGACGCTCACTCTAACCTTGATAGAATTCTTTGCTAAGTTTGGTTCCTACTCGCTTTCTGTGGTTGTTAACAGAACTTTCAAACTTTCTCCCAGAGTGAGGGATGCAAGCTGCACACAGCCGTTTCTACATGCCTCCACCCTGCTGATTTTGACAAAAACTGTTCATAAATTATTTGATATTTACTACTTTGTGAGTGCTATTTTTAATGTGAGTGCTCTGCTTAGCAACTTTACACCAAAATAGGATATATATCATAATATATTGGGAGAAACCAAGCAATTCTATGTAAAATCTGACAGTCAGCACCCCCGTATAGCCCCAGTGGCATGATCCTTTGTTTCATTATCACATTTTCCTGCACTGTGACAATTCCACTTTGAGATTGGCAGTCGAATCAGGCTCCTTAGATCGAATCATTGAATAGTCCACTTTACAGGGTCACCCTTAATCCACTTATCCTCTGTTGTCCACATGGTCAGTATATTTAAAATACGAAAATTTGCTTAAATACTGTAATAGCCCTCATTATCTGAACATTATCTCCATATTCATAGATTCTGGATTTTACTGTGAAGGAGAGTCATTTTTTCTGATGGTGAAATCCTTTGAATGATTGATGAGACTACTGTGAGGATGATTATATCAAAGGATGTCTTCCTATTGGTTATGGAGCTACTATATTTAACCTCTGCTATTTGACCAGGTAATTTTTGGGAAGTCGAGTTGTGCGGAGTTCATGCAAGACGCGTACACGCCCATCATCTACCATAACAAGTAAGGCTCAATCACCTGTTTGCCTCCCACTGGAGTTTGTCCAACTTGTTTCTTCCTTAAACATTGTGCTTAACTTTTGCTCCAAAGGTCTCCTGAGTTCTATGAGGAAATGAAGATGAAGATCCCTGCCAACCTGACAGACAACCACCATCTGCTTTTCACCTTCTACCACATCAGCTGCCAGCCCAAACAGAATACCCCTCTGGAGACTCCTGTGGGCTACACCGTGAGTACTCTCCTTCAGCTGGCCCACATTGAAAACTTCCGCCCACACACTCACTTGTCTGAGAGCTCCTTCTGTTGTCTTGCCATCACTGAGCGATCGCGTGTCTCTCTTTCCGCCCGCAGTGGATCCCTCTGATGCAGCATGGCCGACTACGCACCGGCTCCTTCAGTTTGCCTGTCTCGGTGGAAAAGCCCCCACCTAGCTACTCTGTGCTCACCCCTGACGTGAGTGTGTTTAAAAAGACTGTGTTAACATCAGTTTGGCTGCTATTGCCTACTCATTTGTGGTAGGACGGAGTGTTAAATGAGTTGGGTGTCACTCTGCGGCAGGTTCAGCTCCCAGGCATGAAGTGGGTGGATAATCACAAAGCAGTGTTCAATGTCGAGGTGACGGCTGCCTCCTCTGTTCACACTCAGGTACACAAATATGCCTTTCATGCTATGGTTTATTCCTGTTCATGTGCTTTATGAAGCCCTATTGGAATTATGTTAGCATTGATGGGACAGTTTCTGAAATTTTATCAACAAAATTTTTACTGAAAAATTGCTGCCACATTAAAATTCACCCAGTTCAAGTGACACTTAATATTTAATCTTTTGTTAACTCCAGGACCCCCACCTGGATAAGTTCTTCACTCTAGTGTACGTTCTGGAGGAGTACTCCTTCCCCTTCCGCCTGAAGGACGTCATCATCACCGAGGCAAACATGGAGGGGGAGCTGAAGGCCAGCATGGCTGCACTGAGAGGGGCTCTGTTGGATACCTGCATCAGGTTCCTGCACCAGCTGCTCAACAAGCTCATTCAGCTCATCGTCTACCCGCCAGTCATTGCGGGCCAAATTGGTGAGTGAGTTCTGAAGGACAGCTATTTGAGATTTGAAGTGCACTTCCCAAAACGAGGCTAAATGCTAACTCTGATCATTTGAGTAGATAATGTGACGATTATTAATAATGACTGTTGTAGATGGTTTGAGTAACAGAACTGTTTGATTTATGCGTGTTACTGTGAATCCTAATCCTAGTTACGTTTATTCAAATATTTAAATTGTGTCAATGTTCTGGCAAGCAGTGTGTGTGGTTTTTTTTTTTTTTTTTTTAATGCCTCCATGCCAGTGACAGCAGGTTGTTTGTCTGTCCGTTCTGCAAAAACACTTTTATGACCTTTACATCATGCTATAACTCAGGAATAGAAGGGGAGACCTTTGGTTAGATACTAAATTAGTGACACTAATCTTGGGTTTCCACCTTAAGCCTGTGCTGATTGTAGAGATCCTCTGTGCTATCATGTTGAAGATGTGTATGTAGCATCCACGTTTCATGTTTCTGTTTAGTTTTCACTGAATATTTGAAAGCGAACTTTAAAATATTATCACTTATTTTGTTGCAATTCTATGTTCTTAAATTAATAATACTTTTTCTATTAATTTGTCATATCGTCAAGAATATCATTTTCGCAAAAAAAAAAAAAAAATTCCCTGAAATATTGATAGATTATTTTAGGGTCATATCGCCCACCCCTAGTGGAGGCATACAGCTAGAAGGCAGTAATTTTAGTTTTCCCAGCCATAATTCTGCCTCTTGCTGAGTTCACTCTAAATTTGCCCACAGTTAACCTGGGTAGGGCTGCCTTCGAAACCATGGCTTTATTGGTCAACCAGATCCACAAGAACCTGGAGGGGAACCAAGACCAGCACGGTCGCAACAACCTGCTGGCATCCTACATCCACTACTGCTTCCGCCTGCCAACCGCTGAACCCACATTGCCCCCGACAGGTGAGTCACCTCTCTGAACCGGGGGCAGTCAGTATCTGAGAAGCAGAAAGACTGGCAGTCATTTGATCAGGCACATGGCTGTTGACTTGCTTATATTTCACTATATGACATTTCTATTCGTCCATCTCCGTGAGTAGCTGGCAGCCAGTCCTATGAGATGCCTATGCAGTACGCCACCATATCGAGAGCAACAGCCCGTCCAAGCAGCCTCCACCTGTCCCGCTCCAAGAGCATCAGCAACTCCAACCCAGATCTGGCCAGCACTCCAGTTTCTCCTGATGAGGAGGTGCAGAGGATCATAGGGAGCAAGGTTAGCTGCACCTGTTTTTCATAATGTGTCATTCCTATTGGAGCTGTTTCTGTAGTTAATGTGTGTGGAAGTTCTAGAAGTTATTTTGAAAGTCATAAAAGCCGTAAAATACTTTGTTCTCAGTTTTAAAGCTGAGCTTTTAAAATGATATATTTCTTGGTCTTCTTATGTTTTTGTTAGAAATCTGCTGTGTATTGACGCTAACTTTTTTTCCCACAAGCATTTGTTGTTTAATGTGCACATTCATTTCCTTTGTAAATCGTCTCATCTTATCTTGGTAGAGTAGATTTAAAAAGAAACAGCAGCACAAAATGATCAAGTCTGTTTTATGGTACCCCTTGTGACAAATTCTCACTCTCTGTTTATCCAATATCAGTCTGTTATTTTCTTGTAATGAAAATGACTCGGCTCTTCACAGCAGATTCAATAAGCTCAGGTTGACTGATGCCGACTGTTAATGATGCTGCTTTTGTCAGAGATGCAATTATGCTTTGTGCCTCTGTCCCTTGTGTTTCATTCAGTACCTCCAGCCCTTCCTTTGTTCTCCCCTCTCCTGCCTTCTTTGCTGATTCAATCCTCCCTCTCCTACACTCCATGTCCCTTTCCTTACTTTGTGTCTTCCCGTTTTTATTCTTAAAAAAATAATGTTGTGTGGTAAAAATCTTCCCTTTACTCACTGTGCCCTTGCCTCTTCCTGCACTGTGTGTTTGTGTATGTGTTGTGTGTCTCTGGTGGCTTACGGCAGGGTATTGACCGCTCCCACTCGTGGGTAAACTCTGCTTATGCTCCCGGGGGCTCCAGATCTGTGCTACGCCGAAATCCCAACTCCAGCTGTGAGCTCAAGCAGGTGCCACATCCCTCCTCCTCCATCTCTGATCAACACTCATGGGTCATTTCCTACCTCACCTCTCAGGCGTCGTGTCTGTGACTGCTTCTGTCTGCCCCTCACTCTACTAGAGATGTGCTAGCCGTCTCACCTTTTGCATCTTGTCCGTGTTTCACAATTCATCCTCTAACCGCCGACTAACACACCATATCTGTTTGTTCTGTGCGAGAGACATAATCTCTGCCTTGGGCTCGTCAGATTTCTCTCCAGAGTTCATAGAGAGTTCTCTGGCCATCCATCCATTTCCATTCACCCATTTTCACATCACTTTGTCCTCATCTCTGTGTGTTCACCTCACCGTCACTCCATGTCAGGCAAACGACCGCAGCTGCAATCGCATGTCTGCCTTTCTGGACAGCGTGGCCTTGTTTTCAGTTCCCACAAGGCAGATTACCAAGAAGGTAAAACTGGCGATAACAACTGTAAAAGTGACATTCTTCATGACTAACATATTTTTGATGTCCTAACATTCATCAACCCTCAGTGCCATTAACATTCATCATTACTCATGACATTTTAACAATTGTGTCTCTCTGTAAGATGGTGTGATTATTTTGTTTGTTGAAACACTGACATTTAATAGTCTTTTGTCCAAAGATTTCAGAGACTCAATCTTTGACAGATTTACTGATGAGTGTGTTAGATTCATTTTTACCATCACTTTGTTCACCTAGTAATTTATCACTTGATAAAACATTTTAATTAAGTTTTTTAATTTCAGACTGTTTTACCTGAATTAGTGACTGAATAACTATCAAACTATCAAAAAAATTGCACTGTCATTGTTTACAGACAACAGATAGAGCTCATAGCTTGCATCTCGTAAAAACAAATACACACCAGTTAACAGAGACGGTTCACCCCCAAATCAAAAATACATTCATTTCCTCTTACATGTAGTGCTGTTTATCAGTCTAGATTGTTTTAAGGTGAGTTGCCAAATGTTGGAGATGTCTGCCTTCTCTCAACTAAAATGGAACTAGATGGTACTCAACACCAAAAAAAACCCAGCAACAACAATGTCTATTTCCAGAAATCATGACCCAGTTAATCAAGCTAATCTAAGACCTTGTTGTGAGCAGTTTCATGTGTGGACTATTTAATTTATACTAAGCTATGCCTGTGGACTGTATCAGAAGGAAGTGTGCATCTACTGCTAGCTCACCTAGCACCGCTTAGCTTGCTAAGTTTACAGCGTATCCAAGAATGGCAGTCATTGTTTACATCTCATATTGTCACAAGCACAAGCATTTCGTACATGAGTAGATGCACACTTCCTTCTGCTGCTGTAGATTAGTAGAAACTGCTCACAGCAAGGTCTGTGGATCATCTTTAGTAACCAGGTCATGATTTATTGAAATTAACATCGCTGTTGAGTTTTTCAAATGTATTTTTGGCACTTTGAGCACCACAAGCCGAGTGCCATCTAGTTTCATAATATTCAAGAGAAGGCAGACATCTCTACAGCTGATGTGTCCAACTCTCTGCCACTTGCACCAAAACAATCTAGGTGGATAAATAGCACTACAGGTAAAAGGAGAGTTATGTATTTTGGATTATGGCATGAATAGCCACTTAAATGTTACTAGTTTCTAAAATGGTTTGCCTATGTAAGCTAAAATTAGCTCTGTGTTGGTCCCGTGTAGCTGCTCCATGAGGAGCTGGCTCTGCAGTGGGTGGTCAGCACCAGCACAGTGAGGGAAGCAGCGTTGCAACAGGCCTGGTTTTTCTTCCAGCTTATGGTGAGTATGTCTTTGTACATTTATATTAATTTTACACTACGTGATTAAGAGTCTGAAGAGAACACTACAAAAACAAGCCTTATACTATAGGAACTACTGTAGCAGGACAGGTAATATTTTGATTTAATGACTATTTTTCTTATATTCCCTTCCTTTAGACAAAGAGCATGACCCATCACTTGTTTCTGACCTCCAAATTGGACAGTGCGAGGCGTCAGCGTTTTCCGGACCGCTTTGTGGACGACATTGCTGCTCTTGTGTGTGCCATCAGTGCAGACATCGCCAGTCGATACCACAAGGTACACTACAAGCAATTCAAGAAATCAACTGCTGGAAATCCATTTTTTTTTCCACTCAGCCTTGTTTCTTAACAAATGCTTGATTGTTATTGGTATCGTTGATTTAAATAAACCGATGCACAGTGACCAGATAGCATATCTTCCTTTTTATCAAGCTCATTCCCATCCTCTTCCTCTCTCCCCTGATGAATATATCTCTCTCTCTCTCTCTCTCTCTCTCTCTCTCTCTCTCTCTCTCTCTCAGGATGTGGAGCTTGTGGAGAGGTTGAATAGCAGTCTGGCCTTCTTCCTGAATGACCTGCTGTCTCTCATGGACCGGGGCTTTGTGTTCAACCTCATCCGCACCTACTACAAACAGGTGCCTGTTGCTCCGCTTCTCGTTTTCCTTTCATGTCAAACACTTTAAATCCCAATCCTCCTACGCATATTTCACAACAGCTTTTACAGTCTCAAACTTATGTGTTAAACAGATTGCCAACAAGCTTCACACAGCGCAGAACCCCAGCTCTCTGAATGCCCTGAGGGTGGACTTCACTCGTATCGTCTGCAGCCACGAGCACTACGTCACCCTCAACCTGCCGTGCTCCACTCTCAGCCCTCCAGCATCCCCCTCCCCCTCCACCTCCTCCACCACCTCTCAGGTACTGGAGCAGGCTGGAAAATACAAAGCAACTGATTTAATTGGCTCCTAAATGTTTTCATACTCTTATATCCTTCTAGCTCATCTTCACCCTCCTATCTGTATCCACAGAGTTCAGCGTTTTCCAGTATGGTGCAGGATCAGGGTGTGGCCACCATGTTTGAGCTTTCCGTCCCTTTCCGCCAGCAGCACTTCCTGTCTGGCCTGCTGCTTACTGAGCTCTCTCTCATCCTTGATCCTGAAGGAGAAGGGTAGGCACTGATTAGTGTAATTTATGACGAGTTTCTTTCAGTTTCCCCACAAGGATCATCACAGTTTGAACTTTAAAAGGACATACAGTATAGCATAAAGCACAGAGGGCCTCAGAGTAACATTTAGCTACTGGTTTGATTCAATTGAACAATTTTTGGGGGGTGTAATTTACAAAGCTAGTTATTTTGTATTTTTTGTCCTCAAGACTTCACATAAATGAAAAATGTCAAATCAAACTGCATAATTTCAGTGACCAGTCAAGTTTGAATATCATCATGCCAGTCACGACCAAGCAGCAACCTCTGAGGCTGAAAATTGAAGCCAATGTGGGAGTGCCAAAAGCTGCAGTTTATTGAATAGCCACTTGAGGCTGTCTTCAGAACAGAGTAAAGAAATATATACCACCATGTTAAAATGCCCATCTTTACAGCAGAAATAAACATGTTTGTAAGCTGGTACAAAAGCAATTTTGGTCTCTCTAGTGAATTTACCTTCATGACATTGTACGGGGGTGACTTTTTATGTATGTCACCCATTTACATTTTATTAAGGCCTAAAGTTACACATATTTAAGGGCGGACTGCTGTCAGGCTGTCTGCCGACAGTGTCCTCGGCTTCTCAGTCAGATCCATCCCTATGGTCACCTCTGGCTCCAAAAAACATAATGGCGATGGCCAAAATGTCAAACTCGAGGCTTCAAAATTGGAGTCCACAAACCAATGGATGATGTCACAATAGCTACGTCCATTATTTTTACAGTCTGTGCCCTGATTACATTAAATCTGGATTCCTAATGGCAGGATGTGATGATGAGCCGCAGGCACAGTGTGTTGAATGCAGTGGAATCCTGTCAAATTAGGTGCTAAAACCATCAAAGCTCCGGAGACACAAAGCAGCCGGAGTGTGTTGGAAAGTCATTTCAAAAGGAAACAGCCTACAGTGGCATAACACATATTTACAGCCCAGTTTCATCTTGTTTTTTTGTCATGTTGTGTTTTTTGGGGGGTTTTTTAGGGTGGAAGTGGTCATCTGAGCTTTCTAATGATCAGAAGTAGACCTTTAAGTTAGAAAATATTGAGCACCCCTTGCATAAAGTTCTGAGAACCAGCTAAAATATGCTGATATACTTTTTCTTTCACCCGCAGGGTTTTCTTCCTTCATAAAAAGGCCATTAGTGCTGTCCACTCCCTGCTGTGCAGCCATGACGCAGACCCTCGTTACACTGACCCTCAGGTTAAAGCCCATGTTGCTCAGCTCTACCTGCCTCTCATCCCCATCGTCATGGAGACATTGCATCAACTCCACGACTTCTCTGGTCAGCGGAAAACATATGCACTCCACTGATATTGTTATATCTATCCACCTTCTCTGCATATTTATTTCATTTGCCAAATGCTTTTGTTCTCAGCACTATTTTACCTGAGAGTGCTTCTCTTCTTTCTTTCTAGACTCCTCGCCTGCTCGGGTCCGCCATGCCTCAGCCCACACTGACGATGCTGACCCAGACAGCGGCAACACTATCAGTCAGTCTGTTGCCATGGCGATTGCCGGCTCCCCTTTGCCGCATGTCAAAGCCAACCCGTTTGCGCTGCCCACGGTGGTGAGTGATAGCGGCAGGGGTCAGGCTGTTCCCCCGGGCCCTACACACTGACAGGTCACAGATCAGCTTCTGTGTGGGAGGCTGCTGCCTCAGCTTATCAGACGATCACTCTCGTCTCTCTAACTCCGCACAGACAAAAAGCATTTATATTCTTCACCATGTTTTTGTTCTTCTCTGAAGTACAACTGCTCCTCTAAGCCTGTAGGTGGCTCTCTGTCCTTTTATAGCTCTCTGTAAACAGCCATTTTGTACTGAAGCAGATTAAAAGACTGGCACTGAGTTTGTGTGTTTGTCTTCACCAGGCTGGGCGCCAGTCCAGCTCTCTGTCTGCCGAGTGCAGCCGGACTCTGCTGGTGTGTTTCCTGTGGGTGCTGAAGAATGCAGATGCTGCTCTCCTGGAGCGCTGGGTGTCTGATTTGTCTGTACTGCAAATCAACCGCCTGCTGGATCTGCTTCATCTCTGTGTCTCCTGCTTTGAATACAAGGTACAATAACCCAACGGTGTCACTGCTATGAGTCTTTTACACCCAATAGGAGTCAAAATCAATTTAATCTGGACGTGCCAGAGCTACAGAACATCATCACAGATATGTCAGTCGTCGTTTCAAGAAAGTTGCTTGATTTATCAGCAGTGCAGCTTGCTGTAGTTTTGTTGTTTAGTCGAACTTGGGTAGACACGGTTGGCTTCCTCTCATTTCTGCTGGAGGTTTTTATTTAACTGAAATTTATTTGACCAAATAATCATCTTCTGTAATCTGTTTAATTGTTGTTTGTCCCTGTCCTGTGATGTTCGACGGTTGTTGTAGGGGAAGAAAGCTCTGGAGAGGATCAACAGCCTGACATTTAAAAAGTCTCAGGACATGAAGGCCCGACTGGAGGAGGCCATACTGGGCACCATCGGGGCTCGTCAAGAGATGGTCCGCCGCTGCCGAGGTAATTACATGAGAACGCGGTCGCGTCTGTTTGTGTGTGTGTCAGTAGCTGTGTTTGTTTGAGATGTTTTTAAATTGGTGTTCATGGAAACTGTTATTTGTTTACTCTTCCAGAAAGGAGTCCCTACGGCAGCCAGGAGAATGTTAGGTGGAGGAAGAATGTCACTCACTGGAGACAGAATACAGATCGAGTCGACAAGTATGTTCTTTACATTAATTGTGAAGAGATTTCGGACTTGCAATTTAAAGATATTTTCACATACAAATGCCTAAAAATAACCGCACCTCAGTTATATATTTTGTCGAGTTGTGTACTTAACATTATCCCAGATGTTTCCAGCGATGTTCAAACCCAGAGAAATCTGTAATTTTATTCAAGACATGTTGCATTTCACTTGGTCCCCTGTCAGTGGTGTCATATCCCCTCTATCCTCTCTAGTTGCTCGTAACTTCTGGGGAAAGACAGGAAGCACCACATGATATGTCAGAGAGGGAGGAAGTAATCATACAATGTCACAAAATTATACTCGGTAATATAAATACAGCATTGTTTTTGCAGTGCAGTAATCTAGTCGAGACCTAATACACTGATACAATTTTTTAATTATGATCCAGCGGTCTACAGTTTGTTACTATGAAAAGTTGCTCATACCGGACACTGAGTTTATGTGTATGGTAATGTTACACACTGGTTTCCCTTACATTTATCTATTTACAGCGACACAATATAGACATTGATCGCCACATATTGGTTATCTATTTCCAGCCCTTCCTTGCCCCGCTCTTGCTCTATCTCTCCATTTATCAGATCACAAATGAGACAGGCTAGATGGGCTAAGCTAGCTAGCTCACCCTCCAATGCCTCTACCTTCCACCTCCCACCTAGGAAGCTATTTTGCTGGGGTAGGGTGGACCACAGCTCTGGAGATGGACCTCCAGAATCGTGGAGGCTCGGCTGTAGCAACTCCACTTCAGCAAGCACAAACCCCAGTGCAGGGAGGCCAAAGCGAGCTAGTTGCCAGTGGCAGCACTGGGTCTAAGCTCTGTAACTGAAGGAACAGAAAGGTTGCTGATGTGGTGGGGAGTCAGAGCAGTTCTGGTCTGACACCAGTGTTTATACTGGCTGAATTGGAGTTGCTACAGGCCGCTGACACAGTTCAGCACGCTTTTAGGATGATTGTTGACTACGAATAACAGAGCCAGGTTGCCCCACTATTGAATTCACCACGTAACGTTAACAACAGTAGCTGTATGGGTAGTCGACTCCTCTAATGCTAATGGGAAATTAGCATGTTAATGTTTTATTAGTTGCAGCTATGTCATCAGAATGAAATGACATAACGTGACTAAACATGAACTGAGTAAATCTATAATACATTTCCTCGTCTGTGAACATGATTTTCCGTCCAAGTCAAGTCATACAGATTTACCATTAAAACAACAACTCCCATGATCCCACGCCATTTCACAACATCATCAAAGTCTGTCTTTGGTTATTGTTTTGATTCAGACAGACACTAGCATCAGAAATTATACATTGTGTATTTAAATCACTATCAGGGTATAATGTGCTGTGGTTTCATCCAACTGATGGTTGTAAAATAACACCTATTCCAGGACTAAAGCTGAGGTGGAGCAGGAGTCTGTGGTGGATGGGAACTTAGCGACTGAGGCCTCTCTGATAGTTCTGGACACACTGGAGATTGTAGTGAAGGTAAAGAAGTCATCATCGTCACCACACACAGTACTTTCCATTTCATGTAGGATTGGCTTGCTGTAATTTGATGTCTCTCTGTCAGACTGTGGTGGCGTCAGAGCTGAAAGAGAGTGTTCTGGGTGGAGTACTGAGAGTGCTCCTCCACAGCATGGCAGGCAACCAGAGCGCCCTCTTCCTGCAGCACTGCTTCACTACACAAAGGGCTCTGGTCTTCAAGGTACAAATATCTCTGTTACAGTTTTTTTTAACAATCTAATATTAATGCAGCTTGAAATATAAAAATAACGCACCTGTAATTTTTCTCCATACTTGTAGTCACTCTTAAACATTGAACTATAGAATCCTTTTAACACTTCTTAGCGGAAGCAACAAAATTATTTCAATTGATTTCTGTGATGAGTATACAAAGTGAGAGAGTGTGTTTGTGTGTGTAGTTTCCAGAGATGCTGTTTGAAGAGGACACGGAGCTTTGTGCTGACCTGTGCCTGCGTCTCCTGCGTCACTGCAGTAGTAGTGTCGGCTCTGTCAGAAGTCACGCCTCCGCCTCTCTCTACCTGCTCATGAGACAGAACTTTGAGATTGGAAATGTAAGTCTGGACATTATCAAAATTATTGTCATTGCAGAGCTTTTGTGTTTTAATGTTCTTTTTATAACCAGAGACATGCCAGTAACAGGGTTTCCAGTAAGTCGGGAAAATTTATTTAAGTCCAACATATTGATTAAATATCTCAGGTCAAAATGCTTAATGAAAATAATTCCCATCTATAAAGCAATGTCCTAAATGAATGTGCAGCCAACATCAGCAACCAAATTAGTTTAATTGCATAGTTTTCCAGTGAAATTTTCTAACTGGCGGTGAGTGATGCAGCGCAGCACTGCACAGCGCGACACAGGGTGACAGTTTTGAGCTGAAGTTTTGTCAGACGTTGTTTCTGACCTGTTCCTCTTAATTTCACTATGAAAAACCAACTAAAGTGGCAACTGTCACACTCTCGCTCCTGTCCCAATGGGTTATCTTTTAGATTGTTGATAGCTTTAAATTTCTTGGAATACACATCTCAGACACCTTCACATGGTCAACTACCAACTGCATCCTCAAGAAAGCACAACAGAGACTGCTTTCTGAGGCATCTTAACAGTTGGAATAAGTACCAAACTCCATTGAACTCTTTATCGCTGTGTTATTGAAGGTGTTCCAACATGCTCTATTACCGTGTGGTTTGGCAACCTGACTGCTCAGGACTTTAGACAGCTACAAAGGACTATAAAGACAGCAGGAAAAACCATTTGCACAGAGCTACCACAACTTCATGACATTTACTACACGTGTTGCGAAAGGAAAGCTCAAAACATGATTGAAAACACCTGCTGCCCTGCTTACGCTTTGTTCTTGCTCCTTCCATCGAAAATTTTTTACCAGAGCATCAAATTAGATGCCATCCCTCTCAGTAACAGCTTCTTTCCTCAGACAGTTAACAGTACTTTCAGTTGTTTTTAAGCTCAATAAAAAAAGATGATATTTGACTGGCATTTCTTCCATCTGCCGGGGACATTGAAATCCTTGGGACACGTGGACCAGCGGCAATTTTTTTCAAATAGAAACCCTGGCCAGTAAAAAAAAATGTATCTGCAGGACACATACAGGATGTTTGAGGAATAGGTGCTGTATTAAAATTTTGAATTATAATCTGTCCTGATTTTTCCTTTGAATCAGAACTTTGCACGTGTAAAGATGCAAGTCACAATGTCCCTGTCATCGCTGGTGGGAACGTCACAAAACTTCAACGAGGAGCATCTTCGCCACTCGCTCAAGACAATCCTGACGTATGCTGAGGAAGACCTGGAGCTGCGCGACACGCCCTTCCCAGAGCAGGTATGTAACAGCCTCTGTGGAAAGTCCCATCTGGAGCTGCTAGAGTGGATGAGACTTGTTTACTAATGTGCTGTGTTGCACTTTAAAAAAGGTCCAGGATCTGGTGTTCAACCTGCACATGATTCTTACTGACACTGTTAAGATGAAAGAGCATCAGCAGGATCCAGAAATGCTTATCGACCTAATGTACAGGTACTGTTATGCACATTTATAAGGCCTGCATACAACAATGAAGTGTCACAAATAAAATATGTGATATTTTCTCTTGTTTTTTTCTCCAGGATTGCAAAAGGCTACCAGAATTCTCCTGACCTGCGTCTGACGTGGCTCCAGAACATGGCAGGAAAACACTCTGAGAGAGGGAACCATGCCGAAGCTGCCCACTGTCTGGTCCACAGCGCAGCGCTGGTGGCAGAATACCTCAACATGCTGGAGGATTGTCGCTACCTGCCAATTGGTTGTGTCACGTTTCAGGTCAGTGCATGCTGTTTTATATGAGGACTCACAAAACTGGAGCGCCACTATTGGCGAAACAAGCAAATATAAAAAGTTTTATGTTTGTTCCAACTTCTCTGTTTTTCTCTCAGAATATTTCCTCTAACGTGCTGGAAGAGTCGGCCGTATCCGATGACGTCCTGTCTCCAGAGGAGGAGGGAATCTGTGCTGGGAAGTACTTCAGCGAGTCTGGTCTAGTGGGCCTCCTGGAGCAAGCAGCTGCCTCTTTTAACATGGTACGACTCATATTCTCCGACCGCATGGTGACAGACTGTATGTTAGCACAGCGCAAGGTTACAGTATTAACATGGCTGAAGGGAGTGATATGTGATCGGGCGGTATGTGTGAAACTGGCTCTCTGTTGTGCTGTAACACCAGGCCGCCATGTATGAGGCCATAAATGAAGTGTACAAGATTCTGCTGCCCATCCACGAAGCCAACAGAGACTTCAAAAAGTTGGCCACTGTCCACGGGAAGCTGCAGGATGCCTTCAACAAAGTCTATAACCAAGTGAGTCGACAGTTTGACCCTGGGCTGTGATTGCTTGTGAGACAATAAGATTTATCCTGGATTCCTTCTTACATGTGTCCTTTTTTTTTTTTAACTTTTCCAGAGTTCCGGATGGGAGGTAACATCTTAATTTGTTATATTGAGTATATTACATTTTAAGTAAAGCTAATTCAGCCCTGTATTTTGTATTGACAGTGTTTTCTTTCTTCCCCATTGCTTGTCGTCTCCTCCCACTCTGTGTGAATGACATGTTTCTGGTGAGTGATAAAAAAAAAAACTTGCCTTCACACTTTGACATAGTCAAACCACTGTTGCAAAACAGTTTCCATCCCTTTTTTCCACCCTCCTACTGTGGGGAATTACATTTCAGCCCAGATATGTATTTTCTCTTTGTCTTACAACAGCTGCTCTTCTATCAGAAAATATTCTGTCATCTTTTTAAAGTAACAAGCGATCTGTCAGTGTAGCCTTTTCATCTGTGTTGCTTGAAAAAATGAGCAACAGGGTGTAAAATCTAAAAAACAAAAAACATGTAATGATTAGGGAAGTCCTGATCGAGGTTTTTGCTTCCAATCCGAGTACATACGATGTAAAACAACAAACTCTCTTAAATCTTTTTAGCCTTGTTGCTGTCTCGAGGAAATTTCTCAAGGCTGTCTTTTTAAGAGAGTATTCTCTAGTGCACTGGTTCCCAGCTGGTCCAGCCACGGGGTCCAGATTTCTCCTTGGTCATTAGTTCAAGGTCCACACAG
Source organism: Epinephelus awoara (assembly GCA_035609425.1). Lineage (NCBI taxonomy): Eukaryota > Metazoa > Chordata > Actinopteri > Perciformes > Serranidae > Epinephelus > Epinephelus awoara. The sequence goes on along the minus strand of CM069311.1, from coordinate 17,948,331 downwards.
TTAAATACAGCGTCATACTTGAGTAGCTGTCTGTTAGTCACTCACTCTACAGCAGGAAACAGCGCTAAAATAAAAGCTCTGTGTTGTTGTTGTTTTTTTTTTACAAATGACACAGAGTCACTTGCGGTCAGAATGGACCTGCGACCCACCTTTGGACCATGACCCACCAGTTGGCAACCACGGCTCTAGTGTTTGTTGCCTCGGGGCAGCCTTTGCCTGAGTTACCTGAAAGAAATGTATTCCATTGAGTGTTTATGTTTATCGTCTGTACATCTTTTGCACAGATTACCTTAATGAATTTCCCTTATTGGCTTATTGTTGTAAACTCTGCACCGCTTTCTGCCTCTCCTCTGAGCAGGGCAGTGAAACACAGTGCGCCATAGATGACAACAAAACACAAGAGACTCTTACACTGAGCTGAAATTAAACGAGTGCTCGTAACTTAAGTAAATAACAAAAATGAACAGTCTCGTACTGCATTTTGCGGTCGTTTCTGGCGTTGTGGTGTTTCGTTGCAGGCGGGATGCAGCCTCTGCTCTTATGATTGCACTCCCAATTACACTACATATATGTATACCCAATTCCGATCAGTTAGAAAAGGCATTGATTGGCCCCAATACTGATCTTTGAGATCTGATAGACAGCAGCTTCTCTGTGTCAAAAATGTTTATCATTTTTCCAAGTGTTGCTTTTTTTTTTTACATATTTAAACTGTCCGAGGTTCCTCAGGAAATAATCTCATGTTTTCATCCCGTCTTTAGTCTTTAGAGAATGTTTGGGACCTACTTCCGAGTGGGCTTCTATGGCTGCCGCTTTGGAGACCTGGATGAGCAAGAATTCGTCTACAAGGAGCCATCAATCACCAAGTTAGCCGAGATCTCCCACAGACTTGAGGCATGTTAACTCATCAGGATACTAATAAAGATGTCTGAGTGATTCATGGTAAAACATATTTCTAAAGATGAATCTCTTTGGTGCACAGGAGTTCTACTCAGAGAGGTTTGGGGATGAGACGGTTGAAATCATCAAAGACTCCAACCCAGTGGACAAAAACAAACTGGATCCCAACAAGGTAGCAAACATGTATTAACACTGTATGACTAATATATCAGTAGAAACTTTGCAAAAGTTATAAGTGCACTGATGACCATACTGTGCTTGTTTCAGGCCTACCTCCAGATCACCTACGTTGAACCATACTTCGACACATACGAGCTAAAGGAAAGAATCACCTACTTTGACAAGAACTACAACCTTCGTACTTTCATGTACTGCACTCCCTTCACTCTGGACGGCCGAGCCCACGGCGACCTTAATGAGCAGTACAAACGCAAAAGCATCCTCACAACGTCTCACGCCTTCCCTTACATCAAGACACGCATCAATGTTATCCACAAGGAGGAGGTAGGTGTTTGCCCTGGGGGGATTTTTGGCCAGCTTTTAAAGGGACAGAATCAAAAATACTTATTTTTCCTCTTACCTGTAGTGCTGTTTATTACTCTAGATTGTTTTGGTGTGAGTTGCCGAGTGTTGAAGATATCAGCTGTAGAGATGTTAGAGTGGACACAATATCAGGCTGAAGACGACGGACACAGAGTCAAGCGAGTTTACAATTTTGTCTAATATCAATAGAATAAACAGCTTTACAGATAAGAGAAGTAAATATGTATTTTTGGCTGAACTGTCTCTTTAAATTAATGTAGTGCATAAGGATGGAAATTAAAGTATTTCTGTTGTCTTTGGTTCTCCAGATCATTCTTGTACCGATGGAGGTGGCCATTGAGGACATGCAGAAGAAGACTCAGGAGCTCGCCTTCGCCACAAACCAAGACCCCGCAGACGCCAAGATGCTGCAGATGGTGCTGCAGGGCTGCGTTGGCACCACCGTCAACCAGGTTTAGATTCTTGCAACTGATGATGTATAACCATAATGTATTAAAAATGTCCAAAATCCACATCCTGCTGGAATATTAATCCATTCCAAACGAGGGTGAAAGTCTGGGTCAGTGTTTTAAGCAGCGACAGACATTCCTCAGCAGATATGTAACAGTTTCTCCCCCTCGCAGGGCCCCCTCGAGGTGGCGCAGGTCTTTCTCTCCGACATTCCTGATGACCCGAAGCTGTTTCGCCATCACAACAAACTGCGCCTCTGCTTTAAAGACTTCACCAAGAGGTGATGACACACTCCACGGCCCAGACGCAGACTGCTGTGTAACTAATAAAAACAAACCCCCAACTCCCTGTGTCTCCTCCGCTCTTTCTCGTGCAGGTGTGAGGATGCCCTGAGGAAGAATAAAGCCCTGATTGGACCAGATCAGAAGGAGTACCACAGAGAGCTGGAGAGGAACTACAATAAACTGAAAGAAGCTCTGGGTCCTCTCATCAACCGCAAAATCCCCCAGCTATACAGAACCCTGCCAGCTCAGACTACGCAAACACAACGGTAACTTGAGACACTAAACACACACACACACACGCCTACGCACTGACATACACAAAAATGAGCTCATGCTGCCGCTCCAACTCCATGAAACCAACAAAAGAGCAACCTAAAACCAAACTTTATCACACTCCAGGTCATAGACTCGTAGACATGATGTGTCCGTGCGCACAAAATTCAGTGTTAGAAACTGACACATTTTCTCAAAGAGTTAACGTTCCTATATAAGAGAAATGTTGGTGCAGTTCTTGAGGTATTGTAGCCTGTTTGACCACGGAAACTATTACCATATGTTTTTTGTTTTCATTTGCTTTTGGCATGAGCTCTGTGTTTGCATGTGAGGGTCTGAGGACTGCTGCTTCATAATCAAAAGCAGACCTACAGTCAACAGCACCTGCCAGAGAGGTGCCTTCGTACTGAGGACAAAATGTATATTTAGGAAGTAGATGCTCTTTCAGGCTGATTAAACTAACTGTAAATAGATGATTAAACATTATATTGAAACAAAATGTCTCTTATATTGATCTGAATAAAATGATGAGGTTGTTTTAACGCAGCCTGACTCACTGGATGTTGACAGTGGCTGTAAGCCTGCTATTGGCAGACTACTCAGCCCGGCATTCTCTTTTCCTTCCGCTATCTGCATGTCACCATTTTTACAATCCCTTTTGCTACAGGAAACAAGCTTCAAGCTGAAATGGAAAATTTTGACAAAGATTTGGATCGTGCAATAAGGCAAAGATCTACAATGGATAAAACAATTTTGAAAAGCTCATATTCCAACTCTCAGGACCGTCACTGTTTTTAGCCATTTAAATTGAAAGTGCTTGCCTCCTTTTATGGGAATGGTCGCTGCATCCTGGGCTTACCGCCGTCCAACACCATTTCAGTTAGTTTAAATCAATACAAACAAGCCAGAGCATTTTACCCGTATAGCAGAATTATTATTTGTGCGTCCACACCTTCATCGAGTGCTGACAAAGCTTGGAGGTAGGTCTGGCTACACAAGACTACCTCATTCTTACGCTTTGAAAAAAGACACTCATTCAAATTAATGCAGGTATGTAGTAGGATACCACAAAAAGACATTATTGACAGGTTTCATGATAACGCCTTTACTCCCTGTGTCAAACTCTAGGTCTAAATAACAGATAAAGTGTCATAGAATTCAATATTGATCTGATAACACCCCCAAACTGATTTCAGAGGTTTTTTTAGATGCATTTTTCACAAAAAAAATAACCCAAAACACTTCAAGTAAAACATTCTGTTTCGTCTTGCTTTTCTCCCGCAGGAACTCCTACAGTAGGTCCAGTCTCCGCAGAGTCGACTGTTGAGGCGCAGCAAACTGGAAAACAGCACAGAAAAAAGCAAGCTTTAGAAATTAGCCACATCTCATCCTGTCTGCTCCCCCCACTGTACTTCACACCAATTGTCACAAGCACACATGCACCGTCCTCTTCCTCATCTAGCTTGTTATTCTACCCCCCGACCCCATCCCCGGCCACCCAGACACGCTATAATCCCCCCCACCACCACTGCCACCACACACACACACACACTTGTCACCTTCTTTCCTGAGCCATCTCCCCCCGTCGCCACCAAGCTCACACCTCTGTAGGAGAAAACCCCGGCTGTTTATACTGGAAGGTTATCTGCACTGTAAACATCAACGTTTGGAGCAAGGCTCTGACATGTCAGTGTTTTAACCAAGCTTTCAAAAGTCGTCTCCTCACAGTAATCTCTCTGCGTTTGATCTGGGTTTAACTTAAGTTTTTACAGGACCTGAGCTGCCAAACACTTTTGCATCCAAATAGTTTGGGGCTTTCACAAGCGTATCTGTTTTCCTTTGGCTTCTAGTGTTTGCTTTTGAAGAGACTGTAGTTTGTCTGTTTTGTGTCGTGGCCTTATTTAATTTGTAAGAGATATTTTCTCCTAAACTATGCCTGGTAGTAGTCACTGCCAGACTTAGTTATTAAATAGTCCCAGGGAGTTTTCTTTTGTTATCAACAGACCAAATAACTGACATTCCTTCTTCCTCAAGTCGTCACGTTTATCTGCCTATCTCTCATTATAAGAATTCATTAAAGAGCGGAGGTGGGGTTATTCTGTCCACGCTCAGGCCTCCGTCTCAGTGTGAGTCCAGCAGGAATGAACTGTAGTAACAGTTTTAGAAGAAAAGGCTAATTATATTGAGAAAAGGGCAGAATGTGATGTTTAAATGTGTTTTTTAAACTGTGAAATTCTCTTGTTATGGACTGCAGTTATCGCAGAAGCACTGCTGTCGGCCAGGCCATCTCCCTCACCCACACAAATATGTTCAAACTGTGACATTAACTATCACCCTGCAGCACAATCTGATAGCCGAATTCATTTTGTCTGTGGCACAAGCCGAGTCCTCGTTTGACCGCATTTGAACTGTTGTCAAGAAGCACTCCAAATGTCTCGTAAGTGTCCAACACCCTGGTTGTGGCAGATTTATATTCATTGTAGCTATTTCTAACTACTGTATCTATTATATTGCACTATTTTAAACAAACTGCAGCACATTAACACTGTAACTACTAAAGTATCCATGCTTTTGTTATTTTATGAGGCTGGAAACTGTTTTTTTTACCAATTAGATCAACATTTTTTTATTTATTTACACTGTCTTTTTTACTGCCTTCTATTAAATTTTTCTTCCTACGCCTCTGCTCAGCTTTTTCTTTGTGTACAGATTTGTAGTATTTCCTTAAAGGTTTTAGTCTGTGCTCCTCAGTAGTGACTCCACACTGCTGGTTGACATAATTGCCCTGTGTAGTATCTGTAATGTAAGATCAAATTAACATTTCACAAGCGACGTACTGTTAGATTTCTGATTTCTATTGTTGTATAATAGAAAGTTCATGTTAGCAGAATCAAATGTTTTATTGTTGTGAATTAGTTTTTTGTGATCAGGGGCCTCGTAGAAAAATATCCTAACTGCTTGTCCTATCTTTCGTTAAGTTTCAAGACAGGAAAAATCCTATCTTGTTGCACCAGCAATTCCTAAACTCATGGCTTTGTCCTATCCTGTCTCAGACCTATTATCTTAATTCAAGAAATCCTAACTAGAGCTGTGAATTTGAGTTTTCGATTAGCAATAGTCCTATATAATAACAGTGATAATAATCTGTATTTATGAAGCGCTTTTCAAAACACTTACAGAGTGCTTTACTACCAATTAAAACAAACAAGACATGAAAACAACAACAAGAACTGATAAAAAATACCTCAGTGTATAAAAACAGAGGAAATAAAAGACAGGTTAAATGAACTTAAAACTCAAGTAAAATCAGGAAAGACTTTCCGATAAAAGTAGGTTTTAAGAAGGAACTTAAAAGAGATCACTGACTCGGCTGACCAGATTTCCTCTGGCATACTGTTCAGAGCCTCAGGGCCCTGACAGCAAACGCTCTGTCCCCTTTAGTTTTCAGCTCTGGACCAGACAAAACACCTCTGCTCGAGGACCTCAAAGTACATCCTGGTGTGTCCGGCACTAAGAGGTCAGAGATATAGCTCGGCGAGAGACCATGAAGAGCCTTAATCAGTAAAATCCTAAAATCTAAAACATACTGGGAGCCAGTGTAAAGAGGCTAAATCTGGAGTGATGTGATTATGTCTCTTGGTTCTAAAATGCATGTATCTTTGATTAGAATGTACCAGTAGGCTGGAAGTGTCCCATAGAAAGAAAAGAAAATTGTGATATGTAAGTCCACTAGCTGATCCCAATGCCTCCTTGCCTCCTGTAATGAGGCCCCAGTTCTATGGTAGATTCAGACTAACCAAAGTGAGAGCAGTGTCCGTATACTCAGCACTAGGTCAAACTCGTTTCCAGTGGGTGTTGGCCTCTGCCAGGGTTGTCCCTTGACACCAATTTGGTTTGTGATATCCATGGACAGGATCTCAAGATGCAGCCGGGGGAAGGAGAGTGTCCGGTTTGAGGACCTCAGAATTGCAGCTCTGCTCTTTGCAGATGATGTGGTTCTGATGGCGTCATTGGACCTTTACCTCCATGGCTGCTTCTTCGCGTCGATAGGAGCCAGTTGCGGTGGTTCGGGCATCTGATCAGGACGCCTCCTTAGTGCCTATCGTTAGAAGTTTTCTAGGCATATCGAAATGGTAGAAGTCCCTGGGGTAGATCAAGAAAACACTGGAGGAATTGTATATCTCATCTGGCCTGGGAACACCTTGGCTTCCCCTAGGAGGAGCTGCAAACCATTGCTGGGAAGAGGGACGTCTGGAATGCCATGCTTAGCCCCCATGACCCATCCTGGATGAGCAGAAAATGACGGATGGATGGATGAATACTTAATATACAGAACATGGAAAATAAACAGAAAACAGGTAAATAAAGCAAACACAGTCCTGCTCCCCTGTCTTACCTGATCTCACACATTTACCAACTCATGTAACTTCACGCAACTCGTATAGTGATGGTAGTTAAAGTTATGTCATTCTACTTGACGCAGTTCTTGTTCTTAGATTAAAGAGTTCATGTCTGAGACAAAAACAAGCATGGAAAAATATATTTACTGACCTACTACCCCAGTGTCTGTTAACCAACACCTGGTAAATTTCTGTGGGGAATTACCTGCTGTTAACTACCTGATAGAACAGCTGAAAACAATTTGTGACACTGATTAGTTCACCTACTACAGCTTTTGGTAGAAAACATGCAAACATGCAACCTGAAAACCTCAGTACTTCAGGCCCTGTGCTAAATCTCATTGCTCTCTACACTGACACAGGCCTGCACTGTTCACTTAAGTTTGTGTTACATGGTTATCAAGACAGGGCAAAGATGTATTTGATCCAGATGTCTTCCTAGGCTTCCTTTTCCATACCATTAGTCTTAATTTCCTGTGGTGGTAGGATGATCCGTATTATAGCCTGCAATGTTTGTCTAATTTTACCAGATTGAAGGCCCTGCATTTATTTCCAGGTACTGCACAAACACTTGTGATGGATCAGTCCAGCAGAAGTGGAAGTTTTCCAGTGAGCAGGATCACTCAGGTGCCAATACTCACCTCTATAATCTAAACCTATGGACATGGCCATGGATTTTGGGAGTGGCAGCAGTGCAGGGGACACCTATGGACATACACTCACCGAAGACTTTATATTTAACTAAATCAAAGACATTAATTGATGCAAAAATGCACAAATTGATGTAATGCAGGAATGTAGGTAATCAAGTGGGTGATGCTCAAAATTTACTTGTGGGGGACCCCCAAATAATCCGTTTCATATCCTCCTGGGATCTAAACTTTTGTTTGGTACACATTTTTAATTTTCTCCCAGCTATTTGGGATCGGTAGGACTGGTTAAGTATTAAAAACTAAATACTGTCAACAATAATAAAGTCCCAATATCCTCAAATGAGACATCGATAAAGTCCCAGTGTCTTCAAATGATTTACTTAGTTTCTTAGCTTGTTACTGTTGCTAAAATTGGCCAAATTTGTTGCCATATCAAACTATAAACATTATTAATCATAAATAAACAAGTTTCAACAACTAAATGTGATCAGGTTTTTGACCTTGTCCACTTTTGTGTCAGCAGGATCGGCTGCAGACTGGCTTAGCAGAGATGGCCGCCATCTTGTTTTTACATGGATTAGTGTATTGTGGTCTTACTACCACTAGATGGCACAAAAAGTGTCCACGAATGAGGGCAGCAGGTCTAAGTTAAGCAGAATGAAGTGTGAGATCAGCTAAACCCAAAATGTGATGTCCTTATATGAGGACACAGGGTCTCAGGAGGTTAAGTGTTGCCCATGTTGAAATGAAACCTATACAACTGGATTTGAGGTCCTTGAATGGCCTTTAAAGTAATACGGTCTTTCTTGTAGGTTCATTAAGAAGCATGCATCCTTGGAGGTGTATGAGGGCCTGTGAGATGACCGGAGCCCCCTGTGAGAGGTGAGGAGGCGCAGTGTGAGCTCCCTGCCCGGCGCGGCCTCGTGGCCGCTGGCCCTTTAAGAGGAGCGGGAGGGGGCGCGGAGCATCTTGGCTGCGGTGTTTTTGTCTCTCTGTCAGTGAGCGCTCCTGGGCCGAGGCGGCTGAAAGGATTTCCAGAGGGCAGGTAAGAGCAGCTAATAAGTTACAATTCCTCGGTTTGAAAACTGTCTCGGCTTCTCTGTTGTCAGACTGGTATTTTGAAGCGCACCAGATGAGGCGCCTTCTCGGGAGTGGGACTTCTTTTGTGAAAGCGTCGGTCCTGCCCATTCCCCCGGTCCTCTCTGTGCGAAGTAACGGGTCCTTTATCCACAAAAAAACACCCAAGCTTCAGCTATAATACTACCTGCTGCTCGGGGTAATTAGGTTTCATAATTTAACACGAGTATTTATTCAGCTTTGGAGTTAACTGAGTCTCACGGTGGCGTGTCTTTTTGTTCAGAGCATCATTGGAGGCTAACTCAGCCTGCACGGCGTCAACGAAAAACCCCATAATATCATATTAATAATAATATTCCGTTATGAAGTTAAAGTGAGTCTGTCAAGTTGAAGCGTGGCTTTACAGCGACCCTACATTTAATTGGGTTTGTTTATGATAACACAGGAAAATAGTGCCTACAAAAGCTGTGCGTTTTCCATACAGTATCCCTGTTATATGCACCATGTACAGTCTGCATTGTTTTCACACTGGGCTCGTGCAGAGAGGATTGTGCCACGCGACCTCAACTTTTGTGCACATTGATTACAGCAGGAGTTTGTTGCAGCGATCATACTGTATGTTGCATTGCCAAATCTGTCCCCCATGCACACGTCATTTATGAACGAGCAACACATTTGGGTTTGTTTGCGTGTGCCCTTCATTATGAAACTTTCCCCCCCTCATGCCTCACACATGATCTGTTGCAACAATCTCACCACTTTATAATTTCATTATATAAAAAATAGAAAGCTCAGTGAAGACTGGAGACTCAGGGGAGAGGGTGGGTCCGTGCATTCTGCAAGTTTTCATTACTTCCAGATGTTCGTCAGCTTCTCGTTGCCGCTTCATGCCCTCAAATTTGCTTGTCTCGCCGCCTGTAGCCGGCCAGTGGTCACTGAGGGGAGTTTATATCCTCGGAAGATGGATGAGGATTGATGGAGTTGTTGTGTGTCAGCCGGACAGGAGGAGTGTAAAAGCACTTGAAACTCTATTTAACCTCATTTTGCTCCTCAGACTAACTGATGACTCTCACTGATGCCTCTTAATAAGCGAATTAGTTGGGTCTGAACAGGCAAAATGCATGAATATGTATTTGTCTTATAATAAAATAGACAATTGTTTGTGTAATAGTGATCTTTATGTGACATAGGGCTTGTGTTTTCCTGGTTTTAAAGGCTGCATAACAGTTAAGTGATGTAATCTTCTAGTTATCATATCCACATTACAGATGATTATCTAATAATTGTGTAAATATCTTTGCAAAAGCACCAACAGCCAGCCCTATAATATCGTGGTAATATCGACGTCAAGATATTTGGTCAAAAATAAAGTGGTATGTAATCTTCTCCATGCCGCCCTGCCCTAATGTCTCATGGTGTGTACAGTCGACTCTCCTGATTCATCTGAAAGAACGTCAGATGTTGTTTTGATGAAGGACATGCAGAAGTTGGCAGGATGTGGGGGTGTAGTCATCAGCCTGTTACACTGCATCATACAATACACCACTGTCCTGCTGTTGTGCAATGGGCTGCTGGCTGTATTAAATCACCTACCAGCGGATGGACAAAGATTGCAGCAGCTGCATGGCACTCAGACGGGGCTCTGTCCTGTCATTCACGTCATTACGCGTGCAGGTTGTTGGTTTCTAGTTCCAGTAGTTAGTCTGATATTGAGTTTACTGCAGGGGTGTTGTATTAGCTTTAGCCAGGTGTACCTAATAAACAGGCAATGCAATATGCAGTGTTTTGAGATATATGAAGTGTAATAATAGTGAAAACTGACTCTTCCTCATGTGTCTGGGGGCCCCTGGGAGTCCCCCCGACTGCAGTTTGGGAGGCAGTATGTCAGGTTTGTGTGCAGCTGGAGTTTCCTTACCCATTTTTTTCTTTAAACCGAGCTGGAATGTGATTATCTCATTACAGCTTTTGGACCCAGGGGTGCTGTTGAGGAATGCAGGGTTATAAACCCCATTTGCACACTGGGCCACACGCCGGGCATTTAAATGGTTTAGTGGGAGGCTAATGAAATTACACCATGAACCTGCATGAGATTGTCTGTCCCTGTCCAGGGTCTTACACTGATGAGCTTTTCCAGACAGGTTTACCACATGATGAATGAACTGCTCTGTTAAAACACAGGGTGCCTGCAGGTCTTTAAAAAGTCTTAAGATGGCTCAAATTAGTGCTTTGAAAGTTGTTAAATTGCCTTAAATCCCAATTTGTGAGGACTCAGTAGCCATAAACAGTTTAGGGAATTTCATTTATTTATCTTTTCTTTTCTTTTTTGTCAAAATGAGTCCAGCTCCTCTGTGTGAATCTCTTTAAACCTACAATACTGACTTTCTACTTTATATTTGCACTTACCTTCGGGCAAAATGCGGAGCATAACTCACTCTTATAACCATATTCCTACATAAAACCTACCTCTGCATGGGACCATACAACGAACCTGCAATGCATTAAAATTCATAATACTTTATTGATCCCCGGGGGAAACTGGGAGACGTTACAGCTGGTCTTATATTGAAATAGGTATGCAAGAAAAGAATATATATTATGCTGCAATATATAACACAATATGTACTTATAAATATGAAAATATAAGAAGAAATATGTGTAGAAGATTTAGAAATATTTGAAATTTGCACAAATGTGTGCGTCGTACTACAATATAGGAATGAAAAAGTAGTATAGGTGAGAATTAAGAGTGTTTTGTGCAGTAAAATATTGCACAGATGAGTTATTATTGAACAAAAATCTAAAGGGCATCAAGAAAGTAATGTGTAATTTTAAAAAATTGTCTTAAATTTGGTTAAAAAAATAATTAAAAAGCACTATAAAGCATTAAATGTAAGTGTCCGACACCTGTAGACACCCTGAAATAATACACGGCATTAATGCTATTTTATTTTCATCATTTTAAAATAAGGAAAGTCAGGATCTACAATGTTATTAAAGGCCTTTTTCAGTGAGTATAAATGCAGTCAGGTTGTTTTTGTCTTTTTATTGTATCTGCACATACATTTAGATGAAAACAAAATAGCAGACACCTCAACAGGTTGTTATTATTCCTGCTTTCCACCCTCCAAATCAGCCTGTGCCTGTCGATTTTCATACCATCACATCGTCACAATATGTTATGATGATTAAACCCAAAGTTCGTAATTGTATTAAGTTGATTCATTTATAAAGTAGGGATAAAGATACTGCTGAGTATTGCAGAAGTACCATCAGCCTGATTTGTCCAAGGCACAGAGGGTTAATACTCCTACTTGATTATATTGATTAGAGCAGCCAGTATGGTAACTTTACCGTGAACATATGGTCTAATCTGGCTTTTGAGGTTCTCAGGACAGTGATTATCTGCATAAATAATCCGCCTTGATCTCCTTTAATACATTAATCACTCAGAAAAGCAAGATGGACTTTTCTGTCCAGTAAAGTACACAAACATGTTTATGAATGTTTTCCTGGCCTGTTTTATTGCATCCATGTCCACAGTCTTTTGATCATCAGCTCTCATTGAGTCAGGAAGTAATTGATTAGATCCCTGAGAGGGAACCACTTGACTCCATCGCCGCTGCAGTAAGGTTACTTCCTTTGCTTTGCTGTGTTGTGCCGTCTCAGTTCAACAACACACACTGGCCTGAGCTTTTAACCCCAGCGCTGCTCTGACCGGCTCCCCACCACCCGTCTCAATGCCATCTGGACTTCATCTTCCTCCCCTCCAGACCCTGCAGTCTCCTCAAAACAGTGCAGCGCTCTGGCCTCTCTGCTCGGCATCATTCTTAATCCCCACCTCCGCAACATGCACAGGAATTCTCTCCCAAATGACCTTTTTTTTTTGTCTTTTTTTCCGGTGCCGCTCCTTGCCGCTCAACCCCACCCTTGCTCAGTTTCCTGTTGGAGGTCAGCACAATGACCAATAGCAGACTGGCGGGTGTTTACTCTGCTCCTGTTCCAGGAGTAATGGGAGCTGGCCGGCCCCTCCCCTTGGCCGTACTCTAGCCAGCACCAGACTGCTCAGCCCAGCGCCGTCTGCTCCTCCATACCACCACTCCTTAATGCAGAAAACAGGGCTTTTTGCTAAAGGGCAAAGAATCCTGGAGGGGACGTCCCACTGGGCTATGATTTCACTGTCCTGAGTTTAAAGCCCAAATTAGTCAAAAAACCACATGTCAGCCAGCAGCATAGGAACACACTGTATTGCCATGTTGATATGAGATCATCTGGCCTCGTTACACATGGTGAAGGCCCTGTCTGTCAAGCGGTGACGTACGCCGCTCAGCCACATCATGTGTGGTGACAAACGGCTGTTGTTGCTTCTACATTAAGGATTATTTAGCTGTTCAGGGTAGAGATTTGTTGTAATTTTTTTTCTGATTTATTATTCATGCCGGACCATTTGGCTGAATGAAGCCATCTGTGCTGCAGATTGAGGAGGAGGACAAAGAAGTCTTGGTAGATAGATCAACAAGCGTGTCTCCTGTTGTGATCTTTATGTAACATTTAAAGCTCTCCTCCGTGTCTATATTAAGGCCTTTGCGGCCTGTTAGTCTCAGGAGTAAAACCTCTGAACAACAATCTGCTTTATTTAGCAAGACAAAGTGCAGCTTCTCGCAGAGATTCTCTATTGTCGGACTATTTTTAGGGGTGGAATGCACCAATGATGGTAATCTTCTAGGCGGAGCCTTAAAGATTAAGAGGAAAGGTCCTTTGAAACTGTATATACTCATTGTGAGGAGTTCTTGCCGCCTATGTTATCTTTCTGATGTTCTTCCTGCATTAACAGCAGCAGACTGCACTTGGTGTCAGCGGCAGGATTCGCAGTGATTCATACTGGTGGAGTCCAAATTTGAGAACAGTCATGGTCTTCTCATTCGAGAAGTTTCCATCTGAAACTCTCAGCAGCATTTTTTTTCTTCTCCCCCCTCCTCTGGCAGTTTTGCCTTTCTTTTCTCACATTCCCACTCTTTTCTCTTCCCACCCTCCCTCACATACTGTACTGCACTCCTCTGCCTTCTCTCCTTCTTACCCCCTTTTTTTTTGTCTTTCTCAGTTACGCTCTCCCCTTGTTACTCTTTCTCCTGGGCTGGGAGGAAGTGACTGGGTTGTTTCTGGATCCTTTGGGAATAGAAGGATGGAGCTCCCTTTTCCTGTAACCCTTTCTTCATCAGAACTCAGACCATCGGCACACTTTTGCCACACCACTTAGCTCGGTACGACAAGACTGGCACATGCACTGGCAAAGCAGTGATCATCTGAGAACTTCTCTGTTCTGAACAGACATTAAAAAAGGTGCATTTTTAATCATCTGTTGTCAAAACGTTGCTACTTATTAAGGGGGTGATAAATCAAAAATTTATCTTCATACCGTCAGATTTATCTTCACAAACACAGACGAATTAAAAACATCTAAATCACTTGGTGTTTATATCATCCATGCCCTTACCTGAATAAATCAACTTAAGAGCTAAAGCTGTGTTTGTTAATCTGTGGGAGTCTTCAGGCCTCGGACAGTTTTGGGAGATCTGTATGTTTTCATCTGTGCTGTGTGGGAGTCGATGGGAGTTCAAGTTGTCTCCTATAACGTTTGGTATTTGGCAGCCACATAGGTCACTGTCTTTAGTCCTATCCTTTGAGAGCAGTTTTTGACGTTTATGCAAGTTTCTGTAACCGGGTAGAGATGCATTTGTAATACTGTGTTATCTCACACAATTAGCCACACAGATCGCCGGGCATTTCTGGAGTCTCTGGGACTTTAAGATCTAGATATCAATCAGTCAGTCCTTCCCATTTCTGTCAGTGTGTGGGTCCATAACAGCACTCTATCAACTGTTTGTTTGTTTTGAGGCAAATTTCCTTACCACACACTCATACACACACCGTTCCCCTCTGCCTCTCTCTCTCCGAGATGCCCCTCCTTGCTTTATATTAGAACCAGCTGTGGAACCAGGGGCTGAATGAATGGCTCTTTGTGATTTGGCTGTCGTTCCAGTCTAAAAGGTCTGTTTCTCCCCCTACCCCTCCACCCTCTGTGGTATTGGCATGACAACAATATGAAACAATGGACTGAACAACAGCTAATCTTGTTATCATATTATGCAAAGGTCACCCATCAGAGTTTTTAGGCTGTGAAGCCCCCCCCCCCCAAGACAAAATGTCGACCACACTCACACAGCAGCCTGAGTCTGAGCAGCCGGAGCAGAATGTATGAGAATCAGCAGACACAGTCATGCAGCTTATCTGGTGGACACGCATGCAGAAGCTACTGCTTCAAGTCTGTGTTGCCCATGAGGGGGAACACATAAAAAGGCTCGTGAAATCAGTCTGGCTCTAAGGTGATCTGTGCAGATGACGGCTGTTCCCACAAAAACTGGGCGTGTGTGCCCGTGGATTTGGGAGTGTTAGTCGCAGAGGCAAGAAAACAGAAAACATTGCCCAATCACATGGCAGGGAGGCTCCCAGCCTTGGATTGATTAGAGAGCCTTGAATTAGAGAAAGGAATGGGGTGGGGGGGAAGAGTGTTTCTAGAAAGCTGCTATGCATGGTTTCGGCTTCACCCAGGCTGCACTACAAGGAGGTCAGAGGATGATTGTCATTTCATGGGGGTATATTGTTCACATCCGGCGTGTCAGTCAAAACCACTGGAATGTTTTGGAATGTTTTTTCTGGCGTTGCACCCTGTGTTTATCGTCTTGCGGGGGCCACTCTTTTGTAACCTGTCTGTTTTTATCTCTGAGTCAACGGAGCTTCACACCTTTTAATGGAGTTTTATTTACATCCTCTGATGACTACCTGTCTAGATATATCCTTTTATTTTCATGCGATCTAGGCTACAAGCTGCTACAGTCAAAAGCCGTGACTGCCAAAGTTCAAGTTTCCCTTATTCTTGTTTCCCACAGGTGCTGACTGTTAGAGTGCAAGAAAAGGAAGAGAGAGCAAGGAGCCTGGGGAGGAGAGATCCCGTCCTCGCGGCGCAAGCAGCTGGTATGAAGCGGAAAATAAATCCCTCTTTTCCTAATTCACAAACCATTCCCAAGCTGGAGCAGAATAGTAATCACCAAAGGCTGAGAGCGTCAGTAAGGCAGTGGAAAAATCCATAAAGATCTTCTTTGGGTGGTGGGAAGAGCGGTATTTCTGACTTAGCAATACTGAGGTCTAATCCTTTGTAATGGCAATAATAATAAGGTGACTCAATGAGTGGAAGCAATGAGTTGGATAAACCTGAGAGAGCTGACCTCGAAATGAAGCCTGGCATCTTAAATTACATTTCAGGGTGGTCTCGATCCTCTGATACAGCAAAGGCACAAGAATCTATACACATGCTGTAAATCAAATCCAGTTTTTAATCCTCCAGATACATGCTTGAAAAGACTTTGGTCGTAAATAAATGAATCTGTAGCTACACAAAAACAAATGTCTCTGCTGCGGGAGGTCACAGACTTTACAATATGATGCGCTTATTTACATGACATCTTACAGGACATACCACAGACGTGTAATTTGTGCTGGGTGACCTGCATCTTACCCCCCCAGGGGCTGTCTTAATCTTAATAGCAGGGAACAGAGGGAGTAGACGAGGCGATGTTAACTTCCGCTAGTATGGTATGCAGCTGTATGGGGAGGTAGGGGGGTGTAATGGGGGCAAGGCATTTGTCCTGGATGAAGCTGGCCAGGGAAAGTGGTCTGAAGAATGGCAGTGTGACGCTGGGGAAGGGCGCACACTGGTTTCTGTTCAGATGTCATCTCAAAGGAACTCTGTTTGAGAGCTGGGAGAGAGAGGGAGGAAGGTCAACCACTCCACCCCAGCCAAACACACACTCATAGTACGTACACACACGCTAACACATCTGAAACACCCAATGAGCCACTGTTGGAGAAGCAGATGTGGAGGCCTGGTGGTGTGGGTGATTTGAGGGGGTGTTGTGGGAGGAATGGCACCCACAGAGGCAGTGAGGAAAGACATCTTTTGAAGCAGAGAATATGTTGAGTTTATATGATTTGAAGGAGTAGAAAACTGCTTTCAAAGAGGAACCCAGTGGACAGTGTCAGCCGTCTCTCCTCTGCTGGGCTGGGATGTTTGGTTGCTAAACTACAGATGCTAATTATATCTCATCAACTGTCCCCTGTCAGCGCTGTCCTCCACCCTCCTGTACACACACTCAGTTTCTCACACACACACTTTGACATGCTCCCTTTCTCCCAACCACCACCCTCCTCTCTGTCCTGCTCTCACTTTCTCACACATGGAGGCATACCCTGACCGCACTGTACAACGTGCAGCACATAATCAATCTAACACTTTCATTCCATACTGGAGATAAACAGACACTTACACGGCCTCGCCTCAGATGCCTTCAATTCTTTTTTTAACATAACTTGTACTGTTATATTTGTCCGGGCAGTTCCCATTCTTCCCTTTTTTTCACTACAAATCTAGCTTAAGTAAGCCTTAAAGGGACAGTTTTCCCCCAAATCAAAAACACATATTTTCCCTCTTACCCATAGTGCTATTTATGAATCTAGATGGTTTTGGTGTGAGTTGTCGAGTGTTGGAGATATAGGCCATGGAGATGTCTGCCTTCTCTCTAATATAATGGAACAAGATGGCACTCAGCTTGTGGTGCTTGAAGTGCCAAAAAAATACATCTGAAAACTCAACAGCAATGTCTCTTTCCAGAGATCATGACCTGGTTACTCAAGATAATCCTCAGACCTTGTTGTGAGCAGTTTCATGTAGGGACTATTTTCTATCTACCGAACTACACCTGCCACTCGTATCACCTTGAGGGGGAAGTGTGCAACTGCTCATGGACAAGAGGCTCGTGGTGGTGACAGCGGAGGTGTACTGTCAAGCCCTGTTTCCACCAAACACTTTAGGTATAATACCTTTGGAACCAAAAGTAAACCCTTCAGACATGGTACCTAGACCCTTGGTCTGTTTATTGTTTCCACCGCAAACAGTACCCTTATATGTGGGTGAGGTCGTTGTCACTCACTGCTCCGTCCAGCACTTGCTGTATTTCCTCATTATCGATCTTGTTTATCATCCAAAGAACGAGGCTGCACGCCAGCATTTTCAGAACAAAACAAAACAGGCTGCAGTGACAGTCTCTCCATGGGATATTTAAAAATCAGGGGTTTGTGCATTTAGTCCTTCTCAGGCAAGTTTAGGGGTTTACTGTTGCCAGAGCCCACAGAAATGACGTTCCACAACACTTTTTTTTCTCAGAGTGAGGATTGAGCTATCTGCTGTCCCGGTCTAAATGAATATATATAAACACTTGAAGATCCACTCATTACTAAAAGTGTATGTCATATAATGGTCAAAGTTGTCACAGTGAAATTTAAGGTTTGTTGCCGGATTCACATCGTTAGGTCATGCACTGAGTAACATTACAAGTTAATGTTCCACCTTAAAAGTCGCCGGCATTCAGCCAAGTGAATTAATTAATGTTTTTCTCTGACTACAGCTGATGAAAGAGGCAGCAAAACGTCTCTTCGTTGTATAGTTACAGTTTACTAATAAAACTCTCCTCGGTATGAACAGTGGTTACATGAGCCTCACAACCAGCCACAACTCAGCCCTGAGCAGAGTGACTGTCTGCTACTGACCAATCAACAGACTGCAGTGTTCACAGCTCCACCTTTTAGTACCAGATCTGTGTGCTAGGTACCCCAACAGAGAGGGGACCAAAAATGGGGATGGTATGGAATGTTTCCATTGGTACCATCCACAACTTTTCACAGTGGAAACGGAAAAAAAAACGTACTGAACTGAACTGAACCATACCCTACTGCTCGGTGGAAATGGGGCTTGAGCTAGCCGAGTGATGCTAGGTGAGCGAGGAAAAGATTCACATTTCCCTCTACACGGTGATCCAGTTGGCGGGTGTAGTTTGAAAATGAAAGTTCCTACATGAAACTGCTCACAACATGGTCTGTGGATAATCTAGAGTAACCAAGTCATGATCTCTGTAAAGACAAATTTCTGGAGTTGTCGAAATATATATTTTTTGGCGCTTTGAGCACCACAAGCTGAGTGCCATCTAGTTTCATTATAGTCGAGAGAAGGCAGACACCTCTGAGGCTGATATCTCCAACACTCCACAACTCACACCAAAACAATCAAGACTGATAAAAATCACTGCAGGTAAAAGGGAAAATATGTGTTTTTGATTCGGGGGTGAACTGTCCCTTTAAAACTGACATGTCGGACATCTAATAAATTCCTCATTTGTAAGCTAAAACATAGTTGGCTTAGTGGCGGTCTTTCCTTATCACAATGGACGAAGAAGTACTCTTGGTTCTGTTGTTGTTAAAAGGGGTCTGTATGTGTGTGGATACAGTATTTCCATGCCTTACAATGAGTGGCAGTCTTGGTATGAGAGGGTGATGAAGGGGCACAGATAAGGGGAATCGCACTAGGACATTAAACTGACTACAGGACTTCAAAAATACCAAGTCAATATAGTCAGCGTTTCCAAGTGGCCTACTTTTCACAAACGAGCAAGCACTGACTAAGGTCACAAGATAGCACGAGAGCGAGTGAGAGAGAGAATGAAAGAGCTGGACTTAGAGAGGAGAGACTCAGTTTTTGCTGAAGAAAGAAAAAAAGCAGCCTTAAAGTGAAGTGAACTTAACATGCCCTAAAAAAACAAAGTGGAGGTTCGCAGTCCAAACTTCTGATCTTAGCTCCTTAAAGTCTAAAGTAATATAACGATGTTCGACTGGGTAATGCTGTGGATGGCTTGAACATTACATCCCCAGTTCCCACAAAGTGATGACCTAGAAAGTTAATCTTTTCCAAGCAGACACAAAGTTAGAGGCACTGTCGATGTGAGCTTTATGTTGTTTCTGGCACTGTGTTTTTCTTCGTAGGAGGAAAAAGCACAATTTTTTTGTTTATAAAGAGTCAAAATGCCTCTGGTGTGAAAAATGTACTGAAGTTCTCAGCAGTCGACTTTGCTCCTCTGTGTGGAAGTACTACTGAGCAAAGTGAATGCGGAGGGAACGAGGGAGACAATGCCCAGCCGAAACCTCCTGATCGTCAGCTGACGTTGAGAGAGGGAGAAAGCAGCAGAAAAACACAAAAAAGAAGGCAGATAAGAGAAGACCCAGGAGAGGGAAGATGTGGGGAAAGTGAGGGAGAGAAAGAGGAGAGAGTGTCTGTAAACCTTAAATTGAGAGGCGCAGTTAGCGTGCACAGATGATTCCTAATAAGGTTGTAACTGGCAGTCTCAAACCTCTGTCCTGGAATTAGCTGCCAGGAAACTTTCCTCTGTAACTCCTCTTCTCTGAGCGCTGAGAACAGAAACAAACACACGCTCGACTGTGACCCATTATGCTCCCAAAAATGAACAGATAAAATTAGACAGTCGAGCAGGAGGGTGAAGAAACACCAACACTACTTCTAACCGTTGTACCATTGAACACATTGTTCAGAAAGAGACATTATACCAAGTAATTTGAATGGACAAAAGGCGTTCCATGAGTGCTGAGAACATGATCACTGGGATTTTTGATTGTGCATGCATCACTCTGCTTTAAGCCGATAATTATATATATATATAAGCCTATATTAACAGATGTCGTAACGTTTGCACCACAAAGATGAACATATTTCCACGAGTAACATTTGAGTTACACGATGAATGTTTGCTAGAAAAGGACAAAGGTACTTCCAGGTGTGCTCACATGACATCAGCTGATGTCGCAGTATACTGTCTGTTAAGTCACTGACATCACACATGCCACCAAAGTGAGTGTCAACAGACTCTTATTTCACTGGTTGCACAATGAATGGAAACAGACTGCAGTAACATTTAGACCTACATAGGGTTGCAAGTTCGTGTGCAGGTGTGTTTATTTGTAGCTGAGCAACAGTCTGGTCCCAGTCCCGTTACAACACTGTTTGAACTGGTGGAGCCAAATGATGATGATTAAATAAACAAACACAAAGTAATCTGTTGTCATAACCACATGTTGGATCCATAATCGTTTTGCAAATGACAAATAAGACTCAAGTCTTTGCACTCAAGCCCCAAGTCATGACTGACTAGTCCCAAGTCATAATTTGCTCTTCACCAAATTTAATGCCATTTTTACAGCAGAGATTTGTCTTGCATTTAACTCATCTGATATTGGGCAAAAATGTGTATATCTTTCACTTCCCAAACTGGCTTAATAAGGAAAGGTATCCAGTATTTTCAGGTCAAAGGCTCACATCCAGGTGAAGTCATGGAGTCTTGAAGTCTGAGTCAAGTTGAGTCTGAGGTCATCAGATTTGTGACTCAAGTTGTTTTTACTCTAGTCCACACCTCTGCTGTTAACTAATAAATTTCACTTGTAATAAACCTATATTACACAAGAGAAAGCGCTGTTATACTGAATATCATCACGGCTGTGAGTTGGTCGTAGGCAAGAGGCTGCAGGCTGAACACTCAGTCTCGTGTGATGTTGCTTCAAAAAATTATTGCCAGTATCCAAACCATATGAGTCCTCACATCTCTGTAGTCCATGTGCATTTTTCACTGAGGGCATTTTGACTTGTCAGCGTCGGAAAAGCACAAGTGTAAATAATAAAATTAAGGATGGCTGAATTCCATTTAGCTGCTTTGATTTCAGGGTTCTGGTGCTGTGCATGCTTGCTCGCCGTCATTCTTACTGGAACACATGAGTAATACAGAGCCATCCTTCGTGTTATTAGTAACACCTGTGCTTTTCATACTTTAACAAGTCAAAATGTCTGCTGTGAGAATGGCCTGTTTATAAGACGTCCTGTTAAGTCATTAACATGTCTGTCTCTTTACAGGTGAGAGTTTGTGGGTGACTGTTTGAATAGCAGCCACAGGCTCATTATGGCTCAGGTGCTGCATATGGACCCCGGCTTCCCAGGTGCTGCTCTTTATTTTTCTTTTAACTTATATAACTCCCCATGATAAAGAAGTTAATTTTAAAATAAGTAATTACTTTTATTAAGATTTAAACTGTCAGATAATTTCCAAGTACATATACCAGTTGACATTTAACAAGGTCAGGCTATAGTAACTGTGCCGTTCAACTTTGTTCCTAATTTGCTGATTGTTTCAGAGTAGATATATAAATACACAGTTGCCCAAAGTGAAGGCTTTTTTTTTCTAAAGTCTGAGACCAAGATTAGACGTAGATATCCGTTTGTTTAAAGTTGATTTCCTTCCCCCGCAGGGAAACTCAACCCGCCTGCTCCCCCTTCCCTGCACAGCAAAGAACAGGAGGCGCCCTACTCAGTGGAGACCCCCTATGGCTACCGTCTGGACCTAGACTTCCTCAAGTATGTCAATGACATAGAGAAAGGAAACACCATCAAGAAGGTGCCTATCCAACGCCGCCCGCGCTATGGCTCCCTGCCCCGTGGCTATGGCTATACTGGCTCCTGGTGGACCTCCACAGAGTCCCTGTGCTCCAACACCAGCATGGACAGCCGACACTCCTCCTTCTCTTACTGTGCTCCGGGCTACCACACGTCGCAGAGGCCAAACTTCAGCACTGCCCGGGTGGAGAAGACCCTGTTGGATGCACGTAGGAAGCTGGAGGAGGAGAAAGAGGGGCGGAGATTCTCTAACCTCGGCAGCATGCACAGCAGCGTAGCAGGCTCAAACACCTCTCTCAGCAGTGCGCACAGCTTCAACCGAGCCCATGGTGGAGGTGGATCCTTCACCCCGTTGAGTTCTGGGCTGTCCACACCAGTGACCCCAACACCAGCCCACCTGCAGCACGTCAGGGAGCAGATGGCTGCGGCCCTCAGGAAGATAAGAGAGCTGGAGGAGCAGGTGAAGACCATCCCTGTGCTGCAGGTCAAAATCTCTGTGCTGCAGGAGGAGAAGCGGCAGCTCAGCGTCCAGCTGAAGAGCCAGAAGTTCCTGGGTCATAGTCTGGGATTCAACCGAGGTCGTTCCCGAGGAGAGCTCTACATCGACATTCCTGAAGAAGAGGTGAGCACTGGAGCTAAGAGCAGCAACAAGCCAGCAGGACCTCTGTCTCCCACCACACCCGAGGGCTCCAAGCTTCAGGATTCAGGGTGTGAGATTGAGGACACAGTGATTGTAGGTGGAGCGCGACCAGATGCAAAGAGGGAAGTGCGGACCATAGGAGTGGGACCAGAGGTCTTGAAAGGCAGTCGTCAAGTGGGAGTCGGGGTTCGGGAAGAGGACCTGGGGCTGCTGCCAGAGACAGAGGCTCTCAGGAATCAAGTGGGTCAGCTTGAGGGCCAGCTAAAGAGGACGGTGCAGGAGCTGCATGATGCGCAGCAGCAGGTCGCAGCAGTCCAGAAGGCGCCTCAGGCAGAGCATCCAGTCATGGCTACCAGCATGGGCTGGCAGGAACCACAAGGCTGCAGCCTGCACACTCTGGTCAGCTTCACACAGCTGCCCCAACAGAGAGAACAGAGAACTGTGGGAATCCAGGTGTACACACTGGAGCAGCCCACTGTGGTGGAGGTGGGCACACTGCTCCGAGCAGAGATGTGCAGCTCCCCGTCCATTCAGCCAGCGGCTGGAGTTGTGGAGGGCCACCACAGAGGACAAGCTGAAGGTCTCTGACACTAAAATTTATAATTATAAGGCAGGATTTACTGCATTGAAGTGACTCAAGTAGTTTGCTGTTGTTTTATTGTATTGTAAGTTAGATCTGTGATCAGTTAAAGCTGAAAAGTTAAAGTCTTCTTACTGTCTCACAGATGTCCCAGTTGAGTTGCCGATCGCAGTCAGCTCCAAGCAGGTGCGCGATGTCCTCAAGAGCGAGTTGTCCACTTCGGTACCTGTAGCTAGCCCTGCCATCGCCATCAGCACGTTGGGTAATCAGATTAGTTTGTTGCCTGCAAAAGAAGAAGACACACACTTGCATACACCCACAGAGGCTGTGCAGTCACAGGAAGGACCTAAAACAGGTAACTGGACTGAACTCTGCTCAGAACACACCTCGACCATCATTCTAACTCTAACCACGTCATGTTCCTACCCACTCTGTATAATCACTGGTGTCTCTTTCAGCCTCATCTCCCCAGTCCTCTCTGAGGTCCATTATGAAGCGGAAAGCAGAAGGTGAACCGGGATCTCCCTCCACAAAGAAGAACCTACAGTTCATTGGAGTCAATGGAGGGTAGGTGTTTCACCCACTGTATCCATCCAGTACACCCAACCAAGGACATACCGTCAGTATTAAAATAGAAACAGGTGTGTAGCTCCACGATTTTCATATACCTCTATAAAAATAAGCAGGGGTATGTAGCAACACAGTTTTATGGCATATTATGTTGTTGTTTTTTGCAAAGTGAGGATCAAGAGATGTGACTGCTGATAGAACAAATGCTGCAGGAGAGGCAGAGAAACTCTAATTGTCCTTCCTGGCCTCCACCCCGCTGAGCTCAGTGCAGAAAAGAAATTAATAGTAAAGTTTAGCACAGTCGTAAACGTACAGTGCATGTTTCAGATTGCCCATGAATAAATGCTGCAGCTCCTCAAGAGAGACTAGAGCAACATGTCCAAATACCCAACATTAAAGTGACTACACCACTGAGAAGAAATGCTGCTTATATACAGTGTTAGAACGAGTGTAAATTGCAAAGACCTGTTTGACAGTGAAATGCGTTCTTGTCTTGCAGCTACGAGTCCACATCATCAGACGACAGCAGCAGCGAGAGCTCAGACGAGGGGAGTGACTCCAGTGAGTATCACGAAGCCAGAGAAAAACTGCCAGAGTCCGCAATCCAGCACCAGCAAATAACCCACAGCAAAGCTTCCCAGCCTCCAGAAAGCAACAGCGTACCTCAACAGACTGCCGTCAAACCACCAGCCGCCATTCCAGACTCGCAGCAGAGTCCCAACCAGCCTGCAATTGTAGACAAAAGACTGCCAGACAAAACCCCCAAGTCACCAGCACCGGCCTCCGACTCTGCCCTTACTCCTCCGTGTCCAGCAAACGACGCCACCTCTAAAGAGAGCGTCGACCTGTCATCGGAAAAACTCCCAGTCACACAGGAGATCACCTCCACGTCCTCAAACACTGAATCCGTTCCTGATCAAAGCTCCGTAACGTCCTCAGTTACCAGCTCTTCATCGCTGTGTGTCACTAAAACCACTGAGCAAACATACACCGTCCAGTCAGAAACAACCGTACCCTCCAGCCAATCAGAGCCAAAGCCAGCAGCTGAAAGCATCACACACGACACTGCCACAGCATCGACCAAGCAAATCAGGTAAATAAACACATGGTTGACAGACAGCTGATATAGTGGTACGATGAAGCATCAGTGACTGATGTTGTCTCCTCGTCTGTCTCAGAGTGGACCTGAGTGACAGCTTGATGTCGGCTCTTCATGCCCTGCAGAAAGCCCTGGGGGAACCCAATGCCTTCAGCCAGCAGGGAGCAGTAGGTGTTCATTTAATTCACTGTATTTCATCAGACTAATCCACTCTGTATTGATTCTGCTGCTTCCCAGGAAAGCCAGGAGTGTCCTTTTTAAAAGCGATCACACTGACAACAAGCAGAAACACGACCACGCAAAAGCACAGCTCCTCAAAAATGGATTCATCTGAAGCGTACAGTATGTAATTTTCAGCTGCTAGAGGTCGGAGCAGTGCCGTCATCGCAGTCAGTTTCTCCAGCAGGATTCCCACAGTGTTTATTGTTGAGCCGAATTATCCACAGTGGTCTCTTCCTCTCCAAAACAAACAGACCAGGTGATTAAAACTGGTGAAAACATAGACGAAAGCAGTTTCACGTTAAAAATCACTGTTTCTTCCACACCGATTGGCTCATTGTGAAGGGACTGCTAGTCCAGATCCTGTTGATGTGGGCTCACTTTTTTCTCTAATAACTTAAGATCCAGATTTTCAGGAGATTTTTAACAGAAGCCAAGTTATCCGCAGAGGTCTCTTCCTCTCTTTAACACTGAATAAAGCAGTTTTAAGTTAAAAATCTGTGTTTCTTTGATGCTGTTTGGCACAGCAGGGGCTGCCACTAAAGTTTCCTCAGCTTGTTTGTCTGATAACTGAAGATCCAGACATGTGATGACTAAAATCCTTCATCCAGTTAAATATAAACTTAAAATCTGAAAAAAAAATATTTTTTTTTGAGTTTTGGTTTCCATCAAACCCTTTATCTCATTTTTGATTCTGATATGCTCATCACAGTCAGTCTCCATGCCTGTGCTCTTGCATTTCTCCAACAGTCCGTCAAGTGTGCATGTGTCTCTAATCGTCCTCATTGTGTCTGATCTCAGAGGGCAGCCTACACCACTGTGCTGCAGGAGTGGCTGCGCGTGTCCTGTCACAAAGCAGCGGACACGGCCGTTGTCAAGGCTTATATGAACACCTTCGCCTCAGTTTCCCCTCAGCTGCTGGAGTTTGTGATCAACATGGCAGACGGCAACGGGAACACGGCGCTTCACTACACCGTCTCCCACTCCAATTTCCCTGTGGTGAAACTGCTGCTGGACACTGGTGAGCTTTGTGTGTGTGTGTGTATATGTGTACGAGGAAGCATTCAAACTCATAGATGAAAAGTTTTCATTCCACTGAGTCAGATGTTTCAAGATTTTCCTGTACAAAATCCTCAGGTTTGAGTGTCACACAAAAACATTTGTGTCTCCAACACGTCACACATCCCTGTCACTGTTTGTGCTGCTGCTGTATCACCTGTCACACTGATTGCCCTATATACCTGACAGGCCTGTGTAATGCTGACAAGCAGAACAAAGCGGGCTACACGGCCATCATGCTGACAGCGCTGGCCGCCTTCCACTCTGACAGTGACCTTGAAACCGTCCTGCAGCTGCTACGCACTGGGGACGTCAACGCCAAGGCCAGCCAGGTGCGCCCTCTACTGCTCATTACATCTTACTGCACCTCCTCACACAACCAAACCCACTTGAATTACAGAGTATTTACGTGTGCTTTTCAAAACTCTGCTCACTAATGTGCCTTAATGACATTTAGTTCTAAAGTTAGATCTAAGTTTAAAGATTTTAAATGCGTGTCTGTAGGCCGGTCAGACAGCGTTGATGCTAGCAGTCAGCCACGGTCGAGGGGACATGGTGCGGGCGCTTCTATCCTGCGGGGCACAGGTCAACATCCGTGATGACGACGGCTCCACAGCACTTATGTGTGCCTGTGAACATGGTCACGTGGACATTGTGCGTCAGCTGCTGTCTGTGCCGGGCTGTGATGCCACTCTCACTGACAATGTAAGCATATATTTCCTTTCTCTGTCTCTGTTGTTTTTTTTTGACAGATCCCTGTCAAAAACCCGTCATCTCACCATCATTGTCTCTTCTCTTACAGGACGGCAGCACTGCTCTGTCCATAGCACTGGAGGCCAGCCAGAACGACATTGCTGTGCTTCTGTATGCTCACCTCAACTTTGCGAAGCCTCCTTCTCCTGTGAGTACTGTCATATAAAGAAAGACATTGGCAACTGATTTGTCCACTTATTGTTGCCTTAGTAATGCCTACCATACACCAGAAGACATTAAAAAGACTAAAGAGACTTAAGTCTGACGCCCTCTAACATCTAAAGATGATGTGAGTTTTTAGTCACACCATCTAGCAGGGTCACTATTTCCAAGAATTTGATTAGATTCTTTCTGAGATTATTTCCCATCCTGCTCCTGGTGGATAAAATTAGGCCAGACTCCCTTTAAGAAAACAAAAACACTTAACTCTACAAACATGTATGTAATGTAAGCCAGAAACAACAACAACAGTGTTTCGGCGAGCAGTGTACTATGTTGATTAGAAATGTTCACATGTCTTGAGCCTTTGTTTGACGGTGTGATAGATGTTACTCAAGCAAAACTGTCACGGTTATATTCCGACACTTGAGTCCGCGACAGTAAGGTCGTCATTTAGTGTAACACAGGAAGTCATTCACTGAAGAAGAGACAGAAAATTGGCACAAACTTGAAAAGACTAGATATCATAAATTTGATACTGAGCTGCTGATAGAAAAGAAAACATATCTGAACTTGATACTTTTCTTCAGATTTCACATCAATTTAGATTTTTACAATAAATATCACACCAGTGCTCATAAATGATGTTGAAGTTTTCAACAAAATATCTTGTTTTGTTTTGTTTTTTCGACAGCAGTTTACAAATCAAAACATAAAATATGTTGAACAAAGAGGGATTTAAGAGACCAAAAAAATAAATAAATAAAATAGCAGTCAGTGAGGTTTGCTTGACAAAACATCACAGGGTCTTTTGTACGATACCGCCACAAAATCAGGCCATAAGGGTCTTGTGTAATTCACCCACTTTGCCCAGAATTACACAACACACATTTTTCTGAAGATGAAGAGATCAGGTATCTATCCGTTCTTCTAATGTGGGGGGGTTCAGGAAGCAACCAGCGCCTTGTGAGGACTTTCTTGCAAGCAGATATCAAAAAAACAAACATATATTTGGCAGAACGCTTTGCCTCAAAATACATACATCCGAAAAATAATATAGAAAATTGCAAAGGAAGATCAGTGTTAAGTATCTTTTTTAGTGCTGTGTGAAATTCTGTCCAGAAAGGTCTAATCACTGGCCTCCTGACACCCACACTGTCTCCAGCACTTGGCATTCCCTCCAGAAAAATGTGCTTTGTCCTTCAGTGTAATAAAAAAATGAATAAAACATTTCCACCCAAACTCACGCCACATGTGTGAGTGGCTGCATTTCGACTGAATTTTACACATATCCAGCCAGTCCTCATTCGATATTGAAAAATTACCTCCTCTATTCTGTAGTGTGGGGTTTTCTTGTCGTAAGACCTTTATAGAGTTCAGAAATCGCACCCTTATTTCCAATAATATCTTGTTTTTTAAACTTGTCTAGGTTTCCCCGAAGTCTCCTCTCTTGGGTTCCTCTCCGCCTGCAGGTGAAACAAAATAAAGCCTGCTACAGCGGATCCACAGTAACTACTCATATTAAAGTGTGATTTTTTTTTATTTTATTTTCATCTGTGTAATTAAGAGCAACAATGAGTTTGTGTGTTTTGTTCTCACCCTCTATAATTTAAGTACATTATAATGTGCAGATAATTACATGACAGCTTGCACCATTGTTATCCACTGCTTTTTGTACACTGTGGTTATTTTTAAATCACAGTGTTGGTTGTGTGGTAGAATAGCTGAACATCTAGCAGCTGTACAGACATCAGTCCAGTCTTGCAGTGATCCAAGTTGTTGACACTGTTTTTAGCGGCACTTATAAGTCAAAACTGTTCACAAAATTTCATTTTACAGTTCATTATTATACACGTGTTGTTTAATTCCATATGAATCTCATGTTAGTTGCTTTATAGAGCGATGTGTTTTCATTGTAATGTGTACAATAGCTCTTCCACAGTAGCATCGTTATGTGTGTGACCATCACTTGGAATAACAAAAGCCACCCCTCTCATGGAAAAGTGTCCTTGCATCAAGTAGCTCATTGGTGCTACAAAAATCTAATACAGAAACACAACTTCAACAGTAGACCAATATTTATACACAAGATTTATTTACTCTAGAGTATTTTTGATATTGATTTTTTAAAATTCTGACTTAATTCAGGACCTCCAAGGATCACGGTTTTTATTTCCCGGGCTGACTTTTATGTGTCGACCACCTTTCCCAAAATAAACCCAAAGATGTATCTCTCCTATCAGCTCTGTGACACTGTATATGTGTGGTGATGATATTAGCACAGGCCTAGCATCAGCGTGATGGAGGACAGAGGTCAGCATTATTCTCTGAAGGCTACGGTACTATGGTCTTTGTATTTTTGATGGTAGTGGGGAAAGATTAGAGAGTATCTGTGTTTGTAATATTCTGTGCTTTAAGATTTAACGAGACTTTGTCAAGATGACTGAGAGTACTGGTGTAGCCACCTCCACTGTGGTCGTGCTAGTAAGATTTGTCAGGGAACCAGAAAGTGACTGATTGGGGTCTTTAAAGGACGTGCCGTGCAAGATGTGAATATCAGAATAATATATGTCAATATAAACTGGTAGTTATTATGCCTACAATCAAATTCCTTGAACAAAAGTGCATAGGCTATTGATGTCAAAAATTTCTATTACTTTTTAAAGATTTTTTCACAATTTTTCATATTCACTTTTAAGCAACTGAATTTTTATAAACTTTTGATTTTTTTTTTTAATTTAAGTACCTATCTTTTTATACATTTAGAGTTTTTAAGCTCACACCTACTTTATGTAATCGCACAGCTCTTTAGTTTATGTTTGATGAAGATTTATGTAAAATTCTAGACTTTGTTTCTCCTTCTAATTTGTGCATTTTTTTGGAAAAACAATGAATTAATAAATGTGGACCACACTGTTTCTATTGCATTTATTCAGTATTACTTGTGTTTGCATGTAACCACATCTGAATTTCCCCTCTGGAGATAAATTAATGTCTATTTTTTCTTATGATGTAAACTAGAATTACAGCCTCACAGTCAAGTTGCTGTTACAGTTTACATCCATGTCCATCCAAACTCATGTATCCATGATGTAAACAAAGCTTCAAATATAGACGCTGCTACAAAGAAGCTGCAAATTGGGAAACATGGATGCTTAACACACATCTGTAACCGGGCAGCACCGACGCTATACAATCCGCACAGTCACCAATTCAGTATCTGACCACGTCTTCCCTTCTGTTGCTGAGTTATGGTGTTG
Organism: Epinephelus awoara; assembly: GCA_035609425.1. Lineage (NCBI taxonomy): Eukaryota > Metazoa > Chordata > Actinopteri > Perciformes > Serranidae > Epinephelus > Epinephelus awoara. The sequence continues at coordinate 17,918,019 of CM069311.1, read as the reverse complement.
AATAATGGCCAGAGAAGTGTTTTTTGCAGAACATTATGATGTCACAGTGACGCTGAACTTTGACCTTTTGGATATAAAATGTCATCACCTTATCACTTAACTCTATTAGACTTTGTGTTGAGTTATGGCCAGTTATGACCTTTGATCACTAAAATCTAATCATCCTCGAGTCCAAGTGGACATTTATGACACATTTAAAGAAATTCCTCTCGGGCATTGTAGAGATAGTGATTTCACAAGTAAGGGGGGAATGGACAGATGGACAGACAGCCCAAAAATAAAAGCGCCTCAGGCCATGGCTATCACCAGCACAGAGGGATGAAAACAGTGTGCACTAGCAGATGTGCAGCATTATAGTGAGTTCTAATAAAATGGTGTAGCTCAGCATAACAATGTGTCTCTTACGGGTAAAACAAGGATTAAAGGACTTTTTTTTGCATATGTTTAAGGTAAGGTAAGGTAAAATTTTAATGTCACCAAGGGGTGATTTGAGATACAGACAGTGGTCATGAGTACAACAAAACAGACAGTCTATACATAGCACACAGAATCCAGTATCTCACACTGTCAGGGGTCAGACTGACTGCTAAGACTGCTAAGATTAAGATGAGTGATAACAGACGGGACAAAGATGATCTGTAACACTTGGTGCTGCATTTAGGGAGGAAAAACCTCCGCCCCGATGGAAGCATGCGAAACTCAACATGGAGGGGATGTTGAGAGTCTGAGACAATAGACAGAGCTTTAGAGGTTGCCCTTGCTTCATACAGATGCTGTACATCATCTTCTCCAACTTGTTCTTGTTTTTAAGGCTCAGATTATCAAACCAACAGACAATGTTAACAGAAAGAACGGACTCAATAAAAGCAGAACATGATTGTCCTTTCTACATCCAAACTCCTCAGCTTCAAGTCAGTTGATCCATCTGTCATTGGGCATGTTGGATTATGTCCACAAGAGGGAGCTCTAACATAAACAGTTAATTATGTTGTCTCAGTCTGCATCAACACACCATTCACATCATCATCAGGCCCCAAACCATCAAAACTGTCCCAGCTGTAGTGACCTGTTTCATGTTCATTCTTTTCACTCTCAGCAACATTATAAATGTAGGCACAAACTATTTTATTCAAGATATTCTTACGTATTTATCTTCATTTCGTTCTACTTAAAAGTGTAAAAAATGCTTTAATCTTGACCAACTTTTTAAAATAAGTTTTCAACTGATAAAAACACTTGAATGTAAATGTAACAAGCATCATTTTTAATGTTGAACAATTAATTTTTTAGCCAAACCCTATGAATCATTTTTTAGAGTGAGATATCAGCCGCATACAGATGTCTGCCTTCTCTTAAATATAATGCAGCTAAAATGGCACTTGGCTTGTTGTGCTCAAAATGCCAAAAAATGAATAAAAAATAAATTGAAAAACAGCAATGCCTCTTCCCAGACATGATGAGCTGGTAATCACAGGACCTGGTTGTGAACAGTTTCATCTAGGAACTACTTTCTTTCTACCAAACTGCACCCACCAACCATATCACTACCCAGCACCACTGAGCTAGCTCATGTTACAGCTCAGCCATGGAGGACACCATTGATGTTTATCTTGTGCTGTCACAAGCATGAGCCTCCTGTCCATGAGTAGATGCACACTGCCTTCTGCACGGTGGTTGTAGTTTGGTAGAATCCCACTGTGGTGCCAGAGATCATGCAGCTGGACACTGGCCCTTGTTTATTGCAAAGCCTATGTGTAAGGTGTTTTATTCTAGCTCCGATTACTGTCTGAAGTGCTGCTTCATGCCTGGAAATAATTCAAATGAACAGGTTTTATGGAGGAAACATCATCAGGTCCAACTGGGGAATCAGTTGGACGAGAAGCAAGAGGACTCAGCTATTTACCATGTGTCAAAAATGCCTAAACAAGGAGGTAACAATAAAGATGTAAAACTCCTGCAACATTTGTAGTGTATGGAACAACCTTATTGTTGGCCCAAATCATTTTGGCTTGTGGCCTTTGCTTGTGGTCATCCACCACATGCTGAAATGCTTTGGTCTTACAATAAAGTTGCTCTGCACACAACCGATTTATCTCTCCTGACTTCTTCTCCGTGCACCTTTGAAGTGGGTGAAGTTCTGCTGCAAATCCCTAATCTGCTTCTACAATCCTCACCAGTTGTGGCCAGAAGTGTTCCCAGATGCAAACAACCCTACCTTGGACATAGTTGGGCCGTTTTGAGGTAGCTCCTGCAACAAAGTAAGTACATACTGAACTGAAGTTTTAGTTGGTTGCAGTCTTCAGCCTCACCACTAGATGTCACTCAACCCTACACACTAGAACTTTAAAACACTGCAATAACATGTACTGGTTTTTTTTCTAAGTGTGCCCCAGTTACAGTCTCAAAGAAAAACACTTATCATTGCACCAGCTGTTTTCCTCAGACAGCTGCTTGTCTTGGGGAGGGGTCGCTGAGATAAGTTCTCCAGTGTAAGCAATGCCCCCAGTCTGCACCATGACAGTGTTGTTCAGAGCTCAAGGAGTTTTTGTTATGAGATTGTTGAGTTCATTGTGTGTCACAACAGTGTGTCTTGTGTCTATGAGGCAGGCTCTGTTCGTTACAGCTTTTATTGTTGATTGTATTTCCAATTATTATTATTCTTAATATTTGTGCTTTTAACTCTGGGGTGTCAAACTCATTTTAGTTCATGGGCCACATACAGCCCAGTCTGATCTCAGATGAGCCGGACCAATAAAAGCATTGCACAATAACCTATAAGAACCACCAGCGCCAATATTTCCCTTTTATGTGTAAAGAATTACAAGTTCATTCTGTAGATGTTCATCCTTCTACATAACAGACAAACAGCCTGAGATGTTTTAAGAAAAATAAGTGCAATTTCAACAGTGTCTCACTGTTTCTCATTTGCACAGATAAGAAACAATAAATTGCGAAGACAATAAAGCCTCCACAAAAATAGCATTTTAAGTCTTGTGTGTGATTTATCCTTCAGGGCCTTATCTTTGCTTCATATGAGCAGAGGAAATCTTTTGTCACTAGGCTAATTTATACAATGTAAAATGCCATAGGCTTGTGCTAACAACATTAGCATGTTGTATTGGTTTTGAAAATGTGTTTAGTATGACAGTTGTTTTGTCAGTGAACTTTGTGAGTTGTAACAGAGCCAGATTGTGTGCCGTTACCTTCGTTACATGTTGCTGTTGTCCCTGCTTTTACATGAGTAGAGGAAAAGTCTGCTAGCTGCTAGGCTAATTTATTTAAAATGCCATAGGCTTGTGCTAATACCATTAGCATGTTACATTTGTTTGGAAAATTTGTTTAGTGTGACAGTTGTTTTGTCAGTGAACCTTGTGAGTTGTAACAAAGCCAAACTGTGTGCCGTTACCTTATGTTGCTGTTGTCCCTGGTTTTATATGAGAACAGGAAAAGATCACTACTGTAGCTGCTAGGCTAATTTATACAATGTAAAATGCCATAGGCTTGTGCTAACAACATTAGCATGTTGTATTTGTGGGGAAAATGTGTTAAGTATGACAGTTGTTTTGTCAGTGAACTTTGTGAGTTGTAACCCAGCCAAATTGTGTGCCGTCAGCTTTGTTACATGTTGCTGTTGTCCCTGGTTTTACATGAGTAGAGGAAAAGTCTGCTAAGTGCTAGGCTAATTTATACAATGTAAAATGCCATAGGCTTGTGCTAATAACATTAGCATGTTGTATTTGTGGGGAAAATGTGTCCATCGAAAGACAAGTGTTTGTCTGTGAATGCTGCGAGTTATAGTGAAGCTGATTTGTGTACTTGTGTTTGAAATTGTCTCGATTAAGACATGTTTAATGTGTGTTTTGGGTGTGTTTTAAATCAAATAAACTTTATAGCACTTCACAGAAACCTCCGCCACCGACTTCTGTAGCTCCCAACTCTGCCTCCAGCCCTAAAACAATTTCTCTGCTCATTTGATTATAATTGACACTCAGTTTCCGGATATGTAGGAGAGTAGTGTGTAACTTACACTGCACTATCAACTGAGCGACACAGCTTATCAATTTGTTTCTTCTGTGTGGACCCGCCCTGTACCAGCAGCAGGGCATTGGGTTTGATAAGCCATATAATCGCCAACTATGGCCGGCAGCAGAGCATGATGTTGGTAATTAAGTTGGAAAGTTTTCAATAAATCTATTGCACACTACCTGATTGCAGAGCCTGGATTTGAATTCTGATTGAATCGGGACTGCTTGCAGAGATCAACAGCATGTGCGCACAAACACAGATGATCAGTCTGAAGTCGTAGTTGCTATTTGCTCAAGAGACATTTTTTTTTGCAAGATCCTGAGATCAGATATGAAAATAAATGCTGCTTTACGCTTTGACTTGATTTACAAGCATGTGAAAGCAAATTTCTATTTTGCCCACAATTATTGTGATGATGAGCATGCAAATTTGCCTTTATCTCGTGCCCGCTGCTTGGTGGACCGCCTTACGGCAGCCTATCTCGGAGGTGGTCCTGGGTGTGCCCATTCTCTGCTCCAAGCATAAAACCCCCGCGGTTTAGGCGGATCACAGCAGTGAACAGGAGTAAAATAAAGAGTCAAGATGACCAGTCTCTCTGCAAAGGACAAGGACAGAGTCAAAGCTTTCTGGGCTAAGATAGCTCCGAAGACAGAGGACATCGGGGCCGAAGTTCTGGCCAGGTAAATATGACCAAAGACTGTCTGCTGTTGGCTCCAGTATTTACTGATTAATGTATATACTGACTCTTTTTTTGTCATTTACCCAGGATGCTGACGGTGTACCCGCAGACCAAGACTTACTTTGCTCACTGGAAGGACCAGAGCCCGACCTCTGCCTCTGCCAAGAAGCACGGAATTACCGTGATGAATGGGATTGGAGATGCTGTGGGCAAAATCGACGACCTGAAAGGAGGTCTTCTGACCCTCAGTGAGCTGCACGCCTTCACTCTGCGTGTGGACCCTGCCAACTTCAAGGTGCAGTGCCAAAGTCATTCAAAGATAACAGCATGTCATGTAGAGCAAGTGTCCCTCAGACATATAGGGCCTTGAGGGTTTCACACCTGCAACATGTCCATCTGGGAGCTAAAAACTTCATATATGTAACATGTCTGTGATTCTTCTTGTTTTCACAGATCATCTCCCACTGCATCCTTGTGGTCCTGGCCATCATGTTTCCCGCCGACTTCACCCCTGAGGTCCATGTGTCTCTGGACAAGTTCCTGGCTTGTCTGGCCCAGGCCCTGGCTGAGAAATACCGATAAACAGCAGGAGAAGGTGACGGAGCATGCAGCATGAGCTCAGTCCCAACATGAAAAATAAATACGAATGAAAAAAAAGGTCTTTTTTGCAATGTTTTCTTTTATATGATGGTGTTTATCAAGAGTCAGCTGTTGTTTAGGCCTGTTCAGTCACACTGAGGGTGGAGTCCAATTACAGTTACTCTCATGGCCATTTGTGACACGGTAACAGCTTTAATAAAAATAAATAACTAGGCTAAATAAAAGAATAAATAGTTAAATGAAAAATCCCATTCACTCTGAAATAACGTATAAACCGCAACTGTAAAGGAGAGTTGACGTGTGCATAAGGAAACAGCCCAACATGACCACACCTTAAAGATTTTAGAACAGTCCCAAAATAATGAACATAAATCCATCCGACTTTTTAGATTATGTACAAATCTATGACGCAATAAAAAGGGTGTTAAAGGCTGGATTGTGTCAAAATACCCCTTTCATAAACAACTTGCAGATGCTTTTCCAATCGTTTCACAACTTTATCTATATCTGGTTTATCATAGCTTATCATAGTTATTTAAAAAGAAAATGAAATACAAGCTTTGTTTCTTGTGTAATGCTAATAGATTCCCCTACTGGTCCAAGGATGGTCTTGTCCCTGTCATAATCTATTTTGGACACCATCATAGACAGAGAGTTTGCTGGTTAAGCTCATTGTTTTATTTGTTTCTGAGACAAAAAAAAACAAAAAGCTTTCAAACAACTGATCAGTGATGGTCTTCTGCTGCAGCTCTCTAGTGGTACTGCCTTCCCAGGGCGTTCACCACCACTGCGATGAACTTCTGGAAAGCTGCCTGGACCTCACCAGTGAATGCTTTACCCATCTGAGCAGCAACCACAATGGTCAGGCAGTCGGAAATGAGCTGCAACACAACAAGCACCAGTGCACATCAGCAACATGAAAGATCGGTGGTTGAATTTGAATAACAAGCGTTACATTATCTCCACCACTTTACCCTGAAATTGTCGGGGTCCACGTGCAGTTTCTCGGAGTGCAGCACGCTCAGCTCGGCATAGGTCGCCTTGATGTCGTCCATGTTCTTCACACCCCGGTCCAGACCGTGGAGGATAGTTGTTCCGTGTTTTGCAATCAGAGGATTCCCCATGATAGCAGCTGCGTTGTAGAGGTTTCCAAAGTTGCCGAAATACCTCTGAGTCCAGGGGTAGACGATCAGACACCTGAGAAGACATGCAAAACATAAATGTTACAGGTGACAATGAGACGCATTGTGCACAATGAGAAAACGCAATGCATCAGTCCTGATGTTTAAATATAGTCGAGGGTGTCGCAAAAGTGATGCCTCAAGCACACCCTCAGTTGCAAAGACTCACCTGGAAAGAGCTGCAGGTCCCACGACCTCATACTCCATCTTGCTGAAGATGTCCTGGATGGTGGCGCGCTCGAAGTCTGTCCATTCAACCATTTTGCCTGCTCAAGGATTTTCCGTGCTGGTCAGCAAATCTCCAGCACCAGATGCAGCTTTTAAAGCAACCTGCTCCCCTCCGAGAAGCATATGATTGGGTGGGCGGCCGGTGGGCCGGGCGAGTATTGTGGATTCCCAATAATGATAAGAGAAGGATGCGTCTGCACCGCCCAGATTGTCTCTGATAGAGCAAATTGTTATCGTCTGGCCGCAGAGTTTACCCCCGGTCGGCCCCACAGAGTCCAGCCAGTCAACAAGTCAGTGTGAAACAAGGGGCCTGGGATCACGAATTGTTGCTGCGAGCATCAGCCTGATATATCCACATATGACCAAGAGCAGGGCAAAATGCCAAAAAGACAAATCACAGTACCATAAGAGCTGAATTAGCCACGCGTAAAAGCTGAAACCTGCCTATCAGTGTTCAAACCGCGGGTCCCTCGGACAGCTCCCAGTGTGATGAAGATCTCAGCATCAGCACCTTGGACAGCGCTCATTAAATTGAACTGCAGAATGCTGAATGACCACCTGAATCATTTCTGTCAGTGCAAACATCAGTGACTTTTTATTTCTTCATCATCCACCATCCTCCAAATTGTGAAGTTGGCCTACAGTGCTTGAGTAAATGTTCTTCGTTACTGTCCACCACTGCCCATGAAACTACACAGAGACATGTGGGTTTTTTGTTTAATGATTAAGTTCATCACACTGTTAATAGGAAATTTAGAGTTGAAAGGAATCGTTCAGCACCTTTCGATCATCTGACACCTTTCAGCAGTTGTCAGTGGACCTTTTAGATGTGATTTTCTACACATTACATTATTTGTAAACATCATGTTAAATTCAGAGACGCCCCACAGTCATTGTGAGGGGCCCCTTTGTTTATCTCGTGGAGGTGAAACGCCTTGTTGTGCATCTTATCTTGGAGGATGCTCTGGGTGTGTCCATGCTCTGTTTCAGCCATAAAAACCCTCACGGTTTGGATCCATCACCACAGTAACCAATACGCAGTCAAGATGACCAGTCTCTCTGCAAAGGACAAGGACAGAGTCAGAGCTTTCTGGGCTAAGATAGCTCCGAAGACAGAGGACATCGGGGCCGAAGCTCTGGCCAGGTAAATATGACCAAAGACTGTCTGCTGTTGGCTCCAGTATTTACTGATTAATGTATATACTGACTCTTTTTTTTTGTCATTTACCCAGGATGCTGACGGTGTACCCGCAGACCAAGACTTACTTTGCTCACTGGAAGGACCAGAGCCCGACCTCTGCCTCTGCCAAGAAGCACGGAATTACCGTGATGAATGGGATTGGAGATGCTGTGGGCAAAATCGACGACCTGAAAGGAGGTCTTCTGACCCTCAGTGAGCTGCACGCCTTCACTCTGCGTGTGGACCCTGCCAACTTCAAGGTGCAGTGCCAAAGTCATTCAAAGATAACAGCATGTCATGTAGAGCAAGTGTCCCTCAGACATATAGGGCCTTGAGGGTTTCACACCTGCAACATGTCCATCTGGGAGCTAAAAACTTCATATATGTAACATGTCTGTGATTCTTCTTGTTTTCACAGATCATCTCCCACTGCATCCTTGTGGTCCTGGCCATCATGTTTCCCGTCGACTTCACCCCTGAGGTCCATGTGTCTCTGGACAAGTTCCTGGCTTGTCTGGCCATGGCCCTGGCTGAGAAATACCGATAAACAGCAGGAGAAGGTGACGGAGCATGCAGCATGAGCTCAGTCCCAACATGAAAAATAAATACGAATGAAAAAAAAAGGTCTTTTTTGCAGTGTTTTCTTTTATATGTTGGTTCATCAGGAGTCAGCTGTTGTTTAGGCCTGTTCAGCAACACTGGTTTTTGGAAAAATGATGGAGACCTCAGTGTTGTTGCTTAAATTCAATTAACATTTTATAAAACAAAAGTCGGTACAGAAACTCATCAGATGTAATAAATGATGTTTACAGCTGTCAGCCTAACGCAACAATAGGCTCTGGGTTCATACTGTGCATTGTGGATAATGCAATGTATATAAAAAAACCAATCCAAATTATTGCCCCTGTATTGTCACTATTATCATAATTACAGTTACTCTCATGGTCATTTGTGACATGGTAACAGCTACAATGAAAAAAAATAGATACAGAAGAGTTGATGTATACATAAGGAAACAAGCCAAGGGTTAGTTGAAAAAAACAAACAAAAACGCATGTCATGCGTATGAATAGATTATTATTATTATTATTATTATTATTATTTTTATTTTTATTATGATTAACACCATCTGTATTGTAATTGCCTTTTTTTGGTAAGAAAATACACAGATAAATAATTGTTAATAAAATTGTAAAATAGTAACAAAGAATAAGTACATTTGAAAAATAAATACATTAAGAACAGAAATAAGATAAAATAAGGGAGAAATCAATAAATAGAAATAAAAAAATGTTCTAGTGTTATATTAATATAATACAATACGATACAATACAACACGATACTATACTATATTATGTTGTATTATATTCATTATATTGTATTATACAATATAATATATTATATTATATTACATTTAAAGTGGGGAAACTATAGACAAGCAAAGAAATCTTTCAAAGGACAGAAGAGCATCATGTTCATCCAACAGATCTTCTACCACTCTGATACCTCTATCATGATCGATTAGTACTTTAATCCTGGAGGGAAGCTGTTGTTCCTAAATATGAAGAAATATTAATGATTATTTTAAAGCAATAGGTTTGATATTCAGTGATGCTGTGACCTAACAGAACAGACTGATGTTATGCGTAAGGATCATGTGTCACATTTGACCTTTTGTTCCTCTCTAAACTAAAGGTGTGTGTCTAACAGTCTCTGTGGTTGTGTACTGTCAGAATTTATTTTGGACACCATAATAGAGACAGAAATTGTTTAGCTCATTGTTTTATTTGTTTCTGAGACAAAAACAAAAAGCTTTAAAACAATTGATCAGTGATGGTCTTCTGCTGCAGCTCTCTAGTGGTACTGCCTTCCCAGGGCGTTCACCACCACTGCGATGAACTTCTGGAAAGCTGCCTGGACCTCACCAGTGAATTCTTTACCCATCTGAGCAGCAACCACAATGGTCAGGCAGTCGGAAATGAGCTGCAACACAACAAGCACCAGTGCACATCAGCAACATGAAAGATCGGTGGTTGAATTTGAATAACAAGCGTTACATTATTTCCACCACTTTACCCTGAAATTGTCGGGGTCCACGTGCAGTTTCTCGGAGTGCAGCACGCTCAGCTCGGCATAGGTCGCCTTGATGTCGTCCATGTTCTTCACACCCCGGTCCAGACCGTGGAGGATAGTTGTTCCGTGTTTTGCAATCAGAGGATTCCCCATGATAGCAGCTGCGTTGTAGAGGTTTCCAAAGTTGCCGAAATACCTCTGAGTCCAGGGGTAGACGATCAGACACCTGAGGAAACATGCAAAACATAAATGTTACAGGTGACAATGAGACGCATTGTGCACAATGAGAAAACGCAATGCATCAGTCCTGATGTTTAAATATAGTCGAGGGTGTCACAAAAGTGATGCCTCAAGCACACCCTCAGTTGCAAAGACTCACCTGGAAAGAGCTGCAGGTCCCACGATCTCATACTTCATCTTGCTGAAGATGTCCTGGATGGTGGCGCGCTCGAAGTCTGTCCATTCAACCATTTTGCCTGCTCAAGGATTTTCCGTGCTGGTCAGCAAATCTCCAGCACCAGATGCAGCTTTTAAAGCAACCTGCTCCCCTCCGAGAAGCATATGATTGGGTGGGCGGTCGGTGGGCCGGGCGAGTATTGTGGATTCCCAATAATGATAAGAGAAGGATGCGTCTGCACCGCCTAGATTGTCTCTGATAAAGCAAATTGTTATCGTCTGGCCGCAGAGTTTACCCCCGGTCGGCCCCACAGAGTCCAGCCAGTCAACAAGTCAGTGTGAAACAAGGGGCCTGGGATCACGAATTGTTGCTGCGAGCATCAGCCTGATATATCCACATATGACCAAGAGCAGGGCAAAATGCCAAAAAGACAAATCACGGTACCATTAGAGCTGAATTAGCCACGCGTAAAAGCTGAAACCTGCCTATCAGTGTTCAAACCGCGGGTCCCTCGGACAGCTCCCAGTGTGATGAAGATCTCAGCATCAGCACCTTGGACAGCGCTCATTAAATTGAACTGCAGAATGCTGAATGACCACCTGAATCATTTCTGTCAGTGCAAACATCAGTGACTTTTTATTTCTTCATCATCCACCATCCTCCAAATTGTGAAGTTGGCCTACAGTGCTTGAGTAAATGTTCTTCGTTACTGTCCACCACTGCCCATGAAACTACACAGAGACATGTGGGTTTTTTGTTTAATGATTAAGTTTATCACACTGTTAATAGGAAATTTAGAGTTGAAAGGAATCGTTCAGCACCTTTAGATCATCTGACACCTTTCAGCAGTTGTCAGTGGACCTTTTAGATGTGGTTTTCTACACATTACATTATTTGTAAACATCATGTTAAATTCAGAGACGCCCCACAGTCATTGTGAGGGGCCCCTTTGTTTATCTCGTGGAGGTGAAACGCCTTGTTGTGCATCTTATCTTGGAGGATGCTCTGGGTGTGTCCATGCTCTGTTTCAGCCATAAAAACCCTCACGGTTTGGATCCATCACCACAGTAACCAATACGCAGTCAAGATGACCAGTCTCTCTGCAAAGGACAAGGACAGAGTCAGAGCTTTCTGGGCTAAGATAGCTCCGAGGACAGAGGACATCGGGGCCGAAGCTCTGGCCAGGTAAATATGACCAAAGACTGTCTGCTGTTGGCTCCAGTATTTACTGATTAATGTATATACTGACTCTTTTTTGTCATTTACCCAGGATGCTGACGGTGTACCCGCAGACCAAGACTTACTTTGCTCACTGGAAGGACCAGAGCCCGACCTCTGCCTCTGCCAAGAAGCACGGAATTACCGTGATGAATGGGATTGGAGATGCTGTGGGCAAAATCGACGACCTGAAAGGAGGTCTTCTGACCCTCAGTGAGCTGCACGCCTTCACTCTGCGTGTGGACCCTGCCAACTTCAAGGTGCAGTGCCAAAGTCATTCAAAGATAACAGCATGTCATGTAGAGCAAGTGTCCCTCAGACATATAGGGCCTTGAGGGTTTCACACCTGCAACATGTCCATCTGGGAGCTAAAAACTTCATATATGTAACATGTCTGTGATTCTTCTTGTTTTCACAGATCATCTCCCACTGCATCCTTGTGGTCCTGGCCATCATGTTTCCCGTCGACTTCACCCCTGAGGTCCATGTGTCTCTGGACAAGTTCCTGGCTTGTCTGGCCCAGGCCCTGGCTGAGAAATACCGATAAACAGCAGGAGAAGGTGACGGAGCATGCAGCATGAGCTCAGTCCCAACATGAAAAATAAATATGGATGAAAAAAAGGTCTTTTTTGCAATGTTTTCTTTTATATGTTGGTTCATCAGGAGTCAGCTGTTGTTTAGGCCTGTTCAGCAACACTGGTTTTGGAAAAATGATGGAGACCTCAGTGTTGTTGCTTAAATTCAATCAACATTTTATAAAACAAAAGTCGGTACAGAAACTCATCAGATGTAATAAATGATGTTTACAGCTGTCAGCCTAACGCAACAATAGGCTCTGGGTTCATACTGTGCATTGTGGATAATGCAATGTATATAAAAAAACCAATCCAAATTATTGCCCCTGTATTGTCACTATTATCATAATTACAGTTACTCTCATGGTCATTTGTGACATGGTAACAGCTACAATGAAAAAAAATAGATACAGAAGAGTTGATGTATACATAAGGAAACAAGCCAAGGGTTAGTTGAAAAAAACAAACAAACACGCATGTCATGCGTATGAATAGATTATTATTATTATTATTATTATTATTATGATTAACACCGTCTGTATTGTAATTGCCTTTTTTTGTTAAGAAAATACACAGGTGAAAATAACTGTTAATAAAATTGTAAAATAGTAACAAAGAATAAGTACATTTGAAAAATAAATACATTAAGAACAGAAATAAGATAAAATAAGGGAGAAATCAATAAATAGAAATAAAAAATTTTTCTAGTGTTATATTAATATAATACAATACGATACAATACAACACGATACTATACTATATTATGTTGTATTATATTCATTATATTGTATTATACAATATAATATATTATATTATATTACATTTGGTCTGGGTATTAATAAAGTGGGGAAACTATAGACAAGCAAAGAAATCTTTCAAAGGACAGAAGAGCATCATGTTCATCCAACAGATCTTCTACCACTCTGATACCTCTATCATGATCGATTAGTAGCACTTTAATCCTGGAGGGAAGCTGTTGTTCCTAAATATGAAGAAGTATTAATGATTATTTTAAAGCAATAGGTTTGATATTCAGTGATGCTGTGACCTAACAGAACAGACTGATGTTATGCGTAAGGATCATGTGTCACATTTGACCTTTTGTTCCTCTCTAAACTAAAGGTGTGTGTCTAACAGTCTCTGTGGTTGTGTACTGTCAGAATTTATTTTGGACACCATAATAGAGACAGAAATTGTTTAGCTCATTGTTTTATTTGTTTCTGAGACAAAAACAAAAAGCTTTAAAACAACTGATCAGTGATGGTCTTCTGCTGCAGCTCTCTAGTGGTACTGCCTTCCCAGGGCGTTCACCACCACTGCGATGAACTTCTGGAAAGCTGCCTGGACCTCACCAGTGAATTCTTTACCCATCTGAGCAGCAACCACAATGGTCAGGCAGTCGGAAATGAGCTGCAACACAACAAGCACCAGTGCACATCAGCAACATGAAAGATCGGTGGTTGAATTTGAATAACAAGCGTTACATTATTTCCACCACTTTACCCTGAAATTGTCGGGGTCCACGTGCAGTTTCTCGGAGTGCAGCACGCTCAGCTCGGCATAGGTCGCCTTGATGTCGTCCATGTTCTTCACACCCCGGTCCAGACCGTGGAGGATAGTTGTTCCGTGTTTTGCAATCAGAGGATTCCCCATGATAGCAGCTGCGTTGTAGAGGTTTCCAAAGTTGCCGAAATACCTCTGAGTCCAGGGGTAGACGATCAGACACCTGAGGAAACATGCAAAACATAAATGTTACAGGTGACAATGAGACGCATTGTGCACAATGAGAAAACGCAATGCATCAGTCCTGATGTTTAAATATAGTCGAGGGTGTCGCAAAAGTGATGCCTCAAGCACACCCTCAGTTGCAAAGACTCACCTGGAAAGAGCTGCAGGTCCCACGACCTCATACTCCATCTTGCTGAAGATGTCCTGGATGGTGGCGCGCTCGAAGTCTGTCCATTCAACCATTTTGCCTGCTCAATGATTTTCCGTGCTGGTCAGCAAATCTCCAGCACCAGATGCAGCTTTTAAAGCAACCTGCTCCCCTCCGAGAAGCATATGATTGGGTGGGCGGTCGGTGGGCCGGGCGAGTATTGTGGATTCCCAATAATGATAAGAGAAGGATGCGTCTGCACCGCCCAGATTGTCTCTGATAGAGCAAATTTCTGTCAGTGCAAACATCAGTCACTTTTTATTTCTTCATCATCCACCATCCTCCAAATTGTGAAGTTGGCCTACAGTGCTTGAGTAAATGTTCTTCGTTACTGTCCACCACTGCCCATGAAACTACACAGAGACATGTGGGTTTTTTGTTTAATGATTAAGTTTATCACACTGTTAATAGGAAATTTAGAGTTGAAAGGAATCGTCCAGCACCTTTAGATCATCTGACACCTTTCAGCAGTTGTCAGTGGACCTTTTAGATGTGATTTTCTACACATTACATTATTTGTAAACATCATGTTAAATTCAGAGACGCCCCACAGTCATTGTGAGGGGCCCCTTTGTTTATCTCGTGGAGGTGAAACGCCTTGTTGTGCATCTTATCTTGGAGGATGCTCTGGGTGTGTCCATGCTCTGTTTCAGCCATAAAAACCCTCACGGTTTGGATCCATCACCACAGTAACCAATACGCAGTCAAGATGACCAGTCTCTCTGCAAAGGACAAGGACAGAGTCAGAGCTTTCTGGGCTAAGATAGCTCCGAAGACAGAGGACATCGGGGCCGAAGCTCTGGCCAGGTAAATATGACCAAAGACTGTCTGCTGTTGGCTCCAGTATTTACTGATTAATGTATATACTGACTCTTTTTTTGTCATTTACCCAGGATGCTGACGGTGTACCCGCAGACCAAGACTTACTTTGCTCACTGGAAGGACCAGAGCCCGACCTCTGCCTCTGCCAAGAAGCACGGAATTACCGTGATGAATGGGATTGGAGATGCTGTGGGCAAAATCGACGACCTGAAAGGAGGTCTTCTGACCCTCAGTGAGCTGCACGCCTTCACTCTGCGTGTGGACCCTGCCAACTTCAAGGTGCAGTGCCAAAGTCATTCAAAGATAACAGCATGTCATGTAGAGCAAGTGTCCCTCAGACATATAGGGCCTTGAGGGTTTCACACCTGCAACATGTCCATCTGGGAGCTAAAAACTTCATATATGTAACATGTCTGTGATTCTTCTTGTTTTCACAGATCATCTCCCACTGCATCCTTGTGGTCCTGGCCATCATGTTTCCCGTCGACTTCACCCCTGAGGTCCACGTGTCTCTGGACAAGTTCCTGGCTTGTCTGGCCCAGGCCCTGGCTGAGAAATACCGATAAACAGCAGGAGAAGGTGACGGAGCATGCAGCATGAGCTCAGTCCCAACATGAAAAATAAATACGAATGAAAAAAAAGGTCTTTTTTGCAATGTTTTCTTTTATATGTTGGTTCATCAGGAGTCAGCTGTTGTTTAGGCCTGTTCAGCAACACTGGTTTTGGAAAAATGATGGAGACCTCAGTGTTGTTGCTTAAATTTAATTTACATTTTATAAAACAAACGTCGGTACAGAAACTCATCAGTTCTAATAAATTATGTTTACAGCTGTCAGCCTAACGCAACAATAGGCTCTGGGTTCATAACATATATGCAGTAGGTTTGCATTGTGGATAATGCAATGTAAAACAAAAAAATAAATAGATCAAAAAAGTTGATTTGTGCGTATGGAAACAAGCCAAGTGTTGGTATTAAATAAAGATAAACACATCTGTTATGCATATGAATAGATCATTATTATTATTATTTTCATTATCATTATTATTATTATTATTATTATTTTCGTGATTATTATTATTGTCACTGTTGGTATTGTGAAAGTAATAGACTATTTTTCTTGTCAAGAAAATACACAGGTGAACGTAACTGTTCATACCATTCTAAAATAATAACTAAACAAAAAGCAAATTTTTAAAAAGTAAATACATAAAGAATAGAAATTAAAAAAAAGCAAGGGAGAAATCCATAAATACAATAAATAGAAATACAAAATATTATAGTGTTATTATGACACGATATGATTTAATATGATATTACATTTGGTCTGGGTATTAATAAAGTGGGGAAACTATAGGCAAGCAAAGAAATCTTTCAAAGGACAGAAGAGTATCATGTTCATCCAACAGATCTTCTACCACTCTGATACCTCTATCATGATCGATTAATACTTTAATCCTGGAGGGAAGCTGTTGTTCCTAAATATAAAGAAGTATTAATGATTATTTTAAAGCAATAGGTTTGATATTCAGTGATGCTGTGACCTAATAAACACTAACAGAACAGACTTTGCAGAATCAAAGTGCTCTCATGTCATGCATAATAGGATCATGTGTCACATTTGACCTTTTGTTCCTCTCTAAACTAAAGGTGTGTGTCTAACAGTCTCTGTGGTTGTGTACTGTCAGAATTTATTTTGGACACCATAATAGAGACAGAAATTGTTTAGCTCATTGTTTTATTTGTTTCTGAGACAAAAACAAAAAGCTTTAAAACAACTGATCAGTGATGGTCTTCTGCTGCAGCTCTCTAGTGGTACTGCCTTCCCAGGGCGTTCACCACCACTGCGATGAACTTCTGGAAAGCTGCCTGGACCTCACCAGTGAATTCTTTACCCATCTGAGCAGCAACCACAATGGTCAGGCAGTCGGAAATGAGCTGCAACACAACAAGCACCAGTGCACATCAGCAACATGAAAGATCGGTGGTTGAATTTGAATAACAAGCGTTACATTATCTCCACCACTTTACCCTGAAATTGTCGGGGTCCACGTGCAGTTTCTCGGAGTGCAGCACGCTCAGCTCGGCATAGGTCGCCTTGATGTTGTCCATGTTCTTCACACCCCGGTCCAGACCGTGGAGGATAGTTGTTCCGTGTTTTGCAATCAGAGGATTCCCCACGATAGCAGCTGCGTTGTAGAGGTTTCCAAAGTTGCCGAAATACCTCTGAGTCCAGGGGTAGACGATCAGACACCTGAGGAAACATGCAAAACATAAATGTTACAGGTGACAATGAGACGCATTGTGCACAATGAGAAAACGCAATGCATCAGTCCTGATGTTTAAATATAGTCGAGGGTGTCGCAAAAGTGATGCCTCAAGCACACCCTCAGTTGCAAAGACTCACCTGGAAAGAGCTGCAGGTCCCACGACCTCATACTCCATCTTGCTGAAGATGTCCTGGATGGTGGCGCGCTCGAAGTCTGTCCATTCAACCATTTTGCCTCTAGTTTTTTTTCCTGTGCGGGTCAGCAGATCCGTGTGCTCTCTTGCAACAGACGCCGCTTTTAAAGCAACCCTGCTCCCCGCCCACCCACACGCCAGCGATTGGGTGGGCGGTGGACTTACAATGTACTGTGTCATGGATCTGTAACAATGATAAGGGTACTTGTACCGCCCAAAATGTTCTGGCGCCGATACAGTGACGGTTTCGGTGCCAAAACAACTTCCTCTGTGTGTCTACTGCCAACGTGCAATTCATGTTTTCTCTTTTCTAAATGGTGCAGTTTGAAATGAGAATGGGAATCATATGCATATAGGAAATGTTACAGGGTTTGTTTTGATATCAGCAGTGCGCAATAGCTGTGCCCCAGAATCAATCAATAGGCCAAAATTCAAAGGAGAAAGAGCCATCAACCTCCAACCCAACTTTATGCCAAATCACCAGCAGATGGCGCCTTGGTGGCTCAAACGAGGAGCTAGACCTTAAGTCCCCTACCTACCAACTACTAACTTCCCCTGTGTCACAACATATTTTTTCTGTATGAGCTCAAAAACAGCATCAGACGCACCTTCAAAACTTAGTATAGACAATCTAATCATAATAAAGTCACAATATTTCCATGGTGCCCTATAGTCTGCTGTGCTTTATGCTATTGATCTACTGACAAGGTAGTATCCCCTTTAGTCCGTCAAAGACACATCGCCCTATGCCTAACCCACATGACATGGACGCCATTATGAGTACAATCTATGCATGGTTGGACAAATCAAATCACATATCAAAATCATTATAGGGACAATTCAGTGGTCGCTTGATATAAAATTCGACGTCCTTCAAATTCAGTTTCTAGTGACACATAATTTGTGCCATTTCCAGGTCATGACAGCTGAACTCAAGCTTTGACAGGTCCTCACTAGGTCGTCAGCTGAGGTGTTTCAATTCTTAAACTTGTGTGTATTATACCTCATTTCAGCACCAGGCGCTGTCCATAGGCTGCTGAACTGGACAAAGCAGTGAAGAAATAGATGGTCAACATCAGAGACCCCCTGTGGCCTTTAATGGAACTACAGGTTATTGCCAGTGTGGGAAACCATTCAATATAATTCTACATTACTAATTTACTAATTTCGGTATATGTGTAAAGCCCTTTGGCCTATTCATAGATGTATATGTATAAATATGACAGGGTTTTGATCATTACTTTTTTGTTATCCCTCCACATGTGGAATATTTAAAGTAGGGTTATATCCTCTTGAGACCCGAACTTTTGTTTGGTATGCATTTTTAATTTCTCCCAGCTATCTGGGCTCATTAGAACCTGATGAATATAAAAAAACTAAACACAGTCAATGATAAGTAAGTCCCAATGTCCTAAAACAATAATTAACAGTGTCTTAGCTTGTTACTGTTGCTAAAACTGGTCAAATTTGGTGCCATATCAAACTACAAACTTTTTTAAACACAATATAAGCAAATCTCAACCATAAAATTATCTATTAATTTTCAGGGAAGTTGAGTCACCATAATGTGTTAAGCATATGGTCATACAGTAGCCTCAGTAAGTAAGTAGTGTCCAGAGAACACAGATGCAGTAAAAGACAGGAGGCAAAATATGTGTTTTATTGTTTGTTGTTTATCCCTAAATAAGTTTTATTGTCTTAGAAAAATAATACATGAATCCCAGCTATATTGCTCAAAACAACCAACAGAAATAGTAGTAATAGTTCGTAAGATAAATACAAAACCAAAGTATACAGCTGAGTTTTACTCAAGAAGAACATGAGTTCAGTCACTGGAGCTGCCCATGGTCGGTTGCTGTTACCAGGTAGGGGAGGACCTTGGACAGCTCCCTGTGTCTGCTGACAGCCGAACATGTTGTACATCTGTTATAATAATCATAGACATCAATAATCAATAAAAAGACAAGAAATAATCAAGACAAAGTAACTTTCTAATTGAACTAGGGATGCATCGATTTTGAAATTCAGGGGCAATACTGATGTTAAAAATAACAATTTGGTCGATAGTGATGTTTTTTTATTGGTGTTTCTTTTGTTTTTGTTGTTGTTATTTATTTTTCTTTTGTGCCAGGGAAACACCGAAATCTACAGTAAAAAAACCCAACCATTTAAAAATCATTCAGTCGTCCTACCTTTCAATGAGCACAAATTCACATATTTATAAAACGACCTTTAACATCTTCAAAAATACAGGCAAAAAGCCTTTTTACTATATACATCATAATTCCCTCTGTAATATCTGTATTACAGAAAATTACACGTGTCTCCTCCAAACAGCTGGATTTATTCAAGTTTCTCACAACATTTTACAAGATGACATTAAACACATCATGAGAACTTAGTCTAGCCCAATACCCATTTTAACTGAATGGCTTTGTTATGTAGTTCTGTTGCTGTGGCCTTATGTGATATTTACAAAAATAATACTAGTAATAGTATAAATAAAAATCGTAAAAGATAAACATTTAGATTTTTCCCCCCTTTAGTGGCGCCCCCTGTGGCTGGCACTGGTTGTAACAATTGAAATCCTTGTAGGCTATTTGACATCAATCAATGACCTCTGTGATATAGCTGGAGAAGTTGGGAACTGTTTGTTGTTGACAAATAAGGGTCCTTTGTGTAAACATTGGAGAGCTCTATCACAAACATTTAGGAAGTTCTAGATGCTGGGGTAAAACGTGTCACAACCACACCCGGTCTCCCCTACTCATGATCATGACTCTGCTTGCATTAAAGATAGATGGATCATGTATGAGTGAGGGTGGACAGGAGGTGGACGTTCATAAGTTCAGTGGGTGGCGCTCAAGACAAAGTAATCAGTATCTAATTATGTTGACGGCCAAAGAAATGTCCCTGAGGTCATTACAAGTATCACAACCAATATTTCATTTTATTTATTTATTTATTTATTTTTTACGAATTGAGCCAAAAGCAGACACACCACATTGAAGCTGACTGGGAGCACTGACGTCATAGAAGCTGATTTCAGCAACCACATTTATAAATGAATAAATGAATTTCTGTTGGATAAACTTGATGTTTCGCTGTTGCTTATGCATGACAACGTCTCTGACAGCGATTAAAGAAAACATATTTGTAGTAAGGAAAATAAACATTTTATTCAGAATGGGCTATTTTCAATTAATATTGTTATTATTTAATTTTGTTGCGTCACTGCAAAGGTCCATGTTGGATCAGAGTTTGAGACATTTTAATGAGCCACTTGGATGAAAGTAAGGACCTGTCGTGAAATAGCTCTTAAAAATGAGCAGTTCAGGTTTTCAAGCGTTGAATAGATGTATCACAACAGCCGTGGGAGTGCAATTAAATAAAACAGTAAACTACAACTTAAGCCACACTGAAGTGTTTGCAGTGCTGCAGTGTGTCTGCATTACTGCACACGTTTTCTCTGAGCGAATCCACCCTTCGGCCCTCCTTCAGATAAGCAAATGTCACTGCAGCTTCACCGCGAATGACCTCAGTGTTCATGTTTATATCAAACGATAACCTAATCCTTCAGTATAAATCAATTGCAGAGCAGATTTCAAATCAATACGCCTGGGCTGACATATAAGAACTTAACATCGAATAGGCTACATTAAACTTTTCAACCATGGTTGTTCTCCGAATTACATCATTTTGATTCAGATTAATTCTACTTTTGATTTATTAAAGCGTATTTTGGTGATGTCCTGTACTATGTTACCTTTTTTTCGGGAAAGGTGAAAATGTACAGCTAAAAAATCCAGGTCATTTAAAAAAAAAAAAAAGAATTTAATTTATCGAATAAGAACAAACAAATCCGGCAGAAGCTACATTTGCATACGAATTATAGTGTTCAATTTGTAGTCTCCCTGCCTGCTTCACTTAGGCCTATAGTTTAAATTCAGTGGCTCACTTGGAAATTGTTCTGCATTTTTAAAAGCATGCACGCTGACTTAATTAAATCATTTGGTTTCACGAGTGAAGACATTTTGAAAATTGTTTATGAATGACATTTGGGTTTTATCGGGTATTTTCCAGTAGTCTCCGGGGCCTCAAGAGAAGTTATCATGCGCGCTGCAGCATCATTTTGGAATTGGTCCAAACGCTATGGCCTATCTTGGAAGTGGTCAGGGTGTGCCCATACACTGTTTCTTATAAAAAACTCTGACCAAGGCTGACCAAGTAATTTACAGACAAGATGAGTCTCAATGCAAATGACAAGGAAGTGGTCAAAGCCTTCTGGGCTACAGTGAGCGGCAGTTTGGAAAGCATCGGCGCCGAAGCTCTGGCCAGGTAAATATGACTCTGAACCGGCTGATAAAACCTGCTCCGAAAATTAATTCATTTTTTGATGTTTTGGTTTTTTTAAATTTTACCCAGGATGCTGACGGTGTACCCGCAGACCAAGACTTACTTTGCTCACTGGAAGGACCAGAGCCCGACCTCTACCTCTGCCAAGAAGCACGGAATTACTGTGATGAAAGGGATTGGAGAGGCTGTGGGCAAAATCGACGACCTGAAAGGAGGTCTTCTGACCCTCAGTGAGCTGCACGCCTTCACTCTGCGTGTGGACCCTGCCAACTTCAAGGTATTAATGCGTAAAAGTCAGTGACGCACACAGTAGATGTTTGATTTTCTTTGGCCTTTTTCTTCAAGATCTAATTAAAAAAACGCTTTGTAGCATGTCTTCAAAACCCATAGGTCTTGAACATTATGTACATCCTGGGATCAATTCCAATGTACTTTTTCCACAGCTCCTCATCCACTGCATCCTTGTGGTCTTGGCCTCGACGTACCCCGACGAATTCACCCCTGAGGTCCATGTGTCCGTGGACAAGTTCCTGGCTGCCTTGGCCCGTGCCCTGTCTGAGAAATACAGATAAACGGCATGTAGGAGCAGAGGGCTTGCACTGCAGCACTGGTTTAGATGCTTTTATCAGTCTGAATGTGAATAAAAGATACAATGCAATCAAACTCTGTGTGTGTCGGTGGTGGAGTGAATTTCTCTGTTTAAGGTGCAGGTTAAAAAGGTTTCAAGTCATGTCAACAGCACGCATGGCATCCACTAAGTATGTCAAGTAAGGCATTGTTTGTTTGTTTATTAAAGATCCCCATTAGCTTTAGCAAAGCGAAAGCTATTCTTCCTGGGGTCTTTCCTTGCATAACAACACAAATACTCACAACATACCAAACACAAAATATACAATATAAGACATCACAAAACATACAATACAAACAAGGTACACACACAATACACACCTAAGCAGTAAGACAACAATAGGACATCAACATAAGCTCCTACTACCTATTATTTAAATAAGAATTATATATTCAATATATATATATATATATATATATATATATATATATATATAATATTATATATATATATATATATATATATATATATGTATATATATATATTCAATTATATATCAATATATTGTTGAGATATTGGGGATATCTCAACAATATAAACCCATGTATGAAATTAAATAGAAAGAAAAAATAAAGAATAAAGGGTCTTTTTTAATGCTGTTTATGAAGCAGGGTTTAAAACATATTTGAATTTATCAGAATTAATACAAAAGTATTAGTAAATTTACACACACATATATATAAAAGAAATAAAAGAATATAAAAGCGATGCATTCAAAGCTTTTAATATCA
The DNA here is from genome assembly GCA_035609425.1 of Epinephelus awoara. Lineage (NCBI taxonomy): Eukaryota > Metazoa > Chordata > Actinopteri > Perciformes > Serranidae > Epinephelus > Epinephelus awoara. The sequence goes on along the minus strand of CM069311.1, from coordinate 17,894,928 downwards.
ACATCTCAAATATTCATTACGCAGAATAGTCTCTTTTTAAATGCCTTACTAATATTATTATTATTATTATTATTATTATTATTATCATCATTATTATTATTATTATAACATTAACAATAATAAAAAATTATATTTAATTACTGGTGTATAAAAATGCGTCATACTTGTGAGCTCCTCTTGTCTATTTTTGTGTGCGGATACATACACACAGAGATTTTGCACATAATTTTACACAATACTGCAGAGGTATTAATTATTATTTATTTACTTATTTATCTTGGTTTTAAACTTGCTTTTACCCTGGTTTTTATCCAGAGGCTGTTTATTTGGGTTATTTATTAGTATTTTCTATGTATTAATGTTTTTCTCCCCTCCTCGTGTCCTGACTGGTGGAGCCTTGGGGTACTTTTATCATGTTTCTGTTTTGTGGTTGTTTTATGTTATATCTGTACGGTAACTGTGTACAACTGGACGTCATCATTTTATCTCACTGCAGAACAAATCTCCCTTCGGGTATTAATAAAGTAACCTGAACCTGAACCTGAACAGAAGTAGCCTACAGCCCTTAAGGTATTTGTGCTTTATCCTCTATACCCCACTGCAATCCAGAGAGAGATGCTATAATAATGTAGTGTAATAACGACACATATGAGTCATTAGGTATATAATAATTACAGTAGGATCATCACAATGTAACACTTTCAAAGTGGACATTCAGTATGATGTACTTTTAATACCTAACTGCGTGATGCTGATAATTGTCACTCAAGCAAGTTTTTCAAAATGCAAGATTTTTACTTTATATTCTGACATTATGTCAAAGCATCCTTGAATGGAATTACATCCCCCACCACCTCCTCACATGCATGAATGAATATTATGATTCAGCCATTAACACAGACGGACTCAAACTGCTGAGTATGCGTATTATTTTATTTATTCATCCTCTGAGACATGACAAAAAAAATGATTTTTTTTGTGATCAGCATGTGATGGTCTTCTGCTGCAGCTCTCTAGTGGTACTGCCTTCCCAGGGCGTTCACCACCACGGCCATGAACTTCTGGAAAGTGGCCTGGAGCTCAGCAGTGAAGGCTTTGCCCATCCGAGCAGCGAGCACAATGGTCATGCAGTCGGAAAGGAGCTGCAACACAACAAGCACCAGTGCACATCAGCAACATTTTTTCTTTTTTTTTTCTTTTGGTCATAACAAGAATTACATTAGCTGCATCACTTTACCCTGAAATTGTCGGGGTCCACGTGCAGTTTCTCGGAGTGCAGCACGCTCAGCTCGGCATAGGTCGCCTTGATGTTGTCCATGTTCTTCACAGCCCGGTCCAGACCGTGGAGGATAGTTTTTCCGTGTTTTGCAACCTGACTATTTCCCATGATTGCAGCTGCATTGTAGAGGTTTCCAAAGTTGCCGAAGTACCTCTGAGTCCAGGGGTAGACGATCAGACACCTGAGGAAACATGCAAAACTTGCATTAGGCTATATATTCGCAAAAAAAGGGAAAGAAATACACATAAATGCATAAATGACTTCCCTTGCGCGTCAATTCCATGTTCAGGAAAACAGAAAGATGTCTCACCTGCAAAGAGCTGCAGGGCCAACAGCGTCATAGTCCATGCCCTTGAAGAGGTCTTCGATTGCGGCACGCTCTGTAGCAGACCATTCGACCATTTTGCCGGCTCTAGGTTTGTTCAGCTAGTCCTGTGCTGGTCAGTTCAAGATGCAACTTATAAAAGAACCGTTTCACCCCTCCCCAAGATATGCGATTGGAATCCAATTCAATCATTGGATGAAGTAGGGAGGTGGGCCGGCCATGCATTACGGATTTGCAAAACTGATAAGGACAGGGATAATCTGCTCTGCTTAGATTATGTCCGAAACTGAGGAAATAGACATTGCTGTATGTGTCCTGCATACTTTAATCAGCATGTCTACCATGATCAGAAATAAAGGGTATGGCTGTAAAACGAATTACTATTTGAGGATGCCGTCCGATTTGATTCCATAATTATTTTCTTATGAAACTGACCAGTTTTACATTTTAAATTATTTGAGTATACTTTGCTTTTACTTTCAATATTGTAATTAAGCTCTACAATATTAGCTACAGAAGTGGTTCTCAACCGGGGGACTTTTTATTTTCACTATTTAAGTGAGCCCGACGTGAGTGAAAGTGACATGTTATCAAATGGGTTTCCTTTTAAGGACCCTTGACACAAACAGGTTGAGAAGCAATGGTCTACAATATTAGCTATGACATCATAGCAGCTTTATATCTGACATTATCCGCCATCAGTACAACTAAAGATCTCATCTCAATAGCAGTGTCCACACCAGACAGTAATAAATCCAGTAGAGGGCGCTTCTATTCACCAGGAATATCTGACCACTGCATGGACATGATGCCACCATCAGCTCATGAAGGTGGCATCATGTCCATGCAGTGGACATGATGCCACCTTCAGCTCATGAAGGTGGCATCATGTCCATGCAGTGGACATGATGCCACCTTCAGCTCATGATGACCACAGTGTAGTCCGTCTCACTTCGTTGAAACACCAGCAGTCAATGTAAGATCATCATCAAGGTTTGCAAAATCACGACTGACAATCGCCCTTCTTGAAGCTCAGTCTAGCCTGTGCATCCATCAGATCTACAGCATGTACCCTCCACTACACCACTGCCGTTGAGCCAAAATGGCCCCAAATATGTGCTGAAAACTGCATTTGATTCATAGATCTCTCAACCAAAGTTACAATGTGGAGTCATAGGCTACTCGACGTGCATTATTCGGCAAAACTACCCGTCGACATGTGCATCCACCTGTTGTTTCAGCAAGATCAGTGTCGGATGTATGGAATTCACACCGTCCAAAACAACACAAAATACCAGCTGGTAACAGTGTTTGATGCTCAAACGGAACCTGTGAAGTGGATGCATTATTCTGCAAAACTGATATTGTACCTGCAGAAATTTCAAAGACAGCAGGACCTTGGACAGCTCCCTCACCACCGACACACACCATCAGGACCTTGGCAACGTATTAATCACTTAGAAAATATTTAATATCATCGCTACGTCATTTGCAAGTAATGACTTAATGAGTCTCTGCCTGACTTCCTGCACAGATAGGTTTGATGAATAACCATAGAGCATATAGTAAGGACATACTTAAGGACATACTTTGATAAAGTCAAAACGTTTCACCATTTAGGTCAATGGTATATGAAATTATTAGCCATCTCTAGTCTGAACATACAAGTGTCCCCATGCTACTGACATTTAAAATTGTGCATATGAGAATGAAATTAATGACTCTTGGGATTCGTGCCTTATTAAGTAATGTAGATAGGGTTAGGGTAGATAATCTGGAGTATTTATTTCTGGAATAAGGCAAGGTGAGATGTCCTCAGGGTCCTAGAAGGTTCATACATCACAAGCATGTCAGAGATGTAGTTGGGTGCTGAGCCACAGGGTGATCATTACACAAGCAGCAAGATTGTGAAATCAATTCTCTTAGTGACAGGTAGCCAGTGTAAGGATTTTAGAACTGGAGTAACATGGTCCTATTTCCTAGTATAAAATATCCCCCACACCATAACACCACCACCACCAGCAGCAGCCTGAACCGTTGATACAAGGCAGGATGGATCCATGCTTTCATGTCATTTACACCAAATTCTGACCCTACCATCTGAATGTTGCAGCAGAAATCCAGACTCATCAGACCAGGCAACATTTGTCTAATCTATTGTTCAATTCTGGTGAGCCTGTGTGAATTGTAGCCTCAGTTTCCTGTTGTTAGCTGACAGCAGTGGCACCTGGTGTGGTTTTCTGCTGCTGTAGCCCATCTGCTTCAAGGTTCGACGTGTCGTCCATTCAGAGATGGTCTTCTGCAGACCTTAGTTGTAATGAGTGGCTATTTGAGTTACCGTTGCCTTTCTATCACCTTGAACCAGTCTGGCAGTTGCTGCCAAGTATTTGACTGAATAGCTGTTTGTGTCAACTTTTTATCACTCAGTAAAAAAGCATTTTACTTTCCACCGGTAACCTGTTTGGTTACCATTCATTTGCTTGTTTGCCAGTTGGTGATGAGAACTTGTTAATCTCAATTGGTGCACGTTGAACTGTATGATAGTCCTGCCATCTTGAGATGAATCGAAAAATACTCATATTGTGTGGTGGGCCACATATGGTAGGCTATATTTTGAAAGGCAAGTGGGCTGTTTAAAATCAGTCCGCAGACTACGATTGCCCCCGGGGCCAGACTTCAGAAATGCCATATGGCATCCCAAATTTGAGTTTGGGAGAGAGTTGTTCATGTTTACTGATATTTATGGACTGTCTTAGACCATAGGAATAACATGCATACATTTTGAAAATCGGCGTAGTTCCCCTTTAAGCCAATACCATGGCTCGATGGATGGGTAGATAGACAGAAGCAGTGCCTACTGTTGAAGTAGGGGGGTACTATAGCCGCAGTCTTTGTTCCAGCCGGACATTTTTCCAGGTGACACAAAACAATCGCAACAGCACTACATGGCTGAGTGGAAGGGGATACTTTAAAACCAGGCCTTCCAGTTAATACCAGTTAAACTGTTTTTGTCCCGGTTTGGTGTTTGTGTATGCCATACATTAATACGCCTGCAACAAGCCAGGGAAACAGCCATAGCTTGCGACCGACGTTACCGTGTCGCGGCTAGCTTACAGTTAGCTAGAATGCTAACATGATGTTCAACCCATTAGCCGGGTTACCAGATGACCGAAAATCAATGTACAGTCAGTCCCAAAACAGCGTGTACAAAACCGGCGACAAGACCAGCCCTATTAGCGTCATACTGGTTAGCTCTGGCAGCCGAGGGAACAAACTGCTTTTCCGATACCCTTTCCAAAGAGTGGCTGACTGCCCGTCGTCTCTGACAGGTAGGCGTAGCATTAGCTAAGTTAGCATTAGCCAGAGAACTACAGTTGGTGCCCTAACGCTGACGGTAGTTACTCTTTATTCAGGGAAATGACATGCTGCACTCATGGTCTCTCTTTTACATGACTACACACACAAAGAGGCAGGACTGAAGTATAAATAACCACAGTATAACACAACCCTATGTTCCCAGGGTCCTATGTTTCCAAGGGGGCCTAGTCTAATTTTGAGAATTGAGCAGGTGTCTGGATGTAAACCAGCACTGTAAGAGATTGGTATGGGCTATCTTCGCAATTGAATTAGCAGAAAGCGAAGGTAGATGTGCGTTTCATATGCAGTATGACTGGTACAAATCTGTTCAGCTACTATGGAGATATCAGTGTCGTTTAAGGTCAAGAAAACTGGAGGGAGGGCGGAGGTCTCAGAGTAGTAGGCTGCAAGCTGTAGGTGGGTGATTTGAACATGCTGACACATACTCTGAACATATGACTTGTGGCAAAAGCATTGCTGAGAAAAAAACCCACAAAGGTCTCCTCAAGGTGTCACATTAAGAAGATACTAAGCTGGGAAACACAGGGCCCTGGCAGCACAGATACACTCCCAAACAACAGCCCAGAAATATATTTTACCTCTGTGATGCATTCAGTTATTAGACTCACTGCAATCTGTAAAGCCACAGTTTTTAGTTAAAAGCAAATGTGACGTTTGTGTCAGTATGTGTAGGGAAGGCCCACTAGTGTCCACTGCTATTCTTTTTAAGAAACCGTTTCCTGTTGTTTTGCATAGTGGAAAGCTGTTGTTGTTTCTAGGCTTACTGTAAACTGCAGTTTAGCTACTTTTAAATATAGTGTCTCTTTTTGTGTGCTTGTTGTTTTGTCCACACCCTGTTAAACAAAGTTATCCGAATTATATGTTCAAAGTAGTAGCTTGTCTGAGGTCTGACAAGTTGTTTTCATAGCAACATAAGACAAGTTGGAGGCATACCTAGTATGGCAATGGTAGGCCTAAAACATGGGGAAATGGTATTGGCAAAGAGCAACAGTGGTCACTAATAGACTTTTATCAATAGAGACAAAGGCCCTCAACCACAACACGTTGTAAGGTATAGGTTCATATAATAACAGAGCAGAGTTTTATAACACATCTCTGACATGTTTGACATTAAGATAGTTTTTTCTGGCTCTTAAGGGGGCAACATCTCAACCAATGTGTTTTCTTGTTGGCGCTAACACTATTATTTCTGTCCACAAGCAAAACAACGGAGTCCATATGCTCTGAACACAACCGGGGATGGTCTTGAAGATCAGGATGGTGACTCAAGGTATTTTACTGGTCTTCATTTGATATTACTGGGTGTATAAATTAGTTCATAGAGTAACTGTAGGTGGACGCAGCCAATTCAAAGATCTGCTTAAATCACTTGCTCTTATCAGGTTTTTCCTCCCTAGCATTGGATCTCTTTTTATTTTTTTTCAGAAACCTTATTGTATTTTTCAAGAGGAATTAATGAGCTGGCCCATGTGTATTTTAACCCATGTGGTTGAGTTTCATTTAAGTCCTCTTTCTTTTAAAAAATGCTGTATGGGGTGGCACAGTGGTATGGTGGTTAGCACAGTAAGAGCTTTCTGGATTCTAACCCATTGGCTTGTTGGCTGGGGCTCTTCTGTGTGCAGTTTGCATGTTCTCCTTGTGTCAGTGTGGGTTTTCCCCGGGTTCTCTGGCTTCCTCTCACGGTCCTAAGACAGGTTAGGATAACTGGTGACTCTAAGGCTCAATCCAAATGTCCAGACTTCACCACACTGTGCGGTCTCTGCCCTCATCACGACTTTACGTGATGACGGTGAACTCGTCACAGTCCGCAAGTCCAGAGAGTGGACATTTGGATTCAGCCTAAATTGCCCGTAGGTGTGAAAATAAGCATGAGTAGTTGTCTGTCCCCATGTGTTGGCCATGGGATAGGCTTCAGTCCCCTGGCGACCCTTAACAGGATAAGTGGTTACGGCTAATAAATAAATGAATGAATGAATGAAAATGCTGTATTGGCAGTGCTCCAAAACCCAAAGCTACCCCCTCACCATGTGTCTAAATGTCCTTTGAAATTTGTCATTGTACCAGCTGCTGTTTGAATATGCTTGCTTAATTCAGCTGGTACAAAAAACAAACTTCCCATTTAGATGACTATATTTTTTGTTGGCTCTGGTAGTCAGAAAATGGGGCTCATGATAAAGAAGTTAAATACGAAGTAAAGAAGTTGGACCACATCAGACTCGTCACTAAAATCGACACTATAATGTAGCCACAAATAGACACTATAAAATAATCAAGAATTGTAAAAATAGGAGAGTTTCCCAAAGCATGGAAACATGGACATAATTTGAACTCCCTGTTGTTGATGTCTGTTAATAAAAATAAAAACAAAATGATAATATTAGACAGAAAACCTTTCTGTCTTTCTGTTTCCAACAGCATTTAGTTTTCATCATGGTTCCACCTTATGATGGATGGTAATGCTGGTCAGTTGTTGGTTGGCTGTAATTACTTTGGTCACAAGGCTGTAAGGAGCAGATAATTTAAGGCATTTTTTATCAGTTCAACTCACCATGCAGATAAGCTGGTGCAACTCGGTTTTTCGTCCGCTGACTGCACATCAAACAGGCTTATCTGAGAAAAGACTACAACCTTATATGACCCTGTAGTGAGGTTGGGCTGGGATACACAACTGTAAACAGCACAACAGAGCTTTGAGAATGAAGTATGAGATAGGTTGAAGTCATAAGGTAACAGTTTTATAAAAGCCAATATTAAGTGATTTTCAGTATTTAAGGTGAGACACCACAGCACACATAGAAACATAGATTTTTCATGCACTTATTTTGAGAATTTGAGTTAACTTGCTTCCATAACATGTCTTCTTTCAGACCAGTGGAAAAAACGTCCAAAATACCCATTTAGGTATTTATTTAAGATTAGATTTCTGTTCTGGAAATGTATGCAAAAAGCACAAATTTAATTAGCTAATGCATAATTTGCAGAATTCCAATGTGTTATTTCCATGACCGAGGAAAGTTAATCAGTATTTGTGAACATGAGCTACTCTCTCTCAAAGCCAAAAACCAGAGTGTCTTATGCGTGTGATGTGAAACATCACAAACAGAAAATGTACCTATATGCTCAAAACATTACGCTGCATGCTCTCAGTCAGTTCCAGATTTTATACCCTATGACATCATACAATTTCTTTTTAGCACTCTAGCTTTTTGAATTGGAAGAGAGTTGTTCATGTTTACTAACATTGTTGGACTGTCTTGGACCAAAGGAATAACATTTGAATTTTGAAAATAAGCTTAGTGGCCCTTTAACCATAAAATTTCAGAAAACTTTTGAAACAAAAAAAAATGTCTTAATGTAATTTATCAACAGGGGATAAACACATCTGTTAGTTAAAAATTTTACACTAGTGTCTTATTTTTTTTTTTTTTTTTACCTAAAAACGTATGGAATCTAACAATTTATGATATAGGTCTTAAAGGCCATTTTCTCAAATTTATTTTTTCCTCATACTCCAGAAATTTCCACCTTAGTAGCACTCATACACCAAACTTTCCACTTATGTTCCTATCTATATTCTGAAGGGTTTTTGACACAGGGTTGTGTTCATTTATTATTCATAGTCCAATTTATTTAACATTTTATTCCTAAAAACATGGCAAAAAACGATTTTTTTCTATGGCTGTTGACAGTATTTTCTGATATACGGAGTGATAAAAAGTGATATCCAAAATTCCCTCTGTAAAATCTTTGACTAAAATACGACAACGAAATGAAACAAGAACTTTGACTCAGGCTTTATCCAATGTTCAATATTTTGTTCTGGAAACATACATTTTCAGAAAACTTGTAATATAAAGTAAGTAATCAACTGCGGAAGTTTCATGGTGATATCTATTAGTTACAGATTTTACCCTATTGACCTGGGGAGACTCCCCTTAAAGGAATTCTTCACCCCCCAAATGATCATTTGCATATTAATTACTGACCTCGCATTATGTTGACTATATGGGGAAAAAAAATGTTTCCTCACAGTGGAAATTTTAGATGAATTTGAGTAGTATGGGGCTGTGTTTAACAGCAGCAAAACTATGTATTTAAACATCCTTTTACAAACTCTCACACAAATCGCACAGTATAAGTCTCATTTATCCAGTTGTATGCTCAATACTACCCTTACTATTTAGGGCCGTGTCTACATGTATAGAGATATTTTTAAAAATGTTATTTAAAACAAGTTAGTCTACACGACCTTTGTTTTACAAAATGTCTCTGTCCACACTAGAACGCAAAAACAACTCCAAAGGCTTGTCGGTGTCAGCTGTCTTTCACAGTTTCCGCTTGTAACTAAGTTAAAAAGTGTACAGGCTATTGTTAGCTTTTTCAAAACACCCATTGGAGATCTCATCACCATTGATTTGCCTTTGCTATAAAGACAAAGGAGCTCACTCCAAGATACTGATGCTCTGGACAAGTTTTCCTTCCACTCCCATTATTAAAATTGTCCCGACAGCTGCTGGTTTAATTGAGTCTGATCCCAAACGGCTGTTTCTGGCGGACTTTAAACCGTGGATGCTAAGGTGCAGCAGATAACACTGGGTGCAGCAGATACTGCTTTTCATCCAGTAAGTGGTGCGGCAATACTAAGATTAAGTGTAAAGTAGTCATTAGTCTAAGCAGTGCTAAAATTTGTAAACAAACTGGTAAGTTAGTCTGCTGCTGTTATTGTTTCTGGCGCATGCTCATTACACAATGGAACAATGGTCATGCAGAAATTAAGGAGATATCCCACACACTCTGTTGTGCATGTCCACGAAGATACACAGTTACTGTAGTCTTGAAAAACCTGCCCTTTAGAAGGCAAACAAATCTCAATTTTAGTGACCAAAAACTCAGTTTGCGATTAGGTGAGAGGCCTAAACTGCTGGTCCTAAAACACTTTCTCATAAACATTGTCACACACGGACAAGTACCACGCCTGCACTGTTTATGGGAGAGTTGGAATATACGGTTTTCATTTCATTTATTTGACTCACGACCATAATCCAATATCCTCTGTTTTAACTCCAGTACAGAGAAGATGTCTTCATAACTCCCCAAAGTCCTCACAAATTCAAAGTAGTATTGACAAATGATCATTTTGGGTATTCCTTTAAGTGGCTGGTGGTGTATGCAGAAAGTAGTTTCATTGTGTCTTTTTGAGTACATTGTGAACATTTTTAGTTTCCCTTATGACAGTGTTTAGTCGGCATGTAAGCCCACTCAGTTATATCAGCTGGCATATGTTAAAGACATTCAGGCTGAGTCACGGTAACCTGGTAATTGGCTTGAATCAACATGCAGACCAGCATTCTCACATCACGTTATCACTTGTTTGTTTGGGTTGTTTTGATGTCCATTTTTATGCATTCAGCCCGACTGTGTGTTGCATTTTCCCTTTTGTTTGCTTTTTTTCTTCTTTTTTATGGCCCAATTCCCATTTCAGAGAACAATCTCCGCTAACTGACGAACAGTTGGTAGCAGGGTAAGACCAAATCATTCTAAACCACCTTTCCTTTGCTTAGATCACCCCTGTCTTTTTTTATCCCCTTCTTTCCTATTTTGTGTCCTATATGGATCCCCAACCCTAATCTCAGTAAAATCCTTGTAAACTATCAGTAGCAGATCCAGTGAATCAGTGCTTTGGTTAATTCGGGATTTCTGTTTTGCTTTCCTCTGTACTGTATGCCATTTAAAAAAAATAAAAGAAAAGAAAAATCCAACAGTTTAAAAAATCTAATTAAAGTTTTAATTCCCATTGATTATATTACCTCTAGCATATAGTCAGCATTACAAAACAACATATAAATCAAATGCAAACTACAATAACTACACATTCTTTTTAAATTGTGTTGCAAGGTAAGTCTATAGTGTGTTTAATTTTTGTCTTGAAGTTAACGCCTTGATTTTTATCCCCTTGATTGCAGCATGAGTTACTTAAGTCAAACCAGCATGTGTCTTTCACATTCTTCATTCATACAGCGACTTCACTGTTTCTGCAAGGAGGCCTCCTCCTCTTTTCTCCTCTCCAGTAGCCACACAAGCTTTTTTTATTCGTACTGTTACATTACAGGCAGATGCATCTGATTAACGCAACCCCTCTCATAGACAGGAATGTCGAAAATGTAAAACAAACAGCTAATTTAAACTCTCTGACTTGTCCCGGCTGTTTTCTGTGCTGTCACCTCTCATCCCACCCCGCACACTTTTCTTACCGAGGCTGTTCCTCCTTCTTCAAGGTTCTCCGACATCATCCTCGCCACCATCCTGGCCACCAAATCAGACATGTGCGGGAAGAAGTTTGAACTGAAGATAGACAATGTTCGATTTGTGGGTCACCCTACTCTCCTGCAGCATCCTCCCATCATCCAGGTAAGAAGCTAAAGGGGTCCTACTGAAAACATGTAAAGTCATTCTTGATGTGAGCTAAAGTTCCAGAATTTTTACTACGCCATAGCCTACGCCGTAGCCTGACATGCACCTTCCCAGAAATGTAACTACACATCGCAGTGACACAGACCTCCTGTTTATTTTTGTAAGCTGAAACCATAACCCTCAGTGGAAATTAAGCTTTTATTTACTTTAATTTCACAGATAAGAAGCAATAAATTTTGAAGACAATAAAGCCTTTGAAGCATTTAAAGTCTTGTGTGTAATTTATCCTTCAGGGATTTATACTTAGGGATTTATTCTGGCTTCATATGAGCAGAGGAAATCTCCGCTAGTTGCTAGGCTAATTTATACAATGTAAAATGCCAAATATGCAATGCAATGTGGAGTCGCTTGATGCAACAATCGTCTATTGCCACCAGTAGCAGTAGCCTGCATGTAAGATGTTATGGGAACATTTGTAAATTATAATGTCTATCCATAGTCTGCATGTGAGATGTTCAGGGTACACCTGTAATTTGTAGCTACTTACGGTACTTATTACTAAATTGTATTAACAACTGGAACCACTACTCCTACACTATATTAATTTAATGAATTTTGTCAAATTAAGACTCCCCTAATATAAACTTTATCAAGCACTGTCTTCATTTGTTTTGGATGATTATTGAGGCTTTTGTCCTGCAGAATGCTGGTGTTCATTCGCCATGTTGAGGTTCTCTCTTCCTTGTTGCCAGTTGTGACCACAAGATCAACAGGAACATGATTGGATATAGCTATTGCACCAGTGTTACAGACTCCAGTGTTATTGATTAGAGAATGTGTAATTAGAAAATTAATCAGTAGGAGAGTAGACAGAGTGCCTGTTTGAGAAAAATGTATAAAAGCAAAGCATTTTCATAAATCAGTCTATCATAATTAACCCTTTGAAACCTGGAGCGACAACACTTTTCTTGTGCTGCTGTCAGACACCTTTAACAAGTATTCAAACCTTTAAACCCTGAGCAAGTTAATGCAGTTTCTCTCAAAAACATGGGGGGAAATGGCAGTGAGCAACTTGGTAAGGAATATTCCAGAAATGGCAAAAAATTAATAGACAAAGAAAGTTATTTTTGGAAAAACTGGGGAAAAAAGACAAAACAAAGAAAAAACTATATTAATAATTATTATATATTTAAAATTCTGTTCCAGAATTATTATTAATTTTTTTTAAAAGATCTTTTTCCAGATCATATCCTTTGTTTTTAACTTTGATTTTTTGTTTATTAATTTATTTCTTGATAAGTTTTGGGTCTTTTTTTCCTGTTGCTTTTTGCCTTCTTCACATGTTTTTGAAAGAAACCTAACCATTTTACTCAGGTTTCTAAGGGTTAAAACAACTGGAAATATGTCGTATAGGTTGTAGAGACTGAAAATGCATTTTATTTTAGTGGCCTATCAGGCTGTGTAGTGTAATAGGCAAAAAACATTGTTTCTGATATCAGTAATGCCCAATTTATTGAGTTTTAGTCCTGTCCTTATTTACACACATTTCTGTTTTTGAATGCATTTAGCCTGTTATGTGGATATATTAATACATTTTTGTTAAAGCAAAAAAGGCTACATGTGGGATCCATGTCTTATTATCTGCAGGAACAGATGAATAGGCACTGTTCATCAGCTTATATGACATATATTAAAATGACAGCAGCAAAAGTTAAACTTGTAGTATAGTTGAGGGCTGTCTATCAGCAGCTTGCAGTCTCTGCCCTGGCAGACTCCACGTGACAACAGCAAATACCTCACAGTTCGTTCAACTGACATCGGTGAGGGCTCAGTCTGCCAGTCCAGAGGGTGGACATGTGGATTCAGCCACCAACGTGACCACAGCCTGCTGCAGGCGCCTGCTCTGAGAAAAAAAAAAGTCTGCAAATATGCGGGTCGCACACGAGCGAGTAGTGGTGAAAAATATTATATATATATATATATATATATATATATATATATATATATATATGACTCTAAAAGTGGTTGCAAAATGCAGTCTGGCGCCCTGTGTACATTCATTTCACATTTCACTATGATCCCCTATGTGGGTAGTCTAACATCAGCAGTGCCCCCTGCTGACTGTTTCTGGTTTGAGGCTTCACTGCTGTGTTGCCAGGGTGACACTGTTTAAAAGTGATAAAGAAAACATAACATAACATAACAGTACAAAAAACAGTACAGTCCAATAATATATCATATAATAAGGTGTTCATGTGAAAATAACAGGAACAACTTACACTTCACATGTATTACTGTAGAGCTCAATCAGCACTTCTCTGACACAGTCTTCATAAAAATATATATTCTAGGTTTGAAGGGTTAATTTTTTTCTGCAGTTATTATTGCATTTTGTTGCATAAAGTGGTGCTTATGCAGCTTTTTTTATATTTGTGAATTAAGTTTTGATATATCATAAAGAAAGCTCCCTGATATAATTTTCTTTTATAAATGTTTATTTTATGTATCTTTTCTGCACAGGTTTCAAAGACAGATCCCTCACCTAAGAGAGAAATGCCCACGATGATCCTGTTTAATGTGGTGTTTGCGCTACGGGTATGACACACCCTTCATAATTTAGGTTTTGTATTGTAATTGTTTAGCTTTTTGCTCTACTAGCTGAAACAAGTTGTGTATAAATGTTAGAACATTACAAATGTGTATGTTTTTTAATTTTTAATCGTGGTACATTAAGCCAGTCGGCTGTGGGTGGGTATATTTTGCGTTCCTTTAATCAGCGAGCCCTGCGGGTGGCAGGGGTGTGTATGAGTGATAATATTCCTGTATGCTCTATCTGTGACAACATGGGAACTCAGAGGGAGTAGGGCCGCTGTATTCTGCTTAATCATGCTGCCCAACGAGGTACAGCCTGTTCCTGCCCATGCTGAGTCATTGTACACAGTAAGCACCAGAACAGCTGGCACAAGTGCTTAGTCATGTTGTGCTGACGCTATACGCCCAAGAAACTGCAGTATTTGTACCCTTGAAATTTATACATATATAAAACCAGGTATATTTAACCATTTAACAATTCAAATTTTATATTATTTTCCATATCCATAATAAATTTATATCTACCCAAGAACATGAGGGTAATGAGGGCATCTGATCTACTTAACAGTGCCAAGACATGCTGTTTGCCAGTGACTACAATTATATATTTATATTTATTGATTGTATATTGTCCACAGGAGAACAGAATGTTATAAATACCTCGCAGTATAATGCAATACAACACCACCACCACTAATGTTCCAAAATACCAGAGGTGAGGCGAAACCTTTGTGGCACAGGCTCAATAAAAACTGAACAACAAGCTTTAGATTAATAGGAGTTATTACTGGATTATTATTTTGCATTGCATTACAAGTGATTGAACAGTTGAAACTATATATCTGACTATTGATATAAGCTACATAAACAAATAAGATTAGCATTCTTTATTAAACATGCACTTAGATATTTAGCACAAGTATCTTTTAGATTATGTGTTTACAGTAAAGTTTCATTCATCTCTAAGTGACTTGCACGCTGAGATCTGTAAAAGCTCAAAGGTCATTTTTATATTAAAGGCTCACATCTTTAACGGTTAACCGGCTGGTAACGATTGGCATGAATTGAGCCACAGATTAAAGCGCAGATGTTGTAAATGCAGTGAGCTGTATGCGTATTACCAACATGTTTCTGCCAAAATAACATCACTCTCATTTTTGGCTCCTTCAGGCGAACGCTGACCCGTCTGTAATCAGCTGCATGCACAACTTGTCACGCCGCATCGCCATAGCCCTGCAGCATGAAGAGCGCCGCTGCCAGTATTTGACCAGAGAGGCCAAACTGATGTTGGCTGTCCAGGATGAGATCACCACTGTGACAGAGAGTGAGAGAGACACATATCGCACCCTCAGGATTAACATAATTTCAAATTTATAGTATGTAATGGCATGTTTATTATAGTACCACGTGGCCTGTCAGGATGTCATCAATATATATTATGATTGAGATATGAAAGTGTATTCTGACAGTGTTCTCTGTTTGTCCTGATCTAAGCGGATGGAAGCCCTCAGTCCCCATTTAGACAGATTCTTCCTAAATGTAAACTAGCCAGAGACCTGAAGGAGGCTTATGACAGGTGTGTGATGAAGCACATTATACATTATCATTTTTGATTTGGTATTTCTTTCCTTCCTTTCCGTTCTTTCCTGATGCTGATATGTTTGTTTTTGCAGCCTTTGCACGACCGGCGTGGTGCGACTACATATTAACTCCTGGCTTGAGGTGAGCTTCTGTTTACCACACAAGATCCACAGGATTGGCGGCAACTACATCCCCCCTGAGGCGCTAGAGCGCAGCCTCAAGGCAATAAGGTGTGTTTTCACTTTTTATGCACACATTAAAACATCCCTACATTATTGCATTTGGGTTTTTAGAATTACACTCAATCAGCAGTGTGATACTGAAAGTTGCCTATCATAAGTGAACACAGATACTCCACCCAACACTGCCTCTCTCAAAGCATGAACACATGTAGAATAGGGCTGCGACTGATGATATTGATTAATCTGTTTATTATTCTCACAATTAATCAGTTGTTTAGTCTATAAAAAGTCTTCACATTGCTTCTTTTGTGTAACCAATGGTCCAAAACCCAAAGACTACCACACATTTACTCCATCATACATCATTAATTATCATAAATGATGAAGAAAAGCTGCAAATTGTTACATGTATGAAGCTAGGACCAGCAATTGTTTGACATTTTTGCTTGAAAAATGACTGAAACAATTAATCAATTATCAACATAGCTGGCGATTAATTTTCTTTACATCAATTAATTGATGAATCAACTAACTTCTGCAGCTCTAATGTAGAAAGTATTATTGATATTCAGTTATTACATATAAAATTGCCACATTTTAATGTACCACTCAAGAAATTCATAGTATTTATATTAGTTGCTAATGTGGTTTCCTTCTTTTATGCACAGAAATACAGCATCTATTGAGGAGTGATTGTTCCCTCTGTACTCTTTTGTTCATTTAAACTCATTCATTCGTAATTAATTTATTTCTGAATGAAACCTTAAAGCAGCATTGTGTTAATTTATTCATCTGATTTGGCTACAGGTCGTTCAAAACTGCAAAATGAGTCTGTAATTCTCAGCAGTTTGCATAAGTTGCATTGCACCTGCATTAAGTCAGCCAGCCTGCACAGGCCTGTACACGACAACTGAGTAACACAGAATTGTTACAGTTGTTTGTTTGTTTTAATCATCATTACGATGTCAACTTGTGGAGTGAACACATTGTGAAAGACTGCAATATTGCACTCAGGGATTTGGTAGTTGGAAGAGAATCAGTAGAAAACTGCATTTGTATAGTTCAGTGTTCAATTTGTCCAGTAAAACAATGTCGGATATAATTTATTTTGTTGTGTTTTAGTAACATACTGAAAGCAACAGAAAGGCAGAGCTGAGTACACTTTAATATCTGTTTGTTGCAAGTTATATCATTATTACGTCACATATTTGCCTCACGTCGTGCAGCCTAACTGTTGACCCACAAGTCAACCTGAATAACAAGAAGTCTCCAAACCTTGAAAGTGAGAGTCTAATCTATTGTCAGTTTGTTATGTCACAGAAGTTCTGTGTCTTTAACAGCTAAAGGCTTTGAAATGTATGAGTTTCAGTACTGTGTTATTATTCAAATAATCTGAAGAAACTGCCACCTACTGGTACTTCAGCATACTGACATCAGAGTTGTGAGCAACATCTATCACTGCATGTATCTCTGTCTTTTAAAGCTGCACAAATATACAAAGGTGAAATAAGTTCAAGTGCATTCAAGCACTTACTCTGATTTTATTCTTAATTAATTGGAGTGGTCAGTCTGTCCTCTCAGGTACATAGTTGCTCTGTTGTGCAGACTCATGCTGAAGAGGATTCCACAGTAGTTTCTCTGTTGATTCAGCAACTGTATCACATGTTGTTTGACCCTCCAGACCCTATCATGCCCTGCTGCTGCTGGAAAGTGAGAAGGAACTGCTGAGCCAGCTGCCTCTGGACTGCTCGCCCGCGATGGTGCGCCTCATCAAAACATGCTCGGCGGTGAAAAACCTGCAGCAGCTCGCACAGGATGCTGACCTGGCTTTACTTCAGGTGGAGGACAGTCACACCAGCCACGTCACTATGGCATTTAAAAACACAACATGTTCTCTGATCTCAAAAAGCATTTATTTTAAACCCTAACCCTTGAAGCACTTAAATTATTAATAACTACATAAGTCATTAAGCTCAATCACAAATTAAGAGTTGTGATTGTAATTGTTTTGTATTTTAAAACCATTATCATTTAAATTGAAGACACGAAAGGTATTGAGTGTCATTAGAGTATGTTTAACATCGGGAAGATCATGATCCCTGTAGCTGAACTATTAGAAATAGGAAAATGAGACATAAACAGTGCAAAAAGTGCAAAAATATTGTATGCATGAGCTCTATGTTGATGGTGTCTTACTGCCATCTAGTGGACAAAATGCAGTATATACATTCAAAGCAGATCTAATATCACTAAAGTCCAAGTGGTACAAGAACTTCTTATATCTTCCTTCTATCGTTGGTTTTCAGTTGCAAGCATTTTATTTCACATCATTAACATAACTTGCAAATAATTTTCCCTATCAGATTTTTCAAATTGCTGCTCACTTGGTTTACTGGGGCAAAGCGATCATCATCTACCCGCTGTGTGAGAACAACGTCTACATGCTGTCTCCTCATGCCAACATCTGCCTGTGAGTGTCCGTGATGGGATGTAGCCATTACTGTAGAGCCAATGAGCCATAATATTGCTGAGCACCCATCCATGGTATTGCTTCAAAGTCAGATTTGCACTTGTAAATCACCTCAAAATGTGTCATGAAAGAATGGAATTGGGCCATTGGCAGCACTTATAACTTTCTTCTGTATACCTTAAACTTTAAATAGCCATTCTTTTACAACATTGTGGACCATGAGTTTAAAAAAAAAAAAAAGCTGTGTTAATGGAAAAGCTCACTGTTGTAGAATAATGTCTACCATCTTTCCCTGGATAGATACTCACCGTTGGCTGAACAGTTTGCACAACAGTTTCCTGGTCACGATCTACCCTCCATGTTAGCCAAGTTCTCACTTCCTGTCTCACTGGCCGAGTTCAGAAACCCCCTGGAAGCTCCTGCGCAGGAGGTAGGACGATTGTACATTCATTCCGTCATTCATTTTATTTTTAGGGTCAACAAAACAAACATTGATTGATTGATGAAAAGCTCAGACAAGAAAACACCTTCACAGTTCACTTTATTCTTCAAAGTAAACTTACTTTAGAAAAATGTAATTATGAAAAGAAGGTTTCTAGTTATGTATCAAATGTTGAGTCTGCAGAATCATTGGCCGTGACATTGTGAAAAAATCAGACATTTTTGCACAAATGAAACAAGAGTGAGATTAGAGTATCCTTGTAAATCCCTCGCACATGTAGGTTTGTTCCTGTAAATTTAGATACTGTATTGTAAGAGCAGAACCATCTGGTGTTCTCCTCCGACTCGTCTTGTTTTGGCATAGCTGCTTGAGCGTCAGCGCTGAATTATAAATGGCAAAGTGACATAAGCTCCAGCTTCTGTAGCCTCCATTTTTCATGAGAACAAGATCAGAGCCAGGGCTCTTTCTTTTGGCTCTATTCTGAGCTCGTATGGTACCCATGGCTGATTTAAAACGTTTGACCCGGTTTGGGACACGCGCTCGGCCGTGATGCAGTTTGCCGCTCTGCTCCTGACCAGGCCCAGCTGATCCAGATGGTGGTGTGGATGCTCCAGCGCCGCCTGCTGATCCAGCTGCACACTTACGTCTGCCTGTTGGTACCGCCCAGCGAAGATGAGCCCGGGATGAGGGATGAAGACCCTCCGCTGGCCGCCCGAGTAGGAGGCCGCAGTCTCAGCACCCCTAGCGCCCTCAGCTTCGGCTCCCCAAGTATGTCCTCACTCAGCTCTCTCCTCTGCACATCTCTTAGAGTTAAAACAAGCCAGTAGATAATCTATGATTGTCTTCTTGCATCCTGTGTGTAGCCAGCAGTGATGACATGACCCTCACCAGTCCCAGTATGGACAACTCCAGTGCAGAGCTACTACCTGGTGGGGACTCTCCGCTCAATAAGAGGATGACAGAGACACTGCTCGCCAGCCTGTCAGAGCATGAGAGGCAGGTTATTCTTAACATCCCTGCTGCACAGAATCCAGAGGATCTGCGGATGTTTGCCAGGTAATTAAGACACAAGTGTAGTACATCTTCTTTGCTTTTTTCTCAGTGCATTAAAGGTATACTATGCAGGAATTTCCCAAGAAAAAAAAAGACAGTAGAAGGACTCATACAGATGTTATCCCTGTCATTTATCACTTAGGACATGGTAGAAGTGTGTGGTGGTGTATGTATCTGCAGAGACTCTGCCCTCTGCCTGTATTTTCTTACTTTCTTCACATTTTGCTTTGTTTGGGTGCGGCTTGGGCGCCACGCGAAGGTGAGGTTGGAGCTGTAAAGCACCTGGAGCATTTAAAGCGCTCTGTCTGTCGTGGAAACATTAAACAGATCTAGAGTTTAGGTACATATCTGTACGGTTTACGTTCTGGTTTCTGGTGGAAACATGGCTTTACTGCATAATATACCTTTAAATGTGTCTCAGCTCTACATTGCCGTTTGCTTTTAAACAGTCTAACTAAAGGCGCCTTTACACTGTGCAATTTTGGGCTGTCTGGGACGAACATTGACAATCATGGGAGTTGTCAATCCATCGATACTGAGCGGTCTCACACTGAGACCAAGATTTTAGTAGACCCATCTCACACTGTGTGATTTGCAATAAACTTCCACGATTGCTGTTGTTGCACAGCCTAAAGGCGACTTAACAGATGGGATGCGTTTTAGTGAGTCACCCAATGATTCATGATGTTATAAATCACTGTTAATGCTTTGTCTCTCAGGAAATAAGAAGACATTTGTGCATTGGTTTGGAAAATAAAGTCCTTTAATTGCATTCGCAGAATATTGGGAAATCTAATTGGAAAATATTGGCGGGAGAGTTGAGATCATTTGCCAGCTGTTAGTTGAGCGCATGTTTAAAATAGGAAATGTCTAGAAAGCTTCCCAATGCAACAATCAGTGTTGTGTGCTGCCTACTGCACAGTAAGGAAAAATCTGCCTCACGGTTGATTTACACAGCTAATGATTCGATGAAACTTCAGCTCCCAAAACATTTTGTCTGCCGGTTTTGTTGTCTTCCAGGCTGCTGCACTATTTCCGGGGACATCACCACCTCGAGGAGATTATGTACAATGAGAACATGAGGCGCTCGCAGCTCAAGACACTGTTTGACAAGTTCCGTAGTGTCCTTGTGGTGACCAACCACGAGGATCCGATTATTTCAATCTTCCAGTCACCCATGGAGTAGTGGCACAGAGACGGTATCCGCTCTCATCAACTGGAAGAGATGTCAGCCTGAAAGCAGTTAATGGCCCGCTGTGCTCACAGCTAAGTGCTATTACTCGACAGTGTTTTAAAATGAACTGACACAGTGATGATTTAATGAGCGCAGACTTACGAAATGTAGAAAGTGTTTTTTCCTTTATGAGCCAAATGTTTGTTTACAATATTAAATTATTTTGTACATATCAGAAATGTCTCAAGTGCTTACTTTGAATATTGGGAAGATGGATGTAATGTGGGCTTAACTTAATAGTGCACCAATTTATTGGCCCAACAGATATCGACCGATGTTCACCTTGTTGACCTGCTGTGCAAGGTGACATTCACAGATGGTGGTGGTTTATGTTTTTCTGCTCTGTCACATCAGTTTTGTGCAGGCTGAAAAGCAGGGCTCAACACTAATGTCGTTTGGGACGACCAGATATCTTCCCCGGGATGTCTGCGGCACAAAAGGACATGCTAAACTCACTATCAGGGAACACACCCTATTGTTTTCCTTGCATTGTGAACAACATATATGTGTTGAAATAAGGAGAGGGAGAGCTAGTTAACATTAGTTATCAGCAGCTGGTGGCTGAATGAACAGCTTACAGAGGTTGGATTAAGTTACATCATTATGCGTTCAAAGTCTACTCAGTAAAAGTGAGTATTGGGTGAAGGTAAATTTTAACCAGATCCCAGGAAGCGTGCTAGGCTTTGAAGCCTAGACTGTCATGTGATGCACTACGGCCCAAAACGGCTTATTCCTATTGACTTGCATGGCAAAAGAGACGTGTAAATCAGTGGACACATTTTTTTTAGTGTCACAGCCCCCACACAATGACTTGTTTCATGATTGGGATTTAATCCATTTGGTCCAATAACATTTGGAAAGTCTACAAGAGATGGAGAACTACAGCATTTTACAAGATTTTGTGTGTTGTACTGGTGCAAAAGAGGAAATAAATAAAACAAAAACAAAATGAACAGCAACAAAACACCACCAGTATTGCCCAAATTGTTACTTCAAAAATTGGCATCGGTATCGGCCCAGATTTTCACAGTTGGTGCATCCCAAATTTAACTTCATCTTCCCATCCCAGATGTGTTAGATCATGTGCACTGACCACAGAGGGGCACGCTGAGTAATGATCATTCCAGACCTCCAGCTACCTCTCAGGAATCCCAGAGGTGGAGAGAGAAAGACGGCGAGAAAAAAGAAGACTCTAAACATCAGACAGGCTGAAGTGGAGCGTTCCAAACATCTGTGAAATCACTGAGTCACCGGGCAGAGATTATCCCAAGTATGAATGTTTATTAAAAACCACACATGGAGGATCTAAACAAAATACACTTAGTAATAAGTATCGTCATTTGAGAATTGATTTCTTTGATAAATTTAGCTGTCTGAAGTTCTAATTTATCACTCTCCAATACAGTTTTGCATCAGTACCATAAACACACTGTCAATGTAAGGTGCAGATTACAAAATGGATGATAAACATTTTGTTTAATTTATGCAGATTGTAATATAGACATTCAGCCAGTGGAGGTTATTCTACCATCTTGACTGTCTTAAGTTTTTATACAGCCTAAATGGTGCACAAGGGGAACAGATGGCAGAGTAGTTTCAGGAATATTCCTGTTAAGTCCTTCTGACATTGTGCTGTCCTGTGTCAGACTGCACATCTGAGGGACCTAAATTGTTCATTACATTTCCAGACACAGACTGTCTCTCTGCCTCTTTATTCACGACGCTAACACAGGGGTGCCCGCGAAGGTAAAACCGCCAGGGCTTCTTGGCCCATTCCCCGTGGGACTCAATCCCAATGCGTGGTGCTGATACTATATCATGAGGTTCTACAGGACTTGTCTCAGGGTCCCTCTCCAGCCACACTTCTCCATCCGAGGCGAGGTCTCGTCGGTCGAAACAGCGGGGTATATTTAGAGCCTGGCACAGCTTTGAAGGCCCGTTGCAGAGCTCTTTGTCCTTCAGTTGCCGGGCTCCCTCTTTGCGTCTGGCTGCCCTCAGCTGCCTCATGACGGGCTGACCCTGCAGGGGCTCGAGGGAGCGCAGCAGCACGGCAGCACCCTCCCCTGGGAAGACAGCACACAATATACATCAGTCAGCAAGGCTCCACTCTGTCTCCTTCCTTTTGCCCTTTACCCACCAACCATAAAAACACTACTGTATGATTTAATGTGGCAAAAAAAAAAAAACCTCTGTATGCATGCATCCATCACAATCACATCTTCAGTGGGTAATGCTTTTTACCTTCACTAGACACGTTCATGCAGAGGTAGATGCCATAAATTGGATACACATAGATTGTGCCGGGCTTCATGAACATGGCTGTGTTCCTTTCAGTGCGTTTGCCTCCTGCTGAGTGAGAGGCTTTGTCCTCCCCTCCCAGGTAGGCTTCAGTTTCCACTATTCTCCCTCGCAGCTCAGGGCCATCTGCACACCTGCGGACCAACACCTGCAGGGACAAGGAGCATGACAGACTATATATATTAAAAAAATTAAATTAAAAAAAAAATCCAGGAAGTCTCAGTTAATGCAGACAACCATGGAAACAAACAAGGCAATTCCTCTTCAGGTGAAACAATTTCATGTTTTAGGATTAATTGATCAATAGAATATTAATTGGCAACACTTTTGATAACCTATAAAGCCAAAATGGCAAAAAAAAAATCTTGTTAAATGTGAACATTTTATTTTATTAAAGCCTTCTGTGATGGTAGATTTAATATCTTTTGGTTATGGACTGATGATCCTACTTAACCAGACGTGAAGATGTGACTGTGGCCTCTGAACTTGTAGTGGGCATATTTCACTATTTGCACACCCTTTACAAACCAAATGATTCATTAGTTAAGCATAGTATAATCTTCGGCTGCAGTGTTACATTGAGAAACAATTATGTGAATGCATTTTGGGGTTTTTTCCCAAGGCTGTACCTATGGAAACACAATGCTACAGTGTTACAAATAAGAGCTGAGGAGACTGAACTGGCAGATGACTTAATGGAGCAGCAGTGTTACCTTGCCCAGGAATGCTTTCGCCAAACTGATGCAGGGTTGGTTGAAGAAACCCTCTCCCAGTCTGTGCTGCAGGTCAGTCCTGCTGAAATAATGGCTCCTCTCCGTCCCTGCACTTTGGGCATGTTCACACTTCTTCTTCAGCTCGGCAGGTGAAACACTCAGTGTCAAATCCGTCCGATTATCATGTTTGTGTACTGTTTGTTCAGGTGCTGCTAATGCTGATGCTACTGTCGATGCTAGCATCTTTCTTTTTCTCCCTGCCATCATAATGACACCGCGAAACACTCGGGAATAAAGGAAAAAACAACTTCACGACACCATCACTGTCTCCTGTGTCAGCAGCCCTTTCATATGTTATTTAAACCATTTATTTTATACTTCATTTGAGTCTCGAAGTAGATTCATGTAAGCGCTAGCGTTAGCATACCGGAAGTAAACGATTGTTTTATATCTCTTAAAGGGACCGCGCACTATATCGGTTCTGGCTCATGAACGTCACTGAGTATAGTTTCTGTAACATTTTTTGTTGAAATACATATTTTTTGTATATATATTTATATTCACATGTAAACTTTAAAGGCATATTTCAATAATCAAAAACTAAGTGGTGTTAGTACAGTGTTGTGGCAAAGACAGAAAGTGTGAGGGTCCTAGTTAAGATTAAGTTTATTTGTACATTTAGATATAAAGAACTGAGGAAAGTAAATAAAATGATAAAAACTGAATGTGTTCTGCATTTTAAATGTGTTCTGACTGGCTGCCACCTTGGCTAGGTCTCTCGTGGAAAAGAGATTGTCAATCTTAATGGGACTTCCTGGTTAAATGGTTAAATAAAGATAAATGCAACATGTGCAGGTGAAGTTGAACCCAGAGACGGATTTCCATGGTACCTCACCTAAAGGGAGGAATAAAATATGCATAGATTTAAAGCTAAAACGTGATGCAAAGTAAATTGTCAACACAATCAACACCACTGCGGAGAAATAAACAGACCACCAAAGAAATCAACACTATGCAGAAACACAGCAGCCACACAGCACAGTGATGATTTATACAGCTCCAAATCTTTTTGTCATTAACCCACCTTTAAGTTTCCTTTTGTACTGGACAAGGACATAGAGTCAGCTGGGCTCCACAGTATCTCATGAATACTGTCCTCTTGGTGCACAATGTATCGGTAGGTAAAGGTTACTGGGTAACACTTTACTTGAAGGTAACTACATAAGAGTGACATGCCACTGTCATAACTATGACATGACACGGTCATGAACCTGTCATGAACTTGTCATAAACATTATGTACATGTCATAAAGTTTATGACTGCTGCCATTAAGTGTCAGTTGGTTTTTGTAATGACAAGTTGACATTGTTTGGGTTGTCTTGATTATGACAACTTGACATCAATCATAGTGACATAACCAGAAGATGTCTTTATGTTAATGTCAAGTTGTCACTATAAGGACATCCCAAACTAATTTAATGTCACGTTGTCATAATCAAGACAACCCAAACAATGTCAGCTTGTCATTACAAAAACCGAATGACAGCAGTCATAAACGTTTACGACATGTTCATAATGTTGACAGTGTCATGTCATAGTCATGACAGTGTCATGTCACCCTTATGTAGATACCTTCAAATAAAGTGTTACAGGTAATTGATTTGTCTAGTTGGATAAAAATTAACCTGGGTATTAAAAATAAAAATCATTGAAGCGTTCTGGTAAGGCAGTGCTCATTTACTTCACTTTGAAAATAAAAGTACATATTTGAAGAATGTTCACGTCAGAAATAGTAAGAGGAGAGGTCGCAGGAAGTTGCCCTTCTAATAAAACGATTTTGCAGTAGAAACATTTTATGAAGGTATGTGGGGCATAACAGTAAAGAATATTACTGTATACTGTACATGTTGAACTTATTTTGTGATTTAGTGTTGAGGAGGAAGGTCCATCTTAGGTTTATTTCTCACAATTCTCAAACAGGACTTTGCAGTCCAATATTTTCTTATTGCAATATTCAAATGTATGGAAAAGTGGAAAACTAGAATGTAGTTTGGGTGTTATGTAGGCTGTATCACTATAGATTGTTACTGTGTGTGTCATAAAAATGTCATTAAAAAAGTCATAGTATGTGGACTTTTCCTGTGTGGCCCTCATTCATTCAGTCATCATCAAATGCTCTAACTAACGATCCATTTAGCTGTTCAGTTTCTAAAAATTTCGCATGGAGGGAATTCCCCCCAGACCCCTCTGGCTTGGATTGCAAAAGGTGTTGATTGAAAATGCCCCCCCACCTCCCCAATGCTGATTACGACCCTGCTTCCTGCTACAAATAAAAGCCAAATTTGCTGATAGGTAACCCCCCCTAACAGTGGCCTTTTCCTGTCGCTGTCTTATCTTTTCAGCCTCATTTGAAAACACTCCGCTCTAATAAGAGGTTATAAATAGAGCTGGTGTGCTCATGCCTGCCTGTGCCCAGGAAGTGGATGGCGCCAGTTTGGCTCCAGGCACTGTGGGTCCATGTGGCTTTCTGGAAGACTAACAGTGTGTGACATGGTGCCATGCCACAGACCACAACTTTATCAGGAAAGCGCAAGTTTGCTGTGCTGTGCTGCATGCAGCGAGGCATACAACAGTGGATGGATCGGCCAATAGATAGATGGGTAAATGCAGAAAAGAGGCTAATGTTTGGCTACAAGTTACTAAACCAACTACAGCCATGAGATTAATGCACAGAAATGTTCTGTCAAACATTTAGTAGTTGCAGCCCACACTGGCTCTGCACTGCTTCTTTGAGTTCATCATTCTGCAGTTATTTTTCTGTATATGTTTTGCACTTCTAGTACTGACCTCCTCAATCTCTTCCGCTTGCACAGACTAGGTCTGCTGGGAGATGGCTTTGTTCCCCACAGTGCAGGGAACAAACCTGATGGCCCTCTTCATTAGTGCTGTCAGTGCCTGCTCCAGCAACATAGATTGTGGATTCAAAATGCCTTTCTTTACAGCGTGGGCATTTTCTTAGTTCTGAGGTTCATCAGCCTTGTTTTTCTGCCTCCTGGACTCAAGCTTGGCAGCGTTCTTCTGCAGATCCTCCTGAGCTTTCTACAGCTGCAGCATGAGCCCTGATACATCCCTGTCTTTACTCTGGGAAGCCTTTGTGCCTCCTGCAGCTGGGTTGGTGCTTTGCTGCTGCAACTTCTTGTCTATCTCATCTACAATAATCTTATCTGGAAGAAATGGGCTGTAAGTGGATTTGATTTATGAAAAAATATGATAGCAAAAGACTGTAACAAGCTATATGTGCATTAGTGCTGGAGGGCTGTTGTTGCGCTGCTCTTAATCCAAAGTATACTTTAATCAAATTGGTTTTATTACATTTACAGTACACAGGGCATTTGAAATAAGTTACAGCTCCCCAGACCTCTAAAGAGTTTCAGAATTAGAAAACAGTAAGAGATATGATATAAGAGTGTATCCTGACCGCAGGGTAAAAAAGAAAAAAATCTCTCTCACTTCCACCTTTAATACTCTAAATATTATGCAGTATTTTTAGTATTACATTTAGTATAAGGAATTAGGAAATATCTTCAATCTTGTGTTTATTAATTTCAAAAAATAGAAAAGACGGAAACATGAGAGCAATATTGCTATTAAAAAAAAAAAAAAAGTCTCTCCCCACACAGGCCTCAGTCAGATGTTTGGAGAGGTGCCAGAAAGTGCAGCATGCTGGTGAGGTGGCAGCCTGGTGTGTGTGTGTGTGTGAGAGAGAGAGAGAGTGTGTGTATGGCATTGCAGAAATAGGTGAAGGGCACGACATTGGATCGAGGGTAAGAGATTCAAAAAGCTTCATAAAAATTCCCAGCTCCAATATTTGCATGGCGAGTTGCTGGATGGCATTGCGGCTATTCTGCAGCATTTCTTATCGCTTGCTTTTGTTTGCCAAAATGGAAAAAGTTTTCAGAGTAAAATCCCTAAATCAGAGTTTTTGTTTACTCACAAATAAGAATAGGATTAGAGCAGCTGTGCTGTAATTATTGACATAAAGACCTGGATGGATTTATTGAGCCAGGATATGATCCAGACAGAAATCTGCTGAGCATGTTCAGTAGAACAGTTCTGGCATGGCGTGTTGACTTTGTCACGACTGGTGGACCAGCGAAGGCCTTTGTTTGCTTTGACTGTGTTTCTACTGCCTGTCAGCAGTGATGCTGAGGTCTGGGCAGGGCAGCTTTCATAGTTGCTGCCACTGATAATCTTAGCAGCCACAGCTTGGCTTGTAGCATTGCATTCTGGATCACTTTCAACTCCAGCAGTCACCGCAGTGATAGTGACGCCAATCAGGGACGGCAGAGACTCATCTGTGTGTGCAGATGGAGGAGCAGAATGCAGGCACACTGAAAATATCTTACTACACCATGAGTCAGAGAATCCTGTGAAGATTAAGGTTTGATCTGCTGGGTATAATATCCTCCCATCATACGATGTGTAGACAGGAAGTAACTGCTCGTGTTTGTTTTTGATTAAAGTTCGGATTATTTTGATTAAGTTTATGTTGATTAAAATTTACACAGTGAAAAGTTTTAATTTGATCTAACTCCTCATAAATCTGTAAATATATGCTCATAGATCCAAACAGTGGTTCCCATAGGCGACACAGGTGGCCGCCACAGGCCCCACCCAGAGGGAGGCGCCAAAATTGCAACCAAGTTTCTGACATTAAAAGAAATTGAACATATCATCATTTACAGTGAGGATATTTATTATTCCAAATGCCTGACAACATTTACTAAACCACTTTAAACACTGGACACAGATTATTATTATAGTATTGAATCTGATGTTAACGCTAGGTTACCGCGGTGTCTGCCTAATACATACTGTAGCCCGTTCTTCCTGTCAGGTGGGACTGTTTCACCCTTACTGACCTCTCTTTCGTCTTCTAAATATTCCCGATTGGCTCTGACATATCAAACAAAGAAAACTTTGGATCAGCAAAACTTTTTTATTTTTAGTATTTGTGTTATTTATGCCAATACTAGATCCGAAAATGGGGGTCAGGGTAAGCTTACCTAGGGCGCCAAATGTGTTAGCCCCTGCCCTGTTTTCAAAACTGTGACAGACTGACATTGCTATCTTTGTTTTATATCTGGCTGTATTAAAATATTACATAAAACACGTGACTGAAATGAATGGACCAAAAATAATGTAACTTTTTTGTCCTGCAGTGTTTATGACGTCTTATATTTGAGTGCAATGCAAAAGCGTTCTCTCAGTATACTGCCACTTTAAAGAAACTATAAAATTGAAAATGTATAATAAATATATAAAAAATATAATATAATATTAAATATTTATGTTCTTAAAGCTATACTCGTTTTCCACAGTGATTTCATCCGTCATAACACATTTTTCATGATTGACAAATCCTAACTGGGTCAGGCTGTGCTGCAGCTCTTTTATGAGAGAGTCATGATTTTAAAAAAGAACCTCTCTGATGTTCTTTGTTGTAAATAAACACTGTAAACTATTAGTGGCAATGTGTCATAGCTTTTGAGCTGCTGAGATAACCACCTCTTTTATACTGAGTTTAAATTTGCATTGCTTTCATGACACGATCGTATTTATAACAGATTTCAGTGTTAGCCATTCCATTATGAGGTGTGGCAGCACAACAACAAGCAGATTGATTTAATGATGCGAGTTTAAAAATACCAAAATATAAACACGAAGATCCTCTTTCGGTAAGCTCTGAAATGTCTTCTCAGAAACCCTTCCAGTAGCACCTTTAACTGCAATCATTTTTATGACAAGCAACAGCGAGGCTTCTTCCTCACTGAGCATATGAGCGGCAGAGCCTGGTAGACATCTGCATCTTCAGCGTTTGACGGGATTAATTATTAATTGATGACAATTAATGATTTATGAGCCGCTTTTCTTGTTTGCTGCACAGGTGGCTTCGCTCTCACTAGGAGGGAGGAACAGAAGGATTATTCCATGTGAGTTCAGACACCTGCACAACAGAGACATGCTTATGAAGACGCAGTTCTTTTTCCACATCTGCATGTCCACAGGTTTGAACAGAACCACTGGTATATAAACACAGATGAGGGAAAAGCATTCATGCTTGTGTCTACTGTATGTATCTGTCTAGACCACATGTATAGTTTTGTTGCATCAGTTGAGTTGAGCGTCGTCTCCGCCTATTCTGACACACTTGAAAAACAGATACAACTGTGCAGAATCTTCAGTTTAAGCCTATCAAGTACAATAAATAAACCCACAGTCGTTTTTTATACCATGTAACAGTTTCCAAGCATACACAAGAGCGTCAACAACAGGTCGAGGACTGTTTTAGTAGATCATTAAAAGACAAAAACTCAGCCCTCCATCTGTTTGGTTTATTGATTGAGTCAGCACTAAAATCTCCAGCCTCCCTGACCTTTCATGGTCCGCTCTGATAACAGCTTCCTTGTCTCAGCTCACACCTGTGGCTCTCCGAGGGAACAACCGTTGAGTCCGGTGGGGGTGGTGGTGGAGGTGGGAGGGCCGTCTGCAGGATCTCGCTGGTCTTATCACAAAAACAAGGGAGTGTTAATCTGTTCAACATGCCCACACAGCGAAAGCTTTCCTGCCCACTTTGATTTCTTTGGGAGCGTCCTTCTGCTGTGGTATTTAGCAGCAGTACAGTTGGTTTCCCTTTGCCCAGTGATACACAGTATGTGGTCTGTTATTGAATGAAAACCAGCATGTGCTGTATTTTAACTCTTTAGATCTAGCCTGCTATGGATTGTGTGATCAGTGCTACAAACAAAACCTTAAGATAACAATATTTAATTTTGGTTTAGCATGTCTTTAACAACCTGTTCTCACTCCCAGAGTGTAAAAATACACCACCTGTGTAGGGATACTCTTAAGTGTCTGTATGAGACACCCAGGCCTTCAACGCACTCCAGTGTAAAACCGTCTGCATTATTATTAGACATTCAGGGCAACGGATGTCGTATAAAGAGCGCAAAAGTCCACTTGTGGCAGGCAGGTGGGGAGGTAGATGGGTCCAACAAGCGCAGGACTTTGACGCAGGAGACCAGTGTTTGTGTCCTGTGTGGAATTAAACGTCAGTGTTGAATTGTTTTGTCATGTCAGTCGTTAGTTACGTGAGTCAACCACGACCTAACCAAGTAGTTTTGTTACCTAAACCTAACTGCTGACCCCTTTAACGTCAAGTACGATCTTTACCTAACCATAGACTGTATTTGAAATAGGGGACGCAGCTACTGTGGCGTCACCCATTAGTTGTGGACTCCTGTTTTGAAGCCTTGAGTCTGGCATTTGGGCTGTTGCCATCTTGGTTTCGTGAAGCCAGAGGTAACCATTTGAACAAGAGGGTGGAGCTGTAGAGCAGCGAGGGATAGATTGAGACTGTGGTAGTCAGGCCCCCAGGAGCTGTGCTCGGCTTTGACGCCAATTTTCATACAAGCCAAACAGTGGAATTACGTCTGTCACATGATGCCATGGGGCCCAAAGAGACTGTTCCCCTTAGACTTACACAATGAAAGACATGTCTGCAAATCAGTGGATATATTTTTTTGAGCTTCACAACCCCCTGTGAAATGACTCATTTCACTATCAGAATTTGATCTATTTGGCTGGATGACATTTGAAAAGTCTCGAAGAACTGCACAATTAAATAATCAATCTATATATTTTCATCCTCTTATCCACGGCTGTGTCATGGGAGCAGCAGGCCAAGCATAGCATCCCAGACGCCCCTCTCCCCAGCAACGATTTCCAGCTCCTCCTGGGGGACCCCAATGTGTTCCCAGGCCAGATGAGATATATAATCCCCCCAGCATGTTCTGGGTCTAATCCAGGGCCTCCTACAAATTGGGCGTGCCTGAAACGCCTCTAATGGGAGGTGCCTAGGAGGCATCCTGATCAGATGTTTGAACCACCTCAACTGACCCCTTTCGACGTGAAGGAGAAGAGCTCTACTCCGAGCTCCCTCTGGATGTCCGAGCTCCTTACCCTATCTCTAAGGCTGAGCCCAGCCACCCCATGGAGGAAACTCATTTTGGCCACTTGTATCTATGATCTCATTCTTTCGGTCACTACCTAGAGCTCATGACCATATGAACCAGTAAATCGAAAGCTTTGCCTTCTGGCTCAGCTCCCTCTTCACCAGGATGGAGTACCACAGCACCTGCATCACTGCAGAAGCCGCACCAAACCACCGATCCATCTCACGCTGCGTTCTGCCCTCACTCATAAACAAGACCTGGGGATTCTTGAAGGATTCAATAATTTCATAAGTGCAGTTTTTGGCACTTCTGCGTTGGCTTGATTTTTCTGTACCAGAATATGCAGCTTGTTCCTAACCCAAATACCGAAAACACACCAAGCAATGGCAGGCAACCCCTTTGCAGTCATGTGAGTTGACTAACATGACTGGCCCCTTCTACATCAAGATACACTGCAAGAGGCTGCCCCTGGCGTCATTACAGCACAAGCCCCAGCGTTAAAATATGACGAGTACGGACGAAACGAATGCCCTTAATTCTGAGAGAATACACTGACATGTCTTGTTCTAGCAAAAATCACTAGACCCATAAAATCATCCTTTAAGAGACACATGCTTGTTAACAGTATTTGGCTTCTTTTGAATATTTCTCTGGTGTGGAAAACCATGTCACGCATGTACAAGCAAAAACCTCTCTGTGGTCTTAACCAGAAATGATGGCCTCCCCTCCACTTCTCTGCTTGGTTGAAGAAAGAGGAAGCCGTTTATGGACCGTCTGACAATGTCCTTTTGCTCAAACATTACCCTTGCGCTCAACCCTTTTATCTGAGTCTGATTGATGGGGCTTCAGGGGGTTCTGAGTGCTCCTACAGGTCCTGCGTTGCTTCCTAATTGCTGCCTTTGCCCCAGCTTCAACCCTCCTGTATCCCAGGGGAAACGTCACCATTAATTACTACAACTTCATGGTATATCAATCAGTGACTCCCGGTAGGCCACTGAACGGTCCTTACATAGCTGAGTACTTGTAAAAGAGTTGATGAAGTCCAATAAACTCCTGTGGTGGAAATACTGTCTTTTGCCTAGTTTAGGAGCATGTCTCTGAATCAGCTCATTTTTCAGTGTGGTGATCAGTCATGCTGGCAGGGACGAGACCCGTGGGTGCGAGACGGAGAGGAGACTTGAGCTGAGAGAAAGCTCTAGCCTTTCATACTGTGAACTACAAACAAGACCAGTTGGGACACATGTCTGCTGTGAGCCTGCTGTGAATTTTGGTTTACCCTCACATTTGAACTAACAAAATTCAATCTTGATGTTTCTTGCTACCGATATTACTTAATGTCTGGGTGGAGAGCTGCTAATGGTGATAAGCTGTGGAGGAGAGGTGTTAAAAAAATTCAAACTTTACTTTTGACACTCCCTGTAAGTCTGTGCTGTGCAGAAGGTTCCAGTTTTGCATTTAGATAGCAATTAGCATTTGTATTAGTGATGTACTTAATCTAGCGTGCCCGGCGAAGGGAAGTGCACGGACACTGCCCCCTTCAGTAGTGACAAACATTGCACGAGGCCCTCAGGAATGCTGCTCAGCTTTGCCTCTATTTTCCCCAGTGGCCACTAGCGGCATTGCAGCAAAAAATCCTATGGGACTCAGTAAGCATTTCCCCATTGTTAATGAGACATCTGTATAAACTGATGTTTGGTTGATCATGACTCTTTTTATTATGAATATTTGGTCCATGGAGGATTTATACACAGTACAGGCCAAAAGTTTGGACACATCTTCTCATTCAATGCGTTTTCTTTGTTTTCATGACTATTTACATTGTAGATTCTCACTGAAGGCATCAAAACTATGAATGAACACATGTGGAGTTATGTACTTAACAAAAAAAGGTGAAATAACTGAAAACATGTTTATATTCTAGTTTCTTCAAAATAGCCACGCTTTGCACTGATTACTGCTTTGCACACTCTTGGCATTCTCTCGATGAGCTTCAAGAGGTAGTCACCTGAAATGGTTTTCCAACAGTCTTGAGTTCCCAGAGGTGTTTAGCACTTGTTGGCCCCTTTGCCTTCACTCTGCGGTCCAGCTCACCCCAAACCATCTCGATTGGTTTCAGGTCTGGTGACTGTGGAGGCCAGGTCATCTGCCGCAGCACTCCATCACTCTCCTTCTTGGTCAAATAGCCCTTACACAGCCTGGAGGTGTGTTTGGGGTCATTGTCCTGTTGAAAAATAAATGATCGTCCAACTAAACGCAAACCGGATGGGATGGCATGTCGCTGCAGGATGCTGTGGTAGCCATGCTGGTTCAGTGTGCCTTCAATTTTGAATAAATCCCCAACAGTGTCACCAGCAAAACACCCCCACACCATCACACCTCCTCCTCCATGCTTCACAGTGGGAACCAGGCATGTGGAATCCATCCGTTCACCTTTTCTGCGTCTCACAAAGACACGGCGGTTGGAACCAAAGATCTCAAATTTGGACTCATCAGACCAAAGCACAGATTTCCACTGGTCTGATGTCCATTCCTTGTGTTTCTTGGCCCAAACAAATCTCTTCTGCTTGTTGCCTCTCCTTAGCAGTGGTTTCCTAGCAGCTATTTGACCATGAAGGCCTGATTCGCGCAGTCTCCTCTTAACAGTTGTTCTAGAGATGGGTCTGCTGCTAGAACTCTGTGTGGCATTCATCTGGTCTCTGATCTGAGCTGCTGTTAACTTGCGATTTCTGAGGCTGGTGACTCGGATGAACTTATCCTCAGAAGCAGAGGTGACTCTTGGTCTTCCTTTCCTGGGTCGGTCCTCATGTGTGCCAGTTTCGTTGTAGCGCTTGATGGTTTTTGCGACTCCACTTCGGGACACAATTAAAGTTTTTGCAATTTTCCGGACTGACTGACCATTTCTTAAAGTAATGATGGTCACTCGTTTTTCTTTAGTTAGCTGATTGGTTCTTGCCATAATATGAATTTTAACAGTTGTCCAATAGGGCTGTCGGCTGTGTATTAACCTGACTTCTGCACAACACAACTGATGGTCCCAACCCCATTGATAAAGCAAGAAATTCCACTAATTAACCCTGATAAGGCACACCTGTGAAGTGGAAACCATTTCAGGTGACTACCTCTTGAAGTTCATCGAGAGAATGCCAAGAGTGTGCAAAGCAGTAATCAGAGCAAAGGGTGGCTATTTTGAAGAAACTAGAATATAAAACATGTTTTCAGTTATTTCACCTTTTTTTGTTAAGTACATAACTCCACATGTGTTCATTCATAGTTTTGATGGCTTCAGTGAGAATCTACAATGTAAATAGTCATGAAAATAAAGAAAACACATTGAATGAGAAGGTGTGTCCAAACTTTTGGCCTGTACTGTATTTCAATGAAGGTTTTAAAACTTTTGAAGAACGGGGTTTGGCTTTACGTGACGTGAACACCGCTCTCTTGGGTTAAAGTCCGTGTTTGTTGGACCCATCCACCACCCCTCCCACCTGTCCCAGTCTGACTTTCTTCGCCTTAACTTTCATCCTTGTCCATTTCCCCCTGACGCCAGCGGGCACCATTAAACTATCACGCCAACCGGCCACGTCTCACAGCGACATTAAAGGACTCCTTTTTTCGTTGGTTTCTGACATCACAAGTCACTGCCCAAACGCCGGACATCTTCGGAGTGAGACCGGGCTCAAATGTGGGCTTTTCTCTAGGGTGTGCATCTCTACCTCAGCATCAGTTGGTGTGTTGGTTTGTATACAATGTATCCATGACAATTCGCACAGAGCAGACCCTAAATGTAGAAAAGCCAGTGTGTTACAGACTGCAGTACGAACCCCAACTGAGACGCATATTCTGAACACGCTCTATACATGTCCAAAAAAATTATAGTAAAACCTAAATAATACTGGCATATCTCTCGTCTTGAGCGGTAATTGCTAAATTTGGAAAAAGGCCTAATTTTGGAAAATTTAAACAGAATGTGTTGTATGTATGTATACCATGTATACATTAAATTCAGAATATTGTCATTCGGAATAATAGTGGAATGTTAGTGCACATGTCAACACAGCCATTGTCAGGTCTATGGGCCGAACAGGACCTCAGGGGCTTGAGGAACATCCAATCTTTACACAGATACCAGTCGGTATAGCCAAGGTCAGATATTTCAGAGGACATAAACATAAAAAACCCCACATTTCTAAGTGGAGGAGATCTTTAATTAAAATCTGGAATGCAGGACTTGTAATGGAGTATTTTTTAGTGTAGTATTACTACTTGCATTTGAGTTAAGGGTCTGAATACTTCTTCGTAGGTCTGTAGAAAACACCATTGAATATAAAAGTAAGGCAGTCTTATGACCCCTTGTTAACACAAACAAATCATCTGCACCGTCAGCATAAAAACGAGACCATATTATGTCTTTCTTTATTTTAAAAGCAGAAAGTTCGGCGGTGGGTGTCTTAATCGAGAGGCACATCAAAGCAACCATGAAGGAGACTTTTCCAGGAACCTGAGCGGCTTGTGCCCCGAAACCTCATCTGAGGAAAACTGCGTACTTGGTGCCCCTTGTCAGCACCTCAGAAACCTTCTGCTTCCTAACATTCATCTCTCTCCTGCAGAATATTCCCAGGTGGATCTGAGCTTTCACTGAAACCATGATGGAATGTACTGTGATGGTCTTTTCATTAGATGAAGCAGCAGCAGCAGCAGCAGCATGTATTACCTGATGCAGTAAAGGGGCTCCATTTCCTCTAATGAAAATCTTCTCTTTCACAGTACAAAGCAAAGTGTGAATGTACTGTGTTGCACTCTTGTTATTTCTTTTAGCAGATGTAATTTATTAAATGGAAAATGTATTACACACCTAGAGACAAATAACTCTGTAGAAGAACATTGCCTGTCTTTCTGGTGATAGTTTTTCTTTAATACATTTAAATGTATAGTTATGCGCAGAGATAATTGCTGTGAAAATGCCTTGGCCTCAGTTTCTGCACATGCTCTCACACTGGGGAATGCCCATGAGGCTTGGGTGTGAATTAATGATTAAGACATGGCTGCAGAATCCCACGAGGACAAGTATGGGAGGAATCTCAGCAACAATGATGGGAATATAATGGCATGCCACACATGTGAATCTCATTATTGTGTGCAGTTGTGGTGGACTCATCCATCCTTCTACATCTATCCATCTCTGGGTTATTTTTACGCTTCTGCATATGAACTAAATAACACAAAGCAAATCTTTCTTTTAATAAGATAAGATAAGATAAGATAAACCTTTATTGTCTGTCACAAGTAACAGAAATTCATCTTTGGCAAGCTCTGCAATAAAATAGAAAAGGACACACAAAACACAATAGACATTATACAAGATACACGACAAAGCAGTGTATCTGGGTGGGACTTCAGTTGTTATTTTAAACTGTTGAGGGTGGTGATGGCAGTGTCAGTTTTTTTGTATGTGTTCTTCCGGGAAAGTGGGACTTTGTACCGGCGACCTGATGGTAGTAGTTGGAAGGATGGGTGCAAGGGGGTGGGTGGGTGGGTGGGGTCCTGTGTGATGGCGGTGGCTTTCCTGGTAACTGCCTGGGTGTAAAGTTCTGTGAGGGGGGGTCTGTGGGGAACCAATTATTTTCCCAGCCTGTTTTGTTATGCGGGAAAGTTTTGTTTTTTGTGTGGTTGTGAGTGAATTGTGCCAGATGCCATACTGAAGGTGAGCACAGATTCTATCAGTGATTTGTAAACCATGGTTAGTGTGTCTGTACTGACATTGAAGGACCTTAGTGCTTAGTGTCCTTCAGGCTTTCTTGTCGATGGAGTCCGTATGTGTGTTGAATGATAAGACTGTGTCAATCTCAGTCCCCAGATATTTAAATGACTCAACCTGTTCAACCATATATATATATATATATGTGTGTGATTTCTGCCCTTATGGTGACTGGTGGGATCTGGGGGGGATGATAGGAGGGGTTGAGTAGGTGGGGATCTGTGGTGTATGTATGTATGTGTGTGCATCTGTGTATCTCTATATCTGTGTACTTATGTGCATATGTGTAGATGCGTGCATGTGTGTAGATATGTGTATGTGTACATTGTATCTATAATTCAACATTGATGGGGTTGATATTTGTCTGCATCATGCTTGACAGAATTGAATTTCTGACAGAACTGTGGCGCAGACTTTCTTTTCAGTCTCCTTTGGCTCTTGAACTTCTTTGTATTTCCTGTTTGTTTTTTGTTGTTGTTTTTTTCCATTTTGTACTGGAGCCAATGTTATAGTAATTTTGTGTGCACATAACCCCCTTATTGTGCTATTGTCTTATGAAAATAAAAGAAAAACTTGATCTCAAATAAATAAGACAAAGCAGTAGCAGCAGACGTGTACACAGAAAGTGCTCAGGCTTAGTTTAATAGGCATCAGTCAGTTAGCCATATTACCATCAGCAGACCCCAACCCCCGGGATCATATGACGCTGCTGTAATGTGCTCAATGATTTAAAGAAAACTTGTGAGATTTATATAATAGTAAACAAACAATCAGTTGCTTCATTGGCTCAGTAATAGAGCAAGACAGTATAATTCAACTGACAGTGAGCACAGGGCTCGCTGGTATCATGTGATGTCATGAGCATCATGTGGCAACGTTGCATGGTTCAGCGAAAAACAGACAGAAGATGGGAGAAAAACATGAAGGTTTGTATGATACATGTGTAACAGAATTTATGTATCTATATTAATTCATTTCAGTGTCCCAGGTTAGCTGAAATATGATTTTAAGGGGTTACAAGTTACATGATTCTCACCAGTTATTAGAAAATCTATCAGTCAGAGTATATCTATGACATAATCTAAGAAGTAAGTACAGGACATGCATGTTTGATGAGAGTATGCAGAGAGGAGGAGGACTGTGTCATCTCTTGCAGCTTCGGTGACACCGTCAAGTGTGCTGACTGTTATGCATAGCACATAACCTCAAATGAGTCAAGAGAGGTTTCTTTCTTTCTGAGTGCAAGCAGTTGAATAAGAATAAAAACCAATGACTGTCCAGGTTACTTAATGTAGAAGTCCATGCATGGAAGGATTACTGAACGCGCCTACACTGCACATACTCAGGGTAACCCAAAGTATAAGGTGGGTCCCCTAGCCCTCACCTGCACAATGTCACTCAAACTAACATGCACTGACCAGGAAGAGGTTCAGAATGACCACAATGAGACACAAAATTAATAAAAAATACACTAAATTGCTTCACAGAGACACAAAACATCAACAAAGAGATGCAAAACAAAAATAAAATGTAGCTTAACAACTATAAAGTGTGTGTGTCTTGCTCCTATGTAGGAGCGCTGGGGGGTCTTTTGCATATCTGTGCCCACGGGCCCATTGTCTCATAATCAGCTCTTGAGTTCATGGTATAGCCTCCTGAGACGCAAACTTCTGTTTGGTTTGCATTTTTAATTTCTCCTAGCTATTTGGGATCAGAAGGACATGGTAAGTATAATGAACTAAACACTGAGATTGTTTTTACATGGATTAGTGTATTGTGCTCTCACTACCACTAGATGGCACAAAAAGTGTCCACGAACAAGGACAACAGGTCTCAGTTAAGCAGAATGAAGTATAAGGATGGACATAGATGATTGAAACACATTTTTTTTTTTACTTGCAATCAGAGTGCCTTGGATGCTTTTCAGATTGTCAACCCATGGACTAATAGTGGAGGTCAGTGTGGGCATTGTGGAGGACTACAAGTACCTTGGAGTGCATATTGACAATAAACTGGTCCAAGAACACTGAAGCTCTTTACAAGAAGGGCCAGAGCTGCCTCTATTTTCTGACGAGGCTGAGGTCCTTCAAAATCTGCCGGACAATGCTGAGGATGTTTAAGTCTGTGGTGACAAGTGCTATCCTGTTTGCTGTTGTGTGCTGGGGCAGCAGATTGAGGGTAGCAGACGCCAACAGACTCAATAAACTGATCATCGTGGGGGTGGCGCTGGACTCTCTGGTGGCAGTGTCAGAGAGGAGGATGCTGTCTAAGATACGTGCCATCTTGGACAATGACCCACTCCATGATGTGCTGGTGAGACATGGGAGCACATTCAGTGACAGACTCATTTCCCCAAGATGCAAACAAATAAACAGCATAGGCCAGCATGATTTAAATGCTGGTCTATGCTCTTTTTCCCCCCCAGTAGGGTGACATACTCTTCCTCTGAATTTTTGCTCTTATGTCATGTGAAACGGTCATTTTCAGAAAAGTTCAGTATAACTTGAATAAAAAAAGCAACTTCCAATCAAATCAAATTTAAAAAATCCAATTATTAATTGGAACTAAATTAATTGTGTTGCTAAAATCCCCAGATGGGAGTGAACCATCTTCTTTTTTGATAATGTTGCATCATCTCTCATGACATGTCACCATGTGCTTTATTTTGAAATTTTCCTGCTCTATGTTGCTGTAGTCATATGAGCCATAAAACATGTATTAGCCCCACGTTCATCAAACAGGTCTGTGTAGTACGCTGTAAGCAAGACTGTCTTTGATCATGATAACCTTTGAACCTCCAACAAACGAAATGTGCTGCAATTATTTATGGGCATGTTTGAGGATTTTTCAGTCCCAAAGGTTTGTGTCAGCCTTTAAAAGCAGCCCACAATATGGTAAACTGAATGCTCTTGCTGCAGATCCTGAAATTATTATTAAATTATGTTTATAAAATACTGTTTAATTAAGTCAAATTTAAATAGAGTCATTCGTTTATTTTTATTGCATAGCACTTTGTAACCGTGTTCTGAAAGGTGCTATATAAGTAAAGTTTATTATTATTATTTGTTGCATTTTAACTCAATGGGACTTCCCGATTAAATAAAGGTTAAATCAAATGAATAAATGACACAATCGGTGTAGATGGAGGGAGTTAAACCCCAGTTTCAGTGCCACTCTCTTGGCTGCAGATATCGCTTAGTCACCGCCGCTCACCGGGAGAAGCAGCGCCTCCCTGTGTCCACACCGATTGGTTGGAGATCTTGACGGGCTCGCCTTCTCCACAGACCGTCTCCAGTCCAGGGCGGGGCTGACTCTCCGCCAAACTGAATTAGGCTACAACCGGCAGAAGAAAACTTACCCCGGGTCGATTCATGGAGCAGTGTGGGAATGCTCTGTCCGTAGGTGGGAAGCAGAGATCCGGACGGCGGCTATACATTTCCACCCCAGCACCTTGGACTGCCTCTGCTGCTGGTGTGATCAAGACTGGCCAGATTTAATACCACGGCACCGGGCTTGGCTTAAAAAACATCTGCGGGCTGTGGGGAAAAAAAACAAGAAGCGCGTTTATTCCTGCGCCTCTGTATCAGGATGATGTGACAAATCATCGCATCTGCTGCCTGGAGGAGAAAAAAAAAATCTGTGAAACCGGATTTGTTTTCACTGCTGGGGATCATCTGAGCCGGTTGTTAGAAGGGTAAGTTGTGTCATAATTTCGTGACTGTCTCCTGTGGTCGCCCATACGGAAGGCAGCAGCCGGAGGAAGCGCTCACGCGTCGTGATCGAGGAGGATAAACCAGCACATATATATACTAGTCCATGAATTACTGGGCAACATGGGAATCCTTCACA
This sequence comes from Epinephelus awoara, assembly GCA_035609425.1. Classification (NCBI taxonomy): domain Eukaryota; kingdom Metazoa; phylum Chordata; class Actinopteri; order Perciformes; family Serranidae; genus Epinephelus; species Epinephelus awoara. The sequence goes on along the minus strand of CM069311.1, from coordinate 17,853,350 downwards.
CACAGGCTGGACATAGTGAGCATAGTGAGGTTACAAGGGGCTGTGCCATCTGCGCTGCGTGTAGGAGTTTTCATAGTGAAAGTAGGCTATTTGAAGTGCTCATGTAGTGTAATTGGGTCTACCTTTTAGGCCCAGTCACCTTTTAGAAAAGTGTGAAATACCCTACAAATGCAAAAGATGTTGAAGTGAGATTAATGAGGTGTGAAATGAGCCTCATGTCCAAAATGAGCCACAGGCTGAGAAGCTAAATTACTTCTTTTTTTTACTTAAACTTGGCCAATTTCAGGAGGGATTACTTTCATTAGAAACACACTGTATGAGCAAAAGGCTTGATGGTTTAATTTTAACATCAGGCAGATGGAAGATGGCTCAATTTTGTAACGTAAGTTTGGACCTAAATGACTATGTTGTTGACTAATCATGCAACACATCATGCATAAAGTCACACCATGACCTCAGTCATCCTCCTCCTCCCACTCCTTCTCCTCCTCTTCCTCTTCGTACTGCTCAGCATCACTGTCCGTCCATGAAGGCAATCATCAATGTTTAAATGTGTCTGTGCATCAACAAATAGCAGCTCTGCGCTTTGCAATAATATAGATGGCTACACACAAATGTTGCGTAATTCATAGTGAAAATGTGGATGAAAAAGAGCTTCTCATGTCGTCTCCCTGAACCCTTTGAACCTGGAAGTATTACTTTATCCTTTAGTTCTTTGTTGTCTTTGGTATTGTGGCTTTCATGAGGCGCTCACACACAGTGACTCAAAGTGACTCATGGCAGACGGTCACAAAAGGGCACAGATTCCTCAAAATCGTACGCGTGGAGGGGCCACCTGAAAAAGGCTGGATTTGACTCATCAGAGGCCCAGAGCTCCAGGACGGCGGCTCGCACATTAACAAACTGCAAACTTGTTGACATCAGGAAGGTTACGCGCTCCAATGTCGTACAATACCTGGGCAGACTAAAGTGAAACCATAGACGTACTGTATTAGAAACTGCTGAGTTATTTTGGCAGACAGGACATAGTAGCACATGGCCTGGTTTGTGTGCCCAGTGTTCCTGAAACCTTATCACATGGAGGGAGGGGGATCATGGCTCTGGGTGATGTAATCGCACCAATAAAGAAGGGCTCTGATGTGTGATAGTGGCAGTCATGCTCATCCTCTGTATCTGATCCAACTGGACCCCAGAGTGAATATTCCCAATGTGTGTATACGTGTGCGTGTGTGTGTGTGTAGATGTTTATGTGGATTCATGTGGGTACGTGATACTTGGAGGGAGCTGGGAGTAGCTCTGCTGAGGCAGGTGGACCATCCAGGCTGGCCTGTGTTGACTGGCTGGTATGTGAGTTTTTCAGGGGGCTGCTGAGGGGGCCACACTGTAGTCATGCCTGCATGACTCATGGCGCGGTATCTGTCTGTCTGTCAGTCCTGCCAAGTGCACAGTCCTGTACGACTGCATCACGGTGTTGCCTTCAGAAGAGCTACAGAGCGTGATTTTACGCTCACTGGTTTTGTTATCTACCTTCATTCATTGCCGTTCTTCAGTGGATGTTTTTGACATACATCTCAAAGCATGCCCCACTATGAAGTGGAGATAGGGGTGGGAATCCCCAGAGAGGCCTCATGATATAATATTATCATGGTACTTTAAGTCACGCTACAATGTTATTGTGGTTTTTAACATTTTGAGATTTGCAGATTATTGCCATATTACTCTTCTTATTCAGCTGCAACTTATGTCCCAAAATTCAGTAGACTGAAAAAGCAGTTATTTCAATTATTCCAGTAGGCTACAAAAAGATTAATTTATATTTGGAAGTTAAAAAAAAGATATCTGTCGTCCATGTATCCACATAAAACATTGCAATAATATGCTGCACTGATTTCTTCCCCACCCCTCAATAGAGAGGTGAAGTCTCTCCCCTAAATTTTGTTTGAATTGTGCAATGAATTACATTACATTTGATCTTTGTCAATTTAAAAGATCATTTTGCAAATCAATAAAAACACAGTTTGTCCTAGTACCATTGAGTTTCGAGTGAAACCGCTCCGTGAGCTACATCTCTTGCACAGTATATGTCAACAATATAAATATAGCACTAATGTAATGTCATCCCACTGTTTTTGTTTCATCCCACGACTCCTGATCTTTTTTATCAGCCTGGATGCAAAAGAACGAGCAAAACCTGTTGCTCGTGTGAATACATCACAGTACTAAACACACAGGCATTGTAGCTTTAGCCTCATTTACACCACTTTTGGATGTGTAGTGTTTCTAATTACATAGTTTCACAGTCTTAAACAGTTTTAACAGTGTCTTTAACTGCAGAATTATCTTTTGAATTGACAAACAGCGTATCTGTAATATCAAAATTGAAACGGGATCAAAGAATTATTTGTCTCTCCCCCTTAATTACCGCACATATTTTCTCCAAAATAAGGCCCCATGGTGGTCCACCTGAAGGAGACGGACTCCTCCTCTCTATAGCACCAGAGTGATGTTTGTCCAACGTTTTTTCCTGGCCTAATCACTTCAAGGTGATGCATCTACAGGCGAGACACGGTTATTTGGCCCAGAATGCGCTTTCTTTGTAGATTTGATGCTCTGCTGGTGAGGAAAAGCAGGACTACAAAGCAGTGATAGATTTCCTGGAAGAAGCCATCTGAAATCTGAACAAGGGTGTATACTCTCTGTGATTGTTGGTCATTTTCTTCGGTCTCTGGACAGAACTCGCTCTGAGTTCAGGCGAAATGAGCGTCACTGGGCTGAGCAGTCCCATGTGTGCAGAGCAGCACATGCTTCTCCAAATAACCTCAGGCTGTTTCTCCAACTAACACATCTGTATCACCAGTGGAAAATATGTTTTCTTTTTCTTTAAGATGACCTGAAATTAATACTGATTTATTACGTCTTATGTCTGTCTCTATGTTATATTTAATAGACATGTATTTCTTAAAGGATTCCACTTTATCGAGCTGATAATTCTGCGTGCTTTCATTTAAACAATTATAATTTTCCTATAAACTTCCCTTTTAGCAGCTTAAAGATAGTCCACATTGTATAAAAGTATTACATATGAGATTTTGAACATTAATAAAGCAGCAAACAGAGAACGTAGTCACACTCTCTGCGTGTTGTAATCTGAGCTTCTCTGTTCTTTGTTGTGGTGGACAGTTGGGCCGCACGTGCTTATTAGTGCATGTGAGTCCGTGTGTGTGTGTGTGTGTGTGTCCCACTGGCTAGCTAATCACCGCTGATGATGTTGTGACAGTTTCAGAAGCGTAACACCCACCCTCCAGTCCCAACCACTATTAGCTCTGTCACCACTGTTGTCGTTGTTAGCACTGCTAGCCGCTGCCATTTTGCCTAGGTTTGCTTGTGACGTCAGAGGTGAGAGCCGTGCGTGGACAATCCCGGCCCAGGCTCTGAGTTCATATATAGCACCTTTAATAATTTGTACTCTGCTTATTTGTGTACTCTTTATTGAACCTAAATGATTCTCACTTTGAAAAAACAATTGAAATGACTTCACTATTACACACACAAGTTTTGAGCCATATAAGGACGCTTTGGGGTCTTGACTTGAATTTGCAATACATTTCTCTGGGTTCAGACAGTGCCTCCGGTCCCCTCATTTTAATATTTGACTGCTCTCTAAGAATGTTGAAGTGTTTGTAAACGCTTTATGAGTAGAGCTGAATTACATATTTCTCTTTGTCATCTGTCTGCTTTGTGTGAAAACTGCCACAGTGAAGACTGTCTCCTGGGGCACGGCGGCAGTATCTGGAGAGGTCAAACATGTTAACCAACTTGTTCTGCTACTTTGGAGACAATACGCGTGCTTTCCTGCAAATATATTGGTTACAACTGTTCCCACAGCCGAGCAAACAGCAAACAGACATTAGCGTAAAAAGCATGTCAGGTATGTTTCCTTTTTTTTTTTTTTCACACAGGCTTGATGGTGAGAGAGCCCACAGGCAGCGTTTGATCTAGTTCTCGCTGGTACTCGCTCAGCTCGTACCTTTTTGACTTTGATGTGGTTATACGGTTTTGACTAAGTTGTCAGGAGCAGGAACAGTGATTTTTCTCATATGTCAAATAATGTGGTATTTGTGGGAAAACCGAAAGCGTGTTGTCTCTCTAGTGTCTGTCGTGTAGATGCAGTAAGGAATGTAAGCAGATACATTTCCGCCTTATTTCCAGCGGTTGTGGTGCATTGCTTTAAATTACACAGGAAGTGTGGGGTTTGCTGCTCGTATGGATCCTCATCCTATTGCTCCTTGTTTGTCTGACTGCCTGCTTCCCCTGTTGACTGCTCGGTTGTGTGACTCACACCCGTTGCATCCAATTGTTCCCATCCTATGACATCTCGGCGGTGGCATGATGCAGTGGCAGCCATGACGGTGGACTCAATTGTGATGTAATGCTGTAATGCAGCAGCAGGGCTATTTCAGGTCTACCTCTGAGCCTCCAAGGCCTCCGTCTGCCAGCATGCCACCCTGCCCTTCTCTCAGTCAGCACCTCATCTGTCATGAGCCAGACAGCCATACATGAACCAGCATTCACAGAATTTACTAGAAACCTTTGATGCAAAGGTTTGGAGAAAAGTCGGAGGCGTGACTGGATTGAAAATACAGGTTACTGTGATTTGTTTTCACAGTTATTTGGTTCAGGCCAACATTAGGCTGTAGCAGAGATGAAAACATCTAATTTAGGTAAGTTACAGGGTGCAGAGCTTGTGTTCCCACTGACATGGTGTCTGAGGCTGGTTAACCTCAGGACAACGCTCGTTCTCAGGGCTGTGGGAATTTTTTCCCAGAAGGCTGGTGCTTGTAGACGAGCAGCAATGGTTCCTTGAACTTTGATCTTCCTCACTGAGTGTGAAGAGCTGTCAGAGGGCGTGTCTGCAGATAACCCAATAAATATCTTTCTCTACCTGGTGCCTCGAGACAGAAATATATCAGGTATGTTGCAATGAGTGAAATCCCGTTGCAAGGGGTTTTGTTTCACAGCTCACACAAGCTTAAATAACAGCAGTTTAACTTGATGATCAGCTTGTGAAAAATGAGTGTGGTCTCCGTGTTAGAATTGCACTTAGCTTTGTGCAGCTTTTTACCCTTTGGAGAGGAGTTGTTCTGCATGATAGTGATATGCATATGTGATATGCTAGGCAATATGTGAGTAGTATATCGATATCATGACACAACACCACAATATTGTTGCAATACCATATGGAGGCATCGTGATATTTGATCATCAAACAACCATGATTTTGATCACCCAGGCCTAGTTTACAGGAGCAGCATACGACATTCAGAGCATTTAAACAGCAGCAAACAGTTATTTTTTGTGTAAAGTTATAGTGGAGTAGTGGCGTCCTGAGCAGAGAAGCTCTGTGTGTTGAAGCCTCATGTGAACTTCTCTGTGGTTTTGTTGTGGTAAGCCGAACTGGCCTCGCGTGCATGTTACATGTGTGTATTCCACTGGCCCGCAGATATGCACTGCGCCCATGGGGTGGTTACTGCTGATATTGGTATGTTGTCGTGGAAGCTTAGCACCGACTTCTTGGTTCCTCCCTGGTTAACACCGTTAGCTCTGTCAGCACTGTTGCCACTGTTTGACGCTGTTTATGGAGTTTGCATCGTTAGCTGTTAGCCGTCTTAGTCTCGGCCACCTCAGTGTTTAGAATTGTGTCCAGACAACTCATATGCTCTGAATTTTCAACATCTCATAGAAATACATGAAATGGACATGACTTTTTAAAAGCACATTGGTTGGTGGTGCATGAACCATGTTAAAACTATGTGAATGCAACACGAAAACAAGATCAATGGCAGTTAGCATTGCAAAATCTATTATGAATGGTCGCAGCTTAGTTTTGAAAATGGTCAAAGGAAAGAAGACACAGCAGCTGCTGTAATGACAGCACTGTGTTATCTGTTTACTTTTTCTCAGATCATTGTTAGGACCAACTTAAGGAACACCCTCACGGATACAGTATCCCAGTACTGTTACAGCGTAGATGAGAGTGCAGTTTTAAATAGGATAGCCTTCACCCCCACCCCCCACCCCTCTATCTTTGGCAGCACAGTCGGTCGTCATACCCAGAGGCTGTGAATCCTCATTGTGTACCAGACTGCAAGTTGACTGCTCCCTGAGTGGAGCTGCACACACACAGTTATATCTGGACAGTTTCAACAGTCCCACCAACATCACATACCATGCACCAAACTCACTCCAGCAGCTTTCCCAGAAATGAGGGTGTGTTTTGGAATCCTCTGCGACTTTTCTTTTACTGGCTTTTTTTGGAAGAGGTGGGTCTTAGTCGGTTTGAATGCTCTTTTCTTCTGACAGAACTTGAACCTTTGAAGTGTTGAAATACGAGTGCTGCGAGGTGACCAAAGTCTGCCCGTGGTGCATCCTAACTCCTGTTTTGTTTTTGACTTGCACTCTTTTTATACAAATAGATATTGGTTAATCTGTTGGACTGGGTTCAGTGCTTGTCATTGACGTGGAATCAAGCCAGGTGCCGCTGGCATATTTGAACATGTACCTGATCCTGTAACTCTCAACTTTCCTGTCTCTGCTGCCTCTGCTTCTCTTCACACCCGTGCCAACTTTCCCTTCCATTTGCCAGTTGACAGAGCTTGTATTGCCGCGTGCCAGGGAAAATGATGTAAAGCCTCTCATTTTTGGTGCCCAGTTGATCACGCCCAGTTGTAGTGAAGGCATCACGCTGGAGGCCTAAAATGTGGCGAAGCATATTCACTCAGAACTCGGCAAAAACAAACATGAACAGTAATGCAAATCAAAAGTAATTTATTCCTGGAGGCTGTCGGGGTTTGTACTCCCACTCTGGGATGCAAGTTTTTTTTGTTTCACTTCTCTCATCTTGTCTGAAGTAGACATTCTGTCTCCTCACCAGTATTGCATTTCCTCATCATTTGTCACTCCAGCATGACAATATTTGCTTCTTGGCAAATCATGAGCTGAGTAAGGAAGCTTCCGACGCACTTTATTTCCACAGAAAAAGAGTCTGTGCGTTTTCTTCTCTAGTTTAATCAGTGTTTAGGAGGCCTCCCCCTCACTGGGGCTGTGACTGTCCCAGAGGACCTGCCCCAGTCTTCCCAGTTTTCCTGTGCCTTTGTTGGGAGTTTTCCACTGATCTCTCGGCCCAGCTGCATGGCTTCATTCATCCTACTTCCTCCCCCATCATCCTCGCTTTTACGTCTCCTTGATCCCAGCGTGGAGACCCTGGCCTCACCTCAGGGTCTTCCCCTGGGTGCCCCCTCGCTTCCTTAGAGTAGCCTTCATCAGAGTCTCTAAAAGAAGTGACATTGTCATTTCACCATTGAGTCTAAAATGATTACTGCTCTTATAAATACAACCATTTTGAATCCAGTGCCATTCAGCCCACATATTTACCATCTACAGAGTAACACTTGGATCTGTGTGAATGCCCCTATGATATGAAAGGTTTTTCTGTCACAGAAATGGCGCCGCCTTGATGAGTGATTCTCACATGCTTTGACACTGAGACCCAAATCTCACCTCACGTTTATCTGAATCTACATTGCTCACAGCCACTGCCAAAAAGCCTTGTGGCCCACATGTGTCCCACCGCAGTGGCTGAGTAACTGTCAGACCCACAGATGTCTGTTGTGGGTGGGAAATGTCAAAGACTATGTCAGAAACACACTGTTTGTGAACTTAATTTTACTCCTTTTCTTCATGTTAGTTTAAGCTGAGGGTGTGTTGTAGTTAATGTATGTCAACCCCATTGCCAGAGTAAATGTTGGCAGTGTAGATTTGGCAAACCACAGGTATGTTATTATGTAGCAGGTAATTTGAAATTGTATGTTTCAACAATGCTGTGATTAATGTGCAGTTATTTTTAGGCACAAAAACCACTTGCTCATGGTTAGGAAAAGATTGTGTTTTAGCTTAAAAACCCCATTTTGAGGGCATTATTGCGGCTGGAAACTCAGCAGTGTCTTGAGAAAAAAACCCACTGCTTTTTCTGGCACTATCTCTGCTGGAAATGCAGTGATATCTTTATAAAAACAACCACTTTTTGTGGCCATATCCCGCCGAAACCCAGCGATGTCCACATAAAAAAAAAAACAATATTTGTGGCAATATGCTGGCTAGAAACCCAGCAATGTCTACGTAAAAAATGACTACTATTTGTGGAAACACCCCAGCTAGAAACGCAGTTATGTATCTGTAAAAAAAGCAACGGCTATTTGTGGCAATACCAACCTCATTTGGTGGCTAAAAAGACAGCTGAAAAGGCAACAATCACTCACTAAAAAACAGTTGGTCTTGTTCTTTGTTGGTCATAAACAGTGATCTGCAGCTTGGCAGGCATCATGCTGAGGTGTCACACCATCCATTATGCAGTGACATTCAGCTCATACATGACATCACTTTAGAAATGTAGATACATATGAAACATACAAATGTAACATATCTGTGATTTGCATAAATGTACAATGCCAACATTTTCTTCTGGCGACTGGGCTGTGTATGTGAGATTGATGTGTGTGCTCTTCCCACCACATGCAGCGCTGGGAACTAGAGCACATACTGTAGCATCTGTTGGTCAAACTACTTTATTTTTCTTAAATCCTCCCCCATCAGATAAACTTTGTGCCTATAATTCATTTTAATGATGTCTCTTCTGTTTCTCTTTTATCCACATATTTGCCTGTGCATCAGATGAAAGAGATTCAAATATGTGAGCTTTATTAAAATGACCTAGTTGTTGTGCTTGGAACAAAAACGGTTTCCCCTCCCTCCAACCCAGAGGGGAACCTGAAGATTAAATAGGTCTCTGCGGCTGTTGCCTCTGCAAAAAATAAAATAAAAATCCTCCAACCTGTGGCAGAATCAAGTTTGTACCTTCACCCCAAACAGAAAATCTGGCTTGATGTGAAAATGATATGTGACAGTGAATGTGATTTGGTGCAGAAGGAGGCTGCTGGCACAACAACCTCAATTGATATTCTCTGTCCTTCGCTTGACTCAGGCTGTGCACACTGCACACCTACACGTACACACTCGTAGATGCACATGCACATGCTTACCCTCCTACATGTGTACATTTATTCACAGCCCGCGCTGTTGAAAATCGCTGCAGTCAATAATCTGTACTCTGGAGTCTAACAGGACTGCAAATCTTTTAAGAAAAAATCATTGTCTTAGGCATTTTAGTAATTTGAGCAAGTGTATGATCTGCTAAAAGATTGAAATGATAGAAACCCTAATTAGACCTTACTACGAGATTCAATCTATGAAAAAATTAGAGAGGCTTTGAATCAAATTACAAATACAGTGATTCATGTAGGGAAGGATAAATTAGTCTATCATTTAAATATTTTAATATTAGATTGAATGATTAATATCCTGTCGTTATGTAAGCTGGCCTCAACATTTTTGTTTTTCATGCCATGTTCCTTCCTCCTTAGATTTAGGTGTGATTGTGGACGTAGAAGGCCAACAGCTGCTCTCAACTAGAGAAGACAAAAATTTGAAGAGGGGTTTTCCAACCTACTCAGTCCTCTTCAATCTCTGTAAACACAGTCTTCATAGTATGTATGCAGAATCTGCAGGAGAGATTTTGGTATCAGAAGTGTGTCAGTCTGTTGTCTTGACCAATCGTTTTTGAACAGCAGGTGAACAGACCATGTGTAGATTTGTAAAGCATTGGTGGAAATGCAACCTCAGAACCCATTAGCTGTCATCAGACAACGAGTTTGCTTTATATTAGCCTCCTTAAAACTTTATCTGGATTCATTTGAAGATTTGTGTTTACAGAGATTAGCCGAAATGAACTGTGCACAGAAGAGGAAGTCCAGGCCCAGATATCTGCCGCCTACACCAGATCAGCCTGAAATATTGGCCCTCGCTCCAGAGGCTTTATCGTCATCGAACAATAGCCGATGAGTCCCCCTTGACCAATTTTAAGGAAAAAAATACCACCAATCTAATTTATTGTTAATTGATACATATTTTTTTCTACATTTTAACCCTTAAATCCAGTGAATTATTCACTGTAGTCACAAATAATATGATTTTGATGTGGACTAAGTGTATTTTGGAAAATGAAATTAGATTTTGATAGCGTTATAAATCCTTCTTCATCATGCTGTGGATTATTTTACCCTTTGAAAAGCGACATCTTTGAAGGTATACTACGCAGGATTGTGGGTTATGTTAAGCTTATGTTAACAGACTCGGCAGCGAAAATGAAAGTAAAAGCTAACCCTAGATTCGCTCTCATTTAGTGTTTCGTCTCCTGAGACCCTGCGTCCTCGTTTGAGGACATCTAATTTTGGGTTTACTGGACCTTATACTTAGACCTGTTGTCCTCGTTCGTGGACGCTTTTTTGTACCAGGGGCACAATACACTAATCTATGTAAAAACAAGATGGCAGCCATCTCTGCCAAGTCAGATGATCCCGACACAAAAGTGGATAAGATCCAAAGCCTGATCACATTTTATGGTTGAAACTTGTTTATAAATTATTAATAATGTGTCTTAGTTTCATATGGCAACAAATTTGACCATTTTTAGCAACAGTAACAAGCTGAGGCGCTGTTAATCAGGAAGTACTCGTTTGAAGACATTGGAACTTTGTTATCATCACGTATGAGGACATTGGCAATGTTTAAGAAATTAAAAATGCATACCAAACAAAAGTTCAGGTCTTCAGTTCAGGAGGATATTTGTTTTTTATTCTGGTGCAGTGTCTCTTGGATGCCTGTTGCTTATAATATAGTAACTGGTCACCACCTTTTTGTAAAGCCCAGACCTCACCTGTGGGGGTACACACCCATGAATGTCCTGAAAACAGAAAATAAGAATAAAATAAGAAAATACAGACAGAGAGCAGAGGCTCTGCAGAGAAATACACTGCCACACACTTCTAGTGGGTCATAAATAATGAATGAGAGGAATTACTTCTGTATAAGGCTATACATTGATTTTTTTAAATCCTGCTTAGTGTATCTTTAAAGTAATGGTATAATTTAATAAGAATTCAGTTTATCCAATCATCCCTTATCACCTCCAGGCAAACATTTAAGCGCCAACTCAGGGGTTGACTTTGTAGAGCTCTGTGTCAGGAAAAACTCAACAGCCTCCATTCTCTCCTCTGCTTGAATCCATGCTAATATGGCTAATTCCCATTGTCCCAGTGCTACAGGCCACACTTCATCTGCTCTCTTCAATAGACGTGTCAGCTTCAATGTCACACTACACTGAGATCTCACTCTCTGTGGCCACTCTGCGCCAGCCCAGAGTGGGCGGTCATCCTGCCTCAATCAAGGCCTATTATTTTCTGCGTACGGTGACGTTTGCTTCATCGTGGCCAGGGATGGGATGTGTATGTTTACACGTGCGGTGTGGATGTGTTCCTGTGCATGTGAGCAAGTGTATGTTGTTTCCGTGGTTGTGTGGACCGGACGCGGAGAATGCGCCTGGTCTGCAGTGTGTTTCCTGCCTGCGTTTGCACATCTCCCCCTCCCCTGCTCTGCTCTGTCTGCACTTCCTTCCTTCCAGCACTCCTCGGCAAAATAAGCAGTAACCTGACCTCTCTCCATGCTGGTGGTCTCCAACAGAGGATGTAAGATGACAGAGCTGATGGTTCTCCTTTGTGAAGTATTTTTAACCCGCTTGATTGATTAGATCACAAAGATAAACCTAAGCAGTTGTAATAGTAGCATGACGCTGTGTGCTGTGCTTTCTTTGTTTTTATGACACTGGATATAGCTGTGTCCATTAACCATACGCTGATACGACTACTCTGCTAAACCGTAATGGAGTTAACTCATCTTGCGCCTCACCCTGAGTAATTATCTCAGCTGGGAATTTGCTTAGTGCGCCATTTCCATTGATGGAGGAATGAAAACTTCTCCTGCTTTTTTTGACTACGATCAGGCTGCACAATGACCCTTGTTCAGCCCGGTCCACACCAGGCCTTACAATGCAGCCTTTTGTATGCTTGATTCAGGCTGATATCATGCTGGAAACTATTTAGATGGGGATCACATGTTGTTAGGGCACACTGTTTCTGAGATTCTCCTCTTACTCACTTAAAGAGAGAATGTCAAACCTCCCGTAGACAATGTGGTGCTTGTTTGTAGTCTCAGGACACTTTTGGGAGGCTGCAAGAAAGATGCCTTACTTCCCTTTGTTGTTTAAAGCGTCCCTCCTTGATAAACCATAAATCTGTGATGTTGTGTCAAACCAGGGCAGATCAAGGGATGAGAAATACACTACAGCCCTGTCAGAAAGCCTAATGCCCGTGTTATTGATCCCCTGATTATGGCATGTAGTGCAAATTGAGCTCTTTGACATTTACGTCTTTGACAAGGGCTGTCAAATGCTTGACCATCCTTGTCTGATTTGGAAAATATATTCGGAAATACAAGTATTTCATGCTTGGAAAAGGCATGCAGATTTATGAGTCTCAGTGTCATTTTGAATCAAATTAATTTCATGATAATCATTCATTGCTTGTAATTCCTCTAAACCCTGTGTGCAGAATAAATTATTAGGGCCGTACCCGACTTAGAATGATGTCAGTTGAATGGGTTTTGGCTGTTAAATACAAATATTTGTCTTTTCACTCCTTGTTTTCCATGTGGAGTCTGAGAGTTTGAACAAGGTTTGGCAGCTAGTTCAGGGTGACAGTGACCTTTTTAAGCAGAGGTTGCACTACAGGGCTGCTATTAAGTCATTTGAAAAAAAGTACATTTTTACACAGAACTAAACGACAGCGGCATCATGCTGCTCCAGTGTGTGATTTTAGACTGCATGCTGGCATTGCAGAAGCAACGGAGGCATGACTGGCGTGACATGTAACGCAACAGTGTGACATACAACATACATGTTTGCAGCACTGTCTCAAATATATAGCGGCATAACATTCCAATAACAATCATTTACTGTCCTTACTATATAGCGGCTATTTTCGCCCTCTGCTTGGAGGGTAAGGTGCACCAGGACCTCATTGTTTTTCCAATTTGTGGACATTTTCGGTCACTCTTCTTTTTTGAGTTAGCTGCTGACTGCTATCAGCTTCTTTTTAAATCTCTCAGCAGTGGGTCAAACACATAACACATTGTTGAAATGTCACACCTGTCCTGTTGATGGTCCTGTGCTGCTGGCTGAGTGCTGTTACTACCTCCGCTGCCAGCTTAAAGGCGAGACAACATGTTTTGCCAACATTAGATATGAAACAAAAGCCAAAGACTGTATCGTATGAAGTTTGTGTGAGCTGTAAATTGACCACCTCGAAGCACAAGGCAGACGATAACATGACTTCGGAGTCCGACCAGGCAAAGCCTCTCCACCTCAGGGCAGCTGCCTCCATCTTACAGACTCATCCTAGGTCTGGGTCTGCAGCTGCCTGTACTGGAGAGCAGCGTGAAAGCAAAGAGCACTAAATCTACAGCTAAATCTGGGGACTAAAGAAACACACTGCACAGTGACCGACAACAACAACAAAACAAAACATATGAGTGCTCGACTTGAAGAACTTCAGACAACTGAGGAGTCTCCGACCAATGATTTGAATCTTTGACTTTCAGGGTGCAGTCCTAAAAACTATAGTATTATACCGTAGACATGTGAGTCCATTGCAGAGCCAGATGTGCAGCTTCAGCCATGTTTTTATTTGGACACTGTAGCTGTTGGTTTTAGACGTCCTCCACAGTTCTCTGTTAGCCCCGGGGATGAGGTCAGGTCCTCTGGAGTATCACAGTCCCGTTGAATTTCATTAACTGTCCATGTTTGTCATGCCCTCTTTAGCCCAGTGTGGAGTTAGGTTTCAGGAGCTGCTGGATTTTCCCACTCTGTGGTAGGCATCACGCTTCCTTGTAGGGCACAGCTGGAGATACAGTAAGTTGAAGATAAGCTTCTACGGTAAACAAAGAGGTTTCAGGTCTGGCAGCTGTGGTCCCAACCTCAAACTAACTGCTTATCAACAGCTTTATCCCAAAGTGGTGAAGGCCGTTTCACTGCAAGCTGATTCAACAGGGTGTTACCTGATCTAACTGAGTGGAATATTCACACAACTCCCCTGTTGTTGTATAAACCGTTTTTAGTCGTCTTGACCTGCGAGATATATATAGCCTGCGCCGAGGGAGTTTTCACTGTCGGCCTCTTCCTCAAGATTAGAGACACAAACACAGTTCTGGACTGAGACGTGACACAGATTTACTAAGTGAGCTTTATTTTTCCACTGAAGTGAGGACAGGCTTTGACTGTCTGTTCTGAGCTGAAACAGGCCCGTTAACAATCCTGAGAACAGAGATGCTGTAGCTGAGGGGGCCCCAGCCATGTGCCCAGCAGCTCCAGTAGCGCGTATGTCGTAAATAATTCACCTGCACTGAACGACTAAATAATTCAAGTGCTGAATTAGCGACGCATGTAGTAATGTTCCACCTGTGCAGCAAAAAAGGAAGAAAACTTTTCTGCTAAACAGATGTGATATTCATTTGGCTGATATTCTGTTTGTAAACACACTGAGATTAAAGTAATCCTATATCTTGGTTCCTGTGTACACATCTCAGCTCTCCGTCATATTGATTTCCTGTGCAGGATATTGCTGCATGTAGAAAGGCTGGGTCTTGTGCTGATAAAATAACCAGGCGCAATTTTCCAGGACCTGCATTCATCTGGCAATATGTAAGGCTTTGTGGAGGAAGATGGGGAGAGGTGTGGGCACTGCGATGGTGAAGACAGATATTGCTTATAGTGGTGGTTATTTCTTGCACAGAGATAAATGGCCGCATCCAGTTCCATTAAACTAGTTTGATCTGCACAGCTTTTAAGAGGTGTAGTCATGTTTTTTTTTTTTTGACAGAAAACAGCCCGGTGCCTGGAGATCTGGAGCAGGATGTTTTTCATGTTGGTCTACAGTTTCATCCAGACGTACATTTGCAATTGAGCTCTATAAATACACTGCATGCACACAGCCCGCTGCTGGGAGGCCATTTATACTTTCATGAGCTATTCATATCTCTGGCACTCGATCCCGTCATTTAGTAAACACTGTTATGACAGTGAGGGAGCCTGGCAATGGACCCGATACAAATCTGTCACTCCGGGCTGAAAGCACTGAAACTAAAAGGTTAAGTCTTCCTTGTAAAATCCCACTGAGTGCTGACAGCCTGAGCTGAGGATCTTTGAAAAAGCATGGGAAAAGGCATGAGCTGCTCCACCCTTCTTGGCCGTGCATGTCAGCCACCCTTCAGCACCCGTACCTTGCCAGTCACAGCAGCCCCGCCCGCCTACCATGCCGCCCCTCAGCGAGCTGTGACACTTGATCTCAGGGTCAGCTGCGACGGATATTTCTGCTGTCTCTCTGTGTGTGTTTTTTAATGTCGTAAGGGCTGGTTTGGTGTGACAGCCTGTCACATGTCGCTAGGGTCAATTCAGATGACGGCAGCTTTACTGGTGCTCAGTTGCACTTCACCTCACTCTCCCTGCGGCTGTTTTCTGTGGAGTATTTTCTTCCTTGTAAGATGGGCAGAGCAAGAGATAGAGAGACTTTAAGGCCTTACTGTGGACGGCTCAATTTTATTTTTGTTGAGGAGGAGTGTGTTTAGAAGCCACGTGTTAAATACACATGATTATCATTGTCTCTAGAGCAGCCAGAAATGAATAAAAATCTGATACTTGTATCACAGATGTAACTCTGCATCCAAATCAACTTCCACAACTGATTATGTCACCTGCTGATGTGTGCTCTGCAAAATAACATGTTTATCTTAGTGCGTGTTTCTGTCTCGGTTCCTGTTCTCTTGAACCCAAATAAAAAATATCAGTAGCTTTGTAGTTATGTCAGCTACTTAATTCAACCCTGGTCGGAAGCACGATGTGCTATATAAAGATCAGAAGCATAGCTCTGCAAATTAATGTGCAGATGGGCCTCAGATGCCTGCACGAACTACAGAAGACACAAGCCGGTAGTGTTATTAAGTGCAAAGGATTTATGTTTAGATCATCTGCTGGGGTGAATCGAGAGAACTGTTACTTCTTCATAATGTTTCTCACATGCCTCCACCCGCTCAGGGTGACTATGTGGTCATGAGTTTCTGCTAATCGTTATGAAATTCCATTTAAAGGAACAGCTACTGTATATTAAGGATGATTTCACAATGGCATTAGAGAAGTATTTCACTGCTGGGAAGAAGGTCTTATTATAAAACCTGCAAAAACGTGCTCTAGCGAAAACTGACAAAAGTGACTGTAGCATTTATTTTTGCTCAAGAGGTAGAAAACCTACAGCTACCATAATGCACTGCGTTGCACCTGACCAACATACGCTCCCACTGCTCCCCAATAAATAATTTGGCATCTGGCTAGTAATGAAAATCAGTTTTTTCAACATACATTTTTTTTTACACAATACAGGAAACAGTATGACACCCACTTCCTGTTCTCAAATTCTTGTACTACACAAGCGGCGACAGGCTGTCTACCGATAGTGTCCTCGTTTTCTTAGTCAGATCCACCCCTCGCTCCTTCACAGCTTCCAGCTTCCATCCATTATTTTTACAGTCTATGGTATTACAGCTAAACAGTGCAATAAATGTGTCTGAGGGCATATTAGGTGAGAAATAGGCAATGCAGCAGCAGAATCTTGGTTTGCATTTGATCGGCGATGTCTAGTTTTACAGTTTGGTCTAAGTTTGAGAGGGGTGGATCTTTCTCTCTATCCGCTTTCTATACTTTTTGTGTCCATAGTGGGGGGTATTCAAAAATGTACAAGTACAAATCTGTAGTTCAAGCGACAGCCCTAGAGCCTGACATCTGCTCGATGACTCGAAACGTGTCATCAGGTGAATTTGAGCTGGGAGATGAGCAGAAAGATCTGGGCAGGCAGTTCATTTACACAAACTAACTTTATTGTTATGATACAGAGCTGGTTGAAACTCTGCAGTGTCCCTTGAAGTGTGTCTGATTTAGGTGGCATTTCTGTCAATAAAAATATTGCTTTGTATGTCTTATATTCAGAAGAGGCTTCACCAAGAATGTTATATTAGTGAGAGAAAAACATAGGGAGAGTGACTTGTCTGAAATGCCTGGTTTCCCTTCATTGTTTCCAGTGTCAAGCCTTGCCTCTAGCATGGAGTGAAACATAAGAAACAATGGATAGTAGGAGCATTTATAGTGAATGACTAACTGCTGGAGCATGAGGAAAACCAAACATAACCCGTTTGTGCCATTAGATTTTCAGGAAGACGGTAATCTGTTAATCTGGAACTGTCTTAACGCAGCAACATCACATTATATTAAAAAATAATGTTTAGGTAACAGTACAATAATGATTTGAGCCAAAGTGGTTAAAATCGCAGAAGCAACATGCAGGAAGAGAAAGAGGATGAAAGAGGGAAAGGAGGAATGACGGCCTGGGGCGAGGAAGCGGCCTTCTCACTACTAGATTAATGAGGTCATTCATCATGGCGCCTGCCCGAGCACGCAAGGCAGCATTTCCTCCTGTCTACTGTCCACCCTGCCTGTATAATCCCTGTTGGGAGCGAGCAGGGCCCTACTTGGCCAGCCACCTGAGGCTTTGTCAGCCTCCATGACACAGCGCTGTCAGCCACCCTCAGCGTGGCTGCAGCTCGCCTGCCTCCTGTAGAGCAGCGCATAGCAGTAGAGTACACACAGTACCCGGAAACCAGCCGGCTCCTGTCCATAATGGTTAGACTTCATGTGGTTTTCCTTCTCTGCCATTTCAGCTTGGTTTAGTTTCAGCCAGAGATCTTGAGGAATGTGGGTATGGCATGCACGGAGATTCGAAATGGTCCGACACAAGAGAAGATTTCAGGAATGTACTCCAAATTTTGAAGACTAAATGTTTAATTCATGAATTATTTTTCCTGATTCACATTATGGAAGAGTCGTGCTCATTGCTAATAAAGTTAAAAAGCCCTGTGTTCATCATTTCTCTTCACCTACTGAAGTGAATTGGGGCTGAAGATTTTAAAGAAGACATCTGCAGCAAAGATGATGGATCCAATATAAAAGAGGGAATAGCCAGATTACTATTTTATTTATGATGGATGTGAAACAGGAGGGCAATGCTCTCTTGCAAGCCTCTGCACATATTTGAAGCGTGAGAGCGGTCGGAGAAAACTGGTTATGTTGTGCACCATGACCACGCACAAAATGAAGCAGTAGCACGGCCCCCACCCTCTCAACGTTTTTCCTTTGTGCCTGTTCAAGGTGGCACTTAAGAGCTCCATCCAGTGAGCCAGTCGTCTGTTTGACTTTAAGCCTCACCTGTGGCAGCTGTTGTCATAAACCAGTGCCTTTCTCTGCATGACTGAAGACCATTACCAAGTGATTATATTAAATGATGGCATGGAAAACATCTTTGGGCTTGAGTTTGTATGCAGACGGTATTACAATAGATCACAGCTCCCCAGACGGAGAAAGAGAGTGCTGGTTATGCCTGTCAGCCCCAGTCATTATGGCCTGCTGGACGTCCCTGCACCTGGAGAGACGTCAGCTTGTCCTCTGTGTTTTGTCCGCCTGTCTGTTTTCCCCCAATAGAGAGAAGGCCTGGCGAAGCGGTGTCAGCCCCAGAATTAAAAACAATTCACGCTGGGTTGTCTCGGGTCTCGTAATTGAGTAGGAAGTGTTAGTTTCTCACAAGGACCAAACGACGGCAGGAAGCCAATCCTGCGAGGCGCACTGCAAAGTTATGGGTGTGGGTGTTTTCCCTCTTTAGATGTGAATCTTGAAGTAAAAACAAATCTTTTTGAGAAACTAGATTAAATCGCTGTGGTCCAAGGAATGTCAGCCTCAAATCAGTGCTGGGAATGTAAACACTGTGGGACTATTACATGCTTTGAATTGCTGCCATAGAACATCTCAACCAGAAAAAAGCCCAATCACCTTGAGAGGAAGATAAGACATTGTGGTGCATTCGCGAAGCAGTTGGTCAGGCTGAATGAATTCTATAGGGTTGCACTAAGCCATTACCTTACATCTGATTCCTTTTACCATCAAACTTGACCATGAACAGATAACATGCGCTGATAAGGGAGGGCTAATCCTCCAGCCTGGATAATTGCCAAACACAAAATTCAATCAGCTCCCCTTCCCTCAAGGATATCTCTCCTTCTGAAGGACTTTCTGCCTATGAAGACTCGTCTTTCTCAGGCAGGGACCGGCCTTGAGTCCTGACTTCTCTGTGCAGTGATTTCTAATTATCACTCGATGGAGAGATGACTGACAGAGCGCTCCGCTCACACTGAGAAATGAGTCGGTGGCTGTCAGAGCCGTGCTCGCGTCTGAGCAATGACTATGCCAACTGTTCCAGCTCAACTCCTCCTGAGACACGAGTCACAGGCCCATGCCAGTTCAGCTGCCATGTTGACTTTGGAGGAGGACAAGAGAGAAATAGGGAGACAGACTTCCAGGGGACTTGGCTTGGCTTTACTGTCGAACGTTGGAGGTTTACCTTGGGCTGTGACCAAATGCTATTACGACCCACTGATCAGTGGGCTAATGGAAAACCATAACAATAGCTGCATGGCTGATACCAGTACCAACACCAGTACCCTTAAGGTAATACCAAAATCAACAGAGTACGTCATTAGATACCTTTATTTCTTTACTTCGTTCAGTATCCATGAGTGGAAGCGTTCAGCGGAGATCTGGTATTTTATTTTACCTGACTGTTCAAACTAGACAGTATGTTAATGTGTAAGAAAAAAGCGGATCTGTTCAATTTGCTGTCGAAACGATACTGGAAATGAGTTCCATTTTGCATTCTACTGCCCTTTTTATTGTGAACTGCATAGTGCTTTGTTCAGTAAGATAAAAACATATAATGATTTTGTGAGAATGGAGGATGTGCAAAGTCTACGATATCTTTTCACATTGGAAAATAGAAAGCGGGCTCTTTATCAAGATAGTTTGTAAATGTGTGTTGGTTTCTCGTGTGAGTAGTTCATTTTGAGATGTTGTGTCTTTGTCTTTTTTCTGTGTGGGTTGTAACTGTTGCAGTAGTGGGTCAATGGCTGGCTGTTAAATTAATAATAGTAATAGTAGTAATAGTAATTTCTTTCGAGATCTAGATGCACAAAAAGTTTAAATGCAGGTTTCTGTACTTCATACTGGGTTATTACAGTTTTTCTGGCATCTTCTGCAAACCGACTTTAACACATCTGTTTGTTAAAGTGTATTTGGGATGATCAGAAAACATTTTTTGCTGCTGTTTGAGGTGCAGATGCAAAGTACTCACTGTCATTTAAAGCTGTGAAATAATTCAGCCACCCTCTTACTTCATTTACATAGTTTGAATGTTTTTTTTTTTAGTCTGTCTGTGTGGGCTTAATCTGGCGAGCAAGTAGACAGCCGGCATCAAGAAACTATGAAGCTGTAATTGCCTGTAAATGGCAGCCACTCACACAGAGAAGCCACATGCAAGTAAGGACGAGAGGAGCTGGAGACAGTCGGCAGGAAAAAAAAGCCTAAAGCAGGAGGAGAAGTGTAGCGCAGGAACAATGAGAGTTGTTTGGTTTGCTTCCGCCCGTCCCTCCTTCGTTCTCTGGAGGCAGAGCAGCATCAACACAGGATTCAGGGTAAACGTGGTTAAAGCAGGAGGGGCCAGCGCTTAAGCAATCAAACAATGTTTCGTGTGGAGGAAAATTAGGTTTCCCTCGCTGTCTGCTTTCAGTTCCAGTCTGTTCCAATCTGCAACCCTGAAGCTGATGCCCCCTCCCTTCACTGATCTGCTCTATATCAGGAGCCCCGCTGTTTGAACTAATGGTGAAAGTAATTAAATGTCGGGTGTTCTAGCCCGGGGCGAGAGAGAGGGCTGTTGTGCACAAGCAGAGATACTAGATTTGCATTTCCCTGATGTTAGTAGCTGGTCTGTGAGAGAGAGGAAGTTTGTGATGATTCCTCTTAGCGCAGATGACTTTGCAGTTGTTTTTTTAGCGATCTAAAAAAAAGTACAGCAGAGTGAAACAGAATGTGTCAAAAAATATGTCATTTTGCATCTGTTTACTGGTCCTCGTGCACACATCTCTCTCTCTGTTTCCCACGCTCGGCAGCCTCCGACTGTGCTCCAGCCGGCTTTGGTCCTTGCTAATCTGGTATCATAGTCCAGACAATGTCACTGGAGGTCAGACAACATCCGATGTAAAAGCCTAGTAGGCGCACAAGGACAAAACCTTGCAGGCTGACAGTGAATAAAAGATGAAGGCCCACTGTAACAACTTACAATGCACACTGCTGTTTTATAAACATCTGATCCAGTTTTTCTGCCTCTTGTAGCACGCTCAATAAATATCATGGTAGAAATGTCAGCGTATGATATATTTACTATACCAGTGTCCCTCTGGGAGCTGGTGGATTGAGAAATATCTGTCAACAACAGCTAGACCGTGTTTAAATATTAACACATTGGTGATGACCCCTGCTGCCCTCAGTCTGAGGTTTTCCTTCCGCCTCTGCTGGAACCCACTGACAACACTTCCCATCATCACTTGGGCTAAAACAGAAGCCTGCGGTGCGTTGAAATGGCAATGGGAAGCAGATGTGGTCACCAGAAGCCGTGGACATTTTTTTTGCCAAGGAGCTGGATGTGTAACAAGAGACGAGAGGACGTGACCCGTTGTGACTGCTCGAAATCTAAAAGCCTCTGATGCGACGTTAAGACTGAATGTGTGACGATGCCGTCTGGCGAATCAGAAATAATTTAAGGATGGGAGGGTGGATTCTTCAAATTCATTTGGTTTTGTAACAGCGCCGTAGCTGAGGAGACACCCTCTTTCGCAAGTTTGCACATTTGTGCTTTGCAGAGAGGTGGTCACTATTTTGTAGCCTGCATTCCTCATGTCTGCAGAGTGAAAGATTGTTTTAATCAATGACGAATGCAGAACTATGCATATACACATTTTTGTGGGATACTGTTTTACCATTTTGAAGTGCACATGATGCCTGTTTGCTTCTAAAGGAGTCGATTTCCATGGGAACAGCGGGATTTAAGTAAATGACAGGAAATGAACCAGCAGGCCCAGAGGAGTGAGGTTGGATGGTGGGACAATAAAACGAGGTCTCGGTGATAACAAGGCTGCAGCTACAGGCAGGCTGTCTGATGGTGAGGTTTGCTCTGCTGCACCTCCTTCGGTCCCCAGGCCTCGTCATGGGAACGCATACACAGTCATTAGTCCCTGATAGATGGCTGCTGGAAGCAGAGCAACTTTAAACCGCACAGAGGGATTACATTTGATTTTAACTGTAGAATTAAGGGATTATTTTTAAGACTGCAAACTTCCTCACTCTCCAGCGAGAATATTTATTGCCTTTTTTTTTTTAAATAGCTCTGTGAACTGTTTTGGGGAAGGGGTAAACAGCTGTAGGCTGTGCTCAGTGGTTTCCCCTTTATTATCTAATGAAGAGAAATACGTGAACGCCCATGCTTGAATCTTGTAAGATGCCTTAGCACCCTCTTGTGAAACAACTTTGCAGCACAAAATCACTGACCATCATGTTTACAGCTGCAAACAATACCCTTATAATTTGTGCACAAAATCACCTACAAAATGATCATTTGTATTTCACTTACTCATACCGTGCAACGTTGAATTTTTGTGAATATAAATTGTAGTGATTTGTTAACAAAATAAAATATCTGAACAAGCCACTAGGGGTGAACTGGTGAACTTGTTCTGGACGTGTGTTCTGGGCTAACAATAAACCGATGTCCAGTGCGCTTTATCTCTTTGGATTTGGCGACCCGTTTATTCTCAATACAATATACACATGCTCACCATCACACAAAAGGGAGACAGCATCGTCCATATGTAATCACGCCAGTTTACACGCCAATACTTTATGCTTTTCGACATGCTTCCATAACAGTCAAAAACTGTTTGCTTCCTGTTCCATACACCTGATTCATATTACCTGGAGATATGCCCTTCACACATCAATGCTCAGCCCTGTGTTCAGTTTAATAACTGCTCGTGTACCTTGTGTAAAATTATATCATGGCTCCAACAGAAGTTTTTCTTGCATGCCGCCAAGGTGAACGAAGAATCCATTCGTTTCCACTAACTGTACATTTACAGAGGTCGATCACAAATATCACAGGCACGACATATCACAGACATCACAAAACATCACATGTTCATTTAGAGAAGTGGACACTTTGAGTCAACGGGATCTCTTGTTCAGTGCAGCTATGTCTGCTGGGATCAGGCTCTTCCCGAGTCGAGCTTTCCTAAATTTGAGTGTTCAGTACCTGCGCCCTGAGGGTAATGGCATGAGGTGTTGGTTGAGTGGGTGTGTGGTGTGGTGTCCTGTTCTATTGATTTTGCAAAGCATGTAATGGACCTGTTATTTAACTCTGTGAGGTTGGGTGAGGGAAGACCAATGATTTTGGAAGCGATGTGTGTGATGTGTGTCAGTTTGGCCTGATTGGTGACAGAAAGCATGGTGAAGAAACATGTGGAACAGTACAGAAGGATTGGTTGAATGATGCTTTGGT
The DNA here is from genome assembly GCA_035609425.1 of Epinephelus awoara. Lineage (NCBI taxonomy): Eukaryota > Metazoa > Chordata > Actinopteri > Perciformes > Serranidae > Epinephelus > Epinephelus awoara. Next base: position 17,829,813 of record CM069311.1, on the reverse strand, counting down.
ATAGAAGTAGCAGTAGATGGGGGGGCGACATAGAGTCCTTTGAGTTTTCGGATAGCTGACAGTCTTTGTTGGGGGGTTGAGATGGTGCAGTTTCCAGATCAACAGGTGTTTCTGGGTGGATATAAAACACTTAAGCATAAACGGTCTCATGCACAGTGTGAGTGCCTGTGCAAGTGTGTGTGTTTAAATTCTGATTAGTGGAATTCACAAGCAAAGTCCAAATGCATGCGCTTGTATGCTTTAAATGAAAATGTATGTGTTTGGGAAGTACTGAGACTTGGATTAAGCTGCATGAGTTTTGTCAGAGTTGGTAAACAGATGTTTTGATATAGTTTTGCTGTCATTAAACGCGAGCCTCGCTTACTCAGATTCATCACGAGTTTTTTCCATTTTTAAAGTTCACCGTCGAGGCATGCAAGAGAAACAATGTTTTCTTTATAAATTCAATGTAACATGAGGTGAGCACAATCAAGTGATCATTCTGTGGGTGACGTAGTTCTTCAAGATTACATGTGATTCATTGGGACTCATGATAGCGTCATCTTCTTCTTCCCTGTCTGTGTAGCTGGCAGGCCTAGGGTGGGACAGAGAACATGGCTGAACCACGGCGGGAGAGTACCAGCAGCCTGCAGAGGAAGAAACCTCCCTGGCTCAGACTGGACATTCCCACGGCTCAGATGTCGCTAGATGAGCCTCCCACTTTTGTTCAGGTGTTCTTTCTCACTTGAATCCCCTTTTTGTTTTTTTTATCACATTTGTTATTTTCGTCAAGACTTGTGTTCACACTTTTTTTCTGTGTGTCCTTTCCCGTGTAGCCGGTGAAGAGGCAGGGGTTCCTGCGCAGTATCAGCATGCCAGTGGAGACCTCTCACCTCCAGTCCCCTCCTCGCGACCTGTTTGACACCCGGCGGCCTGTCTTACAACGCCAGTCATCCATCACACAGACCATAAAGAGGTAAAGACAGGGTTTGTATATCCACGTCTTGATATATGTGGGTTGTAGCATGCATCAAGATTGGAATATAAGGAACTTCTTTTGCAGATAAACATCCAAATGTTGTTTTTTTACATCTGACAGGTTACAGCTTGAGTTTTGAGTTTGCAGATTGTGCAAAATGCCACAGTATGTTATATAAGCAGCACATGCTTATATAAGATGTATGATTTAAATGGAGGACATTAGCAGCTTGTTCCCCATGGCATGTAAAAAATAACTTTTCCATTTAACAGTATTTCTGCTTTCCATACCTTTTCCTAAATTGCATGTCTGTTTCTATCATCTGCCCGGTAATAACTTTCCTAATGTTGTAAATCTCAATGAAAACCAAGTCTTAACCTACCAGGCTGCTTTGCTCTGTCTGCATGATGGCTACAGCACTGTCCAGCTGCACTTTTCCTTCTCACTGCCTGTTGTTGTCTTTTCTCTTTCCTTCTTCCCTCTGTCCCTTTTCCCGGCCCTGCTCTGCCTGGTCACAGCAGCAGAAGGGTGCACTTTGAGCGGATTAACACGGTTCCCATTAAAGGGCAGCGGGCTGCTCGCCGCAGCATCAGGAAACACCACTCGCTCTCCAGAACCCTGCTCAGGTACGGCAGGAGGTCCCCTACCTCACAAGACGGCAGGTGTTAGGGTCAGGAATCAGGTCAGGTGTGTGTACTCACATATTTACCGTGTGGAAATAAGTGGGTATACTCTATACTATGCGTGTATGTATAAGACAAGATAAACTCTGACAAATTCACAAAAGCAAAGAAAAAAAAGTGACTGAGTGATAAACAAGATTCTTATTTTCAGGTTGTTATACACCAAAGAAAACGTACTTAATTTATCAGAACCCATTTCTGCCCATATATCCCCCTAAATCCTTCACATCGGACCTTTAAATACATATTGTGTTAACTCTGGCGTGATTTTTATTCACTCCAGACATCACAAGATTTACAAGAAGAGTTGTTTCTCACTCAGCCACCAGCTGTTGCAGCTGTGAGTCATAAAGATTTCTTTTTAAATGAGTCATAAGACGACCTGAAACCAAAAGCTGTCATTTTCCTGTGGCAGATTCCTCTTTATTCAGAGTTTCAGTAATGACACAGCCCGGGCAGTGAGAGGAGGGGGCCAAACATTTCCCTACACATCTCTCAGAAAGCATTCATCACAAGAGGCTGGTGCTTCTGTGCGGCACTTGTTAGTGAGCCTGTGTTTTCAGGCTGTCGAAAGGCTTCTTCAGCGGACACTGATTAAAAAAAAGACAACATTCAACCGTACTTATAGAAAGCAAGGTTAGCGAGGGCAAGAAAGACACACATATGCTAGAATATGAGCTGTACAATCTTGTCACTGGCACATATTTTGAGAGCTGAGAAGCAGACAGCCATTAAACCCGCTGACAGAGAGAGTGAGCTGAGCCAGTGAGAAATAGATTTAAACCAAACTGCAGTGAACATTCACTCTGCAGCTGGTAATTAGTGAAGAAACAGCTAGCTTGCCTGAACTCTCCTTTGAAGAATGTTTCCACTTCCACTTCCTGCCCTCGGGGTGCAGTAACATTGTTTGCTCTGGTACTTATTAAGCTTCAACTGCAACAACGTGATTGCATGTATATTCATCAAGGTCTGGTGGAGTGGGAGCAGGAATAGGAGTGGAGTAGGACACAATTAAAAACTCAGAAATATCCCTCATTCTCTGTTAATTGGATTTGCTGTCTGCTGGTGTCAATTAGGATCAGTAGAATATGAATACAATGGATATTATTTGCAGCATCACAACTTCAGTAAATCCCCCCTTGCCCTCTCTTTCTTTGAACATGTAGACTTTGACAGAGTTCGCCACTTTGCATTCAGTGTGTGTGTACCAGGCTACCTGTCTTTCCCACTGTGTCTGGACATAAACATGCCCAGGCTTGCACCCTCTACTCTGCCTGTTACTTGCACTATCTAGGGCACTTTTTTTTACATCCTGGGAAGAGCGGTCTTATCAGTCCCACACATGTTTGCAGACCCACTCCTCCATATATAGGGAGTTAGTGAGTGCCTCTGTATTTCAAGTCTCACCGAGCCGGTTAGCATTTAAATGAAGTGTGTGTGTGAGTTTGGTGACCCAGAGCTGAAAGGACAGTGTTTGTGGTGTTAGGGGAACGGCAGACTGGTTTGGGGTCAGCAAGGACGGCGATGCCACCCAGAAATGGCAGAGGAAAAGCCTGCGCCACTGCAGCCTGCGCTACGGAAAGCTCAAACCACAGGTGATCCGAGAGATGGATCTGCCCAGCCAGGACAACATCTCATTAACCAGCACGGAGACTCCACCTCCTCTTTATGTGCCCTCTTCACAACATGGCATGCAGAAGGTAAAGAAATGCATGGGTTGTTTTGCTAAATGTTGTTCTTAGCTGAATCCATATTTTTTAAACTAATTACGTAAGCTAATGCAAATGGTGGACAGTCGTGCAATTTAACCTGAAGAAAGAAACAAATGATCATTCTTTAACTGGTGTTCTTGAATATATCAACCAGGGCACCCATGACCAAACATTTTTGTCACTTTTTTCTTTGTTACTTTTTAAATTGGCCTTGTTTACAGCATGTGTTCAATGCCTGTTCAAGGTAAAATCCGGCTGTCTCTTGATAGTATTTTGCTCTTTCTAACCACCACTTCTTAAACCCATTGGTCTCCAGATTGTGGACCCGTTGGCGCGAGGGCGAGCCTTCCGTATGGTGGAGGAAGTGGATGGCTACAGCGTGCCTCAGACCCCCATCACCCCTGGAGCCGCCTCACTTTGTTCCTTCACCAGCTCACGCTCAGGACTCAACCGACTGCCCCGTCGACGTAAGAGGGAGTCTGTGGCAAAGATGAGCTTCAGGGCCGCAGCAGCGCTGGTCAAGGTGAGTCATCAGGAGTGAAATGCAATGAACACATCACTTACAAACATGAACAATGCTTGCATAAATAACATAGGTTCAAACCGAATACTTGGATGAAAGGAGTATCTGGTATGGATGGTGTACTTTTACAAGTACAGGTATCATCATCGTGTCATTCAGTCTTTTACTCTTGTACTCAATTCTGAGAAGGGTCTTTAAATCGTTTTCAGTATATAAATACAGCAACTTTTCATCAGCCCATATGAATTTTAGGCTTAAAATAACAATTTCTGGTTAGGCTCCACCCACTTTAACCCCGCCCCTTCCGAGTAAAGAAGAAGATTTAGTTGGTTGAACTCGAAAAGATACAGATAATGGTGTACTTGGTCTTCGCTAATATATGCAATAAATATACGGGAAATAAGTGTTACCAAAATATTTGCTTGCGCTTGGTTCTTTCTGTACTTTATTGCCACTGTATTACACTGTAATATGCCATGAAAGAAAGATTATAGCTATTAATGCAGAAATGTTTTTGCGTGGGTTTGTGATCCCCAGGGGCGTTCGATACGGGAGAGCACTCTAAAACGAGCCCAGAGACGCAGCTTCACCCCTGCCAGTTTCATAGACGAGGACATGGTTGACTTTCCTGATGAACTGGACACATCTTTCTTTGCCAGAGTAAGACAAGACAAACAGCAGTGTCGTTTCTGAATGACTATTTATTTTTACATAAATAATAATTTGTATTTAAAAAACCTAAGGGATCACCTAATTCTGTCCACTATGTTCTTTCTAGGATATTCTGATGCATGAGGAGTTGTCCACGTACACAGATGAGGTGTTTGAGTCGCCGTCTGAGGCAGCCATGAAAGAGGCAGAGCCCAGCGGCAAGAAGGACGAGACGGAGCTGACAGGCAGTGCCCTAGATAAGACAGAGCTAGAGAGAAGTCATCTCATGCTGTAAGTCACTGTACCATAGCCACAGTGTTAGTCATTCAGGCGGTGCTGATACCATCGTTTTTAAAATAATGATTCACACGATACATGTTACTGGAAAACACTTTGTCACGCTGAGATTTGCACATAATGTCAGAGTATGAAGTGATTTGGTTAAAAAGTAAGTAAATAAATATACATATACGCAGACAGGTGAATTGATTAACATTGATCATATCCTTACAATGCAATGTTCTGCTGGATAACCTTGGGTCCTGGCATTCATGTGGATGCCACTTGACACGCACCACCCAAACACTGTTGCAGAACAAGTACACTTCCTCATGGCAACAGCACTTCCTGATGACAGTGCCTGCTCCCAGCAGTACAATGAGCCATGCCACCCCACAAAAACTTCTCAGGATCTTGGCAAAGAACTCAAGGCGTCAACTTGACCTCCAAATTCCCCAGATCCCAAGCCGATCAAGCATGTGTGGGGGCCTGCCAATATCCCATCTCACAACCCACAGGACTCAGAGGATTCACCACCAACGCCCTAGTGCCAGGCACCACAGGACACACCCAGAGGTCCTGTGTCGATGCCTCAGCAGATCCTAGGCCCCACCACGGATCAGATTTGGCTTTGACCTCTCGAGGCATGGACACAGAATCTCTGGGGTATGGACATGTCCTGGAGATGCTCAATCGGATTGGGATCTGGGGAATTCGTAGGCGAGGTCAATGCCTTGAGCTCTTTGTCACATTCCTCGGGCCTTGATCAGTTTTTGCCAGGGGGGCACTGCCATCAGGAAGTGCTGTTGCCATGAGGGGGTGTACTTGGTCTGCAACATTATACATGTCAAATGGCATCCACACGATTGCCAGGACCAGAGGTTGCCCAGCAGAACATTGCATTGTAACAAGATGATCAATGTTATTCAATTCACCTTTCTGTGGTTTTAATGCTGTGGCTGTGTAAACATTAAAAATAAGAGTTTAACGATTGTGTTTCTCAGCGCTATTGATAACCACTCTGACAAAAATATGAGTAGTATTGATCCTGTCTGTGATACAGCCGGATCATGCCTCTGAATCCTTAAAAGTAATCAAGTATCGTCTCCTTCGTTAACTCCTCCAGACCTTTGGAGCGAGGGTGGCGTAAAGCCAAAGAAGGAACTCCAGGACCGCCAAAGGTGCCCTTGCGGCAGGAGGTGGTGAGTGTTACCGGACAGCGGCGTGGGCAGCGCATCGTTGTACCTGTCAAGAAGCTTTTTGCCAGAGAGAAGAGGCCTTATGGATTGGGCATGGTAGGGAAGCTCACAAATCGAACCTACCGCAAGCGCATTGACAGCTACGTCAAGAGGCAGATAGAGGACATGGATGACCACAGGTACTGCACCTCTCCACAGATCTGACTAATGAACGCTTTCTCCTGCTTCCCTCAGTGGATGACACTGATGGATGATACACACTCTCTTTCTCCTCTAGGCCTTTTTTTACATACTGGATCACCTTTGTCCATTTGCTCATCACTATCCTGGCTGTATGCATCTACGGTATTGCACCAGTGGGTTTTTCCCAACATGAGACAGTTGATTCTGTGAGTAACAGCTCAGCTGTAGTGACTTGTTATTAAAACACTTTTACAATATTTTCATTTTATTATGGCTCCTTTTATACTGATTGTACTCTTTGTGATTTGAATGCCTTCTGATTTAGGTTTTAAGAAACAAAGGTGTATATGAAAATGTCAAGTTTGTACAGCAGGAGAACTTTTGGATCGGGCCGGGTTCGGTGAGCGCTCTTCCCTCGATAGAAAATAAAAAATACAAGCAATGTTTACGTGTAAATATCTTTAAATAAATACAGTGTTTTTAATTTTGTTTTGTTGTTGTTGCCCTTTTATCCATCGACAGGAAGCTCTGATCCACTTGGGGGCCAAATACTCTCCATGCATGCGGCAGGACAAACAGGTGCATGATCTTATCAGGGAAAAGAGAGCTATCGAACGCAACTCTGCCTGCTGTGTGCGGAACGATCGCTCCGGCTGTGTCCAAACCTCAGAGGAGGAATGCTCGGTGTGTAAACAAACCCAAGTCTTCTTTGTGTTCCTAGACCTTACAATTCAATGACAGATAGAAGCTGTGCACAATCCTGACCCCTTTTTTGTGGTTTCATTTCTAGAGTACTCTAGCTGTGTGGGTAAAGTGGCCGAGGCATTCCAGCACACCTCAGTTAAATGGTAAAGACAGACAGTATGGATCTGTGTGTCATCAGGATCCAAGGTAAGATACACAAGTGGTTCCTCCATGGCACAGTACGTATTAACTGATACTGGTTGGTAAATATAATGTGTGCATGTTGTTTGTCTCATTACAGGATATGTCTAGAGCCTGCCTCAGTATCACCTCATGAATGGCCTGACGACATCAGCAAGTGGCCAGTGAGTACAGTAAAACGCTGTCTGGTATTCAGGCATAAAGAGGAGGGAGATCATAGACAAGATTGTCTGAGAAGTTACATCACAGATGATCACTTACATATCATCTGACCCTGATGAAATGCTCGAGGGAATTAATCATCTTTGTTCCAGTATTTGAAAAAGTTTGAAAACAAGGAAAATTGGCAAAGGTCATTTACATAATGGAACTAGATGGAACTCGGCTTGTTGTGCTCAAAGCGCTAAAAAAAATACATAAAAAACCTCAGCAATGTCTCTTTCTAGAAATCATGACCTGCGACATGTGACGTGCATCTACTACTGGCTCACCTAGCACCACTGAGCTTACTAATGTTACAGCTCAGACGAGGAGGACACTATTACATTAATGTTAACATCTCATGCTGTCATAAGCATGAGCCTCTCGTCAATGAGTAAATGCACGCTTCCTTCTGTGCAATGGGTTTGCAGGTGTAGTTCAGTAGAAAGAAAATAGTTCCCACATGAAACTTTTTATTAGATGTATTTTTTTTTGGCGCTTAGAGCACCACAAGCCGAGTGTCATCTACTTCCATTATAGTCAAGAGAAGGCAGACATCTCTATGGCCGATATCTCCAGCCCTCAGAAATTCACACCAATTGTCACTAGAAGGGAAAAATTATGAGATATATTATGATTATGAAATGGCACAAATCCACCAGGCTCCAGTTTTGGTTTTAACTAAAAATATGATATCTCTTTTTATTTTGATGAATCAGGGAAGTACATCGTATTTTGGCACAGATGAAGTTTTGAAACTGTAATTCACTGCTACAAAAATCTAAAAAAAGAAACCCTCTACCTCTTTAAGATTTGTACCAGGTACAACACAGGGAACCACACCAACCTGCCTCATATAGACTGTACCATCACAGGCCGACCCTGCTGCATTGGAACCAAAGGGAGGTGAGGAGAGCTATTTCAATGATAAAACTTTATTCTGGACTTATAAATCACATGATGATGAGTTTACTAATTTAGCAATGGCTGCATGTTTCCATCAAGGTGTGAAATCACATCCCGGGAATATTGCGACTTCATGAACGGCTACTTTCATGAGGAGGCTACGCTCTGCTCTCAAGTAAGCAGCTTTCTCTTTGAGTTACATCTGCTCCTGTCTTAAATGTGGTGTACTATTTTGTGTACTTCCTAAATACCAATCTATCTTTTTTTATAAGCCATTTGTGATCTTAGGACTGTATGACTGAGGAACTTTACTTAATAAGCTGTGTTCCTCCTCAGGTGCACTGCATGGACGATGTGTGTGGACTGTTGCCTTTCCTCAACCCCGAGATCCCAGATCAGTTTTACAGGCTCTGGCTCTCACTTTTTCTGCATGCTGGGTGAGTCAGTAGCTGTCAGCAAGTAGTTTTGCTTATTCTAAGATTTTTTCTTTACCTTTATTTAACTAGGAAGTCCGTCAAGATGGAAATCTCTTTTCTGAGGGAGACCTGGCTAAGACAGCTAAATCCAGCTCCAAAAAGTAGTTGCATTTCTGAGTTACCAGGGCTTAAACATGGGTTTAAATTTTTCTAAGGGGACCAGATTATTTAGATGTAGCACACTCTGCAGATTAATCCAAATCCAGGGAGCAAAGTAGGAGAAGGCTTTTTTCCCCCCAACTTGGTGTAAACCCTTGGAACCTGGTAAGAAAGCCTGAAGACTGCTGGAGGTCTGCATCAGGAGATGACATGTATATCGTGGAAGTTTTCCCAGCATGGCCTTGCACATAAAAATATGTGTCTGAAGTTGTCCATGTAGACATAGTGATGGCCAGTCTGCCAAATTATAAAGTGTACAATGATGAGTACAGGAGCTAGAGTTGGTGATATATCGTGAAGCACTGTGATGCACAGAATCTATAAGGAAGTGTGTGCAAGAGGCAGCATGCATCTAAACAACATAGCAACAAAACACTTAAAAAGTTACTCTGTACAAGTTTTCTTTCCCGACGAACATGTTAAAACAAGCCTTGTTTAGACAATAAATATCCTTAATATCAGCTTCTTCATATCTTCATACTGCCGTGTCTGGTGAAGAGCTGAAAGTCAGCTTTGTCCCGGCCTGATATTCCAGATGAGTGTTTTCAAGGACAGCGTTTGCACCGAGCGGGGAGGAACAGGATGATTAAAAGATCAGAATCAAGGTCAGGTTTATTGGCTGTGTATGTTTGGCATATACAAGGAAATTGACTCTGGCTGTCAGTAGCTCTTTGTGTATTCATACCCACATCATGGAAAAAGAAATGCATAGAAAGATAAGAGGCATTCCGCAAATATGTAAAAGAAATAAAAGAGGACAAACAACAGCAGAGGATAAGGCATACAGCAGCGCAGGTGAGGTTATTGGTTGTCAACAATAACAGTTGTCCAGCTGAGGCCAGGAAATCACCTGTGGTGTCACCAGATATTAGAAAAACATCACATTACATCACCACAGCAAATTTCAGCACATTGCATCAATTGCACCACAATAAATACAGCACACACACACAGGGTGCAGCAAACATTCAGTGAAGAAGAGTGCAAATAAATGCAGTTTGTCTGGAACAAAATATCCTTTGCAGATCTTTTTGTTTGCCAGTTGTACTCTGTAGTGTTTCCTTAAGAGGAGCAACTCAAACTCAGTATGGAGGGGGTGCTTATTGTCACCAATGATGGGCAAAGTTTTCCTTTTATGCAGCTTTACTGTGAAGGTCATCCAATGACTTTTGTTGGCGGCCACTATCTTTCCTGCTGTTATGATGATCCTGTCCAGCTTAAATTGTTTTTTTAACAAAGTTGAAAAGTTAAGAGTGGTCTCTGCTGGGCTTTTCTTTCGTATAGAATTAACACCGTCTGTGAAACTCAGTTTGTCATCCATGTGTGTTCCTACATACTTAAAACAGTTCACAGTTTCCACAGATTGGTCACGAAGTGTAAACGATGGGGGGCAGGCTCGCATGGTTTAAAATAAGCTCCTTTGTTTTCATGCCTCCGTGCCAGCGACAGCCGTTGTTGGAGGCATTACTTTTTCGGGTTGCCCGTTCATCTGTCCATCTGTCTCGCTCCTTAAACACGGTACTCCACTTGGACTCAAGGATGGACTGACAGATTTTGGTGTTCGACGGTCTGTGTGGCCTTGAGAAAAGAAAGGAGCAGCTAAAGCCATGTCATCAGCATGTCTCTAACTTAAAATTGCTGTCCTGCTGTGTCATCTTGTCGGTGTACACAAAAAATAAGGATGTTTAAGTAATGCCAAAAATAGGGACGTTCCCAACAACCGATTTCCCTGATGTTTTAAACAGAAGTTTTAACACTCAGAAATCATTTAAGATAGGCCGTTTGAGAAACATAATCCAATTTTTCAATAACGAAAACATAATTGAAATGCTGCTGAAATGTGTAGCACTTAATAAAAGTAAAATGTATTTGCTGTGTATTTAATGCCTCAACTCATCGCCATTCAAAAACGCACACATTCAGACAGTAAGCCTATCATGCATGAGTGTAATCGCAAATTTACACACACACACACACACACACACATACTCACACGTGCCCCCACCTAAGCCCAGCGAGAAGACATTCAGCCGGCACAAGTGTTTGTGAAGGCTTGAACACACTTTCTGCATCTGTGGATGCACACGTGAGAGCCGCTTGTTAGTCCCACATGCATATCCAAACTCCTCCTTTAAATGTCTAATAACAACCAGCCAGTATTTCTGGTGTTGACTAGCAAGGGTTGCAACGTTTCATCGTCTAGTTGACTAACCAAGCACATCTCTCGTTTAAAGCAGCCTTATCAGAAAGAGCAGCTTTTACACAGAGGGAGTTCATGAGATGTTGCAAAACACAAAAATAAGTATTATGGGTGGACCAGTAAAATAAGAGACCTTCATATGCCGATGATATAATATTGGCTGAATAAAAATATTTCACTACTGTTTAGTGCATCATCTTATTCATTCACTTCTGGCTGGAGTTGCTCTCAATGTACTTCTGTACTGTGTGTCACAAATATGTAAAATAAGAGCAGATGAAGTAATTGCAGTTGCACTGTACTTTTCAGACTGATGGCACTACTTAAGTGTTGTTCAGACCTGTCAGTCAGTCAACACAAAGAGCTGACCTCACAGTTAAGAGGAGCAGTGCTTCATCTTTATACCGTCTGTTATCTGTCTCCTGGGTAATTAAACAAAGTGCCCTTACTCCACGAACTCATTAGGCTTCACTGAGATAGAGACTGATTTTGTTGATGGGCAAAGTCGTTGGTCTGCTGAGGGCTTTGCGAATTATCTTCCCCAGACGTGTGGCTTTTCTCCCTCGTACACACACACACACACACACACACACACACACACACACACACACACACACACACATACACGCACGCATTACATTGCACACTCATGAACACTTTGTCCATGTCTGTCCTCCCAGGATCCTTCACTGCCTGGTGTCGGTGGCTTTCCAGATGACCATCCTGAGGGACTTGGAAAAGCTGGCGGGCTGGCTGCGCATCTCAATCATTTACATTCTCAGTGGCATCACTGGCAACTTAGCTTCAGCCATCTTTTTGCCCTATAGAGCAGAGGTAATCACCAAGGAAATATCAGTGCAAAAAATATCACAGTGCAGTCATGAGTAATAATAATATTTACTAATAAAGCCACATAATGTAGAACTTTAAAGGGGCAGTTCAATCCAGGATCAAAAATACATATTTTCCCTCTCACCTGTAGTGCTATTTATTAATCTAGAGTGTTTTGGCTTGAGTTGCCAAGCGTTGGAAACAACAGCTATAAAGATGTCAGTTTTCTCTCGAATATAATGGAACTTTGGTAAAAAGAAAATAGCTCCTACATGAAACTGCTCACAGCAGGTCAGTGGATTATCTTGAGTATCCAGGTCATGAATTCTGGAAAGAGACACTGACGTTGAGTTTTTCAAATGCATTTTTTGGCACTTACCAAAATATAGATTGATAAATAGCATTATAGGTAAGAAGACAAATATGTATTTTTGATTTTTTGGTGAACTGTCTCTTTAAAATCATGTTATAAATGTTAACCAACATGTTTTTGTAGGCTTACACCTGTCTCTGTTATCTTTGTATCAGGTGGGCCCAGCCGGCTCTCAGTTTGGGATCCTTGCCTGCCTGTTCGTGGAGCTGTTTCAGAGCTGGCAGATCCTTGCCCAGCCCTGGAGGGCCTTCACCAAGCTGCTCTGTGTGGTGCTCTTTCTCTTTGCCTTTGGGCTCTTGCCCTGGATCGACAATTTCGCCCACATTTGTGGCTTCATCTCCGGCTTCTTCCTGTCCTTCGCCTTCTTACCCTACATCAGCTTCGGCCGCATGGACCTGTACCGCAAACGCTGTCAGATCATCGTCTTCCTGCTGGTGTTTGTCGGGCTCTTTTCAGGCCTCGTGGTGCTCTTCTATGTCTACCCAATCAAGTGTGAATGGTGCGAGTTGCTCACCTGCATCCCTTTCACGGACAAATTCTGCGAGAAGTACGACCTCAACGCTCACCTCCACTGAAGTGTGGACGGCGTGAGCGCGGCAGGAAGGCATCAGGTCAAAACATGTGGACGAACAGATGATATCAGCCAGTCTGTGTGTCCACTCTGCCCCGTGTGACTGTCCCCTTCTCTGTGAACAATGACAGTATACTTGTGTTGTTTTGTTTTTTTACTCTGTCAGTATGAATACCTATGCCGCTCATCTTAAACACCTCCTTTAATCACCTCCCTGTTCACCGGCAGTCATTGTCACTCCTTCACTGTCCAGTGAAACAAAGGTATGGCACTTCTGAACCTCATCAAAATTCCCAGCTGCCCTTTACACTTGAGGCAGGAATTAGTGAAGCCAGCGCTGGTACAGAGAAAGGAATATTTCATTTTTTACATTCACACTCCAGACATAGGTTTTATTATTCAGGCAACCTCATACAGAAGCAGGGACAAAAATCAAATATTGATACCTTTTGTGCCTTGTTGATAAATGTACCAACTACTGCCATATTTTTGTTACATTATGCTGAGCACTCGAATGTTTTCTTTTATTTGTTTATTGCTTCTCAAGAAGTGATGATTGTTTTGAACACGGTAGTGTTTTAGCTACCTGTCTACTCACATGTAACTGAAAACAACAGTAAAAAAAAAAAAAAAAAAATTAAACTGGTCTGACTTTCTCTTGATTACAAGAAAACGCCTGTTGAAGATTGTTTTATTGTTTATTCAAATTATGACAGAAAGAAACAAATATTCTATTGAATGCAAGTGTTTTAGTGGCTGCATTGAAGTAGCTCACTTTACAGTAAGGACCATGAATTCATAACACCTTTTCATTTATATGGTTTACAAAAATAGAACAGTATTTCCATCACAAATCCAGATATAATGCTGATATTTTTTTTTTAAATGAATTGAATACATCAATACACTGATTTGTGACAAATAAATGGAGAAATAACATTAAGTTAACAAAGCCAAGATGCAAATGGTGATTAATTTGATGCCAGAAAAGCCACTGGTTCCTCTTCTGCATTGATCCACTCTTGGTCTCTCCTCACAAAGACCTCACTCCTTGTTTAGTGGGATACTGTGCAGTGCAGACATCAGGAGGTCCAGGAAGACCTTGTAACCATTAATAAACCCAGTTCACTGGTGCACACATGGTCCCGTGCCTCTATCTGTCCATCTCCCGGCTGTGTTTTGTTAATCTTATCTGCCCTGAGTCCATGTTAGAGGTGAGTAAGTGGAAGGAGGGTGGGGTAGGGGGGGGTCATGGACTAGCAGCCGCTGTTCCGCCGTGCATACGCCTGCCCAGCGAGCATGTACTCCATCTCTTGAAATTGCATGTTGGATACGGAGATGGCTGATGGTCCTTTCTCCTTGAAGCCGGCCTTGAGGTAGAAGGGCACCAGGAAGTCCTCGCAAATCAGCAGAGCTCGGCGGAGGCCCGGCACACAGCGCAGGTACTGTAAGTAGCGCCACAAGAGGATGGAGCCCTTGCCTTGCTGGCGACAGTGACGGTGCACCGACAGCACGTGGATGTGCACAGTGGGAGTGTGGGGGACATGTTGAGTCATTGCCTCCTGGAGAAGAAAGAATACATGGTGGTAGCAAGTATGTCAAAAGCAGTCATTTGCATGGAAACGCAAGGTTATTCATTGCACATTTTCCAAATGTTTACATACCTGCGAAAGCCTCTCCTTGTCCCAGCCAGAGCCGATGATGAACGCTACCAGCTGTCCCTCCTCAAACCAACCCAGAGACAGCTCAGGGCACTGACCCAGGAAGTTAAGCACTTCATCCAGGGTAAGTGGACACTCGCCAGACACAGATACAAATGCTGTGGGGTGAAAAGAACCAGTTCATGCAGTGGGTCATGTTCTGGGAGTAATGATGGATCAGGAACAGACTACAGGATGAAAGAAACGTGTTCTCTTTCAAGTTAAGTTGAGTTACTGACACTAAGATGATACTGAACACTGACAAGACACATTTATTAAACCTTCCCCATGGACAGAAAGGAAAACGCAGTATATTCCCTCTGTTACATACACATAAAATGTCAGGAGCGTGACTTACCTTCTCTCTCAATCTCAAACACACTGATGGCATCCTGTGGCGTGAGGTTCCTGAACTCGCTGGCAGGTAGTGTGTGTCGTCTCTGTCTCAGCGGGCTGACCACTCGGACAGGCGTCTTCAGGAAGAAGGGCTTGAGGAACGGTGAGCCACTGATCTGCTGTGTCATGGTATCTCAATAATACAAGGCAGGACTCTTGTGTCAATCTCTTTTCTTCTCTCGCAGCCTTCTGCTATATAAATTCTACACTGATGCCTTAAATGAGGCAAAGTGAGTCAAACCCTACCAGCAGAACTGTCTCTCTCTCTCTGGCTCTCTATTTGTCCGACAGCTCTGACTGTAAAGTAGCTCACTTGAGAAGGCGAGGCGCTGACCTTCGTGTCTCTCCTGCTCTCCGCTTCTGTCTCATACTGTGAAGTGGTCGTCCCAAAGTAGGATAACTGTCTGTGCACGTGTCTCCAAAGTCTCTAAATCCCCCGCCTTTCAAATGCCAGACATTCTGTTGTTGAGGCATTTCTTTTGTGATTGAATTATTTATTTTTTTAATGTCTCTAAGTTCACAGACAGACAACTCTGTGGTTACAGCTTTCATTGTGCATATTTTAATCAGACAATTTGGATTAAGCTCAGATAGGGGTGTTGACAGCAATCATTTTTATATTTCACATACCTTCATTTAAAACAAAAATCTGGTATTTTCAGAGATTAAGTGGATGATAAGTGTCTTTTTGTCTGATTTCATGCCAGATTGGATGAAGTTACATGTTAGGGCTGCCACGATATCAGATTTTTACTGCATGATTATCAGTAATCGGTGGCTAAAAGAGTTCATGATAACGATATTATCGTGATATCAATATCTGAGCTGTATCAGTATGTGGGATGGCGTTCTCTTACTGATAGAAGGGGAAAACATTGTCTCCATCTCTCATCGCACACACTCAGGAATTTTTGTCCCCTGAAACCCCTCAGATCTATCTATCTATCTATCTATCTATCTATCTATCTATCTATCTATCTATCTATCTATCTATCTATCTATCTATCTATCTATCTATCTATCTATCTATCTATCTATCTATCTATCTATCTATCTATCTGATGGTGTGATGTGATGGTAGATTAGATTTTGGCCGAGCACATGTATATTGACACATGCACTCACTGTACATTCAGGTATGTGCTTTCCAAGGTGGGGATGAGCAAGATGTGGTGTGACTGGATGTGGCGATACGCATGTTTTCCGGAGATCAAGGGCATGTAGGCTAATTTACCCGCACTGGGTAAGGGCGGAGATTTGTGTGGATTGCTGTTGGGATGATTTCATGCCCCAAAGAGGTTTAGCATGGACTAATTAAATGAGGGAGCACTTGCTGTGACTGGTCTGAGGTAAACCTGTTTACCCAGACATGTTTGACTGTCAGTGCATTATAGCAGACGACTCCTTTAAATTCAGTATAATTCTATTTATTTTTTAATGCAGAGGTAATCCTTATGTCATAAACTCCCATCTAAACTATTTATTTACAGTTTATTATGGTTGTGCAAGTGTCTAGTAGTTTAAAACTGTATTCTTAGTTGATTTTACTTTTCCAAAAGCTTTTTTTCTTAAGCATCAAATAATGAAAGTTTGCACTGTATTTTTGTTTTGGTCTTATCTTATTTATTTCTCCGCAGAAAAACAGGCTTCTCACCGTCACCCGGCTTGAAGCTTAGCCCTAATATTGTTTAATTTAGCCTCAAGAGATGAAACCAAAATAGAATTGTTTTCAGGATTATTGTTTCACCCCACTGCCTCCTTTTGGCCTTTCCTTTAGTGATGAATGGGAAATCTCCCACGTCATCTGGACAACTGGCCAATCACAAACACAAGAACATTTCTGCCCGTGAGATCATCGGATGTTAGAGGCGAGCACGTACACAGTTGCCCAGAGATTAAATCACCTTTTCTGACCTGCAGCTCTGTCAGTCTGTGTGGCCTCTGAGGGGGAGGGGCTGTCTGAAATAATTCCCCATGGCCTCTTAAAACAGCCGCTTATAGCCAACTGAATGACACGGGCGCGTTTTGAGAATCCCACAGACATGTTTCAGCTTTTCAGACAAGCTAATAAATTTAGTTTAGGACTTTGGCTCTCGAGCTGATAGAAGACTAAACTCTGATTTTATATGTGTACAGTATAACCTCACCCACTAACCTTCTCTGGCTTAAAGTGTCATAGACCCTAATCTCATTTACAGCATGTGTATACATACACATACACTTGCACACACATTTTCTCAGTGTATTATGTTTTTACAGGCAAGCTCGAGGCCACAGTGTAACTGAATCCTCATTAAACTTTACACCGGCCAACTACACCTGTCGGTCCAGCTGAGCCGAGAGCAACAGTCAACCAATACTGCAGGAGAATATCATTACGTATGAAATGTGACACGTTACACACTTTAGGAGTGTGTGGCAGCTAGAAAATTCATCCTGAAATGAACTGTAACACCACAGCAGCTTATTATATGTGTGCTTCAGCCACGCAACATGAAGCATAACCAATGTACTCATTGCAAGATGAGACTTAATGCTATGCAATGGATCACATACAATATTTTAATATTGAGAGGTTTAACCTATTTAGAAATGACATGCTATGCTATTTATTTAACAATGTGACCATATTAAAGGGATTTATTTGCATTTATTTGTGTTTACCACAATGAAAATATAGGATCATGTGAGTCATCTATAGTTGGGTTGGAAAGAAGCAGAAACATTGGATGTCCAAAAACAATGTGTGGCCACAGGAAAGAATCATGTGGCAAATGCAGCTGTTTTTCAGCTCTCTGAAACATGACTAACGTGACATATAACGAAAGACTTAATGGTCCAGTGTGTGGGATTTTCATCTAAAGGTTGCAGATTGGTACCAACTGAAACTTCTCCCATGTGCCAAGCAAGCAGCGACCTGCGGGGCTAAAACATAGAGCCAACAGAAGTGCTAAAAACTGCAGTTCTTTGAACAACCACTTGAGGCTGGCTCCAGAAGCCTGCCAGTCCCCATAGACCCCCCCTGGCCAACTTTTACAGCTGTAATAAACATGTTTCCAGCCTGGTACAAAAAACAGTTTTGGTCTCTATGGCTTGTTTCACCCTTCATGACAACTGTGCAGAGGGGGAATTTTTTTTTTATAACTCAACTGTTTCCATTTTATTAGGGCTTTAAGTTATGCATAATTAAGGGTGTGGCTGCTTGAGCTTCTCAGTCAGACTCAGTCAACGCCTCGCACAGCACCAGTGTCAGGCTTAAAAGGTGACACAAGAAGAAATACTATATGAGATTTCCATTGATAGCATCTCAAATCACCACCACTTTTATATGAAAATTGTTGAGTCCTTGTTTTAAACTGTTTTTAAATGTCCTTTTATATCGAATTGCTGTTTTATATTCATGATGTCATTTTTCAGGTGAAGCATTCAGTGTTTATAATATCCCTATTGTGCTGCATATTTTGCATGAAAGGTGCTGAATAAATAAAGTTTTAATTATTATTGTTGTGGCTGTGTTAAATTGTATTTGGACTTAACGTGACTTCTAATTAGCTGCTATTTGTGGCCTGTCCAGAGACAAAGATTGTAAATGAGCTTAGTGTGTGTGCTTATATTCATCCACTTGGCTCTGACTCAGCTCTAATTAATTTAATGACAACGCAGGGTGTACTGTTTTTTTATTCAGCCTTCTGCTTCCAGTATTCTGAGGGACATCGAAAGTTCTTTGTTTTCAGTACAAGTTGGTTACAGCATAAAAACTGCACTTTCACAAATGGCATGCAGTGACACACTTGAAAGGCCTTTAGGGTGGAAGATTAACTGAGTGGCTTGATGGTTTTACAGCAGTCCATGGTCCATGTGTTAGTAAACTGCAGTGTGACCAAAATCCACAAGACAGATTTGGTGCCTGCTTTGCCAGCAGAGGGCACTGCTTATCCTAATAGAGGATTCATTTTTGCCAGGTGAACACACAGTATGAGATGGACTCAAAACAGGTCTATGACTATAATACCCTTGGGTTTAAATTTCAAATTTATATTGATGCAGTATTTATTTGTCAAAGGGGAAAAATCTCAGTTATCACAGAACATCAACCTCCAAAATCTATCTGTAAGTTACCAACAAGTAAGTGTGCACTTCTTGTTTTGTGCGGCCTTCAGTCACATGCTGGCATGCTACACAGGCACTTAGTCATTAAAGCTTTGAGAAACCGTGGTACAGTATGTCATAAAAAATGTGGATATTTAAAATAAAAAAAAAAAAGATGCATAAAAAGTTACACCATAACATTACCTTAGAATGTCAGAAAAATGCCATAGTATAATATGAACATAAAAATATACATAAATCATAAATATTTGTCTAAAAATGTCATAGTCATGAAAAAGTAATCAAATAAGTCATTCTATATTATGCCAATGAAATGTCATTAAAAAGCCATACTACTGTGTGCCCTGAAAGTGTCATACAAATGTCATGTATGTATGCCATAAAAATGCCATAGTATAGTATGTCATAAAGAAGTCATAGTATAGTATGTTGTCCAAAATCATGAAAAAAAGTCATAGGATAGTATCTTGTCCAAAATCAAGAAAAAAAGGTTATAATTTATTATGTTGTCCAAAATCATGAAAAAAAGTCACAATATAGTATGAAAATCATGAAAAACAGTGATAGTACAAAATCATGAAAAAAGTCATAGTATAGTATGTCGTCCAAAATCAGAAAAAAAGTCATAGTATAGTATGTTGTCCAAAATCATGAAAAAAAGTCATAGTATAGTATGTTGTCCAAATTCATGAAAAAAAAGTCACAGTATAGTTTGTCGTCCAAAATCATGAAAAAAAAGTCATAGTATAGTATGTTGTCTAAAATCCTGAAAAAAAAGTCATAGTATAGTATGTCGTCCAAAATCCTTAAAAAAAGACATAGTATAGTATGTTGTCCAAAATCATGAAAAAAAGTCATAGTATAGTATGTCGTCCAAAATCATGAAAAAAAAGTCATAGTATAGTATGTCGTCCAAAATCATGAAAAAAAAGTCATTGTATAGTATGTCGTCGAAAATCATTAAAAAAGTCATAGTATAGTATGTTGTCCAAAATCATGAAAAAAAAGTCATAGTATAGTATGTCGTCCAAAATCATGAAAAAAAAGTCATCGTATAGTATGTTGTCCAAAATCCTTCAAAAAAAGTCATAGTATAGCATGTCGTCCAAAATCCTTAAAAAAAGTCATAGTATAGTATGTTGTCCAAAATCCTTAAAAAAAGTCATAGTATAGTATGTTGTCTAAAATCATGAAAAAAAGTCATAGTATAGTATGTCGTCCAAAATCATGAAAAAAAGTCATAGTATTGTATGTTGTCCAAAATCCTTAAAAAAAGTCATAGTATAGTATGTTGTCTAAAATCCTTAAAAAAAGTCATAGTATAGTATGTTGTCTAAAATCATGAAAAAAAGTCATAGTATAGTATGTCGTCCAAAATCATGAAAAAAAGTCATAGTATAGTATGTTGTCTAAAATCATGAAAAAAAAGTCACAGTATAGTATGTTGTCCAAAATCCTTAAAAAAAGTCATAGTATAGTATGTTGTCTAAAATCCTTAAAAAAAGTCATAGTATAGTATGTTGTCTAAAATCATGAAAAAAAGTCATAGTATAGTATGTCGTCCAAAATCATGAAAAAAAGTCATAGTATAGTATGTTGTCTAAAATCATGAAAAAAAAGTCACAGTATAGTATGTTGTCCAAAATCCTTAAAAAAAGTCATAGTATAGTATGTTGTCTAAAATCATGAAAAAAAGTCATAGTATAGTATGTCGTCCAAAATCATGAAAAAAAGTCATAGTATTGTATGTTGTCCAAAATCCTTAAAAAAAAGTCATAGTATTGTATGTTGTCCAAAATCCTTAAAAAAAAGTCATAGTATAGTATGTTGTCTAAAATCCTTAAAAAAAAAGTCATAGTATAGTATGTTGTCTAAAATCCTTAAAAAAAAGTCATCGTATAGTATGTTGTCTAAAATCCTTAAAAAAAAGTCATAGTATTGTATGTCGTCCAAAAACCTTCAAAAAAAGTCATAGTATAGTATGTTGTCTAAAATCATGAAAAAAAGTCATAGTATAGTATGTTGTCTAAAATCATGAAAAAAAAGTCATAGTGTTGTATGTCGTCCAAAATCCTTAAAAAAAAGTCATAGTATAGTATGTTGTCTAAAATCATGAAAAAAAGACATAGTATAGTATGTTGTCTAAAATCATGGAAAAAAAGTCATAGTATAGTATGTCGTCCAAAATCATGAATAAAGTCATAGTATAATATGTTGTCTAAAATCATTAAAAAATTCATAGTATAGTATGTTATCCAAAATAAAAAAAAGTGATAGTAGTCCAAAATCATGAAAAAAAGTCATAGTATAGTATGTTGTCTAAAATCATGAAAAAAAGTCATAGTATAGTATGTTGTCTAAAATCCTTAAAAAAAAGTCATTGTATATCATGTTGTCGAAAATCCTTAAAAAAAGTCATTGTATAGTATGTTGTCCAAATTCATGAAAAAAAAGTCACAGTATTTTTTGTTGTCCAAAATCATTAAAAAAGTCATAGTATAGTATGTTGTCCAAAATCCTTCAAAAAAGTCATAGTATAGTATGTTGTCCAAATTCATGAAAAAAAAGTCACAGTATTTTTTGTTGTCCAAAATCCTTCAAAAAAAGTCATAGTATAGTATGTCGTCCAAAATCCTTAAAAAAAGTCATAGTATAGTATGTTGTCTAAAATCATGAAAAAAAGTCATAGTATAGTATGTTGTCCAAAATCCTTAAAAAAAGTCATAGTATAGTATGTTGTCTAAAATCCTTAACAAAAGGCATCGTGTATAGTATGTTGTCCAAAATCCTTAAAAAAAGTCATAGTATAGTATGTTGTCCAAAATCCTTAAAAAAAGTCATAGTATAGTATGTTGTCCAAGATCCTTAACAAAAGGCATCGTGTATAGTATGTTGTCCAAAATCCTTAAAAAAAAGTCATAGTATAGTATGTTGTCCAAAATCCTTAAAAAAAGTCATAGTATAGTATGTTGTCTAAAATCATGAAAAAAAGTCATAGTATAGTATGTTGTCCAAAATCCTTAAAAAAAGTCATAGTATAGTATGTTGTCTAAAATCCTTAAAAAAAAGTCATCGTATAGTATGTTGTCTAAAATCCTTAAAAAAAAGTCATAGTATAGTATGTTGTCTAAAATGATGAAAAAAAGTCATAGTATAGTATGTCGTCCAAAATCATGAAAAAAGTCATAGTATAGTATGTTGTCCAAAATCCTTAAAAAAAGTCATAGTATAGTATGTTGTCTAAAATCCTTAAAAAAAGTCATAGTATAGTATGTTGTCTAAAATCATGAAAAAAAGACATAGTATAGTATGTTGTCTAAAATCATGGAAAAAAAGTCATAGTATAGTATGTTGTCCAAAATCATGAATAAAGTCATAGTATAATATGTTGTCTAAAATCATTAAAAAATTCATAGTATAGTATGTTATCCAAAATAAAAAAAAGTGATAGTAGTCCAAAATCATGAAAAAAATTCATAGTATAGTATGTTGTCTAAAATCATTAAAAAATTCATAGTATAGTATATTATCCAAAAAAAAAAAAAAGTGATAGTAGTCCAAAATCCTTAAAAAAAGTCATAGTATAGTATGTTGTCTAAAATCATGAAAAAAAGTCATAGTATAGTAATGTTGCCCAAAATCATGAAAAAAAAAGTCATAGTATTGTATGTTGTCTAAAATCCTTAAAAAAAAAGTCATAGTATAGTATGTTGTCTAAAATCCTGAAAAAAAGTCATAGTATAGTATGTTGTCCAAAATCCTTAAAAAAAGTCATAGTATAGTATGTTGTCTAAAATCCTTAACAAAAGGCATCGTGTATAGTATGTTGTCCAAAATCCTTAAAAAAAGTCATAGTATAGTATGTTGTCCAAAATCCTTAAAAAAAGTCATAGTATAGTATGTTGTCCAAAATCCTTAAAAAAAGTCATAGTATAGTATGTTGTCCAAAATCCTTAAAAAAAGTCATAGTATAGTATGTTGTCTAAAATCATGAAAAAAAGTCATAGTATAGTATGTTGTCCAAAATCCTTAAAAAAAGTCATAGTATAGTATGTTGTCTAAAATCCTTAAAAAAAAGTCATCGTATAGTATGTTGTCTAAAATCCTTAAAAAAAGTCATAGTATAGTATGTTGTCCAAGATCCTTAACAAAAGGCATCGTGTATAGTATGTTGTCCAAAATCCTTAAAAAAAGTCATAGTATAGTATGTTGTCTAAAATCATGAAAAAAAGACATAGTATAGTATGTTGTCTAAAATCATGGAAAAAAAGTCATAGTATAGTATGTTGTCCAAAATCATGAATAAAGTCATAGTATAATATGTTGTCTAAAATCATTAAAAAATTCATAGTATAGTATGTTATCCAAAATAAAAAAAAGTGATAGTAGTCCAAAATCATGAAAAAAATTCATAGTATAGTATGTTGTCTAAAATCATTAAAAAATTCATAGTATAGTATATTATCCAAAAAAAAAAAAAAGTGATAGTAGTCCAAAATCATGAAAAAAAGTCATAGTATAGTATGTTGTCTAAAATCATGAAAAAAAGTCATAGTATAGTATGTTGTCTAAAATCCTTAAAAAAAAGTCATTGTATATCATGTTGTCGAAAATCCTTAAAAAAAGTCATTGTATAGTATGTTGTCCAAATTCATGAAAAAAAAGTCACAGTATTTTTTGTTGTCCAAAATCATTAAAAAAGTCATAGTATAGTATGTTGTCCAAAATCCTTCAAAAAAAGTCATAGTATAGTATGTTGTCCAAAATCCTTAAAAAAAGTCATAGTATAGTATGTTGTCTAAAATCATGAAAAAAAGTCATAGTATAGTATGTTGTCCAAAATCCTTAAAAAAAGTCATAGTATAGTATGTTGTCTAAAATCCTTAACAAAAGGCATCGTGTATAGTATGTTGTCCAAAATCCTTAAAAAAAGTCATAGTATAGTATGTTGTCTAAAATCCTTAACAAAAGGCATCGTGTATAGTATGTTGTCCAAAATCCTTAAAAAAAGTCATAGTATAGTATGTTGTCCAAGATCCTTAACAAAAGGCATCGTGTATAGTATGTTGTCCAAAATCCTTAAAAAAAGTCATAGTATAGTATGTTGTCCAAAATCCTTAAAAAAAGTCATAGTATAGTATGTTGTCTAAAATCATGAAAAAAAGTCATAGTATAGTATGTTGTCCAAAATCCTTAAAAAAAGTCATAGTATAGTATGTTGTCTAAAATCCTTAAAAAAAAGTCATCGTATAGTATGTTGTCTAAAATGATGAAAAAAAGTCATAGTATAGTATGTTGTCCAAAATCCTTAAAAAAAGTCATAGTATAGTATGTTGTCTAAAATCCTTAAAAAAAAGTCATAGTATAGTATGTTGTCTAAAATGATGAAAAAAAGTCATAGTATAGTATGTCGTCCAAAATCATGAAAAAAGTCATAGTATAGTATGTTGTCCAAAATCCTTAAAAAAAGTCATAGTATAGTATGTTGTCTAAAATCCTTAAAAAAAGTCATAGTATAGTATGTTGTCTAAAATCCTTAAAAAAAAGTCATCGTATAGTATGTTGTCTAAAATCCTTAAAAAAAAGTCATCGTATAGTATGTTGTCCAAAATCATGAAAAAAGTCATAGTATAGTATGTTGTCCAAAATCCTTAAAAAAAGTCATAGTATAGTATGTTGTCCAAAATCCTTAAAAAAAGTCATAGTATAGTATGTTGTCTAAAATCCTTAAAAAAAAGTCATCGTATAGTATGTTGTCTAAAATCCTTAAAAAAAAGTCATTGTATATCATGTTGTCGAAAATCCTTAAAAAAAGTCATTGTATAGTATGTTGTCGAAAATCATGAAAAAAAAGTCACAGTATTTTTTGTTGTCCAAAATCATTAAAAAAGTCATAGTATAGTATGTTGTCCAAAATCCTTCAAAAAAAGTCATAGTATAGTATGTTGTCCAAAATCATGAAAAAAAAGTCACAGTATAGTATGTTGTCCAAGATCCTTAACAAAAGGCATCGTGTATAGTATGTTGTCCAAAATCCTTAAAAAAAGTCATAGTATAGTATGTTGTCTAAAATCATGAAAAAAAGTCATAGCATAGTATGTCGTCCAAAATCATGAAAAAAGTCATAGTATAGTATGTCGTTCAAAATCCTTAAAAAAAGTCATAGTATAGTATGTTGTCCAAAATCCTTAAAAAAAGTCATAGTATAGTATGTTGTCTAAAATCATGAAAAAAAGTCATAGTATAGTATGTTGTCTAAAATCATGAAAAAAGTCATAGTATAGTATGTCGTTCAAAATCCTTAAAAAAAGTCATAGTATAGTATGTTGTCCAAAATCCTTAAAAAAAGTCATAGTATAGTATGTCGTTCAAAATCCTTAAAAAAAGTCATAGTATAGTATGTTGTCTAAAATCATGAAAAAAAGTCATAGTATAGTATGTTGTCTAAAATCATGAAAAAAAGTCATAGCATAGTATGTCGTCCAAAATCATGAAAAAAGTCATAGTATAGTATGTTGTCTAAAATCCTTAAAAAAAAGTCATCGTATAGTATGTTGTCTAAAATCCTTAAAAAAAAGTCATTGTATATCATGTTGTCGAAAATCCTTAAAAAAAGTCATTGTATAGTATGTTGTCGAAAATCATGAAAAAAAAGTCACAGTATTTTTTGTTGTCCAAAATCATTAAAAAAGTCATAGTATAGTATGTTGTCCAAAATCCTTCAAAAAAAGTCATAGTATAGTATGTTGTCCAAAATCATGAAAAAAAAGTCACAGTATAGTATGTTGTCCAAGATCCTTAACAAAAGGCATCGTGTATAGTATGTTGTCCAAAATCCTTAAAAAAAGTCATAGTATAGTATGTTGTCTAAAATCATGAAAAAAAGTCATAGCATAGTATGTCGTCCAAAATCATGAAAAAAGTCATAGTATAGTATGTCGTTCAAAATCCTTAAAAAAAGTCATAGTATAGTATGTTGTCCAAAATCCTTAAAAAAAGTCATAGTATAGTATGTTGTCTAAAATCATGAAAAAAAGTCATAGTATAGTATGTTGTCTAAAATCATGAAAAAAGTCATAGTATAGTATGTCGTTCAAAATCCTTAAAAAAAGTCATAGTATAGTATGTTGTCCAAAATCCTTAAAAAAAGTCATAGTATAGTATGTCGTTCAAAATCCTTAAAAAAAGTCATAGTATAGTATGTTGTCCAAAATCCTTAAAAAAAGTCATAGTATAGTATGTTGTCTAAAATCATGAAAAAAAGTCATAGTATAGTATGTTGTCTAAAATCATGAAAAAAAGTCATAGCATAGTATGTCGTCCAAAATCATGAAAAAAGTCATAGTATAGTATGTCGTTCAAAATCCTTAAAAAAAGTCATAGTATAGTATGTTGTCCAAAATCCTTAAAAAAAGTCATAGTATAGTATGTTGTCTAAAATCATGAAAAAAAGTCATAGCATAGTATGTTGTCTAAAATCATGAAAAAAAGTCATAGCATAGTATGTCGTCCAAGATCCTTAAAAAAAGGCATTGTGTATAGTATGTTGTCCAAAATCCTTAAAAAAAAGTCATAGTATAGTATGTCGTCCAAAATCCTTAAAAAAAAGTCATAGTATAGTATGTTGTCCAAAATCATGAAAAAAAAGTCATAGTATAGTATGTCGTCCAAAATCCTTAAAAAAAGTCATAGTATAGTATGTTGTCTAAAATCATGAAAAAAAAGTCATAGTATAGTATGTTGTCTAAAATCATGAAAAAAAAGTCATAGTATAGTATGTCGTCCTAAATCCTTAAAAAAAAGTCATAGTATAGTATGTTGTCTAAAATCATGAAAAAAAAGTCATAGTATAGTATGTCGTCCAAAATCCTTAAAAAAAGTCATAGTATAGTATGTCGTCCAAAATCCTTAAAAAAATTCATAGTATAGTATGTTGTCTAAAATCATTAAAAAATTCATAGTATAGTATATTATCCAAAAAAAAAAAAAAGTGATAGTAGTCCAAAATCATGAAAAAAAGTCATAGTATAGTATGTTGTCTAAAATCATGAAAAAAAGTCATAGTATAGTATGTTGTCTAAAATCCTTAAAAAAAAGTCATTGTATATCATGTTGTCGAAAATCCTTAAAAAAAGTCATTGTATAGTATGTTGTCCAAATTCATGAAAAAAAAGTCACAGTATTTTTTGTTGTCCAAAATCATTAAAAAAGTCATAGTATAGTATGTTGTCCAAAATCCTTCAAAAAAAGTCATAGTATAGTATGTTGTCCAAAATCCTTAAAAAAAGTCATAGTATAGTATGTTGTCTAAAATCATGAAAAAAAGTCATAGTATAGTATGTTGTCCAAAATCCTTAAAAAAAGTCATAGTATAGTATGTTGTCTAAAATCCTTAACAAAAGGCATCGTGTATAGTATGTTGTCCAAAATCCTTAAAAAAAGTCATAGTATAGTATGTTGTCCAAAATCCTTAAAAAAAGTCATAGTATAGTATGTTGTCCAAGATCCTTAACAAAAGGCATTGTGTATAGTATGTTGTCCAAAATCCTTAAAAAAAGTCATAGTATAGTATGTTGTCCAAAATCCTTAAAAAAAGTCATAGTATAGTATGTTGTCTAAAATCATGAAAAAAAGTCATAGTATAGTATGTTGTCCAAAATCCTTAAAAAAAGTCATAGTATAGTATGTTGTCTAAAATCCTTAAAAAAAAGTCATCGTATAGTATGTTGTCTAAAATCCTTAAAAAAAAGTCATAGTATAGTATGTTGTCTAAAATGATGAAAAAAAGTCATAGTATAGTATGTCGTCCAAAATCATGAAAAAAGTCATAGTATAGTATGTCGTTCAAAATCATGAAAAAAGTCATAGTATAGTATGTTGTCCAAAATCCTTAAAAAAAGTCATAGTATAGTATGTTGTCTAAAATCCTTAAAAAAAGTCATAGTATAGTATGTTGTCTAAAATCCTTAAAAAAAAGTCATCGTATAGTATGTTGTCCAAAATCATGAAAAAAGTCATAGTATAGTATGTTGTCCAAAATCCTTAAAAAAAGTCATAGTATAGTATGTTGTCTAAAATCCTTAAAAAAAAGTCATCGTATAGTATGTTGTCTAAAATCCTTAAAAAAAAGTCATTGTATATCATGTTGTCGAAAATCCTTAAAAAAAGTCATTGTATAGTATGTTGTCGAAAATCATGAAAAAAAAGTCACAGTATTTTTTGTTGTCCAAAATCATTAAAAAAGTCATAGTATAGTATGTTGTCCAAAATCCTTCAAAAAAAGTCATAGTATAGTATGTTGTCCAAAATCATGAAAAAAAAGTCACAGTATAGTATGTTGTCCAAGATCCTTAACAAAAGGCATCGTGTATAGTATGTTGTCCAAAATCCTTAAAAAAAGTCATAGTATAGTATGTTGTCCAAAATCCTTAAAAAAAGTCATAGTATAGTATGTTGTCTAAAATCATGAAAAAAAGTCATAGCATAGTATGTCGTCCAAAATCATGAAAAAAGTCATAGTATAGTATGTCGTTCAAAATCCTTAAAAAAAGTCATAGTATAGTATGTTGTCCAAAATCATGAAAAAAAAGTCACAGTATAGTATGTTGTCCAAAATTAAAAAAAAAGTGATAGTAGTCCAAAATCATGAAGAAATTCATAGTATAGTATGTTGTCCAAAATCATGAAAAAAAGTCATAGTATTGTATGTTGTCCAAAATAAAAAAAAAGTGATAGTAGTCCAAAATCATGAAGAAATTCATAGTATAGTATGTTGTCCAAAATCATGAAAAAAAGTCATAGTATAGTATGTTGCCCAAAATCATGAAAAAAAATTCATAGTATTGTATGTTGTCTAAAATCATGAAAAAAAAGTCATAGTATAGTATATTGTCCAAAATCCTTAAAAAAAAGTCATAGTATAGTATGTTGTCTAAAATCATGAAAAAAAGTCATAGTATAGTATGTCGTCCAAAATCCTTAAAAAAAGTCATATTATAGCATGTCGTCCAAAATCCTTTAAAAAAAGTAATAGTATAGCATGTCGTCCAAAATCCTTAAAAAAAAGTCATAGTATAGTATGTTGTCTAAAATCATGAAAAAAAATTCATAGTATTGTATGTCGTCCAAAATCCTTAAAAAAAAAGTCATAGTATAGTATGTTGTCCAAAATCCTTAAAAAAAGTCATATTAAAGCATGTCGTCCAAAATCCTTAAAAAAAGTCATAGTATAGTATGTTGTCTAAAATCCTTTAAAAAAAGTCATAGTATAGCATGTCGTCCAAAATCCTTTAAAAAAAGTCATAGTATAGTATGTTGTCCAAAATCCTTAAAAAAAGTCATAGTATAGTATGTTGTCCAAAATCATGAAAAAAAGTCATAGCATAGTATGTCGTCCAAAATCATGAAAAAAAGTCATAGTATAGTATGTTGTCTAAAATCATGAAAAAAAATTCATAGTATTGTATGTCGTCCAAAATCCTTAAAAAAAAAGTCATAGTATAGTATGTTGTCCAAAATCCTTAAAAAAAGTCATATTATAGCATGTCGTCCAAAATCCTTTAAAAAAAGTCATAGTATAGTATGTCGTCCAAAATCCTTAAAAAAGTCATAGTATAGTATGTTGTCCAAAATCCTTAAAAAAAGTCATAGTATAGTATGTTGTCTAAAATCATGAAAAAAAGTCATAGTATAGTAATGTTGCCCAAAATCATGAAAAAAAAGTCATCGTATAGTATGTTGTCCAAATTCATGAAAAAAAAAGTCACAGTATTGTTTGTTGTCCAAAATCATTAAAAAAGTCACAGTATAGTATGTTGTCCAAAATCATGAAAAAAAGTCATAGTATTGTATGTTGTCCAAAATCATGAAAAGAAGTCAGAGTATAGTATGTTGCCCAAAATCATGAAAAAAAATTCATAGTATTGTATGTTGTCTAAAATCATGAAAAAAAAGTCATAGTATAGTATATTGTCCAAAATCCTTAAAAAAAAGTCATAGTATAGTATGTTGTCTAAAATCATGAAAAAAAGTCATAGTATAGTATGTTGTCTAAAATCATGAAAAAAAATTCATAGTATTGTATGTCGTCCAAAATCCTTAAAAAAAAAGTCATAGTATAGTATGTTGTCCAAAATCCTTAAAAAAAGTCATATTATAGCATGTCGTCCAAAATCCTTTAAAAAAAGTAATAGTATTGTATGTCGTCCAAAATCCTTAAAAAAAGTCATAGTATAGTATGTCGTCCAAAATCATGAAAAAAAGTCATAGCATAGTATGTCGTCCAAAATCATGAAAAAAGTCATAGTATAGTATGTTGTCCAAAATCATGAAAAAAAGTCATAGCATAGTATGTCGTCCAAAATCATGAAAAAAGTCATAGTATAGTATGTTGTCCAAAATCATGAAAAAAAAGTCATAGTATAGTATGTCGTCCAAAATCCTTAAAAAAAGTCATAGTATAGTATGTTGTCTAAAATCATGAAAAAATTCATAGTATAGTATGTTGTCTAAAATCATTAAAAAATTCATAGTATAGTATGTTATCCAAAATAAAAAAAAAGTGATAGTAGTCCAAAATCATGAAGAAAATCATAGTATAGTATGTTGTCTAAAATCATGAAAAAAAAGTCACAGTATAGTTTGTTGTCCAAAATGATGAAAAAAAGTCATAGTATAGTATGTTGTCCAAAATCATGAAAAAAAGTCATAGTATTGTATGTCGTCCAAAATCCTTAAAAAAAAGTCATAGTATAGTATGTTGTCTAAAATCATTAAAAAAAGTCATAGTATAGTATGTTGTCCAAAATCCTTAAAAAAAGTCATAGTATAGTATGTTGTCTAAAATCATGAAAAAAAGTCATAGTATAGTATGTTGTCTAAAATCATGAAAAAAGTCATAGTATAGTATGTCGTTCAAAATCCTTAAAAAAAGTCATAGTATAGTATGTTATCCAAAATAAAAAAAAGTGATAGTAGTCCAAAATCATGAAGAAAATCATAGTATAGTATGTTGTCTAAAATCATTAAAAAATTCATAGTATAGTATGTTATCCAAAAAAAAAAAAAAAAGTGATAGTAGTCCAAAATCCTTAAAAAAAGTCATAGTATAGTATGTTGTCCAAAATCATGAAAAAAAGTCATAGCATAGTATGTCGTCCAAAATCATGAAAAAAAGTCATAGTATAGTATGTTGTCTAAAATCATGAAAAAAAATTCATAGTATTGTATGTCGTCCAAAATCCTTAAAAAAAAAGTCATAGTATAGTATGTTGTCCAAAATCCTTAAAAAAAGTCATATTATAGCATGTCGTCCAAAATCCTTTAAAAAAAGTCATAGTATAGTATGTCGTCCAAAATCCTTAAAAAAGTCATAGTATAGTATGTTGTCCAAAATCCTTAAAAAAAGTCATAGTATAGTATGTTGTCTAAAATCATGAAAAAAAGTCATAGTATAGTAATGTTGCCCAAAATCATGAAAAAAAAGTCATCGTATAGTATGTTGTCCAAATTCATGAAAAAAAAAGTCACAGTATTGTTTGTTGTCCAAAATCATTAAAAAAGTCACAGTATAGTATGTTGTCCAAAATCATGAAAAAAAGTCATAGTATTGTATGTTGTCCAAAATCATGAAAAGAAGTCAGAGTATAGTATGTTGCCCAAAATCATGAAAAAAAATTCATAGTATTGTATGTTGTCTAAAATCATGAAAAAAAAGTCATAGTATAGTATATTGTCCAAAATCCTTAAAAAAAAGTCATAGTATAGTATGTTGTCTAAAATCATGAAAAAAAGTCATAGTATAGTATGTTGTCTAAAATCATGAAAAAAAATTCATAGTATTGTATGTCGTCCAAAATCCTTAAAAAAAAAGTCATAGTATAGTATGTTGTCCAAAATCCTTAAAAAAAGTCATATTATAGCATGTCGTCCAAAATCCTTTAAAAAAAGTAATAGTATTGTATGTCGTCCAAAATCCTTAAAAAAAGTCATAGTATAGTATGTCGTCCAAAATCATGAAAAAAAGTCATAGCATAGTATGTCGTCCAAAATCATGAAAAAAGTCATAGTATAGTATGTTGTCCAAAATCATGAAAAAAAGTCATAGCATAGTATGTCGTCCAAAATCATGAAAAAAGTCATAGTATAGTATGTTGTCTAAAATCCTGAAAAAAAAAGTCATAGTATAGTATGTCGTCCAAAATCCTTAAAAAAAGTCATAGTATAGTATGTTGTCTAAAATCCTGAAAAAAAAAGTCATAGTATAGTATGTCGTCCAAAATCCTTAAAAAAAGTCATAGTATAGTATGTTGTCTAAAATCATGAAAAAATTCATAGTATAGTATGTTGTCTAAAATCATTAAAAAATTCATAGTATAGTATGTTATCCAAAATAAAAAAAAAGTGATAGTAGTCCAAAATCATGAAGAAAATCATAGTATAGTATGTTGTCTAAAATCATGAAAAAAAAGTCACAGTATAGTTTGTTGTCCAAAATGATGAAAAAAAGTCATAGTATAGTATGTTGTCCAAAATCATGAAAAAAAAGTCATAGTATAGTATGTTGTCCAAAATCATGAAAAAAAGTCATAGTATAGTATGTCGTCCAAAATCCTTAAAAAAAGTCATAGTATAGTATGTTGTCTAAAATCATGAAAAAAAAGTCATAGTATAGTATGTTGTCCAAAATCATGAAAAAAAGTCATAGTATTGTATGTCGTCCAAAATCCTTAAAAAAAAGTCATAGTATAGTATGTTGTCTAAAATCATTAAAAAAAGTCATAGTATAGTATGTTGTCCAAAATCCTTAAAAAAAGTCATAGTATAGTATGTTGTCTAAAATCATGAAAAAAAGTCATAGTATAGTATGTTGTCTAAAATCATGAAAAAAGTCATAGTATAGTATGTCGTTCAAAATCCTTAAAAAAAGTCATAGTATAGTATGTTATCCAAAATAAAAAAAAGTGATAGTAGTCCAAAATCATGAAGAAAATCATAGTATAGTATGTTGTCTAAAATCATTAAAAAATTCATAGTATAGTATGTTATCCAAAAAAAAAAAAAAAAGTGATAGTAGTCCAAAATCCTTAAAAAAAGTCATAGTATAGTATGTTGTCCAAAAAAAAAAAAAAAAGTGATAGTAGTCCAAAATCATGAAAAAAAGTCATAGTATAGTATGTTGTCTAAAATCATGAAAAAAAGTCATAGTATAGTATGTTGTCCAAAATCATGAAAAAAAGTCATAGTATAGTATGTCGTCCAAAATCATGAAAAAAAAGTCATAGTATATGTCGTTCAAAATCATCAAAGAAAGTCACAGTATAGTATTGCATAAAAAATGTCACAGTACTGTAGGTCAAATAAAATGTCAAAGTCTATTATGCTAAGAAAAGTCATAGTATGGTAATGTAAGAAATGTAAGTACAGTATGTTATTAAAAATGTCATAGTACAGTATGGCAAAAGATGCCGTTGTTTAGTATGCCAAAAAAAAAATCCTAAAAAAGGTTTATCATTATTTCAGAAAATCCTATTAATCTCAGAGCAATGTCCTCATGTCATTATACTTTAGGTCCCAAGTTTAATCTTTAATCGGCCATGTTCTTTATCTGAAAACATACCATGGCATATCAGTGGATAGTGACAGATTTGAGTCTGCAGAATAATAAAGAACATCAGTACTGTCAGTAGCAAATAGGCATTGTGATGAATCAGAAAACAACTGGTGAAGTACTGAATCTTTGTTCTTTATTGTTATACACATGCTGCTATACACACAAGGAAAGACAGGTATTGATTTTACAGAGAGCCACAAACCACCTACTGTGGAGTTATCCTGGATACCAGGTCAATAGTGGTCAGAACAGGAACAGGAAGGCACAGTGTCAAGTTGAAATGGCACAGAAGAGGGGGGGGGGGGGGGGGGAAGACAAAATAACTTACTTAAAAGCAGTGAGACGTTTCAGCCTCTACAAATTCACATGCAAATGCTAGCCCAATTATTTAAATGCAACGTTTGCACTTATTGCATTGGATGTGGTCCTTCCGATCAAATACACATTAAGAGAATCCGCTTGAACCTAAATACTAAGATTAAATGCATAATCGATACATGGCCATAACATAGTAAATGAACAGTTCAATTTCATATTGCAATAACGAGATACATTTGTCCAGTAACATGTAGATTGCGATAGAAAAAAAGGCTCTGTACATCAGCATCAAAAATCCTGTCTACGGGCTGACAATGGTTGTATATTGTAGCATTTAGAAGAACACTAATGTCCAATGCAACAAGCAGGCAGCCATATCAATTCAAGGCACATAGATCTATATGCATGGCGCTACACATACGCACAGGACCAAATTATGTTAAGGTGTTGCAGCCACACAAACACCGGAACCCCATTTTTTTTGCAGCTACATCACATAAGCAGACACTGGCATTGCCACAAAAAGACTGTACAGAGATCTGCCACATCTACGACAAGCACACTTACTGTGTCATAGTGAGTCAGCATACATGTAGCTGGAGCATCTATGCTTGTTGCAGGCTTTATCTATCTTTGAGTTTAGCTGTTAGGGTGTGAATCTGTAGCTCTTATCGATTATCCAAGTCTTAAATAATGTGCGTGTTAACTGTGTCTAGTTCCATTATTTCAATATCAGGATGTTTTTTTTCCTTCTATGTAATATGCAAGTATACAATTTTGGAAGTAACTACACAGGATTCTAGTACAGTTATGATACATAGATATCACGTATTTTGAAATGATAAAAAAGTGACATGTAAATGTTTGCAGACAACTTAAACTCATCTCATCATAAACTCTGTTATAAGGAATGGATTATAAACGATTTTGTCGCAGAGTGCAAAATCACTTCAAATGGACACACAGATACATACTTAATATGTCCTCAAATCTCTGCTCATAACTCATATCAACCTTGCTGTAAAAATAAGTTCTCGAGTCATTAATGCATTTAACTGATGAGTACAATATCTAGACACAAACTGTATTTATAAAGTCTTCTGAATTTAGTGTTTAGCAATCGGTACAGAGTTAATTTAAAGTAAGTGTGCTTAAAGCCACCGTGACAGGTGGTGAAATATCTCTGGAATCGACATTACTTGACTCTGGTCAAGACACACAACTGAACACCATCTGACAGTTAATGAAATGTTTTCAAAGCCGGGGAAACGATATCTTTTTTATAAACATCAGTCATAAAGTAAGGTACTGAGAAAACCTTAACAGGAGTCAAATTTTCTTTTCTAATGTCAGAGACACTGATGGAACAGACAGTCCTCCCTTGTCCTGGTGGACTTCCTTTCGGGGCCGTCCTCGGCTCTGATCACTGAAGCACAAAACTGGGCTGGAGGGTAAAAGGAATAAGAGGGACTGGGTCATCTTTGTAACGCATAAATCTGTTCTGATGGAGGGGATGGGGGGAAAGGCTGGATGAGAGTCAGGGGTTGAGGTGCTCATCTTCCATATGAAGGCTGCTCGTGGGACACAGGAGAGGCTGGCTGGAGCAGTTTGTGCTCTGACTTTTCAGGCTTTCTGTTGACTCAGATGACCCTGCAGAGGAAGCAGCAACAGATGAGCAACATGCCTCAAAGTGACGTCTCTACTCAGACTACACGGAGCCTGTTTACACTTGGTATTAACATATGAGCTTGGTGATCAGATCTCAAGTGGACATCTCTAAATAAAAGTGTAAACTAGGGATGTTCCTGGCGACTAATTACCCTGTCGACTAAATGAAAATTTTAATCAAAACACTCAGAAAACTCAAAATCACTCAGTCAAAATTTTGCACCAATTATTGTTAAATTTGTGAAACATTGTCCCAAAAAATATTGTGTGCATTAAGAGCCATTTGAAGCCTGTAATCACAACCAAGAACGAGACACTTTGCATCGTGCTGTATGAATGTGAACGTAAACTCAGTCGAAAGTTAGCCACTAAAATAACATCTAAAATAAATAACTTGCCTCTAAAATGTGTGGCGCTACTGTGTCTTAATAAAGCAGTCGGGAACTGTACTGGCCTTTGAAGTCAATTTTACACAGTGGCCAAACATGGAATTCCAACTTCCAGGTTTGTCACATGATGCCAAGGGGTGTTAAAAACCTTTTTCTTATAGACTTACATTGTGAAAGAGATGTCTGTAAATCAGCGACTACATTTTTTTGAACTGCTTGCTCTGAGCAACTTTCATAGGAATAATTGGGGCCCTATCTCCAACGCTGTGTCCGGTTTTCTTTATAAATCCAGAGTCCTGATGTGTTCTGGCCAAGGACTATGTCATGAGTGCTGGACATGCCGGTTGTTTTGGTAACAGAACCCTAACGCTCTATAACTTGCCCATTTTACAACGAGTTGGATAAAGTGTTGTGTGACTGTCCATTGTTTTGCCCGATGGAAGGAGACAGTCATGGTATCACCGCTGACCGTGATACCTCCAGCTGTGCAGACACAATAGCAATGACATGATGTGAAAGCATGCACAGGCGTCAGTGTTGATTGGCTATCACTTGTGCCGTGTAACCAATCAGAAGGGGCTGTTCCCGGGACATTGTTACAAAGAGACGGCTGTATCAGAGCCAAAGGAGTGAGTTTTAAAATACAATTATGTGAGTGAAATGCTCGCACTGTAGAGCACTTCTGCCCATGCCAGACAGAAATTTTGCCATGCAGTGCTGTGCTGGAGAACTTTAACCCCTGTAGTCGTTACATCCCAGCCCTAATAGACACAGGTGTGAACACTGATGTGTCTACGCTGTCCACTTGTGATTGGATCACTGAAACATACGTTAATACCAGGCGTACACAGGTTGATTGAGAAGTGAAAAAGGAAATGTTCTTGATAAGATAAGTCTGCATTAAAAACTGCTGTAATCATACGACACTCACTTCACTAGCTGTGATAGATGAGAATGATCATTTATGGGAAACAGGATTCAGTGAGCACAGTAGAGCTCATATAGAGAGAAGCAGAGCAGACAGGAAAGCCTACATACCACAGTTATTCCTCCATACCAATAGAGCAGGAATCGGGACCGAGAGCTGCCCAAAGTGAGGCGGTACGAAGGGACAGGACGGTAGGGAACAGAAGAGGAGTGTTAGGGAACAGAGAAGCACAACAGCACACAGGTTAGATGCAAAGCACAGGGAAATCACAGCCTCAAGTCTTGGGTTTAAGAAAAGAAATGTTAAGAGAACCAGAACTAGAAAAAAGTTAAAAACCATCAAGAACCAGACGATCTGTAGTTGACAATGCTCTTCATTCTAGGAGCTTCAGTCAAAGCTCGACCATCTGATTTGCTCCATGATGTCATCCAAAAGTGGAGACTGATATTGTATATGGCTTTATACATAAGAGATAACATACATAGTACATATTCTGCTTCCTTTCTTTTCCTTCCTGTTTGCCGGGGCTTTAAGAGTAGAGAGACACTCTTACCTGGCAGAGACAAATCGCCCGGTGGGTCGCTCTCTGTTTTGGTCAAGCTGCTGTGTTCGCTGCTGCAGTCCTGTAGGATGTCTCCCCCAGAATGCATCCTGTCCTCTGAATCACCCAGGAGAGTAAATGTCAATGCATGTAACTTAAAGCCAACAACTTTACCAGTGTCACATAATTAACTGTTTATTGACTGCCAAAGTAAAAAACTCACCATCATCTGGCGACAGGGACTCTGCCACGTCCTCGGTGGCTGTGGCCTGGAGTAAGAAGGAAACGATTTGGTTCAAGCTTTTATTTGCAGCAGAGTTAAAGTTTAAAAGTCAGGCGGTGGAGTGGCGGCTTACGTCAGTGGGGGCGGGGCTGCTGGACAGCAGCGTGTGTGGCTGAGCGTCAGACATCTCGGACAGCTTCTCCTCATCTTCCTCTTGGATGGGAGAGGATGGAGACCTAAGGGTGCTGTGGAGGGGGACGAGGCAAAAAATTGGTGAATACTGAAAGATACAAGTGGTAAAGGCTATTCAATCAACCACAGCTATCTACACAGAACAATTATAACACTATCTGTAAAAATGCATTCAGTGGAGTGCACATCTACGCGGGAGGTAATCGTGGCCACTCTAGATGATGCGTGCACGGTGGAATTGTCTCTCCCAGCTCCCTTACACTTAAGATGGTAGCAAAAATAGCCATAAATGTACACACAAAATGTTAGGCTGTTTCACGAGGGCAAGTTCTGCCCAGAAACTTTTTAACTGTATGCTACCAGCAACAGGTTCTGAGAGTAGCACAATGAGTCAGTCACACCATGGCAAGCGCAAATTAAACACCACAGCTGAAAGACCCGCCTGCAGTTTCCCGGTCGGCTACAACAGCAACAAGGAGAGAGCTGTGTGTAAGACGGCATGTCAACCTTATTCCAGTGTTTTAGGGTATGTGAAAGGAAACCCATGCAACACACTGAGGCACATTTGACTGCATTACTCAGATGTGCTGAAACAAAAAAGCCCAAGCCTTACAAGCCTGATGTAAAGTGATGGTTGTGATATATGTTACACATATTATCTCATTTCCTGTCCTGACCCGATCTCTCACAGTACTGTTTTTGTAAGCGTGCGTGTATAAACATACCTGTCAGGTGACTTGCTGACTTTGCCTTTCTGCAGACTTCCATCACTTAAATGCTCTGGGGAGCTCAGCTGTCTGCTGTCACCTCCCAGACCCCCTGAGAAGTTGATCTCATCGTAGAGGGGGGCAGATGGGATGGCAGGAGACACTGACCGCAGGCCATTCAGAGCTTCCAACAGCGAGATGGGTTCAAAGCCGGGAGGAACCGAGTCTGTGCTCTGCAAAGAGACGAGGACGAGGACCGGTGGTGACGATGCACAGCTGATAAACAAACTGCTGCATATTCATGACAAGCACTGTAAAAGAGTTTTAGCTATTTCATTCAAAGATGGGTTACTGCCAGTTTAGGCAGTAGAGTCTGTTCATGGTGACTGAGCTACAACACTAGATCACATTCTTCCTTTTTTTCTTCTTCCAATTGAGCTATAAGTTTGAAAAATATTAAGGTAAAACTGACTTAATTTTTGGACTTAAAGTTGTGAATTCCAGCTGTTCCAATACTGCACCCCTTAAAATATTTTACTGCAGAACTTCATATTGCAATAAGGATAAAAACATCTTGTGTAGCCCAAAGTAATGCCCAGTCCCCCCTTGATGTTGCTAACTGTATCTGATTATACACAGATGTACATGACTTACTGAGTGCTCCTCATGGTCCATAGTCTGAGCCAGGACAGGGCTGAAGGACACAGGCGAAAGAGCACCGGGCTTTTTCCTCACAGCTCTGATCTGCAGCAAGGCTCTGAAGGCTGGTGAGAGGAACCAGGCTCAAATTAAACACGATAACAACGTCACAATTTAACTACTTTTCAAAAAGGCCCTTAAAGAGCAAAATTTCATGAAAATATTGTAACAATTCTTACGCAGCCTGCAGATCGGACAGTTGTTGGCCTGGTAACGCAGAGTGTCTGCGCAGGAGTTGCAGAGACACAGGTGTCTGCAGGGCAGGATGAGTGTATCTCTCAGGTCAGACAGACAGACAACACACTCGTTGCTGTTGTCACTGTTCTCATCATCTGATGGCTGGAAAAAGAAATCACATCAAGTCACACAAATAAAACTATCACAGCAATGTGACTCATTCTTAAGGTAATGCTTTCGCTGAAACCTTGGTTTCTTGGTTGTTTTTGTTCTCAATCCCATAGATCTCCTGTAAGAGGTAGCTCACACGGTCCACCTGAAAAGTTATAACAACACAAATTATCTTTCAGAAACCTACTATGTTCGCGTACGCAACAAGGTCTGAGGGAGCAGGAAAAGCAAAATGCATAATATCTTCTGTCCACTGTCTTTTTTTGTCTTCCTTTTTAATTTTTAGAGAAGAGTGAGAGCAGTAGAACACAAAATAGATTCATACATCTCACTGCTGAATGTCTTGAAATTAATCTGTTTTAACAATGTTTCACATTTAAAGACAAATTAAAAACACAAAAAACTGAATCTATGTGAAATAACTTTGAGCTCCCTGAAAGTTTATATTCAACATCTACTTCACAGCTTTGCTTTATTGCCAGACTCCCAAGGGTCTCGGCACAGATCTTTGTCTTGTCAAAAGCTGCAAGTGTGTATGAGGGTCACTGATGCTCTGCGTTAAACATCCTGCATTGCATCAATAACATGCTGCAGCACGAACAGTAAGTCCTTCATAATCTAATCAATTGCATTTAGGGTGATTGAGTAAAATAAAATAAAAAAGTCACTGATAAAAGCAAAGTGAGGATATTCACTATACATTCAGCTTAATAATTTGCTAACTAATGAAAAACTCAATATTGAAAGAGGAACATTCATAAACCTACGATTT
Organism: Epinephelus awoara; assembly: GCA_035609425.1. Classification (NCBI taxonomy): domain Eukaryota; kingdom Metazoa; phylum Chordata; class Actinopteri; order Perciformes; family Serranidae; genus Epinephelus; species Epinephelus awoara. The sequence goes on along the minus strand of CM069311.1, from coordinate 17,789,421 downwards.
GCTTCTGCTTCAGAGGCTTGACGGAGAAACTGCCATCAACGTGCTGGAGGTGAGAAACAAAACAAACATGTTTTAGCTCATGTAGAAACTTCTTTTATCCAGACTAAAAACATTTCTACTTTAATTTCAGGGTTGCCACGCCTTCTTGACAACAAATTCAATGACTTTTACAAGGACTTTCCAGGCCCAATTCCTTCAAATGCAAGAAGCCAGCACAGCATAGTTTGAGATATCCATCAAAGTTAATCACTGGTACAATAAACAAAGAATATTATAATTAAAACCAGCAGGCTTTAGAGAAGCTCAAGACCACAATCACAAGAGAGAAAGGCTCGAGTGTGTGAATGCTTGAACGCTTAAAATACATATTTTTTTTAAAAAAACTTTCAAGACATTCCTTTACATTGACAAACTTTCAAGGATTTCAACAACCCATGGGAACCGTTATTTAGATGTATACGTACTCTTTCAAAGGCTGCCAAAAGCACGTGAGCATGTCCGAGGCAATCTTTAAAAGAACACACAATATCCTGGTTAGTACACACGTATATTTAAGCTTGAAATTTAACTGCTTACACTGACATAGTTTTAGTATAATTTCTCATGACTGTCGACCTGCTACTTTATGTTACAATTCCATAAATAAGTCTTAATGTTTGTGCAACAAGTCTCAATAGAAAAACTATACTGTCCTGACTGTTATACAGCAACTTACCATCCCCTTCGTCAACCACAGCTTGGATTACCATGGGAAACACTCCACGGTCGAGGTCAAAGTTCAGCTGTAGGGAAGAGATACATGTATTTTATTGTTCAGTGAGGCATGGTTATGTGATAACAGTTCATAAAAATATATAAATGAACATCTTAAAAGCAAAACTGGCATTTTTCTGTAGAAATACGGCATATATTATACAGAAATGCAGAAAGCAAATTGTTCAGTCAATCATTTTTATTTGTTACCGACTATGGCGATGTAATTCGTAAGAACTCTCCTACCTCTATTTTTCGACTTCTTAAAGGTTATTTTTTTGACACTTTGCCTTTATTTGATAGGACAGTATTTAGGCGTGAAAGGGGGAGAGAAAGTGGGGATGACATGCAGCGAGGGGCTGTGGGTTAGAATTGAGCCTCTGGCTGCTGCAGCACGAGCACTGCCTTTGTATATGGGATGCTCACTCTACTCACTTTTTTATTATATGAAGAAGTTGGGTGGCAGTCATTGGCAGTGAGGAAAGTAACAACACTGCATTCTATTAATTTATAAAACACCTCTGGGCAAAATTCACTCAGCACTGGGTCCCAGGCTTATTTGGTCCTTGAAAATCATCATGTTAATACTGAGACTGGGAGACTGGCTCTTCAATACTACGCACCACACAAGTGGAACAATCTGCAGAAGCCTCTAAAATTACACAAGCTGATCCTTTTTAATCAATTTAAATACTTTGTGACAAACTTGGAGCAGGGTAAATGCATGTGCTCTCTGTGAACTGATGCTGTCCCTTACACTGATGTCCTTGTCCTGTTTGTTTTATGATTTGTTGATACATGCTGTAACTTTTATGTTCCCCTATTACTGTTTTATCTGTACTACAATCAGGGCTTTCTTGTAAAAGAGAACTTCCTCTTGGTGGCCTTCCCTGTTTCAATAAAGCCTGTAATAAAAAAGTCAAAGGTTGTGTTGATGCACTGATGTAGACCTCTGGCAAAAAAGTGTGCTGTGTAAGTGAAAGCAGGATATTCGAAGACATAAACAAACACCGGTGGAGACAAACTGTTACTGCGATGTGTGACCCAGAAACAAACCTGCCGCAGATACTTACATCTTCCTCTTTCCACTCGCTGAAGTCTATTTTGAAAGACGGCATGGAGAACTGCTGGCTCACGCCGCGCTTGTAATGCACAGTTTCAGAGACCAGTGATGGATTCTTTGGGCTGTACCTGCGCACAGTATGTTACAGAGAAATGTGATCAGCGCGCAGGAGGATGAAGGAATCCTGGATGGACAGTGCACTCTGTTTTTCTAACTAGATATTTATCATTGAGGAAAATCTTTACATACTAAATATATGCATTAGCGTGCCTAAAATGGATAGACACAATGGAAGTAAAGAAAAGTGAATATTATAGCACAACAGTAACACTATCTGATCTCTATGACTCCAGAAAGAAGTATCATCTTTCTGTCTCATTTCATAATAACTGAATAACTTTGGTACAAACTATTACATCTTCTTCTAAGACTTATCTGCAGTATCCATGGCGACTGGTGGTTGCTAAGGACCCTCTGTATCTATTCTAGTCCTTGTGCTCTAAGGCCTGAATCTCACTACCCATAAAACAGAGATTAAATGTTTCTGGCACAAGATTTTCCACTAATATGACGCTGCTGTGTCAGTTCCAATCGTCTGCTTATATGGCTCAAATCTGAACAACTGATCCTCTCACAGGCAGACAGATGTGCCCTATGTTTGTTTCGCAAATGGATTCAGATGTGAGTTTCAAATTTAAATAATGAAAGACAGATTAAAGTCTGATTCCAGTTGCATATTTAAGGAGCAGTTCACCCTTTGTGTTGCTAATAGTTAAAGCTTAATCTGACATTTGAGATCAAATTCTTACACTGCCATCCCATTGGAGAACTCCTCAAACGCTTGGCAGTAGAGGGTGATGGCCACCCGAGCATCTGCATCAAAGGTGAACTCAACACCATACTGGACCTTTGGTTTTCCGCCTTCCTCCACCGGTGTGTCAGAGTCATCTTTATACCTGGAATCAAGAGGTGTGACACAGTTGTGACGAGTTGCCACAATAGAAACTGTTTTCGTTAAAACAGTTATTTGCTTTTAATGTAATCATATCGCAGTTGGCCTCGTTATCTTCACCTGACCAAACGCAGAGAGTCCTTCCTAATGTTCACCAAGCTCCTCAGGGTCTTCACAGGCTCATGTGGTGCAGGTGTCACATATGGAAACTAGTGAGATAACAGCAATATGGATGATATGCGATTAGAAATAATCAACATGGTGTGATTAATCCGATTACTGACAAGAAATGTAGAGCTGCAATGTTGTAGTTCACGTTGTTGTTTTATGATTAAAATATCAGTTTTCACCTGCACTGGCCTATTTCCAAGAAAATTCAGGTCCATGTTTTCTCCGAAAAGGTATCCCTCTGGATGTGGTGTGTCAAATTTCTCTCCTCCCATGAAGAAGTGGCTCGCAAAATAATTACCTGAGGACAAGAGAAGGAAACATGAGTCATAAAAGGCACTGCGAGCAATATAAAACCTCTCTACCAGCGTTGAAGTAAACAGTAACTCAGTTTATATATTGTTACTTTGCATATTATGACTCTTTTGAGCAACATGTTTAAGCTCTCGCTTAATAGTGCAGTCACTTCAGAGGCAGGAGTACAGAAGTCTTAACAAACTGTAAACCCCCAAACAACTACAGACAGGTAGCGATATTATTATATTTTCAGATTCTTTTCTTGGCTGTTTTTTGGCATGTAATGTAGGTCTATAATTCAGATGATGAAAAGGACAATAAAGGCTGCTTGGTTGCATAAATGGGATCAATACATAATAAAAGAGGTACATCAGCACCATGCCACTGTTAATTATGTCTGCCTAAAAGTGCTGTAGCATTTTGTATTTGCAGCACGTAAATTTCTGTATCTAAAAAAGATTTCTGTTTAAGTGCAATCAGTTTAATCACCCCTAAACAAGAAAATAACAGTAAATAAAATCAAGAGTAACGTCATTACCACCATATCAGTCCTCATACGTGTGTATGGAAGTGCAGGAGATTATATGACCAGCTGAAAGGCTAGTTTATGGGTTTTAAACAGAGGTTTCTTGGTCTCACATTGACATATCTATCTCAGTACTAGTGGTGTCAAATCAATTGATCTATAAATGGTTATCAATATTGAATATTTTAAATGGTTTCAATAATAATTTTCAGCAGTACTGATACACCGTTACAGCCCCTACTGCCATTTCTTGCTCTCTCTTACAGTTAATGTTTACTACAGTCATTCTGCTGTTCTCTGCTGCCAACCAAGAAAAGAAAACTCAAGTTGTGGCTTTGTTAAATTTATCTTTGATTTAAGAAAATTAAAATGTATTTTTCCCCATGATACTGAATGTGGATATTTTTCAAGGCATTGTATCAAAGTGAGAAATTACAGTGTGTACTGTGTTTTTAAATTGAAAATATCTCAAAAGCAAAGTGAGAGTGTAATAAATATGTAAGACTAATTACGAATTACTTTAAATACAGTTGAAACACAACACTAACAGAAAATGGCTTTGAAGCTGAAAATCCTTTGTTGACATGGGTGTCGTGTCTCATCAGCTCTTGGAGCATCAGTTTAATATGAATAAAACACACATGCCACTTCATTACATCCAGTTTTGGAGTTGGACATACAATGCTTCAGTCTGCCACATCACACTGCAATAACATAACATTAGACCCGTTTGCATTAACCTGACAGTCCTCAGCAGTAGCACAATGTAGGCTATAAAAACCACAGTACATTTTGAAAGATTTCTTAACACGTGAACCAGACACATTTATAATCGGGTTACCAATCCTTATCTCGCCAATAAAATTATCTGATGGCAATCAACAGAAAATAAACAGTAATTAGAGCTAACGAACTAACGTTAGCTAGCGTCAGCTCCGTGTGTCTATGTCTGTTCTTGCTTTAGATGATCCGTGGTAATATGGAATCTGAATTCAGCCAGGAGATATTACCGATCACTTACCAGATTTCGGTGGAAATCGATAAGCCGAGTTGGCCTGGATATCGATATCCTCAACGCCAGCGATTCTGCGACTCAGAATGGACCCCATCTTTCTCTGCTGGATCGCCGATGTTAGCTACAGTTAGCTAGCAGCTTGGCAGCTAACGGCGCGTCTCAGCTCCGACTGGCTCTGCCTTCAAACGAACACCGACGTCAAATCAAAGATAACATCGACCGGGTATGAACGCTGTCGTTAATTTAACATTTTTACGCGCTAGGTTTTATCGGCGGCTCTGTTGCTAATGCTAATGCTAACAGGAAACAAATTGAGACGGGCTGTTGTTTTGCCAGAGCTGTGCTAACGTAGCAGGGAGTCAACCTGATTGGCTGTCTCCAAGCGTTCCAGAGATTCTGGGCGTTCGCTGTGAGAGTTGGGACCGCCCGGCGGGGCGGAGGTCAGGAGGCGATGGGGTCAGGGCAAGGGCGTGGGTTCGTTTTGTTTATAACCAAAGACAGTATACACACTATCTTTGTTATAACTCAGAACATCTATTAAAGCGGTTTCTTATTTTTACCCATACAATTATTTAGCCTAATATGTGGCACCAGAACACACGACAGAAATTAATAAATGTATTTACCACATAGATAAAACATAACTAAATCTTTACCGCCCCCCCCAAACGACCCTACACGACAAACACCACTCTATTTTAACTGTTTAATTTCACATTTATATCTAAAGTGTTGGTTTTGCGTTGTTTCTGAAGCGCGACACTACAGGAGACGCTGATTTACTGCCCCTCAGTGGTCAAAGTGAGGAACTGCATTGTTAAATATATCAAATATCAACAGCAAGGTCTGTACAATATATTATATATAATATGATATGATATAGTAATATGAAAATACAAATAATAACAATAATTACAAAAATAATAATAATTACAATAGTAATAATAATAATAATAAAAATAAAAATGATGATGATGATATTAACAACAACAACAACAACAAACCTATTCTTCTTCTTCTTCTTCTTCTTCTTATTATTATTATTATTATTATCAGCATTTAATGAAAATTGAAAAAAATATTTATCAATAACAACAACACTCATAGTAATAATAATAATAATAAAAATAATTATAATAATCATAATACACCTAATATTATCATATGTATTATTTAATAATGTTAAAAAACTGAAGCAAATTAAAAAATTCTGTATTCTATTATTTTATTATCAATAATAATAATAATAATAATAATGATAATGAAACAAAATAATAATTTATTGTATCAACAAGAACAAGCACTAACAAAAAATCAACACAAACAAAACACTTCATACATTTTTTTTTGTTTTGTTGTTGTACTGCACCTCGGATGGCTTTTACATTTTCATTTTCGATCAGTTTCCAAATACACTCCCTTCTACATTGACCATCAATGCTCTCGCATGCTTTGACTGACAGACTGTCAGAAAAGATGTGTCTGCATGCTTGTAATAAATGTTGTGACAGTTAGGTGGAGGTATTGTATCAGCTTTGCAAATGCTGCAGTTTTCAACAATCATTCACAAAGATAAAAAGTTCTTATTTGTAATGATGGAAGAATATAAGATTGTTAATGTTTTAAATGTTTTATAAGCTTTGTCACACTTTATTTTTCTGCTGATTTCTATCCCACTGATAATGGCAGATATATCAGGATACCAAGATAACAGACATTTTTTTACTTCTTAATGTTTATTTTTCACATTTAAAATGATCAAATTCATAAAGCAAATTTTAATTCAGAATTAATTTGAAGTTAAAACACAAGAGATTAATATGACTTTGCCTCGTTCTAATTGCTCACAGTCATGAAGATGTTAGAAAAATCAGATGACATGAGCAAATGAAACTGAGTTTTCATCCTCCATCAGTGAAGCATCACCTCTCTACTCCTCCCTCTCTTCCTTCCCAGGATGCACCTGCAGGCCTCCTCTCCTTATTTATAGCTCCATGTAAATGAAGAGGTCAAGTGTCAGCTCTCTGTAAAATCAGAGGGAACTGTCTCTGACTGCAAACACACTGAGAGTTTAATCATTAACAGGTTGTAAATCAAATACAGTTTACGTCTAATGTCTGTAAATTACAATATGTACATGTGTGCAGAGCCAAAGTTTATATCCTCTAACAGATGTCTGTTGTTGACGTATGAAAAACTTGATCAATGATACAAATATGATAAAGCTTTCATGCATGAATTCCATCCATTAGGAACCAAAATATAGTTACAGCCATAAATATTTAAGTGTTTTGTGACATCATGAAACTGAATTATTAAATCATCGTCTACACTGGGTATGATGGATAAATTAAAGAAGATGAGAGTGACAAATGTGAGAAAGCATGCAGAGTGAAGCAAAGCTCCTCCTCCTGTCAGTCACTCTCAGTTTCAGTGTGGTATTAAATGGCTCCTCCAGCACCTCCTCTCCTCATCCTCCAAAGCCTCTGATCTGTCAGCAGTAAGCTGACTTTCCAAGTTACAAGGCCATTCTCAGCACACACTGACAACATGCTGGGGACCCTCTGCACTCTCATCACTGCTCTAACATGTAAGGAGGCTGACTTACTGCAGCTTTGACCTCATGTTGGATTCATCAGTCTGTGTGTTTCTCTTGACTCCATGTCATCTTGTTGTTTCCAGGTGTGAGTGGTGTGACGGTGGTGACACAGAAGCCTCCTGTTGTGACGCTGAGGAAAGGAGAGACAGCCACCATGGACTGTAACCTGGGGACTGTTACTAATAACCAAGCAGTCTGGTATAAACAGATTCCAGGAGGAGTTCCTCAGTATGTGCTGAGGTTTTATCACGGCTGGAGCTCTGTTTATTATGGCTCTGGTTTCTCCTCTCCAAAGTTCACATCTACTCATCAGTCAACAACAGAATATTGTTTGATCATCAGCAATGTGGAGGAGGGAGACTCAGCAGTCTATTACTGTCACACATGGGACAGCTCTACTGAAGAGGAGGTATCACAGTGATTTACACTGTGACAAAAACCTCCTCACACATACTTCTGCTTTTTGAGTCTCTGACACATCTTGTCTGGGAGTAAAGCCATCAGCCAGTTCTTTATGTTACCTCTCTCATGTATTAAAAACATATTTTAAAACTTCAAATCCCTTTGATTGGATTCTCACATAAAGCCTCAGATCTTAGTGGTAGTTACTTACAGTATGTCATGTGTATGTTCTTTAATGCAAAAATAGACAATATGCTTGCTGGTAAATGTTAACCACAAGATGTATTACACTGTTGGACAAATCAGTGTTTACAGTAAATATTTATTTCTTTTGCTGCTCATAAAAATAAACAAGTTATTAAAAGTTCTCAGCAGATTCTCATTTGCTGATCCAAACTCAGATTAAGTGATTAATCTTTCTTGACAAAAATCCTCTGGTGCACATGTAGTGAGGATTGTTACACAAACATGTCTTGTATTATATTGTTATGTTGCAGTTTGTCACCCTTCATCAACAGGTCCAAAGGTCATCTGGCAGCCAAAGTTACAAAAACTAGAAGTCACGTACACCTAAAACACAACCAAACAAAAGTCTCCATTAATATGGAGTAATAGTTAATGGGAAAATAGACTGTGGTTATTAGCATCAGCAAAGTTACTCAACATGGCTATATATACAGTATACTAAAATAAGGTGGCACAATGAATAGGCCTACATAATATTTGATGATGAATTTAAGAAAGGTACGATGCCCTGCTAATTATTAAACAGTTTATTGTGTATATACTACACGATAAATCTTGAGCTTCTAACATGAACCACATATTTGTTTGAATGTTTAATTTGAAAGAGAATAAATGTCTGATAACACTCCTACATGTACAAAGAGAAATGTAATGATAATATGTAATAATACGACGATTTATGGTCATGAGCAAAAGACATTATGAAACATGAGATTGCTGGTACGAAATGATCTGCAGATATGACATTGAATCACATTCAGAATGTTTTTCATTAATGAATAAAAAGCTGAGTATAGTTTTGAAACTCCTCCTCCTCCACTTCTCCTCTCCTTCAGTCTCCTCAGTCAGTCATTGTAAACAGTAAATATTCATGTCTTCTGACATGAATAAAAATTAACTAGTTGTGAAGAATTTACAGCAGATTCTCGTTTGCTGATTCAGATTCAGACAATGTAATGGATATTTCGTGATATAAATTCAGCACATATTGTTTTTTCCTTCTTCATGAACAGGTCAAAGGGTCATCTGACAGTCAAAACTGACACAAACTAGAAGTCATGTGCAGCTGAAACATGACCAAATGAAAGTCTTACTTTCACCTGACAACATTTCATTTATATTTTGTGATTCGAGATGTGTTTCCAACAGATGAAACACATGTCTCCATCATTAAGCAAAATGCTACTTCAATGAGAGCAAATTTATTTAGGTGAGAACTGATCAGTTCATTAACTTTACGCTCTGCTCATTGATGCTGTTTGCACATGCTGTACATACAGATATGTAGAGTGCTACAGAGTGCTTATAACCTGAGGGATCACCATGACATGTGGAGTTCCTCAGGGCTCGATTCTTGGGCCACAATTATTCAATCTGTACATTTTAATTCTATGACAATAATTTTTGTTATCACAGCTACGTAGAAAACACTCGGATGTTTTTAGCTCTTTCAGCAAGTGACCATAGTCGCTCAGACTCCTATCAATGCTTAGAGAAAATCAATATCTGGAATTTAATCTATTTAAGGAAATAATGTGAAGAAAAAAAAGAGGAAAGAATGAAAGTTATTGATCAGCTTGATTCCACAGCTGTAAAGACAAAAACCTCATCAGAAACTTGGTGTTTAAAACAGACTCAGATCTGAGCTTCAGCAGTGTCATCAAGGCAATGACTGAAACAGCATTTTACCATCTTAAATAAAGATCAGTAATTGGAGGTCTCAAAGTAAGAAAAGTGTAATAAACATAAAGTAAACATTTGTATTTACACCATGTTATCCCCAAGACTTTACCATGTTTACTGCACCTATTTATAACCTGAGTAGTCATGTTTAACATAAAAGTATACAAACATGAAGGAGTATTTATTTAGTGTGATCAGTCCTTCATGGAAAAATACTACAAAGTACAGAAACAAATCATGTCATACCAAAACTACATTTAAAACGTAAAGAACATAAACATAATTCGAAAAGCTACATGAAGGTCTGTTTTTTTGACAGGAACATGTATGGGAAAAAGTTGATAATGTCAAACCACATACATAAAGTGTTTTTTTTGTATGCAGTGCTTATGAGTCCACGACAAATTTCCCTTTGGGACAATAAAGTACATTGTATCATATCGTAAAGTAGTTTATTAATGGATAAAACAGAGCTGAGTGTTGAAACTCCTCCTCCTCCACTTCTCCTCTCCTCAGAGTCTTTATAAGCTTCAGTCTCTCTTCTCCTCACACTCCAACCCTGCTCACCTCTCAGCTGGACAGTAAGGGACGTTTACACCACACACTGACAACATGCTGGGGACCCTCTGCACTCTCATCACTGCTCTAACATGTAAGATATTCTTCTCAGTCCTTTTATAGCCCATATTTTCACACACAAACCTTTGACTCGTGTATTTTTCTCTGTATGTTGACAGATGTTGATGCAGTGATAGTGCTGACCCAGACGCCTGCTGTCCACACAGTTTCTACAGGACAACAAGTTGTTCTCAACTGCAACATTCAGAGATATGATGGAAATTATGTCAGCTGGTATAAACAGGTTCCTGGTGAAGCTCCTCAGTATGTTCTGAGATTTCATTATTCTCAAAGTGCACCAGACTACTTTGGATCAGGATTCTCCTCAGACAGATTCAACTCTAAATCCTCATCAAACATAGATTACCAGTTCATCATAAAGCGGACAGAGACAGGAGACTCTGCTGTCTATTACTGTCGGACATGGGATGACTCTGCTGCTGAAGCTGTATCACAGTGATTCACACTGTGACAAAAACCTCAGTGAGAGACTCACTGCAGATTTTATGAATTCTGACCAAAATCAAACGACTACAATCAGTAAACTTGGAACAAAACAAGAACAGACATTAAATAAATCTCTTGTGAGAGACAAGAGAGTTTTTAGTGTTTTGGAATATAATGAGACTGATGAAGTGAAGAGACGTTGACAGTGAAAGTTGGTCTCAACAGGATGTTTCAGTTCCACTCCCCTCATTAGTGAGAGTCAGGAGGTTTTTGTACAGCCATGTGTACAAACTGAATCACTGTGGTATTCGGACAAGGCACCAAGCTGATTGTGACAAGTAAGTACTTTTTAACTCATCATAAAACAGCACAGATTTTATGTTTCTCATTCAAATTAAGAGAAAATGGTCAATTCATATTCATAAATAGTTTTTTTAATATTCAACACATTGTTTGGTGAATAATAGATAAGTGGTTCTACATCTGTTTGATATCAGGCTGTGTGTCTGAAGGCAAACGATCACAATTATTTCTAGTATTTTCTACAAATATTCAGAAGGTTTTTTGATGGCGAAAGAGTTTTAAACATTTGGGCAACATTTACAAGATTATTTATTTTCATAATTTATGACAAGTTTTAGCATTTCAAAACTCTGCATTAATCATTCTGTAAAGAGTATTTTATATTGTGACATTAAAAATACTGTTCTTGTGATATTTATTTACTGATCTTATAAAGCTCTGAGATATTTTTAATTTTAACTGAATATGATTGTGTTTTTTTTTTTTAAATATTATTTTTGTTTGGTGGTTAGATTGACACCACAAAGCAAAGTGACTTCTGATATACCTGAAACTGTCACAGTGATTTAAATAATAGGATATTTTACTCTAAATTTGTGATTGATGGATTGTTGATGTTGGTTATGAACACTGCTCATATTTTAGGTGATGATTTCTAAATGTATTTGCAGATTCAAAATGCTTAACTTCTTCAGCGTGTTGGTTATATCGTCAACACAAGCAATAAATGAATCTCCTACTGTCATGCTTTGTGTTAATGATTTGACTCCTGGTTATCTGATGAATGTCCTTTGTGTATCTTCAGGCTCCAGCCTCCCTCCTCCTGTCCTGACAGTCTTCCCTCCGTCCAGTGCTGAGCTCCAGTCCAACAAAGCCTCTCTGGTCTGTCTGTCCATTTTGCCCAGTGAGTCTAAGGGTTTTGCAGATGTGAGCTGGTTGCTTGGTGGGAGTCCTGTGAGCAGTGGGATCTCTACCAGCACCGCTGTTCAGCAAGCAGACCAGACCTTCCAAATCAGCAGCTATCTGGCCGTCCAGACGTCAGACTGGAACATGGATAAGGTTTACACATGTAAAGTGTCTTTGGGCTCCCAGACTGCAGAGAAAGACATCAACAAGTCCCACTGTCCCACTGAAGAACAGTAGAGGAGCAGAATGAGCATTTAACATCTGCTTCTTTACTCTTTGTGCTGTTTGCTCATCACAAGGTTTACATGTTAGAAAAGATGTGTCTGCATGCTTGTAATAAATGTTGTGACAGTTAGGTGGAGGTGTTGTATCAGCTTTGCAAATGCTGCGTTTTTCAACAATCATTCAATAAAATAAGAAAAAAAACAACAGCTGAAAAAGTGTTTGTATTTATTTGTACTTGTGAAAACATCATTTAAAAGGATAAAGTTGTGCAAATGTTGTCACCTTGACTAGATTGTATTTTTCTCCTGTTGTTCATCTCACTGATAATAATCCTGGACACAAAGACAACAGACAGACTTGTTTCTTTAATATTTATATTCAAAATCATAAAGCAACATTGTTATTAGTTTTTAGTTTGCAATAAAAGCACAGCAGAAAGATTAATATGACTTTGCCTTGTTTTAGTTGCTCACAGTCATTAAGACGTTAGAAAAATCAGATGACATGAGCAAATGAAACTGAGTTTTCATCCTCCATCAGTGAAGCATCACCTCTCTACTCCTCCCTCTCTTCCTTCCCAGGATGCACCTGCAGGCCTCCTCTCCTTATTTATAGCTCCATGCAAATGAAGAGGTCAAGTGTCAGCTCTCTGTAAAATCAGAGGGAACTGTCTCTGACTGCAAACAAACTGATAGTTTAATCATGAACAGGTTGTAAATCAAATACAGTTTACGTCTAATGTCTGTAAATTACAATATGTACACGTGAGCAGAGCCAAAGTTTATATCCTCTAACAGATGTCTGTTGTTGACGTATGAAAAACCTGCTCAATGATACAAATATGATAAAGCTTTCATGCATGAATTCCATCCATTAAGAATTAAAAAATAGTTACAGCCATGCATACTTAAGTATTTTGTGACATCATGACACTGAATTTAGTAAATCATCGTCTAGACAGGGTATAATGGATAAATTAAAGAAGATGAGAGTAACAAATGTGAGAAAGCATGCAGAGTGAAGCAAAGCTCCTCCTCCTGTCAGTCACTCTCAGTTTCAGTGTGGTATTAAATGGCTCCTCCAGCACCTCCTCTCCTCATCCTCCAAAGCCTCTGATCTGTCAGCAGTAAGCTGACTTTCCAAGTTACAAGGCCATTCTCAGCACACACTGACAACATGCTGGGGACCCTCTGCACTCTCATCACTGCTCTAACATGTAAGGAGGCTGACTTACTGCAGCTTTGACCTCATGTTGGATTCATTAGTCTGTGTGTTTCTCTTGACTCCATGTCATCTTCTTGTTTCCAGGTGTGAGTGGTGTGACGGTGGTGACACAGAAGCCTCCTGTTGTGACGCTGAGGAAAGGAGAGACAGCCACCATGGACTGTAACCTGGGGACTGTTGCTGATAAAGCAGTCTGGTATAAACAGATTCCAGGAGGAGTTCCTCAGTATGTGCTGAGGTTTTATCACACCTGGAGCTCTCCATACTATGGCTCTGGTTTCTCCTCTCCAAAGTTCACATCTACTCATCAGTCAACATCAGATTATCGTTTGATCATCAGCAATGTGGAGGAGGGAGACTCAGCAGTCTATTACTGTCACACATGGGATGACTCTGCTAAAGAGGAGGTATCACAGTGATTTACACTGTGACAAAAACCTCCTCACACATACTTCTGCTTTTTGAGTCTCTGACACATCTTGTCTGGGAGTAAAGCCATCAGCCAGTTCTTTATGTTGCCTCTCTCATGTATTAAAAACATTTTTTAAAACTTCAAATCCCTTTGATTGGATTCTCACATAAAGCCTCAGATCTTAGTGGTAGTTACTTACAGTATGTCATGTGTATGTTCTTTAATGCAAAAATAGACAATATGCTTGCTGGTAAATGTTAACCACAAGATGTATTACACTGTTGGACAAATCAGTGTTTACAGTAAATATTTATTTCTTTTGCTGCTCATAAAAATAAACAAGTTATTAAAAGTTCTCAGCAGATTCTCATTTGCTGATCCAAACTCAGATTAAGTGATTAATCTTTCTTGACAAAAATCCTCTGGTGCACATGTAGTGAGGAGTGTTACACAAACATGTGTTGTATTATATTGTTATGTTGCAGTTTGTCCCTCTTCATCAACAGGTCCAAAGGTCATCTGGCAGCCAAAGTTACAAAAACTAGAAGTCACGTGCAGCTAAAACACAACCAAACAAAAGTCTCCATTAATATGGAGTAATAGTTAATGGGAAAATAGACTGTGGTTATTAGTATCAGCAAAATTAGTCAACATGGCTATATATACAGTATACTAAAATAAGGTGGTACAATGAATAGGCCTACATAATATTTGATGATGAAGATAAGAAAGGTACGATGCCCTGCTAATTATTAAACAGTGTATTGTGTATATACTACACGATAAATCTTGAGCTTCGAACATGTTAAAGAGAATAAATGTCTGATAGCACTCCTACATGTACAAATAGAAATGTAATGATAATATGTAATAATACGACGATTTATGGTCATGAGCAAAAGACATGATGAAACATGAGATTGCTGGTACGAAATGATCTGCAGATATGACATTGAATCACATTCAGAATGTTTTTCATTAACGAATAAAAAGCTGAGTATAGTTTTGAAACTCCTCCTCCTCCACTTCTCCTCTCCTTCAGTCCCTCTCAGTCAGTCACTGTAAACAGTAAATATTCATGTCTTTTGACACAAATAAAAATTAACTAGTTTTGAAGAATTTACAGCAGATTCTCATTTGCTGATCCAGATTCAGACAATATAAATTCAGCAGTGCACATAGTTGTTTTTTCCTTCTTCATGAACAGGTCAAAGGGTCATCTGACAGTCAAAACTGACACAAACTAGAAGTCATGTGCAGCTGAAACATGACCAAATGAAAGTCTTTCTTTCACCTGCCAACATTTCATTTATATTTTGTGATTCGAGATGTGTTTCCAACAGATGAAACACATGTCTCCATCATTAAGCAAAATGCTACTTCAATGAGAGCAAATTTATTTAGGTGAGAACTGATCAGTTCATTAACTTTACGCTCTGCTCATTGATGCTGTTTGCACATGCTGTACATACAGATATGTAGAGTGCTACAGAGTGATTATAACCTGAGGGATCACCATGACATGTGGAGTTCCTCAGGGCTCGATTCTTGGGCTACAATTATTCAATCTGTACATGTTAATTCTATGACAATAATTTTTGTTATCACAGCTACGTAGAAAACACTCGGATGTTTTTAGCGCTTTCACCAAGTGACCATAGTCGCTCAGACTCCTATCAGTGCTTAGAGAAAATCAATATCTGGAATTTAATCTATTTAAGGAAATAATGTGAAGAAAAAAAAGAGGAAAGAATGAAAGTTATTGATCAGCTTGATTCCACAGTGGTAAAGACAAAAACCTCATCAGAAACTTGGTGTTTAAAGCAGACTCAGATCTGAGCTTCAGCAGTGTCATCAAGGCAATACTGAAACAGCATTTTACCATCTTAAACAAAAATCAGTAATTGGAGGTCTCAAAGTAAGAAAAGTGTAATAAACATAAAGTAAACATTTGCATTTACACCATGTTATCCCCAAGACTTTACCATGTTTACTGCACCTATTTATAACCTGAGTAGTCATGTTTAACATAAAAGTATACAAACATGAAGGAATATTTATTTAGTGTGATCAGTCCTTCATGGAAAAATACTACAAAGTACAGAAACAAATCATGTCATACCAAAACTACATTTAAAACGTAAAGAACATAAACATAATTCGAAAAGCTACATGAAGGTCTGTTTTTTTGACAGGAAAATGTATGGGAAAAAGTTGATAATGTCAAACCACATACATAAAGTGTTTTTTTTGTATGCAGCGCTTATGAGTCCAAGACAAATTTCCCTTTG
The DNA here is from genome assembly GCA_035609425.1 of Epinephelus awoara. NCBI lineage: Eukaryota > Metazoa > Chordata > Actinopteri > Perciformes > Serranidae > Epinephelus > Epinephelus awoara. The sequence continues at coordinate 17,773,291 of CM069311.1, read as the reverse complement.
GGACAATAAAGTACATTGTATTGTATCGTAAAGTAGTTTATTAATGGATAAAACAGAGCTGAGTGTTGAAACTCCTCCTCCTCCACTTCTCCTCTCCTCAGTGTCTTTATAAGCTTCAGTCTCTCTTCTCCTCACACTCCAACCCTGCTCACCTCTCAGCTGGACAGTAAGGGACGTTTACACCACACACTGACAACATGCTGGGGACCCTCTGCACTCTCATCACTGCTCTAACATGTAAGATATTCATCTCAGTCCTTTTATAGCCCATATTTTCACACACAAACCTTTGACTCGTGTATTTTATTCTGTATGTTGACAGATGTTGATGCAGTGATAGTGCTGACCCAGACGCCTGCTGTCCACACAGTTTCTACAGGACAACAAGTTGTTCTCAACTGCAACATTCAGAGATATGATGGAAATTCTGTCCGCTGGTATAAACAGGTTCCTGGTGAAGCTCCTCAGTTTGTTCTGAGATTTTATCATTCTCACAGTTCACCAGAGAGCTATGGATCAGGATTCTCCTCAGACAGATTCAACTCTAAATCCTCATCAAACATAGATTACCAGTTCATCATAAAGCGGACAGAGACAGGAGACTCTGCTGTCTATTACTGTGAGACATGGGATGAGTCTGCTAATGCAGCTGTATCACAGTGATTCACACTGTGACAAAAACCTCAGTGAGAGACTCACTGCAGATTTTATGAATTCTGACCGAAATCAAACCATTAAAATCTGTAAACTTGGAACAAAACAAGAACAGACATTAAATAAATTCCTCTAAAGAGACAAAAGTGTTTTGGAACATGTCCAGCAGTGTTTTGGAATATAATGAGACTGATGAAGTGAAGAGACGTTGACAGTGAAAGTTGGTCTCAACAGGATGTTTCAGTTCCACTCCCCTCATTAGTGAGAGTCAGGAGGTTTTTGTACAGCCATGTGTACAAACTGAATCACTGTGGTATTCGGACAAGGCACCAAGCTGATTGTGACAAGTAAGTACTTTTTAACTCATCATAAAACAGCGCAGATTTTATGTTTCTCATTCAAATTTAGAGAAAATGGTCAATTTATAATCTGATAAATAAAAAGAAAGAAAGAAATATTCAACACATTGTTTGGTGAAAAATAGATAAGTGACTCTACATTTGTTTGATATCAGGCTGTGTGTCTGAAGGCAAACGATCACAAAGTTTAGTATTTTCTACAAATATTCAGAAGTGTTTTTGATGGCATGATTTCTAAATGTGTTTGCAGATTTAAAATGCTTAACTTCTTCAGCGTGTTGGTTATATTGTCAACACAAGCAATAAATGAATCTCCTACTGTCAGGCTTTGTGTTAATGATTTGACTCCTGGTTATGTGATGAATGTCCTTTGTGTATCTTCAGGCTCCAGCCTCCCTCCTCCTGTCCTGACAGTCTTCCCTCCGTCCAGTGCTGAGCTCCAGTCCAACAAAGCCTCTCTGGTCTGTCTGTCCAGTCAGTCTGTGCCTTTTGCAGATGTGAGCTGGTTGCTTGGTGGGAGTCCAGTGAGCAGTGGGATCTCTACCAGCACCGCTGTTCAGCAAGCAGACCAGACCTTCCAAATCAGACGTCAGACTGGAACATGGATAAGGTTTACACATGTAAAGTGTCTTTGGGCTCCCAGACTGCAGAGAAAGACATCAACAAGTCCCACTGTCCCACTGAAGAACAGTAGAGGAGCAGAATGAGCATTTAACATCTGCTTCTTTACTCTTTGTGCTGTTTGCTCATCACAAGGTTTACATGTTAGAAAAGATGTGTCTGCATGCTTGTAATAAATGTTGTGACAGTTAGGTGGAGGTGTTGTATCAGCTTTGCAAATGCTGCGTTTTTCAACAATCATTCAATAAAATAAGAAAAAAAAACAGCTGAAAAAGTGTTTGTATTTATTTGTACTTGTGAAAACATCATTTAAAAAGAATAATGTTGTGCAAATGTTGTCACCTTGACTAGATTGTATTTTTCTCCTGTTGTTCATCTCACTGATAATAATCCTGGACACAAAGACAACAGACAGACTTGTTTCTTTAATATTTATATTCAAAATCATAAAGCAACATTGTTATTAGGTGTTAATTTGCAATAAAAGCTCAGCAGAAAGATTAATATGACTTTGCCTTGTTGTAGTTGCTCACAGTCGTTAAGACGTTAGAAAAATCAGATGACATGAGCAAATGAAACTGAGTTTTCATCCTCCATCAGTGAAGCATCACCTCTCTACTCCTCCCTCTCTTCCTTCCCAGGATGCACCTGCAGGCCTCCTCTCCTTATTTATAGCTCCATGTAAATGAAGAGGTCAAGTGTCAGCTCTCTGTAAAATCAGAGGGAACTGTCTCTGACTGCAAACACACTGAGAGTTTAGTTTTCAAAATGTTGTATATCAAAGAAAGTTTGCTTCTTATGTGTATAAATTACAATGATGTACATTTGTGCAGAACCAAAGCTTTTATCGTGCAGTAGATGTCTGTCGTTGACTTATGGCCAAAATTATTCGTTTATGCTTGGGAACCAAACTAGTAAGAAATACGTATAAAAGGCAGGTTGTCTTGACATCAGGACATTATTGTATTTTGTGAATAAGCATTTCCATCTACACTGACTATGATGAATAAATTAAAGACATCGTAAGAAATGTGAGAAAGCATGCAGAGTGAAGCAAAGCTCCTCCTCCTGTCAGTCACTCTCAGTTTCAGTGTGGTATTAAATTGCTCCTCCAGCACCTCCTCTCCTCATCCTCCAAAGCCTCTGATCTGTCAGCAGTAAGCTGACTTTCCAAGTTCCAAGGCCATTCTCAGCACACACTGACAACATGCTGGGGACCCTCTGCACTCTCATCACTGCTCTAACATGTAAGGAGGCTGACTTACTGCAGCTTTGACCTCATGTTGGATTCATCAGTCTGTGTGTTTCTCTTGACTCCATGTCATCTTGTTGTTTCCAGGTGTGAGTGGTGTGACGGTGGTGACACAGAAGCCTCCTGTTGTGACGCTGAGGAAAGGAGAGACAGCCACCATGGACTGTAACCTGGGGACTGTTGATAACACTGCTTGTTGGTATAAACAGATTCCAGGAGGAGTTCCTCAGTATGTGCTGAGCTTTCATCGCAGTTGGTGGAATGTTTATTATGGCTCTGGTTTCTCCTCTCCAAAGTTCACATCTAATCATCAGTCAACATCAGATTATCATTTGATCATCAACAATGTGGAGGAGGGAGACTCAGCAGTCTATCACTGTGCTACATGGGACAGCTCTGCTAAAGAGGAGGTATCACAGTGCTTTACACTGTGACAAAAACCTCCTCACACCATACTTCTGCTTTTTGAGTCTCCAGCAAACATTGACTGAGTTGAAGCCACCATACACAATGCTCTTTGTTATATCTTTGTTTGTTATATATCTATACTTATTGGAGAACCTCAGAGGTTTTGGAAAAAACGCAGATGACCAAAGATATCTGTGAAGCACTCAGTTCATGTGTAACAGGTCCATCAACAGGCCCAATATTAATATGAAAACAGCCGTACCTGTCTTTAATGGCTCAACAATAGATTCAGAGATCCACAATGTGTTTTTCTTTCCTTTGTTAAATCCTGTCATCCAGTGTTGTAGTAGAGGATATATGCAGGAATACAGGACACACCCACCTCTTCTTCTGGCATTTTAAAGAAGCCTCCTATCAGCCAGAAAAACAAAGGAATATATGGAAGTATACCCTCTTACTCTTCAGTAACCTACCCATCACCCACCTCATCAACTACCACTACACCACTGCTTTTATTAAGTTGGTCCTACAAACTCAACTCAGAGTGAGTCAAGAAGAAACAACATACATGACATAACCCCTCACTCCATTATTTGCTCCCACATACTGTCCATTTCACCCTTATCCAACCAAGCCCCCCACCTAGCTATTAAAGACACTGATGTTTTGTGGTATAAACAGACTCCAGGAGGAGTCCCTCAGTTTGACAACATTCAGATTTATATAGCTCTTTCACCAAGTGACCATAGTCCCTTAGACGCACTCTATCAATGCTTAGAACAACTCAGCAGCTGAATACAATCAAATTTCCTTCAAACAAATACAGACAAAAAAGAAATCGTTGTTTTTGGCAACAAGGAGGAAAGAATGAATGTTACTGCAGTTTATAATTCCAGAGCTATAAAGACAAAAACCCCAGTCAGGAAACTTGGTGTTTATTTAGACTCAGATCTGAGCTTCAGCTGCGTCATCAAGGCAAGAACTGAATCAGCATTTTATCATCTTTAAAAAAGAGCAAGATTTAGAGAAACTCATTCATGCCATAATATCCAGCAGGGTGGACCAATGTAACAGTGTCCTTTCTGATCTTCCCCAAAAGACAGTCAGAAAACTTCAGCTCATTGAAAATGCTGCTGCTAGAATTCCAACACCAACCAAGAGAACAGAGCGCATTACCCCGTCCTTAAATCTCTACAGTGGCTTCAAGTGACTTAATGGATAGATTTTAAAATGCTGCTGTTAGTTTTTAAATGTCTCAATAATCTCAGAGCATTAATGAATGAAAAGAGAGTTGAGTGTTGAAACTCCTCCTCCTCCACTTCTCCTCTCCTCAGTGTCTTTATAAGCTTCAGTCTCTCTTCTCCTCACACTCCAACCCTGCTCACCTCTCAGCTGGACAGTAAGGGACGTTTACACCACACACTGACAACATGCTGGGGACCCTCTGCACTCTCATCACTGCTCTAACATGTAAGATATTCTTCTCAGTCCTTTTATAGCCCATATTTTCACACACAAACCTTTGACTCGTGTATTTTTCTCTGTATGTTGACAGATGTTGATGCAGTGATAGTGCTGACCCAGACGCCTGCTGTCCACACAGTTTCTACAGGACAAGAGGCTGTTCTCAACTGCAACATTCAGAGATATGATAATTATTATGTCAGCTGGTATAAACAGGTTCCTGGTGAAGCTCCTCAGTTTGTTCTGAGATTTCTTTATTCTCACAGTTCACCAAACAGCTATGGATCAGGATTCTCCTCAGACAGAATCAACTCTAAATCCTCATCAAACATAGATTACCAGTTCATCATAAAGCGGACAGAGACAGGAGACTCTGCTGTCTATTACTGTGAGACATGGGATGACTCTGCCAATGAGGCTGTATCACAGTGATTTACACTGTGACAAAAACCTCCTCACACATACTTCTGCATTTTGAGTCTGCACTGAACATTGACTGAGTTGAAGCCATGTTACACAATGCTGTTTGTTATATCTTTGTTTGTTTTATATCTATACTTATTGGAGAATGTCAAAAATTTTTAATTTAATTTAACTGGTGAATCCAGTGGAAAACAGTGATGACTGCAGATGACCAAAGATATCTGTGAAACACTCAGTTCATGTGTAACAGGTCCATCAACAGGCTCAATATTAATATGAAAACAGCCATACCTGTCTTTAATGGCTCAACAATGAGCAAATAAAAAGTCTAGGTCTCCATGCTTTGGAAACATGCCATTATTGTCCCAGTAGCCAAGTGTAACACACCTCCAGAGTGAAATGATTTCAGGTCAGTAGCTTTGACTTCCGTAGTTATGAAGTCCTTTGAGAAGCTTATTAAGACAGAAGCTTTAAAACAGGTGGAGGATCAACTCCATCCTTTTCAGTTTGCATACAGGCCTGGTAGAGGTGTGGAGGAAGCTGTGGTCACCCTGTTACACTTTCTGTATGGGCATTTGGAGGGCCCCATGACTCATGCCAGACTCTATTGATTTCTCCTCAGCATTTAACACCATCCAGCCATTCCTGCTTGCAGAGAGGCTCATCTGCCATTTGATCTTAAGCTGGTTGGTTGAATAATGGATTTTTTAACAGATAGGCCACAGTGTGTGAGAGTTAACGGTGTTATCTCCAACCAGCTCTACTCTTCCAACGGTTCCCCCCAAGGTTGTTGTCTCTCCCCTCTTCTTTACATCATGCACACCAATGAGTGCAGAAGCAATTACAGGAACAGACACATCTTAAAGTTTGCTGATGATTCTGTTATTGTTAGCCTTCTTGAAAGAGAGGAACAGGATCATGGGCCAGTTGTGGATGATTTTGTGGTTTGGTGTGACGAGTCTTTCCTCCATCTTAATTTGTCCAAAACAAAAAACATGGTAATTGATTTGAGGAAGTCGCCACCAGGCCCTCTGCCAACTCTTGTCAAAGGTGTTGATATTGGTGTAGTTGAGACATATAAATATCTGGGTGTTGTTCTTGACAACAAATTGACTTTTGAATCCCATGCTGATTTTAACTCGAAACAGGTCCAACAGAGACTTTATTTCTTGAGGAAAATGAGCTCCTTTAATGTGTCCACTGAGATGATGATGCTCTTTTACAGGAGTTTCATTGAATCTGTTTGAACTTCCTGTATTACTGCTTGGTTTGGAAACATTAATCAATGTCTTATGCAACCAATGTGTTGTGAAAAGTGCCAGTAAAATCTCAGGGAGGAGTCAGAACAAGCTTTTGGCCATTTATAACAGGCAGGTACTTAGGAGGGCGAATGCTATACTGGTCTGTCAGGACCACCCACTTCAAGGGGAGTTTGAGGTGCTGTCCTCAGGTCGCTGTTTCAAGGCACCTGTTCGGAGGACTAAAAGATTTCATACGTCTTTCATTCCAAGTGCTACAAATCTGCTCAATAGCAGCAAGCACCTTGTCTGTAGTCCTGCACTATCATGGCACATTTTACACACCTGCACTTAGGCATGCTTGCATCTTTGTAATTGATATGAAATTTTCATTCCCTTTGACTAGTATGTTGTTTTTTTGTCTCATGATTTGTATTGTTTGTTGTTGCTGTTGTTGATGATGTGTCCCGCTTTCTCTGCCCCGTCTGCAGCCTGAGTTGGATCAAGTCTATTTTCACATCATGGCACAAATGTGAGAAAGCATGCAGAGTGAAGCAAAGCTCCTCCTCCTGTCAGTCACTCTCAGTTTCAGTGTGGTATTAAATTGCTCCTCCAGCACCTCCTCTCCTCATCCTCCAAAGCCTCTGATCTGTCAGCAGTAAGCTGACTTTCCAAGTTTCAAGGCCATTCTCAGCACACACTGACAACATGCTGGGGACCCTCTGCACTCTCATCACTGCTCTAACATGTAAGGAGGCTGACTTACTGCAGCTTTGACCTCATGTTGGATTCATCAGTCTGTGTGTTTCTCTTGACTCCATGTCATCTTGTTATTTCCAGGTGTGAGTGGTGTGACGGTGGTGACACAGAAGCCTCCTGTTGTGACGCTGAGGAAAGGAGAGACAGCCACCATGGACTGTAACCTGGGGACTGGTACTGACAGAAGAGCTTGGTGGTATAAACCGATTCCAGGAGGAGTTCCTCAGTATGTGCTGAGCTTTTATCACACCTTGAGCTCTCCTCAATATGGCTCTGGTTTCTCCTCTCCAAAGTTCACATCTACTCATCAGTCAACATCAGATTATCGTTTGATCATCAACAATGTGGAGGAGGGAGACTCAGCAGTCTATTACTGTAAAACATGGGACAGCTCTTTCAATGAGTACATATCACAGTGATTTACACTGTAACAAAAACCTCCTCACACATACTTCTGCTTTTTGAGTCTCTGACACATCTGATAATAGAACCACAAATTAACTCAGTGTAACAACACAATGTGTAACATAACATTATTCAAACATCTAGATGCTCTTTTTTGAAGCTTACATGAATCTTTAGAACTGCACCTATAATTGCACTTCCCATCATGTACATGCTTAATTAATAAAAACTAAAGATGAACAGAGCAGCAGTACATAAACCCCACCTTCATACATAATGTCTGAGATTATCACATACAGGATTTAAATGCTGCTGTGTCATGTCAGTCAACACTTTTCTTAGTCATATAAATGTTACACAAGTTCCTCTAAATACAGTAAATGTGATCAAAAGTTTTGAGATAAACAGGTTGTGATGATTGTTGAACTTCCAGATGAAGTAAATCTGACAGTAATCTGACTACAGTAATCATGTTTCATTAAGTAATCTGCTTCAAAATGATTCAAAAGCTGAACAATCAAAGTGCTGCTGAACAAAAGTAAATAACAATACTACAGTAACCTACAGGTCATGGACATGAAGACATTTTTAGTTAGTTTTTAAAAGTATTAGTCAAAATAATTCAGATATTTAGTAAACATGTTTGCTTGCTAAGAGGAATATTGAAAAGTATGAAAACAGTGAAATAAAAAGTAAGCTTTCACACTGTGATTAGAATCCTGTTTACCTACATAATACACAACTTTGTGACAATTCTTTATCACAAACTTATAAACCAATGACAGTACGTTCATCCTGTGGTCTGTAAGATTACTTTTATAAGCAAAAAACATAAATGAATCTGACGTCACCACTGGAAGTGGTTAAACTTACACAAAAATCATCAGCAGTTATCAAGTGTAATTTAAAGACACAGTTATGAGCAGAAGAAGCATCAGATATCTGTTGTTTGATGAGAAATGATTTAAACTGACGAATGCTGTAGTTGATTAATGAATGAAAAGAGAGCTGAGTGTTGAAACTCCTCCTCCTCCACTTCTCCTCTCCTCAGTGTCTTTATAAGCTTCAGTCTCTCTTCTCCTCACACTCCAACCCTGCTCACCTCTCAGCTGGACAGTAAGGGACGTTTACACCACACACTGACAACATGCTGGGGACCCTCTGCACTCTCATCACTGCTCTAACATGTAAGATATTCTTCTCAGTCCTTTTATAGCCCATATTTTCACACACAAACCTTTGACTCATGTATTTTTCTCTGTATGTTGACAGATGTTGATGCAGCCAAAGTGCTGACCCAGACGCCTGCTGTCCACACAGTTTCTACAGGACAACAAGTTGTTCTCAACTGCAACATTCAGAGATATGATGGAAAATATGTCCGTTGGTATAAACAGGTTCCTGGTGAAGCTCCTCAGTTTGTTCTGGAGTTTCATTATTCTAACAGTGCACTCAACTTTGGATCAGGATTCTCCTCAGACAGATTCAACTCTAAATCCTCATCAAACATAAATTACCAGTTCATCATAAAGCGGACAGAGACAGGAGACTCTGCTGTCTATTACTGTAAGACATGGGATGACTCTGCTGATGAGCAGGTATCACAGTGATTCACACTGTGACAAAAACCTCAGTGAGAGACTCACTGCAGATTTTATGAATTCTGACCGAAATCAAACGACTAAAATCAGTAAACTTGGAACAAAACAAGAACAGACATTAAATAAATCTTTTGTGAGAGACAAGAATGTTTTTAGTGTTTTGGAATATAATGAGACTGATGAAGTGAAGAGACGTTGACAGTGAAAGTTGGTCTCAACAGGATATTTCAGTTCCACTCCCCTCATTAGTGAGAGTCAGGAGGTTTTTGTACAGCCATGTGTACAAACTGAATCACTGTGGTATTCGGACAAGGCACCAAGCTGATTGTGACAAGTAAGTACTTTTTAACTCATCATAAAACAGCACAGATTTTATTTTTATGATACATGTCAAGAGAAAATGTTCAATTCACATGTTGCTTATTGTTAAAATATTAAACATTTCTTTTTTTACATTTTCACATCTGTTTTCAAACAAGGCTGTGTGTGGCAACAAAAATGTCTGCAAATTATTATATACATTGATTTTTTTTTTTTTTTTTACATGGTTGATGATTTGTTAACAGATGGGCAACATTTACAAAACTCCTATTATTTATTTTCACAACTTTTGACAAGTTTTAACATTGCAAACCCTCTGTTAAATAATTCATCCAGAGAATTTACACTGTATTGTTTATTCACTCAGTCGTCACAAAAGCAAAGTGACGACTGATGTAACATGATTTTTCACAGTGACTGTAATGATCAGAAATGTTTCCTTTATTATTCAAATACCATTTTGTGAGACACAGAAGATGACGTTATCAGTTTGTTTCCAAAATGAAATGAGACTACACTGATCAAAATATTTCCATATGTGTGATTGATGGATTTTCTTTTTTTTTTAAAAGAAATGTTCCTTTAAAAATTAAATCCAGGCTAGGTGATGATTTCTAAATGATTTTGCAGATTTCAGATAATTTACTTCATCACATTCCCTATATTGCCAACATCACTAATGATAAATCTCCTACTGTCATGCTTTGTGTTTGGGGTTGCATTTTTGATGTATGAAAGGCGCTATATAAATAAAGTTTGATTGATTGATTGATTGATTGATTGATTGATAATGAGTTGACTCCTGGTTATGTGATGAATGTCCTTTGTGTATCTTCAGGCTCCAGCCTCCCTCCTCCTGTCCTGACAGTCTTCCCTCCGTCCAGTGCTGAGCTCCAGTCCAACAAAGCCTCTCTGGTCTGTCTGTCCAGTCAGTCTGTGCCTTTTGCAGATGTGAGCTGGTTGCTTGGTGGGAGTCCAGTGAGCAGTGGGATCTCTACCAGCACCGCTGTTCAGCAAGCAGACCAGACCTTCCAAATCAGCAGCTATCTGGCCGTCCAGACGTCAGACTGGAACATGGATAAGGTTTACACATGTAAAGTGTCTTTGGGCTCCCAGACTGCAGAGAAAAACATCAACAAGTCCCACTGTCCCACTGAAGAACAGTAGAGGAGCAGAATGAGCATTTAACATCTGCTTCTTTACTCTTTGTGCTGTTTGCTCATCACAAGGTTTACATGTTAGAAAAGATGTGTCTGCATGCTTGTAATAAATGTTGTGACAGTTAGGTGGAGGTGTTGTATCAGCTTTGCAAATGCTGCGTTTTTCAACAATCATTCAATAAAATAAGAAAAAAAAACAGCTGAAAAAGTGTTTGTATTTATTTGTACTTGTGTTTGCAGCTTTAAATGTTCTGCAAATGTTGTCACCTTGACCAGATTGTATTTTTCTCCTGTTGTTCATCTCACTGATAATAATCCTGGACACAAAGACAACAGACAGACTTGTTTCTTTAATATTTATATTCAAAATCATAAAGCAACATTGTTATTAGGTGTTAATTTGCAATAAAAGCACAGCAGAAAGATTAATATGACTTTGCCTTGTTGTAGTTGCTCACAGTCGTTAAGACGTTAGAAAAATCAGATGACATGAGCAAATGAAACTGAGTTTTCATCCTCCATCAGTGAAGCATCACCTCTCTACTCCTCCCTCTCTTCCTTCCCAGGATGCACCTGCAGGCCTCCTCTCCTTATTTATAGCTCCATGTAAATGAAGAGGTCAAGTGTCAGCTCTCTGTAAAATCAGAGGGAACTGTCTCTGACTGCAAACACACTGAGAGTTTAATCATTAACAGGTTGTAAATCAAATACAGTTTACGTCTAATGTCTGTAAATTACAATATGTACATGTAAGCAGAGCCAAAGTTTATATCCTCTAACAGATGTCTGTTGTTGACGTATGAAAAACCTGCTCAATGATACAAATATGATAAAGCTTTCATGCATGAATTCCATCCATTAAGAATTAAAAAATAGTTACAGCCATGCATACTTAAGTATTTTGTGACACCATGACACTGAATTTAGTAAATCATTGTCTACACTGGGTATAATGGATAAATGAAAGAAGATGAGAGTGACAAATGTGAGAAAGCATGCAGAGTGAAGCAAAGCTCCTCCTCCTGTCAGTCACTCTCAGTTTCAGTGTGGTATTTAAATTGCTCCACCAGCACCTCCTCTCCTCATCCTCCAAAGCCTCTGATCTGTCAGCAGTAAGCTGACTTTCCAAGTTACAAGGCCATTCTCAGCACACACTGACAACATGCTGGGGACCCTCTGCACTCTCATCACTGCTCTAACATGTAAGGAGGCTGACTTACTGCAGCTTTGACCTCATGTTGGATTCATCAGTCTGTGTGTTTCTCTTGACTCCATGTCATCTTGTTGTTTCCAGGTGTGAGTGGTGTGACGGTGGTGACACAAAAGCCTCCTGTTGTGGCGCTGAGGAAAGGAGAGACAGCCACCATGGACTGTAACCTGGGGACTGTTACTGACAGTGCTGCTTTCTGGTATAAACAGATTCCAGGAGGAGTTCCTCAGCATATACTGAGGTTCCGTCATACTTGGAGCTCTGTAGTGTATGGCCACGGTTTCTCCGCTCCAAAGTTCACATCTAATCATCAGTCAAAAACAGATTATCGTTTGATCATCAACAATGTGGAGGAGGGAGACTCAGCAGTCTATTACTGTAAAACATGGGACAGCTCTTTCAGTGAGTACGTATCACAGTGATTTACACTGTGACAAAAACCTCCTCACACATACTTCTGCTTTTTGAGTCTCTGACACATCTGATAATAGAACCACAAATTAACTCAGTGTAACAACACAATGTGTAACATAACATTATTCAAACATCTAGATGCTCTTATTTGAAGCTTACATGAATCTTTAGAACTGCACCTATAATTGCACTTTCCATCATGTACATGCTTAATTAATAAAAACTAAAGATGAACAGAGCAGCAGTACATAAACCCCACCTTCATACATAATATCTGAGATTATCACATAAAACAGGATTTAAATGCTGCTGTGTCATGTCAGTCAACACTTTTCTTAGTCATATAAATGTTACACAAGTTCCTCTAAATACAGTAAATGTGATGAATAGTTTTGAGACACACAGGTTGTGATGGTCGTTGGAACTTCTAGATGAAGTAAATCTGACAGTAATCTGACTACAGTAATCATGTTTCATTCAGTAATCTGCTTCACAATGATTCAAAAGCCGAACACTTAATTAAAGTGCTGCTGAACAAAAGGAAATAACAATACTACAGTAACCTACAGGTCATGGACATGAAGTTAGTTTTTAAAAGTATTAGTCAAAATAATTCAGATATATAGTAAACATGTTTGCTTGCTAAGAGGAATATTGAAAATTATGAAAACAGTGAAATAAAAAGGAAACTTTCACACTATGATTAGAATCCTGTTTACCTACATAATACACAACTTTGTGACAATTCTTTATCACAAACTTATAAACCAATGACAGTATGTTCATCCTGTGGTCTGTAAGATTACTTTAATAATGACACAGAGCAAAAACATGAATGAATCTGATGTCACCGCTGAAGGTGGTTAAACTTACACAAAAATCATCAGCAGATATCAAATATAATTTAAAGACACAGTTTAGGAGCAGAAGAAGCATCAGATATCTGTTGTTTGATGAGAAATGATTTAAACTGACGCATGCTGTAGTTGATTAATGAATGAAAAGAGAGCTGAGTGTTGAAACTCCTCCTCCTCCACTTCTCCTCTCCTCAGTGTCTTTATAAGCTTCAGTCTCTCTTCTCCTCACACTCCAACCCTGCTCACCTCTCAGCTGGACAGTAAGGGACGTTTACACCACACACTGACAACATGCTGGGGACCCTCTGCACTCTCATCACTGCTCTAACATGTAAGATATTCTTCTCAGTCCTTTTATAGCCCATATTTTCACACACAAACCTTTGACTCGTGTATTTTTCTCTGTATGTTGACAGATGTTGATGCAGTGATAGTGCTGACCCAGACGCCTGCTGTCCACACAGTTTCTACAGGACAACAAGTTGTTCTCAACTGCAACATTCAGAGATATGATAGCAATTATGTCAGCTGGTATAAACAGGTTCCTGGTGAAGCTCCTCAGTATGTTCTGAGATTTCACCATTCTGACAGTGCACCAGACGACTTTGGATCAGGATTCTCCTCAGACAGATTCAACTCTAAATCCTCATCAAACATAGATTACCAGTTCATCATAAAGCGGACAGAGACAGGAGACTCTGCTGTCTATTACTGTCAGACATGGGATGACTCTGCTTCTGCAGCTGTATCACAGTGATTCACACTGTGACAAAAACCTCAGTGAGAGACTCACTGCAGATTTTATGAATTCTGACCAAAATCAAACGACTAAAATCAGTAAACTTGGAACAAAACAAGAACAGACATTGAATTAATTCCTCTAAAGAGACAAAAGTGTTTGAAACAAGTCCAGCAGTGTTTTGGAATATAATGAGACTGATGAAGTGAAGAGACGTTGACAGTGAAAGTTGGTCTCAACAGGATGTTTCAGTTCCACTCCCCTCATTAGTGAGAGTCAGGAGGTTTTTGTACAGCCATGTGTACAAACTGAATCACTGTGGTATTCGGACAAGGCACCAAGCTGATTGTGACAAGTAAGTACTTTTTAACTCATCATAAAACAGCACAGATTTTATGTTTATGATACATGTCAAGAGAAAATGTTCAATTCACATGTTGCTTATTGTTAAAATATTAAACATTTCTTTTTTTACATTTTCACATCTGTTTTCAAACAAGGCTGTGTGTGGCAACAAAAATGTCTGCAAATTATTATATACCATATTGATTTTTTTTGATTTTTTTTACATGGTTGATGATTTGTTAACAGATGGGCAACATTTACAAAACTCCTATTATTTATTTTCACAACTTTTGACAAGTTTTAACATTGCAAACCCTCTGTTAAATAATTCATCCAGAGAATTTACACTGTAATGTTTATTCACTCAGTCGTCACAAAAGCAAAGTGACGACTGATGTAACATGATTTTTCACAGTGACTGTAATGATCAGAAATGTTTCCTTTATTATTCAAACACCATTTTGTGAGACACAGAAGATGACGTTATCAGTTTGTTTCCAAAATGAAATGAGACTACACTGATCAAAATATTTCCATATGTGTGATTGATGGATTTTCTTTTTTTTTTAAAGAAATGTTCCTTTAAAAATTAAATCCAGGCTAGGTGATGATTTCTAAATGATTTTTGCAGATTTCAGATAATTTACTTCATCACATTCCCTATACTGCCAACATCACTAATGATAAATCTCCTACTGTCATGCTTTGTGTTTGGGGTTGCATTTTTGATGTATGAAAGGCGCTATATAAATAAAGTTTGATTGATTGATTGATTGATTGATTGATTGATTGATTGATTAATAATGAGTTGACTCCTGGTTATGTGATGAATGTCCTTTGTGTATCTTCAGGCTCCAGCCTCCCTCCTCCTGTCCTGACAGTCTTCCCTCCGTCCAGTGCTGAGCTCCAGTCCAACAAAGCCTCTCTGGTCTGTCTGTCCAGTCAGTCTGTGCCTTTTGCAGATGTGAGCTGGTTGCTTGGTGGGAGTCCAGTGAGCAGTGGGATCTCTACCAGCACCGCTGTTCAGCAAGCAGACCAGACCTTCCAAATCAGCAGCTATCTGGCCGTCCAGACGTCAGACTGGAACATGGATAAGGTTTACACATGTAAAGTGTCTTTGGGCTCCCAGACTGCAGAGAAAAACATCAACAAGTCCCACTGTCCCACTGAAGAACAGTAGAGGAGCAGAATGAGCATTTAACATCTGCTTCTTTACTCTTTGTGCTGTTTGCTCATCACAAGGTTTACATGTTAGAAAAGATGTGTCTGCATGCTTGTAATAAATGTTGTGACAGTTAGGTGGAGGTGTTGTATCAGCTTTGCAAATGCTTCGTTTTTCAACCATCATTCAATAAAATAAGAAAAAAAAAAACAGCTGAAAAAGTGTTTGTATTTATTTGTACTTGTGAAAACATCATTTAAAAGGATAAAGTTGTGCAAATGTTGTCACCTTGACTAGATTGTATTTTTCTCCTGTTGTTCATCTCACTGATAATAATCCTGGACACAAAGACAACAGACAGACTTGTTTCTTTAATATTTATATTTAAAATCATAAAGCAACATTGTTATTAGGCGTTAATTTGCAATAAAAGCACAGCAGAAAGATGAATATGACTTTGCCTTGTTTTAGTTGCTCACAGTCGTTAAGATGTTAGAAAAATCAGATGACATGAGCAAATGAAACTGAGTTTTCATCCTCCATCAGTGAAGCATCACCTCTCTACTCCTCCCTCTCTTCCTTCCCAGGATGCACCTGCAGGCCTCCTCTCCTTATTTATAGCTCCATGTAAATGAAGAGGTCAAGTGTCAGCTCTCTGTAAAATCAGAGGAACTGTCTCTGACTGCAAACACACTGAGAGTTTAGTTTTCAAAATGTTGTATATCAAAGAAAGTTTGCTTCTTATGTGTATAAATTACAATGATGTACATTTGTGCAGAACCAAAGCTTTTATCGTGCAGTAGATGTCTGTCGTTGACTTATGGCCAAAATTATTCCTTTATGCTTGGGAACCAAACTATTAAGAAATACGTATAAAAGGCAGGTTGTCTTGACGTCAGAACATTATTGTATTTTGTGAATAAGCATTTCCATCTACACTGACTATGATGAATAAATTAAAGACATCGTAAGAAATGTGAGAAAGCATGCAGAGTGAAGCAAAGCTCCTCCTCCTGTCAGTCACTCTCAGTTTCAGTGTGGTATTAAATGGCTCCTCCAGCACCTCCTCTCCTCATCCTCCAAAGCCTCTGATCTGTCAGCAGTAAGCTGACTTTCCAAGTTACAAGGCCATTCTCAGCACACACTGACAACATGCTGGGGACCCTCTGCACTCTCATCACTGCTCTAACATGTAAGATATTCTTCTCAGTCCTTTTATAGCCCATATTTTCACACACAAACCTTTGACTCGTGTATTTTTCTCTGTATGTTGACAGATGTTGATGCAGTGATAGTGCTGACCCAGACGCCTGCTGTCCACACAGTTTCTACAGGACAACAAGTTGTTCTCAACTGCAACATTCAGAGATATGATAGCAATCCTGTCAGCTGGTATAAACAGGTTCCTGGTGAAGCTCCTCAGTTTGTTCTGAGATATTACCATTCTGACGGTGCACCAGACTACTTTGGATCAGGATTCTCCTCAGACAGATTCAACTGTAAATCTTCATCAAACATAGATTACCAGTTCATCATAAAGCGGACAGAGACAGGAGACTCTGCTGTCTATTACTGTGAGACATGGGATGACTCTGCTGATGCAGCTGTATCACAGTGATTCACACTGTGACAAAAACCTCAGTGAGAGACTCACTGCAGATTTTATGAATTCTGACCAAAATCAAAAGACTAAAATCAGTAAACTTGAAACAAAACAAGAACAGACATAAACTAAATCTCTTGTGAGAGACAAGAGTGTTTTTAGTGTTTTGGAATATAATGAGACTGATGAAGTGAAGAGACGTTGACAGTGAAAGTTGGTCTCAACAGGATGTTTCAGTTCCACTCCCCTCATTAGTGAGAGTCAGGAGGTTTTTGTACAGCCATGTGTACAAACTGAATCACTGTGGTATTCGGACAAGGCACCAAGCTGATTGTGACAAGTAAGTACTTTTTAACTCATCATAAAACAGCACAGATTTTATGTTTCTCATTCAAATTAAGAGAAAATGGTCAATTCATATTCATATATAGTTTTTTAATATTCCACACATTGTTTGGTGAATAATAGATAAGTGGTTCTACATCTGTTTGATGTCAGGCTGTGTGTCTGAAGGCAAACGATCACAATTATTTCAAGTATTTTCTACAAATATTCAGAAGGTTTTTTGATGGCGAAAGAGTTTTAAACATTTGGGCAACATTTACAAGATTATTTATTTTCATAATTTATGACAAGTTTTAGCATTTCAAAACTCTGCATTAATCATTCTGTAAAGAGTATTTTATATTGTGACATTAAAAATACTGTTCTTGTGATATTTATTTACTGATCTTATAAAGCTCTGAGATATTTTTAATTTTAACTGAATATGATTGTGGTTTTTTTTTTTAAATATTATTTTTGTTTGGTGGTTCGATTGACACCACAAAGCAAAGTGACTTCTGATATACCTGAAACTGTCACAGTGATTTAAATAATAGGATATTTTACCCTAAATTTGTGATTGATGGATTGTTGATGTTGGTTATGAACACTGCTCATATTTTAGGTGATGATTTCTAAATGTGTTTGCAGATTCAAAATGTTTAACTTCTTCAGCGTGTTGGTTATATCGTCAACACAAGCAATAAATGAATCTCCTACTGTCATGCTTTGTGTTAATGATTTGACTCCTGGTTATGTGATGAATGTCCTTTGTGTATCTTCAGGCTCCAGCCTCCCTCCTCCTGTCCTGACAGTCTTCCCTCCGTCCAGTGCTGAGCTCCAGTCCAACAAAGCCTCTCTGGTCTGTCTGTCCAGTCAGTCTGTGCCTTTTGCAGATGTGAGCTGGTTGCTTGGTGGGAGTCCAGTGAGCAGTGGGATCTCTACCAGCACCGCTGTTCAGCAAGCAGACCAGACCTTCCAAATCAGCAGCTATCTGGCCGTCCAGACGTCAGACTGGAACATGGATAAGGTTTACACATGTAAAGTGTCTTTGGGCTCCCAGACTGCAGAGAAAGACATCAACAAGTCCCACTGTCCCACTGAAGAACAGTAGAGGAGCAGAATGAGCATTTAACATCTGCTTCTTTACTCTTTGTGCTGTTTGCTCATCACAAGGTTTACATGTTAGAAAAGATGTGTCTGCATGCTTGTAATAAATGTTGTGACAGTTAGGTGGAGGTGTTGTATCAGCTTTGCAAATGCTGCGTTTTTCAACAATCATTCAATAAAATAAGAAAAAAAAACAGCTGAAAAAGTGTTTGTATTTATTTGTACTTGTGAAAACATCATTTAAAAAGAATAATGTTGTGCAAATGTTGTCACCTTGACTAGATTGTATTTTTCTCCTGTTGTTCATCTCACTGATAATAATCCTGGACACAAAGACAACAGACAGACTTGTTTCTTTAATATTTATATTCAAAATTATATAGCAACATTGTTATTAGGTGTTAATTTGCAATAAAAGCACAGCAGAAAGATTAATATGACTTTGCCTTGTTTTAGTTGCTCACAGTCGTTAAGACGTTAGAAAAATCAGATGACATGAGCAAATGAAACTGAGTTTTCATCCTCCATCAGTGAAGCATCACCTCTCTACTCCTCCCTCTCTTCCTTCCCAGGATGCACCTGCAGGCCTCCTCTCCTTATTTATAGCTCCATGTAAATGAAGAGGTCGAGTGTTAGCTCTCTGTAAAATCAGAGGGAACTGTCTCTGACTGCAAACACACTGAGAGTTTAGTTTTCAAAATGTTGTATATTAAAGAAAGTTTGCTTCTTATGTGTATAAATTACAATGATGTACATTTGTGCAGAACCAAAGCTTTTATCGTGCAGTAGATGTCTGTCGTTGACTTATGGCCAAAATTATTCGTTTATGCTTGGGAACCAAACTAGTAAGAAATACGTATAAAAGGCAGGATGTCTTGACGTCAGGACATTATTGTATTTTGTGAATAAGCATTTCCATCTACACTGACTATGATGAATAAATTAAAGACATTTCGTAAGAAATGTGAGAAAGCATGCAGAGTGAAGCAAAGCTCCTCCTCCTGTCAGTCACTCTCAGTTTCAGTGTGGTATTAAATTGCTCCTCCAGCACCTCCTCTCCTCATCCTCCAAAGCCTCTGATCTGTCAGCAGTAAGCTGACTTTCCAAGTTACAAGGCCATTCTCAGCACACACTGACAACATGCTGGGGACCCTCTGCACTCTCATCACTGCTTTAACATGTAAGGAGGCTGACTTACTGCAGCTTTGACCTCATGTTGGATTCATCAGTCTGTGTGTTTCTCTTGACTCCATGTCATCTTGTTGTTTCCAGGTGTGAGTGGTGTGACGGTGGTGACACAGAAGCCTCCTGTTGTGACGCTGAGGAAAGGAGAGACAGCCACCATGGACTGTAACCTGGGGACTGTTGATAACACTGCTTGTTGGTATAAACAGATTCCAGGAGGAGTTCCTCAGTATGTGCTGAGCTTTCATCGCAGTTGGTGGAATGTTTATTATGGCTCTGGTTTCTCCTCTCCAAAGTTCACATCTAATCATCAGTCAACATCAGATTATCATTTGATCATCAACAATGTGGAGGAGGGAGACTCAGCAGTCTATCACTGTGCTACATGGGACAGCTCTGCTAAAGAGTGGGTATCACAGTGATTTACACTGTGACAAAAACCTCCTCACACATACTTCTGCTTTTTGAGTCTCCAGCAAACATTGACTGAGTTGAAGCACCATACACAATGCTCTTTGTTATATCTTTGTTTGTTATATATCTATACTTATTGGAGAACGTCAGAAGTTTTGGAAAAACAGTGATGACTGCAGATGACCAAAGATATCTGTGAAGCACTCAGTTCATGTGTAACAGGTCCATCAACAGGCCCAATATTAATATGAAATCAGCCATACCTGTCTTTAATGGCTCAACAATAGATTCAGAGATCCACAATGTGTTTTTCTTTCCTTTGTTAAATCCTGTCATCCAGTGTTGTAGTAGAGGATATATGCAGGTATACAGGACACACCCACCTCTTCTTCTGGCATTTTAAAGAAGCCTCCTATCAGCCAGAAAAACAAAGGAATATATAGAAGTATACCCTCTTACTCTTCAGTAACCTACCCATCACCCACCTCATCAACTACCACTACACCACTGCTTTTATTAAGTTGGTCTAACAAACTCAACTCAGAGTGAGTCAAGAAGAAACAACATACATGACATAACCCCTCACTCCATTATTTGCTCCCACATACTGTCCATTTCACCCTTATCCAACCAAGCCCCCCACCTAGCTATTAAAGACACTGATGTTTTGTGGTATAAACAGACTCCAGGAGGAGTCCCTCAGTTTGACAACATTCAGATTTATATAGCTCTTTCACCAAGTGACCATAGTCCCTTAGACTCACTCTATCAATGCTTAGAACAACTCAGCAGCTGAATACAATCAAATTTCCTTCAAACAAATACAGACAAAAAAGAAATCGTTGTTTTTGGCAACAAGGAGGAAAGAATGAATGTTACTGCAGTTTATAATTCCAGAGCTATAAAGACAAAAACCCCAGTCAGGAAACTTGGTGTTTATTTAGACTCAGATCTGAGCTTCAGCAGCATCATCAAGGCAAGAACTGAATCAGCATTTTATCATCTTTAAAAAAGAGCAAGATTTAGAGAAACTCATTCATGTCATAATATCCAGCAGGGTGGACCAATGTAACAGTGTCCTTTCTGATCTTCCCCAAAAGACAGTCAGAAAACTTCAGCTCATTGAAAATGCTGCTGCTAGAATTCCAACACCAACCAAGAGAACAGAGCACATTACCCCGTCCTTAAATCTCTACAGTGGCTTAGTAGTTTTAAAATGACTCAATAATCTCAGAGCATTAATGAATGAAAACAGAGCTGAGTGTTGAAACTCCTCCTCCTCCACTTCTCCTCTCCTCAGTGTCTTTATAAGCTTCAGTCTCTCTTCTCCTCACACTCCAACCCTGCTCACCTCTCAGCTGGACAGTAAGGGACGTTTACACCACACACTGACAACATGCTGGGGACCCTCTGCACTCTCATCACTGCTCTAACATGTAAGATATTCTTCTCAGTCCTTTTATAGCCCATATTTTCACACACAAACCTTTGACTCGTGTATTTTTCTCTGTATGTTGACAGATGTTGATGCAGTGATAGTGCTGACCCAGACCCCTGCTGTCCACACAGTTTCTACAGGACAACAAGTTGTTCTCAACTGCAACATTCAGAGATATGATAATTATTATGTCAGCTGGTATAAACAGGTTCCTGGTGAAGCTCCTCAGTTTGTTCTGAGATTTCACCATTCTGACAGTGCACCAGACGAATTTGGATCAGGATTCTCCTCAGACAGATTCAACTCTAAAGCCTCATCAGACATAGATTACCAGTTCATCATAAAGCGGACAGAGACAGGAGACTCTGCTGTCTATTACTGTGAGACATGGGATGACTCTGCTGATGCAGCTGTATCACAGTGATTCACACTGTGACAAAAACCTCAGTGAGAGACTCACTGCAGATTTTATGAATTCTGACCAAAATCAAACAATTAAAATCAGTAAACTTGAAGCAAAACAAGAACAGACATTAAATAAATCTCTTGTGAGAGACAAGAGTGTTTTTAGTGTTTTGGAATATAATGAGACTGATGAAGTGAAGAGACGTTGACAGTGAAAGTTGGTCTCAACAGGATGTTTCAGTTCCACTCCCCTCATTAGTGAGAGTCAGGAGGTTTTTGTACAGCCATGTGTACAAACTGAATCACTGTGGTATTCGGACAAGGCACCAAGCTGATTGTGACAAGTAAGTACTTTTTAACTCATCATAAAACAGCACAGATTTTATGTTTCTCATTCAAATTAAGAGAAAATGATCAATTAATAATCTGATAAAAATAAAAAAAGAAATATTCA
This sequence comes from Epinephelus awoara, assembly GCA_035609425.1. Taxonomy (NCBI): domain Eukaryota; kingdom Metazoa; phylum Chordata; class Actinopteri; order Perciformes; family Serranidae; genus Epinephelus; species Epinephelus awoara. The sequence goes on along the minus strand of CM069311.1, from coordinate 17,750,966 downwards.
ACACATTGTTTGGTGAATAATAGATAAGTGGTTCTTCATCTGTTTGATATCAGGCTGTGTGTCTGAAGGCAAACGATCACAATTTTTAAGTATTTTCTACAAATATTCAGAAGGTTTTTTGATGGCAAAGGAGTTTTAAACATTTGGGCAACATTTACAAGATTATTTATTTTCATAACTTGTGACAAGTTTTACCATTTCAAAACTCTGCATGAATTATTCTGTAAAGAGTATTTTATATTGTGACATTAATAGTAAAATATTGTTCTTGTGATATTTATTTACTTATCCTCTAACGTTCTGATATATTTTATACTTTATGTGAATATGATTGTGGCTGTTTGAAGTATTATTTTTATTAGGTGGTTAGATAGACACCACAAAGCAAAGTGACTTCTGATATACCTGAAACTGTCACAGTGATTGAAATTATTATATTAGAATTTTCATAACATTATGTAAAGTACAGAGGGTGAATTAATGACAGTTTCCACCTTAACAATTAAAATTAACTCATGAAAAATATTTCTAAATTTGTGATTGATGGATTGTTGATGTTTTAAAAAGGAACACTGCTCATATTTTAGGTGATGATTTCTTAATGTGTTTGCAGATTCAAAATGCTTAACTTCTTTAGCGTGTTGGTTATATCGTCAACACAAGCAATAAATGAATCTCCTACTGTCATGCTTTGTGTTAATGATTTGACTCCTGGTTATGTGATGAATGTCCTTTGTGTATCTTCAGGCTCCAGCCTCCCTCCTCCTGTCCTGACAGTCTTCCCTCCGTCCAGTGCTGAGCTCCAGTCCAACAAAGCCTCTCTGGTCTGTCTGTCCAGTCAGTCTGTGCCTTTTGCAGATGTGAGCTGGTTGCTTGGTGGGAGTCCAGTGAGCAGTGGGATCTCTACCAGCACCGCTGTTCAGCAAGCAGACCAGACCTTCCAAATCAGCAGCTATCTGGCCGTCCAGACGTCAGACTGGAACATGGATAAGGTTTACACATGTAAAGTGTCTTTGGGCTCCCAGACTGCAGAGAAAAACATCAACAAGTCCCACTGTCCCACTGAAGAACAGTAGAGGAGCAGAATGAGCATTTAACATCTGCTTCTTTACTCTTTGTGCTGTTTGCTCATCACAAGCTTTACATGTTAGAAAAGATGTGTCTGCATGCTTGTAATAAATGTTGTGACAGTTAGGTGGAGGTGTTGTATCAGCTTTGCAAATGCTGCGTTTTTCAACAATCATTCAATAAAATAAGAAAAAAAAAACAGCTGAAAAAGTGTTTGTATTTATTTGTACTTGTGAAAACATCATTTAAAAGGATAATGTTGTGCAAATGTTGTCACCTTGACTAGATTGTATTTTTCTCCTGTTGTTCATCTCACTGATAATAATCCTGGACACAAAGACAACAGAAAGACTTGTTTCTTTAATATTTATATTCAAAATCATAAAGCAACATTGTTATTAGGTGTTAATTTGCAATAAAAGCACAGCAGAAAGATGAATATGACTTTGCCTTGTTGTAGTTGCTCACAGTCATTAAGGCGCGAGAAAAATCAGATGACATGAGCAAATGAAACTGAGTTTTCATCCTCCATCAGTGAAGCATCACCTCTCTACTCCTCCCTCTCTTCCTTCCCAGGATGCACCTGCAGGCCTCCTCTCCTTATTTATAGCTCCATGTAAATGAAGAGGTCAAGTGTCAGCTCTCTGTAAAATCAGAGGAACTGTCTCTGACTGCAAACACACTGAGTTTAGTTTTCAAAATGTTGTATATCAAAGAAAGTTTGCTTTTTATGTATACAAATTACAATGATGTACATGTGAGCCGAACCAAAGCTTTTATCGTGCAGTAGATGTCTGTCGTTGACTTATGGAAAAATGTGGCCAAAATTATTCCTTTATGCTTGGGAACCAAACTGGTAAGAAATACGTTTAAATGTCAGGATGTCTTGACATCAGGACATTATTGTATTTTGTGAATAAGCATTTTCATCTACACTGACTATGATGAATAAATTAAAGACATTTCGTAACAAACAAATGTGAGAAAGCATGCAGAGTGAAGCAAAGCTCCTCCTCCTGTCAGTCACTCTCAGTTTCAGTGTGGTATTAAATGGCTCCTCCAGCACCTTCTCTCCTCATCCTCCAAAGCCTCTGATCTGTCAGCAGTAAGCTGACTTTCCAAGTTCCAAGGCCATTCTCAGCACACACAGACAACATGCTGGGGACCCTCTGCACTCTCATCACTGCTCTAACATGTAAGGAGGCTGACTTACTGCAGCTTTGACCTCATGTTGGATTCATCAGTCTGTGTGTTTCTCTTAACTCCATGTCATCTTCTTGTTTCCAGGTGTGAGTGGTGTGACGGTGGTGACACAGAAGCCTCCTGTTGTGACGCTGAGGAAAGGAGAGACAGCCACCATGGACTGTGATGTTTTCACTGATGATGGGTCTCGCTGGTATAAACAGATTCCTGGAGGAACATTTAAGTTTGTGCTGAGGAATCATTACAGCTACTCCTCTCCAAAATATGGCTCTGGTTTCTCCGCTCCCAAATTCACTTCTAGTCATTTGTCGGGGACCGAGTATCGTTTGATCATCAGCAGTGTGGAGGAGGGAGACTCAGCAGTCTATTACTGTGAAACATGGAATGACTCTGCTAAAGAGTTTGTATCACAGTGATTCACACTATGACAAAAACCTCCTCACACATACTTCTGCTTTTTGAGTCTCCAGCAAACCTTGACTGAGTTGAAGCCACCATACACAATGCTCTTTGTTATATCTTTGTTTGTTATATATCTATACTTATTGGAGAATGTCAGAAGTTTTGGAAAAACACTGATGACTGCAGATGACCAAAGATATCTGTGAAGCACTCAGTTCATGTGTAACAGGTCCATCAACAGGCCCAATATTAATATGAAAACAGCCGTACCTGTCTTTAATGGCTCAACAATGAGCAAATAAAAAGTCTAGGTCTCCATGCTTTGGAAACATGCCATTATTGTCCCAGTAGCCAAGTGTAACACACCTCCAGAGTGAAATGATTTCAGGTCAGTAGCTTTGACTTCTGTAGTTATGAAGTCCTTTGAGAAGCTTATTAAGAAAGCAGCTTTAAAACAGGTGGAGGATCAACTCCATCCTTTTCAGTTTGCATACCGGCCTGGTAGAGGTGTGGAGGAAGCTGTGGTCACCCTGTTACACTTTCTGTATGGGCATTTGGAGGGCCCCATGACTCATGCCAGACTCTATTGATTTCTCCTCAGCATTTAACACCATCCAGCCATTCCTGCTTGCAGAGAGGCTCATCTGCCATTTGATCTTAAGCTGGTTGGTTGAATAATGGATTTTTTAACTGATAGGCCACAGTGTGTGAGAGTTAACGGTGTTATCTCCAACCAGCTCTACTCTTCCAACGGTTCCCCCCAAGGTTGTTGTCTCTCCCCTCTTCTTTACATCATGCACACCAATGAGTGCAGAAGCAATTACAGGAACAGACACATCTTAAAGTTTGCTGATGATTCTGTTATTGTTAGCCTTCTTGAAAGAGAGGAACAGGATCATGGGCCAGTTGTGGATGATTTTGTGTTTTGGTGTGACGAGTCTTTCCTCCATCTTAATTTGTCCAAAACAAAAAACATGGTAATTGATTTGAGGAAGTCGCCACCAGGCCCTCTGCCAACTGTTGTCAAAGGTCTTGATATTGGTGTAGTTGAGACATATAAATATCTGGGTGTTGTTCTTGACAACAAATTGACTTTTGAATCCCATGCTGATTTTAACTCGAAACAGTTTCCAACAGAGACTTTATTTCTTGAGGAAAATGAGCTCCTTTAATGTGTCCACTGAGATGATGACACTCTTTTACAGGAGTTTCATTGAATCTGTTTGAACTTCCTGTGTTATTGTTTGGTTTGGAAACATTAATCAATGTCTTAATCAACCAATGTCTTGTGAAAAGTGCCAGTAAAATCTCAGGGAGGAGTCAGAACAAGCTTTTGGCCATTTATAACAGGCAGGTACTTAGGAGGGCGAATGCTATACTGGTCTGTCAGGATCACCCACTTCAAGGGGAGTTTGAGGTGCTGTCCTCATTTTGACACATCTCATTTTGACACATCTTGTCTGGGAGTAAAGCCATCAGCCAGTTCTTTATGTTACCTCTCTCATGTATTAAAAACATATTTTAAAACTTCAAATCCCTTTGATTGGATTCTCACATAAAGCCTCAGATCTTAGTGGTAGTTACTTACAGTATGTCATGTGTATGTTCTTTAATGCAAAGATAGACAATATCCTTGCTGGTAAATGTTAACCACAAGATGTATTACACTGTTGGACAAATCAGTATTTACAGTAAATATTCATTTCTTTTGCTGCTCATAAAAATAAACAAGTTATTAAAAGTTCTCAGCAGATTCTCATTTGCTGATCCAAACTCAGATTATGTGATTAATCTTTCTTGACAAAAATCCTCTGGTGCACATGTAGTGAGGATTGTTACACAAACATGTCTTGTATTATATTGTTATGTTGCAGTTTGTCCCTCTTCATCAACAGGTCCAAAGGTCATCTGGCAGCCAAAGTTACAAAAACTAGAAGTCACGTGCAGCTAAAACACAACCAAACAAAAGTCTCCATTAATATGGAGTAATAGTTAATGGGAAAATAGACTGTGGTTATTAGCATCAGCATAGTTACTCAACATGGCTATACATACAGTATACTAAAATAAGGTGGTACAATGAATAGGCCTACATAATATTTGATGATGAAGATAAGAAAGGTACGATGCCCTGCTAATTATTAAACAGTTTATTGTGTATATACTACACGATAAATCTTGAGCTTTGAACATGTTAAAGAGAATAAATGTCTGATAGCACTCCTACATGTACAAATAGAAATGTAATGATAATATGTAATAATACGACGATTTATGGTCATGAGCAAAAGACATGATGAAACATGAGATTGCTGGTACGAAATGATCTGCAGATATGACATTGAATCACATTCAGAATGTTTTTCATTAACGAATAAAAAGCTGAGTATAGTTTTGAAACTCCTCCTCCTCCACTTCTCCTCTCCTTCAGTCCCTCTCAGTCAGTCACTGTAAACAGTAAATATTCATGTTTTTTGACACAAATAAAAATTAACTAGTTTTGAAGAATTTACAGCAGATTCTCATTTGCTGATCCAGATTCAGACAATATAAATTCAGCAGTGCACATAGTTGTTTTTTCCTTCTTCATGAACAGGTCAAAGGGTGATCTGACAGTCAAAACTGACACAAACTAGAAGTCATGTGCAGCTGAAACATGACCAAATGAAAGTCTTTCTTTCACCTGACAACATTTCATTTATATTTTGTGATTCGAGATGTGTTTCCAACAGATGAAACACATGTCTCCATCATTAAGCAAAATGCTACTTCAATGAGAGCAAATTTATTTAGGTGAGAACTGATCAGTTCATTAACTTTACGCTCTGCTCATTGATGCTGTTTGCACATGCTGTACATACAGATATGTAGAGTGCTACAGAGTGCTTATAACCTGAGGGATCACCATGACATGTGGAGTTCCTCAGGGCTCGATTCTTGGGCTACAATTATTCAATCTGTACATGTTAATTCTATGACAATAATTTTTGTTATCACAGCTACGTAGAAAACACTCGGATGTTTTTAGCGCTTTCACCAAGTGACCATAGTCGCTCAGACTCCTATCAGTGCTTAGAGAAAATCAATATCTGGAATTTAATCTATTTAAGGAAATAATGTGAAGAAAAAAAAGAGGAAAGAATGAAAGTTGTTGATCAGCTTGATTCCACAGTGGTAAAGACAAAAACCTCATCAGAAACTTGGTGTTTAAAGCAGACTCAGATCTGAGCTTCAGCAGTGTCATCAAGGCAATACTGAAATAGCATTTTACCATCTTAAACAAAGATCAGTAATTGGAGGTCTCAAAGTAAGAAAAGTGTAATAAACATAAAGTAAACATTTGCATTTACACCATGTTATCCCCAAGACTTTACCATGTTTACTGCACCTATTTATAACCTGAGTAGTCATGTTTAACATAAAAGTATACAAACATGAAGGAGTATTTATTTAGTGTGATCAGTCCTTCATGGAAAAATACTACAAAGTACAGAAACAAATCATGTCATACCAAAACTAGATTTAAAACGGAAAGAACATAAACATAATTCGAAAAGCTACATGAAGGTCTGTTTTTTTAACAGGAAAATGTGTGGGAAAAAGTTGATAATGTCAAACCTCATACATAAAGTGTTTTTTTTGTATGCAGCGCTTATGAGTCCAAGACAAATTTCCCGTTGGGACAATAAAGTACATTGTATTGTATCGTAAAGTAGTTTATTAATGGATAAAACAGAGTTGAATGTTGAAACTCCTCCTCCTCCACTTCTCCTCTCCTCAGTGTCTTTATAAGCTTCAGTCTCTCTTCTCCTCACACTCCAACCCTGCTCACCTCTCAGCTGGACAGTAAGGGACGTTTACACCACACACTGACAACATGCTGGGGACCCTCTGCACTCTCATCACTGCTCTAACATGTAAGATATTCTTCTCAGTCCTTTTATAGCCCATATTTTCACACACAAACCTTTGACTCGTGTATTTTTCTCTGTATGTTGACAGATGTTGATGCAGTGATAGTGCTGACCCAGATGCCTGCTGTCCACACAGTTTCTACAGGACAACAAGTTGTTCTCAACTGCAACATTCAGAGAGATGATGGAAATTATGTCCGCTGGTATAAACAGGTTCCTGGTGAAGCTCCTCAGTTTGTTCTGAGATTTCATTATTCTAATGGTGCACCAGACTACTTTGGATCAGGATTCTCCTTAGACAGATTCAACTCTAAATCCTCATCAGACATAGATTACCAGTTCATCATAAAGCAGACAGAGACAGGAGACTCTGCTGTCTATTACTGTGAGACATGGGATGACTCTGCTTCTGCAGCTGTATCACAGTGATTCACACTGTGACAAAAACCTCAGTGAGACTCACTGCAGATTTTATGAATTCTGACCAAAATCAAACGACTCAAATCAGTAAACTTGGAACAAAACAAGAACAGACATTGAATTAATTCCTCTAAAGAGACAAAAGTGTTTGAAACAAGTCCAGCAGTGTTTTGGAATATAATGAGACTGATGAAGTGAAGAGACGTTGACAGTGAAAGTTGGTCTCAACAGGATGTTTCAGTTCCACTCCCCTCATTAGTGAGAGTCAGGAGGTTTTTGTACAGCCATGTGTACAAACTGAATCACTGTGGTATTCGGACAAGGCACCAAGCTGATTGTGACAAGTAAGTACTTTTTAACTCATCATAAAACAGCACAGATTTTATGTTTATGATACATGTCAAGAGAAAATGTTCAATTCACATGTTGCTTATTGTTAAAATATTAAACATTTCTTTTTTTACATTTTCACATCTGTTTTCAAACAAGGCTGTGTGTGGCAACAAAAATGTCTGCAAATTATTATATACATTGATTTTTTTTATTTTTTTTACATGGTTGATGATTTGTTAACAGATGGGCAACATTTACAAAACTCCTATTATTTATTTTCACAACTTTTGACAAGTTTTAACATTGCAAACCCTCTGTTAAATAATTCATCCAGAGAATTTACACTGTATTGTTTATTCACTCAGTCGTCACAAAAGCAAAGTGACGACTGATGTAACATGATTTTTCACAGTGACTGTAATGATCAGAAATGTTTCCTTTATTATTCAAATACCATTTTGTGAGACACAGAAGATGACGTTATCAGTTTGTTTCCAAAATGAAATGAGACTACACTGATCAAAATATTTCCATATGTGTGATTGATGGATTTTCTTTTTTTTTTTAAAGAAATGTTCCTTTAAAAATTAAATCCAGGCTAGGTGATGATTTCTAAATGATTTTGCAGATTTCAGATAATTTACTTCATCACATTCCCTATATTGCCAACATCACTAATGATAAATCTCCTACTGTCATGCTTTGTGTTTGGGGTTGCATTTTTGATGTATGAAAGGCGCTATATAAATAAAGTTTGATTGATTGATTGATTGATTGATTGATTGATTGATTGATTGATTGATTGATTGATAATGAGTTGACTCCTGGTTATGTGATGAATGTCCTTTGTGTATCTTCAGGCTCCAGCCTCCCTCCTCCTGTCCTGACAGTCTTCCCTCCGTCCAGTGCTGAGCTCCAGTCCAACAAAGCCTCTCTGGTCTGTCTGTCCAGTCAGTCTGTGCCTTTTGCAGATGTGAGCTGGTTGCTTGGTGGGAGTCCAGTGAGCAGTGGGATCTCTACCAGCACCGCTGTTCAGCAAGCAGACCAGACCTTCCAAATCAGCAGCTATCTGGCCGTCCAGACGTCAGACTGGAACATGGATAAGGTTTACACATGTAAAGTGTCTTTGGGCTCCCAGACTGCAGAGAAAAACATCAACAAGTCCCACTGTCCCACTGAAGAACAGTAGAGGAGCAGAATGAGCATTTAACATCTGCTTCTTTACTCTTTGTGCTGTTTGCTCATCACAAGGTTTACATGTTAGAAAAGATGTGTCTGCATGCTTGTAATAAATGTTGTGACAGTTAGGTGGAGGTGTTGTATCAGCTTTGCAAATGCTGCGTTTTTCAACAATCATTCAATAAAATAAGAAAAAAAAACAGCTGAAAAAGTGTTTGTATTTATTTGTACTTGTGAAAACATCATTTAAAAGGATAATGTTGTGCAAATGTTGTCACCTTGACTAGATTGTATTTTTCTCCTGTTGTTCATCTCACTGATAATAATCCTGGACACAAAGACAACAGACAGACTTGTTTCTTTAATATTTATATTCAAAATTATAAAGCAACATTGTTATTAGGTGTTAATTTGCAATAAAAGCACAGCAGAAAGATTAATATGACTTTGCCTTGTTGTAGTTGCTCACAGTCGTTAAGACGTTAGAAAAATCAGATGACATGAGCAAATGAAACTGAGTTTTCATCCTCCATCAGTGAAGCATCACCTCTCTACTCCTCCCTCTCTTCCTTCCCAGGATGCACCTGCAGGCCTCCTCTCCTTATTTATAGCTCCATGCAAATGAAGAGGTCAAGTGTCAGCTCTCTGTAAAATCAGAGGGAACTGTCTCTGACTGCAAACACACTGAGAGTTTAATCATGAACAGGTTGTAAATCAAATACAGTTTACATCTAATGTCTGTAAATTACAATATGTACATGTGAGCAGAGCCAAAGTTTATATCCTCTAGCAGATGTCTGTTGTTGACGTATGAAAAACCTGCTCAATGATACAAATATGACAAAGCTTTCATGCATGAATTCCATCCATTAGGAACCAAAAAATAGTTACATTCATCTATAGAGAAGTATTTTGTGACATCATGAAACTGAATTAGTAAATCATCGTCTACACAGGGCATAATGGATAAATTAAAGAAGATGAGAGTGACAAATGTGAGAAAGCATGCAGAGTGAAGCAAAGCTCCTCCTCCTGTCAGTCACTCTCAGTTTCAGTGTGGTATTAAATGGCTCCTCCAGCACCTCCTCTCCTCATCCTCCAAAGCCTCTGATCTGTCAGCAGTAAGCTGACTTTCCAAGTTACAAGGCCATTCTCAGCACACACTGACAACATGCTGGGGACCCTCTGCACTCTCATCACTGCTCTAACATGTAAGGAGGCTGACTTACTGCAGCTTTGACCTCATGTTGGATTCATCAGTCTGTGTGTTTCTCTTGACTCCATGTCATCTTGTTGTTTTCAGGTGTGAGTGGTGTGACGGTGGTGACACAGAAACCTCCTGTTGTGACACTGAGGAAAGGAGAGACAGCCACCATGGACTGTAACCTGGGGACTGTTACTGACAGTGCTGCTTTCTGGTATAAACAGATTCCAGGAGGAGTTCCTCAGCATATACTGAGGTTCCGTCATACTTGGAGCTCTGTAGTGTATGGCTCTGGTTTCTCCTCTCCAAAGTTCACATCTACTCATCAGTCAACAACAGATTATCGTTTGATCATCAACAATGTGGAGGAGGGAGACTCAGCAGTCTATTACTGTAAAACATGGGACAGCTCTTTCAATGAGTACATATCACAGTGATTTACACTGTGACAAAAACCTCCTCACACATACACTTCTGCTTTTTGAGTCTCTGACACATCTGATAATAGAACCACAAATTAACTCAGTGTAACAACACAATGTGTAACATAACATTATTCAAACATCTAGATGCTCTTATTTGAAGCTTACATGAATCTTTAGAACTGCACCTATAATTGCACTTTCCATGCTGTACATGCTTAATTAATAAAAACTAAAGATGAACAGAGCAGCAGTACATAAACCCCACCTTCATACATAATGTCTGAGATTATCACATAAAACAGGATCTAAATGCTGCTGTATCATGTCAACTAACACTTTTCTTAGTTTGAGATAAACAGGTTGTGATGATTGTTGAACTTCTAGATGAAGTAAATCTGACAGTAATCTGACTACAGTAATCAAGTTACATTAAGTAATCTGACAAGAATCCTGTTTACCTACGTACACAACTTTGTGAATATTCTTTATAACAAACTTATAAATCAATGACAGTATGTTCATCCTGTGGTCTGTAAGATTACTTTAATAATGAACATAAATTAATCTGACATCACCACTGGAAGTGGTTAAACTTACACTAAAATCATCAGCAGTTATCAAATATAATTTAAAGACACAGTTTATGAGCAGAAGAAGCATCAGATATCTGTTGTTTGATGAGAAATGATTTAAACTGACGAATGCTGTAGTTGATTAATGAATGAAAACAGAGCTGAGTGTTGAAACTCCTCCTCCTCCACTTCTCCTCTCCTCAGTGTCTTTATAAGCTTCAGTCTCTCTTCTCCTCACACTCCAACCCTGCTCACCTCTCAGCTGGACAGTAAGGGACGTTTACACCACACACTGACAACATGCTGGGGACCCTCTGCACTCTCATCACTGCTCTAACATGTAAGATATTCTTCTCAGTCCTTTTATAGCCCATATTTTCACACACAAACCTTTGACTCATGTATTTTTCTCTGTATGTTGACAGATGTTGATGCAGTGATAGTGCTGACCCAGACGCCTGCTGTCCACACAGTTTCTACAGGACAACAAGTTGTTCTCAACTGCAACATTCAGAGATATGATAGAAATTATGTCAGCTGGTATAAACAGGTTCCTGGTGAAGCTCCTCAGTTTGTTCTGAGATTTCTTCATTCTCACAGTGCACCAGACTACTTTGGATCAGGATTCTCCTCAGACAGATTCAACTCTAAATCTTCATCAAACATAGATTACCAGTTCATCATAAAGCGGACAGAGACAGGAGACTCTGCTGTCTATCACTGTCAGACATGGGATGACTCTGCTTCTGCAGCTGTATCACAGTGATTCACACTGTGACAAAAACCTCAGTGAGAGACTCACTGCAGATTTTATGAATTCTGACCAAAATCAAACAATTAAAATCTGTAAACTTGAAACAAAACAAGAACAGACATTGAATTAATTCCTCTAAAGAGACAAAAGTGTTTTGGAACATGTCCAGCAGTGTTTTAGAAAATAATGAGACTGATGAAGTGAAGAGACGTTGACAGTGAAAGTTGGTCTCAACAGGATGTTTCAGTTCCACTCCCCTCATTAGTGAGAGTCAGGAGGTTTTTGTACAGCCATGTGTACAAACTGAATCACTGTGGTATTCGGACAAGGCACCAAGCTGATTGTGACAAGTAAGTACTTTTTAACTCATCATAAAACAGCACAGATTTTATGTTTATGATACATGTCAAGAGAAAATGTTCAATTCACATGTTGCTTATTGTTAAAATATTAAACATTTCTTTTTTTACATTTTCACATCTGTTTTCAAACAAGGCTGTGTGTGGCAACAAAAATGTCTGCAAATTATTATATACCATATTGATTTTTTTTTTTTTTTTTTTACATGGTTGATGATTTATTAACAGATGGGCAACATTTACAAAACTCCTATTATTTATTTTCACAACTTTTGACAAGTTTTAACATTGCAAACCCTCTGTTAAATAATTCATCCAGAGAATTTACACTGTAATGTTTATTCACTCAGTCGTCACAAAAGCAAAGTCACGACTGATGTAACATGATTTTTCACAGTGACTGTAATGATCAGAAATGTTTCCTTTATTATTCAAATACCATTTTGTGAGACACAGAAGATGACGTTATCAGTTTGTTTCCAAAATGAAATGAGACTACACTGATCAAAATATTTCCATATGTGTGATTGATGGATTTTCTTTTTTTTTTAAAAGAAATGTTCCTTTAAAAATTAAATCCAGGCTAGGTGATGATTTCTAAATGATTTTGCAGATTTCAGATAATTTACTTCATCACATTCCCTATATTGCCAACATCACTAATGATAAATCTCCTACTGTCATGCTTTGTGTTTGGGGTTGCATTTTTGATGTATGAAAGGCGCTATATAAATAAAGTTTGATTGATTGATTGATTGATTGATTGATTGATTGATTGATTGATAAAGAGTTGACTCCTGGTTATGTGATGAATGTCCTTTGTGTATCTTCAGGCTCCAGCCTCCCTCCTCCTGTCCTGACAGTCTTCCCTCCGTCCAGTGCTGAGCTCCAGTCCAACAAAGCCTCTCTGGTCTGTCTGTCCAGTCAGTCTGTGCCTTTTGCAGATGTGAGCTGGTTGCTTGGTGGGAGTCCAGTGAGCAGTGGGATCTCTACCAGCACCGCTGTTCAGCAAGCAGACCAGACCTTCCAAATCAGCAGCTATCTGGCCGTCCAGACGTCAGACTGGAACATGGATAAGGTTTACACATGTAAAGTGTCTTTGGGCTCCCAGACTGCAGAGAATAACATCAACAAGTCCCACTGTCCCACTGAAGAACAGTAGAGGAGCAGAATGAGCATTTAACATCTGCTTCTTTACTCTTTGTTCTGTTTGCTCATTACATGGTTTACATGTCAGAAAAGATATGTCTGCATGCTTGTAATAAATGTTGTGACAGTTAGGTGGAGGTGTTGTATCAGCTTTGCAAATGCTGCGTTTTTCAACAATCATTCAATAAAATAAGAAAAAAAAAAACAGCTGAAAAAGTGTTTGTATTTATTTGTACTTGTGAAAACATCATTTAAAAGGATAATGTTGTGCAAATGTTGTCACCTTGACCAGATTGTATTTTTCTCCTGTTGTTCATCTCACTGATAATAATCCTGGACACAAAGACAACAGACAGACTTGTTTCTTTAATATTTATATTCAAAATCATAAAGCAACATTGTTATTAGGTGTTAATTTGCAATAAAAGCACAGCAGAAAGATTAATATGACTTTGCCTTGTTGTAGTTGCTCACAGTCGTTAAGACGTTAGAAAAATCAGATGACATGAGCAAATGAAACTGAGTTTTCATCCTCCATCAGTGAAGCATCACCTCTCTACTCCTCCCTCTCTTCCTTCCCAGGATGCACCTGCAGGCCTCCTCTCCTTATTTATAGCTCCATGCAAATGAAGAGGTCAAGTGTCAGCTCTCTGTAAAATCAGAGGGAACTGTCTCTGACTGCAAACACACTGAGAGTTTAGTTTTCAAAATGTTGTATATCAAAGAAAGTTTGCTTCTTATGTGTATAAATTACAATGATGTACATTTGTGCAGAACCAAAGCTTTTATCGTGCAGTAGATGTCTGTCGTTGACTTATGGCCAAAATTATTCCTTTATGCTTGGGAACCAAACTATTAAGAAATACGTATAAAAGGCAGGTTGTCTTGACATCAGAACATTATTGTATTTTGTGAATAAGCATTTTCATCTACACTGACTATGATGAATAAATTAAAGACATTTCGTAACAAACAAATGTGAGAAAGCATGCAGAGTGAAGCAAAGCTCCTCCTCCTGTCAGTCACTCTCAGTTTCAGTGTGGTATTAAATGGCTCCTCCAGCACCTCCTCTCCTCATCCTCCAAAGCCTCTGATCTGTCAGCAGTAAGCTGACTTTCCAAGTTACAAGGCCATTCTCAGCACACACTGACAACATGCTGGGGACCCTCTGCACTCTCATCACTGCTCTAACATGTAAGGAGGCTGACTTACTGCAGCTTTGACCTCATGTTGGATTCATCAGTCTGTGTGTTTCTCTTGACTCCATGTCATCTTGTTGTTTCCAGGTGTGAGTGGTGTGACGGTGGTGACACAGAAGCCTCCTGTTGTGACGCTGAGGAAAGGAGAGACAGCCACCATGGACTGTAACCTGGGGACTGTTACTGACAGAAGAGCTTGGTGGTATAAACAGATTCCAGGAGGAGTTCCTCAGTATGTGCTGAGCTTTTATCATACTTTGAGCTCTCCTCAATATGGCTCTGGTTTCTCCTCTCCAAAGTTCACATCTACTCATCAGTCAACATCAGATTATCGTTTGATCATCAACAATGTGGAGGAGGGAGACTCAGCAGTCTATTACTGTCACACATGGGATGAATCTGCTAAAGAGCACGTATCACAGTGATTTACACTGTGACAAAAACCTCCTCACACATACACTTCTGCTTTTTGAGTCTCTGACACATCTGATAATAGAACCACAAATTAACTCAGTGTAACAACACAATGTGTAACATAACATTATTCAAACATCTAGATGCTCTTTTTTGAAGCTTACATGAATCTTTAGAACTGCACCTATAATTGCACTTCCCATCATGTACATGCTTAATTAATAAAAACTAAAGATGAACAGAGCAGCAGTACATAAACCCCACCTTCATACATAATGTCTGAGATTATCACATAAAACAGGATTTAAATGCTGCTGTGTCATGTCAGTCAACACTTTTCTTAGTCATATAAATGTTACACAAGTTCCTCTAAATACAGTAAATGTGATCAAAAGTTTTGAGATAAACAGGTTGTGATGATTGTTGAACTTCCAGATGAAGTAAATCTGACAGTAATCTGACTACAGTAATCATGTTTCATTAAGTAATCTGCTTCAAAATGATTCAAAAGCTGAACAATCAAAGTGCTGCTGAACAAAAGTAAATAACAATACTACAGTAACCTACAGGTCATGGACATGAAGACATTTTTAGTTAGTTTTTAAAAGTATTAGTCAAAATAATTCAGATATATAGTAAACATGTTTGCTTGCTAAGAGGAATATTGAAAAGTATGAAAACAGTGAAATAAAAAGTAAACTTTCACACTGTGATCAGAATCCTGTTTACCTACATAATACACAACTTTGTGACAATTCTTTATCACAAACTTATAAACCAATGACAGTACGTTCATCCTGTGGTCTGTAAGATTACTTTTATAATGACACAGAGCAAAAAACATAAATGAATCTGACGTCACCACTGGAAGTGGTTAAACTTACACAAAAATCATCAGCAGTGATCAAGTGTAATTTAAAGACACAGTTTATGAGCAGAAGAAGCATCAGATATCTGTTGTTTGATGAGAAATGATTTAAACTGACGCATGCTGTAGTTGATTAATGAATGAAAATAGAGCTGAGTGTTGAAACTCCTCCTCCTCCACTTCTCCTCTCCTCAGTGTCTTTATAAGCTTCAGTCTCTCTTCTCCTCACACTCCAACCCTGCTCACCTCTCAGCTGGACAGTAAGGGACGTTTACACCACACACTGACAACATGCTGGGGACCCTCTGCACTCTCATCACTGCTCTGACATGTAAGATATTCTTCTCAGTCCTTTTATAGCCCATATTTTCACACACAAACCTTTGACTCGTGTATTTTTCTCTGTATGTTGACAGATGTTGATGCAGTGATAGTGCTGACCCAGACGCCTGCTGTCCACACAGTTTCTACAGGACAACAAGTTGTTCTCAACTGCAACATTCAGAGATATGATAGCAATTATGTCAGCTGGTATAAACAGGTTCCTGGTGAAGCTCCTCAGTATGTTCTGAGATTTCACCATTCTAATGGTGCACCAGACGACTTTGGATCAGGATTCTCCTCAGACAGATTCAACTCTAAATCTTCATCAAACATAGATTACCAGTTCATCATAAAGCGGACAGATACAGGAGACTCTGCTGTCTATTACTGTCAGACATGGGATGACTCTGCTGCTGCAGCTGTATCACAGTGATTCACACTGTGACAAAAACCTCAGTGAGAGACTCACTGCAGATTTTATGAATTCTGACCAAAATCAAAAGACTAAAATCAGTAAACTTGAAACAAAACAAGAACAGACATTAACTGAATCTCTTGTGAGAGACAAGAGTGTTTTTAGTGTTTTGGAATATAATGAGACTGATGAAGTGAAGAGACGTTGACAGTGAAAGTTGGTCTCAACAGGATGTTTCAGTTCCACTCCCCTCATTAGTGAGAGTCAGGAGGTTTTTGTACAGCCATGTGTACAAACTGAATCACTGTGGTATTCGGACAAGGCACCAAGCTGATTGTGACAAGTAAGTACTTTTTAACTCATCATAAAACAGCACAGATTTTATGTTTCTCATTCAAATTAAGAGAAAATGGTCAATTCATATTCATATATAGTTTTTTTAATATTCCACACATTGTTTGGTGAATAATAGATAAGTGGTTCTACATCTGTTTGATGTCAGGCTGTGTGTCTGAAGGCAAACGATCACAATTATTTCAAGTATTTTCTCCAAATATTCAGAAGGTTTTTTGATGGCGAAAGAGTTTTAAACATTTGGGCAACATTTACAAGATTATTTATTTTCATAATTTATGACAAGTTTTAGCATTTCAAAACTCTGCATTAATCATTCTGTAAAGAGTATTTTATATTGTGACATTAAAAATACTGTTCTTGTGATATTTATTTACTGATCTTATAAAGCTCTGAGATATTTTTAATTTTAACTGAATATGATTGTGTTTTTTTTTTTAAATATTATTTTTATTTGGTGGTTAGATTGACACCAAAAAGCAAAGTGACTTCTGATATACCTGAAACTGTCACAGTGATTTAAATAATAGGATATTTTACTCTAAATTTGTGATTGATGGATTGTTGATGTTGGTTATGAACACGGCTCATATTTTAGGTGATGATTTCTAAATGTGTTTGCAGATTCAAAATGCTTAACTTCTTCAGCGTGTTGGTTATATTGTCAGCACAAGCAATAAATGAATCTCCTACTGTCATGCTTTGTGTTAATGATTTGACTCCTGGTTATGTGATGAATGTCCTTTGTGTATCTTCAGGCTCCAGCCTCCCTCCTCCTGTCCTGACAGTCTTCCCTCCGTCCAGTGCTGAGCTCCAGTCCAACAAAGCCTCTCTGGTCTGTCTGTCCAGTCAGTCTGTGCCTTTTGCAGATGTGAGCTGGTTGCTTGGTGGGAGTCCAGTGAGCAGTGGGATCTCTACCAGCACCGCTGTTCAGCAAGCAGACCAGACCTTCCAAATCAGCAGCTATCTGGCCGTCCAGACGTCAGACTGGAACATGGATAAGGTTTACACATGTAAAGTGTCTTTGGGCTCCCAGACTGCAGAGAAAGACATCAACAAGTCCCACTGTCCCACTGAAGAACAGTAGAGGAGCAGAATGAGCATTTAACATCTGCTTCTTTACTCTTTGTGCTGTTTGCTCATCACAAGGTTTACATGTCAGAAAAGATGTGTCTGCATGCTTGTAATAAATGTTGTGACAGTTAGGTGGAGGTGTTGTATCAGCTTTGCAAATGCTGCGTTTTTCAACAATCATTCAATAAAATAAGAAAAAAAAACAGCTGAAAAAGTGTTTGTATTTATTTGTACTTGTGAAAACATCATTTAAAAAGAATAATGTTGTGCAAATGTTGTCACCTTGACTAGATTGTATTTTTCTCCTGTTGTTCATCTCACTGATAATAATCCTGGACACAAAGACAACAGACAGACTTGTTTCTTTAATATTTATATTCAAAATTATATAGCAACATTGTTATTAGGTGTTAATTTGCAATAAAAGCACAGCAGAAAGATTAATATGACTTTGCCTTGTTTTAGTTGCTCACAGTCGTTAAGACGTTAGAAAAATCAGATGACATGAGCAAATGAAACTGAGTTTTCATCCTCCATCAGTGAAGCATCACCTCTCTACTCCTCCCTCTCTTCCTTCCCAGGATGCACCTGCAGGCCTCCTCTCCTTATTTATAGCTCCATGCAAATGAAGAGGTCAAGTGTCAGCTCTCTGTAAAATCAGAGGGAACTGTCTCTGACTGCAAACACACTGAGAGTTTAGTTTTCAAAATGTTGTATATCAAAGAAAGTTTGCTTCTTATGTGTATAAATTACAATGATGTACATTTGTGCAGAAGCAAATCTTTTATCGTGCAGTAGATGTCTGTCGTTGACTTATGGCCAAAATGATTCCTTTATGCTTGGGAACCAAACTAGTAAGAAATACGTATAAAAGGCAGGTTGTCTTGACGTCAGGACATTATTGTATTTTGTGAATAAGCATTTCCATCTACACTGACTATGATGAATAAATTAAAGACATTTCGTAACAAATGTGAGAAAGCATGCAGAGTGAAGCAAAGCTCCTCCTCCTGTCAGTCACTCTCAGTTTCAGTGTGGTATTAAATTGCTCCTCCAGCACCTCCTCTCCTCATCCTCCAAAGCCTCTGATCTGTCAGCAGTAAGCTGACTTTCCAAGTTACAAGGCCATTCTCAGCACACACTGACAACATGCTGGGGACCCTCTGCACTCTCATCACTGCTCTAACATGTAAGGAGGCTGACTTACTGCAGCTTTGACCTCATGTTGGATTCATCAGTCTGTGTGTTTCTCTTGACTCCATGTCATCTTGTTGTTTCCAGGTGTGAGTGGTGTGACGGTGGTGACACAGAAGCCTCCTGTTGTGGCGCTGAGGAAAGGAGAGACAGCCACCATGGACTGTAACCTGGGGACTGTTACTGACAGAAGAGCTTGGTGGTATAAACAGATTCCAGGAGGAGTTCCTCAGTATGTGCTGAGCTTTCATCGCAGTTGGTGGAATGTTTATTATGGCTCTGGTTTCTCCTCTCCAAAGCTCACATCTAATCATCAGTCAACATCAGATTATCATTTGATCATCAACAATGTGGAGGAGGGAGACTCAGCAGTCTATCACTGTGCTACATGGGACAGCTCTGCTAAAGAGGAGGTATCACAGTGCTTTACACTGTGACAAAAACCTCCTCACACCATACTTCTGCTTTTTGAGTCTCCAGCAAACATTGACTGAGTTGAAGCCACCATACACAATGCTCTTTGTTATATCTTTGTTTGTTATATATCTATACTTATTGGAGAACCTCAGAGGTTTTGGAAAAAACGCAGATGACCAAAGATATCTGTGAAGCACTCAGTTCATGTGTAACAGGTCCATCAACAGGCCCAATATTAATATGAAAACAGCCGTACCTGTCTTTAATGGCTCAACAATAGATTCAGAGATCCACAATGTGTTTTTCTTTCCTTTGTTAAATCCTGTCATCCAGTGTTGTAGTAGAGGATATATGCAGGTATACAGGACACACCCACCTCTTCTTCTGGCATTTTAAAGAAGCCTCCTATCAGCCAGAAAAACAAAGGAATATATGGAAGTATACCCTCTTACTCTTCAGTAACCTACCCATCACCCACCTCATCAACTACCACTACACCACTGCTTTTATTAAGTTGGTCCTACAAACTCAACTCAGAGTGAGTCAAGAAGAAACAACATACTTGACATAACCCCTCACTCCATTATTTGCTCCCACATACTGTCCATTTCACCCTTATCCAACCAAGCCCCCCACCTAGCTATTAAAGACACTGATGTTTTGTGGTATAAACAGACTCCAGGAGGAGTCCCTCAGTTTGACGACATTCAGATTTATATAGCTCTTTCACCAAGTGACCATAGTCCCTTAGACTCACTCTATCAATGCTTAGAACAACTCAGCAGCTGAATACAATCAAATTTCCTTCAAACAAATACAGACAAAAAAGAAATCGTTGTTTTTGGCAACAAGGAGGAAAGAATGAATGTTACTGCAGTTTATAATTCCAGAGCCATAAAGACAAAAACCCCAGTCAGGAAACTTGGTGTTTATTTAGACTCAGATCTGAGCTTCAGCTGCGTCATCAAGGCAAGAACTGAATCAGCATTTTATCATCTTTAAAAAAGAGCAAGATTTAGAGAAAGTCATTCATGCCATAATATCCAGCAGGGTGGACCAATGTAACAGTGTCCTTTCTGATCTTCCCCAAAAGACAGTCAGAAAACTTCAGCTCATTGAAAATGCTGCTGCTAGAATTCCAACACCAACCAAGAGAACAGAGCGCATTACCCCGTCCTTAAATCTCTACAGTGGCTTCAAGTGACTTAATGGATAGATTTTAAAATGCTGCTGTTAGTTTTTAAATGTCTCAATAATCTCAGAGCATTAATGAATGAAAAGAGAGTTGAGTGTTGAAACTCCTCCTCCTCCACTTCTCCTCTCCTCAGTGTCTTTATAAGCTTCAGTCTCTCTTCTCCTCACACTCCAACCCTGCTCACCTCTCAGCTGGACAGTAAGGGACGTTTACACCACACACTGACAACATGCTGGGGACCCTCTGCACTCTCATCACTGCTCTAACATGTAAGATATTCTTCTCAGTCCTTTTATAGCCCATATTTTCACACACAAACCTTTGACTCGTGTATTTTTCTCTGTATGTTGACAGATGTTGATGCAGCCAAAGTGGTGACCCAGACGCCTGCTGTCCACACAGTTTCTACAGGACAAGAGGCTGTTCTCAACTGCAACATTCAGAGAGATGATAGCCGATATGTCAGCTGGTATAAACAGGTTCCTGGTAAAGCTCCTCAGTATGTTGTGAGTTTCTACCATCATAACAGTGCACTCAACTTTGGATCAGGATTCTCCTCAGACAGATTCAACTCTAAAGCCACATCAGACATAGATTACCAGTTCATCATAAAGCGGACAGAGACAGGAGACTCTGCTGTCTATCACTGTCGGACATGGGACAGCTCTGCTAATGCAGTTGTATCACAGTGATTCACACTGTGACAAAAACCTCAGTGAGAGACTCACTGCAGATTTTATGAATTCTGACCGAAATCAAACAATTACAATCAGTAAACTTGGAACAAAACAAGAACAGACATTAAATAAATTCCCCTAAAGAGAAAAGTGTTTGAAACAAGTCCAGCAGTGTTTTGGAATATAATGAGACTGATGAAGTGAAGAGACGTTGACAGTGAAAGTTGGTCTCAACAGGATGTTTCAGTTCCACTCCCCTCATTAGTGAGAGTCAGGAGGTTTTTGTACAGCCATGTGTACAAACTGAATCACTGTGGTATTCGGACAAGGCACCAAGCTGATTGTGACAAGTAAGTACTTTTTAACTCATCATGAAACAGCACAGATTTTATGTTTCTCATTCAAATTAAGAGAAAATGGTCAATTTATAACCTGATAAATAAAAAAAAGAAAGAAATATTCAACACATTGTTTGGTGAATAATAGATAAGTGGTTCTACATCTGTTTGATATCAGGCTGTGTGTCTGAAGGCAAACGATCACAATTTTCAAGTATTTTCTCCAAATATTCAGAAGGTTTTTTGATGGCAAAGGAGTTTTAAACATTTGGGCAACATTTACAAGATTATTTATTTTCATGACTTGTGACAAGTTTTAACATTTCAAAACTCTGCGTTAATTATTCTGTAAAGAGTATTTTATATTGTGACATTAATAGTAAAATATTGTTCTTGTGATATTTATTTACTTATCCTCTAACGTTCTGATATATTTTATACTTTATGTGAATATGATTGTGGCTGTTTGAAGTATTATTTTTATTAGGTGGTTAGATAGACACCACAAAGCAAAGTGACTTCTGATATACCTGAAACTGTCACAGCGATTTAAATTATTATATT
Source organism: Epinephelus awoara (assembly GCA_035609425.1). Lineage (NCBI taxonomy): Eukaryota > Metazoa > Chordata > Actinopteri > Perciformes > Serranidae > Epinephelus > Epinephelus awoara. The sequence continues at coordinate 17,728,951 of CM069311.1, read as the reverse complement.
AGAATTTTAATAACATTATGTAAAGTACAGAGGGTGAATTAATGACAGTTTCCACCTTAACAATTAAAATTAACTCATGAAAAATATTTCTAAATTTGTGATTGATGGATTGTTGATGTTTTAAAAAGGAACACTGCTCATATTTTAGGTGATGATTTCTAAATGTTGTTACTGATGAAAAATGCTGAACTTCTTCAGCGTGTTGTTTATATTGTCAACACAAGCAATAAATGAATCTGTTACTGTCATGCTTTGTGTTAATGATTTGACTCCTGGTTATGTGATGAATGTCCTTTGTGTATCTTCAGGCTCCAGCCTCCCTCCTCCTGTCCTGACAGTCTTCCCTCCGTCCAGTGCTGAGCTCCAGTCAAACAAAGCCTCTCTGGTCTGTCTGTCCAGTCAGTCTGTGCCTTTTGCAGATGTGAGCTGGTTGCTTGGTGGGAGTCCAGTGAGCAGTGGGATCTCTACCAGCACCGCTGTTCAGCAAGCAGACCAGACCTTCCAAATCAGCAGCTATCTGGCCGTCCAGACGTCAGACTGGAACATGGATAAGGTTTACACATGTAAAGTGTCTTTGGGCTCCCAGACTGCAGAGAAAGACATCAACAAGTCCCACTGTCCCACTGAAGAACAGTAGAGGAGCAGAATGAGCATTTAACATCTGCTTCTTTACTCTTTGTGCTGTTTGCTCATTACAAGGTTTACATATCAGAAAAGATGTGTCTGCATGCTTGTAATAAATGTTGTGACAGTTAGGTGGAGGTGTTGTATCAGCTTTGCAAATGCTGCGTTTTTCAACAATCATTCAATAAAGCATGATTTTAAAGAAATGTGTGGTTTAATTTGTCCTTATTAAACATAATAATTTGAAATATGAAATTTTAATTGCAGTAATTGTAACCTTTTAAAGGTTTTTCATTTTTATTCTGAACTTCAAAACACACAGAAACCAAACTATTTGTTTATCCTATCCAGATATATATTCTTGAAATGTAAATTGATATTAGAAGTTAATTTAGCTTAAACACTATAAGTTACAACAGAGTAATATATCTAGGCCTGATGAAATCAAAGCATTTAATTAAACTCTCAGTGTGTTTGCAGTCAGAGACAGTTCCCTCTGATTTTACAGAGAGCTGACACTTGACCTCTTCATTTGCATGGAGCTATAAATAAGGAGAGGAGGCCTGCAGGTGCATCCTGGGAAGGAAGAGAGGGAGGAGTAGAGAGGTGATGCTTCACTGATGGAGGATGAAAACTCAGTTTCATTTGCTCATGTCATCTGATTTTTCTAACGTCTTAACGACTGTGAGCAACTAAAACAAGGCAAAGTCATATTAAACTTTCTGCTGTGCTTTTATTGCAAATTAACACCTAATAACAATGTTGCTTTATGATTTTGAATATAAATATTAAAGAAACAAGTCTGTCTGTTGTCTTTGTGTCCAGGATTATTATCAGTGAGATGAACAACAGGAGAAAAATACAATCTAGTCAAGGTGACAACATTTGCACAACTTTATCCTTTTAAATGATGTTTTCACAAGTACAAATAAATACAAACACTTTTTCAACTGTTTTTTTTTCTTATTTTATTGACTGATTTTTGAAAAACGCAGCATTTGCAAAGCTGATACAACACCTCCACCTAACTGTCACAACATTTATTACAAGCATGCAGACACATCTTTTCTGACATGTAAACCTTGTAATGAGCAAACAGCACAAAGAGTAAAGAAGCAGATGTTAAATGCTCATTCTGCTCCTCTACTGTTCTTCAGTGGGACAGTGGGACTTGTTGATGTTTTTCTCTGCAGTCTGGGAGCCCAAAGACACTTTACATGTGTAAACCTTATCCATGTTCCAGTCTGACGTCTGGACGGCCAGATAGCTGCTGATTTGGAAGGTCTGGTCTGCTTGCTGAACAGCGGTGCTGGTAGAGATCCCACTGCTCACTGGACTCCCACCAAGCAACCAGCTCACATCTGCAAAAGGCACAGACTGACTGGACAGACAGACCAGAGAGGCTTTGTTGGACTGGAGCTCAGCACTGGACGGAGGGAAGACTGTCAGGACAGGAGGAGGGAGGCTGGAGCCTGAAGATACACAAAGGACATTCATCACATAACCAGGAGTCAAATCATTAACACAAAGCATGACAGTAACAGATTCATTTATTGCTTGTGTTGACAATATAAACAACACGCTGAAGAAGTTCAGCATTTTTCATCAGTAACAACATTTAGAAATCATCACCTAAAATATGAGCAGTGTTCCTTTTTAAAACATCAACAATCCATCAATCACAAATTTAGAAATATGTTTTATTAGTTCAGTTTAATTTTTGAGCTGGAAACTGTCATTAATTCACCCTCTGTGTCTCACAAAATGGTAAAATATTTAATATAATAATTTCAATCACTGTGACAGTTTCAGGTATATCAGAAGTCACTTTGCTTTGTGGTGTCTATCTAACCACCTAATAAAAATAACACTTCAAACAGCCACAATCATATTGACATAAAATATAAAATATATCAGAACGTTAGAGGATAAGTTGATAAATATCACAAGAACAATATTTTACTATTAATGTCACAATATAAAATACTCTTTACAGAATAATTAATGCAGAGTTTTGAAATGTTAAAACTTGTCACAAGTTATGAAAATAAATAATCTTGTCAATGTTGCCCAAATGTTTAAAACTCCTTTGCCATCAAAAAACCTTCTGAATATTTGTAGAAAATACTTGTGATGATGAGAAATGTCTGAAACTTTGTGATCGTTTGTGTGGAATATGGAATATTTCTTTTTTTTTATTTATCAGATTATAAATTGACCATTTTCTCTAAATTTGAATGAGAAACATAAAATCTGTGCTGTTTTATGATGAGTTAAAAAGTACTTACTTGTCACAATCAGCTTGGTGCCTTGTCCGAATACCACAGTGATTCAGTTTGTACACATGGCTGTACAAAAACCTCCTGACTCTCACTAATAAGGGGAGTGGAACTGAAACATCCTGTTGAGACCAACTTTCACTGTCAACGTCTCTTCACTTCATCAGTCTCATTATATTCCAAAACACTGCTGGACATGTTCCAAACACTTTTGTCTCTTTAGAGAAATTTATTTAATGTCTGTTTTTGTTTTGCTTCATGTTTACAGATTTTAATTGTTTGATTTTGGTCAGAATTCATAAAATCTGCAGTGAGTCTCTCACTGAGGTTTTTGTCACAGTGTGAATCACTGTGATACAGCTGCAGAAGCAGAGCTGTCCCATGTTGCACAGTGATAGACAGCAGAGTCTCCTGTCTCTGTCCTCTTTATGATGAACTGGTAATCTATGTTTGATGAGGATTTAGAGTTGAATCTGTCTGAGGAGAATCCTGATCCAAAGTTGTCTGGTGCACCGTTAGAATAATGGAATCTCAGAACATACTGAGGAGCTTCACCAGGAACCTGTTTATACCAGCTGACATAATAATTATCAAATCTCTGAATGTTGCAGTTGAGAACAGCCTCTTGTCCTGTAGAAACTGTGTGGACAGCAGGCGTCTGGGTCAGCACTTTGGCTGCATCAACATCTGTCAACATACAGAGAAAAATACACGAGTCAAAGGTTTGTGTGTGAAAATATGGGCTATAAAAGGACTGAGAAGAATATCTTACATGTTAGAGCAGTGATGAGAGTGCAGAGGGTCCCCAGCATGTTGTCAGTGTGTGGTGTAAACGTCCCTTACTGTCCAGCTGAGAGGTGAGCAGGGTTGGAGTGTGAGGAGAAGAGAGACTGAAGCTTATAAAGACACTGAGGAGAGGAGAAGTGGAGGAGGAGGAGTTTCAACACTCAGCTCTGTTTTCATTTATTCATCAACTACAGCATTCGTCAGTTTAAATCATTTCTTATCAAACAACAGATATCTGATGCTTCTTCTGCTCATAAACTGTGTTTATAAATTATAACTGCTGATGATTTTTGTGTAAGTTTAACCACTTCCAGTGGTGACGTCAGATTCATTTATGTTTTTGCTCTGTGTCATTATTAAAGTAATCTTACAGACCACAGGATGAACATACTGTCATTGGTTTATAAGTTTGTGATAAAGAATTGTCACAAAGTTGTGTATTATGTAGGTAAACAGGATTCTAATCACAGTGTGAAAGTTTACTTATTATTTCACTGTTTTCATACTTTTTTTAATATTCCTCTTAGCAAGCAAACATGTTTACTATATATCTGAATTATTTTGACTAATACTTTTAAAAACTAACTTCATGTCCATGACCTGTAGGTTACTGTTTGTGGTTCTATTATCAGATGTGTCAGAGACTCAAAAAGCAGAAGTGTATGTGTGAGGAGGTTTTTGTCACAGTGTAAATCACTGTGATATGTACTCATTGAAAGAGCTGTCCCATGTGTGACAGTAATAGACTGCTGAGTCTCCCTCCTCCACATTGCTGATGATCAAACGATAATCTGTTGTTGACTGATGAGTAGATGTGAACTTTGGAGAGGAGAAACCAGAGCCATATCTTGGAGAGCTATAGGTGTGATGAAACCTCAGCACAAACTGAGGAACTCCTCCTGGAATCTGTTTATACCAGACTGCTGGATAACTAGTCACAGTCCCCAGGTTACAGTCTATGGTGGCTGTCTCTCCTTTCCTCAGCGTCACAACCACGTTCTCCAATAAGTATAGATATATAACAAACACAGATATAAGTCCCTCCATGCCCTCGCCCCACAGTACATAATGGACCTCCTCCACCCTTGCACTCGATCCAGATCTCTGCGCTCTTCTGACTCCGGCCTACTCTCCATCCCTCACTCCCACTTCCGAACTTTTGATGACCAGGCCTTCTACGTCGCTGCCACCACCCTCTGAAACTCTCTCCCTCCTGTAACCCTCAACACCCCGTCACTGGATATTTTCAAATCCATCTTCAAAACTCATCTGTTCACCATCGCTCTATAATTCAGTAATCCATCTCATGCCCAGTGTACCATCACACAGTTTTTCTGCTTTCTTCTTTTGGTTGTTATACTTTTGTTGCTTTTCTGTACTGCTTGTGTTGTATTGAACTGTTCTGTTGGTGTTGTTGTTTCATTACTATGTATTGTAAAGTGACCTTGGGTTTCTTGAAAGGCACTACATAAATTAAAGTTATTCTTATTCTTATTCTTATTCTTATAACAAAGAGCATTGTGTATGGTGGCTTCAACTCAGTCAAGGTTTGCTGGAGACTCAAAAAGCAGAAGTATGTGTGAGGAGGTTTTTGTCACAGTGTAAATCACTGTGATACGTACTCATTAGCAGAGTCATCCCATGTTTCACAGTAATAGACTGCTGAGTCTCCCTCCTCCACATTGCTGATGATCAAACGATAATCTGTTGTTGACTGATGAGTAGATGTGAACTTTGGAGAGGAGAAACCAGAGCCATATCTTGGAGAGCTATAGGTGTGATGAAACCTCAGCACAAACTGAGGAACTCCTCCTGGAATCTGTTTATACCAGATTGCTTGTCGATTAGTAACAGTCCCCAGGTTACAGTCCATGGTGGCTGTCTCTCCTTTCCTCAGCGTCACAACAGGAGGCTTCTGTGTCACCACCGTCGCACCACTCACACCTGGAAACAACAAGATGACATGGAGTCAAGAGAAACACACAGACTGATGAATCCAACATGAGGTCAAAGCTGCAGTAAGTCAGCCTCCTTACATGTTAGAGCAGTGATGAGAGTGCAGAGGGTCCCCAGCATGTTGTCAGTGTGTGCTGAGAATGGCCTTGGAACTTGGAAAGTCAGCTTACTGCTGACAGATCAGAGGCTTTGGAGGATGAGGAGAGGAGGTGCTGGAGGAGCAATTTAATACCACACTGAAACTGAGAGTGACTGACAGGAGGAGGAGCTTTGCTTCACTCTGCATGCTTTCTCACATTTGTTTGTTGCGAAATGTCTTTAATTTATTCATCATAGTCAGTGTAGATGGAAATGCTAATTCACAAAACACAATAATGTTCTGACGTCAAGACATCCTGACATTTAAACTTATTTCTTACTAGTTTGGTTCCCAAGCATAAAGGAATCATTTTGGCCACATTTTTCCATAAGTCAACGACAGACATCTACTGCACGATAAAAGCTTTGGTTCTGCACAAATGTACATCATTGTAATTTATACACATAAGAAGCAAACTTTCTTTGATATACAACATTTTGAAAACTAAACTCTCAGTGTGTTTGCAGTCAGAGACAGTTCCCTCTGATTTTACAGAGAGCTGACACTTGACCTCTTCATTTACATGGAGCTATAAATAAGGAGAGGAGGCCTGCAGGTGCATCCTGGGAAGGAAGAGAGGGAGGAGTAGAGAGGTGATGCTTCACTGATGGAGGATGAAAACTCAGTTTCATTTGCTCATGTCATCTGATTTTTCTAACATCTTAACGACTGTGAGCAACTAAAACAAGGAAAAGTCATATTAATCTTTCTGCTGTGCTTTTATTGCAAATTAACACCTAATAACAATGTTGCTTTATGATTTTGAATATAAATATTAAAGAAACAAGTCTGTCTGTTGTCTTTGTGTCCAGGATTATTATCAGTGAGATGAACAACAGGAGAAAAATACAATCTGGTCAAGGTGACAACATTTGCACAACTTTATCCTTTTAAATGATGTTTTCACAAGTACAAATAAATACAAACACTTTTTCAGCTGTTTTTTTTCTTATTTTATTGAATGATTGTTGAAAAACGCAGCATTTGCAAAGCTGATACAACACCTCCACCTAACTGTCACAACATTTATTACAAGCATGCAGACACATCTTTTCTAACATGTAAACCTTGTGATGAGCAAACAGCACAAAGAGTAAAGAAGCAGATGTTAAATGCTCATTCTGCTCCTCTACTGTTCTTCAGTGGGACAGTGGGACTTGTTGATGTCTTTCTCTGCAGTCTGGGAGCCCAAAGACACTTTACATGTGTAAACCTTATCCATGTTCCAGTCTGACGTCTGGATGGCCAGATAGCTGCTGATTTGGAAGGTCTGGTCTGCTTGCTGAACAGCGGTGCTGGTAGAGATCCCACTGCTCACTGGACTCCCACCAAGCAACCAGCTCACATCTGCAAAAGGCACAGACTGACTGGACAGACAGACCAGAGAGGCTTTGTTGGACTGGAGCTCAGCACTGGACGGAGGGAAGACTGTCAGGACAGGAGGAGGGAGGCTGGAGCCTGAAGATACACAAAGGACATTCATCAGATAACCAGGAGTCAAATCATTAACACAAAGCATGACAGTAGGAGATTCATTTATTGCTTGTGTTGATGATATAACCAACACGCTGAAGAAGTTAAGTACTTTGAATCTACAGAAACATTTAGAAATCATCACGTAAAATATGAGCAGTGTTCCTTTTTAAAACATCAACAATCCATCAATCACAAATTTAGAAATATTTTTCATGAGTTAATTTTAATTGTTGAGGTGGAAACTGTCATTAATTCACCCTCTGTACTTTACATAATGTTATTAAAATTCTAATATAAAAATTTAAATCACTGTGATAGTTTCAGGTATATCAGAAGTCACTTTGCTTTGTGGTGTCTATCTAACCACCTAATAAAAATAATACTTCAAACAGCCACAATCATATTCCCATTAAGTATAAAATATATCAGAACATCATGGATAAGTAAATAAATATCACAAGAACAATATTTTACTATTAATGTCACAATATAAAATACTCTTTACAGAATAATTAATGCAGAGTTTTGAAATGTTAAAACTTGTCATAAGTTATGAAAATAAATAATCTTGTAAATGTTGCCCAAATGTTTAAAACTCCTTTGCCATCAAAAAACCTTCTGAATATTTGTAGAAAATACTTAAAAATTGTGATTGTTTGCCTTCAGACACACAGCCTGATATCAAACAGATGTGGAATCACTTATCTATTATTCACCAAACAATGTGTTGAGTATTTCTTTTTTTTTTATTTATCAGATTATAAATTGACCATTTTCTCTTAATTTGAATGAGAAACATAAAATCTGTGCTGTTTCATGATGAGTTAAAAAGTACTTACTTGTCACAATCAGCTTGGTGCCTTGTCCGAATACCACAGTGATTCAGTTTGTACACATGGCTGTACAAAAACCTGACTCTCACTAATGAGGGGAGTGGAACTGAAACATCCTGTTGAGACCAACTTTCACTGTCAATGTCTCTTCACTTCATCAGTCTCATTATATTCCAAAACACTAAAAACACTCTTGTCTCTCACAAGAGATTTATTTAATGTCTGTTTTTGTTTTGCTTCATGTTTACTGATTTTAATTGTTTGATTTTGGTCAGAATTCATAAAATCTGCAGTGAGTCTCTCACTGAGGTTTTTGTCACAGTGTGAATCACTGTGATACAACATCATTTGCAGACCCATCCCATGTCTCACAGTAATAGACAGCAGAGTCTCCTGTCTCTGTCCGCTTTATGATGAACTGGTAATCTATGTTTGATGAGGCTTTAGAGTTGAATCTGTCTGAGGAGAATCCTGATCCAAAGTTGAGTGCACTGTTAGAATAAAGAAACTCCAGAACAAACTGAGGAGCTTCACCAGGAACCTGTTTATACCAGCGGACATATTGGCCATCATATCTCTGAATGTTGCAGTTGAGAACAGCTTGTTGTCCTGTAGAAACTGTGTGGACAGCAGGCGTCTGGGTCAGCACTTTGGCTGCATCAACATCTGTCAACATACAGAGAAAAATACACGAGTCAAAGGTTTGTGTGTGAAAATATGGGCTATAAAAGGACTGAGAAGAATATCTTACATGTTAGAGCAGTGATGAGAGTGCAGAGGGTCCCCAGCATGTTGTCAGTGTGTGGTGTAAACGTCCCTTACTGTCCAGCTGAGAGGTGAGCAGGGTTGGAGTGTGAGGAGAAGAGAGACTGAAGCTTATAAAGACACTGAGGAGAGGAGAAGTGGAGGAGGAGGAGTTTCAACACTCAGCTCTCTTTTCATTCATTAATAAATGACAGGATTTATGTGTTTTCACGTCATAACTACAAATGTGTTTGTTTTACTTTGTGTCGTTGTTGTTCAAGTTATTTTCGGAGACCTGCTGATGTCCTTTGATATTTTTAATAATTTCAGGAGTTATAGAAATAAAAGTGCTTATTTTGTTTCATTTGTCAGAGATTTATTTAATATAGTCACATGATAAATAAAGCTTCATTCATTTTTAGCTTCATGTTTCTCATAGTTGTATATTGCAGTATGAACAGTAAACGGTTTGCAATATTAAGCAAGATGTGGAGTAAACAAAACTGTTTGTCAACAATTTCAGATTCATCACACTTCTCAGAGATGTTATCTTATTAAGTGAGCATGCTTTACATAAGTAAAAGCTCCTGTTATTCAGATATTTGAAACACCTTATTAATCTGTGAATATACATGAGATGTTAGCAGCTCAAGTTGCATTTTCATTTGGTGTTGTAGCTGAAAATCACACTTTGGAGCATGTTATTTGTATTCCTCACCCCTAAAACATCACATGCTGATTTGAAAAAATAAACCTTATATTGTCATATATTTGTTACTGTTTCAATTTACTAATCAACAGATCCAATTTTGAGTTGTTTTGAAATACTTAAATGGGCCTCCTTTTCTTGGACATTTAAAAAAACTGTAACTTTCACAGACTACTTTAAATATTTATAGTGTTAATATCGCCTATAGAGCGGAGCTCAGTACACACACAAACAGACCACGAATGTTTGTGCTTATACGTCAGAGAGCACACATCTTCTCCTGTGTGTGCAGCATCATCACCAGCCCACACCTGACTCTGTTTCAAACAAAACTTGGAATCTAAATACAATGTTTTTTGTGGCTGATTATTGTTTTATCTCAGGGAAGTCAGGGAGAGTCATAGTTTAATAAAGACAACATGTGTCAGCCGTTGCTGAAGTCATGACTGAAGCCATTACACATGTGAAAGGTGATCAACAAGGCTGAATTAACAACCTGCCAAGGTGGGTAACTGCTCCAGACCTCAGGGCTTCAGGAGAAATTTTCACCACTACAGTACATCAGCTGGTGTCCTGCTTTATTACAACGTCTCGTGGCCCCAGCTTGTTGAGGGGTCCTGAGGCAAAATCTTGTTCAAGTAGCCTTATCGCTGTGGATTATATCACAAATGATGCTGACTTCTCAAAAAATTGTTTTATCAAACTAGTGCAAACTATCTGATGTACAGGAACTCTGTGCCTGGTCGCCTTCCAGCACAGGTGCACAGGTTGGTTCCTGGGGCTCAAAGCAAGGTGATGGCTCTTTTGCTGACTTCCCTTAGTCAAGCCTTTACAGGGACTTGAAAAGCAGAAGTATGTGTGAGGAGGTTTTTGTTACAGTGTAAATCACTGTGATACATGCTCTTTAGCAGATTCATCCCATGTGTGACAGTAATAGACTGCTGAGTCTCCCTCCTCCACATTGTTGATGATCAAACGATAATCTGTTGTTGACTGGTGATTACATGTGAACTTTGGAGAGGAGAAACCAGAGCCATATTGAGGAGCACTAAAGCTGTGATAATAATTCAGTACAAACTGCGGAACTCCTCCTGGAATCTGTTTATACCAGCGAGGTCCATCTATAGCAGAATTACAGTCCATGGTGGCTGTCTCTCCTTTCCTCAGCGTCACAACAGGAGGCTTCTGTGTCACCACCGTCACACCACTCACACCTGGAAACAACAAGATGACATGGAGTCAAGAGAAACACACAGACTGATGAATCCAACATGAGGTCAAAGCTGCAGTAAGTCAGCCTCCTTACATGTTAGAGCAGTGATGAGAGTGCAGAGGGTCCCCAGCATGTTGTCAGTGTGTGCTGAGAATGGCCTTGTAACTTGGAAAGTCAGCTTACTGCTGACAGATCAGAGGCTTTGGAGGATGAGGAGAGGAGGTGCTGGAGGAGCAATTTAATACCACACTGAAACTGAGAGTGACTGACAGGAGGAGGAGCTTTGCTTCACTCTGCATGCTTTCTCACATTTGTTTGTCACGAAATGTCTTTAATTTATTCATCATAGTCAGTGTAGATGAAAATGCTTATTCACAAAATACAATAATGTCCTGACGTCAAGACATCCTGCCATTTAAACATATTTCTTACTAGTTTGGTTCCCAAGCATAAAGGAATAATTTTGGCCATAAGTCAACGACAGACATCTACTGTACGATAAAAGCTTTGGTTCTGCACAAATGTACATCATTGTAATTTATACACATAAGAAGCAAACTTTCTTTGATATACAACATTTTGAAAACTAAACTCTCAGTGTGTTTGCAGTCAGAGACAGTTCCCTCTGATTTTACAGAGAGCTGACACTTGACCTCTTCATTTACATGGAGCTATAAATAAGGAGAGGAGGCCTGCAGGTGCATCCTGGGAAGGAAGAGAGGGAGGAGTAGAGAGGTGATGCTTCACTGATGGAGGATGAAAACTCAGTTTCATTTGCTCATGTCATCTGATTTTTCTAACGTCTTAACGACTGTGAGCAACTACAACAAGGCAAAGTCATATTAATCTTTCTGCTGTGCTTTTATTGCAAATTAACACCTAATAACAATGTTGCTTTATGATTTTGAATATAAATATTAAAGAAACAAGTCTGTCTGTTGTCTTTGTGTCCAGGATTATTATCAGTGAGATGAACAACAGGAGAAAAATACAATCTAGTCAAGGTGACAACATTTGCACAACATGATCCTTTTAAATGATGTTTTCACAAGTACAAATAAATACAAACACTTTTTCAGCTGTTTTTTTTTCTTATTTTATTGAATGATTGTTGAAAAACGCAGCATTTGCAAAGCTGATACAACACCTCCACCTAACTGTCACAACATTTATTACAAGCATGCAGACACATCTTTTCTAACATGTAAAGCTTGTGATGAGCAAACAGCACAAAGAGTAAAGAAGCAGATGTTAAATGCTCATTCTGCTCCTCTACTGTTCTTCAGTGGGACAGTGGGACTTGTTGATGTTTTTCTCTGCAGTCTGGGAGCCCAAAGACACTTTACATGTGTAAACCTTATCCATGTTCCAGTCTGACGTCTGGACGGCCAGATAGCTGCTGATTTGGAAGGTCTGGTCTGCTTGCTGAACAGCGGTGCTGGTAGAGATCCCACTGCTCACTGGACTCCCACCAAGCAACCAGCTCACATCTGCAAAAGGCACAGACTGACTGGACAGACAGACCAGAGAGGCTTTGTTGGACTGGAGCTCAGCACTGGACGGAGGGAAGACTGTCAGGACAGGAGGAGGGAGGCTGGAGCCTGAAGATACACAAAGGACATTCATCACATAACCAGGAGTCAAATCATTAACACAAAGCATGACAGTAGGAGATTCATTTATTGCTTGTGTTGACGATATAACCAACACGCTGAAGAAGTTCAGCATTTTGAATCTGCAAACACATTTAGAAATCATCACCTAAAATATGAGCAGTATTCCTTTTTAAAATATCAACAATCCATCAATCACAAATTTAGAAATATGTTTTTTATTATTTTACATTTGTGTTGTCTATCTAACCACCCCAAAAAAAATAATACTTGAAATAGCTGCAATCATATTTAGTTAAAAATTAAAAATATATCAGAACTTTTCAAGATCAGTAAATAATTATCACAAGAACAGTACTTTAGTATTGGTGCCAAAAAATGTAAAATACTCCTGACAAATTAATTAACAGAGTTTTGAAATGTTAAAACATGTTATAAGTTGTAAAAATAAATAACAACCGTATAAATGTTGCCCAACTGTTGAAAAATCCTCAGCCATCAAAAACTGACATGGATATTTGTATTAAATATTTTAAACATTGTGATCGTTTGCCTTCAGACACACAGCCTGACATCAATCAGATGTAGAACCACTTATCTATTATTCACCAAACAATGTGTGGAATATTAAAAAAAGTATATATGAATATGAATTGACCATTTTCTCTAAATTTGAATGAGAAACATAAAATCTGTGCTGTTTTATGATGAGTTCAAAAGTACTTACTTGTCACAATCAGCTTGGTGCCTTGTCCGAATACCACAGTGATTCAGTTTGTACACATGGCTGTACAAAAACCTCCTGACTCTCACTAATGAGGGGAGTGGAACTGAAACATCCTGTTGAGACCAACTTTCACTGTCAACGTCTCTTCACTTCATCAGTCTCATTATATTCCAAAACACTAAAAACACTCTTGTCTCTCACAAGAGATTTATTTAATGTCTGTTCTTGTTTTGTTCCAAGTTTACTGATTTTAATTGTTTGATTTTGATCAGAATTCATAAAATCTGCAGTGAGTCTCTCACTGAGGTTTTTGTCACAGTGTGAATCACTGTGATACAGCTGCAGAAGCAGAGTCATCCCATGTTTGACAGTAATAGACAGCAGAGTCTCCTGTCTCTGTCCGCTTTATGATGAACTGGTAATCTATGTTTGATGAAGATTTAGAGTTGAATCTGTCCGAGGAGAATCCTGATCCAAAGTTGTCTGGTGCACTGTTAGAATGAAGAAATCTCAGAACATACTGAGGAGCTTCACCAGGAACCTGTTTATACCAGCGGACAGAATTGCTATCATATCTCTGAATGTTGCAATTGAGAACAACTTGTTGTCCTGTAGAAACTGTGTGGACAGCAGGCGTCTGGGTCAGCACTATCACTGCATCAACATCTGTCAACATACAGAGAAAAATACACGAGTCAAAGGTTTGTGTGTGAAAATATGGGCTATAAAAGGACTGAGAAGAATATCTTACATGTTAGAGCAGTGATGAGAGTGCAGAGGGTCCCCAGCATGTTGTCAGTGTGTGGTGTAAACGTCCCTTACTGTCCAGCTGAGAGGTGAGCAGGGTTGGAGTGTGAGGAGAAGAGAGACTGAAGCTTATAAAGACACTGAGGAGAGGAGAAGTGGAGGAGGAGGAGTTTCAACACTCAGCTCTCTTTTCATTCATTAATAAATGACAGGATTTATGTGTTTTCACATCTTACTGACAATTCAGCTTGTTCCACTTTGTTTTGTTGTTGTTCCTTTTGACCTGCTGATGTCCTTTGAATCAGTGTTGATACTCTCACAGGAGCTAGATATTAAAGTGCTTTTCTGTTTGGCTTGTACATACTAAATATATCTTAAGTGTTTTCCAGGTTGGTGTTTTCTTACAGTTGTATATTACAGTATGTGCAGTGAACAGTGTTCAGTAATAAGCAGGACGGAGAGGAAACATAACTGTTTATATCTTTTCTCAGTTTCATCACACTTTTCTGAAATGTCCTCTCACCAAGTGAACATGCTCCATATTAATAATGTCTCCCGTGATTCATTCATTGGAAACAATCTGTGAATATAGATGATATGGAAATCATTAGTGTAAAGTTTTCATTTGGTTTTGTTTTTGCTGAACGTAACTCAGCTTTGTTTTTTCAGAGCTGTGTAACAGTTGACTTTAAGGTCTGTCTCATGAAACAGGATTGACAGTTACTGCAGTCTGAAGTGTAACAATCATCACTACCTGGTTACCTGAGGATTGATCTAAAAATATTTACTTCATTTTGTGTAATCTAACCAGTGTCTGCATCTTTCTATAACTTCAAGATTATGTATTGCAATATATATAGTCACATTTAAAGCCTGAATTAACAGTATATCAAGATGTCAGATATTATGGATGAGGATGTAGTGCTTATTTATTAATTTTGTCGTGTTTTCATAAATACATTTTGTCAGCGTGGGCATTAGTCTAATATTATTATTGAAATGTTGGAGAAAAAAAAATATTGTGTGTTGTTACGCAGAGTGTTGTTTGATGTCTCTATTATCAGATATGTCAGAGCCCCAAAAAGCAGAAGTATGTAGTGAGGAGGTTTTTGTCACAGTGTAAATCACTGTGATACCCGCTCTTGAGCAGAGTTGTCCCATGTTTCACAGTAATAGACTGCTGAGTCTCCCTCCTCCACATTGCTGATGGTCAAACGATAATCTGTTGTTGACTGATGAGTAGATGTGAACTTTGGAGGAAGAAACCAGAGCCATAGGCTGGAGAGCTATTGCTGTGATAAAACCTCAGTACATGCTGAGGAACTCCTCCTGGAATCTGTTTATACCAGACTGCTTGATAATTAGCAACAGTCCCCAGGTTACAGTCCATGGTGGCTGTCTCTCCTTTCCTCAGCGTCACAACAGGAGGCTTCTGTGTCACCACCGTCACACCACTCACACCTGGAAACAACAAGATGACATGGAGTCAAGAGAAACACACAGACTGATGAATCCAACATGAGGTCAAAGCTGCAGTAAGTCAGCCTCCTTACATGTTAGAGCAGTGATGAGAGTGCAGAGGGTCCCCAGCATGTTGTCAGTGTGTGCTGAGAATGGCCTTGGAACTTGGAAAGTCAGCTTACTGCTGACAGATCAGAGGCTTTGGAGGATGAGGAGAGGAGGTGCTGGAGGAGCCATTTAATACCACACTGAAACTGAGAGTGACTGACAGGAGGAGGAGCTTTGCTTCACTCTGCATGCTTTCTCACATTTGTTTGTCACGAAATGTCTTTAATTTATTCATCATAGTCAGTGTAGATGGAAATGCTTATTCACACAATACAATAATGTTCTGATGTCAAGACATCCTGACATTTAAACGTATTTCTTACTAGTTTGGTTCCCAAGCATAAAGGAATAATTTTGGCCACATTTTTCCATAAGTCCACGACAGACATCTACTGCACGATAAAAGCTTTGGCTCTGCACAAATGGACATCATTGTAATTTATACACATAAGAAGCAAAGTTTTTTTTTTGATATACAACATTTTGAAAACTTAACTCTCAGTGTGTTTGCAGTCAGAGACAGTTCCCTCTGATTTTACAGAGAGCTGACACTTGACCTCTTCATTTGCATGGAGCTATAAATAAGGAGAGGAGGCCTGCAGGTGCATCCTGGGAAGGAAGAGAGGTGTTAACTGATGGTTAGTTACTTCCTATACACCTGAGTGTTTTTAGATATATTGTAATGTGATCAGTATGGCCGCTATCAGTGTCACTGCTCGTGATTGCTCAAACAGGTGTATGGGCCGGAACTTGATACCAACGGGATCACTATTGCAGAGTCTGACTCCAAATGACATCACCAGCCCAAGATGGCAGCAACCGTATCTTGGCTTCAAGATGCATTGTCCATCTTAAAATACAGTCTATGTCTAACGTTTGGGCGTTGCCTTTAAATTAACCTCAGCCTAACCTGGGCACTGTGAGGATACATGCCCATAAATGTCCCACACACAGAAAATAAGGAGGAGAAATATACACCACCACACACTTCCAGTGTGTCATACATGATAACTGAGATGGATTACTTTTGTATGAGTCAATGCAAATTAATCTGATTTTAATAATCACAAATGCAATAGTCTTACAATGTTAATTAATGTGAAAAAGCATCTTTAAACAGTGTTATATTACACTTAGACTACCTTTTCAGTCATTATGTCCAGCTATGATACACAGAGCAGCAGGATGCAACTGAGATAATTTGATAAATGCTGCCACCTTGTGGTTAAAAGTGACTTTGTACAGAAAGGCAAAGATACTTTTTTAGAGATTAAAAAAACATCTTTTCTACACCATGCATCGCTCTTTATATATTTATTCTTAGTCACGTGACTTATTCTCATGTCACACTCATCAATAAATTCATATAAACTAATCATCTTCTCCTTAAAAATATATATACATATTAACTCTTTTTTGATACATCAGCGTCGACAGGTCTAAGGTCTCTGTGGCCCTCTCCTCCTCGCTCTGAGCAGTGTTGGCCCCTTGATAATCCCCCTGTCATGAGCCCTCATCTGTGCTCGCAGTGGAGACCTCAGACCAACGCTTGGGGGAACCCTCTGTATGGGCCGCTGAGGCAGAGCGAATCTGCCGTCCTTGAGGTCGTCCACAAAACCCTCCAAACCGTCAAACTTTGAGGTGAGCTTCCCCAGCTCATCCTTGAGCATGTTAAACTCCCTGTAGAGGTCACCCAAGGCATCTGACAGAGGTTGGATCCTTGACACATGCAGAGACATTTGGGAAAGTACAAATGAGAAAATTATTTCAGTATTCCAATGACCAGTCAAACAGCTTTGGCTCTGAAATGTTCCATAAGCTCACATGAAATAGGAACAATGTTTACTGGCAAAACATAACCAAGACGAGACCTCAGTCAAATTGGCAACATGAACATGAAAGTCACGACATGCTGTTAAGCAGGAACAGCCCCATCATCTGCAGGAAACATCAGGGTAACAGACAAAAAGAGCGGAAGTCGCTTAAAAAAAAAAAGATGAAAGTTTAAATATTCTTGGCACAGCTTTGAGAGAGGACACCTGCAGCGAGCCTGCAGTGCACCTGAAACAGTTACTCTGGAATGTTCACATTAAACTGTGTGTTGGTATTGTCCACAGCCTGATCTCTAAAGCAAAGGGTCACTGGCTTGAAGTAACATCTGCCACATACACTCAATTCATCAGAACATGAGGCTGAAACATTTCCCGTCTTTTGTTGGCACAGTCCCCACAGTGAGGTCATTTACAAAGCAGAGTCGGCCTTGTGTGGACCAGAGCGATCGTGGATCGAATTACTGGCTCTGACAGGTCAGTGGTCATGTGCAGAGCAAAGCAAGTTACATAATTCCTAATTTCGTACCACTGCGAGGAACAATAAAATGCTCACTGACGTAACTGAGTGTTGTTATTCTCGCTCTTTCCCAACATTTGGACTGTTTTCTCTTCTTGTTCCTGCTTTTGCATTTAACATGACTGCAACTTACAGTCAGAAGCCACTGTAACCCACCTGTTGTATTCAGGCAGGACAGAGGCGTGGTCATTGATCAGCAGGTCTTTCACTTGAGTTAGAATTGCAAATTTCCAGTTGTCCAGCACCTGCGTCAGGTTGGAACAAGTCTTGCCATTGCTGTGCTCTGCAGAGGACAGACATTTATAGTAGAAGTAAAGCCATTTACCCGGAACTGCACAAACAAGATCTGAATTTAAGTGCTTTAAAAATGAAACCTTTCTCTAATCATTCACAGATTGTGGAAAATTGAGAGTGACGACGCAGCGTCCCTGACCTTTAGGGAGCCAACGTGAGGTTTCCTCTTTCCACTTCTGAGCTCTGCATGTTAAGATCATGCAGAAAAGGACCAGAATCCCCTTCATCATCATCTTCCTCACCTGAGAAAAACAGAAATTATAGATGTGGGTGCTGCTGAGAAACAGTGGCTCTCCTAAGAGGAGGGCGAAGGGGGCCGTGGCCCCAGTGACACAATTGCTTCCCTAACTCGGTGAAAATACATTACTATCTTTAAGAGTCCGTTAGACACTTATATTTTCAGCTAGCACAAAAGTAGTGGTGTCTCGGGAAACTAGACAACCTAAGGCATCCATGGGACCCAAACGCATCACCCTATGTTGTGGAGAAGGCGACTAAATAATGCTCCAAATTTAGGCTAAAATTTGGCAAGGGAGCAACTGGCATGACCATTTTCAAAGGGGTCCCTTTAACTCATCTCAAGACATCTGAATGAAAATGGGCTCTATGGGTACCCGCAAGTCTCCCCTAAACTTGAGAAGAGTTATTCCCAGTAAATGTTTTGCTCCTTACAATCGACATACTCCTTCAAATTAAAGATGCATGTTTGTGTTTCTAAGAAAAAGGACAACCAGCCTTTGAAGAACACAGAATCGCCTAACATGTACAGATACATCTGTTAATACAACACATTAAAACTGATCCAATTTGCAAGCAATTTCTCAACTCTCGTACTTCCATAATTTCGAACTAGCCTGTATTCAACAGCACAATGGCTTTTGGTTTTAATGTGCCACCCCAAGATTTTCAGCGGCCCCATCTGGCCACCCCTGTGAAAAATTTCTGGGGACACCACTGCTGAGAAACAAGTGCACAGGGAAGCAGCAGTGAAATGTAATTATTACTATTTATTTGACTCTTATAATTAGATATTTTTTACATACAACAAACCCATGATAGGCTTATATGATATGATACAGTACCATTCCACTAGTCTACTCAGTAAGTATTTAAAATTAGCTGAAAACTGACAAACTTTAACATGAAAATGCTCCTATGTGCCCTTGTTAGAATAATCTATAACACTATTACACTGTGAAAGTAATTTAACTTTGGTACTTTTACTTAACTGATGTTTTAATTCAAGACTTTCACTTGTAATGGAGTATTTTTCGACTGTGGTATTTCTACTTTTATCTAATTAAAGCATCTGAATATGGAAAGTGGAAGATACAGGAAAGTGATGCCAGGAAAACTTGTTTAAAACATTGTCACTTAAAGAAAACTTCTACACTTGGTGACAAAGTTAGAATTTTACTTACAGTAAATTCAACTGAATCTGCAAGTTATTAATCTACATTTTTAATTAAAAGAAATAGGAAACAAAGGTTTTGCTTGTAGATCCTGAGCACTGCACTTTATTCTACTGTCACTTAAATTTATTGCTCTTTGAGTTTTACTCTACCTGTCTGTGAAGTAGTGTCAGGAGTCTTTCCAGGTCACAGCGGCCAAACACACTCTGTGGTACGATCCCTCAACAGTGACACACTGAGGAAACATGACCTGGGCAGCACTCTCTTATAACAGCCTCCCTCATTTCCCAGAGCCATTCCCCCACCTGCTCCCACCCACTTCAGTGATGCAGTGAAGACACACTCTGTTCCTTAAGCATGCACGTGCACAAAGCTGCACACATAACATGGCACTATAAAGGCAAAGCTCCCCGTAACACATGCTTTCCACTACAGTCTCTGATGTGTCTTGCAGACTGTGGATCTGCTGCAGTGATAAATATCCCACAGACCCTGAATGGGAGGTCCTGATAATCCCCTGTCTCTGCGCCATCTTTCGCCCCCACATGTCTTTTAGCTGCTGTGAGTGGTGTAGGGCAACTGCGCTCCCTTTGGGCTCTAATCCAGAGGAGGTGTTTGATGTAGCAGCGTGGCTCCGGCATAGCATTCTTACCGCCTACTGTAATAAAATCTGCTCAACATCTGGGCTACGACAGTCAGATGCAGCCGGCAGTGGTCCCTTTAGCTGTCAGAGATGATCAAAACCTGGAGACACGCGCACTTGATGAAGCTGGAAGTAAGAGGATGAAAACACAGTGATTAGTTTTAATCATTTGAATAAAAAAATGAATGAGTAATAAACAGCTGTTGTACAGTAATGAGAAAAATATACAGTCCCCGGGGGGATTTCCTCAGCACTAAACTCCCAAACTCAGATAGACTGCTGTCTGATTTACTCCATCAGTTCTCTCAGTGTGACATTAACCCACCCCTGATGGGTCGAGATCATTTACGTGGAAATAATCTGACTGCTAATGGAGGACAGATCTGTAATCTGGACAACTTTGGGCTGGCAAATGCAGCTGGACCCAAAAGCAGCAGAAAAATGTCCATCACCAAAGCATATTTTCCTACTTTTTTTAAATACCGGGCAAAAGGAATGCTTTTACTTGACAGCTCTGAAATGAAATACCTTTTGTCACAAGAAATTCCAGCTCTGATCTACTCCAGATAGGAGCTCCTTGTTCCATTTGAAAGACTGCTGCATCCTGTGCTGATGACTGCAGACAGTACTGATATATGGCACGAGGCGAGCCCATCACGGCTGGAAAGGAATCTGACTTGGCGATGGTCCCTGCCATCTGCACCAACTTTACATCCACAGACACAACATACTGCACTGCGTGCTGAAGGATGGATATCATATGTGGGCTACCATACATCTTCAGTGCTGACAATATTACAGAACCAGTTGGATTCCATTCAAAGAGTGGGAGCTAAGTGCTCTTTCTATTCCATCTTGATTTATAAACAACAAGGAAACAGCAGGATTCGTGAGATTTGTTAAAGAAATCGGACGCTCAGTTGATAATCTACTCTGTCAGTAACCAGTCACAGTATATTGGTTGGCTTATAAATCTGGAATAGTCATACCCAGATGTTGACTTTATTTTTTAAATAGTATAAAGTATAGATGCAGAATGCATGCAGGTGTCAGACACTTAAATTAAATGCTTTGAAAGTCCTTTATGAGATATCTTATAAACCAAATTTAACACTAATTTCTGGACAAAACTTTTATTTATTTTTTATTCAAGCATTGCAGGTGAGTATAGGTAAGTAGTGTAAATGTAGTCCCTTGCAGAAGTAGGTTTTATTTAGGAAGAACACAGTATTTGGTTCATTGGAAGGTTTAATGATTCAGATTTTTTATGCAGAAGAGCATGACTCCTTTTGACAGAAATAAATTAAAAGATGAAGACCTCAAAAATTCAAATTTAGGACTACCTAATGACTTTTAATGCCTAAGGTTGGGTTACACTTGTCTTTTTATTATGACTTTTGTGTTCGGATGACAAAAGCTGCATTGAAAAAACATGGCCCAATGCCTCTGACACTGAATTTAAGACATTTTTATGCTACAGACGCCCTGATATGTATTTTACCTTTTGATAATCATAATTCATTGTTCCCCAAGCTTATCATTTTCCTTTACGTTAGTGGAAATGTGCAGTAGCAGCAGAGTAGTGGAGAGTAGATACCCGAAGGTACAAATACTCCACTACAAGTTTAAGTTGTGCATTCAAAACAATCAAAAGTAAAAGAACACATTATTCTCCCCTGACCCCAATTTTTATTTTATTTTATTCTTTTTTTTTATTGTTTTAATGTTTTATATGTTGGGTAGTTTACAACAGTGCATCATAGTTTTAAAAACAAAACCTTAATCTCCACAGTAAATAGTAAAACTACAGCTACCGGATAAATGTGCCTCAAGTAAATGTACATATATTGATTTCCATCTGTGTGTCTTTGTAAAACACTGAATACATGTGTATATTTCCACCTACAGGCACTCCACCACACACTCTCTTGAAAGCTACTTGTGTGAAAACCATGACAAACTATAAAAATAAAGTTCTCTGGAAGCTCAGTGTGACAACTCACAGTTTGTTTTTCCGTTAATACCCATAAATATGGAAACACATTTACAGCAGCACTAATGTCCAGCCTCATAAGCCTTACAGCCCCATCTGGAGTCCACCACTAGTCAGCCCCGGGCTTTGTCTGCAGCAGCGGACCGACTTCCTTCCAGCTCCGTGCAGCTCGGTCCAGCACAGGCAGAGGAAAGAATGACTGCAGCTGACCTGCAGAGCCAGAGAGTGAGATAACCAGGCCTCTGCCTGCTTTGTTTTTTAACTCACTGTCACACTTGGTTGCTCACAGGCTGCTTCTTACTGACACACAGCAGCACATCACTTCATAATGACTTTATCAGAGGACGGTAAAGTGAAATACATCAGCTCTTATACTCAAAGACTGATGACAAACAGAAGGTGCACCACGAGGATTCTCATGTTTCATACTGAGTCACATGCAGAGGTTGTCACATGACTGTCAGTGTTTATATAAGGCCAGAGACCAGTCTCTCTGCTGTTCATACCAGCTTCAAAGCAGACGTGACAATTCCTGGTGAATACTTTTTAAATGCAACAATGAGCTAACAGGAACAATTTTGTTGAGTGTAATGGCCCCACATGACTACATACTATAGTATGGAAACACAGCATAGTAGGAAAATAACGCTATGTGCGAGAGTGTTGCATAGTAATTTTTGTTTCTGCCAAAACACAGTGATAGCCAAGCAGGAGCCAGCACCTACTATGCAACTTTAACAAGCCTGGATCGTCTTCTCTCACTCTCATAAAAGAAAGGTGCTCTTTATGATAGAGCTGCAGCTGTGAGTTGGATGGACCGAGCAGATTTGCTCACTGTGTTGAGAAAGAAGTATTTCACTGCTGGAACGATGGTCTTTTCATAAAAGTGGGCTGTCTATGAAGTGGAAATACTTTTGACAATGGTGCCACATGACCAGAGAAAACAAAGAAAAAGGGACTGTGGCATTTGTTTTTGCTTAAGAAGTAAAAAACCTACAACCACCAGAATGCACTGTGCAGCACCGGGACAATAAATGCACATAAGCCCTGCGCTCTGATGCCTTTTATTGTTCTATTAGTCGCGAAAATTTGCAATACGTGACAAAATGTAAGGACACACATCCTCCTTTGCCTCTCTTCTCTGAAGTTGCATGAAGGGTCGGAGCTATCCTCCCTCTGAACATTACTTTATGACATGTTGAACGTGAGACATGCGACAATTTCAGACAAAGTGTGCAAATGCCTTAAGTCTATGGGAAAGTCTTTTTGGTCCTAATGGCATTATGTGAGGAACCCGGCAGTTGTATTTCCTGTTTGGCCACTACAATAAATTGGCTTCAAAGCCCAGTGCATTTCCTGGTGGCCTAGTTTTGACACAGGAAACAAATATGGCCGCCATCCGGTAACATACAATCTTGAATTACAGTTAAACAATAAGCTAAACTATGTTTCTGAAAACATTTTATGTGAGAAATAGGCAACACAGTAACAGAATCTTGATTTATATTTTTATCAGCAGTGCTTATTTTTACGGTTTGATCTGAGCCTCTGTTTACATAATACAGGAAACAGTATGGCGTCCACTTTCTATTCACCACTTCTCGTATTACAGCCAAACAGTGCACTAAAATATGTTTCTGAAGTTTTACTGTTTGGGACTCTCATGATCCGCTTTTATAGTCTTCTAGTCTATGGTAGCAGGCATACAAAATTTAGGAGCTCCAACTTGTAGTCCAAGCAACAGACAACAAAAATCTGCCTGCGTCATCTGAGCTGGGAGATGCGCAAGGAGATCTGGCCACTGGGAAGATGAAGAACAAAGCATCGTTTTAATGTGAAAATGTCTTTTTCTTTAAATTACTTTGTGTCACAAAATTCAGTTTCATTAGGCTACAAGATGTTTTTTGAAGACTCAGATCTGCACATATTTGATTTTTTTGCATTTCTTGCATTAAGTAACAGTCAGAAGGGTAAAACAGTGTGTAGGAGCCCAGCCAGTGTAAAAGTGTCACTTTATTTTATATTAATTATCAAATTATTACGTAACACCATGACATCTTAGCGGTTTACATGTGTAAGCCAAAATCAAAAGTCTCTTGTGTTAGTCAGAGTCCCACTCGTGTGTGTGTGAGACTCTCACACACGCTTTGATAACCGTCTAATCCCCTCACTGTGACTCTCACATGATGAAGAAATCCCACGGCTCGCAGCAGCCAGAGGCTAAACACTGCATGGTTTCTCCACTTCAGCTCACATGCTCCTCTGTTCGTACTGTAGCGAATGCTCCCTCCATGTCCCACTTTAGCTTGTGTGTTTCTGACCAGCTAAAAGCACAGAGAGAAGCGTCTCCAACATGAGGCGATATTTGATGCTAAAAAGGATTCCTCTGCCGTGGTCGAGGAGGGACACCACGCAGAACGAGTTCAGTCCACTCATACCGAAGGTAAGAGGTCACTTTTGAACTTCTGTTTTAGGTCCTTTCTGAGTACTGAGTACCTCTCTGTTTAGTTAAAAGTTTAAGGTGGTGTTACTCCTCAAAAACTTTAGTATTTTGTTTCATACCTGTGTGTCCAAAGGCGAGTTCTGCTAAAGAGGATGCTGAGGAGCTTGGCAATGTCACCACTGATTTTCAACAAGCAGGGCCAAACAATGGACTGGACAACAGCTCTGTGTTCACCAGCTTTCCACCCCACTACAGATCTTCTTGGACGGACTATTTCCTAAAATACTTCCTGGTCCTATGCAATCTGGTGTTCACAGTTCTGGGCCTGGTGGTCCTTGGTGTGGGGATGTGGGGCCTCATCAGCAAAGAGTCGTTTGCTCAGGAGAAGATCGGCAGTATCGGGACTGACCCAATGCTGATACTTGTGACTTCTGGCTTTGTGCTAACTGTGCTCTGCCTGTCAGGATGCGTGGGTGCCTTAAGAGAGAACTGCTCTTTACTGAAGCTGTTTTCTGCCGCTGTGCTGGTGCTCATCACCGCCCAGGTGCTGGCCGCTATTATGGCCTACAGTCTACAAGATCAGATTGGAAACTACATGCGGTCGGGGATGTTAGCTGCCATGGTGCGGTACCAGGACGATCTGGATCTGAGGTTCATCACGGACGAGATCCAGTCAAACCTGCAGTGCTGTGGGGCAGATAACTACCGAGACTGGGAGCTCAACATGTGAGTAGAGGGTGACTAACTAAAGAAGCACATCACGACTTGACGTAGGAATGCCTTGAAAGGGTGATATCAGATATTTTTCTCCTTTATGCAGATATTACAACTGCTCAGCTCCAGGAGTGCTGGCCTGTGGCGTCCCTGCGACATGCTGTGTGGACCCTTTGGAGAACGGCACAGTGTGGAACTCTCAGTGTGGTGTAGGAGCCCAGCAGCTGGATGAGTTTAGCGCACAAAGTGTGATCTTCCTGGGCGGTTGTCTGGGGGGAATCTCACGCTGGGTCGAGCAGCACGAAGGTCTGATCGGGACAGTTATAGTCATTGTGCTGGGGGTCCAGATTCTGACTCTGTTTATCTCTACACGGCTATTAGAAAGCATCCAGTGGCATAGAGTTAACATGTAACATGGGGTGATGAATTGTGTGCTGACACTTAATGTGTTAACTGCTGTTGGATATCTACCTTGTTTGTGACTTGCAGTAAACAAACTGTACCCCCCTAATAGAAATAAAATGCATCATTTTATTTCTATGGTACCCCCGAGACCATAAGAACAAAAATCACTCTGCTTCATTGTAAACACTCAGATGACTGTGTCTGTCCTGCCAGTGTAAATAAAAAACAACTACTTACTCTAAGGAAGCAAATTTCAGCGTAAAACATCAAGGTGACGGACTGAAGTGCATTATTTGGCTGGCAAAAATCTATATTTTACATATTACAAGTCATTTTCAACTTTTTTCAGGGCTCCAGTGACACAACGGCGTAGGCCACGTGTGTAGGCTAAATCCCGCTTAAAGCAACACTTATCTCTCTGGGAATTTTACGCTTTCCTTTGTTTAGGTTAAAACGCTATTAATAAGCTGACGGCACACTAAAATCTAAGTGAATTCCACCAAAGATAAAAACTCAGAATTGTGCTATTCTCATATGGTTCTAAGAAAACTTCGACCAATCACTGCATTCGGTCGAGCGTCCTGTCTGTCTTCCCCATGTGATGTAACCGCTTGCGTTAACATCCCCCATTTGACTGTGCATGAGAGGTAACGTTATGTTTAGTTTGCTTATAATATAACGCGGCATCCAGTTGCCAATGGCTAACGTTAGCCTTCTGTAGCGTAGCCTCTGAAACATCAATATCTTCCTTGTGCGTTTCCACTTACTAGTAACGTTAACGCTACTATCTAACGTTAGCACTGTAACCTTATTCTAAAACTCATCAGTCACCACTGACTCCGGTTAAGTTTTAAAACACCGGGGTTGCGTTTGAACGTTACACTCGCTCTCCTCTTCTGTGTATCTAACGTTACCTTGCCAACGCCTACGTCTATCATAGACGTAATAAGGACGTAATGGAGGAGGGGGGAGTAGGCCTTTGCAGGTAGGTGGAGTTGCAGGAGGAGGGGCGCTGTGTGAAATGCAAGAAAGGTAAAAGTAACTTAACTTTTTTTTTTTTGTAAAGGGACAAACATCATAATGGGAATGATGAAATGCTTTTAACACAGAAGCGTGGTTTAGTAACCGGCTAAGTTTGGCAGACAGGAAAAGAAAGTAAAACGAGTGTTGTTAAAAAAACAAGCTTTATTCTGAGTTTAATTAAACATGATGCTGACAATTGAAGACAGTGACCGCGTTCATATAATCTACAGCTCGGACACATTCAGCATCATCAGGTGATGGACATTAAAATGACAGCTTGAAATTCTTATGAAAATACATTTGATATATAAAACAACTTAGGAAAAAAAATAGAAATGCAGACATATTTTTACATGTTAGTTCTTAGTGGAGTGGTTTACCATTATACAGTAGAGGAGCCAATATTGATGATGCAGTTCCACTTGAATCTGCCTCATCAGTTCCTTTTGGTAGGTATAAATATAATTTCTCATCAAAGGGACTCAGATTATACCATACTGAGCCAGTTCATGTAGCTCTAGATGGCTGTACGCTTCCCATGGGCAGATTACAGTGATATCTGAAAAAGAAAGAACAAAACAGCGAGTAAGAAAAAGGAAAAGTTGAGTTGTTTGTGTGTACTTTTTGCACAGTAGCCTAACTGTGGCACTCCGGCTTACCAGTGCCAAGCCCCTCCATTCCTGGGATCTCCTCTCCAAAGCTTAGGAAGATAAAAAAAAAATCATAATCACAAGTTTTATTGTGGGGCAGTGTTTAAGATGCAGATTTTCTAGATCATGAAAATGTAGGCCTACCCGATGACGCCCCTCTTGGGAGGCTTGCTCTTGAACTGGCGGGTGCTCCTCTGTTTGAACTTGGGTGCGCTGGATCCAGGGCCGGAGGCTCTGATGGGAGCTTTGTTGCCAGTCTTTGCTTCAGGTTTGGCCAAATCCAAATTCACACTTTTGTTGCTTGAACTATAACAAGACAGTCAAATTGTCATTAAATATATGTGATGTAATGCATGAAAAATATTATGAAATTTAGTTTCATACATAGTACTCAGGGTAAACATCTGTATCCTATCTATTACTTGACAGTTGGAATATCATTATCATTTGTTTCTCAGAGAGACAGTCAAACTAGACAGTCAAACTTTAATAAGCACAAACAGCAGCCAATCAATAAAACCACTACATCAGTACAATGATGCAAAGTGGATTTTTTTTTTCATCCAACAACTAATGCACGTGGTTAGGTTTAGGAAAAAAAACAGGGTTTGGCTTTAGAATCTTACAGGACGTGAGCACCGCTCTCTTGGGTGAAAGTCGGTGTTCGTTGGACCCATCCACCACACCTCTAACCGACCCTACTTGAACTTTCGCCACCTTAACTTTCGCTCTTGTCCTGCTGCATTTCCCCCTGACGCCGCCAAGCACTGTTAAATATTACGGCAACTGGCCGCATATCATGCCGATGTTGAAGGATGCCTTTTTTCTGTCATTGTCTGACGCCGCAAGTCACTGCCTAAGCACCGGATTTCGACGACTGTGCCGTGAGACCGGGCTGGAATATAATATAATACAATAAGTATGTTTTCTTTAGTGAATAATCACCTGAAAATAAGAATTGTTGTATTCTTATTACTTTAGGATGAGACGTTTATATCTACGTAGGAAGCAGGTCCTAGTCCAAGAAGATCAGCATCTTGCTCTGCTGTGTTTCTACAGTAGCCCAGAATGGACAAACCAAACACTGGCTCTAGATGGGGCCATTCGTTTGCTCACATTTTTGCACCGGCCACCATAGTCAGCCTGCAATCCTCACAGCTAGATGCCACTAAATCCCCCTGAATCTTACACACTGTTCCTTTAACTTTTGATGGAAATGAGCTAAACTGCTTTGAAAGTTAGTGTGAGTCCTGCACATTTGGTGATTCTCTGCCACTTCCTTTAATGCAGGTTGCAGAGAAGTTAGTTTCAGCCATAGCAGCCTGCTTGTGTCAGGGGTATATCTTCTCTGCACATTCAAAACACATAACTGTGTTCTCTGAGAGAGTATAATCTCAGATGAAGAAAGCGATGACTGGTTACTCTGTATAATCAAACATAGTCCGGGCACTCCAAACAAATATAGAGAACAAGGAAGGAAATATTAAAAGGCCTTTATTATAGTGACTAATCAGCACACATTTTGACCGCTGCAGGTCTTTGTCAGGTCTTTAAAAACATTCAACACAGGTATGGCTCCACCTATATAGTAGCAGGGACCAATAGGAGGCCATCACATGATGCAGATAATGACCTAACCAGTGAATCAAGTGACTCTGTTTTGTCTATTTCTTTGTAATTCTTTCATTGTTTTCTATTTGTTCCACCTGTCATCTGTGTCACATGACAGGTGTGTCTTAATATTCCCTTTCTGTTTCCTATATTTTTGCAGTGTCTGGATTACCTGCTTGTGTAATAATGTCATAATATTTTGAGGGACAAAGCCAGAGTCTGAACAATTGCGGAAGTGATTCAGAAAAAAGCCTCGTCTGCAGTGGTGTTGGTGATGATGGTGGTAAAAGCCAGTCTAATAATACATTTTGGGAAAAGTGCATTAGGATGTAGGACTAAACTGGCATTAGAAACACACACAAACATCCCTCGAGAACACCTCAAATACATCTTAATTACTTAAGAAATGCAGACTTGATTACAGACAGCCCCTGTAATCCCTCACTCACGTTACTAATAAACCATCCATGATGCCTGTAAGCTACGCAGCACCGTCATAATCAGATTACTGTGAGGACATGCTGAATGTGCTCGTGGTCCCAACCTGAGAATAGCTCATTAATTACTCGTCGGACTGTCTGCCGGTGACAGGAGTTCACAAAACTGCAGCATCATTACACAGCCATAACTTTCTGCGATGTGATATGCTGAATACAGCTGAGAACGACTCAAAAAAATACATCCCCGGTGGCCATTTTGTTAGGTACACCTGGACAATGTCATGCAACTCAGCGCAAAAGATGCCAATGATATGTCTCTATAAGGATAATAATTACAGGAGATGTTGCATTGGACTATTTCACTGAGAGGTGTTCCTAATATAAGAAGGGAAAGAAATGGAAACACATTCCAAATATAGTCCAGTTACGACAGTGTCAAAAAATAACTTTATAGGCATCATAAAAGCAGATTTTATGGCAGAACAGTTGCATTAGACTGGACAGGTGTACATAATAAAGTGGCCACTGAGTCTATGTCTCCTCTTGGACACATTCAGGTGTCCCATTTTCCAACATTTTAACCTGTGAGTGATTTTTTCATCCTGTTAACAGATATCTAAACTTGAAATAAATAACACAAATTTACTTTTTTTGTACGTTATTGCAGGAAAATTGCACGAGGAAATTGTTATTTATATGAATATTGCATGTAATAAATGGACAATATGTCCATCTAAATGATCAGAGTCATTGCTGATACTCACCTCTTGTGTTGCTGATTTATCTCTGTCGGTAGTGTCATGGTGGTCCGGGCTGCTGTTACATGATGAGTTGTGCTTAATGAATCCCTCTTATACACCTCTGACTCTGAGAAGATTATAAGGCTACTAACCAATAAACTGCAGGCCCTTCATCACTTGTACACACACACACACGCACACACACAGGTACATACGCACATATGGAGCAGCACATGCATTAGGGGATTGGCTGACAGGCAGTTTGGGGGATGTCCCTGCTGCTGAGACGGACCTGAGCAGACACATGACACTGGGAAACAAATGCAGATGTTTTATTAGAATAACAATGAAGATGTGTGCCGGGACGTCCATTAGGACTCATCTGCGTGTTTCCTGTGGGATTTCCTCACAATACGTCCTCAGTATCTCCCCACCACCTGCAATATTATGCAACGTCTGCAGCCCAGAGAACACACGAGCACGGACAGGGGCAGCATTCTCCTTTCATCAGCAGTCTCTCAGATTGAGTTGCATTATGTCTCAGTGGTAATCCTCACACCTCTCTCTCTCACACACACACACACACACACCTGGTCCAGTCATCTGATGGTTCACCAGTGCTTCTCTCTGTAATCTATTCCATTGGTACACATGACACGTGTATGCGACACACGCTCTCACTTCCTGGGGTTTATTGACTCTCACTGTCTCTGTCTCAGACTCAAAAAACACTCTCCCACAGAAACCTCTCTCGCCATCACTGGCTGCAATTCACACCAATATGCCTGACTTATAATGGTGAGTTTTTGATGAGACTGTTTGTTTATGAACGTCACACTGTGCCACATGTCTGATTGTACATTCTGAATGAGCTATATGGTGCACACAACTCATTGTAGGTCTGTAAGTAACGATCGTCTTGCTCGGTAATCTATTTATTTCAGTTTTTTATTAATTGAAAAATAATTTTATGTCTGAATCATAGTAGAAAATTCTAAAAATGTCAGTCACAATTCCTGAAACCTGAAGGTGACGTCTGAAAAGTACAAGTACTGTACCTAAGTATGATTTTGAGCTCTCATACTTGACTTTAGCATTTCCATTTTATACAACTTTAAACTTTTTCTCTCCAGTATATTTATCGGACAACTATATTATAATGTTGCATATGCATGAATGTACCATTAACAATGTCGAGAAAATAATATACATTATAAAGTCATTGCTCCCTATGTGCTATGGTATAAGAGAACATTTATTAAATGTATGGAGGCTTTTTATTAGTTGTTTTTTCCTGCCTTCCATATTTTATTACCAAGTGTGTAAATTAAAAAAAAAAAAGAAAAAATAGAGATGCAAGTTTAAAAATGTTCTTGAACCATTAATGTAAAGAAAAACACACACACACACACACACAAAAAAGAAAATTTCCTCCTTTTTGTGTTTCAGTTCTTCAGGTTTAGGTTTACAAAGTATCAGCTGATGTGCACTATAAATACAATTTGGGAATATTAAACAGCTACACTGTGGTTGATGCAGATTGTCTGCCAATCAATTCAATTTTCAAGTCAAATAGCTCTATTGGCATGAACAAAGATATGTTAAATAATAATAAATAAAAAAATAAATAAATACAAGTGAAAATAAAAAGTAATCCTATTTTACACGTCACATATAGTGAATACATTATATATACATATTCAATGCACAGGTGCCACAAACAGGCTCTATAATATACCCCTGCAGTCCATCTTTGATCACGTAGTACACTGCTTTTTTAAATATCTTTTATTTTATTTCTTTTTTAGGAGGTGGTGTCCCTTCACCCAGGAGAACTGCCAGTTTCTGTTGCGCGGTTAACGTCAGGAAGTTTGCAATTTCCTTGGTTATTCCTCCAAAATGAAAATCTCTGACTGAGGAGAGCTTTGCACAGCGGAGGAGGAAATGCTGTCGAAAGTAACAATGATTGTTTATCAGTTTCATTGTCTGAGACAGTTTCAGAATCAAAACTATTTTAAAACTACAGCTTATTATCATTTAATAACAATAATAATAATAAAAAAGATTCACTGCACTATTTTTATTATCATTCATCCTATTCTCAAACCCAGAATCAGATCATTAATCAGATTATGACAGTAGCCTCAACTATCACCTTTGTTTAACTTCTTTTAATTTGGAATTGGCTTGTTCCTTCCTACTGTCTCTGAACAAGATAAACAGCAAACAGTATAAATGTTAACATAAGAAATTTAGAGGCAGCCTAGTGAATCCCTTTGTCCACATCTGGCTTTAAAGTAGTTTACTGGAGTGATGTTTTTTGTGGTTCATGCTGACTGCAGCCATATTTCAATTTCTGACTGCTTCAGATAGTATAAAAAAAAAACAGTTTCTGGATGGTCAAATAAACAGCATCTGTCAACATCATTACTGGGGCTCTGTGTGTGTGTGTGTGTGTGTGTGTGTGTGTGTGTGTGTGTGTGAGGAACAAACTGAGACAACGCCGCCATCTAGTGGTGACACGTGGAAGCACCTGCGTTTACTTCCCAGCAAAGATCGTATGTGTATCACTCTGGGTGATTTCTGCCTCATTTGATGTACAATTTAGTGAAGGAAAAACAGATGTTGCCGTCAACAGACTGTTTGATCTACTTTTATTCAACAAAACAGGGTCATTTTCTTTCTTTAAACGTTTTTCTCTGCGTCTCTTTGATGTCAAAGAGAGAAACCTCTACGGTATCCGAAAAAAGACACAGAGTGAGAGCTCTGTACTTCCTGTTTCCCTGCCGCTTGAGGTGAAGGTTCGTAGGTTAAAGGCTACACGCGCTGCTCCACATGTGTTATGTTTTGTTGCTACAATTTGTAATGTATTAAAATAAGGTGCAGTAACATGGGGAAGAATAAGAGGAACAAAACTAACGAGTCGGGAAAACAAGCTGGCAAGCCCGGACAACATTCAAGGTAACGTGCGGAAGCTAATGTGCAACAGAAAACTGCTAGCTAGAGCAGCTAGCTGTTGTTAGCATTTTACGTCAGTTTGGAGTTAGCGAAATGAAATCAAGCATTGTGTTTAACCCAGTTGAGGACACGTCTGCCTTATAATACTTATTTTACTTTCTCCTTCCTGCTGTGTGGCAAAAACAGTGACAAGAAGCTCAAACGAGATGGTAAACCCAAGAAACCCAAAAGAGACCACCTCGAACACATCCCGTTTAAACTCCGAGAGATAATGAAGAGCAAAGACAGAATGAAAGCAGGGGCTTTGAAGGCCAAAAAGCTCAAAGAAGGTGAGTAGGAAAGCTTTTTCCCCAGTATGTCTGTATAACACACTTTAAGCAGTCTAGGTTTGAAGTGGTTTCTGTCTCTTCAGCCATCTCCCCTAAAGGTGACCCAGGGGACTCCCAGGGTGGAGACATTCCTGTGCCTCATTTCAAGAGGAGGAAGGAGGAGAGTGTGAAAGCCTACCTGCGCCGCATGGAAAATGAAACACAACACGTCCTCTTCCTCACCAAGAACCAGGTAGACAGAAACCCTGAGCGGGATGAAGACAAGTGCAAGTCTGAGAAGAAGAAGGAGTGAGTACACTTTGGCTTCTAATCAGGCCACCTGAGTCAGTCAAACCCCATCCTCTATCTAGGGTACTAAGTGTTAACCATTTATGGGTATGTAATATCTCTTTTTGTTGGTTTGTGGCTAATTTATCTCATGACACAAGTGCAACAAAAATGGCCACATGGGATGATGATGACATTAAAATGTAATCTGCTGTTACAACTTAAATTCAGCTAAATGTTGCATTGTGTTTCTTGGAAACTTGCAGGTGAATCAAAAACAGTACTGAAGTTTGATAGAAAGAACTTTGAAAAGTGCTCAAGTCAAATGTCTAGTGTGTGAGATTTAAGAGGATCTAGTGGCATCTCGCAGTGGGGATAGCAGATCCCGCTGAAACTTCTCCTGGTTCATTGTTCAGGAGGTTTTTAGCAGGAACCGAATTGTCTGTAGAGGTGTCTTCCTTTCCAAAACAAGCAGACCTGTTATTAAAATAGGTAAAAACACTGAATAAAGCGGTTGTACTTTTAAAAAATCAGTGTATTTTTGACACTGCTTGTCACAGATGGGCTGCCAGGAGTAGCAAAAAAGTGAATGGCCCCATCTACAGCCAGTGTTTAGTTTGGTGCAACATGGCGATTTCTATGGACAAGGACCCACGTCCTAGGTAGAAATAGCTCATTGTAAGACAACAAAACACAACAGTTTTTATCTTCAGGTGATAATACACTTGAGAAGATAATGCTTGTGAAATTATCTTCCATTTCTGCCAATACATCCCCCCTAAATCCTTCACACTGGACCTTTAAATGACAGTGTAAATGACAATAGAAAGTAGATTACAGTAAAACAGAAATGTAAAAATGACTATAATTCCTGGCTGATGTCTGTCTGATTCATTTGATCTTTGCTGTCTGTGCTACAGGTCTGATAAAGTCCGATTACTGAGGCTACAGCAGAAGAAGCTGGACAGACAAGAGGCCAAGATGGAAAAGGAGATGTTCGTAGGTAAGGATGTGAGGGAGCAGTTCTTCATCCCAAGCACGCACTGCCCAGATTTGTTCAGATAAGTTCATCAGGAGGCATGCTCCATCTTAAACAGGACCTACTGGGTGTATATTCCTCACATTTATCACAAAAGTATTCAGATTAGCCACAGCATCCATCAGTGCTGCTTTAATCACTTTAAAATTAATTTGCATGTATATATGAAAAGTGGATGCAATTGTCAAAGCAGAATAAGATACTAGACTTGTTTGTTTAATGATACAATGACCTTTGTTTTGTAGATAATGTTCCCTTTGGTGAAGTTTCAATGGCCCCGCCGTCTTTGAGCGCCAAACCCAAGAAAGCTCCGGTCAAGTCTCAGGTAACCTGCTATGACATCACACGTTATGTCTGTGATGTTAATGGTTTTGTAAGAGGTTAAAGGGGAAACTTGGGTATTTGTTAACATTCAGGGGTAATTGTGCACACTTGTTCACGTCCACTAGAAGTGCTTGTTTTTGTCACTGACAGGCTCAGATTGTTATTATAAGTGTATGACAACATTATGGAAAGGACCCCACAGAGAAACTAAACGTTTCTCTTTATTTTCACTGATCCACTTTGTTTGTTATTGTGCGTAACCAAGTCTTGCTCAAG
This sequence comes from Epinephelus awoara, assembly GCA_035609425.1. Classification (NCBI taxonomy): domain Eukaryota; kingdom Metazoa; phylum Chordata; class Actinopteri; order Perciformes; family Serranidae; genus Epinephelus; species Epinephelus awoara. The sequence continues at coordinate 17,693,626 of CM069311.1, read as the reverse complement.
AAAAAGCCTCATTTTGAAATTTGAGCAACCAAGTCTTGCTCAAGGAAAAGCCTCATTTTGAAATTTCACTGACTTTTCCACATCGTCAGAATCCGCTAAAATAAGGCATGATGCTGAAAATCTTTAAGATAACACGAAGCTGCACTATATGTACGTCAACACAACAAACTCTTTCTGGCACTCTTCTCTCTCCAACTCTCACTAAAACCTAGTTCACATTACACGATTTTCACCGCGATTTTGACGTCGCAGAGGATCTTGAGAGACACCTTGGGTCGGAGGTGAGTCGGCAGATAGTCTGCCACGACGAGTCCTCGTGTGAACAAGCCTTCGAGCAAGTCGCCTCCTCTTCTGTGACTGGGACTGGATATCTGGCATGCTAGGAAACTGAAGAAGTGTGACACGACTGACAAAGAGCATCAGCCAATGAAAGGCGGGATACGTCCCACATCAGCACGCAGGAGGACGGAAGAAATGTGAGGAGGACAAGCCGCAAGGTTGCCAGGTCCGCTTATTACCCGCGATTTTGGGCTAGTTTTTTTGTAAAGTGGCTTACAAATGTTGGTAGTCGTGGGTTGCGGTTTTTTGGGTTTGTTTCTAAAGTGGAGTTTCTTGGGCTCCCTCCCTTTCTTGGGCTCCCTCTCTAAACGTCACTCTTCTCTCTATATATCCTTCTAATAAGTTATTTAAACACATGATAGTCACTTCTTTTCGGCTTGTTCCATAGCCCTGGTTGCTTGTTTCTCTCCCAAGATCTGGCAACACTGACAAGCCAGCAAACAACAAAAACAATGGCGGTGTCCACAGGATCACAGGGAGCGCATTGTGTTAGGACCCAGGCCCTGGAGGCAGATCTGATTCAACTCTGGGAAGAATATCTGTGCCTTTACAATGTGTCGTCTCCAAGTTTGGTGACGTCACCACGTTATCTGGGGCTCTATCGACGAGGGCTCGGTGGAGAAATCTTGTAGTGTGCACACACAGGTTGTAACGGAGTTGGCGAGACTCCCAGAAACACACGTTGCCAGGTATGAACACTCAAAAGATTACGATAGCCTCCGCGACGCATTTTGCAGGGTGAAAGTTGTGTAATGTGAACTAGCCTTAACACTTCCACCATTGTTTTTCCTCCATCAAGTCAGCTTTCTAAGATTTTAGAACAAGACTTCTCCTTAAGCAAGTTTTGGTCACAGTAACAGACAGACAAGGGAAAATAATGTAATGAAAAATGCTGAAATTCACAGTGGGAATTTTTCCGTAATGTTGCCAGCCACTTATAATGACAATTTGAGCCTGTCAGTGGCAAAAACGGGCACTGACATCGCACAATTGCCTGCAGGGTTACATGGCAGCCTGTTTCACATCTGCAGCAGGAGCAGTTTTTCTTAATACTGGAGCAGTTTCAAAAACTACAAAAAAATGTGAAAATAATGTCCAGGTTGAAAAATACTGTCTTTTCTCCTTTATCTCCATCGTTCAGAAGGCATCAAAGGATCTGCTCCTCAACTCTCTCCTGGGCCACACGGCGGTCTCCACAGCCAAGCCCTCCATGGCCAGACAGAGAATGATGGAGGAGGAGAGGGAGCGAGCAGTGGAGGCCTACCGCCTTCTTAAGAAACAGAAACAGCAGCAGCACGAGGCCAGGCATGCCAATCTGGAAAAACTCAAGAACCTCAAGTGATGTTTCATGTCAAAGAAATATATAATTCACTTCAGTCAGCAGTGACGCTCAGAAACTGAAACGGACCGTGAGATAGTAACCATCAGCACACTGTTTGTGTTCTGTGCGCTGGAACTGATGCATCAGTGGGGATGTTTACCACAATTTACCTAACTGTTAGGGAAAGGAGCAAACATTTGCATCCGCTGCCCACAGAGTGAGGTGAGTATAGTGACCAACATTCACCTGCAGCTTTCAGTTTCACATGTTCAGCTCAAAGGAGAACAGAATAATCAAGTGGTTAGTGCCTGTCTAGATATCTTACAATGGAGACTCACTAACTGAGAACATTGAGACAGGCGGCTGTTGTTTATTTCTCCCCCTTGTAACTGTCAGATGTTCACAGGCAGGTGAATTTGCATTTTTAGGTTATATCACTACCATATCATTTTTGAAATGATGGACAGTAAAATCACTGAGGTCATGTGAAGGCAAAGACAAACCTGTAATTGTTTGCTGTGGTCCCACTAGATGGCAGTCCTCCTGTAGAAAGCGGTTTCCATATTGACTGTGTGAAGAGCTGACACAACACGCAGACTGACTTGTTTCTGGTCTTTTTAAAAGTAAATATGTATTTTTGATGCCTTATTAGATATGTAAATTAAGTATTCAAAGTATTGTGGAATATTTTCATGCCTTGTCTCCCTTTGTACCTCCCCGAGAGCCTGAATCCTGGGATAAATAAATCACTTTGCATTTATTAGAGCCTGGCACAGCTATTTACATTTATAATCCGGTAAAGATTTATGCTCATGAACAAGGTCTTTGTTGAAACAGTGGACTCTGGGACAAACTGCGCAGATTCAGTTTGTTTAACACTTTCATCTGTCAAATCATCCAAGATACAAATGCAAACATTTTGCTGATTTTGTTTATTTCATTATTTAGCAGAATAATATCACCAGGTGGTTTTACCTATTGATACTGGATCTCTGCTCTGTGGTTTCACAGTCGTTTCTGTTTGATCAGCTTTTTTTGTTTGCTCTGTGTTTGTCCACTGAGGGTTGTCACAGTGACAAGGAAATGCATTAAGTGGGGACAGCTGCTTCTGATTGGTAGTGCCGTCTCCCTTGAGCTGAGCTCAACAACCATTGGTCATCCACCTCTTGTGTCCATGTGCACAAGACAGCTGTTGGTATTATCAGGGGATTTACAGTTGCTGCCTGTCAGAGAAAGATGCTGTTTTTGATTTCAGCTCAACGTCAACGATCACGATATGTGTTTATTTACCCTCCTCTGCTCAGTGACACCTTGCCAGTAAATCCTTTATGAGATACATGTGTAAAATCCAGCTAGGCTCCTCAGGGTTTACCTATGGTGCATACCGTGGGGCTACAACTAAGAATAATTTTAATTGTTCCCCAAAGGCCAATATGATGTCCTTAAATGTCTTGTTTTGTCCACAACCCAAAGATGATGAGTTTACTGTCATAGAGGAAAAAATAAACCACAAAATATTCACATTTAAGGAGATGGAATCAGAGAATTTTTACTCTATTTTTTAAATAACTAATTAGTAGTTGACAACTAGTCAATTAATTGTTGCAGCTCTAGATAACCATTAATCTAGAGTCACCTGTGTCAGTGGTGTTAGACAGTGACCAATGCTGTTCATGGACATGCTAAAAAACACTGTATCAGATGTTTGAATGCTGTTTTGTTTACATTTGGATACTATTTCCCTGGTTTTACCGAGACTGTGCTGCCTCTCTGCATCTTTATTTGTAGCTTTTTGCATTTGTTTTTCTATCCACGCAGGTGACCGACAGGTGCAGGCCTGAGGCATCACAGAGTAAAATCTAGCGTTCTGTTGTTCATCTCTGATCAGTCCGATTTCCAGTTTGTGAGCAATTTCCTCTCTGAGCAAGCACTCCTGGCTGCTGACACCACAGGATGGTGGGAGTAATTGGGAGAGAGCCTACTCAGCCTGCTGCTAGGCAGCCACAGCTCACTCTGAAGCTCTGAAAGTGTGTGCATGTGTGAGCGTGTGTGTGACAAATTGTATGTGATTAATTGTTCCTCTCCTTTGGAGAAAAGGAAGAACTCATAAGTCAAAGCAGTTGTTTCGTGTTTATTTGTCCCTTACCAATAATGTGATGATGTGGTGCGTTTATTTGCAGCCCACTCAGTTTCCTATGTAACTAACATGCATGCAGAGAAGGCTCCTTTCACTAGTTCTTCTGTTGGACAATGTAGTTTTTATCAGATGTTCCTAATAGCATCATAATGCCCCAAACTCAAAATGGAAGTGCATCTCTCTGGCTCTAATGCCTTATTTCCACCATATGTTTCTGCTGTAGACTCAACTCACTTTTGATACCAGGTCCTTTTCTTTATTTTGTTTTCAACTGCAGATAGTGTCCCCACGGTGTAGGCTGGATTCTCAGCTGACCACCATAGCGACACCACAGAAAACTTTAATGCTACACTTGCTGAATTCAGAGAAACATCTGCACTTTGTCAGTTGTACAGCGTAGTATACAACTTGGTTTGCAGGCTGCCAAATTTAAAAATGTGGGTGAAATGAATAAATTTGAGGTCGCTATCAACGGTAGCTTAGCGGTTTAAAAAATCAGGTTTGTGCTGGGTTTCTCGTGCTTGTGAGAATTTTAGTGACGATTCTCTGACCAATCAGTGGTCTTGAGTGTTTTAACTCCTTATTTTAGTATCGGCTCAGCTCGCTTGGATCCTGGATCTAAAAAATTCCAGGTACAGTACCTACCCACAGGTTTTGCTCATGGAAAACCAAAAAAAGGAAGTCAAGTTGATTAGAGCTATGCTGTACCATGCAGCGTAAACAAGGCATATTACAGTCCTAAATTCAATCTCGTAAAGGGCGTCACATGGATTCATTATCAAATTTTTACTGTTCAGGTACTGCATCATTCCTACAGTGTCACAGTCACAATGTGAACGGCAGCGGTTGCCATTGTTGCTATCCTCACCAGTTACCCACCGGCATACAGCTTGTCATCAGCGTGGCGCTGATTGGCTAATCGCTAGACCCCCGGCGTTCATTGGTCCGTCCATCGTTTGGACGAGATAAATCGCAAATTCAATGAAGAATACCAGACCAGTGAGACAAGCCTACTCAGTTGAGTGGGCGGGGTCTGTGGTCTGGAACCAGGCTATATCAAACCAACATATGTAAATAACTGCTCTGAGCAGTATAGTCCTCGTGACACTTCCTCTTGTACTAACCCCATCTGCCTCCTCGTGAGTTGACATCTGTTACAGTCCAACAGATCCAACAGCCACACAGTATTTAAGTATCCGTTAACAGTTTTAATAAGTTAGAATTTACACCTTTACATAAAATTTTCATAAATCCAAGGCACTACAAAATCATATGGCTTTAAGAGGAAGTCTGAATCACAACATGATTTCACATGTGACAAAAGCATGTTTACAACAGATCAATTACATTCAGTAGATTTATGACATGTAAAACATTAGTGAGACTCTATGTTTGTGAATAAAAACTAACCAGTTAAATTACAGACCTTTCCTTTGCTTTAAACAGTCACCCCCTAATACTTGTCTATTGTTTCCTTACCATCAGCTGAATGTAGGTCAGCTGTCACCTGAAAACATTGCACATTGCTGCACGTAAAAATTCTCTTGATTGTGTTTTTGAGTGAAACGAGATAGAAATGGATTTGAGTTAGAAGAGGTAAGATTTAGGGAAATTGTTTTCATGAATTAAAAATGAAATACAAGAGCTGAGGCACAACCTCTCCATGCTGAAATCATTTGGCTAAGTATACAGTATAGGCTCTATAAACTGCCCATCTCCGATATTGGTAGCCTTTTTAATCTTCATTTTTTCAGTCCTTGTTCTATAGAACAAACAAACAATGCACAAACATTTGACAAAATAAAGTACAGGACAACATGTAGAAATGTGACGCACATTGCTTGAGATCCACCACAGTGTGTTATTATGTAAAGCTTCATGCCAAGACAGAGAAAAGATGGCTCATTACATTTGATACAAGGAACTCTGAGGGAAGATGAAACCCCCTCGTGGAGATTTCACCGCTGTAACAACCGAGTGTGTAGGTGACAGCGCAATCCGCTCTCGACTCACGCCGCCCGTGTGTGTGTGTGTGTGTGACAGACCTTAAGACGGCAAGCTCTCAACTGAACGAGGCAGAGAGCTGCCACTTCCTAGAACCAGAGACGGGGCTCTGGCTCGAGGTATCATCACGTCCTGGTCCATCTGTAGAAACACGCAGAGATGTGATTATTTCAGCAGGAGCGACAGAAGAGGGGATGTTCGGTGGTGTAAAACATTGTGTACTCGCTCACCTTTGTCAGACCCTTAGCAATCAGGGCTATTTCAGTGGGCTGGTACACACAACTCCGTAGCTGACCGTTATAAGCAGCATATGGAGACACTGGCTTTGTGGGTACTGGGAAAGAAAAAGAAATAAGTTTGGTGTGATGGTTGTTAGACAACGGCACTTTAACGTCACCTGCAACACACGTTCACTCAAACTGGCTGGTTAGGTGAATCAATATTTGCTGCATGTGTCAGGATAAATCAGAAGACCAAGATGGATATTGTTAAACTTATTATTTAAATACACCATAGTGACAGTTTCTTTCCGGTTTTCCACCACAACACCAAAACGTTGGCTCTCACTTTTTTCTTCTTCCTGCTTTCTGTTCGTCATCAGCTTCATGGGCTGCAAACCACTGACACTCACTTCAGTTTTTTTATTCACATTAATGAACATGTTAGCTTCCACTTCAATGTAGGTGTGCCAGAGTTAGCTAATGATCTCTATGTACCAGATACAGATTAATAAATTACCTCACATAATGACTTTGTAACTATAATGTGACTGATATAACTAGCTCACAATATTGGCCAAGGACATAACCTTAAGTAAGTAGATCAGGCTTTTGTCCTAAAAAAGGGGGACATGGTTCCTGAATGGCACACTTTAATATTTATCCTGTAGGCAGATTCCCTTCGACACAGACACTAATACATGTGGACAAAAAAGCAATTCACTGTCAGTAGGCCTGACGTCTCAGGCAGCTAACTGTGAAAGAGAACGTGTCTGCTTACATACAGTAATAGGCATCATGCAGATTTTTGGGCGTGTTTTTTGCACACATTTCAACATGCAGAGCCACAGTACACTACAGAAGTTGTGATCTGCCAGTTATTTCACAATCGTTTCCTTTGGCTCTTGAATGAACAGGAGATTGATGGTACATCCTATTCGCTACGCTGTTGCACTTCATTATGTCATATAGCTCACCTGTGCGTGATGTGTTGCCAGTTTGCGCACCACAGAAAGCATGAATAAATCATTTAATCCAGTTCAACTAAAATGGAGTTACTGACGGAAGTTTGAGGTCCACTGATTTAATCTTAGTACTGTCCTGCAGATTCATTTTGATTTTTGATTCTGATTGTAGTTGAGCACAGTGAGATTCATGTCAAGCCATAATGTGTCATGCTGTACCTGCTGGTGGCTCGTCCATAGAGAAGGCTTTATTCTCCATGTAGATGTGCTCTGGCTCCTTATGGGCGTTGTCGTACACCAGGCTCATGGCAGGATAAACATCCTCTCCATCGAGCGGCTGCTCCTGGTCTGGGTCCGCCTGGGTCAGTAAGCAGATTTCTGGGATGGCGTAGGAGAAGAGGAACACCCAGGCATTCGACACCAGGGCTATAGCCAGAGTAGGATCATCCCAGCTGGGATTCCCGGCCACTCTGTTCCCGTGGAGGTACATGACGATCCAAGCTACCCAGATCACCAAGGTGAAGAGCCCGGTGGCCAGGATGAAGGCTCCATCACGGCGCCACTGCTTGTGCTTGTGTGTCAGTGAGGGCAGAGCCATCAGCACCACGGCTAGCAGCAGAACCATCACGTAGATCAGAGCCATCACAAAGTCCTGGTTGGCAATGCCGCAGGACAGGTCAGAGACGATGATACTTCCAGGTGGGCTTCTGACCACAGTGATGATAAGCCACTCAGTGTTGATGATTACCTCGACCATCCACAGACCCAGGGCTCCCAGGCATAACATCCAGCTCCTGGGCCCCCGGCCTCTCCGCTCCAGCAGGGCGAGCCACAGCCCGTGCATCGCCAGGCAGGCCAGACAGCCTGAGAACAGTACCCCAAAGAGGAACCTCCGTGCAGCGCAGCTGGTGGAGTGCCGACCCACGATGAAGGCAAAGGTGAGTCCAAAGAGTCCCAGAGTGAAGACCAGAATGCTGGCCTGCAGGGCCACCATGCCTTTTCTCTTCTTGTGTGTCACGAACGGTAAGCTGGCCATGAGGACGACCAACAGAATAAAGGAAGTCACCACACCAGCAGCAGCAAACACCTCCACCACGACTCCCCACGCTGTGGTCAGGTCACACAGGTTGTAGTATATGGAGCTGATACTGGAACCACATCCCCTCGGAGCACTGGGCGGTTCCATGGCTTCAATGAAGACTTTTAACAAGTGCTGCAATTAAAATATAAAAATATAAAATATGTGTCCTGCATGCTGGATGTATGCATCCCACTGCTGCACATCCAACCCAAATTACAGCAAATTGTCTCCCAAATCTAATTTGCACAGTCTTCACTTTAACATTTCAACAGGAGACATAATCAGCATTACCCACCTAAAATCTTAGATAAAGGTACAATTATTTTGTATTTAACTGTAAGTCCAATAGCCTAATTATTCCACTGTCAATTTGGTGATATTTTGTTCCTGACACACAAAGATTTGCAGTTATTAGTACAATATAAAAATGATCGAAGGTTGTCAGTGTCAAGTAACAGCCACGCATCTCTTCCATGGCCGAGGAAAGTTCAGTCAGTATTCGTAAACATGAGCTACTCTGTTCCAAAGCCAGAAACCACAGATGTACGTTTTAAATTTGTGATGTCATAGGGAAATGGTTCTCAAATGGTGCACATTATCATTGCATTGTTCAACTGGGCCTATGCAAAAAGTTATGCGTGAACTGTTAATTGACTGAGCATGTTGTGTGCAACAAAGAGGTGAACTCTGTGTTAAAACATGTAATTTAATCTAATGGGAATTATAAATGTGTGACACATCAAAAGCTGTCACTGGCAGCCAGCGTGAGGGATGACAACGATTAAGAGAAGAAAGCCGTGAGTGGGGCAATGGATCGCTTTATTATATGGAGCAACAAAGCACCAGAGAGGATGACCTACCACCGAAAAAGTAGACAGTATCACCAAAGCTACCTGCCTCATTTTTCTTTTAAATTCTAATGTGGTGATAAAAGTGACACATGTTATAGAAGTTATTGTGCGCAGATATAAATACAAGTGTGCCTTGAGATTCTGACTTGCCCTTTGGTGTTTGAAAACCGCTTTTCCAGGGTATAAAATTTGGAGCTCCTCCACAAACAAGAGGAGATTTTGTGCACACACAGAATGTGTTTTATATATATCCAAATGAGCTTTATGCTACTGTAGTAATCTCAGCTCTGACACTAAAAATGTACCCATAGACTCAGCACATTGCCCCACATGCCCTCAGGGTCATCTTTAACATCTTTTACAATTTATTGTCTGTGGAGCAGCTCCAGACTGTATACCCTATGACATTACAAAGTTGAGTTTTAGCACTCTAGTTTTTGGATTTGGGAGAGAGTTGGTCATGTTCAGTTATATTTTTGGACTGTTTCATTCAACTAGAATAACATGTATGGTTTTTAAAAATGGGTGTCATGCCCCTTTAAGTGTATCAGTTGAGAACATACCCTTAAATTTTAAGATTAAAAAACAGTCAAGTGGATTATCTGTCATAAATCTAAAAACAGGCTTTTTTAAATGAGGTTATAAAAGTTGACATTTGGTTTATGACCTTTATAGATGGTAAATTAAAAGGTCCCAAGATAAAAATCATTTCCACATACAGTAACACAGTGATATAAGCCCATGGTGACTTTCCGTCACTTCTTACCAGGACTGATGACAGACAGCAGTTCCGCTCCAACAGGTGACTCAGGTAGATTCACTCCAGGAAGAATAACCCAACCTCGTCTGAAATATTAATTTCCCGGGTGTTATCAGGCTCCTCACAGACCTGTCGACCAATTTCAAATGTTCACTCACTGGATCCACGGGTGTTTTCCCGGACAGTCCTCCATCTGCCCACTCCTTCTTAATTGTTATTGAACCATGTTATAATGAACTCACCGACAGCCGTGTCAAAGTAGTTTCCCTGTCACGTTATAATAACTGTGTGACTGTACTTGTGTCAGCTCAACCCGCTGTGTCTCCTCATCCAGCCTGTGGTGTTTGCAGCTTTGCATATTCTGTGAGATTAGCTCCCGGCCTACTTATTTGTATCAGGCAGCTTAGATCCAAACAAAGGAGCCACTCACCTCTCAAGTGAGACATTTCCACTTGCACGCAGGCTGTGCAACGTGGTCTGGGCTGTGACCTGTTGGATATGTAGACACTTTTAGGATGCAAATGATACATAACCCTTTACCTTTTAGTTTTATTAAGGGGAAAGGGCCACATATGTTGTTTAACTTAAGAATGATTTATGCTGTTTACCTCCATTAATTGCGACTTTAAACATAAACAACATGCATCTGGAGAAATCTAATAAAACTGGAGTCCACCATACTCTTTTAAGGATAGGTACTAAAGTGCAGTCATCATCAAAGGGAAGACTGTGCCTCCAGTTTGCAGAGCCACCTGGTGGAAAATATTATTACCAGAGAGATGGACTCCTGTGTTACATAATCAAATCAGATTACACAACAACATAAAACAGATCTTGTTATTGATCTGTTGTGGGCCAAACCATTTAACAGCCATTTGATAAATAGGAACATCGAGCCATGACATTGATTTAAAGCTTTTAAATTGTCTCTACTGGATAAAACTGGAAAATATTCCTGAACATTTTTTATTTTTTTTTGGAATACTTTGTTAAATAGGATATTATAATATTTATTATTGTGTTAAAAAAATACTCAGTATCAGAGGTTGCTCTTTGTATATTTTAATGTTGTATTTTAGTCTGATAAGGCAATTTTTTTGTATGTTTTATTACACATTTTTATTTACCTCTGTCTGCTTATTTGCCCAGACTGTGTGAATATTTAAAGTGACAATTCACCAAATTAAAAATACATATTTTATTTCTTACCTGTATAGAGCTGTTTATCAGTCTTGCTATATTTGGTGTGAGTTGCTGAGTGTTGGACTTATCAGCTCTAGAGATGTCTGCCTTCTCTTGAACAGGGTTTGAAACTAGATGGCACTCGACTTGTGGCGCTCAAAGTCAACCAGGTTTCTCTCCAAAGTCGTCAAAATCTGGCGCTTGGGCAGTGACTTGCGGCAGCAGACAATGACGGAAAAAGCCGTCCTGTAACATCGGTGTGCTACGCGGCTGGTCGCTGTCATAAGCCCCTTTTCCACGAATGTTGGGCCGTTTTGCTGGCAAGCTGCGAGCGTTTAACTCATGAAAGTGGTGTTCGCGTTCCATAACATTATAAAGCCAAACCCTGTTCTTTTTTCCTAAACCTAACCACATGCTTTTGTTTTGAAAGAGACTGTGTGTAAACTGTAAATTTCCTGTGAAAACGGAAGTGTATTTTGAAAGAAGACAATGCATGTAACAGGCAGAACTTGACACGGTGTCCCAGAACATCAAAACAACCAACGACCCAGGGTGCTGTTGACGTCATATGACCAAACGTCAATACGTGACAAAGTTGGAGTGAGAGTGTGTTGTCAAAGCAACCCCACCACCCAAAAAATAAAGAAATATATGGGAAAACTCAGCAACAATGTCTATTTCCAGAAATCATGACCCACTTACTCAAGATAATCCACAGATGTTGTTGTGAGCAGTTTCATGTATGAACTATTTTTTCTTTCCGACGAACTGCAGCTGAAAACCTCGTGACTGTGCAGGAGGCTGAGCTGTAACGTTAGCTAGCTCAGTTGTGCTAGTTTTCAAATGTTTTTTTTTTTTAGCACCACAAGCCAAGTGCCATCTAGTTCCATTGTATCTGAGAGGAGGCAGACATCTCTACAGCCAATATCTCCATTACTAGACAACTCACACCATAACAATCTAGACTGATAAATAGCACTATGGCTAAGAGGAAAAATATGTAGTTTTGATTCTGGGGTGAACTGTCCCTTTAAAGTCACAAAACTTCTCTCATCATCTCTCTTCCTCATTTAGTTGTGAAACTTACAGTTAGGAAAAAGACAGTGTCACAAAGAAATAGGCCAAATAATACCATTGCAACATTAAATATGCTGCCTACTGCAGTTTGGCAGGCATGTTGATGTGTCTGGAAATATGAACCAACAACAAACTGCAGTTTTATTCATTTGTAGCTCTTTTATTCATTGTACTCTCAGTGCATTCAATATGTAAATGTGTGTTTATATCCAAAGCCATTTGTGTCATGTTTGGGAGTTGTGGTATCTAGTGCATCCCCTCTGGCTTCAGCACAAGAGTAAGGTCATCCAGGACACCTTGCTGAAGCTCACTGTGGCGTTCACCCTGTACTAAACGAACTGTTTATACTGCATGATGGAGCCCCCTGTGGTGCATCGATCCCTCAATGGATCCCATCCTGAGGGGTGCTCTCACAACCCCAGCAGCTCGTCAATCTGTCCCTTTGCATTGTGGTCCTGTTAGATTCTTAATAGGAGCTGATCTCAAAGGAGAAAGCAATGTGACCTTAATGAAGGGCATGGCCTTTTTACATGCACACAGACAGAGGGCTTTGGGTTAATTCTGTTTCATCATGTTGCTCAACAACAGTTGCTTTTAAGTATACCCAGTGTTTAAATAGATCACCAGGTAGTTCAATGCATTAAAGTGCACCGCAAAATAAAAAAATACATGTTTTTCCTCTTACCTGTAGTGCTATTTATCAAGATTGTTTTGGTGTGAGGTGGAGTGCTGGAGATATCAGCTCTAGAGATGTCTGCTTTCTCTTGAATATAATGGACCACCACAAGCTGAGTGCCATCTAGTTCCATTATATTCAAGAGAAGGCCGATATCTGAAACACTCAGCAATTTACACCAAAATAATCTAGGTTAATAAATAGCTCTACAGGTAAGAGGAAAAATATGTATTCTACAATTTTGGGGTGAAATGTCCCTTTAACACAAGTCACATTATTTGAAGATTCATAGCAAAAAACTCATGAATCTTATTTCTATGCATCGGTATCCAAACAAATAGAAGATGCCATCATACATTATAATCCCATGCCTTGTCTATGTTGTCTGGCCAGTTTGTTGCAGCAGGCTTCATTAGGGCTCCCCGGCAGCACCGCTCTCCTCCGAGAACCTGTCAGGTTATTCATAGCAGTGCAGGCTCAGGTTGGGGTCCCGCAGGATGTTTCTTCTCCTGCATTTTTACTGCAGCCTGGCAGCCCTCGGGGCATCACCACAACCCAGTTCACTGTGGGATGATGTCTCTCCTTGTCTGTCTCTGGGCATGGTAGATTTGGAGCTATTTTAAACACATTTGTCACATTGCAGCATGTTAGTGTAAATATTCTGATTAGACTAATGGCCTAGTGAGATGCAATGAAAAAAAAATAATAAAAAAAATCAGATCCATACTTACTCTTTGGAGAAGATTTTAACTGGGGTCTCAGTATTGACTGACCCATCTCTGACTGACAGATCAATGCTAACTGAGGGATACATAAATGGCACTGTAAACATCTCTTTGAGCCATGACCAGAGGCGTTATCTATTGTTGTCATCGCTGCCATTTCACATTAAAACATACTCTTCTAGTATCCCTGATGCCATATTTTATTCGAGGATGTGTGACTATTCCATGTCATGTGGCTCCCTTTGAGCTGTTGTAGCATTTCATATTGATTCTCATAGCTTGGAGGTTAGTATGTTCCCTGCAAGCTGCAGACCATTAGCTCCATATCTAGCTGGAATTCATATCCCACACATTCATTAAACCCTCTGACCCCTGTGAGGTTTGTGATGCAACGGCTGCACCTGAAACATGCTCTGGAACGTGACTCCATAAAATCCTAACTGGCAGTTGAATTTGATAAACAGAGCTAGCCTTAAATTGATGAGCAGACCCCGCACCAATGAAATCATCCTCCCATTAGTGAGATTAACATGCCATCAGAGGAATAATTGCTCTCAGCTGAGAAACGGTCCTACAAAATGGATTGTGAAATTTGACTGACTGCAGTTTGTCACACATATTAAACCTCAATTACTTTTGGCAGATAGTCTCAGTGGCAACCTACTGTGATTAACTGACTAATTATATGATGCTGAATGTACTTAACTTAGGTATCATAAACAACATTTTGCAGTGCAGGAGATTAACTGCATTCTGGGTGCCATTAAAACATGAAACTGTGTTAGTATCGATTGTTAATAGTGCCTAACCTCCCTGACTTTTAACTAAAAAAAAAACAACAGAAAAACAAAAACCATTAAGCTGAGTCTTTGGCTGGCCCAGTGCCGCTGATCAATGCCATGTAACATCCAAAAGGAATGGATGGAGAAATTCAAAATCAAAGCTGTCGCTATAGCAACGCCCCTGCCAGATTCCACCAATCAATGGAGTCCGTGGGGTTGCGAGATGCGCCAGGGAAAGGCCAGCGTCCTACATAAAGAGTGCGGGACAGGGAGCCGGGCGGCACACACGGGGCAACACACCTTTCTGCACGCACACGACAAAAAGGCACAGCAGCAGGAGGAAGAGTCAGGAGAAGAGTGGCACAGAGTAAGGAAGAGAGGGGGAAAGGACAAAGGAAGAGAGGCAGGGAATAACTGAGAAGATATGATACGCTCATGTGAACAAGGGATCCCTGCCTGGGTCTGTGTGGGCACCCTGCTCCTCTTAATCTGCTCTGTCACAGTTAGAGGAGGTAAGACATCAAATGCCATCAGTAGTTTGAATTGTTTGATTTTAGAGAGTCTATCACTCTTTCTTTAATATCCTACATTGTAAGAGAAGCTGTATTGTTCTATTTCAGTCCAGCTTCCCCCATACTGTCAGTGGGTAGTAGGGCACAGCATGAATGTGTGGCTCGTGCTCAGCCTCAGGGCAGGGGATGGTTATTTATCTATTCTACTCATCCTGTCCTCATCTATCTGTCTGCTGGGTGCAGGGAGAGACAGGCAAGTCCATTTGCTGCCTGGCTTTGTGCCGGCTCAGTGATACAGTACAGTACAAGCGCTGAAGGAAAGCTTTTCTTACTCCTTAATGAAGATCTGACTTTGACTGATTTTGACCAAAGCCATTGAAGGCCACATTCCTTCGCTGACAGATTAGATTTCATTTAAATATTTACCCAGGAGCCAAGGCTCATCTAATCCTATATTTAGGGACTGTGTATAAAATGTTTTATTCAATGTTTTCAGCTCTTCTCAGCTTGAGTGGAAGAGACTCTGAAACATTTTTTATTCATAACTTTTTACTTTGAATTGAACCTCTCATGTTTTTTTTTCTTTCAGAATCAGGAAAAAAATCCTGCTTTCCCAGTTGTGATAAATTTGGTGATTTCTTTTTCAATTGGTCTCAGTGTGCCAGAATCATTTGTCAAAACACGCCCCCACACCATCCTCAGCTGGCTCAGGGTGCTCGCTGGCTAATTGGAAAAAGGTTACTTTGAAGTGGGGGCGCTTGATTGTGGTAGAGATATGAAGACTGTGAGGCGTTCCAGGGAGCCAATGTGCTCCCCCTGTGTCTCATTAAACCCCCAGTAATAGGCCAACAAGGCTGCCGATGGCTGTGGCAGAATGGAAACAGCAGCGTGTCATGTTGAGTCTTTCATGTGTGATTCTCCAGTATGTGCCACTTGTGCTTGGTCCCACAGAAGCAGCCGTCTGCATAGCGCTGCGAACTCAGGATTCGTTTCTGAGGCACCTGGTGTCGGAGTTTTTCTGAGTCAGCTACCTGGCTTGTTCACTAATAATTGAGACCAGAAGAATGTGCAATTCTGCTCTTCCCCTGACACATATTATCAGTTGTGGTTTAGCCGAAGAGTTAGGGAGCACTTTTCAACTTCTTGCTGTGTCAAACCTGATTTAAGTTGTAGAACAAACGCACACAAATTCTGCTGTGGGATGTTGGAAAGCAGAGTCAGACTGCTGCAAATTACAGTGATGAAAATAGAAAAGAAGGAAGAACTGTGCTGCTAGTCCATCATCTTGTCCTCTCTTTTCCACAGCTGCCCTGAAGCAGGAGGTAACAGTGGACAATGGGGCCACGGTGCTGAATCACTCCATGAGTTTGGTGCAGCGTATGGAGACCCTGCTGGCCCTGGGGAATGGCAGTGATGTCACTCTGCGGGTGCAGACCATCAACACAGACGAGGTGAAGGTGATCCAGGCCCACAGTCTGGTTCTCACGCTGCAGAGTGACGTGTTTGAGGAACTGCTGCTCAGTCGCAACAACAGCGCTGTGGTTTTGAGGGAGACGCCCGACAGTGCAGCTGTCTTTGACAAGTTTGTCAGGTGAGGATGACTCCGGTTGTAATCGTTTGTTCAGAGTTAATCGAGCTCAGTGAGATGGAAGCATTTAAGAGACAGTGGAGCTACTTGTAGATGCCAGTGAATTTTCCACAAGTATAAAGTTTAGATCTTCACACACCATTTTGCCTCTCTCCTTGGAGAAGTGAGATGCTCCATCTTGTGAAATATTCTAAAATTACACCTGCTGCTTGAGGCTCATAGTCGAAAATCGGACAGTGTGGGTTTATACAGTGACTCAGATGTGAGGAGAGAAAACAAGTATTATGCCTTCCTGAAATATATATATATTTAAACATGTCTTAGATGACTATTCCAGCTTTGTTTTTCTCTTGCAGGTATCTGTACTGTGGCGACATCTCAGTGCGGCTAGATCAGGCCATTTCTCTGCATAAATTGGCCAGCAAGTACCACGTGTGGGCCTTGCAACAGGGTCTGACCCAATATATGACCCAGCATCTGTGTAGTGATTCGCCCTCTGGCCATGTGATTGGCTGGTACAACTATGCATTACAAATTGGGGACATGGTCCTGCGGGACAGCTGCCTGCAGTACCTGTCCTGGAACCTGTCTTCTGTGCTGCAGAGCGGAGAATGGGGCTCGATCAGCGAGGACCTGCTCCTCTCCTTGCTTCAGCGCTCTGACCTCATTCTGCAGAGTGAGCTGGAGCTCTACGAGGCCCTGGAGGCCTGGATTAGCCAGAACCAGCCTGTCAGTTCGACAGTTGAAAATGCCCTAAGGGCTGTTCGATATGGCATGATCCCCCCTCAGCACCTCTTCCGTCTTCAGAAGCAGTCTGCCCTCATGAAGAAGCATTATGAGTCAATCCGTGATCTGCTCTACCTTGCTTTCCAATTTCACTCCGCCTCACCTATCCAACTGGCCAAGTACTTTGATGTCAACTGCAGCATTTTCACTCCCCGTAACTACCTGTCTACCTCCTGGGGTTCCCCTTGGGTCATCAACAACCCCACCCGTGATGACCGCAGTTTCAGCTTCCAGACCCAGCTCGGGCCCAGCGGCCATGACTCCAGTAAGAGAGTGACTTGGAACGCCCTGTTCTCCCCTCGCTGGCTCCCACTCAGTGCCAGGTCATCCTATACTGAGCTGGGTGCCATGCAGCCTACGCGCACAGACGGAGGTCGACCTCGCATCATTGTAACACCAGCCACTTCCAGTCCAGACTTTGCCGGTGTGAGTTTCCAGAAGACGGTGATTGTGATGGCAAGACAGCAAGGAAAAATAGTGGTCCGCCACGTCTACAACTTCCACCAAAGCACAGAGGAGGCCGGGGATTTCCTGGTGGATGCCGACCTGCAGCGCCGTGCATCAGAGTACCTGATTGACAGCTCCCTCTATCTGCACATTGTAATAAAACCTCTCTACCATAGCCTCCTTGTTGCCAGGAAGTAGCGACAGGAATTTTGGTGTGGCCTTACCGTTGGTCATCCACGCTCCACTCTCACAGTCACATGCACATGCTCCAAAGTAAACTCATATCACAGCCCGTCTTCATGCTTCAGGTCTGTGACATCTCCATTGTCGATTAGTTTGTGCATTTTGTTGTCTTCCAGCTATTCAGCAAGGAGGTGTTTGGTACAATAAAGGACTCACAATATAACGGCTCAGCAGTAATTATCACAGTAATGATGGTGGGTTTTACAATATTTCATGCATACAAAAAAAAAACCTTCACTGTACTGTATTTGTTCAGGTATTCTTTAGTCCAGCGGTTTGTTCCTTGAATTTATTAAATCTATGTGATGGTTAATGTTGTTTGCATAGGTGCTTTAGAAGTTTTGCTTTAAAATAAAATGTTATTGCTGTTAATTTTTATGCATTTCACCATTCAGCAGTCAAGTATAGCTTTCAGTTCATTTCACTTATATCCTGTGACATACTCTTATATACTTGTTTGTTGTTTACATACCAAAATGTGTAAATTAAAGTGCAATCCCATTATCAGTGTTCCTTTGAATAAGCAACTGTAGTTGACTTGCAAGCAGTGGTGGGGAAACTACATTTAAACTGTAGTTTAGCTACTTCACAATTAAAAGTAGTTCAATTAAATCTTAACAACATTAAAATAACTTGCTTGTTAAAGTGAAACTTTCCAAAAAGTAGTTCAACTACATCCAAACAACAGCACAGGAAATGATCACAATCTGAGTCTAAAATCTCATGTTGTTACACGGACGTACAACTGAACTCACACTGCTTAAAGTGTAGGTGTGTTAGATTTAGATTTAGGGATGGGGGCAGGCCAATCCTCATCAAGGCAGCCTGAGGATGAGTAATTAGGGAGAAGATGGGGAACAGTTGTTGGGGTGGAATCAAGAAAATGCTAAACTTATAGGGAAATTCATAGTCTTTGATTGCAGACAACTGTCATTAAATGACACATGTGGCCAATTAGCTGTAGCATTGTGACATTTTGTATGGCAAAAATACGTCATGACAGTGCTTGAAATATGTAGCTTGTAATTAACTACATAAACTTCATGACCCAAAGTAGTAAATTACCAAAAAAGCTACTGAGATTTCAGTGTAATTAAATTGCCCCCCATCAGCCTAGATAAACCAGTAACTGAACTACATGTAGTTCACTACACCCTCAACACTGCTTGCAAGACAGTGAGTCCTTTGGTATTTTTTTTTTAATTTATTTGTTGTTCCACGTGCATTTGATCTAAACCAATATGTGATTTTCATCCCGAAACAAGAAATATTAATAAAAGACAATAAAATAAAAAAAAGTCTGTGTTTGCCTGTATTGAATTTGCAGAAATAAACTTTATTGAAGCAACAATAATGTATGATCTCACTGTAGTTTGATGATTTTGTTTGAGTTACAGCAGACATGTCCAAAGTCGGGGCCTGGGGGTGAGTCGTGGCCCGTGGAATGAATGAAAATGGCCCCGGTTTGTCTTTTAAAATATAGTATATGTGGTCGACTTGTTTATACAAGCAGGATCACTTTGCGTTTTTTCTGTGCACTTCATGATGGTACGACTATCATGCACTCTGTAACCATGCACCTAGTAGGAGGCGGTAAACAAGAAAAGAACGGTCACCTAACAGCAAACATTTCCTGCTCAATAGTGGACATGGCCACAGCAAAAACTGCCACATCTCTACCATCTCTTCATTAGCCCCGTGCACTCAGGTCGTTGATATCTCCAGATACACAATATCTAAGTGTCAAAAGCCACACAAGGGGAGACAGGGAGTGAGGAGGCTTCCGATTTCTTTGCAGCTGTAAGCCCAGCTAACAGCACTCATTTTTTTGAGCAATGTCAAGTCCGTCTTAGGAAATTCATTCAAGGTAAGTGTGGAAGGCGAGCAAGGAACGCTGATCTCAAACATCTCCGAGAGATTAGAAGCAATCCAGAAATTCGCCACTGGAAGGCATTCCCAGAAAGTGTGAAAAAAGGTACCTGGGGCTTGCACAGGACACAAGACGGTTCAGGGATTGTTTTCATTGAACAGAGCTTCCCAGGAGTCAAATATGTTGTGTGAATAAAATTATAATGTGTGATAAAGTCTGATTTCTAGAAGACGAACGCATGTTGGACCAAATTTTAATTCATTCATTCATTGTCTGTAACAGCTTATCCTGTTAGGAGTCACGGGGGGGCTGGAGCCTATCTCAGCTGACACTGGGCAAAAGGCGTGGTACACCCTGGACAGGTCGCCAGACTATTAACCTAACCTGCACGTCTTTGGATTGTGGGAGGAAGTCAGAGTACCTGGAGAAAGAACATGCAAACTCTGCATCTACCCTGTGTTGGAAGGGGTCTAAATGCCTGCTGTAATATAAACCAATGACATTTGGAAACTAGTGCAGCTTGTGCAGGAGCAGTGAAATGTTAAATACTTTTGCAGGGAAAGATGCATTTGTCCCATTGGATGTAATTATTTTGTTGTTTTTGTTGTATTTTTAAGAACCCATATGATGCAGGAAGCAGATGGTCCTCAGATATTTTCACATTATCTAATATGGCCCCCGTTTAAAAAAACTTTGGACACTCCTGAGTTACAGGAATTGATGGAAAAGACTTTCGCTTTGTGCCCACGCGGTAGAAAACGACATATCCCATGATGCTCGGGGCAAGGCAGGAAATACGCCATTACGTCGTTGGAACCTTCAGCTGTCAGACTTTGGCCACCCTAAAAGTGCAGGTTTTGTTAGCAAACTAACTCGGACTGTACAACCCGCGCTGACTTTATTCAAAGTTGTGCATTCATCTATTAATCGACCTTTGAGCGCGCGAGCCGCCGATCGAAGCGCTAACATTGCACGAGGACGAACCGTTTGATTTAATCGCTGCTAGTTTTTGCACAAGCCAGCGATCCTGAGCGGGTGTAAGGCTAGATGCAGGGAGGGAGGGTGTAAAAGAAGGCAAAAGTCTTTGTGCTTCCCTTCCCCCTCATCAAAGCAAAGGGGAAATGTCTCTGTCTAAAGGAGGTAAGTGGGTTTTTTCCACTGTTTTTTCGTGTAAACAACCGTGCATATGTGTCAAACATCGAGCTGCAGTTTGCGTGGAAGTAATTTAGCTAGCTGTGTTTGAGAAATGTAACCTTGCCAGGTGGAAAGCTGCATGTATGAGAGGAGGAAAAAGAAGCTAGCCAGCATGTCTTGCTTTCTATCATTATGCGAAGTCTCTAGACAGACTGGTGTCTGAAGGTATTCATTAAAGACTCAATGATAGTGCGCGAAAGCGTAGTTTTTATTATTAACATGTTAGCTAAATGCTACACTCGCGTCTTCGTCCCCGTGTTGTTGTTAGCTACCAGCATTTTCTCGACAATAAATGAGTTTTGCCAAGCTGTAACTATGAAGCAACTTGCCCCTCAGCTGGGAAATACCGCGCTGGGGTTAGTTTGTGTCTTTGGGTGAAGTGAAGCACATTGGGACCACAGGTGTTTGTGTTTTTCGGCCTCCTGACTCATGACTGATCGATTGTGTTGAGTCCTTTTTGGTTTGGCCACTGTGTTAGCGCAAACATATTTATAGCGCAGCGTCCATGTAAATGCCTCAATGCATGTTTCCCCCCTGGTAATGAAAATCCCTTCATTTTTTAAAAGCAGGCGGCGATGCCAAGGAACCATGGCGCTATCACACACTTGGCTTCCGCCAGTCAGTCAGCGAGTCTGTGCTGTGTAATCACTGTGCACTGTTGAATAAAATACACACCTTGGAAAAATCAAGGTCCCTCCTCTGCGTCACACACACACACACACACACACACACACACACACACACACAGCATGATGATGATGTCAATTTACATTTCAAGTTCACCGCTTGTGCTGTTACACAATCATACTAGCGTTACCATGGTCGGGAGTACACACTGTTTTGAGAGGGCTGTGTAGATTGGCTGGGTGCTGCTCAGGCAATCACAGCCTTTGGCCTACCATGGCATGTTTTGACTTGCAGCACCAATACCTAGTGCAGCCTCTCTTTTGTTGACAGTTCACTGGCTGCAAGCAGATACTCTATAGCTGCTACACAGGTTCTGTGCTGTAATTGTTGTGTGCACCAAAGCAGGCCAGAGGTGTCTTTGTAAAAGTTATTCCCATTTTCTGGCCACTACAAGGAGTTGTGCCCAGCTGGTCAAAAGGGAGGAGTCGGCCATAAGTGCATTGCAGTGCCGCTGTTCATGGTATTGCTGAGGCATGTTTAGAGATTGGGTTCTTCCTAACAGCACTGATAGGGTGGTGTGGAAGATTATATGTGCATGAGTCATCCTTTTCTGTATATGGACCCACTCTGAGGGTTGGAGCTTCCTGATGGTGACTCGCCACCGAGGTATTGACACTTTGATCCCATGCACAATCCAGAAATTCTTGTTCACATTACGTATGAATTACTGCACTCTGTGTGGTTTCCACTAAACATCTTTTTTGACTTCCTAGGAATTACTGCATTTCCTGTCAGAGCTCACCAATTCACTGCTACTGTCTTTAGTAGCTGATACTTGTAACTGCAGCAGCAGCAACAGCAAAAATACTGATTTAATCAGGATACTTACAATAAAAATATCTTTAGTGTGATAAATCTCTTCCCATGTGAGTGCAGAGGGTTTTTTTAATATATAAAATGCATTATGCAACTTGCACCATATTTGGATACAAAGCAAGGTTTCAGTGCACCCATTGATATAAATAGCATGAATTATAAGTGCTGGGTTTGCTACTGTGCATCACCCACTCCCTTGAAACACTTGCTGCCAAAATGGTTTCTGTGTACGTGTGTTTTACCTGTGCTGCCTGCCTCCATATACTTTGACTGCAGCCGAGGCTGATGTCATGGCACTATTGTGCCCTATCGGGCTCAGTTCAAGGACCATGCAGGTCTTGCAGCAGAAAGCTGTTGTGAAGCTAGCCTCAGCTGGCCCTAAAGGGGACAGTGAGCAACAAGCAGGCCAAGTGAAGTGACATCATATTTCCCAAAGGGTCCTGACAGTTGTTGTGTTTTAAGCGGATGTGTCCAGTCTGACTGGCTGTGAGTCATATCCCACTAAACACTCCTGGCTACACTGTCACTGCACACACCGCACACTGCTATCTGAGAAATCCACTATTATTTTACAGTAAATATGTCCAGCAGTAACGTAGACTGAATTGAAATGAAAAAAAAAAAGCACGTATTTTGTATTAAATTTAGTAGTTTTCTAGATATCTATTCAAAAGAGATTATGCATGCCAGAAGTTTTATTTGCATGCCACACTAATTTTGGTCCATGAACAAAAGGCTGTCTTATTTGTCAGGTCGTCAGAAGGCTTCGAGTGCTTGTACTTTATCCCACGCAGAGGAAACGCAAAATCTATTTTTGACTGAGCATGTGTGAGTAAATCACACTTCAATCTCTCCCTACCACATGAGACTACTGTAGACTGTCCAGACACTGTAGGCCTATTTTAGGGCTGCAGCACAAAATGGACCTGTCTGGCATTTCAGCGGTAGGCCATAGAATCTAAAATCTTTTGTAAAACTTCACTTCCCTTCCAGCTTAATCTAGCAAGGAGGGGTTTACCCAATCGTACTTCCTCCACACTAGAGTATTGTGACTCACTCAATGGCAAATACACAACCCCGCAGTAATAATGAGAGCTGTTGCATTTCTTCCAAAGTGAAGGTGCTTGTGCAGTAAACCAGTTTCTCTGAACCGGGGTAGAATAATTGCACAGGCCTGCATGCAGCAGTACAAGAACAGGAAATAACTAGCCGGGTCCAAACTGTTTCTCGTCATATCCCAGTGGGTGAAACTGTGATCAAGCACACGCAAACAGAGGTCAAGAAAAGTGCTCCGTTTTTCCTGTCGACCTTGCAACAAGAGCGAACACGCTGAACACGAGTGTCCGTGTCAAGAAGAGTTGAGTTGTTTTTCCTGTGTTGCCGCTCGTAGGCCTGGTAGCTGCGTCATTTTGGCAGGGACTCACAGCCCCTTGTGGGAAGTCCCAGAGGCTGCTGGTAAACTGTGTTTATGAATGGACTGCTGTCACTGATTTAACACAGAAAGGTCCCAGAGCTGCACGGTTTACAGCACCATACTCCAGATATTAAAAAAATGAAAACTCAATTTGAGATTAGGGAAAAAAGTGACATAATGGGAAAAACCCATTGATGGTTGATTTGATAGCAGTTATCGTAATAGTAAAAAAAAAAATCTTCCCTAGCACACCCCCTCCCTTCCATCTGAGTCATCATACCAATGTCGATTAGTCATTTAGTCCTCTTTTTCCCTGTTGCAGGGACTCCGCTTCGAGTACACCTAATCTCCAGAGAGATAACAGATCATTTGTTGCTGTTTGTGTCAGAGGCAACTGCAAATTGTTTGCAACCTTGAAAAAACTCCTCACTACCAGAATAGAATAAAATTCCCTATCAATAGATTGATGTGGATATATGAAAACAAGCAAAGTCCATTTAGTTTGCACTTAATGCCCTGAATTAGAACGTCTGATGTGGCAAACCTTGTCGCTAAACTCAGAGTAGTGTGGCCAGCGGATTCATAACAGTCTGTAGATGTGAAAGTCCATTTGCCTCAGTCCTTCTACAAAACACTGCCAATCATACCAGCTTGTGGTTGCTGCTAAATACAGCTTATTGATCACTGCATGTCTATGATGGAGATGAGATGGTAATGGTTTTCTAATTTCTTGTCTCTAAGGGAAGAAGAAGAACCCCGGGCTGAAGCTGGCCAAAGAAGTGTTTGTGCAGCCCCCACCAGCAGCAGCAGCGTAAGGCTCCTTTTTACAGTGTGGAAGTGAGAGCAGCCAAACCATCCTCAGGCCACATCCACACTGATGCGTTTTCATTTCAAAACAAAAATAATCTCTGTTCACACAAGTGTTTTAACACTGATTTAGAAATAAATGTTTATCACATGACCATTCACTTACACTGGACAGTAGAAAGCAGATTGTACTCTGCAGTTGGTTGCTTCGTTATAGAAAATACTATTGAGATGGGGGAAAGTAAGACCAGCAGTTTCTTTGCTTGGACTGTTAATGAGGTAGAAATGTTATATAAAGTATCACATGAGTATAAGTAGTCAAGGTGGCGAAAAACAAATCGGGAGTTGTCGCGAAACAAATATGGTGACATGCTAGAGTGATAACATTGCCTGGAACAGTATCTAATGCTGGTGAAAACCTAGACAATGGGAAAGGAGTAGCCACACTCCCTTGACACATCATGACTAATAAGACATTATTGGGACGGGAACACAAGTGTTAATCAGTACATTTACATGACACTTGAAAAAAAACAAATTATTGCCTTAATCCGACTATAACTGGAGAACTGAAGTGCATGTAAATGTGTTACTCCGACTCATATCGGAGTTCTTCAACTCCAATTAAGACACCCAGATAATGCGACTGGAATTCGATTTTCTCTAGCATGTATACGCCTTAATCAGAGTTAAACTAGACAATGCATGTGTGCATGCTCCACACCCCCCACGCTGGCGTATGACCCCGGAACAGAGAAGATATGCTATTGTTGTAGCCCTCCAACAGCATACGGCGTTCTTGTCTGCCTCTCGCAATCACCATGACCACGAGGGATAGCGTGCACCTTATCTGCACAATCAGCAACGCGTACATTACGTATGAGATGAACAAAGCTGCACGATTATCCATCTTGCTGTTGTTCGAAAATGCCGGTCTGCCGCCTGACTCCAGTTGTTTATTATTAAGTGACCTAATAGGTCAACCAGAAAGGGGGCTGTATTAACCCGCTGAAACGACACATATCGCCACCTAGTGTTGAGGAGGAGGACACGTTCCCATCAGTAATTCGTTTTTCTCAGTTGCATGTAAACTGAGACAAGGACAGAAGTCCGATGAGACACCAGAATTGAATTTTGAGCATAGCTTTATTAAGCTGTGCATGTAAATGTACTGATTGTCGTCAGTGTCTTCAGAAGTCTCCGTTCCTGCCTGTTCACTGAAACACAATCCCATTTTCAAACTAAAATGGGGTCAGGAGCATTGTCAAAGTTCTCCTTTTTAGGAATTTCAAAGTACAACAGTAGTGTGGACACTCAGTGTGAATGTAGCAACAGTTATATGCTTCAAAATGAAAACATATTTGTATAGATGTAACTTGAGAGGATCTCAAATTCAGAGCCAAAGCACTAAAATGGCCGGGACTATAAGAAAGAAATGCAGTACAAAAATGCCAGATGTTTTTTGAGGATTTGAAGATAAAAAATATTACTTTTAGCACTGACTTTAATAAATATTTGTTTCAAAATAATCTTGTAAATGTCTCTAATACACAAGCACAATTTCTCTTAGAATCTGAATTTGCCATTACTGAATATTGTGATTAAAACTGACTACACACGGTCACTCTCTCCCTGCAGGCCACCTCGAGACCTTGACTCTAAAGCTTGCGTCACAATTGGAGATCAGGTAAGCTGTTGTATTCCTCTGAAACATGCCATGGTATTTTTGGCTGTGCTGAACACCCGTTAATGTGACGCCTGCTTCTTGTGTCCAGAACTTTGTGGTGAAGGCCGATGACTTGGAGCAGATTGAAGAGCTGGGCCGGGGAGCGTATGGAGTGGTGGACAAGATGAAACATGTGCCCAGTGGTGTTATCATGGCTGTCAAGGTGGGCTGGGAAGCTACTTCTCAGGT
The DNA here is from genome assembly GCA_035609425.1 of Epinephelus awoara. NCBI lineage: Eukaryota > Metazoa > Chordata > Actinopteri > Perciformes > Serranidae > Epinephelus > Epinephelus awoara. The sequence goes on along the minus strand of CM069311.1, from coordinate 17,667,229 downwards.
TACTTTATCTGTAAATGAGCCATTTTAAAATAGTGCCATGACTCATAGATGTATTCAACATATGAGCTCAACTTGTAAACATTTAAATGAGATCTATTGGAACTACGTCATGTCACTCCGAGGGGTGGTATAGGACAGTAGACACCATTTGATATTAGCTGCTTCTGCCCGCTGATGACACTGGCAGCCAAATCTGTGATGTTTGTGTCCCCAGAGGATTCGTGCCACTGTCAACACTCTGGAGCAGAAGAGGCTCCTGATGGATCTGGACATTTCCATGAGGACAGTGGACTGCTTCTACACTGTGACCTTCTATGGCGCCCTCTTCAGAGAGGTGAATAAACTGTCACATTGATGACTGAGATGAACTCTTGCATATGTTATGTTGAGTGTGTGGTCATCTTGTTTCTCTGTTGTTTTTTTTTTAGGGGGATGTTTGGATCTGTATGGAGCTGATGGACACGTCTCTGGATAAGTTCTATAAGAAGGTTATCGAGAAAGGCAGAGAAATCCCCGAGGACATCTTGGGCAAGATCACAGTAGCAGTACGTCCTGTCGCATATTTCACACTACGAGTGTAGATTAAAAGAATAGTCACACATTTTGGAGGGCACATGTTTTTGCTTTGTGTCCGAAAGCATGATACTTTGCAATGGGGTGCTGCTATTGAGCTCCAAGGTTCGGGCCCACCTCCTGTGCTGGGACTCATCTCCAACATCAGGACCCATGGTGGAAAATCATGCGTTTATCCCACTTCCTTATCAAAAATAACGTTTACGCAGCAAATTGTTTTATCATGCTTGTCATTAATGAATAATAAATCAAGACGCCTACTGATTATATATTCAATGCATTGTATAATGTCCATGTCATTGTACAAGTAGGTCTATTATAAGCCAATCGATCATATGTGGTGTCACATTTCAGCTACATTTGTATTGTTTGTCATGCTTATAATTTATAAATAAGTGCATTACATGTGTAGAAAACCATCATCAGTATATGACAGCATGTGTTCAGTAGTTTGAATAAGCCACACGCCCTTCACAGATAACACAGAGGTATACAATACAACCTAATATTTAAGTATAACCGTAACTTTTAAAGTTAGGTGCTGTAACATTAACGCGTCATTTCCAAACCCCTCTTTATACGAATGCGACTCCATGGGAGGTCCATCCATTCCTATGACAACCTCTGTGATTTACGATGTGTTTGTGAAGCTCCTTCCTCTTTTTTTTTTTTTTTTTCTTGGTCCGGAATATGCTTTGATTATGTTGAAGATAAGAACTTTTGCGGAACATTTTGGACGGACTGTGTGCACGGCGCCACAGGAAATTAGCATAAGAACAAATTAGCTAACAGATCAATGAATGTGATACAGCTGTTTTTATACATTTTTTTTGGTGACATCTGTAACATTGGTTGCATGCTAGCTATGTGACTTAAAGAGGGCATGCTAGTGTTGTCATGGCGGCAAAATTGGGAACCCACGTTACGATACCAGTGAAAGTATCACGGTTCTGAGTAGAATCACGATACCACAGCAAAAATTAGGCAGATGTGCCTTTTGTCATTTATAAAATGATGAAGGTGAAAAAGATGGTGACGTTTGTGGACCGTTACCTGCCACAAAGAGATAAAAGTGAATGGCTCGTTTCTCCTCTGACGCGTCACATACCTGTGTGCCGCCTCAGCTCGGCTGTTCAGGTACCTCTGGGCAGTCATGACACCAACGAAGAGGAAATTATTGGACCTAGAGCTTGGACCTGGCTACACACCTGATAGGCCGGCCTCCTCGCTTATTTGCCACCATGCATTATTGGTCCTGTTTTTGTCTCTGTACTGCTCCGTGCTTGTATTCCACAATATTGGATGTCGAAAAACACTCAAAATAAACTTCATACTGACGGTCGCAAAACCATTTGCTAACGGTAGCTAGCTAAGCTCATTTTGTTAGCAAACTAACATCATTTCAGCTAATGTTTCTGTTAGTCTGCTAACCACTTTAGCATAGCTAGCTAATAATCGCAAACTCATAAAGTTAGTACAAATTATTGGCTGCTTTATATTATGTTACCTTCATAAGTTACAGTTGTATAGAAATATAAGGTTGCGTTGTTTACCTTGGTACTGTTGGTGGAAGGTGTGTGGCTTATTCAAACGAAACAAAGCATGCCATCATATCCTGGTGATTGTCTTTGAGGGGCGTACACAATATCAGACTTTCTTCTCCAAAGTCGGGACTGAAAAGAATCCAGCAAAGGAGGTGGGCCTAAACCTGGAGCTCTGCAGGTCTGGTGATGTCATTTCTCTGGTGTCTCACATATTTTATGAAGCAACACATATCTAAGTAAGAAGTGGATGCAGCCTCAGCCCACAGAGCTAATTTCCAAGTAGAAGGGAAAAAACACAAGTGATTGGTGCTACAGAAATGTACAAATGACAGTTTGTGGTTTTAGGAGGAGTTGCGTGATGATGCAACTGTTCCTGAAGAGCCGTAGTCTATCCACCAATACATAGTCATAATGAGAAGGATCTACCTTTCTCAATATTTGTGGTTTATGGAGAGTAAACATGCTGCATTTATTTCTTGACCAACTATAGCTGGGTGCAGTGACTCTCTGAAGTCTTGTCATACTTGTGAGATTGTCAGGCAACCAGCAATATGGCTGAAACGACTATGTATTGGTGGATAGACTACTGCTCTTCAGGAACAGTTGCATCATCACGCAACTCCTCCTAAAACCACAAACTGTCATTTGTACACTTATGTAGCACCAATCATTTGTGTTTTTTCCCTTCTACTTGGAAATTAGCTCTGTGGGCTGAGGCTGCATCCACTTCTCACTTAGATATGTGTTGCTTCATAAAATATGTGAGAAACCAGAGAAATGACATCACCAGACCACACAAAAAGCCAATTTAAAAAAACAAAATTTGTTGGTATTTTCTACATATTGTTTTATCAAGGTTCATGCAAAAATGCATCTACAGCTAAAGTCCTCGCGAATACTTCTTGAGAATTCAGCCTTTTTCTTTAATTTGCTCCATTCACTCCACAGATTGTCAAGGCATTAGAGCATCTGCACCGTAACCTGTCAGTGATACACAGAGGTAATCACATCATCGGCGTACACAGCTTTCAGTTTCCACTTTGTTAGCTTGCTCTGCTCTCTCTCATCATTTTCTCAACAATGTCCCTCTGCAGATGTGAAGCCCTCCAATGTTCTGATCAACACTAAGGGCCAAGTGAAAATGTGCGACTTTGGCATCAGTGGCCACCTGGTGGACTCTGTGGCCAAAACAATGGATGCAGGCTGTAAGCCCTACATGGCGGTAAGTGGGCACCGGGGATGAGACTTCTAGTACAGCCTAGCTGAAATGAAGAACAAGATTCACCAGAAATTTACAGAGAGATTGCCTGTGCCTGAGGTTTTGTAGCTCCAGAACCATTTTGAAAACTTGACCGTAGACGGATACTCATCAGGCCTCTACTGTCCTCAGCTTTCAAACATCTTGTGTGGAATATAGGTTTACAAAATTAATGCATTAGTTTATACCTTGTCAAAAAAACCCACAATTTTAGCTGACAGATTTTCACCTAATTACACCTTTTCACATCTTTACATGCCTTTTTTTAATTCTTTGATTCTTCTCTCTAAATGATGTCTGATTATTACAATTCCTTCTTTTTTTTATTATTAATGTCTAGAAAATACATATTTACAATGTTCAGCAAACCTTGTTTCCAAAAGGCACAGTATAATTATTGTTTAAATTATTTTCACATAGTGCTGGTTCTTAATCTGTTGCTAATAATTTCCATTTCAGCCTGAGCGGATCAACCCTGACCTCAACCAGAAAGGCTACAGTGTCAAGTCAGACATATGGAGTCTTGGTATCACAATGGTGAGTACGGCTGGATATCGAAATGTGTCTCTTAAAGCTACAGATGGTAACTTTTATGAAAGTAACGTTTTGTCATGTTTGCAAATGTTCCTATGTTTACACAGCACCAAATGAGATGGATAATCTGTAAATCAAAACAACATTTCTCTACCAATCAGAGTAGAGGAGTCTCTAATGCTGCTGTCGATCATGTCAGTCACTGCTCGTGAACTGAGGTCAATCTGTCAAATTACCCCAGATGTTTTTAGAAAGATATTTTAGTGTACTGTTTAGCTGTAACATGAGAAAGTTTGTTCCGGCTGGTGGGCAGGTCACAAACTTTCTCAATTTACAGCCAAATAGTACCTAAAATATGTTCCTGGAAACATTTGAGGTGAGAAACAGGCAATGCCTTGTTCGAGAGTTTGACCACAGTTCACAAGCAGTGATTGACATGGTTGACAGCTGGGTTAGAGACGACTCCTTCATTTACATGTGGTAATGCTATTAGAAACGCTACAAGGCAAAAGGGAAGGCAGAGGAATATGACTCTTTTCAAAGTTCACTGTGTGAATGTAATGACAGTTTCACCAAACATAACAAAAGTTATTTTTAATAAAAGTTACCAACTCCAGCTTTGATATCATTCGTGATGTGTTTTAGGGAACTCCATGTTATTACTGCCCTTCTCATGTCCACTGACTCTCACTGTTATTTTATTTAGTTTAAAACATGTTTTTTTCCTAAGCTTATTTCAGATATTATTCACACTGCTATCAAACATAGAAATGTACATGTTAGCTTAGTCTTAAGTATATTCTTTTTTACCACCCACCCCATTTGATTTTAAGAGTTGTGATGTGATATGTGTCAAAGTGCATCACAAGGAATGAAATCATAAAAGTATATCCCAGCAGTGAAAGTTGAGCTGCTTTCCGTTTTACACACTCTCAGTTCAGGCTGTGATGAGCACCTTGTTTTGGTTTGTTTTTTTGACAGTCATAATGTTCCCCAGTAATATACGCCTTCAACTTGGTCTGCAAATGTCAACAAAAGTATATATCGTCATTGTAATAATTACCACAATGACTAAACTATGTCAAAAGAGATCTCTTTCCAGGTAACTCATATTTCCAAACAGCACTAATGCTGAGTCATAGTGACCTTTGATAGTTGTGATACCTGTGTTATGTTGATTCCACATCAGTAATGGCCCATGCTGTCCTCTGTTATCACATTAATGCCTTACAGATTAATAGAATTTACATACAAGTATTTAAAGAACAAAACTGAGACAATTTTAAATCCTTTACAGAAAGTTAATATCTATGAATTGCAGTTGATAGTGCTACTCACCTAGTGTCTAAAAACGTTGCACTGCAGTCATATAATTTAATTCAAGCATGTACAGTCTTTGTTAAACCAGCCCATCTCTGTCTCCTAGATTTACCTGCAGTTTTTTAGCACATCCAAAAGTGACATTTCAAGCTCTGAAGAAGTTGGACTTGGCGTGAAACGTCACTTGTGGATGTGCTAATAAATTGCACTTACGGGAGCTACAGTGTGCAGTCCTCATGTTGTCTATTGCTGTCTTTCTGTCCAGCACCTGCCTCAAACATTTTTTTTTTGATGTGTGTGACTGCTATGTTTTTTGTGTCCTAGATTGAGTTGGCCATTTTGAAATTCCCCTACGACTCATGGGGCACCCCGTTCCAGCAGCTCAAACAGGTGGTGGACGAGCCGTCTCCACAGTTGCCCGCCGACCGTTTCTCCCCAGAGTTTGTAGACTTCATCTCTCAGTGGTGAGTCTCGCACCCGATGACAAATTTACTCACTTCTTGTTCGCCTTGCTGTAAAAGAAAAAGTGGCACTGTTGAGGCCCAGCAGGGGTCAGTGTTTGCTCTGTGTTTACTGAAAAGAGGTGGTGTAACTGTCTGTGTGTCACTGGACTACTTTTAGATGTGGTTCTATATGAAGTTATAATACTTTTATAAATTTTTATTTTATTCTTTTCTCACTTCTGCGTGTGTCTTTTTTTTTTTTTCAGCTTAAGAAAGAAGCCAAATGAGAGACCAGCTTACACAGAATTAATGGTAAATAGTTAAGATTTTTTTTTCTCGTACACCTGCAAAAGACAAACAACACATACAAATATTATTATGATTTATGCTACACTGTCCACTCTGCCATTATCAGCAATCCTGCTGTAATGATCAGTGTGCTCTGGTTCTTGCTTTTGTCCACAAGGGGCCAGGCTTTCCCTATTAACCCATGATGTGTGTATTTCACAAGTAAATAACAACATCATTAGATTCAAGAACACATTTCTGAGTTGTTGTTTTTTCCCTCCTTTGACGCAGCAACATCCGTTTTTCACCGAGCACGAGCACGACCCCAAAGACACAGACGTGGCCAGTTTTGTCAAGGTCATCCTGGATGACTGATGGGCTCCCTCCGGGCCCCCGGCCCATCAGGGTAGGCGGGACCTCAGCAAACAAACCAATGGCCTACCCTTTTCTTTTCTTTTTTTTTTTTTTTTTTTTTTAAACTCACTGGAATGACAGACTCTTATGCACCCACACACAACGGGGGGTGTCCCAAAGACTGACAGCAGCCCAGCAGCACTGGAGTGGGAGAGTGGTGGTAATATGAACTCGTACGGTCAAAAACCAACTGGAGAGGTTTAATTCGCTCCTCCAAGCTTCCTGTGTGTGCAATTATTCAACATGACAAATATGAACTGAACCAGATTATTATTTTTTTTTGTCTTCTTTTGTTTTTGCCCCACTGCCCCTTTTTATCTCTCTCTCATAAGAATGGACAGAGCCAGCCATCATTTCTTTGTGACACATATTGTACTTTGAGTTTCATCTGCAAAACCAACAGTTAAATGTGTATGTTGTTGTGTATTGAAAGCTATATTTGCATATGCGTTTGTATGTTTTCTCATTATACAGAGTTTTGATACTGTAAATCATCGACAAGTGTGAATTTTACCGGACTAGGGCCTTATTTGTCAGATCGCGTCAGGTGAGCAGTTCCCCCTGGTTCTGTGCTGATGTAACTGGTCAGTGCGGGGGCTGCAGGAGGCTCCAGAGCTGAGGCAAAACATTTAAGAAATGTCAAAGGTCACATTCTGGACAGCAGGAGTTGTAAGTAATTTCCAGATCTCTTGGCAGCATGAGGCAGGAATGTAAAGCGTCCTGTATCATCTGATCCCATAGTGATCCTTCATGCAGCGACCCCTCCGTACTCGTTGTCTTCTTTCTCGGATATTAACGGGTCGGCTTCAGTGCTGCCATCGTCGCTACCTGGATGTAATTAGGGGTTGCCGAATCAAGCTCACAGCTTTATCTCTTTCTGTGTGCCATTTTGCAAATCGTTCTCATGAATTACTGCATTAATTGTGTTGTTTTTTCTCTTTTTTTTGGACTTGTTCTGGCCTGCGTTTTGATTTTATTTCAGCCGCATTTATCCCTTTTGCCTACCGTTCTCAATTCTGGACTCGGCATAGTCTTTTCATATGAGGCACTTATGTTTTTTTTTTTCCAGAGATCGTATCATGCATTACACAGACAGTATGTTAGGGAAATAATTTATGTGTTGAAGATGTAAATACTATCTCCTTTTTAATGTAACAAGGCACTGTCCTGACCTGGCAGTGCAGATGAGTGGTAGAGTGGTTGGTAGTAGTTAGTTTTAATGCAGTGTGACACGCAGACACAAACACTTGTACTCACAGGGCCAGCTGATTATCATACACCTATTTTGGACTGATGTGCTGTCAGGCTCCACCGCTCAGGTTTCTGTGCTCTCCTTCACGCGGAGACGGCCCCGTTTTATCCCCCCCCCCAGGTCGTGCTCTCCTCGAGTGCTGGACCGAGAGCCTCTTTTCAGTCCACGGTGGGCAGCCATTATCTCTTCTCTCTGACCATACTATGCAGAGCCCCTTCGCCTTGGACACACAGCAAGAGGCCCTTGCCATGTGGCAGTACCCCCCCCCCCCCCCCCCCCACCCCCCGCTCCCAAGTGTTCAGAGACTGTGATGATGATAGTGATGATGACTCTGTTCATGGTTAGCACTCATCGCCTCTCTGGTTTACACTGTAGTGCGACCTTTATCAAAAAGTCAGTGAGTTAGGAGTATTTATGATTGTGAATAATAAGGGAAAGCTAGCAACACCACAAAGAAGCTGCTATTGTTTTTTTCCCTTTTTATTTTTTATTTTTAGTCGGCCTTCTTTGGATGGCCATTCCCTTGGTGTGTAAAAGTGAGTTTTTACGCTGATCACAATGAGAATGGAACACTTGCTCTACCTCTTACTCCTTCACTCTATTTGCCACCTTTTCATGGGGTGGGACTGACAAACTTGAACTATGGAAAGACAAAAAAATAAAGGCTTTATTGTTCAGTATGTCCGTTTATAGCTTTCCTTTCGAGATTGATGCCGGTCTGGCATTTACAGGAGAAGTTTTTGGGAGGAGTTTTTCCTTATCTGCTTTGAGGGTCCAAGGACAGAGGGATGTTGTATGCTTTAAAGCCCTCTATGGCTAATTGTGATTTGTAATATTGAACTTTATAGTTCTAATTGAAATTGAAAATTAATATTTGTACAGCCCTTTGAGGCATGCTTTGTGATTGGGCTACAGTGAACTTTGATTTGACTCATCTGTAATACATTTTGGGCTGCCTTTGGGTATGAAATGTGCTATATAAATAAATTTGCCTTGCCTATTTCCTGTTCATGTGAGTAATACAGAGATTACAACGATCTCTGAGTTCAAAGGATAAGGCTGGCAATATTCTACATTTTCGTATTGCCATGAAAAGACCAAAGTTAACTATATGAATGAAATATACGAACGATTTCTACTATTCACAATCATCGCTACAAAAGATAAAATAGTTCAGAGTTGTAAAATCCTCTCTCAGTATTATTAATGCAGTGTTTTGACATCCTCATAGTGCCTCTAAAGCTTCCTACAGACTGTGAGATTTTAGTATTCTTATAGGTTTAGTGCAAGTTATATTGTGCGACATGATCTAATAAACTTGGGTACGACATCAAGTTTGATGTTTGTAGACAATAGCTTCCCATACTGAGTGCGCAAAGATGCTGCACGGGTTATTACTTCTCCAACTCCACATTGTTAAATAACCTCAAGTTTTGTGGCCACTATATACTGCGATGTGTCTTCATGAGTGTTTGCTAGCTGCTAGGCTGCTCTCCTGGCAGCTTTTTTCTTCCATGCTTCATCCTTCTTTACGTGATCATAGTAAGAGCTGGAGGACACATCAAACAGGCTCAGAGCATGATTTTATTTCACACATTATCTGTCTCGTACGATTATCTGGATGGTGACAGTTGAAACAAATATGACATAGTTATATCTCTAAAAGTTCACAACTGTATCTTTAAACTGGGCGTCATCTAACTAGTACTTGAAACAACAGACACACTAACGCACCCCATTGCATTGTTTTAACGCAGGGCTGTTTTCGGCCTGAATGCTTGATAATCTGCAGCTGAAAATAGTTTGTAATTTTCTGTGGAAGTAAGTGAGAAAACCAAAATTTTCTTCATGAATTCGAGGGAATACTATGTCATGACTAATTGATTTACATTTTGTGGTTGAAGTGTTCTCGTTAAGAAGTCTCCTTTGTGCCTCGCTGTATATGGTCGACCCACTTAGTTTCTACTTCCATGTCGCTAACAGTTCCACTTAAGACTCTCATTGCTGCAACCGCTCACTTTAATCGAGACAAGAGATACTGGAGCTGACTGATCCAGCTGATAAAGGGAAGCCAAGTCTTTGGGTTTCTCCCTGCAGCGGCCTCCAACTCTCTCACTTTTCTGCTCACACACCTGTCAGCGAGGCCGTGTTTTTCATCCTCTCACATGTGATACTGTAAAGAAGGTATCATGTAATGAAAATGTGATTGGAGCAAGTGAGATGGAAATGGTACACCTGGCCTCAGCAGGAGCACAGTAACTTAACTCCTCTTACTGGGTGGATATATAACCTTTACCCTCTGCAAGTTATATGCCTGAACTCAGTTTTCAAATCTAATTCTAATTAACCTTTTATAGCACACTATGCTTGTTGTCAGGAGAATTACAGTTTTTATTTGTGTAAATATGCTTATGTAAGACCACAGAAGTGAACACACTTCTTGGCAAGTCGTGATACTTCAGGATGTGTGATGAATAGAAAGAAGAATCTCATTTTGATGGCTCTTTCTGAGTGCTTTTTTGCTGTGAATGTTAACAACAGAGGTTGACAAAAGCTCACTTTGAGCAGACTACTCTGCCCCGAGTGTGTCTGTCAAAGACTGATGACTTCATGCCAGAACGAGAAAACTCAATGCCATGTGGACTGCAGGCGCTGAGTCCAGTGTTGTGCAGAAGAGTGGTGTGCCAGCCAAACTAAAGACACTCTTTTTAGGAAAAAAGGCCTTTGACGAGGACTTGCATAATGCCGCTCAAAAGATCGGCGTGCGAGTGGAAAAACAGGCAACATCGAGTTGAATTACTGTCCCGGCTCGATTCAAAGTGGACTGTGATGCAGAAGTGAATCACAACCTCTCTGAACTGCAAATGGGCATTTTTAGGAACTCAGCAGGGCAGCAGTGAAAGTGAATGGTTGGGTAATTGTGGCTGCATTTGTACATAAAAACAAATGAATGCTATGAATGCAAGACATTAAAAAAGTTGTGGAATGTAACTAAGCACATTTACTAAGTGAACAAAAGTAGAAATTAGGGGTTCTTAAACTTAAGGTGCTTCTGCTACTTTATACATTAACTTCACACAATTCAGAATTGAATATTCTATTTTATCTGCACGCAGCTTACTGTACACATTACTTACAAATCATATGATAAGCTTACAAAATATGATTTAACTACCCATAGAAAATAGTTAAACTAACTCTGCATACCAGCCACAGAAGTGAAATGAATCCTAAAATGAGGAAAAATGCCATGCACACCTAGGCTGCACAGACATTGATTTACTGTAGCCTGAGTTTTATCATAGAAAAAGATAGAGACTTATTTTAGCTATACTGCCCTGAATGCTGCATTTTTAAATAGTAATGAAGGATGTATTGAGACCCTTTAATTGAAGGGACATTTGGATACCAGTGCACAGAAATAAGATTCATGAGTTTTGTGCTATGAATCTTCAAATAAATATACTTAAAGGGACAGTTCACCCCAAAGTATGCTGTTTCCTTTTGTTTCCTTTTACCTGTAGTGCGATTTATCAAGAGATTATTTTGGTGTGAGTTGCTGGGTGTCGGAGACATCGGCCATACAGACTGCCTGTCTGCCTTGCCTTCACTTAAATATAATGGAGCTAGATGGCACTTGGCTTGTGGTGCTCAAAGTGCCAAAAAAAAAAAAAAAAACAACAGCTATGTCTCTTTCCAGAAATCATCATGACCCAGTTACTCAAGATGATCCACAGACATTTCAGATTACACCAGTCAGCCATATCACCACAGAAAGAAGTGTGCATCCACTGCTAGATCACATAGCACCACACAGCTAGCTAACATGCAACTCGGCCAAGGAAGACGATTTGATTTGATGGTTAACTCTCCGTTCAAGTAAAGAATCTGAAGAAATCCTCCATCACTGCGTGTAAAAAGCATTATTCTTGGCATTTTAGCTTTAAAAATCAGTCTCTATCTTTTCCTAATAAAACTCAAGCTACAGTAAATAAACAGCTATTAAGTGCGCTTACTGTCACAACCAGGGAATATCACTCTGATCTGGCTTAGCGAGTAAAATATTTCTGTAGAAATCTTTAAACTAGTTAAAAAGTTGCAGCCTAATATCTAAACATTGTATCAGTGTTTGAATCCAGTGTAATAAAATGCATGTAGCTTCCGAACGTGTGATAAAAAAATAATAATAACGAACCTATTTTATGACCTGATTCCCGAAAATAGACGATTTTATAGTAGATGACACTCTTGCTACACTGATAGATTTTTGAGGGAAGGTGTGATTTTAGTGACTGTTGTTATAATTATGTATTCCATCTGATATCCCAGCTGATAATCATTTATCCTAGTGCAGTGCACTCCCAGCAGGACAGCCGTTTCTAATCTGTTTAACCAGCCTTTAACAGGTTCATTAGATACAGAGAGATGATACTGTGGCTAGTTATCACACACTTTTGACTTTTCGCAGCTCCCATGATTTAAGTATGTAATGACGCAAACCAGGGCTCTGTTTCCTCCTCTCTACTCAGCCTTTACTGGGATTTTCTTTTCTCTCAAGCAGGTCTGATCTAACAAATGGGTACAAGTGATTAAATTCGTGCCTATTTTTTGCTCAGAGAAGTTTGGGAACTCTGCTATTGCCCCAAGGGATCTACAGATGGACAGAGGAGTGCCAGACAAGACATGGTAAGTATGTGCACTCCATTTTGGAATTATTTCCTTAATCCTATGCCAGATCTCACGACCTCCTGACCTGCTTACGTCCTGGACATGGAAACCCATTGCACGGCACCTCATTAGAGTGCCACCCCATACACAATGTTCCATACAATCATACCACTGCGATGTGCCAATTAAAATAATTATGCATTGTAGTTTCTCAATGGACAAGTTGTGGGGGAACTTCACCCTCATAAAACCTCCATAACCCTTTACCCCCTGCCCCTCTGTCTCTCTATTCGTTGCCAAGGAAAACATGGCCCTCACCGTGCCCTTAGATGGCAGACCTAAGAGCAGCAGATGACATTTTATAAGTTTCTCTTCTGCAAGCATGACACAGGGTGGCCTGTGTTGGAAAGTTATGACCGGGAACCTTTTCTGAGGAGGGTAAAAAAGCCTTTATGGAAGCAGATCTTCCTAGGCTCAGGGCTGACACTGCGCAGCCTTATGCAATATGCTCTACTGTAGATGGGATCCTGTTGCACTGTGAGTCTGGGTCTAAGAGGAGCAGAGGGAGGGGCAGTGAGTGTTGACATGGACTTGGACGGACATGACAGGTTGGGAAGCCTTGAGGAGTCTCATTACAGTTGAAATTAGAGTGTGTGTGTGATCTCTCCACATACACGCAAACATGCACATATTGTATAACCTACACAAGAGGAAATGTTATGTCAGAGCCCTTTTCAGAGCATGCTGTCCTTTAGCAGCCATCCTGTCATTTCGGCAAATGGGAAAATGGTTAAATGTTTAATGCTATAAGATTTGGCCTATTTTGTGCACCCCAAAATTAGCTTGCCTAACCCAGCTCAACAATGATCATCAAAGGTTTTGATTTTATTCCTGTCACTGGGTGGAGATTTTTATTTTTTTTACTTTAACTAACTGCACTCCATGAAAGAGTGATTCCAGAGAGAAGCAGACAGAGGGGTCTACAGTCTGTGTTTGAAGGATATATCCAGGACGTCAAACTGACTCAGCAGCAACAACAGGTTAAAAAGACAAAGATAGTTAGAAGCTAAAGCCGAACTATAGGCTACAGATCACAGTGTGAAAGTGAACCACCACATCACTGCTGACCGCCACACAAGACAATGAATATAAAGGGAAACTTTGCTGATATTGAACCAGCTGTGTGGCATCGCAGTGTGTGCAGATGAACGGTGTTTGGCTTCATCCCTGTGCCGCTGCTGAAAGTCAAACAACGTTCATCTGCACACACTGCGATGACACACAGCTGGTTGAATATCAGCAAAGTTTCCCTGCTTCCCTTCACCGGTTTCACTGTTATAATCATTAAAAAGCAAAAGCAGCATGTGTATACATTCAGTAGGCTATATCTTCAGTAGCTAGCTAGCTAACCCTACACTTGTCAGGGTTTGGTTTTGGAACAGGGAAGAAACATATATCTTTTTCCGACCTCTCCAGGTAACGAGTATCCTTAATACACGATGTGCCCCAGGCGCAACATTTAGCTCCAAATCCACAAAACCAGCCTGAAAATGAAGGAAATCTGGATAGTGAAGAAGATTCCCCAGATTGGGTGATGTGGAACATTTGGCTGACATTGATATGAAATAAAATGAGGGGAAGAAGATAAAGAAGGACAGTCCCTGCAGTAAATTAGGTGATTAGTTGGAGGGTAAGTGCTGCAAACGGTTAACTATAATAGTGAACAGGGTTTGAATAGAACCATGTTTTGATACAGTGCTAGTGATATAATGCTAATGCTGCTGTAACTGTAAGTGTGTTTCTGCAATGCTGGATGTAAACTTCCCTCCCTCTATGAAAAGCCTTCAGGGCAGTGCTGTGCTCTCTGGATTCAAAGGATTGGGTGACAAAGCAGATGCTAGGCCATGAATAAATCTGTTGCAGAAAAGAAAATGTCTCAAAGGGACTTGTTCAGGATGAGGCAATTACATAATTACATTGTGGTGACATCTTTGGGAATAAAAAGTGTCTCGGGAATGTCTACTGCTGTATTTTTTTTTTTTCCAAACCTCTCAGACTTCTTAACCTAGTTAGCAGTGAGGATTACCGTTATGATACAGCTCTCAGATCGCATCAGATACAAGGTCGCAGCGCAGCGTATCAAATGTAAGGCTGGATTAAGCATTGAATGGAAGCAGTAAGGGCATCTTGGATCATGAGTCGCACCTGCTTGAGAGAAATTTCTTAACCTTGGTAGCTTGAGAGGACGATGCACTACAAGCTGATATCCCCAAACTCTAAATGCCCTCTGTAAACAGAGTTCAAGTAGTCTGAACTCACTGGAAATACAGCACTAGTATTTCACCCTTACAATCCAATATAGCCGCTTAACCTAACTGGTCTGTGCTGGAACAATCCCTTTGTAGACGGTAGTTTCTCTCCCTTGTGATGAAGGTGATACCTGAACAGATTTGATAGTTGAGCCTGGATTAAAACCATGCCGTAATTAAACCCCTGGTGGCAAAGCATCCGTCACAAATCACAAAGCCTGACAGGGGATCTGTCTGTCTGCTGTTTCCTATGTGCAGACTTATGACGCGCGTGTGTGCGAGGAAGCGGACGTCACCATATTAAAGCAAATATTTGCGATCAGCGCTTCATAAGAAGCAGATGACAGCATATTTAATCAAACTGGCAAATACAAGAGATGTTGTGTGCGCTCCTTCCTGTCACAGATGCAACTCTGTTGAATGGGCACGTTCTCAGCCTCTTTTTACTGTGTCAGTAAATTACTACTAAAATTCAAAACAGGTGTGTGTGTGTGTGTGTGTGTGTGTGTGTGTGCGGCAGCAGCAGTCTGCACTGCTTAGCATTTAAAACCCTCTTGACTTCAGTTATGTTTAGTCAAGCAATGAAGCGATGACTCCTCATGGGAAATAAACACACTTAAGTCACCACATACAGTACAAAACATTAATAGTGACCATAAATCAGTAATAGGTTGCTGCCATGAAGGTTCACAGTGACCTCATCCAGATGATACTGCACACTGAACAATGAGGATATGTTGTTGACTGCATGATTTGGAAAAGTTGGACTATTTTAAAACCCTGGAAAGCCAAAGAAGGTGAAATGTAATATCATTGCCAGAGAAGAAGTGCAGTGGGCCGATGTCAACAAGTCGAACAGCTGCAAGGCACCCTCTCCTGTCACACAGGCACAGCCCTCAACATCCATTGAGGTCAAATAGCGTTTTTACTCAGGACAGCTCTGTTACCTAGTATGTTCTCTCTGGAATCTAATTCACACCCATTTTATGCCTCATGGCTTAGTTTTCAGCCAAAACTAAAGAAGGAGATAAGGATTTTTTTTGACCTCACATCTCCCATTTGTCTGATTACATAAATGTGCTTCAGTGTTTCCATTGATGACCTCCAGCATTACTGACAAGCATCTATTGATCTACCAGTTTTGTTGTGGTTGGCAGCAGGCAAATGTGCAGAGAGGCTGCTCACACCACTCAGACTACAACAAAACATGAGTTAATACGCAAGAGTTTTTGGAGCCTGTGGCAACACTATGGCCTTGGCTTTTGAACCCCGCTGGGTGGGGCTCTTGGGAATGTCAGTCCGTCAGTCAGCCCACCACTTTAACTTAGACTGACATATCTCAATAACTATTAGATGGGTTCATTCATGAAATGTGGCACAGACATGTCATGATTAAATTCAATGACTTTGTGTTCTCCTGACTACGTTCTGTCATCTCAGGTTAAAATTTTCAATTTGTCCAAAGTTTTTGTTTCAGCTCAAATACTTTGCATTGTAACAAACATGCTAAACTAAGATGCTGACCATGGTAAACAATGTTGTGCAGCCTCCAGGGCCGATGAGTGAGGCCAATGCCAAAGTGCCAAATGTTGGACAAATAATAAGGCTTGCTGTGCAGACAATTCGACCAACTGACCGCCCAAGACACCAGTGCTCCAAAAAAATGTTAGTGCTAATTAGCGTGTATTGTTCTTTATATGTCTTTTATTTTTACAGTCCATGTGCTAAACGCAGGCCCCAAGGAAAGCCGCTCAGCCTTGCAGCATTTTCCCCCAGTGGCCACTTGTGGTATTGCAGCAAAAAATCTCCTGCAGCCCAAAAATCATTTTCCCTGTCGACCACTATTATGAAAGAAACATCTGTAAAACTGTTGACAGGACACCTCGAACTGCAAACACAGTCAATCAGGAATCTTTCTATTTTGAATTTTGAGCCAGGGTGGATTGCACGTTAACTTCCCCTAAGGTGGGAAAAGAAATGTAAAAAATCTGTGACATCATCACAATGGTAAGTCTACGGGCAGAGTGGGAACTTGGGGGTGGGGCCAATGGAAGACACATTACTGCACATATTCATTGGTCCACATACTGCAGAAGTAAGCAGTTAGCATTTGAATACCTACGTAACCTCACAGAGCTGCTAGCATGTGTACGCTTCTATGGTTGTGGACTATATTGATTTCATTTCTTATCTTAATATATCACTAACAGTCATCTTTTGTAACAAGGAGTATGTGAGACTCTGTCTTTGCATTTAAGTTACAGAGACTCTTGCTGATCTGTTCGGTATTTCTCTGTGTCAAGACACTATGAACCTCAAGTTGAGTTTCTTAAGTTCTACAAAAACAAAAAAAACAAACATGTAGGGATCAAACCAAATTTACAGAGGCCAGAACATGCAGGTGCTTATATTTCTGGAAATGGTTTTTAGCCTACTGTAATGAATCTGCTCTTATTGCCTGCACTTGGCTAACTTCATATTCAATTGACAGGATCCATTTCCAGGAAAGATTACATTAAGTGTAAACAGTATTTCTTCAGCCTCTGCACACCTGTTACTGTTGACACAAGAGTGAAGTCATTATATGAGTGTTTTTCTTTGTTGCCATCACATTGCTCCTGGTTTCTCATGGTGGCGAGTGAAGCTGGCAGCAGAGGACAGGAGAAGCAGTGCCCCCCTAAGCCGGGCTGTTTTCCTGAAGGAGAGCCCAGCTGGTCCAGTGGAAACTTCCTCGTCCCCAGTGAGAGTGAGTGTAGAGAGATGCTTCTCATCAAGGCTGCCTCGCTGCAAGTCTGTGCCTGTTAATGCAAAACAACCAGGACTAAAAAAGCTTCACACCGCTGGGGCTTCGTTTTATATATAACCCTCTTTTAGTCTTATGGATCTGATGAAGCCTGATCCGATCATGAAGCCGTCACGTTGTTCCTCTGAGGGTTGTTCGTTTTTACTCAGCCACTCTTACAATACCATTGCATCATACTGTAGCAAGACATGCTGAAAAAGTGCAGTCAGGTCAGATGGTCAACTACTAAAGTGTCTTTTTTAAAGCTTTTGGAAACTGACCAGGTAAAAAACAGATGCCAGGACAAGGAAGAGGAACCACAAGAAACTTACAAGGATCCCTACGTGTGTCTAAGGAAGACTATAGTGTGTTGTAGTGACAGTTGCAGGTGTACAGTATGATGGGGATTAAGTTCCACACTAGGAAAGTGGAAGGTCTTTCCAATCATATGATTCACTTGCAGGAGCAAAGCCAACCAGCCGGTCCTGCTCCAGAGGTCCAGCAAGATCAACTGGGGAGTGATTAGTGTCAATAACCCCCAACACGCCCCATTCACTTTTTTCTATCAGCGATAGAAAGCAATCGTCCCTCGTGAATGGGATGATATATTGTTCCTGAAATAGACTTGGCAAAGTGTTTGACTTTTGTACGGATTATTTCCAAGTCTGCCAATATCTAAATGACACAAATAATCCTGGCTTCTGGGAAAGAGATGATGTCATACGCTGTGTCTTTCAATCTTTCAAGTTGGCAAAACAGTGCAGAGCGTCACATGCACGCAGAGCCACAGCATGACAAGAGCACGATTTAAACTAAAATTCAGGCCTGACACTTGGGTAATTCATCTCGTCTTGATATCGACAGCTTGACTTTTAATCGGCAGGTGCTCGTCTGCTGTTGTAAGTGATGAAGGAAAGTCAAGAGATCAGAAAACATTGTTGATTACCTGAGCGCACAGGTGTAACGCTGAGCCCTCTCTCTGCTGCGAGGACGTCCTACAGTGGCGTGCTGTGCTTCTCCTGTTACCTGCTCCTCTCGGTGTACATGGAAAACTCGCCCTGTTTTCAGTGCTCTACTAGAATAGAGATGGCTTCCATTACACTTGTGGTTCTTGTACATCTCATTAATTAGACCGCAATGGAGACCCGGTCCTTTCTTTGGCATCGTGCCAGGAGAGTATTTGTGCTTGCTGTTCCAGAAGTGCACAAACATGTGTCAGTGTTGTAAATTACACTCGTTTTACAACAGTTGCTGTATTAGGCACTGATTTAAATGTATACGGCAGAGCCTTCAGATTCCCTTAAAGCTGATAAGGCTGATAATAATACTGTGTTTCATTTTAATCACTACCCATTCAGGAAAATTGCCCATTATGTTAACCTTCGCCCTCTCTCTCCTTCCTCTAAGGAGTTTCTAATCAGAAGTCACGTGTCATCTCCTGCAGAGCTTCTGCTGTATTGTTTTCCTTATGACAGACCTGCTTAAACCAAACATAAGCCACCTCTGTAATCTCGGGACAGGCGGGACAGGAGAGAAAATTGTGTTGTGACGTAAGGAATAATCTTCTTGTTGGGAGAAATTGCATTCTGAGCAGACTGAAGAAATCGCTCGTTATTTTTAGAATGGAGAATCTGTTTGCTTATTAACAGTCAAAATGTCATTCAGTAGAAAAATGCTATCAAGTGTCCACATTTTGGTTTTTTTTCTTAACACAAGAAAAAGTTGCTTTTGTTTCATTTTGAAATATAAACTCGCTGAGCTCGTCAGCTTCCCGTTTATGGGATTTCGAAGGTCATGTACGCAGCACAGGATGTGATGTTCACTGCACCACAATGGGAACACCACGGACCCCGTCCCTACTCGTACATTGTAGACCCAGGTAGCTCAACATTATGGGAAAGTCTGCATCAGCACCCCGCAGACGGATGGCAGAAAGGCCACCGTCGCTGTAAACATCCACCCGTGAGGGCTGAGGCAGAGGAGATAATCTCACGTAGAAAAGGGAGAAGATGATATCGACCATCTGCTTCGTCTGGTGGGGATTTGATTGGCTTGCAGCAGCAGAGCAGAGCAGTAGGGATGATTAGGCCTCCCTGGTGTCCCATTCCTCCGGGTGCCCGGCTCAATGTCACCACTGATTGGATCCTCTAATCTTGTTCTGTGTGAATTAAAGCTAAAGTGGGGAGGAGGATGATCACATTCACTTTGCCTTGTGCCCTGATTCTGTGTGTGTGTGTGTGTATGTTTGTGTATGAAAAAGTGCTGTGTGTGTGTGTGTGTGTGTGTGTTGCTGTAACTCCTACTTCCAATTCCCATGATTAACAGTTACAGTATGAGACAGCTGACCTGGCCTTGGACAGAGCTCCATAGCTTTGACACAATTTCTACTTGACGTTAACAGGTGATCTTGGTCTTGGTAAAACCTCAGCCCTTCAGTAAGAACCTTTTTTGAAGAGCGCACCATAGCAGAGCTAAGTGGCATTTTTGATTTGATGCTCTGCATCTGATAAGTACCCACATCTCTGACATCATACATCAAATATATGTCCCACATTATGCACAATTTTTTACAAGTAAATTGAAAAAAGCAGTCACAGTTACAGCCATAGGAGGCAACAGACATATATTATGGCACATGAAGGCTGTGCATTTCCCACTTGCTTGCCAATATGAGCCCTAAAAATAATCAAACATGTCATACTATCATCATCCCCATCCCCATCTATCTTTGGACATTGAACAAACAAGAATTTGATTCCAAGTTTCTCTCTGTCTCTCCTCCAGAGGGATCCACACAGGAGATGACGTCGCCGGTTGCCCAGATATCGTTATAGTAACCCCTGGCTGTGGGCCTTTCTTGGCTCTTTTAGGTGTGGAAGCTGCTTCGTCCTGAGGGGGCTGACGTGCACCATATTTAGTGGAAAGATGTCAGCTCCATTCACAAACACAGGTTTACAACATCGAGTGAGCAGTTTGGTTGTGTGAACATAGAGCCAGCAGGAGAGCAGGTACAGAAACATGCCTGTGGCCGAAATGAATCCCCAGGGGAATTATGGGAGTACATGGGTAGGAAATTATCACATCAGCGGCCAAACTCCCAAGTGTGAATGTGTGTAATTGTATGAATGTGAAGCATAGTATTCATCAAGTTGACCTATAAAGTTTTAAAGATGGCAAACTTCAATGAAATATTCTTTGATCATGTTACTGCCAGTATAGGACTATTTTGCAATCATCAGCAATGCACTGGTGGTCCTCTGTGTATTAACATAGTAGCTGGCAGGCAAGACCAGTTTGGCGGTAACCTTTATCACTGAAGGGCTGGATACAGTTCAGAGGTATCTCTCCTCAGCTGTTGTCATAAACAAGCCATCTCAAGTATCTCCTGTCCTTTAAATTCTTCATCCTTAAAATCACCCATGTACTGGAAAGACCTTTCAATGCTCTTATTTATGTCATGTTACTGTCCAGGCTTTACTCACTGAATTTTGGTATTGTGAGGGGAGTCTTGGCAGGGACGCTGGCAGGACCACATACGGAACAAGAACAAAATACCAAAAAAGTCCCCCACCACTCATAAATGTGTTTTTCTAATGTTTATGTTTCCTAAAATATGGATTTGGATTTGGATGTAACCTGACCCTGAAGTTCCTTCCACTTTCTTAAAACCCCATCATGGTGTCAGCCACTGCCAGTTAGCCTACAAGCTAACAATCAACATGAACAAATAAAAGATGCTAACTACACTTACCATTCTGATGTGTTTGCTGATCACCGATTTTGATGCTCAACAGACGTCTTATCTAAGTCAGGGTCTAACTGAGGCTCAAACATGTATGGCTGAATCTCTCTGTTGTTTCCTCTTAACACTAAAGGCCCTGACACCAAGCTGACGACCGGCCATTAGTGAACGTCTGTCTCCCTGGTTGCCCCAGTGTGTTGCCCCGCATCGTTACCCCTACTCATCTCCCATCTTTCTTTTTTTTGGCCAATTGAGCATGTTGAATAGGCGTCGGCGACAGTAAAGCCCATTGGTAAAAGAAAACACTCTGATTGGCAGGTCAGCTCAGCTCACAAGAAGAGAAATGGAATTGAGGAAAGTAAACAAAGAACAAAAGTCAAGAGGGAATGAGACCAAAACAAACTTGTTACATAAGGAAAGATTATTTTTCTTTAGCCATGGAGTTCTTTAGAAGAAACATTTGGTGATGGTTTATGTTACTGATCACTAGCGCATGGTAAACTTACAACATTGGATTGTATTTCTATTTTGCTAACTGGCTAACTAGCATCAAGATGGTCTTCCACTTTCCTTTTGAATGATGGGTACAGACTAAAGCTGTCTGCTGGTGTAGAAAAGCCTCACAGTGTTGAAGCAGTGCCAATCATCCAGGTAATTTTATATGCAGCAGCTTAACGTTTTTGGCTTCATGCACCACTGAGCAGCTATCATGGAAATGAACAAGGCCCCACCTCCAATGCTGTATCCGGTTCTCTTTACACATCCATGGGTCAACCTAGCGCCAACAGTCTTGCAAGCAGTGGTGGTGGAAGCCAGATTGAGAATTTCTCAGTGACAGACAAAGACTAGATCTGCTTCCTGCCCCTTTTTATACTTTATACCTTGTATAGCCTACTGCAAATTATCAAAACAAACATGTAAACAAAATATTAGTGTTACTACACAGTACGTATACTTTTAAATGTGTTCGGAGGGGGACTTTAAGAAGATAGAGACAGACAGAGGCACCCAGATGGACTGTGTCACTGCTGAGTTTGAGCTGTTTCCTGCAGGTGGATCCTCATTGCCAGCAGGGCCTTGTTATGATGGAGGCAGGCATCATAAATGGAAGTCAGGAAGGCTTTGTGTTAACTGTTGTGGCTCAAACTCTGATGCGCCTCCATTATAGGTAACAAAGTGTAACACCACACTGAGCCAAGTTCTGTCAGTACAAGGCGCCGCTGGTCAAGAGCCAACAATGAGCATAAAGTAGGTATCGCTTTTGTTTCCTGGCTGTGGATGTATTTGTCAAGGTCAGAGGAGCCCAAGCCAGAAATATAAAGGTCAGCAACATGAATAGACAAGTGGTCACTGACGGAAATACAGCGACGTGATTGCAAAACTGCAAATGTGTTGACAATGACAATGTGCAGGAAACATAATCTCAGACAGAAATGTAAACATGCTTGCACAAAGCATGATCAGTGAAGCAATAAACTAACAGTTCACACATGGACAAAAACACACAGCTGCATGTAAGCTGCTACATGCCTGATACCTTTTTGTTGCTGCTTGTGTGACCGGACACACCCACTGTGAATGAATATACATATTGTCTTTCAGCCGGCAAGGGGAATGGAAAAAGCCTGAATCTTGTCCAACATATTGTACCTGCTGGATTCTCCTATTCCTCCCCCGAGGGTCATGAGACACTCAGCTGTCGAAGATGGAGCCAAAATGAGTGTCAGCAGGTGTGTGTGTGTGTGTGTCAGAGAGTGTGTGTGTGTTTGTTTGCATGTGTAAGGTTATTAAAGTTCAAAAATGTGAAATTAGATGACTAAATGTAAACATGGGAACACAAGCAAGCAAAATAGAGATAGAGAGAGATGGTAGACTGTGTATGAAGAGGCTATGTTGTGGTCGAATGGGAAAATATTAAAAGATAAGTGAAGAAAAAATACAAAATTAAAGCTAGGAAACCCTGCATGACACTAAAAAGAGTTGGAATACCCTGTTACAGTGATCACTGCAGGGGTTTCACTGCCACTAGCCAGGAATCCCCTTCACTCACTCAAACACACAGAAGGTTCAGGCAAGTGTGTCAGCTGCTGGCTGTTTGGCGAATCTGTGATCTGATACTCCAGCGCTTAAAGGTTAAAGTTGTACTGTAAAACTAAATGCTTCCAAAAAAAAGCATAACTTTTTATATGCTGCATTTCATTGCACAGATATACGTAGGTTTATAACAATTGTACGCATATAAGGTATTTGAAAACAGCCTGACCACATGTACTGTACGTATACTTCACCTTTGTGTGCTTGGAGCATGTTGGCTGACGCACAGATGCTGAATTGGGTTTCTCTAGCGGGCGTGTCACATGGGAAGGATTGCAAACGTGATCACCCTCGACGGTGCAGTTTAAAAACGGCAGGTGAATGTGAGCGTTTTGCTCCACGAGTCCTCATCTGCCATCATTGACTGACTCGCTGGCTGCATGAGACAGCAGGTCTCCGCTGCACCGTCATACCCACCAGAGCCTTTACGCAATTGCCATGTCATCACAATTGTATAATTACCTAATTTAATCCCTTTGCACTCCAGGATGTTATGGTGTCATGTTTTTTTTTTTCATGTAGGGCCAACTGAGGCGCAAAGCTTCAGATGACAATGCTGAAAACCAACAAAGATAACTTATCTAAAATATACTATATAGGATTTTCCTAAAAGACTATGTATAGACTTATGCAGAAGTATGTAATCCCTCTCAATCATAACATGACCACTAAAATTTTTGGCGGTTGATTTTTCTGCTGCGACTTAAGTGAAGTGCTTAAAACCCTCCTAGCTGTTCTAAAATCACGTAACCACGCATGTATTTACTATCAGCAACTATCATGTTCACTTTTCTCTGGATGTTGTAACTGCGGAGCCCATGTACTTGTTCAGTAACAAAGCTACACTGTAACAAAAATGATATCTAGCTATTGACAACATAACCAGAAAAAGTGAGCATAATAGGCCACACATAAAAACATGCAGGCTAGCTAACGTTACATCGTTAACCTACCATAGATGGTTGGTTTTCATGTAGGTTTTCTGCTTTGGATGAAGATAAAAGGCTGAAGCATTGGGTGACAGCAAGCGGCAATCTCCACGGCTAAAAAATGCGGAAATGCCAAAAACTGCAGTTCCTTATATTGGCCACTTGAGGCTGGCTCTGGAATGCAGTTAACCCCCATAGACACCCATGTCAAAACGGCCGACTTTATCGCAGAAATAAACATGTTTACAGCCTGGTACAAAAAAGCTTTTGGTCTCTCGAGCTACTTTACCCCTCTGTGACAACTGATAACTTGATAAATGTTTATATAACTCACTCACTAACGTTTTATTAAGGCTTGAAGTTGCTTCTTAAAGGCGGCATAGTTAAAGGCTTTCAGTGACAGGCTGTCTGTCTTCCACAGCTCCAGCCTTTCATCCAAATGTGGTCACTTCTGGCTCCAAAAAACCAAGATGGCAACAGCCAAAATGCCGAACTTGAGGCTTCAAAATGGTAGTCCACAAACCAAAGGGTGACATCACTGTAACTACGTCAATTACTTTTATTTACCTCTATTGGCTGCAGCAACAGCCGATTGTTCATGACCTGGCGGAGGGTAAGTCACTAGGAACGACTAATTGGGGCAGTAATGCTGAAAATGTATTGTGACCGAAGCTGTATGTTTATAGAGTATTTTGCATTGGCTGCGAACTCGGTTCAGCCAATCAAAGACCGTAAGGATCCGTTTTATAAAACTGCATAAAAAGTTATTTCTGTGTCATTCCCAGTCAAAGTGACCTGATATATCAGATCGCAGGCTTCAGCAGGCCGTTAATTACAACCTCACCATGAAAAGAACATGTTGCAAGAGTTATATGCTTGTCATAAGCAAGGTCAGGCACATCCCTCAGACTTGCATTGGTTTCCATCCTCTGAGAAAAGCCTGCCGTCCGCAGGTTTTGTCCCACTTCCAGACTTGTTGAGGCAATAAGTCATTTTGACTGAATGGTTACAATTTGTGAACGTCACAGCTACCACAGCTTTCCTTTCCCGTCAAGATTATCACGCCGCTTTCTCGGAAGTAACAAAAACTGGAGAGGCTGAGTGTAAAAGAGACGTCACATCTGTCAGAGGGCTGGAAACAAAGTCTGTGCTGATGGGATGAACCTGCTCGAGCTTCAGTTCAGTCATGTACTGAGGTTTGATTACCTCTTTGCAGTCCAGCTGCCTCTGACTTACTTCTCCTTAATATTCATTACCAATGTGACAGAGAACCTCCACAGACACAGATATTACACTCTTTTATGTGACACATATGGTTTTCTGACCTCAGTGGCACACACAAGACGTGAATTTAGGCCAAGCACATACAGTTACAGCTATTTATAATGTTGCAGGCTGGATGTGCCCCACATAAGATTAAAGTTTCTGATATAATATCTTCTCTAAATATGTTCAGGCAAGACTTTGTCCAGACTACATACACTTCCTCCTGAGCAATAAATATGCCTGTGATTTTAACACTCTCTAAAATTATGTGTATAAACTGTCTCTACGTGACCGACACTGAGATAAACCAGGGGTGATTCGAGCTTATACAAGAGGTAACAAAAGGACATATGCTACATTTCAACTGGTCATATCTTTATGTTTTATCAGTTCATGTCGAGGTCTAGAGGAAGGGATATATCTACTTGTCTGTGTGTGTGTGTTTTTATGTCCAAAATATTGAAACTGTGAGTTTATTTAGCGCAAAACAAAATCACGACTTTTTTTGGCCCTCCTGACATATTGTTTATGTTTATGTTCCCCCATCTAATGTGAAGGTCAAGCTGATCAGCCTGTTGTTAATAAGCCGGTTCAGGGGAAATCGCCAGAGAGACGTCATCAGCATCATCGACAGGAACTCTCTGGCCAGTGCTGGCTGTCAATTTCGTTCAAACAGTGCACCCAGCATGAACTGAGCAGCCAACATCACGGGCAGTCAAACGTCATCACAGAGGTTCAGGAGTTTAGGTGTGACGTTGCTGAAATCCAGAGGATAATTTAGAAAAGAAGCTGGAACTAAAATATTGGATTTCTTTCTTGTGACAAATCTCACTGCCAAAAAAAAAAAAAAAAAAAAAATGTCATCAAGTTTTTACAATTCAGGCGATGTCAGACTGACTTGATGAGAATTAATTAAAATGTCTTGTTCAAACCAAAAAAGGGACAGTCCCCATTTTCACTCCTAAGCCAGAGCTTTGTGGCAGTTTCATTGGCTAATGTGGAAAAAGTCCCGAGGCAGCGTCCACTTCCTATGTAGAACCAAATCAAATCGGCTCACTGCCTCCCTGCGGACGTGTCTGATCAATAGGTCCCGCGACTACGTCTCATGCTGGCAGAATGCAGCTCTGGATGGAAACTAACTAAATTTTGCTGACAGACGTGTCATACTGCAAACCCACATTCACCTCTGATACAACCATATCGATCTCATCCATTGCTTAACAGTGTTTTGTGCATATTTATGCTGGATTAGAGGAGCTGGAGGGGGGATCACACAATGCTGGCTGCATCCTGCTACGTTATGTAATATGTGTGTGCATGTGGGTTTGTAGACAAATCACAAAATCTCTTTAAAAGTGGGCAAATTTGGATCGATAAACAGCTGATAAGGACAGGATGATGTTTACTTTTGTACTTTTTTTTGGCTTTTAGAAATGTTAATTCTACAGTCCTGCTAATTCTACACATTAACACCATTCTTCAAAACTCTCCGGAGTGCAGAATACACTGATTTTCCACAGTTTACTAAAAGAGATTGGGAGAAGCGAATGAGGCGTTCTTTCCATTGCTGTCACTGAAAATGACTTCCAGCGGAGCCGACTGATATAGCATGGGGTCTCTATGGGCTTTCGCAGAGCTGGAGTGAGTCAGTTTGGTGAATTATAGTAAATGATGGTGTGAGCTCTGACAGCTAGCAGCCTGGAATTTGGGCCGCAGCTCCAAATTAGAGGAGCACAGCTAAAACAGTCGAGCGGGCCTCCAGATGTCACACATTTTGGGTCAAAATGCAAATCCTTGGAAAATTCTTGCACAGTAGATGGATGCAGATGCGGTGCTTAGTTCATGCAGAAGGCTGGCTGATAACTGTTACTAAGTTAAAAGGTCACACAGTATCTGCTGAGACTGAAGCGTCGTTTACAATCAATGCATCAACTTCAATGATTTTTATTTTACGTTTTTATTGGAAAAGGACATAAACTTTTTTTTAAACTGCCATATCAATATACAGTACTTGCATTATAATTTACAAAAGATAAAAAAAAAATCTGTACAGTCTCTGGTTTGTGCAGGAAGGTGGGAGGACCCTGGTAGAAAAATAAAGACCTAAGACAGGAGAAATTTCAATGTGAGAACAGATAAAATGTTTTCATTTAAAGGTCTGATGTGTAGGATTACGTGGCATCTGGCGGTTAGGTTGCACAACTGAAACTTCTCAATGGTGGACACGAAAATGCGAATGGTCCTTTCTAGAGCTAGTGTTTGATTTGTCCAGTCTGGGCTCAAGTAGAAACAACATGGCAAACTCTGTGGAAGAGGCCCCGCTCTGTATGTTGATATAAACGGCTCGTTCTGATGTAACAAATCACTATTCTTATTTTTAGATTGTTGCAGACTAATGAGAACATAACTATGAATATTATACACCATTTCTGCCATTAGATGCCCCTAAATCATACACATTGGACCCTTAATGATTTCCTTACCAGAGAAGCAGTACAGTGTTCTGGCCTCCACTGATCCAAGCAAGAATGCGTCACAATAACTGCTCAAAAACATTAAAGCTCAATCTTGTGTAAGACTGAAGTCAAGTGTGCTACATTGTGACTGAAATATTAATCAGCGGACTTGATCTTTAGAAAGCATGGGTCCATTTAGAAACAACAAACTTCCTTCATGTGTCCAAGTTCTGCAAGTCTGCAGCACCAAGAACACTGATGTTAATATAAAGCAGACTAAAGTCAAAATCAACTAATTCAGTGTTTCAACAGCCAGCAGTCACTGTTAGATGAGGAAAAGTTAGGGTTTTAAATCAACATCAACTAACAGATGAGTCACGGTTGTTGTCTCCTATATATATGTACACATTTGGCTTTGGGTTATTAAACAGTTACTACTGTTCTGGGGGGGGGAAATTCTCTGGTGAGGAAAAGAAAGTGCACTAAAGCTTTGGAAAACACACTGACAGAATCATGCTCGTCTACATCTAGAAATAACATTATAGACTGCATCTTCAAAATGGATACTTTAAAAGACAAATAATACATTTTGGCTTCTAGACTTCCCTCTAAACGTACAATATGTAACTTAGCAGCACTTATCGTCAACATTCGTAACCTCGGCTCAGGGTTCCTGTCACGCTCCACCACTGACCTGTATTGCACATCAGAACATGAAGACCCGCAAGGAGTGTCAGTATACTGCACAGTAAATCACCTCTTAGTGCTTCTGCTTCCTGTGACATCTATTGCAGTGTGTGCTCAGAGTGCCTCCACCAGTACTGAGACTTTTGTAAAGGCACACGTTGCAAAAGATGCTATACTTAGACGAGATAATGGGTTGAGGAGCGTAGTGTGCTCGTAATCTGTGCGAGACATCTCTTTCCTGCGTCACGCCATGAGAGCAACACCAAGACCACCACGCCAAACAGGGCTGTAAATATACTTTGCTAAGAGACCAGCTCATTAACAAACAATAGCCTGTTTTTTTTAGGAGCCTTTAAAACAAGATTCTTGACCTTGGCAAATCTCAAAGTTTCAGGTTCAAATCTTTTTTTTTGAATCTATATTTAATTATTTAAGCCAGTCACCATCTTATGTGCAATTAGGCCTCAAAACGAGACCTATTATTACCAGGATGCTCAATGCAAAATGTGCAAACTGCACATAAATTAATTACAAACTGTATTTCTCTTGTAAACATAGCAATTTCTCTGAACCCAATTGGCTATTCTGCTGAAATATATTGAGGAGGGAAGACTGCACTGTGTAGAAGTGAAGGCGTCTAACCCATTTTGTCCCTCAGGCTCTATGCAACCAGTTCATTTATCACCACTTTCACCAAAAACAGTATAACATGTCTGGATTCCCATGGTGTCTTGTGCGTGAGCTTCTGCATAGAGAACTTCATACTCAAATCACAGTCTTTTACAAACTGTCATGCATAATAAACAACAGCAATCGGGACCAAATTCAAGCTAGTTTGACCGCTGTGGTACCCTTCTTTACCCCTGTAGTCATATTTCTGATTCTGCTGTCAAAGGCCTTGACTCTAAAGGCAAAGAGTCCAGATTGCATTCAGAGTCTGACACCATGTCTGTGTTTGTGTCCTCGAGTGCACAGACCTCAGCACCCCTTATCTCCCTGTTTTCCTCCTCGTCGAACTCCTCCTCCATCTCGACTTTTTCGAGTGCCACCTCGTTCTCGTAGCAAAAGGAGTTCCTCGAGCTGGAGGCGTCGGATTTTTTCTCTGCTAGTTCCCTGGCACTACAGTGGGGTGTGCTGGGCACCTCGTAGGTGTTGTCAAAGCGAGAGTAGTCCACTTTGTAGTAGTTCTTTTCTTCAAAGAGCACCGGCTCGAAGCGGTAGCCCCAGAGGATCTCGCTGGCCACATAGGAGCTCCGACACTGAGTTGTCATGGCTGTAGCTTCCACCATGCCCTCCAGGATCACAACGATCTCAAACTCTGATGTCTCCAAATCCTGTTTGCTCATCTCATAGAACGGGCTGTCCTCGTCAATCTCGTGCACAATGGTGATTGGAGACACCAGGAAGATTCTGTCGATGCCACTGTCAAAGCCTACATCAATGTCTACCTGATCCAGGGGGATGAACTCTCCCTCTGCAGTGGTGCGGGACTTGAGTAGCTGGGCCCTGACGTGGGCCTCCACCAGGTGACTCTTCCTCAAGTTTCCCACGCGCCACATCAGACAAAGTTTACCGTCCCTCATGGCCACTGTGGCATAATGGCTGAACACTAAGGTCTCATTCCTCTTTTTGGGCTTGGCCATCTTTGCCATGACAGCACCGATGATGAAAGCATCAATTATGCAGCCCACAATGCTTTGGAAGACGACCATGAAGACAGCGACAGGGCATTCCTCTGTCACATAGCGATAACCATAGCCAATAGTGGTTTGTGTCTCCACTGAAAACAAGAAAGCAGCGGTGAAGCTGTCCACATTGGAGACACACATCTGAGTCTCATTCTCTAAGTCCCCGTAAGAGAGTGCCACTACCCAGAACACAAAGCCAAAAAACAACCATGACAGCAGGAAAGAAAGGCAGAATATGAGCAGCATCCAGCGCCAGCGGATGTCCACGCAGGTGGTGAAGATATCTGCCAGGTACCGCTGGCCCTTCTCACTCATATTGATAAACTGCACATTGCAGTGGCCATCCTTCCTGACGAAGCGGCTCTGATGTTGGTGCTCTGTGTGCACCTTGTTGACATTGCCATTTCCGTAGCCATTCGGGACGGCAATAGCAGCCAGCTTCATGCCGTCTTCCTCAGAGGACACAATGCTGTAACGGTGGCTTCGCACACTCCCCATCGCTTCCGCCTGGGAGGGCTGGGCCGATTCTGCTTTGGAAAACAGTCTAAGTTTTTGGTAGAAGCGTTGGAGAAACAGTTTTGAATTATCCTGAGGACAAACTCAAGCGGAAATCGTGGTGAACAGGACCAGATCCTGCAGGGAACAGGGGAGAGCGGGCCTGTGCTTCTGCAGGCGTGCTGTGCACCTTTCGTGACGGTAGGTCACTCCTATCTGACGGCTGCTTTGGACCTCATCAGTGAAGTGGGCTGTGGAAATTACAGAGAGAGAGAGAAACAGTTTTAAAGTAATTGACAGGAGGCAGAGCAAAGATCACTGTATGTGGGTGTGTGGTTACCTGTTGTCTAAATAATGCAGTGTACACTCGAAGTGAGCTGAGCTATTCTTGCATACACAGAAAATGTCCATACAGTGTGTGCGGTGCAGTCAGAAAGCACATGGAATGCATTGTGTATTATCAGTAGTAGATTAAAAATATGATTCAAGCACTTAGATAGCTGACAAAGTGGGAAAGGATGTTTACCCTGCTTAATGTAAGTATTAATTAGGCAGGTCAGTCCATGGGGAGCTGAGTCAAATTACAGATCAAGTCCATGTTAATCCAGCTAGCCACTGGATCAAAGTAGCAGCTCTGTGCAAACGCGTCTTTAAACTCTGCACAAATCTGCACATGTAAGTGAGAAAGCAATGCACGCAGTTTATAATATGATGCATGCGTGAAAAAACTTACAGTGTGTTCAGTGATTAATTATTACATTTAAAGCTGTTTAATCTCAGTTATCAAGAGCACAGCTTCAGTAGCACATGTGCGTGTGGCCAAAACTAATACACAATCACAGTTTGCATCACTACATCATGGAACAAGATTTAATGAACCTAACAGCATTTCAGAGAGGACTGGTCTCTTTCTCTGAAAGCAACAGTAACCTTGCATCATATGCAACGGAGCAGCAAGGACAGCTAAATTAGAAAAGCTATTGACTCGGCGTGTGTGGCCTGAGAGGTCCATTAAAATGCAACACCACAGGCTACGAAAGGCCATGGTCAGCCAGACATGCTCTGCTAGTGCCAAAACAACTCCCCACCTCCACTTTTGCAACTGTCTCATCTGAGGGTCACGATTGTGTCATGGTGAGGAGATCCATAAAACCCTCATGGACTTTTTCAGTAAATGTTCTGAAATAAAGCTTTAATTTTGTTTTAAAATCACAGCACAGGCGTCAAAAAGGAAACTTTTTGTTGACTTTGGTCATTTTTTTAACCCACCGTCTACTTGTGTGCGTGTTAAAGTCATGAGAAGTCATGTGGGATAAGACGTGAAGGACGTGGTACTAAATCCCCATGCATCATATTTGTTTTTCTCAACTAATGATGTCACTGCTTGGTCGACTACAAATAGCAACCGATCTGGCACACTATTGGGAATATGGAGGCTCCATTCATTCACAGCTCAGATGATGCCAACTAAATACACATGATGTATGACAGTGATTTTATATTGTACTGGAAACTGTATTCATTGCATAATTGCTTCTTTTATTCACAAATTACTTACATTTTCTTAGGGAGAAGGACTTGCTGCAGGAATCGTACAAGTATAATATCTGGTATCTAGTGAGACTGCACAAAAGCATCAAATGCACCTTTAGAGAGAAGTAAGGATCAAACTATCCAATAAAAAGTGAGCATTTGTGTGACACTTTTCTCTAAAGCACCCTGCAGTCACCAACCAGCACGTATACATTTTTAACACAGCTGACCCCCAGTGTGAGTCAAACCTCTAACTTCTGTGGTGTTAATGCGCTGACATTGATCATTAATACACACTAAGGTCACTCTCTCCTCCCCTCGGCTGCAACTGTGCTCTTTGTCACTGGGCTTTTATCCGCTCGCTATATATCACATCACTTATTACTGCAGGTTGGTACGTGGTGACAGACCGAGGCTTCCACAGGCTGCACAACCTGTGATTGTTTGTTTTGCATGTGTTCTCAATTAGAGCCAACAGCTGAGGCAGATGGAAACTAGTTACATAAAGCTGCTCTATTTTTTATTACAACAATCAATAACTATGGCCAATCAGTCAGCATATAGCATCTCAGCCTTTGCAACACGTATACAATAGATGCCTATTTATAGTTTTGCAGACATTTGACATATTTGTATTAAAGTCATGTTTATCATTTTTACTGAAGGGGCAAGTAGAGTATTATAAATTCAAATAAATTAAATAAGGACGGGGGCAATATAGATGTACATCCTGAAATCTCCATGGCACAAGAAGAAGCGTCTAATAATAATAATAATAATAATAATAATAATAGGCTAATAATAATAATACTTTTACTGAATTGAAATTATTTAAAAAGACATCAGTTTAAGCATTCTGCGTTGACACTAGCAGTTATGGTAGCTTAAGCTATATTTCCAACTCCACATCTCTCTCGTCAGTACAGATAAATCTTATCACACCTACCTGTTGGTCCCCGCGGCGCAAATCTGCCGTTTCCTTGTTGTAATAAGTCCCATATGCACCCTGCGTCCCTTTTCTTCTCGCTGCTCTTTTATTACGCTCACTTAGCTTCCCGTCTGGCGCTGCAAATTCTGCCATAACCCTCTCCAGCAATACTGAAGATGATGTTTGTCGTTGCAAAGACAGACTTTAAAAACACGTGTGCTCCTCCCCGCCCCTGCTGGCAGCGGCGGCCAATGGGAAGCTGCAGCGCCTGTTTGAGGGTCTGAGCCCGCATGGAGGGTTCACATCTGTCTGTGAGTGAGTGAGTGACTGGATCACAAGGGGTGTCAAACCTCTTTATTTCTCACATGGACGCCGAAAACATGGAGGCAAGTCAGTTTGAGCGCAAAGCATCTGCAGAGTTGCTGCATTTGTGAAACTGGTCCAACTGTCAACAACAATTGGAGTTTAAACGTCACGAGACAATGTGTTTGCCCTTTTCTGTTTAAGAATCAAATATAGTTTGTGGTGAGGAGTACTTTTATTGTGAAATCTGTGACTTTCCTTAATGAGAATCACTGCTGGAGTGATATTGAGTGCACTCAGTGAACACAAGGTGGCAGTGTGGAGCTGCAAACTGGATCAACAGTCAGCTTGATATTACAAATACTTGCTCACCAAATGTTTCCAAATAATTTTTTTCTGGTTTTAGTTCATTAGGATCCCCCACCAGCGAGCACCCTGATGTCACCTAGTCTTTCTGGGACGTGACGCAGTCTAACAAGCAGTCATGTCGGCAGGCTACATTATATCCTCCTGAGACCAGAACTTTTCTTTGCATTTTTTTTATTTCTCCTCACTATTTGGGATCAATAGGACGCAATAAGTAAAAAAAGAAGAAAAAAAGAAACCTAAACATTGTCTATGATAATTAAGTCCCAATGTCCTCAAACGAGTACTTCTTAGTTATCAGTGTCTTAGCTTATACTGTTGCTAAAATTGGTCAAATTTGTTGCCGTATCAAACTACAAACATTATTAATCATAGATAAAAAAGAGTTTTAACCATAAAATGTAATCAGGTGTTAGACCTTGCCCACTTTTGTGTCAGGATCAGCTGCAGACTGACTTGGCAGAGATGGCTGCCATCTTGTTTTTATGTATGAGTGCATTGTGCAAATTATCCTTCACGAATAAAAACCTTGTCACAACTTTTACTTCCTCTACATAGTCAAGTTTGATCGTCTTCTTGGCGCTCTGCCAGGGCCACTAGATGGGACAAAAGAGTGTCCATGGACGAGGACAACGGGTCTAAGTTAAGTAGAATGAAGTATAAGGTCAAGTAAACCCAAAATGTGATGTCCTCATATGAGGATCACAGGAACTGAGGAGGACATACTGTACATCTAAACATACCAAAAACAAGAAAAAAAATTCTCTTTTGAAATGTCAGACACTGCAAACAAAAATCAGCAAGCAACATTTCATCATTTACATAATTTCATTTCATTTACTGTTCCATCAAACAGCTCTAATACATGTTTTAATAAATACAAAATACTAGTATTAGAAAATGTATTTAATTAGAATAATGTGTTTTTTTAAAATACAAAAGTACTATCACATATTATCACATTTTAGGCATTCAGTAGCTTCAGTATGGCTCTGACTTTAAAGGTTCAGTGTGTTAGATTTTTAACATTAATATAGCACCAAACAGCTATTTGCTATGTCAAGATGTGGTGGAGTAATGGCGTCCCGAGCAGAGACTGAAGTCACACTCCTGCACTGAAAAGATGAGCTCTGACATTTTCCCACATCATCGATTTGAGGTGGCCAATCAGGATATATTGGCAGCGTAAGCCTGTGAATTCGGGAGTGCACGCTGGGTGGTTTCTGTCAGTCAAAGCGACCCCTGACTGACTGAGTGAACAGCCAACTGAAACATAAAAGTAAAGTGGAGAAAGTGACGCACTATGTCCTTTAGATGACAACAAGACTGAGCCTTTAGCAGATGCCTTTTTCAAGAGCGATAAATATAAGATCTCCAGCTTTACAAGCAACTTACAGGTGCACAACACACTAAACGACCATTACAGCAGAGTATGATACAGTACGTAATAGTAGAGAAGAAATGAGAGAACCCCCCTCTCACCGATACCAACAACAACCTAAAAATAAAGTACTCTCCTTTGTGTACCCTCCAACCCTGCAGTCCAGGGAACACAAATATAATAGGGTAGTTCACAGTGAGCATATTGCTGTGATGGGATTCACTTGCATAAAGCCAAAGACTGTGGGCTATAGCGTAACTGTTGTACCTGGGGATACAAAACTTATTTGAGAATAAAATGACATATTAACTAATATATTTTAAGTATTTCGAGTGTAAGAGTACAAGATATGAAGGATTTTCTTACAAATTACATCTTGTTTTTTTCTGTCCAGCAATGACAAAATACTTAAAAGTATGATGACAACAAACGTGTCAGAGTTTTACAAAAACAGCTTTTATTTGACTTACATTTATGGATTTTATTCATCTTACACAACGGCATGGTGGTCCAGTGGTTAACATTGTCGCCACACAGCAAGAGGGGTCCTGGCTCGAACCTGGGATGGGGAAGCTATTCTGCGCGGAGTTTGCATGCTCTCCCTGTGTCAGTGTGGGTTTTCTCCAGATACTCCGGCTTCCTCCCACAGTCCAAAGGCATGCTGGTTAACTGGTGACTCTAACTTGCCCGTAGGTGTGAATGTGAGTGTAATTGGTTGTCTGTCTCACAGGCTGTAAACAC
Source organism: Epinephelus awoara (assembly GCA_035609425.1). NCBI lineage: Eukaryota > Metazoa > Chordata > Actinopteri > Perciformes > Serranidae > Epinephelus > Epinephelus awoara. Next base: position 17,631,235 of record CM069311.1, on the reverse strand, counting down.
TAAAGTTATACATAAATATATTTACAAGAGCACATCTTATCACATTGTCCATCAAATGCCCCCTTTACAAACAGGTCTGCTGCATCACCTCTTCAATGATGTCAGGATTCACCTTGCAAGCGTGTCCGTTGCTCATGGTTGATGCAACGAGAGGACCACTGGTCTCGCCCCCGTCTGTCGGACGTTCCCTGTCAAACTCCTCCGCACTGAGCAGTGGCACAGGCACCCAGGTGGTCACATTAAACAAAGCGTAATCCACCTTGTAGTGCCTCTTGCCCAGTTTCAACATGTCCTGGAAGCGCTGTCCCCAGCGGATGTCTGCTGGTGTGTAGGAGGTCCGTGTCTGGTGGAGCATACCCGTTGAGTCACCGGTGTAGGTGAAAGACACCACCAGTTCGAAGTCGTCCCCCAGCAGGTCGTCAGGGCCCAGGCTGTAGAGAGGACTGCCAGGCTCCAGTTTATGGACGATGGTGGTCGGTGTGGCGAGGACAATGTCTCGATTCTGGATGAGCAGTTCCTCGTATGACATCACAACAGTCCCAGCATGCTGTTTCACATGGCGGACTACCATGGCTCTGGCAACACCCTCCAAGATGTGATTACCCCTGAAGTCCCCAACTCGCCACGACAGACACAGAACCCCGTCTCGTAGGTTGACCACTGCACAGCTACTGAAACCAACCGTCTGAGCTCTCTTACGAGCTGAAGCCATTTTGGCAATAACAATACCAATGACGATGGTGTCAATGAGGCAGCTAAATACATCTTGAACTGTCACCACAATTATTGCCACGATACAGTTCTCGGTCATGCCCCTGAAGCCGTAGCCAATAGTCGCCTGGGTCTCCATTGAGAACAGAAAGGCTGCAGTGAAGCCACGCACGTTCTCCACGCAGGGTGCGCTATCTACATCGTCAACGTCCCCGTGTACATACGCTATGAGCCAATAGCAGAGACCGAAAAACATCCAAGAGAGAATGTAAGAGAGGGAAAAGACAAGGAACATCACCCTCCAGCGGATCTCCACAAGAGTGGTGAAGATGTCCACCAGGAACGGGCTCCAGTGTCCGGGGGCCTTCTGGAAAACCACCGGGAACCTTCCATCCTTCTGCATAAAGCGCAGCTGCTTGTCCTCATTTTCCATGCCCAGTGTATGGATTGTAGTGTTGTAGGTATCAATGACGATCTGCTCGTCCCTTTCTGTGCCCATTATGACCACAGCTACCTTTCAGTCGCCTGTAGGAATACAGAGATGGAAATGCACGTTAGGATGACAGTCATTTAACCACGGGCAGGAGGGACGGCGATTTACTCATTACATATGACTGAAATGTAAAAGGCTCTCAGAGTTGTTTGTTGAGCCGAACTCTTCATGTTTGAGCAAGCAGCCCCGGTCACCTCATGCCTTGGGCTATCAGCAGCAAATGACTTTAGCTCTGGGTGTGAAAAATGTACTTCAAGAGCACGACTTTCTTACTGGTTGATTATTTACCAAGTTCCATTATAGACTGGAAACTTTCCAAATCTGCTAAAGGCTCTCTGTAAACACTCTGTGTTAAAACTAAATGTAATCGCAATTTCATTTGTTATTGCTTATTTCTTTTTTTTAGTCTATTTTTTTTCTAAATATGTATCTCTTCTGGGACTTTGATGCATTGTAGGTGAGTTGTTTTTCAGATTTGTCAGTGCACCATGTGTTTGCGAGCACCGATCAGCATGTGGAATTATACAATATACGTCAGAATTTTTATAGTCCATTCATAGTGTTTCAGTTTGTTGACAGCCAGAAGTGAATTCATGTCCCTGAGAAGAGCACCAGCTAGCTAGAAGCACTATAATCTTTTTGACCTGTAGATGCTTAATAGGTGGCATTTGATGTATTTCACAATTGTAACATCCTGGAACTGTTATTTGTTTTTTACTTTTAGCAATGTCTGCTACTTTGTCAACTACATTTTACACCAACTTTCACCCAGGAGAGTGGTGTTGTGCCTCTGTTGCCTCAACCCAACCATGTGTGTTAGTTCTTGGAAGAAAAAAAATACTGCAATTTGCGTAGTGCGTTTATTTTGAAAGAGACTGTATGTAAAGGGCATTCTGAAAGAAGACAATGCAGGTAACAGGGAGAATTTGACATGGTGTCCCAGAGCGTCAAAAACAAACGCAGCCAGGGTACCTTTCACGTCATATCTGGACATAGAAAGTCCATGATATTAACAATATTAATAATAGGAGCCGTATTTAAGTTTATTTGTCATCACATAATTTACTGATTTTCCATATTTGTCTTTGTAATATGTGCACCCTCAAAAGGTGGCGAGGGCGTTGTCCTTTAAGTTGGCATGGTGCATAGTAGAAAGAAGGCTGCGAGTCTGACACACACTGCACCTGCACTCTCCCTGTGGTGCGAACAAAGGAAACTGGAATAGGGCTTAAGGGGAAATCCCAATCTTTGAGCCATATTTAGCGACCTGCAGTCCCTGGGCAAGAACAAACAGAATAATTACAACATTTATTGCAACATCATTAGTAACTCACACTAGCAGTTACATAAACAAAACCACATGCACACTTCAATATCTAATACAACTGAATGTTAAACTGTGACTTCACTCAGTAGGTATTCTATATGTGAAACTGAATTGTTTTAATGCTAATTTTATTAACTGGACCCATTAAACTTAAAGGGGCCTCTCTGCCCTTCACTGCTCATGTTCCCTTTGGTATGTTGGTTTCCGTCAAGGCTATAGGTGACACATAATTGAAGGTCATTAGGACACTGATGACATAATATGTGATAGATAGATAGATAGATAGATAGATAGATAGATAGATTGTTTGACAGTGTTTATAAAAGTTCTTTATGGTTTTGCCCCAAGTGGCTGTAAGTCAAAGATGTATAGACAAAATAAAATACAAGCACAGTATATGTATATATGTCGTTACACCACAAGCCCTCCGAAAGTATGTCTCGGTTAATTAAGCAAAACCTTGACCTCTATTTTTGTTCTCATGAGGGTAAATTATTATCCTCTAACCACCTCTAACAGCTTTCACCTACAAATGTTTTCTCAGATGTCAAACTTTAACCGCACACCTTCTTTTCAGTCACACTTAAAATACAACATAGCCAGGACACTGTTATCGCTTCTCTATACTGTACTTCTTTGTAGTCTGACAGCTGCTTGAGTTAACACTGATGAAAGGCACGTTATCACTTTAGCTTATCCACTGATCAATATGTTTTTTAGAGCCATGTCCTTCCTTGTGAGAAGTCTGTTAAATTTTTATCTATTTTTTATTGCTTAATTATGTCACCTGACAACACGTAGGTGGTGTTTATCTCAGTTTATGATACATGGCTGCTTAGGGGTTGCAATAGTGCCAAGTGCAGTCCTAGCAAAATATTTAGAGACTGAGAAAGTCACAGATTGTGGAAACATGAGCTGTCGTGCACGGAAGTTTTAGGAGCAAAACTGCTTGTAGTTACACAAGTTTTGTGTTTCAATAAAATCTCAAAAGATCCATACATCAAATAAAACAAAAAAGCTCTCAAAATTTAAAAATGTGTAAAATTACCAATTTATTTTGCACTGACTATCATGTCACAACAATGTTGCCGCAGGTGGGGATGGTGTTTAATAAATGAGTTGAGTAAAATGCACCGAAAAAATAGCAAGTGACCAATTCAGCATGCCATAAGTGAGTGAATCCTTAGCTCATAAGCTGCGGTGTCACACGTCTCCGACTGCTGATTTCTACACAGCAATCACTGAGTTCACGAGACGGAAACAAACAGGTTATAGGACAATCAGGTCAAAGAAAAGGGTCAGTGGGGCCCACCTGCCCACCCCCCTTTATGATATCATTACAAAATGAGCACAGAATATTACCAAGACTAGCCTGTGTTGCTTTAGTTTGATGGTTCTAATATTTTCATGTCTATATCAATTCAACCTGTGTATAGTCTTATGCGTAACCTTTTATTTGCCTTTTTGAATCCTTCTGTATGACACTCTGAGCTCCTGAAACCGCAGTCTGTGCTGTATGAGAGCACACTGGACTGATAAACTCGAGTCTGAATGCTGATGTTAATGTCATGATTCCTACAGAATTACCAGATCATGGCTAAAGGGATTAATTGTGTTATATTTTGTTATATGAGGTTAAATTATTTCACATAGAAAAAGAAAAAAGGAAATAAAGAAAAATGTTCCATGCCATGATATCTTTTATGATGTTTCTTCATTTCGTTAATTGCTGTTGTATTTATTTGTCAACAAATTAATTTTATGACGTCTCATTATTCTTTTTTTTCTTTTTTAATTTATTTAACAGGGACAGTGCAGCTATAGTTAGCTATAAGATGATTTTCATCTGTAGTCCCTGGGCAGGAAACAGAATAATTTCTCTGCTAAAAGACACTAATATACAGTATATAAACAAAAAAACACAATTGCATGAGAACAGATCAAGTGTTTGAGTTCATGTGTGATGGCCATGATATCATCTTAGATTTACAACTTGCGGTTAATTATTTCCCTACTTGCTGGCTTAACCCTGCTAATATCTCATAGTAATATCCTTTAGATTTTTATATCTATTCAGCTGCATTTGTTATTATTGTAAAATCTTTGATGGACTATTCTTACCACCAGAACCTGGAAGTGTTTGTAGAAACACAAGTCTGATTGTTTTCCCCTCTCAGAAGCCTTTTAAAAAGCACGTATTTTAATATTCCACTTACTTTCAGAGTAGAAGTTAGGTCAGGTGTCACAGAAGCCCATCAGTTCTGCCGAGCATTAAACGATGTGTTGCCACAGTGGAAGTCACCTCTGAGTTTGTTGGCCGCAGAGTGTCAGGGGCCGGCCTGGTCCTGAGGCAAAGTCCCATTTTCCTCTGATATCACAGCACGTCCCTCTGAAACCTCATTGGACAATCTGGAAGAATTTATGACCTATGGAATATTTCCGAGGTTCCTTCGGACAAGTACATCCAGTGTCTTCTGACTGTTTGCTTCTGGATGACGAAACAGAAATTGCATAATCTCCCACAAAATGATAATGGCAGAGGAATATTGATGGTTTGTAGGGTTATTTTTGCAGGTATGTACATTTGAGTTATTTCCGTCCGGATTTCCATGATTCATTAGACAGAAAGTTAACCTTTGCTCCATCAGGTGGAGACGCTGCCATTGGCACAAGGATTTGCTTTGTCTCAGTTGTCCGCAATTAGATTCTGATAAGGGAGATCACAGCTGAGCCGCCGGGACACACTTAACTTTTAAACCACATTTATTGCAGCCATAAGAGCATCTAAAGCTGTTGCAAAGAGGTCAGCAACACCAAAACAACCCTGTTGTGTTTTTAAAAATAGAACAATGATCCCCCCCCTTCTCCTTCCCATTGAAACTACCTGATTCATCATGTATTGGATGTTTCAGATGATGTGTGAAGACAGAGATAAGAGACATTCCTCTGAGAGATAACCTGCAAAGATCAGTTCATCAGTCGTCATTTACAGGCATCAGATGAGTGTGAACACACAAAGAGAAAGAAAATAGCATTGCTTCCTTTACTGCAGTACATGATAATGCCATAAACTGAAAAAGTACAGGAAGGTTGATTAATTATTTATCTGTTTACGTGTCCTGCATCGTGTGGCACCTTACAAGACACTAAAGCAACATCTAACATCTCAGGAGATTCATTTATATAACAGAAATGTGAAGCTTAATATTTCTGAAAAGATATTTCGAATAAATCTTGACAAGATTAATGACTAACTAGATAATAGATATATTAGTAAATTAGTAGCACTATAAATAAAACAAGCGCTACAACATTTGCCATGAAAATTTAACAGAAAACGTCTATGATGTCAGCAGAAAAATTATGTTCTTGCAATATTAAGTAGTGGACATGTGGACACTTTACATGGTGGTAATATGTGGTAAGGTTTAGGCACAAACACCACTTGGTCGTGGTTAGGAAAGATCATGTTTTGGCTTAAAATACCCAGGTTAAGTGGCACAATGCCTGCTGGAAAGTAGCAATGTCTTGGTAAAACATCAATCACTTTTCATACTACTATCCTGGCAGGAAATGCAGGTCTCAGTAAAAAAGTTTGTCGGTTTTGAAGAAAAGGTGACATGTCACCCGCCATCCTCTTGACCTCCTGGTGACAAAGAATATGTCTAAAAAATGAAAATGTAATGCAGAAGCATAGCCTACAACATTTTCTTCTGGCGACGGGGCTGCAGCGGGACAGGGCAGCTTAGTTTTATTCAGAATGGGCTTCAGATGGAAGGCGATATGAGCCAAGAATGCAGATATGAGATTTAAACCTGGTGTCAGATTAAGAGGAGATGTTATACTGTAGTATTTCCTTCATAAAACCTAAAGCAGATACCAAAAGAACCATGCACCTGTATTTCCAAGAGTCTACAAGGTGCCAGAGGTGCCGGAGGAGAAGGAGGTCGACCTGCAGCGTGGAGAGCCTTTGAAACAGGCTGTTGTTTGTCTCACATATTTTAGAGCAGAAGGTGATAACCTCAGAGGTGACTGATAATGATCAGGTCAGTCAGGTATGACACAAATGTGACGTATTCAAGATAAAGCACCTGTTTCCCAGTGGTCCAGTAATGCAGGAAAAAGCAGACAGCTGAAAAGTTTAGTTTTACAGAGTATAAAACCTGTTAGAAATTTGTTTGATTGTTTTCGGAAACTTATAATTTTTGCAAACTTATAATGAATTCATTTTTGTCTTTGATTAGCACTTTTAAAATTGTCCTTACCCTGCATGCCTAGAGACAATCTTGCTGGGTGTTGCTGTGATCTTGGGATCACCCCAGGATGCGTCCAAGATGCAGCAAGATGACCAGAAAAAATTTGGGCCAGGGGCATAAAGTAGGAGTGGGGACGAAATACCTGCCAAGGTACTAAAATCTACTACGATAGGTGTCTCCAGGACCACATTTTTGCCACTCAAGTTATCACCAAAGAGCGTGTCAAGATTGTAAATAAGATTATTCAACTGATTATATGCAAAAAAACTCCAACATGTATACGAAAAAAAAGTCAATTTTGTGCCTTTTTCATTGAACATCTATGTATGCCTGTAAATCACTGAAAATATTGATAATTCATTATAAAATATTGATCATTTGATACTTACTTTTACATTTTTAAGGGGCCCACAGGCACTAAAAGCCCCATAGAGTCATACTATAAAATCATCCAGCTGTCAAAACAAAGACACGCCGTCCCCGGAACACACTGAAAACACATTCTTTGTCCTGTATCCACGACTAAAAGACTTTCAGGGTAAACCATGTCTCTGTTATTCAGCTTACTCTTTTGTCCAGCAGCCACAGGCCCATTGTAATGCAAAGTGGCATACAACAAATAGCAGCTGAAGATAGCAGGTAAACAGACTATGAGTAATTGCATTTGTGTTCTGACTGTTTGCAGAAGATCACTGAGGGATGCACTGAACGCTCATTGTAATTAATCACGAGATGGTATTTTCTTACAGACCATTGTGGGTCGCTCATATTGTCTTGTGTTGTGAGTACGCGGGGAAACGTCACAGACAGGCCTATTTAAGTGTCATGCGAGGCGGAAACGTAAAGGGATGGCACACAGCTGTCAGTCAATGAGTCGTTCGTGAATTAAATTGTTAGACATGGTGAGATTTTCTACCCACAGCCTGTGGAAGGCAGTCCTCTTCCTGGGTTTACTAATTGTAGGTAAGTGTAAGCTCACAGCTCACAAAACATTGTTTTAGGGAGAGGTAGAGTGGGAGAGGTATTTCTGAATATATCTTAACAATTGTCTCTAATTTCAGGATGCCCACATGCTGAATCCACATGCAAATCACGCAGATGTCTGGCTGAAACTTTGGTCAACAAAAAGTTTTTATCTCAGCCTCAGTATGAAAACTGCAGCCAAATGATTACGGTGCCATTTATTGAGTACCAGACTCTGTCAGTTGTAAGTATCGTCTTATACATTTTAAAGTGGAGCAAACTGAAAATTCTTCTTTTGTTTCTCTTTTTAGAGAGAGTTCATTACTTTAATTATAATTACAGTTGGTGTTATTATTCCCAAGCTTTGTTAACATAAACCTGCTAAATATGTGTTGAGATCAGGTAAAAAAAATAAAGGATGTCCTTTAACTGAGCAAGGAAACAGATTAGTTTCCACCAGCACTCCAATAGTTTTGACACTGCCTAACCACATTTTCTTTCATCAGGACACTAAGAATCTCCGCCTAAATAGTCGTCTGCAAGCCTCACTTGTAAGTTTCAAAATACATACAAATGAACAAAAATAAAACAAAGAGTATGCCTCACTGATTTTGATTTGAAACCACAGGAATGGAAAGATCCTGAGTTGGCATGGGACACATCAGTTTACCAATATGATCAAGTGGTCCTGCCTGTAAGCAAAGTCTGGACCCCAGAGCTCCGTGTAACAAATGGGTAAGTTATGTAATGTTTAGTAACTTACACAATTCTTACAAATTCAACGCACAATCTCCTCGATATCGCTCTGTTGTCTCTCACCTGTGTAGAATAACAACAACTATGAAACACAGCTCGCATGATCTGCTGGTGATGAGTAATGGCACAGTGAAGCACAGTGTGATCATCACTGCCGAGGTGAACTGCGAAGTCAATCTTTTCAACTATCCCTTCGCTTGGGACGAATGCCCTGTTGCTATCCAGACTTGGTCAGATTATGGTGAGTTTCGGAGCAAGCTGGATGTTATCATTGTACATATCGGTGTTAATCCTGAAGATTTTGACTTATCTTCTTCATGGTGTACAATACAGTACAATACAAATTTATTTATATAGCACATTTAAAAACAACAGCGTTGACCAAAGTGCTGTACATAAAATATAATATACAAAAAGTCAATAAATAAAACACAAAAAAAGGAAACACAAAATAAGACTACAAAAGGCTGCCAACTCTCATACAGGGGCCGAGAAGGCAGATGAAAACAGGTGGGTTTTTAAACGAGATTTAAAAACAGGGAGGGTATCGACCAGTCTAACTTGGAGGGGCAGCTCAATCCAGAGTTTGGGGGCCACAATTGCAAAGACTCTGTCTCCGCTCTGCGCTAACCTTGTTCTTGGGACAACAAGAAGTGATCTGGCCGCCGGTCTCAATGACTGTGATGAAACACATTTTTGCAAAAGAATGGAAAGGTAGGATGGGGCCAGTCCATTCAAAGCCTTAAAAGTAAACAATAAAAATTTAAACTGGATTCTAAAATATACAGGAAGCCAGTGGAGGGACTCCAATACGGGGGAAATGTGCTCTCACCTGCATGCTCCAGTTAATAGTCGAGCAGCAGCATTCTGGACTAACTGGAGACGAGAGAGGGAGGCCTGGGAAACACCAGCATAAAGGGCATTACAGTAATCAAGTCGGGTGGAGACAAATGCATGAATACCCCTCTCAAAATTGGAGACAACAGTGGAGGCACCACTGGGTCCAAACATTATGACCTCAGTTTTACTGTCATTAAAATTTAAAAAGTACAGAGCCATCCAAGCTTTAATGTCCTTTAGACATTCAGACAATGGCTCTGTACAATTAGGGTCACTGGCTTTCAGGGGCATGTAGATTTGACTGTCGTCGGCATAAAAATGGAATGAGATGCCATGTGTTTTAATAATAGCACCTAAAGGGAGCAGCTATAGAGAGAAGAGGATTGGCCCTAGAATGGACCCCTGGGGGACTCCATAAGGGAGAGGGGCACATGACGATTTATAATCCCCAAGGTTTACCGAAAAACGTCTCTCAGACAGGTAAGACCAAAACCACTCTAAAGCAGTACCACAAATACCCACACAGTGCTCTAGGCGAGAAATGAGGATCTTATGGTCCATTGTATCAAATGCTGCTGTGAGGTCTAAAAGTACAAGAATAGCATGATCCCCATTGTCAGTGGCTAAAACAAATCATTAAAAACTCTTAAAAGTGCAGTTTCTGTGCTAAGAAGAGGCTTAAAACCGGATTTAAAAGTTTCAAGAATGCCATGTGTATTTAAAAAGGACTGTAGTTGTACAAGTGCAGCTTTTTCTGGTATTTTTGAGATAAAAGGGAGTTTTGAAATAGGTCTAAAATTATTTAAAACTAAGGTATCCAGGTTGGGTTTTTTATTCATGGGCTACACCACAGCCTGTTTAAGACACATTGGCACAATACCGCTAGACAGACTGCTGTTTATAATGCTAGAAACATCGACTGCAATAGAGTCCCAGACTTCTTTAAAGAGGCGAGGAGGGACAACATCAGCAGAGGAACCTGAGGGTTTCATTTGAGCAACAATTTCCTTCAAAGCAGAAGGTGACACAGGCTCAAAGTGACAGAAAGTAGCAGAGCAAGTGGCGGTGACAGATGGGTCATAAGAAGGAGGAGAGATACCTGCTCTAATAAAAGCGACCTTGCCCACAAAGAATTGGAGAAAAGCTTCACAAGTTTGCGTGAAAGCCATGATGGTGTGATCATGTTTTTCTTTTATGCTTTTGAAAATGTGTCCTACTGTGTGAAATAACTATAGATGCACATTTTTTAAAGTTGTTTGCAATCGTCCTGCCAAATTGCTTCGTGCAGCTTTTTCGTGGCAAACCCTCACTTCACCACATTGAATTCAGAATGCCACCAGTTTTACACATAAAAAATCTGTTTACAGTTAAGAGGAATGCAGAAGCTTTATTTGCCAAAGGCTTTGACATCAATTAGAGAGATGTATCGGGATATAGGCCTATAAATAGAAGTCTTAGACAGACAACCATTCACACTCACATTCACACCTATGAAGCAATTTAGAGTCACCAATTAAGCATGTCTTCAGGGGACTGTGGGGGAAGTCTGAATACCTGGAGAAAACCCACACTGACATGGGGGGAACATGCAATCTCCTCACAGAGGGGCTCCCTCACCCTGGGATTTGAAAACCCCACACTGGTTTCAAACCAGAAACCCTCTTGCTGTAGCTGGTAACAAGCTTCTAGTGGTCCGTACCACTCTGCAGGAGGAAGGATGGCGAGGCGTTCAGGTGCCGTTCACCAACAATGGCCTTATTGCAGTCTTCACCACAAAACAAGAAACATGGCCTCCTCATGAGGTTGAACAGTAGCTCCGAGCTTATCTAGACACTTCATTCTGCTGACTATCATCAGCTGCTGTCTTCACCATGACAACCTCAGAGAGCTGCTTCCCCTCATACACACTGAAGTACACATTACACCCTCACAGGTTACTCACAAGCCCGACGCCCTTAAAGGGGGAAAGGGTGAGCCGGCAACAGACATGATGAAGCATAACAAGTAACCAAGTCCATGCCATGTTGTACAAATACCAAAGAAGACCCTGTAGGGTGTGTGGGTGGGTCAAACAACTGTAGGACTTTCACCCAGGAGATTGATGTTTGCGTTGGGAAGTCAACATTGACTTCTTTTACTAAAAACATAGCCTAGTATGCTTGTGTGTAGCATGCTACTAGTGACGCCTATGATGTGACGTATGTGACATATCTCGTGAGGAATCGTATGTGACATAATTCACATTACATTGGTGACAAAAGTACTTATGATGTCTTTCCTAAACCTAACCACAATGTTTTGGAGTAAAACTGCAACATGTTTAAAACTGCTGCCCAAAGCCTGATTAACTGCTTTAGGTGAATGACTAAAAGTTTGAAAATGAAAAAAAAAAATCTGTGAGTGTGGGGTGTGGAAAGGAGTTTACAAGATCTCTGCAGCCCTTCAGCACCTCAGTGTCCGATGAACTGTCGGAAGGTGAGCTGCGCATTGTGTAAAGGTCTGTTAAATTTCTTCAGTGTTTTAAAGAAGGCTTCATTTCATTCAGGATGTGGTACACGTTTGGAATTTGATCGATTGAAAATGGTCGATGGGACCCATGGAGATTGGCAGACTGACGATGCGTTCCTTGCCAGACTGAGCGATGAACGCAATTACATCATGGTAAGATCACAAATGTGTGAAATAGAAATTTATAATCTACTTAATACAGGCCTTTATTGTGACTGGCTGGAGCCTGTCACAGCTAACATATTCAGGAAGTAAACCCAAAAGTGTATGCGGTAGGTGAGCAATTCCATTAGACTGAATAGCTGCCATCTTGGGATCTGGTTTCTATGGACCAGATTGGGATATAGATATAAATACGCGCTCATTCTAAGGTAATGAAAACACAATGATTGTTATTTTTATGTGATTATAAACTAATGAAAACATAGTTATAGATTCTATTAACTATTTCTGCCAGTAGATGCTCCTAAATCTCTCACACTGGCCCTTTAAACCAGGAGTTAAGCAGTTTCTGTTAAAGTGTTTTGCCTGCCATTCTCGTCAGGTGGACTTAAGCATCAAATACACCAACCCCTTCATAACATTAATGCTGCCCAGTATTCTGATCGTCCTGGCTGATGTGGTCAGCTTCGCCCTGCCGCTAGGAGGCGGAGAACGCAACTCTTTCAAGGTCACTCTCGTGCTCAGCTTCACCATGTTCCTTATCATCCTCAACGATCAGCTCCCCGGAGACGGCGCCTGCAGCCCCGTCATCCGTCAGTCAGCTCACACACAGACAGAAATACCCTCACAAATACTTCAACAGCATTACAGTTTGATTCACTGAAACATTTTGTCTTCGCTGCAGGAACCCACTTCTGCATTTGTCTGGTCCTCTTGGTGGTGAGCATGCTGGTGTCCATGGTGCTGACACGATTGGCCAAAGATGGCAGCCTCATTCTCTGCTGCTGCTCCTCTGTCCAGAGAAAAAAGAAAGACGATGAAGGTGAGGAAAACTTGACTGTAGTAGTGACTGAGTAGGGTGTTTAGACACTCACAAAGTCTTGATTTTTCATAACACTGTATAACCTGCTCTGGTTGCGACTTTAATCCCTACAGAAGACAAAGCTGACATCAGTGTTGTTCAGGTGGATGGCACAGAGGAGAACATACGAATGCTTCGAAAAGTGGTGAACTTCCTGGAGAATCTTGACGCACATACACTGGAAAGTGAGAGACATCAAATGTTTGCCAACAAACTGGATAAGGCATTTTTCTGGCTCTATTTCATTTCGGCCACCATCTACTTTTCTGCTATGATGTATGTGATGGTAAAATATAGATGCAAAGTTAACCATTTTGAGTTCTGGTACTAACGAAATGCATGTCGGTACTATAAGGACAGAGTGAGCTGAAACACATACGATCTTACAAATTCTAATTCAACATACAGATTCAAAGACTGAGGCACATCTCAGCATACGTTTATCACATTCTCTGTATCTCAGACACCGTAGTGCTGATTTGTATTTGTAGTTCATCTCTCGTGTCTGATAAAGATGTGTGTGTCAGCATATTTGGAGAATTTCAGCCTTTACTACTGATGTCATTTTAATCACATAATGTATGTAAGTATATGGAATAGTTATTTAAAGCTGGGGCATCTGCACAAAGGACAAAACCATGTTCCTCCAGCCCTAAAAAATTATGAGATTTTATTTATTTATTTTTTACTTTTGATTAATTTATTATTTAGTTTCCCATTTTTTAACATACCAGAACATTAGTAAGAAGAGTCCAAAAAAAGAGTCAAAGTCAAATACAGATGACCATAACAATGTCATTTTCTATGACACGTCATTATATCTTTATTTATTTATTTATTTACGATGGCCCATCTCACTTGGTTAACACCTGTGCACAGTGTAACACAAGTTAACTCCCAGAAGATCTTTTTTCTCCTGTTTCTATACAGTTTCTCAGCATAATGTTGCAGCTGGTTCTTTCACATATGAATTAATAATAAAATGTGTATTAAAACATCTGCTTTCTTACATCCAGTCAGACTCTTTCCATCTTATCTTACTATATAATGATGAAAACTCTGTCTGTGTGTGTCTGTATGTGAAACTGCACATAGGCATTAAGGATTGGCATAGGTAGAACGTGACAAAGCTACCACTGGGTATGGACTAGTAACTTTCTATTGATTCAAAAATCTGAGATTTTATTCTTGAGGATTTTCTAATATTGAATAAAACCCTCCTCAGGACTTTTGATTTTTGGGGGGGAATTGAAATCCATGGAATGAAGTGCACAATACACAATATATGTCTATACAATTACAAATACATAAAGGAAAAGACAAATGAAATGATGTATGGGACTCAACACTGATGTAACTTTGTTGCCACCTAGTGGTTGAATCATTCACTGCAGACAGACTAGTGACCCTGATAAGTGTCTACATGGCTTCTGATGAAATTTCATACCAGCTGGACTCTGTCTATGTTCTGGGATAATAAAAAGCTATATAGGGCAGCTTATGAGAGGTGATAATATTGATTTTTTAATTACATAATGTTTAGAAAATTAAACGTTTACACTTTGAACATAGACAACCAGAACTCACTTGTGGCAAAGTGTCTCATTTGGAATTCAATATACAGTAGATAACGCAATCACAGAAGCCACTAAACAGACTGACATTAAGAGCCACAAATGACAGTTTTAAGTTAATTGTTGTATTTATCATTTTATTCTCTCAGAAAACACAATTTTCCAGAAACGTTCAAGGTAAATGACCAGTTTTTATATAAAATCACACCCACACCTTCTTTCAAAACGTGTCAAACTTAATAAACTTCTTCCAACCATACCATTTCTTCTAACAAAATACAGTTTGATTAAAACAATGTAAAGCAGTAGTATAAAGGTCCACAATCCAGGTTTGAATAATAGGCACAATATGGTGACAAATATATGTATATTATCCCCAACAGCCCTTTTTATAACAGTATATACATTCACAGATGCTGCCTGTAGGCCAGAGGCAGTCACAAAAGTGCACATTGCCTTGATCCGAGCACCATCAGGAACCAGGCATTTTAACATTACCTTCCTAAAGGGTAACTTCTGTATCTTCAAACCTGGACCCTATTTTTCCATGTTTTTGTGATTGAGTGATTAATGGAGACACATTTTAAAACCTGGTCAGTAATGAGCGACTGTGAAGTAGTCTGTAATGTAACCATTCTGGCATGTTTGCACCATCAATTTACTGCTACTAAAAGTGTTTATTTTTGCTACTGACAGGCTCAGAATTTCTTTGTAAGTGTCTGCCAACATTATGAAAATGATCCGTAGAGGTCAACCTTTTCGTTTAAGAGATTCTTTTTGTTTAACCAGGAACAGCCCGGAAATTGCAATTGCCAAACCCACCAGACTCCATTTAAATTAACAGTAATTTTATCATCATAACACACACTTCATTCGAACTTCACAGAAACAAAATAAAACTAACAAAAACTGCTTTGATTTGTCTTTACATTGTTCCGAAAATCACCAACTCTGGTTTGGTTAAAATTGATCCTTAGTTCAAACAGTTAGCTGTGAAAATATGCTGGTTCTATACACGCTAAAATTATTGTTTATTTACATGGAGTCTGATGGGGTTGGCGATGGAGATGGCAATTTCGGGGATGTTTCGGGGATCTTACTCTTCAGCAAAAACATCTATTTTTGTAGATGCTTTCCACAATGTTGTCAGACGCGTAGAATAATCTGAGCCATTCAGTGGCAAAAACAAGTCCTTTTAATGGCCATAAATTAATCACCGAGTGGTCACATTGCAGCCTGTTTTTTCCACTTAAGACTTGCTTAATATTGGACTAATTTCTATAACTGTAACTCCCTTTAGACACTTAGACAAAAACATGGGAAAATAGGGTCCAGGTTGAAAAATACCGAGGTTACCATCCTGCTTTAAGATAAACAAAAGCCTATTAGGGACTGTGACAGTGATTTACATTTCACAATAGCTTGCATTAGTAACAAAAATACAGCTCTGTGTGCTCTGTGCTGATAGGCTGCCAAAACCACTGTATGGAATGTATTCTCAAAAGCAGCGATAGTGGATTTCAATTATTAGAAAAGTTTGGCAATTATTCATGAATTCATCAGGCGATGAATTCGGAGGAAACGACATATAGAAAAACAGTCCTGTCAAAAACTTGAGTGAAGTTGTAAGAAATCCACAACCCTCACAAAAGATCAACATGTATCATGTAAATATGACATGTCCCATCACACTCCAGGTGTCTCGTCACTTGTCTCTCAACTTCAAGGATCTTCTGTTTTCTTCATTGCCTTTAATAAAAAACAAATAAATAAATAAAAATGGAGAATGTAATGAATAATGCCAATTAGATGGAAGGAGGGATATATGATTAATCTTCACATACCTGTTTAAAAATCTGTACACCAAGATAGTTCTTTGCCATGCTACTCAGGTTGGACTTCCCTCCCACCTTGCATCGCACATAGCCATACAGATTTGCCCATTGTAAAACCAAGCCCATGATTACTACAGCCTGCGTGGCACAAAAATGAACGAGACAATGAGCAGCTTGTTAGACAGAAATCAGCATTCACTTTCACGTAAAAACACTGAACTGACCAGCCATTTGATCTTGAACGAGATGATGGTGCTGAACACAAAAACGATCCAGAACATGGGGCACACGATAAGTCCGAGCCAGAAGATCCGTGACTCGGCGCTGGACGTCGTGCTCAGACTATGTGTCTGTTAGGGAAAAGTAAACAAGATTTCGTTTCATGCTATTGAATATTAAATCCAAGATAAAAGTTATAGGCTTTGGAAATTCATGTCAAATGTCCCCATTGTGCAGTATGGTATTTCTAAGAGAGGACAATGCAGCTGTTTTATGTTACACTATCTTATATTGTGCAGTAAGGTCACGCGGCTATATTACACTGTAAAAAGGATTAACAAATGTGAGACTGGCACTTTAAAAAAATCGCTGCGAGGTTTACTGAGGCCGTGTAATTGTAGATGCACATACAGGAATGCAGTCACCTCTGTGCTACTTCCAACACCCCTGTATTTACTGAGATCCTTATTACTACTCAAGAAGTGGCGCTGACTTGCTGCCAAGGTCACATTTAATTGTAAAAAGGAAACGCAGTAAGGCTGTTTAGCTTACAAAGGATGTTGTTTTTACCAAATGTGCTTTTCACGTGAGAAACCTTTGTTAGGAAAATTCTTTTCTCTTGCGTTGAAAAGAATCCTGAGCAAATGCCCGCCAGGCTCTTAGGATTGTATCTGATGAGCATCTGCTTACCTTCCTTGACTCAAATACCCAATGGCTCTTCCCATCTTCATCCACTTGATTCCACCACCGAAGGCCCACCAACAATCTGCCAGATACATTCTGGGGCAAAAAAGAAACACATCTGGAAATGAAAGTCCTCCTTTGAATGAATGAATGACATCTTTACTACACCAAGGGGAATTTGCTTTGCACAAATAACCACCAAAGAGTATCAGAAAAGGGGGGTGGTGATTTGTGGTTAGAGGTTGCTCAGCAGCTGAATGCCTCATGAGACAAATGATGTGATGCATCCTGGGCATGCTATACCTGCACCCTGAATGTAAGAGTGCATATTCAGGCCAGAGAGGATGCAATGACTGCTTTTTTATAGATGTTAGCGAATACATAACTAAACTGCTCACAACACTTCTGTAGTACATTCCTATCCGTTCTATCAGGAGCGCTGGATTTCCTAGTACTGATCGGGGTGCACCACACTGCCTCTGCTGTTACATAAATTGGTGTACCCATCCTCTGTCCAGGCCCCTTGGGGCTACCACTGGGATGGTACTTTGATTTGATTTGACATAACACACACACAAAACCCCAGATTTAATGTAACAAGGGACACGGAGATGCAAAGAGACAAAATAAGACAAATGTGGAATAAAAATGGTTAAATAAAAGAGACAGCATGTAAACGTAGTTAGTGTTGTGGGTAAGGCATTAAAATTTTTTACAAAAGTAATGCGTTACAGCTATATATTATTATTATTTTAGCAGTAAAAAAGTAACACCCCCACCTATCTCTCTGACCTCCTCCAGGAGTACACCCCCTTCCACTCCCTGTGCTCTTCCTCTGCTGGTCTCCTGACTATTCCCACCTCACGCCTCAGGCCCATGGGTGCTGCATTGCCCCCAGGCTCTGGAACCCCCTACCTCCACACATTCAATGGGCAAACCTGCACGCCACTGTACTTGAAATGAAATCTAAGCTGAAAAACTGGAGCTTTTGTGCTTTGTTCACCTGCTGTGAAACATTAGCCTCATGCGATTATAATGCCTAGTTGTTCTTCTGACGTCATTTTGGTGAAAGTAAAGCAAAAGTAGTGTAAATTGTGAATGGAATTTTGATGAACTGATGATGATGATGAATGATTTGACGCTTTTCTTCATCCTGTGCGATTGTGAAATAAACATAGTTGGAGTTGGGATGAAAGAACTAATGTGAATGTGTCACCTTGGGATATTACAGTAGGAACATTCACTGTTTTTCTTATTTTTTTAAAAAATTAAATGATTGTTTACTCGGGAACACAATTTGCAGATTTATTGCTGCTAACAGTAATGTCTGATTGCAGCCCTGCATGCACGGTGTTTAGTATGAAACTCAAGCAAAAAACAGGAGTATTTGTATATATATCCACAGTGGTGCACCTGACCTGCTCACCTTGACAGTCCAGAAGTCACATGACAGCAGGAGGATGATGGTGACCATGCAGGCGATGAAACGACTGCTGAAGATGTCGCAGAGTAAATAGACCAAGATGGCACTTGTTCGGAAGAAGAGATGGAAGAATGAGGCCAACGGATGTCTGAAACACAGATTTTATTGTTTGTATTTGGTAACAGCGGGACCTTTAATAGAGCAATTAGCCATAACCACAAAGTAGCACCTTATTCTGGGCTTTCTCTGCCCGACGTTACCGTCATCTTCGCCAAAAAGAGGCGCATCTTGAGAGTCCTGAGAACATAAATACAACATTAGCAGGTTAATGCTAATGCTAATATGCCAAATTAGCTCTCTGCTTCCAGCTTAGTTCGTCATTTCAATGAGAAATGTGTGAATATTAAAGTGAAAAATATCGATTCAGACGACGTACACTACACTCAAACACAAATATGTGTCTAGGTAATCACAAATATTCAAATTTAGCATCGTTCACCTGTCTCCGCATCTTGACACTTCCGGGTGACGTGGTTGTAAACAACACCGTGTGCTGAGGACCCCGAGGAAGAGTGGCTTCAAATGTGCCTGACTAAAAGGTAAGCCTGACATATCTAGCACCAATAAATAGTAATTTATGTCGCATGTGATTGTTCCTGTGCTGATAAATGCTTTTATTTCAAGCTTCTAAGCTGGGAGCCACTTTTGCAAAATGACAGGAAACCAGGGGCCTGTTTATAAACATTACAATGTATCAGTTATTAATGAATTGCCTTTTTCCGCCTTTCCACATTTACTGTCCTTACTCATCTTTGTCAAGAGGCAAATACAGAAGCAGCAGGTCAGGTGAAATTAGAGGACTTTCTGGGCTTAGACTGGACTTCCATCCGGGGTGTCCGGGGGATCCACCCCTGGCTCATTGTCATGAACAAGCTCTATTTTGATGCTTTTTTAATGCACTGTGGTATCTTATTGACATTGAGAGTACAAATGAAAAAAAATTCCAGTGTGAATCAATTTATTTTTATTGTTGGCACCCAACTGCAAGCCAGAACTGGCTCTGTGAGTTGAGTATCACTTTTGTAAGCTCTTCCAAAAGCTTTAGTTGATTTCTTTAGTGCATTTAAATCATTGACTTGTTGCACAGTTATTTTATTTTATTTTTTTTATATTTCATATAAAATCATTCTGATAGATGCGTAGGTAGATCGATTCTTTATTGTTATTGCCACACAACTGAGCTGATGTGGGGTTTTTTTTGGCACAGCATGGTAGCTCAGTTTAAAATAAAGAAAAAACAGACAAACAAACAAAAGCAAGCCACATACACCATAAACCATAACAACAGTGCACACAAAATGCCACCCAAATGGCACTTATTTCAGAAACTTGCACTTGTTCATTTTCATTTATGACAAAATTAGTTTTTTTTTAACTAAATACAGCTTGATTAAAACAACATAAAGAAATCCAGGTAGCAGCAATAAGGTAACAAAGCTATTTATATCGGCCGAGCAGCATACAGTACATTTAGAGCCTAATAAAGTAATAATATGGTTGCAACTGACAAATGATATTATTATCCATTTAGCTACAAATTCTTTTCTTGATTATATAAGTTAATCGTTTGGTTTATAAAAATTTCCTGATGTCCATGAATTCAGGAAAAAAATTCAGCAAAATGAAGTCTCTAAAAATAAAAAAATAAAAACTGTGTTATTTTTGCTTCAAAACTTTGCTTCAAACTAGATGCTAGCTAGAGCTGCTTTCAGACTTTGGTCTTTAAAAATAAGTTACTATAGTTTTTTCATTAGGTCAACTACTACAACCGTGCGTGCTCTTAATAATAATGATCACACTAGTAATTATAACACCTGGTGACATAATCATGCTCTCACTCAACTTATATATGCTTGCCTTTATTTTGTGAGTAAAGAGGCTGACGCATAAAACGAGTCATACAAGATTAGCTTCGCAACTCAGTATTTTTTGACTTCTAAAAATAACATTTGGACTATATTTACACTGTCTCACACACACACACACAAGCAACAACATCACAAGAGGCAACGTGTGACAAAGTGATGATATTCGTCAGTCAACATCTGCTTCACAATTTTATGGAGAAATAACAAACTACGATTTATACAAAACAGCTTTATGTTGTCAAATAAGTTGGCTGTACACGTCGGACGCCCCCGCAGCGTTATGAGAGCACAAAGACCTCAAACAGGCTGGCGACTGAGTGCATGCGGTAAAAGATGCCAAAGGGGAGTCCAACATTCACAACCGCAGCCCACATGTTGAATTTGTAGAATCCAGTTTCAGCGTCGTGGTCGAACTGGGGTCGAGCACCGAATGCTGGCATGATCCACAGCTGTCACAGAAAGGAAGGAGAACAGGTTGAGTACTTGGTGAATTTTAAAACAGTGACTTTGAGCGTGTGAGGGAGAATGATACTCACTATGACGTTGCCCATCAGCAGAAACGCGCAGACCTCCTTCAACACCCGTCTCTTCCATGACAGTTTGTGCCTGTGCTCAGCTATGTGGCTGTGCTGGCTGTGTGTTGTGAGTACTGGGCTGGCCTTTGGGTCATTTTCTGATCCTTCAAGCATGCTCAGGTCTTTGCCCGACTGCAACACGTATGGATTCGCAACCACGGTGATCGGATGCACCTCGTGCGCCTCGTGGAAGGGCTCCCGGTGTAGACCTTCGATGATGAAAAGATTCTGCAAGCCGAGTTGGATGATCATCAGGATAGCCCAGGTCAGGTTCAGCCTGTTCAGGTGGCCTTTGGTTCCGGTTGCAGCCATTGCAACGATGGTGAAATAGCTGATGATGAATTGCCCCAGCGAGGCTCCCACCAGCAGCCCCACATCCAGGTTGCGCGTGGGGTTCTTCTCAGACACGTGCTCCCTGTGGTCAAACTTGTAGGCGGCACAGCCGATCACAGTGGACACGGACATCAGGGTCACTATCACTATATTCATGACAAAGTGCATCATCACTGCGTGGTCTTTCTCGTCCTCATCACTATCATCGTCACCCATTACCATCTCATACACGATGAAGGTTGCCAGACCTGCCACGACTAAGAGAATTCCTGCCAGTGGGCCAAAAATTACATCCTTGGGACGGAACTTGAGGTGGTGGTGTCCGTGTTCTTCTGTCAGTCTGCCCACATTTTTCCACATGACGTAGGCCATGGCGGAGGCAAAGAGACTGTACTCGATGTTGAAGGGGTACAGGTAGTAGTATGCATTTTTGAAGGTGCTACATGAACCGTGGCTGCACTTGCACTTATCATCTCCGTAACCAGCTGTAAGACATGACGGGGCACAGGGAGACAAACGTGTTATGGTTCGTTTAGGGTTGCAGCAGTAAACTGTGGAACTGTATACTGTGGTAGGAAAATTGACAGTTATGATACCGTGTACATTTGCTTATCTATGGTTTTCATTCCTTTATGATTCATTGTAACCAATAATAATACTTATGCATACACCGTGACCCTGAAACTGTACGAGATGGTTATCCGACCATGAAATTCTCGTACTGTTGCAGCCCTTGTTGTGTGGTATTATACTGACTGATGTCTGCTTTAATTACCTTTTAAGATGTACAATTTTCGCCCATGGATTTTAGTTTCATTCTCTGGATATTCAGGAAATGTCGTTTGGTGAAGCGACTCCTCAGTGACCAGAGTCATCCACACGACCAGATTTGTGGAGAGGGTGAGCATCAGCCCACAGCTAAATGATAATACCAGAGGGAAACAAAAGGAAATCATGATCAGAGACAAAAACAGTGTACAGGAACTCGAATCATCTGCTTTAATGTCAGATTTTAATCTCATATTTATACTGAATATGGGTGCTGTGTTTGCAATCAGTAGCCACCACGTAATAATAGTTGATTTTAAATTTAATTTAGATTTCAAACCGAAACTGGTGTATTACAATTTTAAAAAATGGTAACAAATTAAAGTCATTTAGGCAAAAATAACAAAAAACACGATTTCCAGCTTTTTGATATATTAAATATGATGTGAATACTTAATGATTTTCTTAGTTCTCTAATATAGTGAACTGAATAACTGGGTTTTTGATTGAATAACCACATTGTGATAAGCATTTTTACACTATTTTCTGCAATTTTACCAACTAAATCATTCATCAACCAATCAAGAAAATAATTAGATTAACCAATATTAATCTATTGCGGTTAACTGTAATACAAACAATATAATAATTGTACGTTTTAAGGTCTGCACATAAAGAGAAATGTATGATTTTTGGCAGTGAAACATCAGTAATGTGGCTGCAGCTCCAGTATAAATATACTCTCAGTTGTCTAAGTTACTCTCAATTTCTCAGGGAACAAATGTTCAAGGGGAAGAGTTCATTTATAAGTATCAGATAGATTCCCTCAGGGAGCGGACGCTTACAAAGACCGCGAGTGATAAAAAGGGAATCCATTCATCACCAACCGTGTAATGTTCCTTTGTAGCTGCACACAGTCTTTGGCGTGGATCCACAAAAAGTATGTCTGCAAAACGATTGCACAAACATATGAATATTTTGCAACGATAAAGGCAATTATTTTTGGGGAGTTTCTCTGTGATAGGTACCTGCACAATTATGAAAAGAAGTTGCACCACAGGGAATGCAATTTTAACACCAGAGTCGCAGTGAAGGTAGCCCACATAGCTGGCTATCTTGAAAATGTCCATGATAATACTAAGCAGTCCAAACAGCACAAGTCCACCTGGAGGAGCAAGAATTAAAATCATGAAACTATTTCAAAATGATCTGGTGATTAAAAAACAAATTCTGAACTTTTTTCTTCACTTACCCCTGAGCCACACAGGTCCAGCATGACCATCCTTGTAAACAATAGCATTTTCTGTCCTGGCCGTATAGATGACATAATAAATCATCCAGATGGAGGTCAGGAGGATGATGATGATGAGGAAAACCTGCAGGTCAACGCTGCTGATCTTTACATTGTTGTAGGCGCTGCCGCTGACCAAGGCGCAGCCCAGGAGCAGAATGTTTACACAGATGATCCCAGACAACATCCATCCCCAGTTGTGACTCCGCTCCCTCGCTGCTCCCATGGAAGGGATGTTCAGGTCAGGTTCACATATGCTCGCCGCTCGGCTCGGTGCGTTGATGTTGTTGGACAGGTGGGCCTCCTCTGTCTCCTTCTCTTTGGCCGTCATCCTGCATGGTTCACAGGGATTGCCATCGTTCAGACAGTGGCACGGGTAGCCAGTGTTCAAACACATCCTTCCTCTCTCTAAGCTTGGCTCACATCTGCACTTTATGCTGCATGTGGTTTCATATGAGAAACAGGTTACAGGTTTAACAGCTACACCCACTCATTGACTTCTTGTAAAGACCGATCCCGCCCAAGCAAAACCTTTCCATGAATACAAAATCAGCATAATTGTCACCCTGTTGGTGCTAAACAAAACCTTCCCTTTCCTCCTCTTTGCAAGCAATGCATGTTAATGGTGCTGTAGTGAGTGAGAATCCACAGACATGTTTCCTGTGCATGGATTAGCTGTGTTATTTTCTCTAGGTAATTAATCCACACTTTCCTTCTGCGTCTCTGATAAAATCAGGAGTAACATCAGGACAGGTGAAATATAATCATGTAAAAGTAGCTCTTGTCAATTTAGCAAACAATCAGACAAAGCGTGACCTTTCAATAAAGAGGGAAAGGTTTCAGGACACCTGTTAAGCCTACCTGATGCAGTGTGATTCTGAGAGGCAGTCTGAGCTGCCGTGGCTTTTATACGCCTTCAGAACCCACGGTGGTTTACTGTACAGTCGTAAATGTCAATAAATGTGTTATGAACAACACCATATTATCACCAAACACAGGGTGTTTTGCACAAAATATTCATGTAAAGTTCAAAAGATGTTTCCAGGAAAAACCTTTAATCACAAATTCCAAAATACCAGAAACCGGTTCCTTTTCAGATAAACAGCAATTTTTTGATATTATACAATACATATTCTACGTCTTAACAGCATGCACAAAATAGACGTAAGAGGGACAACAAAACTGCATGTGACATTAAATATCATTTCCTCATCGTCTTTTTTTTTTTCCAGTTATAAATACTTTAGAGGCTCTATGAGTTGTCTTGTCCCGTTTTCCTGCAGCTGACCACATGCAGCTACGCCTCAAAACTTAAACATGATCTAAATTCTCTAAATAGGCGGAGCAGGTGTTAGTCGCTTATCTCTTTTTGTTTGATTCACTGCTTGGAGGGAATACTTTCAGTTCTTTAATGCTATTCATGGCTCGATGAAGTGCAGCTTCTGTATCTTATCTCTGTGAAACGCCCGAGGGGTCATCCATGAAAAGCCTGGCCATTATCTCTGCCTATTGTTGTGGAAGTTTCAATTGGTTGAGAGCTTCAGTCCGGTGCCTGTGGTGCAACTATGCTTATTTCAGATCAACCGTCACATTGTGTTCCTCTAAATCTCTATTTTAGACTTGATTTTGATTTTTTGCTGTTGTTTTATTATCTTTTGTTGCATTTATCATTATATTTTAATTACTGTTTGCTTATTTCCCTTTTAATTGTATGTAAAGCGCCTTGTATCTTGCTTTGAAAAGCACCTTAGGCCTATAAATAAAGATATTATTATTAGTACAATTAGTATGACTATTACTTTAGAAAATTTATGCCCTTTCATTAGGGTGGGGCTGACAGCAGAGGTACTTTTTCATTGCAACACTCCGTGGCACTCATGAATTCGTCCTTTCTCTGCACTCATGTGTCTGAGCTGTAAAACTTACCAGCAGTGGAAAGTTTAAAGTGAGAACAATGGTTTATTCAAAAGAACTTGGACAAACAATGACACCAGAATGGCTCTGGCTCTTCCCCGTCTTTCACAATGAGCAAAATGCTCCAGTAATACTTACACATCCTGAAATGCTTGTGCTAACTATTTCCTGAACACGTAGTGCTGTGAATATTTTTGGCTTGACAATTATTCCTGGGTGAGGAATGAGAGAGGAAAGGAAAGGTTTCAGAAATGTTTGTATGTATTATAACATTAAAAAACGTGTAAATATTCTACCAGATCAGAGGTCCATGGAAATATGACTTTTATATGTAGCCATTGGAGAGACCAAACAGGTGCAATATGTTCCACAGCACCTCATATATCCTCCAAAATGACCATACAGTTGAATAAACACATCTCTAAAACAGTTTATAACCCTTTTCAAGGTGGGATTTATTGCAGGGTTGTTGCATTACAGTACATAGTTTTAATTCTATGTGCTTAACAAACTGGCAACTTTAATGTCATCATTAAATAACAGTACCAGCTTTAATTTCTCTGAGATAAACTAGCTGTTTGTGGGCTTATTGTCATTTTGGGGGGGTTTCTTGTGTGTCTGTGTTGGACCACCTCGGCCACCGGGAGCACTGTTACCCACATGGTGCGCACCGTGGCGTCCCTGGATACCACCGACGCGCTCCTGCGCTGATCAGGAGCCACTGGCTGTGAGGGAACTGCGGGACCAAGAGACACCTCAGCCGGTCTGCTCCCACTCCCATCGCCGCATAACGACGACGATGGTGGCGGTGATGGTGTTGATGAAACGGAATGGAGTCGAGCAGGGTGGATTAATTCTTCACCATGAATGACAGGTACCACAAGGCGGCCCGGGACGGCTACCTGGACCTGCTGAAGGAGGCGACTCGGAAGGATCTGAACGCGCCGGATGAGGATGGCATGACGCCGACGCTATGGGCTGCTTATCACGGCAACCTGGAGGCTCTGCGGCTGATCGTGGCGAGGGGGTGGGTAGCGAAACTTTATTGGTTGCTGCATGACTTTCGAGGGCGTGTGCGCACCACCGTGTCCATCTGCAGCCACTCATCTTGGGTATTAAAAAGCAAAAGGGATTTATTTAACTATTGTCTGACTTGCAATCAATTTGCAGTGTCAGATCGGGCAGAATGAGGCAAACAGTAACGAAAAATGATCAAATTTAGTAGAAATAATAAGATAAAACAATATTTAAATACTCAAACTACTTAAAGAAAGGTATTTTGCATTTAAACCACGCAAAGTCCAGCTACTCAAGTAACAATACACCACTGACAATGTAGGTCATCGTTTACAGAGTCCAGCAATTAGGCTATTGTAGTTGAACATACCAGAGGACCTGACATTCTAACTACACAGAAACCTCAGGCTTTGCTCCTGGACAAGAGGAGCACTTTTAATCCTTATAATGGGTCACATTTAAACCGCTTTGACATTTGACAGCAGTCAAACCCTAAATGCATTGTTTTAGCCTTAAATTTGATGACTTTTCCTTAAAGTGACCACACAAAAAATGGAAATATTTGAAAGATGTTATACTTTTATACGGCTGCCATTAAGTTTTGCACATTGCGGCTGTTCTAGGTCAAATTTTAGATCCACCAATGTGGGCCAAATCAATGAAATCTCTTTCATCATTTCAATTTTGGAACTGTGAAAGTTTAGTGCCATGTCTGTTCATTTTTTTAAAATATATTTTATGGCTTTTTGCCTTTGGTTGATAGGAGGAGAGGGGGGGCGACATGCAGCAAAGGCCATGGTTTGGATTTGAGCCCACGGCCGTAGCGGCAAGGACAGAGCCTTTGTATGAGGGGTGCCTTGTTCTACCAAGTGAGCGTATGGGCACCCCCTGTGTATATTTTTAATGGGACATTGGCAACAGAGTTCAGCTGGGACCTCACGTGTTCCCACCACATTTTCCCAGGTTCCTATCGAGACAAGCACCTGTTGGACTTATATAACAGCTATACATCATCATTCATGGTGCACATTAGGAACAGAGGCCAAAGCATGCCTCGACACTGTCCCAACATCTGCACCTGCAAGCACAAGCACCTGCAGTGTGACAAGATAACCTCAAAATAAACACATTGACATCCATCAATTCCCAGCTAACCAACAGAGCTCAAAAGCATAATGTAAAGGAACCTGACTGAGGTCATGGCAACAAGACTTAAAGTCCAAATGGTCATTGATCTGGTCTACCGAGTACAGCAAGTAGAGAGTGAGGACAGAGATTGATGGTTGCAATGGTTACTAGTGGTTATATAATAAACCCCACAGCAGAACAGCAGCACTCCAGAATATTCTTGACATTTTCACTTATGATGGCTGTTGTGTTTTCGTGTCTTAGGTTAAATAGGACATGACAGTGTGCAACAGTAGATGTTTATTCAACATAACGAGTGGTGTAAAACCTAAAAATAATACACTCCCCCTGCTCTGTGGAACAGAAAGTTAGGATTAATCACCCATTTATTAATGTCAGTCAGACCGATTGGGCTTAATGTGGTCCATACTGTGAAGGTATAGAATATGAAAAGTATTTCAGTTTGGGAGGTGCCTGTTTGGCGATGTCTAACAAATGTTAGGGTAGACACTGTATTTTCAAGATGAAAAATATTTCTGCACATGATGTTAACATGCCTGTACCCACCATTTCAGGGACATCTTTTCTTTTTTTTTGCATCATATATTCTACATTTTTCCTACATTTCCTTCTGACCTTCACGGTTAAAGCATTTTAAATCGATTAATCACACATTCACCAGATATTTTCATAACTATGTAACTTTATTATCACTATCTAAAAGAGGATTACCAATATGTCATAGCAGGAGATAGTAAGTCATTTTCAAAGCCACACAGAACCACTGACTGTGTATCTTTCACACCTCTATGCCATTTAACATGATAACACAATTCAAGGTCAGCTGATAGCAGGAGCACCTCTCATTAAAGTGCCTGTACATGGGATAAGTCATAGAGATATTATTGCGGCAAGCACTGTTCATCAAATCAGTGACAGTATAACAACTCCAGCGTCTACATTGGCTCATGAAATAACTTTAAAACATAAGTTATAACTCACTCCTAAATCACGATCTGTTGTGTAACAGGGGGCATTTCAGTTCTTTTTTGGGAGATGGCTATATGGAGAGGCTGTAACCTATCATTACATAAGTGCTAATTTTACAGCATCAGATGTAAAACTCAAACGAGCAGCAGATATGATAATTTTAGGAGACTGTGCCATGGTATAAATGCTCGCCTTGCTTCAGCAAAGTGTGCAAATCTGATTGGTCATCACGAACAGCCCATTCCTCATCATTTCTGGCTGACCTGGTTTGTCTGTCAGCCAGAAAAATGGGCTCCATTATGAATCTGCTTAACTGAGGAGAGTTTGTGAGAGACTTGCTGTGAAAGTGAGTTGACATCTTTCATTTGTGTTTGGTTTACTGAATGCAAAATACCACACATGAGGACAGTTTTTTTTATTAGAACATGCAGGCAACAAAGTGTGCGAGCTTCCTGTGCTATACATGATAATAAGAAATTCACCATTTCCCACAGAGTACGTACAGAAAAACTCTGGAGGCATTCAGCTGCCAAGGACATAGTGTGCTTCTATTGATAGCACAAACATAAACTCCTGATTGACATGAGGCACTAAAATTAAACTGTAATAGCCGCCATAATGTTCCACAGAAGCACCAAACGTGTGAGACCCAGAGATATAATGAAGAGAAGTTTAACGCTGCTTGACAATTTCATGGGAAAGTTGCCATGCAGTGCTATATTTGGCTGGTATATTGCACTGGGCGGGCTGCAGTAACATCAAGCTGTCAGAGGAAGTGAAGACGCGCACAGCCATAATGTGATAAAGAACGGGGCGAGATTAGTGGGCAGACCTATCACAGCTGCGGTCAGCATTTTACGGGGACGGACATAAATTATGACACATAAAGCTATCATGTGAGATGGTCTCTACCTACAACCAGCATATTGCATAATCTAAGGGTGATAAATATTTCTTCTAAAAATAAAAATTGACTAATTGCTGTTTATCTTTTGACAGCATAGCGTTGTTTGCTTCTTTGTGTATTTCAGCATAAGGTTATCAGTGTAACTCCTTTGTTTGGTCGTTGTTTTATTGTCTCTTTCTTGGCTCTTTGCCACGTACTGTCCATCACGCTCTGATGACAACCATTCTCCTACATTTGGAGTTGTGCACTGATCCTAAAACTGCCTTTTCTTTCTGACCGTTTAAAACTAATCCTGTCCGGACAAATGAAGCGCAAGGGGGCTGAAATCAGAGTGGGACTTTGCTAATCGCAGATCTGACACACATTCTCTGAGAAAACCTTACAACACAATCCATCAATTATACATTTGCACTTCAACAGTAGCTTCACGTCTATCGTATCAAATATTCAGCAGCCTGTACGTGGCTGCATTGGAAGACAGGGACAAGACACAAGACAGCTCGGTAAACATGCCATCTCAGGGGGTGGGATACAACCAGATGACTCGAAATTGAAAAAAACAAAATGTCAAATTACCACTATTTAGTGGTGTTGGCCACAAACAAGCTGTATACTGTTAAAGAATCCTGAACATTATTATCATTAAAATGCTTGATGGAATACTAGTTTGGACACATAATGGGCCACAGATGGATTACTGAATGGGTCTGCTGGGTACAGGCCCAGGGCCCCCAAAGTGTCAGACGTGCCCCTGGCCTTCACTTGCAAGATGTTCCTCAAATTAATATGTACCGACCAGCAAGAGACACAAAAAGACCACTAATAGATGCAAGGGAACTGCCAAGAGACACATATTTACTACAACAACCACAAAGAGACACCAAATGAATACAAAGAAATACAAAACAACCACAAGAAGACATAAATCAACCCTAAAACACACACAAAATAACCAAAAGGAGACTAAATGACTGCAAAAACACATTAAACAATCACAGGGAGACACAAAATGACCTCAAAGACACACAAAATGATTACAAAGCACCACAGAACCGACACAAAGAGACACAAAATGACTGGCGAGAGACACAAAATGGCCAAAAAAGACACACAAAGACTTCAGAGACACACAAAACAACCACAAGGAGACAAAGTGACTACAAAGAGACATACAAAGACCACAAGGAGACACAAAATGACCACAAAGACACACAAGACAGCCAAAAAAGAGAGAGACAAAGAGAGACAAAACCACCACAAAGTCCATGAGGTTGTGGGGCCTTCTGCATATTTGTGCCCCAGAGCCCATTGTCTTATAATCTGCCCATGTAATGAGCCATCAAATGAGCCTTCATAGATTTACATGCCAGGCAAATAACAGTAAGAAAGCTCCATACATATCCGCCCTCCACATCATCCAATCAGTCACTGTATGTTTTGACTTGAGGAATTCAGCGTGACATCACCAGCCATGCACAGTCGCGCTTTCAGAGTCAGGCACAACCTATTCGGCCTCCCCTGAAACTGGAGACAGGTAGTGTAGCAGTGGTGCTGGCAAGCCTGTGGTCATATTACAGACAAGGCAGCGACAGTGCAGCACACACAGAGGTAACCTTAAGGTCGTGGACTGTCAGCCAAGGGTAAATGTTGCTTATAGTTTTAGTTATGGCCCCTGCATAATGGTAAATTCCTTTAACTGGTCGTTTTAATCAGACCATCCTATTTGCTGATTGGACAAAGCATTTTAAAAAAAGAATTTGTTGCGTACAGAAGATCTATGGTTGGTTTTCTGAAAGGGCAATGTGGTGTTTAGACTATAAATTATTAAATAAGGCCCCATTAACAACCCACGGATGGCAGGTCAGTGCTGAAAACATAATCAAAAAATCACATGCTTACTCGTGAGAGTGAGTCATCTGAACAGAAGGCCAAAGAGGCAACCGGTAACCATAACCTTACTAACAGTCTGAGCAAGAGACGAAAATATTTATGTAGTAAATGTGACACAAAGTCAAAACGCTGTATCTAACATCTTTTTTTATGGCCCACAGAGGAAACCCTGATAAGTGTGACATATGGGGGAACACGCCGCTCCACCTGGCAGCTGCCAATGGTCACGTCAACTGCCTTTTCTTCCTGGTGTCTTTTGGTGCCAACATATGGTGCCTGGACAACGACTACCACACGCCGTTGGACATGGCCGCCACAAAGAATCACATGGATTGTGTCCGCTACCTGGATGCCATCGCTACCAAGCAGACAGGCCTCAACACGAAGCTGGTCACCAAGATGAAGGACAGGGCGTTTCGCGATGCTGAGCGGCGGATCAAACAGTGCGTGAAGATGCAGAAGAAGCACCACAAACGCATGGAGCGGAGGTTTCATAAGGAGACCTCTGAGGCCTCTGCGTCAGATGTCATGAGTTTTTCCAGTTACACCAGCAGCTCTCTCAGCCACAAGCTGCACAACTTCAATGCAGCCACCGTCAGTGTGCCATATTCTCAGGTCAGGAGTTTTTATACATCTATTTTTTTTAAAGGACAATTCTGTTTGTTTTGCAGTTTTGTATGGTTCAAGTTGCCAACCATAGACTGCAGGCTATGTAAAGATGGACGATATGTGTTCAATTCTTCCCACTGTACAAATGAAAGCCCAAATATCCCGGATATGGGCCTGGTCATCAGATGCTGGTGACGTTATTTGTAGCCAGACTCTGTGCAGTAGTGATAAGGGAGTGGAGCTGTGGTACTGAGCTCCCGCCCATACACTCGCCTGAGTCAACCATAATGTCATACTCCCTTTTTAAAGCATCGAACAACTAATTAAAACCAAACTTATCAGAGACTCTTGAACATACATCAGCGTGATAAGATCAACCTAAAATGACAGAAACGATCACATTTATTTGACGTGATTACTTTGATCTTTTAATTTGTCTCATTTCCTATTCACTAACATGGAGGGGGCAGGGTCTATGACCTCATCTGCAGCCAGTCACGAGGGGTTGTTTTTACTTCAGTTTTGAGGAGGTGTCATGTCATTGGTTTTCGATTTCCTTCTCGTAACTGTATAACATGACAAGACTAAGCTTAATTCCTACGTGTCACAGTGACACTGCAAAAATGATGAATATTTAATGTTTAGCAACTATCATAGTTTAGCATGTTGGCATGCTAACATTTGCCAGTAAGCACCAACAGGAAGTACGACTGAGGCTAAATGGATTGTTACTGGCTTTAAATGTATTTGGTCATAAACCAAATTATTGGACAAATGTAATTTTGGCCAGATGATGATGTGAGGACTCTGACACACCAAGTCGACAGTGAGCCATCAGTTAGTGTCGGGACAATGGCGGGCGTATGTCCTCCTTTTTTTTGCAGTGTGTCCCGCACCATTGGCACTAGCCGGCCCCTGCCTGCTATTTTTCGGCAGATTCAGCATGTTGAAATGGCGACGGAGACAGAAGAGCCTGAATGAATGAAATCGCTCTGATTGGTAGTTCAGTTCAGTGCATGAGAAGAGAAAAGGAAGTGACTAAATTCAAGGGGGCATGAGATAAACTTGTTATATAAGGTAAGATTATGTTTTTAGCCATTGAGTTCTTCAGCAGAAACAGTTCATAATTGTTTGTGTTGTTAAATAGTGCACAGTAAATATAATCTGTTGTCTTAACATCGGGTTGCGCTGTTAATGTGCTAACTGGCTAACTAGCGTCTTGATTCCGACAGGTCGGTCCTCGGTTTCCCTTTTAGATGAATACAGACTACCACCACCTGCTTTGGTGGTTGTTGAGATATTCCAGTAATGGGCCTAGTTAATGAGTCTATTTATCTATGAGTCCATCTATCTCAAAGCTTTTAACACTGGTCACTAGTAATGTTTGGAAAATCTAATCCTTTGATTTGTGATTGTAATTGCTGTTATTATTCATGTCCTGTTAGGCTACCCTCCACGCCACAAACCGAGGGAAGACAAAGATCCAGAGGAAGCTGGAGAAGAGGAAACAAGGAGATGGGACCTTTAAAATCTACGAGGATGGGAGAAAAAGTGTACGCTCCCTCTCTGGACTTCAACTGGGCAACGATGTCATGTTTGTCAAACAGGGGACTTACGTCAACCCAAAGGACCGTGGCCGCCGCAACATTCGTGACATGTTCCCCAGAGACAATTACGATGCCATTTCACGTGCCATGAGCGAGCCGGACCTCCACGGGCCCGATGTGGATTACTCTGAGATCAGCACTGACTCAGGACATGATTCCCTGTTCAACAGGCCTGGTCTGGGCACCATGGTCTTCAGGAGGAACTATGTAAGTGGAGGGATGTTTGACCTCGGTGGTCGGGATGACGGCAGTGCGGACCAGTCAGGCAATAATGTGCGTTTACGCAGTCGGTTGCAGCAATACCCGAGTGCAGATGAAGACAGTATAGGAAGCGCACGCAGCCTGCAGGAGAGGAACGTGGAGGAGCTGCCCTGGGATGAAGTCGAATTAGGACTGGACGATGATGATGAGGCTGAAACCAGCCCTCTGGAAGTCTTCCTTGCCACGCAGAGCATGAGTGACTTTTTCTCCATCTTTAAGAGGGAGAAGATTGACCTCGAAGCACTGCTGCTGTGCTCTGACCATGACCTTAAGAGTATCCACATCCCCTTAGGACCGAGGAAAAAGATCTTAGATGCCTGTAAGAGACGACTTGAAACCATAGAGGACCCAGACTACATCGAGGACACAGAACTGTAAGTGAAAGGATTTTCAGTTCTACAGTGTCGTCAGAAAGTATTTGTTCATGTAGCTTGTTATGATGTCTTTCTACTCCAGCATAAAGCCTGTTGAGTTACAGTTCCTCCTCTTGTCTTCATTCTATCCTGCAGATAATACAAGTTGTTGTAGATGGCTGTGTGCTCATTCACGCTTAAAGGTCAGTGGAGCATTGTGGAGTGAATGTCACGTATGGACAGAAAGGACGTAATGATTTACCTCTCCTGGTACCTCCATGGTCACAAAGCAGAAAGGACACTGTCAGGATGAATATGTCAAGCAAGAAGAGACGAGCCTGAGACAAATTCTTAACCGGATTCTTTCACAGTGTCTTGTTAGCTGCAGCAGGATCCCCGCAAATATCTCTGTATATCGCTGGTTGGAGTCACCTGCACTGCAAGGTTTGACAAACTGAAAGACAGTTATCACAGTGAAATGCTATGTTCATTGTATGGATCAACAGAGAGTTGATTGTGTCGCCTAACCGTGTTTGCCCCTATGGGGTAAATCCTACCCCCTCATGTGCCTGCATTGCTTGTGCCTGTGCATTTGCTTAAAAGTTTATTTTGTCATGAATACCTTTGACATTAACTTTATTATTACATTATTTTCTGTGCAAATTCCAAGCAACACTTTCACCACTGGAGCCACTCAACTGTTTCCTCACTCACAGGCTACGCTCACATTTCACAGCTTAATGCTCAGTTATAGTTATTTCCCCAGATTTGATCTTTCTGCCCAGACTTCTTTTTCATGTTTGACGTGACACATATCTGTGTGAACAGATCTCTGCCCTGAAATGCCTCACATGCAACCACTAAAGTCAGACATGCACGTTGGAACTATTACAAAAAACACCGCAGCCTTGTGTAGATTCGACGGACCACTCCAACACTGTTTGGTGAGCTGTCTGCGCCTACGCAGTAAAGTATGACATAAAACCACGGTTGTATGGGAAAACACACATGAATTCCAATATCACCACTCCAGTGTTGGTTGCATGGCTAGTGATCAGATATGTATCGGATTTAGGACCACATATAAAAGTGGCTCAGATCTTATTGGAAAATATCTGATTTCTGTGTCCACACCGCTCTGAAAAAATCAGATCTGCACCATTTGAGAGCAAAAAAAAGGGATTTGGGCCACATTTGCTTGTAATGTAAACGTAGCCATACTTAATCTCTGTACATGTTTACACACAGCAAGCCGTGTCAGTCCAAGTGTGGCTCACTGGCAATGCAGGCCAAGCACTCATTGAGATTACTCTAGTATTGTAAAGTATATGAAAACACAGTATCCTTAGATAATTTTATGATACACAGTAAAACATGTTGCAGTTCTGTATTTTGCATGTTCTATCCATACACTAGGAAATTTGTAACCTCAGTGTATCACTCATATGAGTCTTTACAATGTGAAAGTCTTCCAGTTGTTTGTATCCTGTAGGTTTTTATGTCATAGTAATAATAATAATCTGCACAGACGCACATGTTGACGTTTATTATCTCTACTTTCTACATTTAGGTGGACCTTTAATTTTAAAAAAGCTGTAAATTACTAACTAATACATTTTGCTTTCTTTACTGCACTCTACTTACTTTATTTCATGGGTCAGACTGAAGATATGCAGAAAACACAGTAAGATGTGCCTTCATAAAGCGGAGCCATGGTTAACTTTGAGGGACATGAGGCCGTGTCCTCTGCTGGGCTGATTCTGATAATTCTTTTAACCTAGTATTTTTAATCGTGGCCTACTTTTTGGTGCAAAAATGTTCCCTTCTTAATTTCCTCCAGAATCACACACATAACATTAAGACCATGATGTCACAGGATAGAATGTAATTAAACAATTAAATATGAAAGAAAATGTGTCTTTTGTTGTCGGTTTTTTTTTGAAGATTTTTTAAAGTATAAAGTAAATGAAAGCTGACTCATCAGTGAACCAAACCCATAAATTCATTGAGTTCCTACATACACACAGTGTAACTAATATGCTGTGTTTGTATATAGCCATAGTTTTAACAGGTCAGTTAACATCCTGTCTCAGTCATTACCTGTTTACTAAGACATCATTTTACGCCTCTGTCAAGACTTTGGCATGTGTGTGTGTGTGTGTGTGTGTGTGTGTGTGTGTGTGTGTGTGTGTGTGTGTGTGTGTGTGTGTGTGTGTGTGTGTGTGCGTGACTTGTTTTGGCATCTTCAGCCACAGTCATAATCCTCACATGCTGCTCACACACAGAAGACAGGCGTCATTGTTGCCTCAGTGCTCCATGACACAAAGTCAGGAAGTAGATAAATGCCGTTGTCTGGAAGCTCCATGCCTCTTTCATAACACTGTTATCAGAAGGAAACACTCTTAAGACTCTCCCACATGGGTCTTCTAGCAGCACTAAAGTATCCATATTCTAGTCTGATGATACTATACTGATGTTTTTAGTAATTAATCGGCCTCACTAGTGACAGAACTGAGACACAGCTGTTTTCTTAGCAACATTACTGTTGATATAAACATTTAACCAAACTTTGCCAGAGAATGTAACATCAGTAAACATGCAAGGTCATTACTGAAAAAGAGGATGTTCATTTCCCTCCCAGGCTTAGTCACAATACTCTCGTCATTTCCTCGTCTCATCTGAGGAATCTACAGTGTCTTGATTGTAGAGTGCATGGCAGAGTTAAACAAGGGAGGGGTGAAAAATGAGAATGCTACAGCCGGCTGAGTCCAAAATACCATGGGCGTGGTTTTTTAATTCTTTCCTTCTGCACTCTGAGGGTCTCTGGATCTCTGAAAAGGCAGAAAAAAGCAGGCGTAAGTGAAGCCTTGTGACCACCTAAAGCGCAACCAAAACAGTTTAAGTGAGCAGAGAAACTATTTTCAACATGGCAACTGTCAGCAATGGGGAGAATTTGATGGAGAGTCCAGACGACCCAGACATAAAGGAGGAACCGAGGGATCCTGCCACTGAGACGTCCGACACACTGCTCCCACAAGATGTGTTATGTGACTCCTGCATGGACAGCCCCAGCAGGGCCCTAAAATCCTGCCTGACCTGTCTGGTGTCTTACTGTGAGGCCCATCTCAGGCCCCATCTGGAGAACGCTAAATTTCAAAACCACCGTCTGGTGGATCCCCTCCACGACATCGACTGTCGGACTTGTGAGGTTCATCAGCTTCCTCTCGAACGCTTCTGCCTGATGGACGGCTGCTGTGTGTGCTTGGACTGTGAGAAGCAGGAGCACGAAGGGCACACGACTGCATCTGTGGGGGAGGCACGCGCACAGATTGAGGTCTTGATAACACAGCAGAACACACAGAACTTTTCTGATTTAGTTGTTACAGTTTCCTCATATCAAGCAAAACAGAAATGTATTTATGTAGGACATGTCAGTTATGGTGTTGCATGCATGTGTTACAGTTGTGTTTGTGATGATTGTTTGTGCTGTAGACTGAGCTGCAGAAGAAACAAGATGAGATCGGTCGGAGTGCCTCAGCAGCTGAGAAAGCAATTGGAAAGCTACAGAGCAACAATGGCTTAATTAAGGTATGTTACATGGGCAACTATTACACCATAACAGAACATTGAACCGTAATTCAATGCACAGTGTTCTGGTTTACATATGTTTTTGTTTCTTTCCTCTCTGCCTCTTCAGTCTTCAGTACAGGAGGTTTGTGTTATCGTTGAAGAACAATTCGCCAAGCTGCAGACAACCGTCCAAGAGGCCAGAAAAGGGGCGCTGAAGGTGCTGGAGGGAGAACAGAGACAGGCCCTGAAACAGGCGGAGGGCATCCAGGCACATCTGGAGCAGAGGAGAACAGAGCTGATGAAAACTTCGGCTCAAGTGAACAAACTGTCCAGGAGCAAGTCTGATATCGACTTCCTGCAGGTACAGAATATATGTAATATTCAAGATAATAATAAATAAAGTCTCACGTCTCATATGATCTGGGATTAGCACAGGATGTTCTCTTAGACAAAGAGTTTATGTTGGATGCCAGTGTGTTGACAGTGTACACAGAGCAGACATTTCATCACTTCACTTATTTCACAGAGAAAGGTTCTGGATCAGAGAAAAAAGGAGTTGCATGTTATCTAACACCTTAATTCCACATAATAATACGTGTTACTTTTGTTTTGCTTGTTCCAGGAGTATTCAGAGTGGAAGAAAGGAGTGGCAGACGTCTGTCCGCCTAGCCCCTACATCAACGGCATGGATCATCTAACCTCTTATGTCCAGGTAGTAACTGATGCTACACAAGAGCTCTGTGACCTGATCCTCTTCTCCTACAAGGAAAAAATGAACTTGATTTGTAAAAAAGGTACGTGTGTATCATATTGTGTACTTTGACTGTCATCCTCTGGCTCCTTGTGGAGAAAAGATGTGCTTTCTCCAGCATATGCATCTTGTTACGTGCTCTTTTTTGCCATGCTAGCGGCATGGCTCTAGAGATGACAGTCATCCATCTAGTGGCAAGAAATTCACACAAAGGCAGACATTCATCGTTCCAGACAGTTTGTCCCACTGACTTTAGTGCCCCCATGACATTTCATCCAGCGCCACCATGAAGTTTTCATTTGTGGTTTTGAATGAATTGTTATGAAATTTCCTTTTTTCTGCCAAGGATCTAAACGAAACTAAAAACATTCCCAGCCTCAGCTGTGCTGTGTTGCTACTTGGCAAATGTTAGCATGCTGACATGCTAAACTGAGACCGTCAACATAGAGAATATCATACCTATTTAAAGGGACAGTTCACGCAAATATCAAAAATACATATATTTCTTCTTACCTGTAGTGCTGTGTATCTATCTATATTGTTCTGGTGTGAGTTGCCGAGTGTTGGAGATACCAGCCATGGAGATGTCTGCCTTCTCTGCAATTTAATGAAACTAGATGGTACTCTGCATGCAGTGTTTAATACACAAAAAAATCA
Source organism: Epinephelus awoara (assembly GCA_035609425.1). NCBI lineage: Eukaryota > Metazoa > Chordata > Actinopteri > Perciformes > Serranidae > Epinephelus > Epinephelus awoara. Next base: position 17,592,073 of record CM069311.1, on the reverse strand, counting down.
ACAGCTATCCACAGACCTCGTTGTGATCAGTTTGATGTATGAACTATTTTATTTCTACTGAACTACACCCACTAACTGTGTCTGGCACAGAAGAAAACATGCAGCTACTGCTAGCTCTACTAGCACCACTTGATTTTGGGATGAACGTCCCTTTAATATCAGCACATTGGCACCACTGTACAGCCTCACAAAGCTGCTAGCATGGCTATAGGCTCTTGTATTCATTTTTTAAACTCTGTATTTATCAGATATTCAGTACATTGTAGAAATGTCTTCATGTCTTACCAAAATACTGAGCAATCTCTCTGCAAAATGATAAACTAGGCAAATCCCAGATGCAAGAATCTCAGCATTCATCCCTGCCTGATCCTGAGACACGAGAGGACTTTGTGAGATGTAAATACACTTTTCAATATATTATAATCTGTGCTTCCTGTTTGTCGCATCATCCCTTTTCATTTGACAAATGACATTTCCCCTTAATCATAGATACAAGGAGTTTGACCTTTGACCCGGACACCACTCATCGTTTCCTACGTGTAACTGACGACAACAGAAAGCTGACCAACACCAGCCCCTGGCAACACAGCTACCCAGACCACCCCAGTCGCTTTGAATATTGGCGTCAGGCGATGACCTCAGACAGCCTTTACCAGGGGAGGCACTACATCGAAGCAGAGCTGAGTGGGGAGGGTGCGCACGTCGGAGTCACGTACAAGAGCATCGATCGTAAGGGAGAGCAAAACACCAGCTGCATCACTGGGAACGACTTTTCCTGGTGCATGGGAAGGAACAGCCGGGGTTTCTTCGCCTGGCACGCTGATGTTGAGACGCCCTTGGATGTCGCTGATATCACAAGCATTGGCTTATATGTGGACTTTCACAGAGGCTCTGTGTCTTTCTATGACGTAACTGGTCCTATGAAGCTGCTTCATAAGTACAAGGCTGATTTCATAGAGCCCTTATATGTGACAGCCTGGCTGTCAAAGAAAGACAATGTTGTTTCTCTGGTTAATGCAAAATGACACAACAAATGACCACCTGTCTTCAGTGTTATGTTTATTGAGGTTATGTAATGAGGTATATATAAAGTCAAAGTACATATGCAGGATTTTTCTCACGTACATGTCACTGAAGGTTAAATTTACCACCATCTCATGGTAACTGTGCAACATGAATGTAAGAAACCTGCGCAGCAGTAAGAGTGTTAGAATTTTTACTGTAGTTTTATTGCAGCTTTATTGCTCTTGAGTGTGATATGAATGTGGAAAAAAGTACACAGTTTTATGCCCACAAATGTTTTGTCTTACACAGCCATTATAAAGCTATAAGAGGATTTATTGTTTATGAAGCGTCTGTAAAATCATCAAGTTAATGCAAAAGTACTTTGATAATCATTAACATCCGTAAAGTTCACCTCAGTCAACTTCAGGCATTAAAATCTGTTTCGTTCTCATCATAAACTGGATTTACAAAGTGCACACCTGTCTGAGTCATGGAGATCGAACGATTTGTTTCAGTCCCATACACACCGGGAATATCAGGCAGCATGTTGGGCCTGTCAAAAATAGGATTATCGAAGCCGTGGTCAAGAGGCCCACCGAGTTCTCCAACATCGCTTCTTCGCCTGAGGCTGCTCAGAGATGGCAGCGATGGCAGCGATGATGGCATGCGAAGAACTCCCCTTTGAATCAGCACGACCAGGATAGTGATGAGTGTAATCAGAATCAACAGTCCAAACACTATTCCAACCCACATCCCGACATGGCCTCCAGGCGGATTAGTGCTGCCCCCAGTGGAAGCTTGAAATTCAGCCTCAGTGATTCCCAGGTTGGAGCCATGAGAATTGACATCCTTCAATATGTCCTTGGCCAGACCCTCCGACTGTATTCCCTTGTCTCCATCCACGATAACCACCTGGATCTCAGGTGAGGCACCAAAAGGGACGATCCCCATCAACCGCTGTGACTTGAAGACTTTAGACATGCCAAACTGAAGGGATTTGTACTGTGGCAGGGTGAGGAATAGGTGATGGATTCGTTGCCTGTAAGTTTCCAGGTTGAAACCATCAGCATAGCGGATTGTGACAATGGCACCGCACACATCACAGCAGTGTCCCACAGGGAGGAGAGGCTTCTTACAGCTCAGAGAGGCACACGTTACAGTGCTACAGATCTGCTGATGGTTTGCAGAATTCCCGCAGTCACAGCCAGTAGGATCCCCACACTCTGGGTTCCCAACAGTGACGGCGGAGGATCCGTGAAACTGCAGCTGACCTGAGCGTGAGCTGAGGTACTGCGAGAACTCAGAATTGCCCTCAAACTTCTTCCCCAGCACAGACACAGATTTGACAGGAACGCTAGACTGATGTGAGCTGGTGTCCACCCTGAAAGAGGATTGCTCTTTAAAGACCACATCATCATACTGGCAAGGGACACTCTCCTCGTGGACTGAGAACAAGAACTTTCCTCTCTGCAGGTCATCCAGAGTTGCAGCTGCCTGCCAGAGAGCTGGGTTAAACCACTGAAGAGACTCTGAATCTTTGAACTGGGTCACGACACCCACTTCGCAGCCTGGATCTTGTCCAACATAAAATCCAGCTCCTGAATTGAGGATGAACTCTCCATCAACTGGCATCCACATCTCCTGCACAGCATGCGTGGTGTTCACAAATACTGACACTTTCCTCTGGGCCAGAAACTGAACTCTGTCATTGCCACAGGGAACGGCTCCTTTATCCCAGTTGGTCGTATTCTCATAGTTGGTGTCAGGAATCCACTGTTTGCGCAGGGCATCCGCTGCCCCGACAAGACAGAAGAAGAGAAGGAGCATGTCTGGTGCTTTGGGCATCCTGAGTGTTTGTGATGGACTGACAGAACATTAGGTGACCTTTGTTTGCAACCTTGTGACTAACACATGAGTGCACACAGCTCACCAGTAAAGTTGATGAGCTCTGCACCACATCAGTCAGCGCAAGCAGGTGACCTGTAAAAGATTTACATTTTCTGCAACAACCAACCTGCTGTACCTGTTTCAGTAGGCCCCAGGGCACAGATATGCAGAGGGCCCCACCAGCTCTGCTAAATAGAAGCAAGACACACAGACTTTGTGGTGGTTTTGTCTTGTTTTTTTTTCTGTTTTGCATCTCTTTGTGAATCTCTTTGAAATCATTTTGTGTCTTCTGGTTGTTCTGCATCTGTCTGTGGTGATTTTGTGTCTCCTTGTGGTTGGTTTATATTTCTTTGAGATCATTTTTGTTGTGTATTCGTAGTGTTTTGTGTCTCTTTGATGTCGTTTCATGTCTCTTTCAAGTCATTTTGGTAGTGTTTGCCCTATTTATAGTAAATTTGTGTCACTTGGCAGCTCCCTTGCATCTCTTTGTCGTCTCTTTGTGTGTCTTTTAGGTCACTTTGAGTCTCTTGCTGGTCAGCACATGTTAATTTGAGTGACATTTTTCAGGTGGCACACTTGGGGCCCATGGGCCTGTGCGTGGTAGGCCTATTCAGTAATTCATCCAAATATGCAAACTAATTAAATCACAGATATAAAAATGAATTTAACAACTTTAAAAATTCCTTTAGGACCAAGTTTATTCATTAAATTAGTGTTTATGAAATCTGTTGCCCCACCTATTGTTTTTTGTAACAGCTTCATAGAATTAGGAAGCAAACTGCTTCGCTGTATTTCTAAGTTATGTCTTGGGTTTTTAAATGTGATGAGTCAGCAGCGTTGCGCTCAGCAAATAAAGCCCTAATCCTGCTTTCTGGCACAGGTACCAGGATTATGCATGACAAGATAAAAACATACACACGCCCTCACTGAACCTGGCTGTCCCCTGAGGCTGTGTCTCACCTGTGCCACAGTTGCATGTTATTAGAGATAAGCAGTGTGTTTATATGGAATAGCAATAAAATGCGTGGCATGACCGGAATTGACATGGACTTGACGATAGAAGCGGCACCTGAAGGTGTTGGATGAGCACTGTGGCCGCGGGGCAAGACGTGAGAGTAATTAATCAGATGAAACTGATCACACCTGTGTCTTTCTTCAATTACTGCACCTTGAGGTGCGCGAGCTGTCTGCGCAACCCATCCTGCAGAGAGAGGAACTCATGTCAGCTTTATGATTTCAAACTCTCAGTATTTAAACTACCTATGCAGTTTATCTTTAGACACGATAAAGACAGGTCCAAGGCTCCCGAGACTTGCCTCTGATTTTTTTTTTTTTTTGTTTTGTGACGTGCAATCTCCGTTTGGTCGCAACGCCATGAAATCTATCGCTGAACAGCTGTTCCGGACCCGCATCAAACATTTCTCTAGGTAAATTTGTGGTGATGCATTTGCAATCAGGAGGATTTTTTTTTTAATCAACTTAGCTACCATTTAAGACTGCAGGGCTTTATTACTTAAAGACAGTGTTAAAGGGACAGTTCACCATAAAATCAAAAGTACATATTTTTACTCTTACCTGTAGTGCTATTTATCAGTATGAATTATTTTGGTGTGAGTTGCTGAGTGTTGGAGATATCGGCCCTCTCTCGGTTATAATGGAACTAGATGGCACTTGTGGTGCTCAAAGCACCAAGTGCACCTCGGACACACCACATATCAGGTAGTGGTAAAGGCCAGGAATGCTGATTGACAAAACAAACAACAATGTTGGTCTACAGGGCAGAAGTCATATTAGCTTTCCTAGCAGACAAATGATGTGCAGTGATATGGTTGGTGGGTGTAGTTTCGGTAGAAAGAAAATAGTTCCTGTATGAAACTGCTCACAACAAAGTCTGTGGGTTATCTTGAAACTGCATCATGATTTCTGGAAAGAGACATCGCTGTTGAGTTTTTCAAATGTATTTTGTGGGGCTTTGAGCACCACAAGCTGAGTGCCATCGAGAAAACAATCTAGACTGATAAATAGCACTATGGGTAAGAGGACAAATATGTATTTGTTTTTTATTGGCACCGTCACGTATGTTTGAGGTTGTAGTTATTGGTGTTGCACTAAACTGCATCATATTCTAGTATGTTTCCAGTGTTCTTTCCTGCCTTGTATTTGTAAAAGGGAAACTTGAGAATGCTTTAGTGCGCACACACACACACACACACACAAACACACAATCTAACAATGGACCTTTGGGTGATGTAGGAAACATCTTGTGCCCTGAGATGAACTTGCATTTTCATGGATTCTGGAGTTTTTTAATGAGGGAGAGAGTGGATGCAATTTCAAGAAATTTTCAATAGATAATTGACAGACAGTAGACTGCTGTCTATGTATGGTATTTGAGACCTTATCTAGGCCCACAATAGTACGGGATTATTGCTATTATTCTGAAACCCACTTCATGACTCTGTTGTAGAAAAAGGCAGAATGATGTTGTGGAGGCCCATCCGTCCAACATTGAGACAGCAGCTGAGATGGACAACATCCAACATTTGACCAGCCCTTCCTCCGGTGTGGAGGCTGTTAGCGACAGCGTTCACCATGTGGAGACAATGATGGAGAGGGCCCACCACGGTGGTGGATGGCTCCTGTCTGGCATCATCTGCATCAACATCCTGATCCTGGGCTGCGCTTTAGTCAGCGGCAGCGCCTTCAACAGCGTGGCCATTACTGCTGTGCACAGGCAAATCTTCCTCATCATTCTCCTCCTCCTCACGATGCTGTGGATGCTGTTTTACACAGTCTTCACCTCCAAAAGGGATCAAGCAATCTCGTTCAAAGACAGCCACGCAGGGCCTGTGTGGCTCCAAGGTGAGTACCTTTGACTTGCTTGGTCTTTGTTTTTTGTTATTTCAAGACTTAATCTCTTAAATGTTTGCATTTCAGCTGGACTTGTGCTGTTTGGGCTTCTCAGTCTCCTCATGGACATCTTCAAGATAGCCACCTATGTGGGCTACCTTCACTGTGATTCTGCTGTTAAAGTCGCTTTTCCTGTTGTCCAAGCTGTATTCCTGTTTGTCCAGGTTGTTGCATTTGAAGAACAAGCACATGCAGCCTTACTTACACTTTCAATTATTGTGAAAAACTTATCAAAACCCGTTTGTTTTAGACATACTTCCTCTGGATTCATGCAAAGGACTGTGTGCAGCTACACACAAATTTTACAAGGTAAGTTATTTTCTTTACTCACCAGAGAATCGACCTGCGATCTTACATGACACTCACCTTTCCCTTCTTCCAGATGTGGGCTTACTGTGACGCTTTCAACTAACCTTGTGGTGTGGATGGCTGCTGTGACCGAGGAATCGATTCACCAAACTGAGATTCCTGATCTAAATGTCAGTGTCTCACACAAGATGTACAGAGGTATGAAAGCATGCTTTATTTAACACTAGTCAGATCCATTCATGGTGTCATACGGAGGAACAATAACTGAAATCTTTCCATTTCAGCCAGCTATGGTGGTAAAAAGTGTAAATGCAGTCACTCAGCGTGCGACACCTTCAAAGAGGCCTTCTACTACCTGTACCCCTTCAACATAGAGTACAGTCTCTTTGCTTCAGCTATGGCCTACGTCATGTGGAAAAATGTCGGTCGGCTGGTGGACGATCACAGTCACCACAGCATTAAGTTCCGTCCAAAGGATTTGTGTTTAGGACCCGTAACGGGAATACTCCTGGTGGTGGCAGGACTTGTAACATTCATATTGTATGAAGTGTATGTACTGGAGGAGGACGGGAAGAATAGAAACAGGGCCCTGCTGATTCATTTCATCATGAATATAGTGATAGCGAGCCTGATGTGTGTGTCCACTGTGATCGGTTGCATCATCTACCGGCTGGACCACAGGGAGCACACATCGAAGGAAAGCCCCTCTCACAGCCTGGATGTGGGGCTGCTGGTGGGAGCCTCCATGGGACAGTTTATCATCAGCTATTTTACCATCGTGGCCGTGGTGGCGACGGGAGCCAGAGGGTACCTGAACGCCCTGAACCTGTCCTGGGCCGTGCTGACGGTGCTCCAGCTCGGCCTGCAGAACTACTTCATCATCGAGGGCCTCCATCGGGAGCCCTTCCACGTGATGCAGGAAGCGGCTCTGCACACAAACGCTCACGCCCTCCAGGAACACTCAGACATGGACACTGTTGAGGAGAAAAGTAAATCCAGCTACGCTCTGACAAGCCTTGACAAGCCAAGTTGGAAGAGAAGAGTACTGAAGGAAGTCTGTGCCTTTCTTCTGTTTGCTAATGTCATTGTGAGTTGTATTTATGGTTCTATCCTTTCATTCTCCATTGTTAAATATAATTGCAACAAACTGATGCGTAATGTGACCTACTTGTTCTCTCTCTGTATTGACAGCTGTGGATCATGCCTGCCTTCGGTGCTCGTCCCCAGTTCGATCATCCCATCGAGATAAGGTTCTACAAATTCACAATGTGGGCGGCCATCGTGAATATCGGACTTCCTTTTGGAATCTTCTACCGCATGCACTCTGTCGCCAGCCTGTTTGAGGTGTACGTGATTTCTTAGACTTATTTTTGAGCATGGAATGGTCGATTTTTTTAAATTTAATTCATACATGCTAGTCCTATGGTCTGAGACTGAACTTTCATAGGCCATGAAATTAACTTTGGAATTCTTAATTTATGTGGTGTCTGTCTTTTTAAATGTTTAAATTGAATAAATTTTAACTTCACAGAAAAGAAATGCTGTGTAATACTTTAATTCCCATGTATTCATTTATATCAAGTAAATTGTGTGTTTATTGAGGTGCTTAACATTGAAGGTAATTTCATATACTTGTGTGCTTATTTGGGATCATGAAATTTCATCGGTCATCAAACTAATTAGTTAAGTAATGGAAAGTAATTTTCTTTAAATGGGAGGGCTGGAGCCAATTCCAATTGATGTTGGGCGAAATGCGGGGTACATGTTGGACAGGGCGCCAGACTATCACAGGGCTGACACATAGAGACAGGCAACCATTCATGGTCACATTCACACCTATGGGCAATTGAGAGCCCCCAATTGACCTAACCTGCATGTTGCTAGACTGTTTGAGGAAGCTGGAGAAAATGTAGAAAACCCACAGACATGGGGAGAAACTCCAAACAGAAGGGACCCAGCAGGCCGGTAGGTTCAAACCTGGAACCTAATTGTGCAAACCACTGCATCACCATGCTGCCCTTGCAACCCCTCTGGAATCCCTTATTGATGGGCAACCATTACAAAAAATAAACTTAATAATAAAATACTTTTTTTTTTTTTTTTTTGAGCATCCAATTATTTGTATACCACTGAAATAAAGGTTTTATGTTTTTAATTGTGTCACTGTAACTGTGCTCCTTGCCTGCTGCAGGGGGACATAGTGCCATCTAGTGATCATGGTGTAAAGGGCAGCTTTCTCTTTAAATGACATGTTGTAGCCAAGCTACATAGATGACTGGGCAAAGTAAAATACCACCCAATAACATGCAGTGGATATTGATAATACATTTTGATTTATATTGACTTACAGTTTCATCCACAATCCACACAGGTATATTTGGTATATTTAATTCATTTTTATTTTTATTTTTTAATTTCATATTTAATTTTTGTTTCAATTATATTTAGTTTCAGTTTTTTTTATTTTTTTTTTTTATAAATTATAATATGGGACTTATTTGTCAAAGACAATATGTTTTTTATTCTGAAGTTTAGTTTTTATTTAAGTTAACTATAACTTTATCTACATGCTGCACAAAGACATGACTCTTTGCACATATATGTGGCTTTAAAAAGTTTTAGAGTTCAGAAATGCAACCAACGCAGAATTCACAGATGCATATCAATATATATTTTCAGGATAATTTACGTAAAATACAATTTTCAAACATCGAGCATTGTAAGCATAGCCGGCCAGATCCAAACTTTAACCTGGTCATAAACATAAAAACATACAATCTGTAGTATTGTCTCCAAAATCCTGTAAAGTTACACTGTCACGTAAACTACAACCATAATAACAGACAACTCATAAAGAGTGCACGTTAAAGCATTGGCAAGTACGACAAATAATGTGAAACACCAATATTGTGCCGTCCAGGATATGTTACAAGCCTCTGTTGGAGAGCATCACATCTTCTATAACAAGTCTGGCTGCCAAGTCTGACAGTATTTCCTCGCTTCACTTCGATGCCGTCAAGGAAAGAGCCTCGGCCTTCAGGAAACATTTCACACATTCTCTGGTCTTGAGGTCTCAAGAAATGTACAAACACAAGTGTTTATGGACAATGTTGATAATTCTATCATCTCCCATCATAATCTGAGAGGCATCTCTACCTCACCTGTCTTAATGACTCTCCTACCCAAGTCGGTGGTGTACGCGTTATGATGGTTACAGAGGCAAGTTAAACACAGTGAGGTTTACCGGGAAACCAGCAGATACTGAAGGGAGGAGGAACGCCGGAGCTGAACAGTCCCATTTTCCTGCCTACATCCTCTGAATCTCAAAAAGGCGAACATCAGTGTCATACCAGATAGGAGGGTCCACGTTGCTGTAAAAACAGAGTAAGATGTTAGTAAGTGCGGAGAGACGACTGTTTGCATAATCCTCAGCTCTTTTGTGACTGACTCACCGCAAATACACGACACCCCACATGTAGGTGCGAAACCACATGGCCGTGCCTGCGTTGGCCTGATACTTTCGGATGAGGATGGGGTGAGGAACTGGCAGCAGGCCCACTAATGTGCCGTGCTGGAGAAACTTCAGGATCTCTGATTCATCTGTCAAACCCCTGCAGTGAAACATTTGGTGATATATCAGAGGAATCACAGCCAATGTATGACTTTATATGCTGAGCAAAAAAGGAATACGTACTTGTCGATGCAGATCTTCTCCACCTGAGGGACTAGCACTTGTAGAAGTCGCATGATAGTCTGAAGGGGTAGTTTGCACTTCCAGGAGAGGACCTGGGACAGAAAATCCGGATCAGTTACACATTCTGCCAACATAAGAGAGGCTTAGGGTAAAAGACGCTACTGACCCATTCTGGTGTGGGAGCCCAAAACGATGTTGAAGACGCACTTGATAAACGTCTTCTTTCCATCTCTGCTTCAGTGTAAAAAACATCCTGATAATGTGGAGAAATAAAGTTACTAATATGCATATGGTTTCACACAAATACATACACACACAACCACACACACACTTACTTCATTGTCTCGGCCTGAGTTTGACTCTGTGTCGCTGGTCCCGGCGACTGCGCTTTGGTCTGAGTGGGCTGCGTGTGCAGGGTCTGTCTTTGGAACTGACACCATGGTGCCATCCTCTGATACCTGGGACTTCTCAGTCAGTTTATCTATACCTGCAGGAAACCGTGAATCACAGGGAACCAGTCACTTGAAGGATAGGTCTGCTGATGGTCTGTTTTTTGTAATGTCAACAAATCCCATGAAAAGACCATAAAGAAGACTAGAATTATCCTAGTTACAAGTATTGTCAACTGATATGGCTTATTCCTCTGTACCATAGAGCTCAATTTTTGTCCATAAAAATAATGATAATAATGACGTCTTGGATATAATAATATTGCAAGTGTTGCCTTTTTTCTGGTTTAAAAGACTGCATTACAGTGATGTGTTTTAATTTTTCTGAACTCCCCAGACTGTTCTCGCTGTCCTCATTATTTGCCTTGATCCATTTAGTCATTATACCACCATTACTGATGAATATTTATGAAAATAATCAAGCCTAAAATATTGCAGTAACATTAATATCAAGGTATTTGGTGAAAAAAAATCCTGATATTTGATTCACTCCATATCATCCTGCCCTGTTCTGTCTGCTCTGTCTTTATTTGTAAGATTTTTTTCCGGCGTTTTCGCTCTGACACTTTTGCAGTGAAAAGGAAGACAGGAAACAGGGGAAGAGAGGGGCACATGACATGCAACATAGGTCGCCGGCTGGGTTTGAACTGGTGATGTTTCAGTTATGTGGCATGCGCTGTAAATGTGCTTTCTTACTGCTCTACATAGCCACCGATGCAACAAATACACAGCTGAAAATAGTCCCTCAGAAATACTTTTATTTGGGTAACGTCTGTTGCAAACAATTTAATTGAATTTATCTATATTTTATTTTATTTTATTTTATTTTATTTTATTTTAACAAATTGAACATATTAGTGACCCTTTTTTTTGTCTTTGGTACAAAACAATAGGTTGAGGGTCAAGAGCCCTGGAAAACATAGGGAAGTCAAAACCTTAATGGACTTTATACAAACTGGCATTTACAACAGACATTTTTTAACTTTTATATTTTTTATATTCCAAAAGATATTGATAAAACAACTATGATCATTCTAAATTATTAAACACTCATTTCTCTTAGTTGTCATTCTCGTCAGGTGCTTAATGTATTCTATGTTAACATGTAAGTTTGTGCACGTGACAGATATCCACTGCACAGCCAACAGATGGTAATAATTTTATAAATAGTGCAGTAACCAATTTACCAATGAGCCAGTTCAACAATCAGTAACAACCTAACAGCACACAGAGAGTCAGTACCTGGAATAGCGACCAGACTGGCCTTCAGTGTACCAGGCTCTGCCGGCACAGCGGGATGAGAGCCCTCCATGGATACAGTCTCCTGTGAGCTTGTGCGGGAAATGACATCTGGAGACTTCCTCTTCCTCTGCAAAGCCTTCTGGATGGAAGCAGGATCGGAGGGCAAGTTGGCCAACTGGTGGAAAACGTTGCGTTTGCGGATGATGGCGTACACCAAGTTGCAGTTTCCTGGAGGTTGAGAGAAAACAGGACAGATACATTTTATGAACAGATGTGTTCCTTAAAATATCTTGCCACAAAAATTTTAAAAAGGGAAGCTGTTGACATACATAGGAACCTAGACGTCTGTTACATGTCAGCTTTCTCTTACCGTCAAACTGATACTGGATAATATTGTTGAAAGCCTCAAGAAGGAAGAACACAAGGTGATGGTTCTGGGCTGCAGAAAACAGGAACCAGCTGGTGGAGAAGGCCTCCAGCAGGTGGAGCAGTTTATTGGCTGCCACCATGGACAGGCTCTTCAAGTAGGGAGACACTGCAGAAAAAAAGCAAAGTTAAGAAGATGATTATGCAACGGTAACAGACATTTTTATTTGATTCAATGGCATCTATTTCTAATGAGATGCTAAAACTTTAAATTAGTTGATGATGCAAATAAAGTGCGGCGGACAGATGGCGCCAAAGCAATTCACCGTTTACAACAATAGTGAGTAGGCAGTCGAACAGAGGCTGGAGACGCTGGTGGCCTGTGGTGATAATCTTGTGAAACACCTACAAAACAAACACAGTGACAGCTGTGAGCATTAACGGAGTCTCAATCTGGCGGCAATAAAGAACATTTCCGATGATGTAACACGAGAAACACTCACCACTATGAGCAGGTCAGCATGAGTCCCTGTAAACACTGGGATGTCCATAGGCACATGGACGGTGTAGGGCTTATTCAAGCGCACGCCAAAGTTCCTCTCACCGCTCAGCAGTAGCAAAATGAAAACACCAATGTGCATGAGTCCAACACGGGCTGCAGCCACAAAACACATCAGAGGTTAAAAAACATATATATATATACCTGTAGAGTCTTGTTAGGTGCAAGGACAACACTGGGATGAGACTCACACTGGTCAGCCCGTGCATCATTCAGATAGAAGAGTATAGGAACCAGAATATCCAGCACGTCACTACTCTTCAGGACAAAAAACAGGAACTTCTGTCAAGGGAACACAAAGGAGATTGTGTTGAATAAAAGCACAGACTCTTAATGAAAGACAGTCTTCCTTCTAGTCCTTTGTTCTGACCTTGTTGAAGTCACAAAGCTTCCAGAAAAGCACCAACAGTTCCTGGTGGAACTGGATCTTCTTGGTAGAGTTAGGCAAGTAAGTCTGAGTCAAAGGGTTGGTCAGCAGACGAGCGAGGCCCTTCAGCACAAAGTCAAAGTCCTACCGATGGAGAGACAGAAAGCGTGCTTTGGACAACTCCACCGGGAAGATTTTCATGCGTCTTATAGAAATGATAGCATACCTCCTCTCTGTGAATCCTCGACAAATAATTCACAAACAGGTTTTCAGGGCCTGTAGACTGTGCAAAGATGAAGAGATTTATTAGAGCGACAGCAAACAAATGCCACACTGGACTGATTATCTTGAGCCTGTCTTGGTGTCGCACCTCTTGCTCCTCCATGCTGGATGGAGAGGGGGGCCGGTGGGGAACCCCTCCGTCGTGCTCCAACGTCACAATGAGGATCTGTACAGCCTGCTCCACCAGCTGCTCCCGGTAGTCGGAGAAGAGCAGGTGGTTGTACGGGATGCCGTAGCCCACTGGATCATAGGCGCACACCACATTCAGCAGAGAGGTGAACAGAGGCAGAGCATGTCTGGGGAAAAGACATAAAGACCACGTTAGAGAATCGTGTGCAAGAACTTACCAGTGAATTTTGTTTTATGAAAACTATAATACACTGTAATTTGTCATGAATTATCCTATTTCAGTCAATACAGAAAGAATGTAGTTAGGTGCAGCAAAGAAATTAAAATGCATTTGCATAACATCTACATTTATATAAAATAATGTGGAAGAACAAAGGCTCTCACTTTGGAAATTAATCTAACCCATGGTCCACAAGGAGCTCTATGATATCCACAGCATATCTAAGATTCAAAGGTTGTCTGCACATGGCTCTCAACATGGAGGTGGCTGTGCCAGCGACTAGCAACGGTGCTAACAGCGCTAAACAGTGGCAACAGTGCTGACAGAGCTAACAGTGTTAACCGTGGGGAAATGGAGGGTGGGTGCTATGCTTCCAGGATACTGCTGTCCTGATGTCAGAAATAACCCTTGTATGAGCACAGTGCAGAGGGCTGGCCATTAGCTAGCATGTGGGATACACACGTATCACACGGATCATCTTCCACGATAACGGACATAGAAGTAATACAAAAAACACAGAGAGTGTGATTTTGTTCTCTGCACAGCATGCCATTACACCACCATATCTTTACATAGCAAACAGTTATTTCCTGCTATATTAATGCTCTATACTCACATAGAGCTCCTTTAAGCTTTTTTTTGGACGTTTAATCCACATCTCACTGACAACTGAGACACAAGCAATCTCTGTGGTAACCGAGCAAATTAAACTTGCAATGAAGACCATTAAATGCAGTTGAAACCCCTGAATAACTCCCAGTAAGTGGACCATGAACCATATTTTTTGTTGTTTCTTGTTTTATTTGAGTCAAACAACAGCTCTTGCATTTTCTGCCATAGCTAAATTCTGTTTCTATTTATTCACATTAATGTAGACTCTCCTAACCAAACTCTTACTTCTTGTGGCATTTAAAAAAATCACTTGACAGATGCATGGACTCACATCATCACATAATGTTTGTCCATATATATGTAGATGTGCCAACATGATCTGCCCATTACCTATTTTCTGTGGAGCAGAAGAATGTCACCCAGGGGTTGAGCACATTGTTGTCCGATGAAGGGGGCAGGTACATGGCCTCAGAGAAGCAGGTTAGTAACAATCTCAGCAGCTCTGTCCTGAAGAGGATCCATGAAAAAAAAAAACAGCAAAGAGGTGCAGAGAAAAAAGTCAGCCATGTAAAAATGAGAGAGTAGAGCCTGTGGTTGTTGGTTTTTTTTGTTGTTTTTTTACTGCAGATGCTGGCAAGCACAGCTGCAAGCAGCCGGCTGACTCACCTATTTAGATCATGGATGTAGTTGAGAGGGGGGGACTGTGCAAAGCCCACGCCTGCCTCCCAGATGTATTCACAGCTGTCTATAGACTGCATGTTCTCTACCGAGTCCTGGCGATCACAGAAAAACATTTATAAATCAAATTATTTCATTCAGAGTGCAGGATTAACCTTTCTCCAAAGACCTGTTCAATTACATCGCAAATGATTGTCTGTAATGTTGCATTCTAAAATGAGACCAGGGTGTTTTCTGATCCCTCTAGCTAGGATTTAGTTACATTTTGGCAACTACTTTAGGACAGCAAAGCATCATGTGGTGGGTGAGGTTAAGGTTAGGGAACTAAAATAACCAGGTTATGGAAAGATGCTGTCTTGGTTAAATGGAAACTGAAGGAATTGAGATGTGCATCCGTCTCGACCATGGGCAGACTATAAGATCATGGGCCCCTGGGCACAGACATGCAGTAGACCCCACCACCAGTAGGAGCAAGACACACAGACTTTGTTTTGCTGATTAGTGTCTCTTTGTGTCAGTTTTGTGTGATCATTCTGTGTCTCCCTGTGGTCTGTTTGTATGTCTTTGGGGTCATTTTGTCTCATTTTTTGTCATTTTGTATCACTTTGTGGTCATTTTGTGTCTCTTTGTAGTCATTTTGTGTCTCTGTGTGGACATTTTGTGTCTCTTTGTGGTCCATTTGTGTCTCGTAGTTGTCATTTTGAGTCTCTTTGTAGTCCTTTTGTGTCTCTTTGTGGTCATTTTGTGCCTCTCCGTAGTCATTTTGAGTCTCTTTTTAGCCATTTTGTGCCTCATAATGGTCATTTTGTATCTCTTACTAGTCATTTTGTGTTTCTTTGTAATCATCTTGAGTTTGATTTTGTGGTCAGCAGTTGTTGATTTGAGTGACATTTTGCAAGTAAAAGCCAGTTGAGCTCCTGACACTTGGAGCCTCGGGGGGCCTGTACCTGATAGGCCTGTTCAGTAATCCATTCATGGGCTCCATCACTTCAGCTTACATAGTCTTGCTTTTATGCACCTCGCTTTAACACTATCAGTAAACATAGCTTGTCTTAAGAAACAAACAACCACTGCTGTCATTTTTCTGAACTTCCTTTAGGAACTTTCTCTGAGTGCATTACCCACGATGCAGTTTAGGGAGGAAATGTACCAGAGCTGATGGTGAAATAATGAGCATAGTATGCTACATGGAAGTTTAAACCCCTTAAGAATTCACTGAAAACAAGGCTGCAGACTGACATGCAACATTCCTCTCTTGCTCATTAGAGATGAGGAATTCTTCCTGGTGAGGGTGACAGTGTTCTGTCAGTCATGATGTCTTACTACGTTAGTCTTCACAGGAACTAGAGAGACAGGTTAGTTGGGCAACGTGAGACCAGGAAGAAGGAAACAGTGCTCAGAAAAGTATCGTTACCAATCATAAAAGATCACGTTAAGTAATGTGCCAGTGCTGAATAACTTTGATGGATGGTGAAGAGATGAGTACTCACTGGGCCTCTCCTATGGCTGTGCACAGTGAAGTCAGGGCAGAAGAGCAGGTCGGCGATAGCCAGGAGCAGCGACTCGGCCAGTGGTCGAGCTCCGTCATCATCATCCAGCTCATCTGTCTGGAAAGGATGCACATATATGCATGTATGAGACTAGAACTAGGTGATGAATATCATTCTCAAGCATTGATTAAAAGATATTGTGTAAATAGTGAAATGGAAGAGGAGCACGGCTTGGCAGAAATGGCTCAGTAATATTTCCTGCTCCACACTTCTTTACAACTGGAATGAGGAAACCGATTTAGCTCATCAGCTGAGTGAAGGACACGTACTCATGGAAAGAACAGGCTGATACCCTCATTGTATCACTGGAGTGAGTAAGCATCTGAGAGGCCTGACACGAACATCGTATTCTTTTGTAACTGATCGATCATATTTTTAGCAACAAACACCATCTTCTGTTCAAAGTACGACTGTGCAAATGACAGCAGCACTTTTTGTTTTTAAAAAAAGTGTTATAAGAGTGATTAAAGGGTTTGTCTTGATGCTTTTTGCAAGTGCTTTTTCCTTTCCTGTGCCCACTCACCCCCGCCCGCCCGGCGCCGGGCACTGTCGACCAGAAGAATCCTCTCCAGTCCTGGTCCTCGAAAATGTAGGGAAGGATGCGGCTCAGGATGCGAGTGCAGTTCAGGATCACCTGCTTCTCCCTCTCTGTGGGGCAACCAGACTCTGCACCCTGCACCAGCTTCTCCACAGCCTGAGGAGACAAGGAACATTATCGGGTGGTGCGTGAGAGTGAGGATAGAGGCATCTGCTGAGCCAGACACACAGAAGAAGCTTGATACAGTCTTTTAATTTTAACTATGAAAATCCAATTTACAACGACAACACTGGTGCCTCTTTTAATGATGTGTCTTTTAGGGCTTCCATTTTAGGTACTGACGTTTCAGTGTGCAATATCTGCAATAAGTCAAAGCTTCGCCAGGGGGTTAACTTAAGTCAGACTTTTTTGGATCACTGGTTTTCAGTCAGGGCAGCTAAAATAACATGACAGTTAGCTTTGTTAGCATGCAGGTAGCACATTAGCCATAATAGCTACGACCAATTTGTAAGACGGCTAAGCTGTTTGAAGTAGACTTGTGATATGCCAGTTTCCTTTGGCATATCTGGCACTCAACTTTGGGGGGATCATCTTTTGTAGCTATTCCAGATGCCTGACTTTTGCGACATCTTGCTAGCATGTCAGTAAGCCCGTCACATGTGGTCAAACTGTCCCAGTTTCAGTATTGCAGGACTGCTGGTGACTGACGTTAGATGAGAGTTTAAATGTCCCCGTCTGAACATAACTAATAATAACAATTAATGTTGGTGCAGAATGAATAATGTTGGATAACTATTTCTTCATTTTTGGGCACTTGGGGATATGTGGGTTATGCATATACGTAAAAACACAGAGCATTCAAGTAATGTTTGGACATTGATTACCACGGCAGCGATCAAAGCTTCGAAGCATTCGAGTCAGCCCTCGTGTCTTTGTGTATGTGCTGTGCTCCAAATTACTTCTTTGAGGACAAACACATTTTCTAAACTACACAATATTCTTACTGCTAGTTCTCAGTTGGTTAATGAGGCGTTACCCAGTCAACATGCACAGAACCATAACAAACATCTCAGTTTATTAGACTTGTTTCATTAAAAAATGATGCTTAATTTCAAAGTGTTGAATGATTCCATGAGGCTGAAAAAGCCTTTACAGCGAGCATGCTCTTACAATATAATATTTCTCTGTTACCGTCAACAGGACACTAATGATTTTGTTTTTGGAGAACAAAAGTACATGCGTCTTATCGACACATAACTTGCTCATTGAGTCTGTGTATACTTGATATAATTTACACTAGGAAGTGCACTTGTTATCTAAAGTTTGTTACATTTGACAATAAAGATAATTTTCCAATTAGACAAGAACATATGTTGGTGTTTTGGGCCTTTAACAGATAAGATTAATGTTTGAAAATGACTCACTATCTACATTTAATCAACAGCATGCTGCAGCCTGTGTCTAAAATAGGTAACAAGCCCCTTTGAATCAGCTCAGCTTCAAGGGCTCTCATCTCCTCCTCTTTATTTAATTAGGCCTCTAAGTATGCCGTATGTCTGTTTTGTTTCTGATAGGCGGCTTCAAACGGAAGCTGGTACCAAGAGACGGGAAGCGAAGGGAAAGGAAGGGCAGTTGACTCACTTATTTCCACATCTGAGAGCATGAGGCAGTGCCTTGCTGACAGGCTCTGACAAACATTGTTCCATGATGTAGTGCCCCCACCCCTGTGGAATCTCATGTCATACACAAGTTTGTAGTATACAGACGTGTTAACACTTCATGCAGTGTGTACCTTATAGCAGAGGGTTGCTAAATTGGAGGGGGACTCTTCTCGAACAGCTCTTATCTCTGCAGCTGGCACCAGTGCAAAAACATCCTGGACCGTGGTGGTGGTGTCTGCCCAGAACTGGTCCCAGAAGGCATCGTCTGTGGCTTCCACTGGCTGTGGAAAAATATGTTTACTATTCAGTTCTCATGTATTTGAGCCATATGGGGCATTTTCTGTCAGTGACATTTGAAATAAAATGGCCTGACTGATCTTGCAGTGCATTTAAAAGTCAGGTTTTCATCATAATGCATACATGGTTATTTGTTTTTTGTTGTAAAGCACATCCATGGCCTACATAATAGCAATGCAAACACAACCTCTCCTCCAGCAGCAGTGAGGAAACATTATCTGGCACACACTCTAAGCACAGTCCACCTGCCGCATCTGCAAACATGGTCATAGCCAGACCTACGTCATCAGATTTGATTTCGCTACGCCATCATTTATTTTAACATCAAAACTGAACATGCACAGGCTAAATAAAGGTCTGTGGCCATCTGCACCGCAGAATCCACCATCATATACCCCATGATAAATACGACATATGTGGAATACAGTGCATGCAGTCTTTCTCCACCCATATTATAAACATTTCGATTATGGAAAGTAAATGAATATGAGTTGAAAAGCGCGCATGCAACATTAGATTATGTTTGTTTTCTGCTCCCACATCAGAACGCGTTATCTCATCTCCTCGGTGATGCTCTCCGGCGCGCTACCTCTCTATGTAATCCTTTATTCTGCTGTACTGGAAGCTCATGTACCTGTGTTTTGGTTGTCAGCTGAATCACTGCTTTCCTGAAGTTTAATTTTGAGTCGGTGCTGCCCATTGCGATTATTTCCCTTTATTCTAGCAGGACCGCTGCTGCCGACGATCCCAGTTAATCTCACCTCCGTCCTTCGCTTGAGTCATTGGCGGAGGCGTTTTTTTTTTTTTACTCTATTGGCTGACTGGACCTGCTGCACTGTAGGGTGTAACTTCCGGGTTGGGAAGATGTCAACAATTCGGTCCGATTGGAGGCTTTGTTTCCAGCATTTTTACTGCTATAATAAAAAAAAAACCTGCCATTTTCTTAATGCCCTATGCCTGGAAATCCTTTCATACTCTAGTGTAAAATAGCCACACAGATTTTACAGAAATATGGGCTGCAGCTCACGTTTTGTTACAATGTATATCTGTTTTTATTAAAGACCCTTAAAGCAATAACTACATTCAGCTACAATGCCTTTTATAAAACCTTAGACAGCGACATCTTTTGGGGGAGATTAACATTGTGGCAAGCCACAGGTCAGTATTTGTCGATTGCTGTGTCTGATTAAGACAAATTAGAGCAGATACACATTAATAAAATTAATAAACTCACAAAGCTTCACCAGCTTCATTGAATCAATCAAGTTAATTGGCAGCTTTCTTGTACTGCGCTGCAAACTGCGCCTGTGTCGTAATGTGCTGCCTTTAAGTGCTGCTCGTAACCCCCAATTTTCTCATCGAAATTGTCTTAACTGTACACATAGGCTGCGTGTAACCTAGAAAAAACGCAATGCTGTTCATCACTTCATTCACCATCACTGTTATTAAGACGATCGCTATCACAACTCTTACATATTTGGTACCACAGAAAACTCTACTTTGATTCTCTAACTAGCATGTGACACTATTTTTTCCGACAGCGATTAAAAGCGCCATTACTCGTCTTCGCGCAGGCGCAGTGCCATGTAAACACAACTGCCGCGGTCGGTTGTGGGTTTAGCTCAAACTGTTAAAACGTCCGGTAGCTAGGTTGAACTAAAACAGGTGTAATTGTACTCGAGCTCTGACACTAAGCTCGTTAGAGTTTTATATAAAAGGGCAGGATATATTTTTTCTGTAATAGGTGCTAGAGTCGGCAAAGAGAGAGAGTATTATCCACGAAGGTTAGCTAGCGGTGACGTTAGCTTGTAACCTAGCATTTGTGACTGGCTTCTTTTTTTACACCCGGTCTTTATGTAATTTTATAGCCAGTTACCCTCCGTGTCGGCGTTGTTAATTAGATTAGATTATTCTCTAGTGTTCCCAAAATGGGTAGTAGTATCACATCAGTATTCAACACAGTTAGCTAGCCTGAGAACACTATTTTGCTAACTCAGGTGATAGGCCATCGACTGACAGGAAACAAGCTAACGGAGTCGATAACGTTAACCGGTCGGGTCCTCCAGTCTGGTGTGAACAAACAAGGAAACTCGTCGAGATTGATTTAGTGTCATCATATGTTGACTGAAAACAGGTAAGAGAAGCCTACAATACATTAAGTAACGCTAACTGATGAGATGTAGCCCGAAACAACTGTTGGAGTAACTTGCTGTGGCCTGTATTCACCACTTGCAGCAGCCATTTATATAAAAACATCGACACATGTAGCAGTTGGTCGTGCACAGGTTACAGCAACGACATATATGGGTGTGTGATGGCAGTTACTATGCACGTGTGTTAAATGTCTGCTTATGCTTGTACCCGAACAGGAAACGACAGCACAGCGGTGGTGATGAGGAGAGTGGCCACCTGGTGCCTCAAGCCAAAAGGCAGAGCAGAGCTCATCCGCTCTCTCCTGAGCCAGGCCGGGATGCCTGGGACTCTGAGGTACTAACACACGTCAAGGGAAATGCGGTCATACAAATTTAGAAACCAGAAGAAGCTGGGCAAACAGTAGTTTTTCAGTAGATGCAAATTTTTTGGTAGATGTCGACACCTGTAATTAAGTTTTTAAACTAGAAATAAGACTAAACGTTGCCTTATTAGTTGGTGCTCACAGCTAGCTTATAAACTAATGGGTGATTATGTGTGGGTGGATAATGGGTGGATCTGAGGTGTTGTATAGTGACAAACAGGGAGAAATAGGATAAAAAAAAAAAAGCATCTTGTACCTGAATATTACCCCACTGTTTTAACTATGCTCCACTGTCTGATTGTGTAAAGACTTAACGTATCAGGTAAAATCCTCACACTTTGGAGAATCATTTGTTTCATGGGAATAACGCATGACACAACTCCAGTGAAGTGCTCTTCCTGAACAAAGCAGTCGTCTCTGCATGGTGAAAAGTTATAGTAGTTATCCACAGCTGCACCAGGAGCACCTCACATTCCCATCGACGCGCCAGTCCTTATTCACCGCTAAGCACACTCCTCCTCTCTTTCTCCCGTCAGAGTCCTCTGCTCTGTCTGACCAGCATACAGAAAAGGAGCCTCCTGGTTGAATGGCACTGACTTGCTAGTTCAGGTCCCACTCACAACAGATTAATTTAATAGTTAACATTTTGTATTCAACTAAGAATTACTATCTACCATTTCAAAATGTTGTGGTTGGTCTCCTCTGCTTTCACACCACAAGTTTGATTCGACGCAGACTGAGACCTCCTTTCCAAGCCGTCTTGGTACAGTTGCAGACAGCTTTCACACTAGCATGAACTAACTGAACAAGATACGCGAATGCACCAGAGTTTGTTTGAACTGCATCAAACAGGTTAGGCATGAAAGCACCTGTGTCTGGTTAGAAACATCATGGTTAATGGGGTCTTTTTGAGGTCTAGTTTTTGCATGTAAGCCCCCAAAACGTGTCAGTTGTAAGGCTTTGAATTTATCTAGACAAAACAAGCCTTGATGTTGATGCTCATATCTAACTGGTGCACGGTTAATGTTGACATCTGCTTTTCAGTCGTCCAACAGCGAGAGCAGCAGCAGCATCAGCAGTCCAGAGCATGCAGCCGGGAGCTGTGGCAGCCAGTGCGTCGTGGGCCCCTGCAGTCCCCTCAGCTCCGGTGACTCCTCAGAACTGGCCGGCCCTACGAGCCTGGCGTCCTACCTGCAGATCAACCGCATCCTGAAGCAGGCCCACTTCCAGAGCCTGCAGAGCCGATGTCAGCTCAGAGACACATGACGACCTAATGTCTCCCTCTGTCAGCCACCAGAGGACTGAGTCCCTGAGGCGTGCCAGAGCACCACACGCTGATTCACTTCACTCAGCTCTTCCCACCCATCTCCAGTTACTGTGATATCTCGCAGCTCTACATATCTGTGGATGGAGACCAGCTCCTGGTCAGGTATCTGGAGGGGGTCCATCATTCAAATAAATCAAAAGTGATAATCATGTTAGCAATAATAACCGTGTGATCAACGTAAACATTTTTTGTGATCCACTTGATTTCTGACCAGTCTGGTTTACATGCTGCTCTTGGAGCCTTATTGTGACTGAGTGATGATGACGACGAATCCCCGTGTTTTGTCCTTAATGTATGAAAACAGTGCTACTGCAGCTGCAGAAATGGCACCAAACACAATTTTTAGGCCGGTCAGTGTGACTCGTTTAGTCTGCTAGTAGGGTACTTGGGTTGATTAATGCTGAATCTGATGTCTGTGTGAGTACATGGACCAGTCTCAGGGAAGATTTGCACTTGTCTTGGACTGCTCATTTGTTTTCATATTCAGACAGGGACTCCTTTACAGGGACCTGTAGAAGCCATGGGTGGCAACTTAGCCGACGAGGTTATGTTTTCTGTCCTTGTTTTGTTAGTTTATAGAGT
Organism: Epinephelus awoara; assembly: GCA_035609425.1. Taxonomy (NCBI): domain Eukaryota; kingdom Metazoa; phylum Chordata; class Actinopteri; order Perciformes; family Serranidae; genus Epinephelus; species Epinephelus awoara. The sequence continues at coordinate 17,568,894 of CM069311.1, read as the reverse complement.
ACTTAGATTTTAGTTAAACTCAGTGAAGAGTCAGGAATAAGTGATCTGGTTTGAGCGTGGTTTACAATTTTAAGATGATTTCATAACACTGCAAAATGTGGAATTTTTAGGACTTTTCCTCATTTTCCATCAACTACTGCACTTAAAAAACTAAAGTGGCACATTTATCCTGTATATAACAATTGCAGACAGTATGTTTAATGTTCCTAATGCAGATTAAGATCTTAAAACATAGCGGATTAGTAAACCATTGTGCAGCCTTGGCAGTGGTGTTCACAGGTGCTGCTTCCCAGCTGTGTTTCATTTTCATTATCACCAAAGTTTATGATCTCAACATAACTCATCCTGTCTTCTCATGATCACTGAATAATAACGCTGTAGATGTGACATGGGGATAATTATCTATAATCAAATGTCACTGCTCACATTTGACTTCAGAATCTAACACATTTATTGTAAACTAATGCAACTACAACCAAAGGAAGAGTGTGTAATGTCACTATGATAGAGAGTGAGGGTGCACCTGTGGTTGTCAGCAGTTATGTAACAGCATAATGATCGTGCAAAGCAATATCAAATAGAGATTGCCTTATCTGTATTGATTATAGATAATTACAACATCTGGCGTGGCTTTTCTAATAATCATCAGAATACAAATTGAGATCATGAGAGAAACATTTAGAGTATTTCGATTAGTATGACATTAGGAGATAAGTAGAGCAGTTAGGGTTATTTTTGTTTCTTGTGATCATAGAAAATATAGTGATCACATCACCAGCGTTCTCTAGTGAGCACAAAAGCAAAATGATGGCTACACCCATGAACCCTACAACCTTGCGTACTCCTTTAGGCTTTCTCAATCTTCTATTGATTGTATGGAGCGCTGTTTGATGTGGCATTTGAGCATGTAGGAAAATGTAGTTCTTTCTGTCTGGAGGTTGCAGTACACTCTTTAGGAACAAAAAGACATTCCCTAGGCTTTTGTTTTCAATATTACTGGAGCCACTTAAATGCTGTTTTAATTGCAGACGAGCCTCTGCCTGTGCACTACCATTTCAAGGTTGCTGTATGCGTGTCCCTGTGCACTGAACATCCAGGTACAAACACTGACCATAAGGCTGTGCGTCTCTCCTGTTACTTAGAGCGGGATTGGTTTCATCGCTGAAGCCTCATCCCAGGAGTAAGCTCAGCTATTTAATTTTTTTTATTTTTCTCAGACTGGTGTGTCAGGAATGAAAGCATTTTGAAGATGTGGTTTATTTTTTTTTTTAATGATATATTTTTTGTATTTAGTAAATGTACATGACATTAGCCTGCCATTGACTGTTTTTTTTTCTTGTAAATACTCCATTTCAGAAATAAAAATTAATGTTTTTGAATAAAGGCATTATTTACTTTTTTTATGAAGCTGCATTTGGACCCCCTAAATAATTAAAATCTGTAACATGGTGATGCTCGAAGCATCTCAGTTACTACTCTGTGAGAAAATACCTATTTGCTTTGCATGCTATGTCCTGTATGTGAGGGCAGGAATTCCCTCTGTCCCCACATCCTCCCCTTTTCCTCCAAATGGCCAGTAATGAATGACTCCCCATGCATTGAGACCATCATTAATGAGATATGACCTGTGTCTGAGCGAGGAGCAGCGAAAGGTTTCTTTAATTAGCACACTACATGTCCTTGTCTTGTCACAGACACAGTAACAGATTACATACATTAATGCACCACACGTAACCACGGTTACCTTGCCGGGGCCACTGTGGGTCCTCATTACTCGCCTTTTTTTTTTTTTTTTTGATTCCCTCGTTCCACCTCTTCTAAGTTAGAGATGACGAACGAGCCAATGATAATTCAGGATTAGCAATCTCCCTGCTCGGTAACAATGTAACTCTTTTCCTTTCTCAGGTGCATGCCTTCTCGTTATCTTGAAACATGCAGCGCAGCAACATATAGAGAGGGACAATTAGTGAGCTGTACGTGAACCTTTCATCTTGGCATCATCTGAAGTATGCCGTTTTTGAGCGGCCTGTTGTATATTGAAGCAAGCATCATGTTAGAGCCGGGCACGTGCTGTGTCATTAGTTGGCGAGGATGCAATTAGCAGCAGCTTGGATAAATATTTTCCCGGTGATAATCCAAATTACTGTTTGAGGAAAAACATCAATATTAAAGAAATGATTTACTCCAAAATAGAAATTCAGTGCACCCTAGTGTCCTGTTGACATTAAGTAACGCTCTGGTAAGAGATCAGTGTTTACGACAAAGAGCACAATGACTCAAACTTGTAACGCAGAGGAAAAAAAAAAAAGGTTCACATTACATATCAGTGTTTCTCACATGCTGCTTGGCGCGTCACACACGGGCAACTCCCCCAGCACCAGCTAATGTGTGCTCACCTATCTCTTCTGATAACTTGACTCCTTTACAAGAGTCGAATAATCCGCAGAGGTCTCCTCCTCTCCTAAAGAAACAGACCAGGGTTCTCATTTATAAACATTGCATATGCACAAAACAAGGCCTGAAAGAGGCGTATACGCCATGTCCCACGCGAAAGTTGTAATGTATAAAAACAGACTTGATGAGAGAAACTTTGACCCATGCTTATGAACATTTTGGAGATGGAAAATTGGCTTTTGTCTGTAGGTATGATTTTAATATGGATCTTATGCACTGTTTTATAAATGAGACCCCAGTTGATTTAAACCAGTAAAAACACTGAATAAAGCGATTTCATGTTGTTGTTTTTTAAAAAAACCCTGTTTTTCCAACTTCTAACTACAGTGGCCGATGCTAAAACACGAATGGTCCTATCTAGAACCAATTTTTGATGTGTCACCTGTGGGCTACTGTAGAAACATGGCAGTGCAACATGCCCATCTCCGTAGATGAGAACCTGCTCAATGTAATGGTGATGTACTTGTATCCTATTTCTGCGAATATATCCCCCTAAATCATCCACATTGACCTTTAAAGTTCAGCAGCCGGTTGTTCCATAAGGACATCACAGTGCAGATAAATTAGCTTTTTGCTATTTTACCATTAACAAGAGGAACACTGCATGGCATACTGGATAAGACATAGCAAAGTGAGTTTATTTAAAATTTTGACTGTGAAACATTTAAATTCTGGATGGGTGGTGGATGCATATTCTGCCACTGTTTACACAGACACACAAAATAAATCACAGGTTTTTATTTATACAGAACAAAGAGTAATAAAGCACAGTATTATGAAGCATAAATCTTTGATAATGTGTTTGCCCACCAGCAGATGTTCTGAGTCCAGATGTTCATGAAAAGAGCAGTAGAGGGCAGCACACTCTGAGTGTTAGCTGGACACAAACTGTATTCCTGCATCTCATAAAAGCTGGGGGAATTCTACAACAGGGTCAAAACGTGTGGGCTACGTAGAAGATATTTATCTTTAATCTGTTTTTACACACACATACATACACACACTGTCCTTTCTGGGCAGCACACAGATATGAAGGTGGGCGGTGATGAATGGCTCATATCAGTTGAGTGGAGAGGCAGGAGAGAGTTAAATGAACTGTCCTTGTTCTGGGGTCTATGTATGCGCATACATTGTTATATTTTTACCGTGGCCAGCGAAAAAATCTGGGTTAGTCTTTGGTTCCTTTTCTTTATGTCCTCTCGGCGAAGATCCACATCTCTCCTCAAAGGCAAAAGCACGGTGAACATTAGCTACACACAACAAATACAGACAAGCAGACAAACTACTGTATGTTTTAAATTTATCAGTGTCTGGTTCACCTTTAGCTTCAAGACTTGTGTAATCCATACAAGATTGTTTTGGAAGACAAAGTGGTCAGGGGACAGTCCTTCAAGTAAGTGGCTTTGGTATATTCAAAATATGAATTATGTCAAAGCTAAAAGAACATGAGCAAAGAAAGCAAAAGTGAGCTGCAGCTGACCTGGTCACCCTTGCCTCTCTTTGCCAGACTTTGGCTGAAATGTATTTGGGCAGCTGCTGCTTAGCATGAGATGGTGATTGGGTTGGCATCAAGTATACAGCTTTCCCTCGCCAGCCAACACAAACATCTGCTTTGCCTCCCCACCACCATTTCGCCCAACATCAAACAACAAAGCTCGCCTGCTCTGCTGCCCCCATGGCCGTCCGAAGAATTAATGACCCACCAAGCACATTAGCGGTGCCCTATTGCCCCAGCCTGGCTGGAGCAGGGAATAGGGAAAGCCGTGGCAGGCGAACAAGGAGAGGGAAGGGTTAGTGGGTCAGGATGATGAAGTACTTCACAGGTCAGGAATTAAGATGGATAGATATCCAGGTGTTATTGGGATGTTTACTGCATTTATGCATGGACGGATTACTGAACGGGCACTAGGCACAGGCGCAGGAGCCCCCCCTCCCTCGGCCTTCATCTGCAAAATGTCACTCAATTTTACACGTGGTGACCAGGACGAGACTCAAAAAGACCGTAAAGAGATGCAGAGGAACTGCCAAGAGACACAAATTTACCATAAAAAGGGCCACAATGACCCCACAGAGACACAAAATAACCACAAGGAGACACAAAATGACTACAGGGAGACACACAATGATCAAAAAGAGACAACAAATGACCACAAAGAGTCACAAATCATCTACAGAGAGACACAACAACCAAAAAAGACACAAAATGACCCCACAGAGACACAAAAGGATTACAAAGAGACACACAATGACCAAGAAAGACACAAAATGACCCCAAAGAGACACAAAATGACTGCAGGGAGACAAACAATGACCAAAAAATACACGAAATGACTTCAGGGAGACACACAACAACCACACAGGGCACAAAATAACCTCAAAGAAGCACAAAACCTCCACAAAGAGACACACAACAACCACAAGGAGCCAAAAAACGACCAGAAAGAGGCACAAAACCTCTACAGGGAGACACACAGTTACCAAAATAGACACAAAATGACCTTAAAGAGACACAAAGTTGTTACAATGGAACACAAATTAACCACAAGGTGACATAAAATGATAGCAAAGAGACACACAATGACCACACTCACAAAAGAGAGACACTAAAGCACCACAATGTCTGTTATGTCTTGCTCCTATTTGGTTTAGGTGGTTTGGCCTTCTGCATATCTGTGCCCAGGGGCCCGTTGATTTATAATCCAGCCATGTATTTATGCAAGTTCCTCATCCTGCAATCGGCCTTTAGCATTAATTTGACAGCCATGTTGACAGATAAAACAAGTGCTGGATTTGAAACAGTATTATTGTCAAAAGCTCAGGATTTGACATATGTTGTTTGTTTTTTTGTGAAAGCACAGTATTACTTTCCATGTTTGGCACTTGACCCGGTAGTTGACTCAGGACAGAGGCTGTTAAAATACAAAATGTATGGCTATGAAGGCGCAGCACTCAGACTGAAACGACCTGCTCTTGAGTGAAAACAAAAACAGAGGAGGATCTTCTCCCTTATCCTCTATGAGCCGGCCCACGCTGCCCCTGTTAGTGCTCACTCCTTCCCCAACTGTTGCTGTCAGGGTGTGGAGAGGGGGACTGGGTTATCTCACTGACTGTAGCCTAAACACAAGGCCTCGATGCAGCTGAGAACCAGTCGTCATTTCCCTAAGAAAAGGAAAGCAAACAGCTCAGCCACTCTCTATAGAGCTGTCTGCAGTTTTAAAGCTTTGAACGGACTGACCAGGAAAGTAAGACAGCCGACAGGCTCGGCACACTTGGGTCAGTGTCTCCGGTTCCACTTTATGGCCTCCCTATTCAATTTCACACAATGTGCTCCTGAGACAATGTACAGTAGACTGTTTTCATTGCACAGCGAAGTTACAGTCAAGGCCTCAATCAATCATAATAAATGTTCACCCCAGAACACAGAAAGAAAGGCTGTGAGCAGTTTCTTGTCCCACATACAGGCCACAACCGTCCCTCCTTTTATGGTCGCTCGTGAGAATATTCACACACCCTGTCTCGTATTTGTAAAACGTGATGTTTACGTGGTTCAGTTTTGCCCTGTTCGGCTGTCAACACTCACAGGCTTTCAACCCGGAGGGAAGAAGTGCAATAGTTTAGAGAGAGTCGTGCTAAGTGGGACTGTTTAGGATTGGCCGGGTAGAGCATGCACTCAGCGCACCGCCATCCAGACCGCTGTTTTCTAAATGGCCCCTATTAACTGAATGGGAATAGGCTGCACTCAGGCCTGTGCTGTTAGCACAGAGAGGACAGGCTACATGGCTCACACAGCCTGGTGTCGTCTCCACACGGCTGACCTGCCACACAGGCATGTTTCATCACCAGAGGACTGATATGGCGCCGCTCACAGCCACCAAGGTGCAATTTGTTGCATTTGGACTATAACTGTCAGGAAGAGATATACCCTCACTTAAATAGCCGCCCATAATCTGCCCCTCTCCCTGTATTATCCTAATTGAACCCATGGGCGGCCAGCGCCATCAATAGCTGAGCTCATCTGCAAATTAATAAAACATGGGCCCTCACCAAATCTATGCTTGTGATAAAGCTTGAAGCTACTTAGACACACACTAAAGGACTGAGTGTTTGTGATTGTTATTTTCAAGAGAAATGGAGGCACAATAAAATGTTCTCATTTTGTTTTTCAGCAGTGATGAGTTCTTATGGCTCCCGTGGTCCTACGTGTATCCCACACGAACATCCTCTTCCTCCGTCCTTTTCGTAAATGCTTATTAAAACTATCAAACGCCATTTACCTAGACATGCTTTTGCAATTTACCCTGATGATGTTACATCAGCGGCCGCGGGGCTTTGAGGTGCAGATTCCAACTGGTTCAACAGGTGATCACCGAGCACGATGTTTTTTTTTCGTCTCGCTGCTGACTGTTGTGAAGCCACATTTTCCTTGGTCAGGGCTGAGACATGCTGGCACCATCAACAAGTGCCACATTAGCACAAGTACAGGGGGGCTTTTGGCTTTGTGTTTATTTTGACTGTGTGGACTGACACCCAGCATGATGTGGGAGTCGATGAAAGAGGTGGTCATCATAATAAGACCTAGATCTTAATAACAACAAATCCTGGAGGACACTAAAAAAGCAGCCAGAGGTTATTAAAGACATCTATCATGTCTGTTGGGTTAGTAGTCACTCAGTTACCATCCTTTCCTCCTCCTCCTCCTCTCGCCATTGATGATCACTCCTCTGTTAAACATGAAACCAAGGCCGGGGTGACCGAACTTTCTTCTGCTCCTCTGCGTCTCTTTTTCTCTCCCACACAGCTTTCTCGCGTGGAGCACAAGTCCCTTTGTTTTCACACGTACAAAAGCCAAGGCAGACTTTCAAAGGCCGCAACCTCCGACTGTTCCTCCAAAAGGAAGGCCAAGCCCAAAGTGGCATCACGCTCTGAGGGAAGGCGGGACTCCTCCAGTATCAACACAACATACCTGGCCTTGAGTGCACCTCAAAGCTTTTGGTCCGCTCATGGGCTTATTTTACAGCGCAGTCAGTGTGCGCAGATGAAAACGCTCAGGACATAAAGAAAGGAATGCTGTAAAAGCTGGAAGGCCATGACAACTTGATGAGCCATCAAGATCGACTGTGAACAACCTAGAAACATGGAGAGAAAGGGCTGACATCACAGAGCGCGGGTATATGGAGTCATGGATATATGGACAAAATAGAAAAACAAACTGACTCTCCAAAGAAAACAGTGAGTAATCCTTGGACAGAGTATTGTTTGGGCATGTACATGATTGTTGAAACACCTCGATGCCACAGTGAATGACAGTGCACGCTTTTCTATGCTGGACCAGTTACAAAGTGGTGGGTGTAAAAACATGAGTAATCATCAAACCAGAAGGGAAACAAGTTCCCATGAACAATATACACAAAGACAAGCCTTTTCATCCACAGTCTTTATGGTTGAGCTTTACTTACGCACGCAAAAAAGGAGGAGAATCGAAAACATTTTGAGAGCGATTCTCGTCTCTTTTAAAGACACAGGCTGCTGACGGCACAATATATATAGTACTGTAATATATTTGTACTTTGTGAGATTTAATTCCACTAGATTTTAAAGGAAAATACTGCACCTTTAGAGGAGCACTCCACTAATCTTACTCATGAAGTTCAGTTTAGTCATCATGAACCAAAAGAGTCCTTTTGTGAGTCGATTCACTAGTGGAAGGTGAACATCATGAACCAGGTTACTTACTTACTTAGGAACCAGTCTTCTCATCGGTAGCATTGGTTGTCGCTGCAGGTGGTTTTGCTGATGCTAATGTCGCCAACGTGCAGCTCCAAGCCTGCATTTAGTAACATAGGATTTGACTTTCAAATCTCTGTTGTGCCATCTTCTGACTCTGTTAGCGTTCGCTTCGCATTGCCCTTTTTGAGCCAGGCCAACATTATTGTAACGTAATGTTACGACAGAGAAAAGCAGGCAGGCCTGAATGGACACAGGTGAGCGTCCCTCACATAGTGTCCCCTTGGTAGCATACGCAGTTCCCCCAGTGCTCCCTGGGGAGTGCACTTTATTTAGGGCCATTATAAATCGCCAAGAGAACCTGATATGGAGAGGACAAAGAAATAAAAAGAGTACCAGCAGCTTGTGAGAAGTGCCGGTGTACAAAAACAGTCACAGTAAATCAATGAGTGAAATGCAGACGTGCCGACTGGTACTGTGTACCAGTTAAATCCGGCCCATTTCAAGCACATCTGGCAGGAGATTTTGTTACTATAGACCGAATCACCATGACACCGCGCTAACTTTTTGCTGTCATTTTCAGCCAGGACATCGACCCGGTCTCGCTCCGAAGCTGTCGAAATCCGGCGCTTGGGCAGTGACTTGTGGCGTCAGACACTGATGAAAACAGCCGTCCTTTAACATCGGCATGATACACGGCTGGTTGCTGTTATAGTTTAACAGTGCTTGGCAGCATCAGGGAGAAACGCGGTGGAACAAGAACGAAAGTTAAGGCGGCCAAAGTCCAAGTAGGTAGATTATTTGATCATAGATTATAAAGCCAAACCTGTTCTTTTTTCCTAAACCTAACTATGTGTTTTTGTTGCCTGAACCCAACTACCCAACCAAAATAATTGGATTTGCATTGTTGTAAAGATGTAGTGCATTTATTTTGGAAGAGACTGTATGTAAAATATGTATGTATGTAAATATCCTGTGAAAACGGAAGTGTATTTTGAAAGAAGACAGCGCATGTAACGGGCAGAACTTGAACTTTTAAATTGTATCTGGACGTGTAAGGTGCCGGTCCATGACCAAACATCGATGTGTGACAAGATTGGAGTGAGAATGTGTTTCCTACATAGTCAAGCAGGATGATTCAACCTATGTGACCATTCTGCTCTGCTTATATTTTATGTACTGTGTTACTTTTCCAGCATCTTTGATAAACTAAATCTACGGGATTGGATGCTAAACAATGAATTGCTGTTGACAGGGGCCGCAGCAAAATGTATATTAGCCAATGTCCACTATATTATATTACTATATATTTTCACTGCTCTACCTTACCCAGCAACCGATCAAGGCAGCGGTAGACGAGTAACTCCCGTGTTCTAAAATGGCTGTCCTTGTCAATAGAGTTTGGTGGCTTCAGTTAGCTTCAGTAGCATAAAGCAGCGTTTTGATTCGGTCTATTGGACAGAGCCACGCTAGCTGTTTCCCCCTGTTTCTAGTCTGTATGCTAAGCTAAGCTAACCAGCTGCAAGACTGATGAAAATTTGTATTGATCTTCACATCTCACCCTCCACCAGTGAGCAAAAAAAAAAAAAAAATAGTCAAACGTTTGCTTCAAGAAAATGATTGCTGCCTTCTTTGTACTTAGCTTGAAAAGATATATGATACACTGATGGAGTTGAGGCCATCCAAGGTCCAGCTACATTAAAATACTCCCTACAGCTTTGTGCTTTAATATTTTAGCTCTCTAGAAGAGACCATTCGTCACAAAAAGTGCCGTTACTTTTGATACAGGAAAAGCAGATTTTATTGCCGATACTTCTCCTGTCAGCCTGTATCTGTATTGTCACTGAAAGTGTCACTTTTATGGCCGAATCACAGTCTGGAAACAATGCCAAAAAAGAAACCTAACGCAAATTTATTTCACCAAGTGTGGCCTTCTTAACAGCAAAGTATCATGTATTGGGCTGTCTGCATTCTCTTTAATGATTTACTCCCTCCAAACTTCAGTGGAAACATAATATTTTACATCCCTTTGAATGTCTTGTGTAGTGCAACAGAGCGTACTGTCGACTTTCATTACCGGAACGGGAGTTTTGGAAAGAGTAAACCTTGGAGTTTACCCAGACAGCCTTGTTGAAATTTGCTGTGTTGATTAACATTTTTTAAAAAAGAAGTCACTCACTGTCATTGTCACTATCCATAAAAAGTGGAGCCCAAAGGACATTAAGTGGAGGATTTATGGCCGCCGTATATTTGAGTGGAGGGCTGCTAAACCTTATGAAGTCTCTCTTGGCGCTGTAAGGTTTTGCTTTCTCTGTCTCGCTCTGTTGGTTTTTTCCCTGTTGCTTCAGAGTGCCTACAATTTCCCTCTCTTTATTTTCATTGGCATTTAAAGAGCTTGGTGCTCTGTTGAATGTACTCATTCAATAGTGAGCTTTTCAACACACACACACACACACGCACGCACACAAACACATTAGGACACACGCGCATGCACACACACAAAGAAAGCAGCCGCGAACATGCAGCGAGTATAGACCCTGACTCTCCTGCTCAATGCCGCAGGATGTTGGAACCCAGCAAGTTTCAAACGTACACCAAGTCTGAAAGCATTTCTCCCTGTCTGTGCTTGTCATTGTTGGGGGGCATTAATTGATTGGCTTGGTTTCTATTCCCTTTTGTGAAGTGGCTTTAGTCCTGAAGGTTGCTGAAATCCATTCAGACCATTCTCTTTGCCTGGTGGAGCAGAGCACAGCGGTGGAGCAGCCGCTGTCTCCACCTTTATTGGTGGAAATCACCCTTGCACATTTTAATCTGCCATCTCCTGGGGTCTCATAACACTTTATGGCTTTATATGTCTCATCAGGTTTTATATTCTAGGATCATACAAAAAAATGACTCCTTTTTTTATTTCTTTGGTTGCCATCTTGATTTTTTTTTTTTTTAGTTGTTAGATATTTTTACCCAAATGCATGAACATATGAGCCTTAAATGCTGCGTTTGTGTCAGTGTGGAGTCAGTCTCCAGGATGTAATTGACCACACATAAGATCAAAGAGTGTTTGTGCAACAACATTTCATGATTGGCTTTTTTTAAACACACAAGTGTGACAAGATGCCGAAAGTCTCCCAACTATGCTTCAGTAATTAAACGTTTAGCTGTTTTTCATCCCATAAAACACCTCGAGGCTATCAGGATCTGCAATCATCCCGACAGGGGGGTAATTGGAGAGGTAGGTGTAAAAATCAAATCATCAAAAATAGTGGCATTTCTCAATTTGACTGTAAGCTGTAGCTTCCAGTGCCTGCTTCTTTTAAAAACACACGGTCGCACACACACACACACACACACACACACACAAACAGAGTAACAGCTCATGCAGATGGGCCTATATCCACATCTGGCGACAGCTGGAGTTGTGAGCACATCTGTTCCGTCCTAGGTGGAAACCGAGAGGGTTGCTTCTGCTTTAATACTGACCTTCTCTTCAATATTTTCACTTTTTCGATCCACTGTGGTGCCACAGCGGCCAAAATCCAACAGCAGCAGGGTTCTCTTACGTCCCCCCGATTCAGACAGAATGGCCTATCAAGCTCGCCCGAGGGGAACAAATGTCTGCCCAAATCACATCGTTTACACTCTCTCACACACCGTTTCCCCTCCCTCTTTGTGTTCTTGCTTCTGCGACTTCACTGACTTTCCTCCTTTGTTCTTTTACTTCTTTATTCGCCTTCTACTTCTCCCTCCTTCTTACGTCCGCATATTATCACTGCAGCTGGTGAACGGCTTTGTTCTGTGAACCACAGACAGCTAAAATCATCATCTGGGTGAGTGGGAGATGCACGCCAAGTCATCATTTCTGTAGCTGCAAGGGTTTGTGGTCATTTTGTTGACCCCCTTTTGATGACATTTTGCCTTCTGAAACCACCTCTGCATCTCAGTTCAACAGACGGATCTCTGTGATCTTTAGAGAGCCGCAGGGATGACGAGTTTGTTAGAGGCCAAGTTAGCACCGCTCAGGTTCCCGCAACAAAAAACAAAAAGGATTTTTCCATTGGATTTTGAAAAGCCTCTGTGGCAAGCAAACACTTATACTTACACGTTTTGTTCAGCAAGAGAATCCTCACACCACTTTTATGATTTTTGAAACTAAAATGCCGTCACCAGGAGGAAATAGCTAACATTAGGCTATAAACGAGCAACACCACAGTTGCATGACTTCATCGCTGCCACCACAACGAGGCTGTAAAGCCTTCATCGGCGTGATGATGTTACTCTATGTAGTCTCATTTAGCCACTTGTTAGCAACCACTTTTTTTAAGACACGTAAAAGCTTCAAATTCACAAGTGGGACATTTACTGACGAATTTTATGACATAGAACAAAACGTCAAAGTCTCTTAGGCTTGTGTCAACCACACACCTTATTTTTAGGCATTCATTCAAAAACCCATTGACTTGAAGATGAGAGACCCACATGGAAAAATTGTAACTACATTTCTGGATGTTAGCACTTATTCCTGCACCACTCTATAGGGCTGTGATACTCAAGTGAGGCCCACCGTCTGTTTTCTAAATGGACAATGAACATAAATTGATTCACGCTGGGAATTTTTTTTTTACTTGTAATAAGGTCTCACTCTGATCTCGTCATTTGGTCATGGACTTTCCATATCCACATTGGTTTTCGATGTTATGGGACATCGTGTCAAGTTCTGCCTGTTACATACATTGTCATCATCATAACATAACATGCCAACGTTAATGGATGGCTTTTTCGTCACAAGACATTGCCCAAGCGCCAGATTTCATCGACCTCGGAGTGAGACCAGGTTGACAAAAAAAGCATCAAAATAGAGCCTGAGGGACGTCTGGGCTAAGACCCGTATGTCCTCAACTCTTAGAAACACCCCTGCTTACACTTGACTTGTGCAAAGCTGCTGAGACTGAATTCGCTTCATATATTCATTCTACCAGATAAATATTATTAAGGTTTGTTTATCAATTGGCTCCTGCCCTGCTGTCATTTTGCAAAAGTGGCCCCTGTGCAAAGCAAGTTGAGTATGCATTCTATAGAGTCTGAGCAGGTGGCACGATAGATTGACAAGATGCACAAAATTTGAATTTGAAAGTTGAAGCCCAAGACACATGGCCTGTCTCTTGCTCATTTAATTCCACTCTCCCATTCTTCTTTCTGGAGATCCATGAGACCTATTTCCTTTCTCCTCCATCACCTTCTACTTCTCTACATCTTACTTTTTACTTGCCCCATTTTGCAATCAATCTGCTGTTCATCTTATCTAATGAGCTCATTAGGGTGTCTTAAGCAATGGTGATTGATAATAATGGCTTAGAAATGTCCCATTGATTCACTTCTATATCAGGCCTGTAGAGTAAAGGCTCTCTGCATTAAAATCATAGGTCAACTGAACCCTCTCTCCTGTCTATCGCCTATCTAGTCCTTTGTTTTCATCTCAACCTCCCTTCCCCTGCTCCGATTCATGATGAGCTGGTTTGTACTTAACACGTCTCTTTAGCCTGGTGATGAACATTTCGGTAAAGCTTCCTGCATTACTGCTCAGAGGATACATCAATGACTCCTTTGCAGCATTTTTCCTTCAACGGGCTTAAATTTCGCCATATTTTCACATGTTTAGAGAGACCGGTGAGTGAAACCGAATGTTAACAGTAGACATCATATTATCCCAGCCAATCAAAACAAAGGAGACGTGTTACAGTTGGTCAGTTTGCTGGAAGTCTTTAATTTTTATGGCTGGGCTTCTTAACAGCCATGACTGATGGAGCCATTTGACTTTAAAGCTGTAAGAGCTACTGTTTGTAATGCAGGCGAGTTTGCGAGGCCACTGGCAATATGTCTGAGGATATACTACAGCTTTTATGTATGCCGTTTGTGTGTTTGCATGCGTATGTGTGTGCATGATGGAAGGAGGGAGAGAGATGGAAAAAGAAAGAAGGAGGAGGGGGGGTGCTAATGATAATTTGGGAGGGTGTGTGTGCGACAGAATTTGCACCCACATGAATAGCGCACAGTCAGCATGCGAGCTCAAATCACTTCAATAGTTTCACATCAACCAATTTAATGGCACAATCCCGGGCCAGTGAAGTTTTTATTCCAAATCCTGTCCATAATCTAATGGCCTTTGAAAGTCTGCCACTTCCCCCTGGCTGACAGGTTGTGCATTTGGATCTAATTGAATCCATTTACATCCTGCACAAATGGAAAGCACATGGAGGCCTACCCACCTGGTTCTGATCAGCTACCGAGTTGGGAGAACCACGCTCTTCGGAGTACGCCTGATGCCAGCAGGGGATACACTACACAGTGAAGTGAGAGCGAGAGGAGGAAGAGAGAACACCTTTTGATATTACTCTTGGCTCTAATTTAATTCAGTTTGAGTTCAGTTACCTCTTCACATTTCCGTTTAGTCCTATCTGTCTGGCAGGCTGTGGTCTTTTTCCAGTTGTGTAATATTTTACCACAAGGGGGAGTCCAGCAATATCCACTCATGTATCACTGTGTCTGCTAATGTGGACCTGCCAGCATTCATCTACTGTACAACAGAGAGGAAAGCTGAGCTTTAAAATGTAGAATTACCACAAGACTTCAAGGTTCAGTGTGACATCTGGGCCAGGTCTTTTCTGATTTAGTGTCAGATAGATTATTCCCACAGAATCACAGGGGGTTGGCAAAATACTGTGTCTACTAATAAATTAATTGAGTGAATGAACTCCTTGATTAATGTTCACATTCTCTCTCAAAGTGGAGTGAAATGTTAGTTTGAAGGCTAATTAGCAGTATTTGTAAGTACAAATACAATTTTGTGAGTTTTCAAAACAACTTGAGGCAACCGACAACTCGCAGAGCTCCTAAGAGGCCGAGTGATTTGGACCCACACTGCAGGTGTGATAGTGAAAAAATACTGAATATTCAAACCATTGCAGTGTGTGACAAACACTGACAATCTGCGTCACCAAAACTGAGCAGTGAGCAGTGATGACAATGTTGCTAGAAATTAGCATGCAAACTAATGCTAGATGCTTATTTAGGTAGTTAAACACTGAATCTACAGTTAGTAACTTTTATGAAAGGATGCTGGAAACATTCCCAAGAGACTTTGGTCCATATTGACATGATAGCATCACACAGTTGCTGCACATCTGTCGGCTGCACATCCATGAATCACCTGTTCCACTGCATCCCAAAGGTGCTCTATTGGACTGAGATCTGGTGCCTGTGGAGGCCATTGGAGTACAGCGAACTCATTGTCTTGTTCAAGAAACCAGATTGAGAAGATTTGAGCTTTGTGACATGGTGCGTTATCCTGCTGGAGGTAGTCATCAGAAGATGGGTACACTGTGGTCATAAAGGGATGGACACGGTCAGCAACAATACTCAGGTAGGCTGTGGTGTTTAAATGATGCTCAGTTGGTACTAAGGGACCCAAAGTGTGCCAAGAAAATATCCCCCACACCATTACACCACCACCAGCAGCCTGAACCGTTGATACAAGGCAGGATGGATCCATGCTTTCATGTTGTTTATGTCAAATTCTGACCCTACCATCTGAATGTTGCGGCAGAAATCCAGACTCATCAGACCAGGCAACGTTTTTCCAATCTTCTATTGTCCAGTTTTGGTGAGCCTGTGTGAACTGTAGCCTCACTTTCCTGTTCTTAGCTGACAGGAGTGGCACCTGGTGTGGTCTCCTGCACATTCTGCTCAGCACATTTCTAAGGTAGCAGTCACTTACAAGGGCCTGTTCTCTGCCCAACACATTGCTGGAGGGCCCACTCTCTATGAGTCCCCCCACCTCGCAGGCCCCAGTTCAACCGCACTGCCTGCACTGTCTATATTTACGCCCCTGCTGAGCATGCTTCTTCGCTGTCACTCTCACTGGAGCACCTGAGTAGACCACAGCCAAATGTCTGCTGTGAGACAGACCTATCGTCATGTCTGTAAGACAAATATGAGGACACAGCCAACAGCTTAGCACAAAGACTGGAAAGTGTAAAACCACAACATGTAATTTTTATGTTCCTGTACTATTTGCACAGATTAAACAAGATATCATGTTTTAACAATGAGCTTTAGAGGTGCTGAGGCAGATTTTTTTATTGGACAAAGCTAGCCAGCTGTTCCCCCCTGTTTGCCAGCCTTTGTGCTAAGCTAAGCTAACAAGGTTCTGGCTGAAGGTTCGAATTTACCATATATACAGAGAGGTAACAATCTTCTAATGTAACTGCCAACAAGAAAATGAACAGGTGCATTTCCTAGTACTATTCCTGATTTTAGTTTTGTTATTAAGCTATTTAAAGGCTCAGTGTGTAGGATTTAGGGGGGTATATTGGCAGAAATGGAATATGACATAATTCTTATGTTGTTTTTTTTTAGTTTATAGTCACTTAAAAACAAGAATCGTCATGTTTTGGGTTTTTTTTTTTACCTTAGAACGAGCTCTTAATATCGGGAGCAGGTCCTCGTCCACTTACTTAGCCATGTTACACAGACGTGTTTCTACAGTAGCTCAGAACAGACAAACTACAGATAGGGTCATTCAAATTGTCACGTCAGCCTTTATAGTTAGCAACCCCTCTGCGATGAGCCAAACAGCATCGGAAAAACACAGATTTTTAACATGAAACTGCCCTATTCAGTATATTTACCCGTTGAAATTACTGGGTTCATTTGTTCTGGAGAGGTAGAGACTTCTGTGGAAAATTTGGCTCCAGTAAAAACCTCCTGAACGGATCTCAGAGACGAAAAAAATAAAAAAGATGAGCACACATTAAGTTGTTGGAGACAAAAGGTAAGCACACATTAGCAGGTGCTGGGCTAGTGGCCCGTCTGCAGCGAGCTGAGCTTGATAGTGTTTTTGTCGGTTTAAACCAACTGCTCTGTTTGGAGAGGAAGAGATCTCCATGGACAATTTGGCTCCTGGTAAAAACCTCCTGGACAATGAACCTGAAGAAATCCTCACTCACTACTACAAAGTTTCAGCTGGTTGCAATCTGCAATCCTCACCATTAGATGCCACTAAATCACACACATCCATCCATCCATCCATTTTCATCTGCTTATCCAGAGCCGGGTCGCGGGGGCAGCAGGCCAGGCAAAGCACCCCAGACGTCCCTCTCCCCAGCAACGCTTTCCAGCTCCTCCTGGGGGACGCCAAGGCGTTCCCAAGCCAGATGAGATATGTAATTCCTCCAGCATACCCTGGGTCTACCCTGTGGCCTCCAAACAGTGGGAGGTACCTGGAACACCTCTAACAGTAATGTCCAACACACTGCTCCTTTAATGCAGTATGTTGTCTTTGTGTTACAGTTGCAGTGTAATGAACTCTATCAGGTGGTGTGCATGAGTAAAGTGCTAATGTATTCTGGTGAGTAATGACGTGGAAAGTTGTGATTTGGAAGAGTTATTTGAATATGCACCACAATATACAGTCCAGGCATTACACGTGGCCTACATTCATGTGTATCTGCAAATATGGTTAATGGGGGCAGTGTGTAACATCATGACCTTCATCAGGTCCCCCCTCGTGGTCCATCCCAGCCCCACCTCACAACACATCTGGTTTGACCATCTCCACCCCAAACCCCTGCCAGCCACCCCCGCCTGCACCTCATCAATCCTCTGTGTCATCATTGCCACACTTCTGGCTATTGCCAAAGAAAGCCATGACACGAAGACGTGAAAATGATGAATGGACTTTTCCGGACAGGAAGCGGCGATGGTTGGAGAGACACCCCACCCTCACTCATCTTTCCGATCCATTTTTCACTTTCTTTCCTCTGCCACGTCTGTCCCTCTTGAGTCAATAGGAACCAAGCGATCATGTTCCACAAATACAGCCCTCCAAAATATGCGGTTGCATTTTCTCGACAAAGTTGAGTCCTCACGTTGGCTTCGAATGACCAACTTTTTTCTGTCAGAAGTCCTGTTGTGTTCATTTTAAGCAACGTTAAGAACTGAAGAAACCGAACAGATTTAAATACACTTAACTCACACTTAGATTCCCTCCATCTGCATCTCACTCTTTCCAGTTTTGCCCAAAATCTTTTGTATGTACACAGTTCAATCTGTGACAACTTTAGTCCTCAGATTCGCAACCACAAGACTTACAGTGAACCCCGGAACGTCTGTATACTGTCCATTGTTGTGTCTGCCTACCCATAACATGTCCATTCACTGCAGGACAATACTGTCCATTAACTATTATATGAGTTGCTGTGGTTTTATTGGTTGTTGAAGTGAACAGAAGTCCCACTGTGTTCCACGAAAGACATAATCAATCTGGATCGCCATAAGTATCGGTTACAACTTGTGCTGTGAGGCTTCTGCCCAACACATATGTACAGTATGGTCCCCGAATGCACTGAGGCTCTCATAATGGCTCATGACTGAGATATTCATCTTAAACTTCAGTCAGACATGGTTATTATCTTCATAAATTGTAGTAATTTTCTCTGTCATATGCCATATGATTTTAATGTTTGTGCCAGGGTGTGTGTTAAGGCTTTAGGCGCATGCTTTCGAACAGAGCCAGCCCTTAAAACCCTTCCATAGTCATTGCTTGCATTTCGCCTTCATGAACTCTACACTTCCAGTATCAGACCAAAGAAACACTCCCTTGTTTCTATGCTCCCTCAGGGCAAGTGGCACTGGTAGATATTTAAGGGATTTAAGCCTCCTTTGTTTAGGGAGACTGAAGCCACTCCTTCCCTAGCAGCCTTATGCGCAGTATAGCAACAAGACCACTGAGCTTTGATACAATATCTTCATCATCTGTATATCTGATTTAAGACACGAGAAGAGTTTTGTTTCCATCAAAGAGGTGATGAATAAAACATCCACTCCATGCAAGTTTTCTTAAGACCATTTGTTTTCCGAGCCTTTCAAAATAATTCTCCATGGAGTTGCACAGTTTGTCTGACATCAATTATTTCAAATAAGACAAACTGCTTCCGTTAAATTCGCTTCACGCAGCAGGACAGATGTGAATATTCAATAAAAGACCGAGAACTGCAGGTTAAACACTCCCAAATGTAGAAGTCTTTGGTGCTTATATTTTATCGGATAGACATATAGAAACGTATTCCTCCATATTTAGAGATTCTCTTTCATGTAATTTGATTAGTGGACCAGGATTACAGCCAGCCCTCCCTCATTTACTATTACTGAGAAGAAAAACAATTAAGCTATACATGGTAGCTATCAAGGAGACAAGGCACCCATGCACAGGCACACCAATGGATAAAACACACACACTCTCACAGGCACACACACACACACACACACACACACAAGTCTCATTTAATCCTTTATGATGCGCCTGGAATTTGTAATGATTTTAATTAGGAAAGGTGCAATAGGAGTCTACTCCGTGGCAATGCTGACACTCCAGGGTGCCCGGAGCCAATTAAAAATATGTGCTGATCAAACAGCCTGCCCTCGCCATGCACGACTATCCCCGGAGCCTCTGCTGCTGCAGAGGGACGGCCAAGCTTAGGGCCTCTTGCTCCCACCGAACAGGCTGCAGAGGAGCCGGCGGAGCTCCACCCGACACTCTCCACCCTGAGATCTGGTTCAAGGCTCAGCTTCTCCCATTAGCTGAATGCTACAGTGGGCAACACAGCAGCCAAGCAGCCCCATAAGAGGAGGCCTTCGGTTCACAATCAAACGTCTGTGAGAAAATGTCACACACCCATTTGATCCCTACAGAGATCTTTTTTATTTCCACAAGGGAACTGGCTCAGCCCAATTTTCACGCACACTCTGAGTGAGAACGCCGCATTAAATTAGAATTATATGACAAGTTAGAGTGACAATTAAGCCTGGTATTAATTACACTGTTCCTTTTGTTCGAGCAATCCCTGCGATGTTGCCAGACCCAAGGGTGCCCAAAATAGATCAATTTAAATGAATCGGAAAGCGACTTATATTTTCCAAATGTTAATATTCGTGAGGAATCCTTCATCTCTGTCATATCCTTTTCCTCCTCCCTCTGTGAAGTCCCTCCTCTCTCTATCATTAGGCATCTCTGTCCCCAGTGATTAATGATACTAATGAGCATGTGCAGCCATTCACTCACACATTATTCTATCCCCTGGCCTCGGCCATGTGTCATGTCCTCCTCAGAAGAACATGGCTCCCTGGTCATATTCAGTCAAACAATAATATTAACTTATATCTTTTGCAATATCTGTGTCATTGGGGCAAGTGGCTGGCACACATGCACTGTATGTGCACAGGCATATGCAGAAACATGCTTACCTTCATTTTGAACAACAACAGAGATATTGCATTTCTGAAAAAAAAAATCATGATGAAAACAATGGATGTAGAAAAAGGTATTTGCATACACTGGAGGAACAGATTAATAATAAGACAACAAATTACTGAAACTAGATTACATTTTAGGTAGCTCTGTGTTTGTTGGCAAATAATGCATGCTACATATCCAGTGGTTTAATCAAATGTGACAGCTATAGCTGTGGCTGCAGTAGTGGGTCTTCCTATAGGTGACATAGGCAGCTGCCTAGGGCACCACCCAGGAAAAAAGGACAATATTGCTTTTTTTGTTTGTTTATTTTAATTTTTTTTTTTGACATTTTAAAATCCGAACATAAAGATAGTGGAGTGGAGTATGATAGAGTGCAATAGAGTAAGAGAAAATAAAAAGGCAAAAGCCGGAGCGCAGAGCAAAAACAAGAAGTTTGGGACTTGCCTCGGGCTCTGAATGTGCCAGATCTGGCACTGTAAGGCTGACCAGCAGAAAGACACTAAATTTGTGTGGAGCCCAATTTTTACATAGAGATCACGCTATAGGGCTGCTAGGGAGTCCCTTCTCTATGCCGCCTTGCATTTTTACACAAAACCAAACAATGGCAGCATCATGCTGCTCCACTGTGTGATTTTAGATACCATGCCGGCATTGCAAAAGCAAAAGAGGCATGAAAGGCATGTAACTAGGGTTGCAGTGGTATGAAATTTTCACGGTACGATAACCATCTCAGAAGATATCACAATATCACGTAACACCATAGAAAACCACATGTACACAGCATGATAACCATCAACTTTCATACCATGATATATTGTGGAACCGATATAATGCTGCAACCTTACATGTGACACAACAGTGTCTGCGTCTATTGTGACATATAACATACGTGTCGGCAGTGCTTTGGGAACAATAATATTTGCATTAACATTTCAATAACAGTCTTTTACCATCCCTGTTATATAGCAGCTGATCTCATCCTCTGCTTGGATGATAAGGAGCTCCTGAATGTCACTGTTTTCCCAATTTGTGTACATTTGTCGCCAGTGTTCTACTTCTTTGAGATAGCTGCCTACTGCTACCAGCTACTTTTTATATCTCCTGCAGTGGGTCACACACTTAACACATCAAAATGTCACACCCATGCTGTCCATGGTCCCGTCCTGCCCCTTTAAAGGCCCACACACCCAACTGACATTGGAGAACTAGCAGTGGACAAAGGAGTGGACAAAGTGGTCTCGCCTTTCAGCCTGATGTCTGTATATAGGCCCGGCACACCAAGATGACGGTCAGTCGTCAGTAAGTTGGACCATTGATGAGCGTCTGCTGCCCTTATCAGTGCTGTGTGTCCTGCCTGCGCTGAAATCACTCTGATTGGCAGCTCAGCTCAGCACATGAAAAGAGAAACGGAAGCGAGGAATGTAAACAAAGAGCTTAAGTCCAGAGGGAGTGAGGTCAAACAAACTTGTTCAATGAGGTAAGCATGTTTTTCTTTTGCCGCTGAGCTCTTTGGCAGAAATGTTTCATGATGGTTTGTGTTATTGTTCACTGGTGCACGGTGAATATGCTCCATTCTTTACACAATGGATTGTGTTGCTTATATGCTAACTGGCTAACTAGTTTCAAGACGGTCTTCCGGTTTCCCTTTTTGAATGACAATTACAGATTACCGCCATCTGCTGGTGTGGAGGGGTACGTCCTCTCAGGCCAGTGCAGAACATAGCTATGGCCTTGTTGGCCATTGGTTTGGTGTTTTCATGTGCAACTTTTTGGCCGAGACACTGTGACTACAGGTGACGCAGCAGGGGGCTGTCGTCACCATGTCTCGGCCAAATAGTTGCACATGAACACACCAAACCGACGGCCAGTGTGCACAGATGCTTTCCAACGGCTCAACTTACCATCAGCTTGGTGTGTCAGGGCCTGTATACAGACATCATTTTGGCACTATTGCTACCTCCAATGCAGATTTAAAGGCGATACCACTTTGTCCACCCAGTTCGCGATCCTAGCTTTTAATACTGAATGGCAAGGCAGCATAATAGCATCGAAGTCCCATGTTAAAGAGGCAGTGTAAAAGGGATATGGTGTAACTCTCTTTATCTTATCTTTCTCACTTTTTGTTTTGTGAGGGCAAATCAGAAATCAACAAACTATCCTAAAAAAGGGTTTTCATGTTTATATGTTGGAAAATATCTGTTGTGCACAATCCCACCTTTTCTACCTGCAGCGTTCCACTGAGGGTTTTAACACACATGTTGCTTATTGAACTGACTGTGTCCTGCTGCTGTTTCTTCTTTCCTCCACTTTGGCATTGTTGCAATTATCTGACACTGCTAAACTTTTATCTTTGGCACACGTTGCAGGCTTGTCAGGTGGGCATCGAGAGCGATAACTGCATATTTGAAGATCCATAAAAAGGCCCTCATATCTTTGGGAGTCGTATCAGCCGGGGACACTGAAATACAGCTCATCACTTTTATGTCGGAACCCCAGTCGGCCACTGGGATGTGAAATTAATATGACAGAGGGGGCATCTGCAGTAGGGGTGCACAATGGCGAGCAGGAAAACTGGTTTGGGCCTCGCAGAGGACATTTTTAATTGGACGCTTCATGTAAAAAGCATATACATGTCATATAAACTGATTCGTTGGTATGACGGTGGAGTTGGATTTATGGCAGCAGGCAAAGAGACATGGGGGAGAGAGAGATGCTTGGAAGGAAGAGAAAAAGTAGTGCAGGAAGGCAGACAGCTGTACACTTTAGTTATTACTCTACAATCATGCATCACATCAGATAACTGTGAAGGAATACTCTGATTGTTCAAAAGTTGCTTGCCATTTTAACGTGCTCTGACTCCAGTGCATGCTTGTTATTGCTGCTGTTGTTGTTACTGTAGATAAGCTTCAACATAAGGCTTCTAACCAAGCCGCACATTCTTAGTTAGGGCTGTAGCCTGCTGTGCTGCGAGGCCTGAATCCCTATTGATCATTTATCAGTGACTGGTGGCTCCGGTCTCAGAACCTTCTTGATTCAGTTTACAGAGAGGTGGATGATTGGAGGACACAGCCACTGTTATACTCTGCCGGGTTCATTTTCTGGCCTCAAACATGTCGTGCTGTCAGGTTTTCTTACCCTGAGGTTCACATTAGTCACTGTTAGATTTCTTGGGGTGGTCACAATACAAAAGTGTGCTGGTAAAGTTAAAGTTTGTTCAAGTGTGAACCAAGTTTTGTCGCTGATTTACAGGTCATGGCTTTATGTCATCCCAGCAGTTATATGGACATTTATTGTGCTTTGCTATAATTATCTGGTGCACTTATCTTCATAACAGATAAAATAATTCTGTAGCCAAAAAGAGATCATATCCATTTAAGGGAATTACACACTGTTCAGTCTCCATTCTTCCTTATTGTGACATTGCATGATAAACTTGTCTCCATTGTCTCATCTGCATGCAGAGGGTTGTAGCAGTCTGTTACCAGTCATCTTGAAGGAGCCTCTGCTAATATGACACACACGCTTGTACAAAGGCGTAGCTTTTATTTAAACATTGGGGGGAACAAATATGAAACTCGGGGTTTGGAGGTCCTCCGCCAGGACTTTCTGAGCATCAAACACTTCATTTCTTGCAATCTGGTGAATTTTTGTGCATTAATTTATGGTGGAAATGTCTTTAATTGCATCAAAAATAAAAGTCCTCTGCTACTTTTGTGTTTTCACTGGGGCGAACAAATGCACATGTTTAAATATTGAAGTGGACATATCCTTACGCCTGTTATCTTGTATCACTACAGCAGGAAAAATACATTTCATTGCCAAAAGATTTCCCTGTGGTGTTATTCCTTTATCAAACTGGCAGAAATCAGAAAACCCTAATAAGTCAGCCCTAACAAGCATTTAGGGCGTCGTGAGAGGAAGAGGATAAAGCTTGAGTTGTGTAAAACGAATGCAGGGGAAGCTCTATGAATGAAAAGAGGAAGAAGACCTGCGCCTGGGAGATACCAGGCCTGTGTCTGGGACCCTGAACTTATCTACATGATCGCTGGCGAGCTCAGCCATGTGATGCTTAGGCAATGCTCCACCAAACCTGCAGCTGGGGGAGAAATCAATCACACCACAAGCCCCCTTTTCTTCTCTCAAACAAGAGCTTTTTAGTGACAACAGCCATCTTGATCACATGACCATGGGAGCATCATGCAACAGCCCCCACAGCCCCCCAGCACCCCTCACTGCAGATGTTGGGTAACAACATGGCTGATGAGTTCAATAATGGACACACAATGTTGCTCTTGTGTGTTGTTAAGCCTCCATCAGCTGTGTTACACATCCACGATCACAAGACTTGGTCAAGAAACAGAATGACTTCATGTGTGAGACAGTCTGAGGCAATGATCAATATAACAAAAGCTGTTTATTATATATTATATTATATTATATTATATATTAAGTGCAGGGAGGTGGGTGGTTGTATGCCATGTCAAAGAAACGCTGATGTACACATATACAAATTGGCACATTTAAATCTGTGAGCACTGGTGAATCAGTACAATTCATTAGTTGCAATAATTAGATTTCACTTGTTAAATCTTTTTGTCCATTGCTATGAGTGTGGAGTCGCACCAGCAGCCGCCAACTGGTGATAAAGTTTTGCAAATGTTGTCATTTCCACTGTGGGCCAGCAGGGCTGCAGGGAGAACAGTCCTCCTGCAGGCCTCCTGTCATCCCCACTGAGGTAATGAGGGGGTTAAAATATAATGTCAGGCTCCCTGGGCTGGTGGACTTAAAGGTAGGGAAGGGCAAAGGTGTCAGAGGGTGTCACAGGGTTGCAGGCTTCTGCAAATGGTTGCATTTTACATGTGTATGGACAAATACCCAGCATGCTTCAGCAACAAATCCCTTTATTTTATTTATTAAAAATATACTTATTCATCTTTTTTTGTGTGTGTGCGCAATATACACTATAGGCTGTTCCGTGCACTGTCTGTGTCCACTGTCTTCTGAAGGCACTCATGCCTCCACTGATTTTTCTTTTTGTTTTCAGTCAAAGGAAGTACATGATGCGAGTTAACGAGACCTGGTTTAAAGCAGACTATCTTTGGCGTGTTGCTAAAGCTGAAACGTGTTTGAGCTGCCCTTTCGCGAGAGTTACATCTCGGCTAGAATTATCTAAAAATAATGTGAAGACTTTTTATTAGTGTGGTGAAGATCGGGGCTTCTCTCCTCGAAGTGAAGACAGATCCATGTAGCAGAGCCAGCCTTCAGTAGGCTTCTGGTTATGCCATATGCCACTACAATTCAAGCAGGTCGTACGTAGCACACACACACACACACACACACACACGCTCATCTCCACCTCGATTATGCCGATTCATCCATAATAAACATATTTCTTTTATATTATGGAGGCTGTATATTTTTTAAAATGCGAGCTGTTGCAAAAATGTTTAATTTACGCATAAAGATAAACCTGTCCATGCGTGATTCATCTCAGCTTAATTAATATATTGACTGATTTCCAGTTGGATCATGCACACACACACACACACACACACACACACACACACACACACACACGGGTCAAAAGGCTATCCGTTGTCAGCTCACTCCAAATGATTTTAGTTTCATGACCTAACTTGACCAAACTAAACTGATCCCAACTCATGCATTCACTCGTTTGGGATGATTCAATTCATTTTTAAACAGCAGTGAGATATTCAGCATTTAAGCAGCTAAATAATGAAGACAAGCTATTTTTAAGACGCCCATACAACTTTAAATTCGAGTTTTTGTTTCCCTGCAAAAACAAATATCTCCACACCATGAATCTTACATCACTGTCAGACGCTCCTCGTGATGCTTATAGAGTATTTTATGTGTGAAAATAAAAGCATATAGACAATCAGCTCGTCTATTCTTAATATCCAAGGGCCCATTCTGCGCCTGTGTAGTCGTGGGTGGGAGGCACACACTGTCAATCATCAACGCTTCATTGATCAAGGACAATCCTCGTCGTAAAAAATGGCCCTTTTTTTTCTTAAGAAATCACTCACTCCGCATTAATTATCACTCTGCCTGTTGTATGTGCGCGTGCGTGCGTGTGTGTTCGTGCAAGTGCAGCTAAGCACCTTTGACTATTTTTCACATTGCATGCACTCGCTCGAGAGGAGCCCACGATGCACGATGAGATGGAATTCCAGCACCTTCTGCTAAAATACGAGTTAGTATTCAAGCGGAGGAGCCGACCTTTTGTGCAGGCTCTCACAGCAGGGCAGTGCGCGGGGGAAATGGTGTCAGCTGTGGCACAAAAAAATAAATTAATAAAATTTAAAAAATCCATGAAATTCAGATTGACATTAATGTGTGCAAGTAGAGATAATTTTAGAATTTTTTTTTTTTTTTTTTTGGTATTTATTTTTATTGATGTGGGTGTAAAATATTAAGCTACAAAAAATAACGTGGGGCCCCAAAAATAAATAAATCAAAATAATAAATAGAGGATATTTTGTGTTTCTGTCAGACCATAAAATGCTCAAAAAAATCAAAAATTCTCATGTGGGTCAGGGGTGACTAACACACACGGAAATGTGGAAATAATTTAACATAAATCTTTTCTTTTTTGCCATCAACATTAACACCTCCTTGTGTGTTTTGTTTTCCTGTGATCTGAAAATAAAACATTTATCCAAGATTGCTTTTGTTGCAAAAGACAAACAAAAAATAAATAAAATAAATGCCAGTTTATTGCATAGTTGTGTGTTGAAATAAGGAAAATTAAAAGTTAATGAATAAAAGCATCTTCTTTATTGTTCTTACAGAGCAAGCATACAATTAAAAATGTATTGTAGCCTGAATCAGATCATAGAAGGTTTTGCAGAAATCAGGGGGCCTTCGAGAAATATCTCCAGAAACACTGTAATAGATTAAAGATGTTAAATATTTTGGCTGCAGCACATTTATGATCGCCTTCATATTTCTGTATCTGGCTCCATCTGAGCATTTTACACCCTAATCTGAAATTAGGACTCCAACAGACCACAATTAGCCTACAAACAACATGCGATGCTATCAACCGATCACCTCACAGTCAAATTTTATTTCACATAAAGTCTTTGAATAAAAATATTTCACCGCACTAACCCACTACGACAAACCTCATGCAGCCACACTTTAAAATGGTGAAAAGACTCCATGCAGATTGTCTCCATTAACGCGGACTTGAGCAGGGCGATCCACAACCGGAGCTCTTTTTCCTCTCTCCCTCTCTCTGTCTCTCCCTCTTTCCTCGCAACCCTCACGTGCAGCCTATAACCTGAATTGTTTCGAGGCTCGTTTCACTTGTTTTCATAACTTTTCATAATGATTAGGCACCGCTGGTCCGCATTTATCCGAAAACTAACCTCGATTATTTTAAATATCCAACATATAATTTCCCTCTCTCTGCAGTATTCCCTTTGATTCACGCTTGACTCATATGGCTCCAGGGCCAATAGGGGTCCGCCTTTGGGGCGTCTTGAAACCGCCTCTTCTTATCCCCTTTCATCATCTAACCCGGGACGCCTTGAAACCGCAGGGCCAGTTATTGCCTTTTTTTTTTTTTTTTTTCAGACAGCCCAATGCGGACTGGCCAACAGCCAATCAGAGTCTTGTTTACACTCTGTGACTGACAATGCTCTGGAGCGGCGCCAGCCAATCAGACGCTCGCATACAGGGAGGGGGGTGGGGGGGGGGGGGGTGGGGGTGTTTCATTTGTAAACATTTAGCATAATGTAATAACCAAAGTCCATAGTAATAACATGAGGGAAATATTGGAATTACTGTCTTGTCTGCGTGATTCAGTGTAGGGGTTCAAGAAACTGACTTTAAAGGCACTTGTCAAAAAAGCCTCTTAGTGGCTCTGAAGGAGGAATAAATATATAGACAGGGAATGTTTGATGTTCATTGTGAGTAAAATGTTATTTCAATAGGATCCTTTCAGTGACAGCTGACGAATACATATCAATCTGTGACAGAGACACTTCAGTCTTGTGTTGCAAAATATCATTTAGTCAGCTGTCCTATTTATAGGAAACTCCCAAACTGATGTTTTTGTAAACACTGCTTTTGTAAACATCATTATTTTTCAGCACTTTTTTATATTTTAGGGATATTTGTGACATGCTTACATGTCCAGGTCACATATAAGGGATGTAACACTTGTTTTACTAACTTTTAAAAGATGGTATCAGTGTTTTTTTTATACCCTTTTTTTCCTCCATTATTGACATGTGAAGTGCCTTATAAAACAATAAATAAAATAAAGACTGTTATTTTGGATTTAGATGCCAAACTGAGGCTATTGAAGTTACATCAAGATCATACACATACATGCCCCCCCCCCCCAAAAAAATAAATAAAAATAAAATAAAAAAAAATAAATAAATCTCAGTTTTATTTTTGTTTTGTTTTACATTATTTATTTATATTATTACGCCCATTTTATTTTTTATTTTTATTCATATTATTTTATTTATATTTTTTAGTCTGCATTTTTAAGATCTTTGCATATGTCATAGCAGGGTAATTTATTTATTTTTTATTTTTTTATTTTTTTACTCCTGCAATTTTATATTCTTTATTTTATTTTATTCCTGTATATTTCTTGTATATCTTGATATATTTTTTAGTACTACTCATTTTTGTGTATATTTTACATTTCTATATTCTAATGTCCACATACTGTTTGATAGCTTGCTGCTGTAACATTGGGATCAATAAAGCACTATCTTATTATTTTTGGAGCATTATACAACAAATATAAGTTCAATTTGGGTTTTATTGAATGTTTGCACTATTAAATTAATTTTTTAAAAGGTTTTATTTGTGTTTTTTTTAGTTATTTACACTCTCATGACCACTGCCTGTCACCCTGTTATCATCTGCTGTGCATTTTAACTTGTACTCAGGCTGCACTGAGCTCCATTGTAAGTGCCTGAGACCATCCCGAGCTTTAAATCTGGCGCGTCTCTCTCTGTTTAGCATCGCCAGTCACCACACCATTGGCCTGCGCTGCCGGCCAATCAGCGCCTCCCGTATCTCCGGGCGGGCGGCACGAGCTAATTAACATGCAGGTATCCGACCAATGGGAGGGCGTGTTTACCCTGCCCCGAGACGCGAGGTACGCAGTTTCACCGGGAGAGAAACCGCTGCTCGGAGATCCGAGCCGCGATCCAGCCAGGCCGGAAGCCGTAGTCCCACTGCTTCCATAGACTGAACCAGCAGGCTACTGCACAGCCTCAGATGGACATACTGTAGGATTGCATTTTAGCCACATGGTTTATTTCAGATTTTTGATTTAAATGGGCGTCGCACTTGGCCTTGCTCCTTCCCTCCCTGTGTTGTGTGATTTTATAATTTATTGTTATGCAAGGATTTAACATACCAGTAAGTAGTCATTTTATATACTTGATTTTTTTTTAATTCAATAAAATATTTTAAGGCCTGTTTCCTCGCTGTGAGATGACACAGGCTGTATTTTAATCCAAAACGCTATATATGTGACATGCTGTTCGTTATACACAGTGCAGTGCTATAATTTACAAAATAACAAAACAGGATGTGTGAGGTGTATCCTATGTGGAATAAACCCATGATTTAATGCAGGGAGCTGACAGAGAAATAAATTACCTTAAATTGTTATTATTATATTAATTATCAGTGTCAGTAATATTATCTCTAATATTATTATTAATAGCAATTTTAATTGTTGCATTATATTTTGGCGTCAGGAGCATTTTTGTAACAAGATCAAATATTTGATTATCGATGGACGACTTAATTGCATGTGCTTTTGTTTTAATTATTCTACTAGAAACGTGGCACGCTGGGTATTTTTTTTTGGAAATGGCAAGATTTAAGAGCATTTGCTGTTGAATAAAATGTAGGTCTATATTTTTGTGGAGCTGTCAGAGGGGTGTTGGTTATGGTTTCACTCCGGTTGCAATAAATCCCAAGCGGTTACTTTGCATGGAGAGGACGGGAGGCGTGTTTGCAACCAGGCCGGCCGAGGTGCACTCCCTGCCGGCCAGCTCAGTCACGGAGGGCCGCCTGCCTCGCAGCGCGATGCGACCTACACACTGTGATGTGATTTATCATCCGCGTTTCTGCTTTCGATTGGATTCTGTAAATGCAATTGACAGCTGCTTAATGAATTGCATTAGGGCGTCGATCATTTGAAGGGTTTTAAAAATTATTGCGCGTATTTGGTGACGGGGGGAATCCGCACATTGGAGGCTGAAATGGCACAAAACGACCGTGTGTGTGTGCGCTACTGCGATTTAAATTCCCATGAATGTACATTTGGAGCATTTACAAATCTGCACTGTCTCCCCAGCCTCGTACACGCTGAATAATTTTAACCCGAGGTTGCTAGTGGACATGGAGAGTGGGCTGAATGCAACAGCATGGCGAGGGGGAAGGTAATGGCTGACTGCAAAGCACTTTCTCAGTATGGAGACAAAGGCAGTCCTGCTGACGGGCGGCCATTCACCTTGGATCTCTACACAGTCCTCAAACTGAGGACTCAGCTATCATGTATGCAACAGCAAGGCTTTTTTAAGCGTTTCCACGTTAAAGGACGCACATGCATGCACACACATGAGCTCAAGAGGCGTCAGTGGAGGAGATTTTAGTCCCAGGCACCTCCGTATGGAGGGATTTTTATTGTTGTTGATGTGGCACTGAATTGGAGGCTCGGCTGTAACTGGCTGCATGGGGAGATAATAGTGCTGAGAGTCAAACAGCATATATGATTAAAATATAGCTACCATTATAACAATTGTTGAATTTATATTTTTTAAAAAGTAATTTATGGTAAAAATCTGCTTTAATTTTACCCTCTGCAACCCCATCGAGAATCCATGTAGGGCCCCCAAATTGTGGATCTATAATGTGAAAGCACATATACTGTATTGAGAAAATTCAGCCATGTATTTATTTATTTATTTACTCATTTGGACCTATAAAATGAAGCTGCCTTCTGTTTGCCTGCTTTTTGTTTTTAATTACATACAGGCACCACTGAGGCACAAAATGGGCTGTCACGTTTTGGTTAGATAAAAAAATATATATATTTAAACAGTGAAATTACATTTTATTTTTAATTTTATGTGAATGGCTTTTTTTTATTTCCCCTCTTTTTTCCCTCTCGACTATATAATGCTATTTTTGTGGCATGGCAGAGGATCTATCCTATAATGTATTTACAACTCCATTTGATTACCTGACCTGAAATAGGTCAAGGCAGATGAAGACAGTGAGAGTGCAGTTATTCACATGCGCACACACACACACACGGGCGCGCGCACACACACACACACACACACACACACACACACACTGAAAGAGAGAGAGAGAATCCATGTCAGCTCCAGGAGCTGATGCATCTCTCTTATGGAGCAGTATTTTAATTATATTTTTAAATATCAGGCTTCTTTATGATTTGTTTCCAAACTTTTCAAGCAGGCTCCTTCTTGCGCAAAGTGATCTATGCATGATGCATTTTTTTCCCCAGATGCCAGTTTTATGATAAACAAAAGCTATTTTATAGTTTACACATGATGCAAAATGTAATACATTTTGTGTATTTGTGCCAGTTTGTAGCCTACATGAGATCACTGCAGCGCAAAATGTGAACATAGTGTGAGGTGTAATGGGAGCTGGATGGAGGCAGGAAAAAAAAAGCCTGTATCAATCCGAGACAATAGGACGAGCAGGAGAAGGCAGGCAGCGTTGTTCACCTTGAGATGTAGGCTGTGTAGGCTTCCATCATTGTAGCCCACCCAGCAGGACAGCACACTTCCTCCTCTAACACAAGCTGCTTTGGGATTGTTGCAGGAACCAGGATTTGAATTATGAATAATGATAATAAAAAGTTGCATGTTAATATGCATAGCATGGTTGTGAGAGTGACAGCTGGCAACTGCTGACGTGGTAGTGGAATTGTTTGGGTGAAATAATAATATATAGAAGTGCGTAAATCTGCGCGTTGTGCTTGTGTCTGCAACATGAAGTGCTCTTCTCCATATGATGCATATTAGGCCCATATCCCAGGCTGATCAATAGAGCTGCATGTGAGCCCGGCTCAGTGGGCTTTAGGACGCCTCGCTGGCCGTGTCTATCTGCTGTGACTTATTTTGCACCATCACTTTTAACTCGAAATGGGCGATTTCTGCTACATGCAAACGCAACCTTTACATGACAGAAAGGTATTAGAGCAAAATCCAATGGAGCGGCACTAATGATTTGTTTTCTCTTATATTTTACTGCACTGTCAGTGTTTTTTTTGCATCGTGTGATTCTTAACCGGGCTTTCCTTATATTATCTTCCTTGGTAATGATACATTGCTTTCTCCTTTTGACAGAAAAGATGATCGGGGGCTGTGTTTTTGGCTGGGGAAGCCTGCGATCGACTGAATGCAACACATAGATCTGAAGGAAAGGATTATTATATGGGTTGCATTTGATTTTCCTGACCTGCCCTATCCGGATTTCGGATTACTCAACATTCTTCGGAATGGAAGGACGGGATTTCGCTGCTCCGGCGCACCTCTTATCAGAGCGGGGCGCCCTGGTGCACCGAGCCGCCTCTCGGATCGCTCCCTCGGGCCACGGCTCTGTACAGCATGGCGGTCACTTCACGCCGGGGAAATACTACCCCTCGCACATACCAATGGCTCCCCACTCAGGTTAGTCAAACATGCACGGATGCTTCTTTTTATTCTGTCATACAAGGATGTAGCCACCGCTCCCATCAGCATTTATCTATATTACAGCTGGCTGTTGTTCCAAATGCTCCTCTCATAATGTTGCGCTGTAAAGCCTGTGCATTTATCAGCGTGAGTGATAGGCTATGGCCTGCATGTGTGCTGGAGTACAAAGCAGATTATTTTGGCACGAAAGCGAAGAATAGACAGGGCTTTGTGTTTTTAAATAAATGGTTGCTCAGGTGTGGCTGTTGACAGAGTTTCCCTGTTCAAATATCAGCTAATAAATCAGGTGGAAATTTGATTTACACTCGGCCTACGATCAGGAATTTTGATTAAGCTGAATCAACATTTATAGCTTAGACATCTCAGAGGTAATAAAGACATATTAGTTTAAACAAATAGCCATTTGATAAGTTAGGTAAATGCCACGATATTTAAAAATGGCATTTAAGATCTGTTTTAGTTTGCACGTAGGAAGTTGGACAGAGCACACTGGCACTGGTTTCCCACTGGCTCTGGGGCTGAATCTGAAATGAGGTTTTGTCACTTCACGTTAAATTGATAAGTGTCACACCGGTGCCACAGCTCAACCTAAAAAAAAATCCCAAGGCCATATACCCAGAGCTATATATGCAAGCAAAGGAAGAAGCAGGTCTACAGTGTATGGAGGTTGCAAGAAGAGGAGCAATAGTAGAAAAAATATATCCTCCTTCTATATTGGGCTCCAAAGTGTTGGGGTGCAAATGTGTTCACAGTGCATGCATCAGGTTTAACAAGTGACTTGGGTATCTGGTGTACCTAAATGTGTACCTTTACAAACATGACAAATGTCCAGACAGAACAGTCAGAATTTATAACTCAGCTTAAAGACTGCTGAATAGAATAACAGCTGATATATATTTTTAAAACACAAAGGTTGGACATATGCACAATAACTCACTGAAATACAAAACATTGCTGCTGGTGATGCTCAGTTTTTTGATTTATGAGCATTTCTGAGGTCTTGTGTAGATGTTGCATTGGATTTAATTAAATATATAGCAGTGTTTTTTTTTTATTTTGCATCAAGAAAAATACAAATAAAAAAAGGAAAATATAAGTAGTGCATGGCATTGTTAGAGATTTGATCACAACACACTGCTTTTATTTCCCCCCACCCATGTAAAACAAAAGAGATTTAAATAAGTCTCAGCAGTGGCATATTGATTGCATCAAACAGTTACACTTCTGAAACAATTTGCTTTGAAAATATGTTAATTTGGCTGCTAAAAAAAACCCCACATTTATGATGCAGCAGCCCAGGAATCTTGGGTCACTTGAAAGCAGGGAATATTTAGCCCTTTAAAGTTATTTTATGTAACGTATATCAGCTAAAATTATAAGTGGGCTCACTGTAGGTGGTTGTTGTGGGCGTTTAAACGCAGCATCAAAGTCACCTCTGACAGTGTTTTTGTGCTCTGCGTTACATCTTATTTGTTTATTTATGTTTTTTTCCCCTTTAATATTAAATGCTTATGCTGTACAGGCTGTATTGTGGCAGGCTAATCAAAGATATTTTTTCAAATTCATTGTGTTTAAAAAGATTCAGGATTCATTTGCAAAATCATGCTAAACATGAGGTATAATTAGTCATTCAGCAGAATTCATGGGCGCTGTTCACCATTCATCTCTCACCATTCATGTTTGCTTTTGGCAGTTCTCTCTCTCCCTCTCTCTCTTACACACACACACACACACACACACACACACACACACACACACACACACACACACACAAACACACACACACACACACACACACAGCCTGGGTCCGTATGTTTTTTTTTCTTCTCATGGATGTTTTGTTGAGAGCATGAAGGGTAATGCTGGCCACAGGGTACAGGTGCTCCCCAAACCAGATTTGGTGTTTCTTTTGTATTTACTGTGCCGCACCAACGCGAAGACCTACCCTCCAAATGTCATCACTGTTCAATGAGCAGCACAGGTGGTTTATTGTTCTCCCCAGCCTCGTCAGTAACACATGGGCGTGACTGGAGAGAAATCTATCTAATATCCTCAAGACCTGCGAAGAAATGACTTAATTCTTTAACATTTCAGGTGTTTTTTTTTATTGAATTATCATAGAGAATAATTTGAGTTCACATTATGTGTAATTCCCCTCTGGGCGCTGTTAGAATTATTTTGCTATTGTGCTCTGCTGATGTACAATCTTTGATTTATTATCTTAATAATATTTGAAAATGTCAAGCATGTCAGGATGCAAATAGGTGGATGAGACATGAAGCATAATTCACAGTTATTCATGGCATGTATTTTTAGGATGGTAATTCATCAAAACAGCCCACAATGCAAATTTATAACCACTGTGACACAATTTTATTTTTATTTAATTGTTATTTATTTATTTTCAACAATTTTTAACTACGCCATCAATGAAATCTGTCTTTTTAAAGTCACTTTACCCAAATGGATACAGGCCAGCCGCACTGTAAGAGCAGTCAAATGCTCGTAGGTTGTCTGACCGAACTGCTCCCAGACTGTTGTTCATCTTGACAGGGCAGGTCATTAGTGTCCCTTCAAGTGTCCCGTATGCTAGCAACATTAGCACAACTGTGCATGTTGTTTGCTGAGTGTGTTGGATCCCCTCAGTTTTCTCTGCACTTTCCCCCCGGGGACTAACTTGCACACTGGTTCACATGAATACTTTACAAAGAGCATGAATATTTCAGGGTTGATGTAAAAATGCATTCAGAGGCAGGTTTCTGATGTGGCTCCTTGAAAGGGCTCCTCTGACTTTGCAGAGGTATTTATTGTGAGCGCTCCCTTCACCCTCGCTGCTGAAAAGAGTGATGGCGGTTGCGACACCCTCCCTTGGCATTGTTCCTTGCCGGGTTACAGAATTTCAACATATTTTTGGGAGGAAATTTCCTTTCTTTCTTGTGCGCACACTGGTGAGTTTGGTTGCAATCAGGCAACAACAGACACACTCGCCTACCTTTTTGCCCAGTGAAGCGTTTTAACTTAGCACTGGTGGAGATTCTGTCAGCGTGCATTTGCCTCTGTCCATCTTCACCTACTACAAGCCAGTCATTTGTAATGCATGTCAGGTGGTCGATTTATAGTTTGCACTCGCACTGTGTTCTGGGAATGTGACATTGGAGCAACTTCTCTTTTGTGTGTTTGCTGATACAGTGAGACACAGACCTGTAAACTCATCTAATGCGGTTTAATTCAGCCAGTCCATTTACAAGGACTTTGAAATAGTAATTTTATCTCCTGCTGGCTCCGGCGCAGAGTTGGAGACAGTCTTCACTTGGCTGTGAGGCCTGGATTCAGATGTTGGATAGTGTCAAAGCAGGAGACACAGTGGAGCTGTCTTTACTGCTGGCATTTATGGCTGGGGGCTCATCTTTCAGCCATATTGTTCTGATCAGTGCGCTCTGGCTGAGGTGTGGCTGTGTGAAAGCAGCAGGGGTTCAGAGGCTGTCCATGGCTGAGCTCTGCTCTAAACACCCCATGTAATCAAAGGTCATATTTGTGTCATCTTGCTCTCCCGGCCTCCCCTTCCTTTACATCTCCCCTGTCTCCCTTTCCATAAGCTGTCCTCTCTCTCCTCCCCTCCATTTCTCGGTCTCCTTTCTTTCCAGCAGGAAGACCCTTGTGTCTGGGAAGCGGTGGTCTTCCTGCCACCTCTGTTTTAGCCACCCTCCCCTGCCCCGGGCCATTGTTGCAGACCCCAGCTTTGTGTGTGTTTTACGGCTGCTGTTAAAGATAAAAAACAGTCCCTTCCACCCCCTTTATTGTTTTCTGGTAGGATGTCCCTGTCATTCCCTTGGTTTTTATGTCCTAGCTGGATATCCGAGCAGCTTCCCCCTTCAAAGGTTAGCTATGCTGTCTGCCTTCTCCCATTTTTTTTTCCAAAGGGGAATAAATAACTTTACTGAGACTTTTATTGAACGTCTCATTGCTGGAATATCCCAAGGGTCTGTGGTTGTTGAGAAGACGCTTCAAAGACAAACACAGGTGTTTGGTGGAGTTAGCAAAGGGCTGGTTACAACCAGGGTCTTTAAAAGAATAAACCTCAGTGACTGGGTTGTTTGTGGGAAGGGAGGCTTCTTCTTCTTGGCCTTGTAGCTCTTGTGTTGTGAGCACTCACAGTCCGTACCCTGTTTCCCTTTGACTTTACTAACCCCCCCATTCTTGTTAACCCCAGACAAGAACAGTGGCTTGAGCGAGTTGCGTGTTTAGCGTAATTATTTAGCCACACAGCCCCCATCACCAATGAAAGGCTGTTCCTCTCTCTGTCTAACAATTTAAGGGATTAGGTGAGAGCATATCCAGCGCAGTTGCCAGAAGAAAATGCTGGCATTGTACATTTCTGCGAACCACAAATTCGTTACCTTTGTATGTTTTGTACGCATCATATCAACATATCTAAAGTGACATAGTTCTGATTGCATGTATATGAGCCGAGCTGGTCATCGGGAAGTATAGGGGATGGTGGATGGCATGACACTTAGAGGAGACGGCCGCCAAGCTACAGACCGCTGCACATCACTGCATTTCCAGCTGTGTTTTCAGCAGCAAAACCTAGTATTTTAACCCAAAACATGATCTTTACCCAACCATAACCAAGTGGTTTTTGTGCTTTAACATAACCCCACATTAACCAAAGTCAAAATGTACCGGTTGTCCTTTTGGCAAGACGTTGGCTGCATTTTTAGTGGCAATTGTATTACCAAAGACTGGATGTCTTTTAGTGAGACATAGGCAGTATTTCTAGCCATGACTGTGGCTGCAAAACAGAATATATTAAGCCAAAATATGATCTTTTCCGAACCATAACCATTTGTGTTTGTTATTTTTATGCCTAAACATAACTACACTGCAACCTTGCACTTTTGAAACACACCGGTTGATATTAGCGAAGTTAGCTGCTTTTCCAATGGCGATTGAGCCACCAAAACTCGATGTGTTTTGTGGCACCCTAACCCTCAGTCTAACCCTCAATCTAACCCTAGCACCAAAACATTAACCTTTTCTAACCATAACCAACTGGTTTTGTGCCTAAACATAACCACACATTAACCACAGCATTGTTGAATCATAACGAAGCACCAAGTGTCAGCATATCCGCTACATAATAACATACAAATGTCATATAGTGATTTGCAGAAACAGACAATACCAATATTTATTCTGGCTATTGGGTTGGGCATTCAAAAGGTGAGCCTTACCTGAGTGAAAAGAAAACCGATATCCTGAATAACCCATGTTAAATATGACATTAAAAGGCTATTTGTACCCGGGAGCCACTGTGGTGGAAGAACAGTGACAGGCCGTGGGTCTTAGGCCAAGTTCCATTTGACTCGAGCCTTGCGCGCTCCCTCTCTCTTCAAGCTCCAGCTCTGCAAAAACACAGTGAGAACCTTGGCCTGTTGTCGGGCTCGTTTGTGGATTGTTCTGAAATGACACGGTTCAGACGCAATGTCACAGGAGTCCCCCTGAATAGTAAAGGTGTAGCTTGGCATTGTACACCTGGCTGAAATAGCACCTTGCCCAGTGCCGCTGCCATCTGTCACCTTCCCCTGACACTCCCACTGGAAGCCGAAATGACTTGCAAGGGCAGTCAGTTGCTTTGAAAGGGTAAGTCCCTTGCATTTTTAAAAAATACCTTTGGTTACAAGGGTAGAAATGGATTAAGGCATCAATATTTATATTTGGGTACTGTTGGATCATCACACCAAGTGTCCAGTATCGGCAAAAAATAAGTAACAGCTAGAAGTCATCACACTCAGGTAACTTAAGTGACAGATTTGATGTCAGATAAGTGATTTAATCATTCTTTCCTTTTACGTTTTTTTGCTCATCAGCAAAACTGTCCAACTTGAGTTGGAAAAAAAAGCAGGGGTCTGGCTTTGTAAGAGGAATTTGGCTAGAGAGTGGCCATGCTGCCTCAGAGACGGGCTCTTCAAACAGACCGCCACCCACACTACACCGTGTGGCATGGTGCCACAGAGCCCTCGCCTCAAGCATGGGGCGTGCACACAGGACAAACACAAAGGAGACCCACGGGTGAGAGTGACGGGCAGGGTAATACCTTCCTGTATCGAATTTCGGGGCATTGGATTTCAAAACCTTCCCGGCTATTTTTACACTCAACGCGAGGAAGTGAGAAGTTGCATTAAGAATCCAACGAGGCTATGGAAGTCTTTTGTTCACTTCCCATGACGAACGCACACACACAAAACTTCAAAAAGAAAGGAGCTGGACTGAAAATGTATTGTTGCGAGATTGAATAGACTGATACATTCGCCCAAAGTCAACCACTGCTGTTTTGTTTGTGATTTGGATCTCTCTCTCTGTGTTTTGCTCTTTTTTCTCTCTCTTTCTGTCTCTCCTCCCCCCCCGCCCCTCGCTCTCCCTCCCTCCCTCTCCCAGTATCAGGCTGCCTCTCATCAGGCAGCCCCAGGCCCACCTCAGCGCATGGCCGTATTGCATGTGACAGCTGTTAGACATTATTAACGGCTCAAGCAGAAAATCCAGATTACTTGTTTTTTAATTTCAATTTTATTATTGTAATCGTTCAGTGAAAAGAACAAAAAAAGGGCCGTTGCCCTATTGTTGTTAGCAGATTTGTGGTCAGTGACAATACTGTATGAGCGTGTGTGTGGTTATGTTTGGGTGGGTGGGTGTTTTTTTTTCTGTGTGTGTGTGTGTGTGTGTGTGCTCGGCTGTGTTCTCCAGACACCCCCCACTAGAGCCGAGGCACCCTGCGGTTGGCTGTGGGGCCCAGACAGGTGCATTGTTAACCCTCTAACGTCTGAGTCTGTCCCTTCTGGATCTGCTGCTAGTGCTGCTGGCAGGATTTTGTGCTTGAGATGCAGATTGTGTGGCGGCCCCACTCTTCTAATGGTGCGCTTTTTCTCTGCACATAAGAGGAGTTTTGAAAATAACAAGTTTTCATCTGTCACATGCCAGTTTAGCGCACAGGCTGCCTGTCCAGCTCGATGAAATTCAACAAGAGAGCCAGCTGAAGTTTCTCTTGTAGCGCTCACATATCGTTAATGTATGGGATTCATATAAAAAATGAAACTCGGCAGTTGTTCCTGTACAT
Organism: Epinephelus awoara; assembly: GCA_035609425.1. Lineage (NCBI taxonomy): Eukaryota > Metazoa > Chordata > Actinopteri > Perciformes > Serranidae > Epinephelus > Epinephelus awoara. The sequence goes on along the minus strand of CM069311.1, from coordinate 17,528,549 downwards.
CACTTCCTTTCTGTTCTTGTTTGCTTGTCTTTTATGTCATATTTCTCCATACTAGGCTTCCTCATTTTCAAACTGCAGACTATGATGCATAAATGTAGATGGTATGTGGTGGAGGGGCAGGACTGAGAGTAGATAAACTCAAACAACGGCCCACGTTTCTGTGACTGTCAGTGGGAACAGCGGGCGGTGGTGACACACGGTACCAAACAATGAGGTGTGCTGCTAAATATATGCAGAGATTTGCCATTAAATATACATGCAGTATGCCTCTCAAGGATGTGTCAGCCCTTTTGTGAGAAAACAAAGATTAGCATCAGGAATTCCATTTTAATAAGTCTCTTGGGACCATCCAACCAGCTGCCTAGTCCTCAATCCAAAGGGGAACTTGTTGCTCTCTCTCCTTCTCGTTTTTCTGGCTCTCTCTTTCTCCCCCTCTCGCATGGGTTTCCTGTGCTCCTTCTGACATTGATTAGCACAAAAATCCTGCTCCCTCCCTCCCCTTTCTGCTTTATTTGTCAAATCACTTGTTTTACACCACAAATTCTTTCATGTCTGCATGTTCGCTCTTTGATGATCCATGTCCATACTCCTGTCTGCTCCTCCCTGCAGTCCCCCCGCCCCTCCACCTCCCCTCTTCCCCATGTTTCTCAAAGTGGGTCCCTCTCTGCCCTCCACCTTGTCCTACAGTTTTTTTTTTATTGTTGTCCCCTCTGCCTGGTGTGACCACTAGGCTACACTGCCTCCTCTCTCTGGTACAGTACGTGTCCTGAGGATCTGGGGCAAATGACTGGCTCCTCAGCAACAGATGTGTGTTTGTCTGCCGGTGCTGCGTGCTTTCTCCGCTCGCCACGCACGGCCACTGACCTACCCTCTAGTGAGCGTGGGGGAGGGGACAGAGAGGGTTTGTGTGTGTATGTGTGTGTGCACACGAGAAAGAGACAGACAGACAGAAAGAGAGCGAAAGAGGAGAGCGACAGCAAGACTAGATGCACACTGTCACATGCTGTCATACACTTACTGGTGCATTGCAAGCAGACGCACACACACACACACACACACACACACACACTGGCACGTCACACACACTCACACATCTCGCTTCCCGGGAGGCCGTGGGGCCAGTGGGACAGAGCAAGCTTGAGAGTCTGGTTCGTCTGTTTACATCTAATTATAGAAACAGGACTATTTCTGCAACCACTGCTCCAGCTTTTTTATATTCTTACGAGAGAGGGAGAGGGAGAGAGAGAGAGAGAGAGAGAGAAGTGAGAGCGAGGGAAAAAAAAACAAAGCTTTGACAGCCTTTTCTCACAATGGTGAACGGTTATCTCATCCCCTCAGCGCTGCTACAGTCTGCAGGCTCTCAGTACAGTACAACAGGAGACAGAGGGGGGAGGGGGGGAGGGTCTTGTATCGTATTCTCTTATCCTCATGTAACATGAATGTGCAAATTTACGAGAAGCGAGCACGGGCAAACAAGGCGATGCAGTTTCCCCATTAGCCTCGCTGATACATTCAGTTCACAATAAGAAAAGGAAAAAGAGAATAATTCCTTTGCCCCCGCCCCGCGGGCTCTCGCCTCGACCTGGCAGAAAGTGCTGTCCATCATGAGAGTCAAAACAAAAGGACGAAAGAGTTGATGTTAAGGATTAGCACTGTATAAAATGTATCTCGTATTAAAGAGACAGGGCCAGTGCGGTAGTTAATCCTCAAGCTTGGTGGCTGATATCCAGCTGAGTGGCTGTTGTTGGCCAGGGGGGCCTGGAGGGGGGAAGCTGTCAGCCCTGTCAGCCCGCCTGGGGTTGCCAGGTGAGAGCCAGATCAGGGCAGGGTTGGGCCTGTGGGTCCAGGCCAGACAGGTTGCAGCCTCTTGCAGGTGCTTTTATAAAGAGCCCCCGAAGCCAAATGCACAGCCCGCTGGATGCAACCTGAGCCAGGTGCTCCTGCTGCCCACCCCCCACCCAAATACATAAACCACTACAGAATGGAAATGTGTGCTTGCATACACCCCACCGCCACCGCCACCGCCACCACCCACTCCACCCTTTATTCGGAGACATGGCAGGTAAATTAATTGGCCGTGAGTATGTAACGTATATGCCGAGATAAAGGTGCGCTGTCTGGCCGAGGCGTAGCGTAACGGCCGTAATGATGGCTCCATTGTGTTGATGTTGAGGGGGGTAGTTAGCAGCACAGCCAGCGGGGCCCTTGCTGGAGGGCTGGATAGTCTCTGATTAATAGTGGGGAATGCTTTGAAGTGACACCCAAGTGCACCGGCTCACAGGCTAATAGCAATACCATCAGTATAGGGAGTGCTCCCTCTTCCTCAGTCTTCATTAGCTAACGTTTCCCCAGCGCTATCTGGCCACCCTCCCCTCACACGCCCGCCTCATCTACAGAGAGCCTTGAGGAGCTCTCGGGTTTTTATTTTTGCAATTGTTTCATGATTTGGCTGTCATTTCTCTCTGTCATGTTTGGTAAAATGGGAGATATTTTTTTTCCTCGAAGGCAGCGGAGAGGGAAGGCAGAGACGAGGCCTTTAGTCACAGAGCTCCACCGCATAGGTGAACTGTGGCACAGCCTAAAGACTCATGGGATTGATGTGGCACAAGTGGGACATGGCTGGGGACTATTCCCAGGATCCATTTTGATCTCCCATACTGACAGACGAGCTACAGCTGTGGGTGTGTGTGTGTGTGTGTGTGTGTGTGTGTGTGTGTGTGTGTATGTATGTGTGTGTGTGTTTAGGAAGCCGAGGCGGGGAGGCAGGGTTGGGTCTGTCAGCTGTTGGAGTAAAGTAAACTATTAGTGGTGGGAGAAGGCAGTGTTTCCAGCGAAGAATTAGAACCACTTCTAATTGCAGTGAGGTTGGGCTATGATTACATGCTGGCTAATGCACTGACAGACCTCTCACTTGGCTGGCTCTCAGAACGCTGCTGAAATGGCTGAATGCCTTTTGGTTATACAGCATAATGGGAGGGTGTGTGGACGCACGTGTGTGTGTGTGTGTGTTTGCTGTGTGTGGGTGGCTGCCTGTGTGTATCTGTGATTAAACTTGCTTCTAAGAGTGGTTTCCTGTGCTTTTTGCATGTTTTTGTGAGTTATGCATTTTGCTTGCATACGTGCGTGCGGGTTTGTGCGTGCGTTTTCCGTGTGATAGCTGTGCTCCGCTTGTTTTTTGAGTGCCTGTCGTTATTTGTAGCGGAGGCAACTTTTCTTTCCAAATCAAAACTCAGCTGGCGCAACTGTCTCTGAACAGTACAGAAGAAGTGTGTTTTTTTTTTTCTTTTTTTGTGCGTTTGAGTTTTTGTGTACGCATGTGTTGTGTTCGTGTGTGTGTGTGTGTATGCCCACGGGAAAGAGCAATCAAAGGAGCTGTGTGGTGGAGAGATTGTATAAAAGGAGTGAGAGAGGAAACAGAGTGGCAGGCAGCTGAGAGGGCAGCATGTGGGGGTGGACGGGGGGCTGATGCAGGTGCCTAATTCTACCTCAGCCCTGGGCGTTTTATATTCCATCCATCTCTCTCTTCTCCACTTCTGCACGGGGCTGTTTGGGGATGTAGTAAATCCACCTGCTTCAATTAAAACGTTGATTAGCCGATATATCTGTGACAGTAATCAGAATAATAACACACACAGATGGATTTATACAGCATTATACTGTAAATCTGTTGCATAAGTAATCAGGTAAGAATTTTAAGAAGCTGTGTTCATTTTTCACCTCATAATTTTAATTACTTTTTTTTTTTTTGTGGAACAGCTTGTTCTCAGGTGTGCGGACGCCCCCGTTTGCTAGAAGCTGCGGTTTACTGTTTTTGCCGGCGAGTGCTGTAAATCACGTTGCAATCCCAGCATATGGGATGACAGTTATGGGAGTGTATCTGCTGTTTTTTCATCAGGCCCTCAGGCCCGTGTTATCTCTCTTTTAACTAGACAGAAGGAATACAGACATCATTGTGGTTTCTGTGTGGGGTCAGGAGGTCAGGGAGAGAACTTTCAACACAGTAACAGGAATTTTGTTGTGTGCATCTCTGCTGATTACTCCCCGGGTTAGCAATGGGTCATGGATGGGCCGAAGGGCTGCTAGGGGGATTTCACGAGAGACCTACAGGAGACATTTTTAATGTGCGAGGGCTTTCGGAGGTCAGCAGTAGACCATGGCTGCTAAGGGATCATAAATGGACTTGGTTGTACAGATGTGGATTCCTGTGTGGTTGTTAGGAAACAAAACAGGACATGTGTTCAGTTTATTTTGGTGATGTGGAAGGTCTGTACCTTCCTGGCTAATGTGTGACAGAGCAGTGAAGTATGAGGAGAGAAGTGGTCATCCTTGGTAACAGGGCTTTACTGGACTAGAACTGCAGTCACGTCTCCAAGAGGAAGCCATGGCCCTCCTGATACAAATGACGCCCACCCCCACGCCTTGGCAAAAATAATTGGAAACTGATATTAAGTCTTTAAGAGGCTGTGGCACCCTCGTTTTTTAAGCTGGTATCTTGTGAAACTAGACAACCTAAGGCATTTGGGAAGGGGGCTTAAATTAAATTAAAATTAAAACTGCCAAACAAATTGCTCCTTAACATGAGAAGACTCTCCCAGTAAACGTTTTGTTCCTTGGGGTGGCTGTGGCTCAGGAGGTAAAGTGGGTCGCCACTAGTCCATGATCCCCTGGCTCCTCCAGTCCACATGTTGACGCACCCTTGAGCAAGATACTGAATCCCAAATTGCCCCCAGTGTGTGTGAATGGTCGAAGGCCAGACACACCAACACCTCATAATGCCTGTGTCTCAGTCAAAGAGTTACTCATGAACACACTGCAAAGACTACAGCAGCCGGCCAACCAGCATGTACGTTCTCCACCTGTGTGCGAGGAAATAACTCTCCACACCAGCAGACTGCAGCAGTGTGTATTCGTCATTTAGAAAGGGAAACTGGAAGACCGTGTTGATGCTAGTTAGCCAGTTAGCACATCAACAACACAATCCAATACTGAATGAATAGAGCATATTTGCCACACACGAAACGTTTCTGCTAAAGACAGTAACAAGTTTGTTTTGATCTCACGCTCCCTCTTGAATTTAGCTGTTTGTTTACTTTCCTCACTTCTGTTTGTCCTCTTGTGTGCTCAGCTGAACTGCCAATAAGGGTAACGGACAGGCTCCACCTTAACCGTTGTTGATTCAACATGTTGAATTGGCCAAAAAAATAGCAAACCAGGGCCGACGAGGGGCACACACCAGGTTGACTAGGGCGAAAGACCTTCACCTGTGACCCCACACTGACGACAGCAGACTGTCGACTCAGTGTGTCAAGGCCTTAAAAGCGCTTTGAATGGTCCATTCCTTACAGTTATTGTACTCCTTCAAACTAAAGCTGAAAAAATGGCCTGTTTGAAGAACAATGAATCACCTAACATGTGGATAAACATACTTAACACATTAAGACAGGACTCAAAATGTAATCCCGAGATTTTCAGTGGCCCCATCTGGCCACCCCTATGAAGAATTTCTGGGGGCGCCACTGTAGAAATGGAAACAGGCTGGATCAATACCACTGGCATGGTGGAGATGGAGTAAACTTTGCAGCTGTGTGGGAGGGAGAGGATGTTCAGGCATACTGGAACATGTGATGGTGCTGCAGATGTCTGTTATTTTAGAGAAATCTATGAGGTCCGTAATGTATTAACGCCTTTTTTTCTTTTTTTGGTGGTGGTGGTGGGGGGGTATGTGTGTGTGTGTGCAAATGTGTGTATTCCCATTTGACAGATCTCCTTTCAGAAAGTGGAGATGCTTTGAGGATCAATACTGACACACTGTCTGCACAAGTACACACACAAACGACACACATACACACACTTTTACGCTCACTGTCTCATCTGTCAGTTGACAGAGTTTTCTCCCGCTCCGTGGCTTCTCTTTCCAGCCAAGCAGATGGTGAACATTCAGAATGAAAGCAGATCCTAAGTCCTTTTGGATCTCCATCAATTCGGCAGTCTCTGGGACCGTCCTGTGCGGGGCTCAAGTTTCTCAGCACTGACTGAGCCTTCTCCACTCTCCAACCGGGGCGTAGTCGCCGCCTTCCTTCCGTCCACAGCTCACATATGTCCAGTCTAACAGTGCTTTTTAATCTCACATACACAACGGTTCATATTCACCCGCACAAACACTGGAGTTGAAAAAGGGACTGCTGACAGCTGCTCCCATTGCTCACTCCTTTTGCTCCGCACCAACTCAGCAGATACCTCCAATCCCAGCGGGGTGCCTCTGCGCTCTGCACTTCCACATCCTCACCCAGTGTGTGGCACCCTACTGTGTGCATATAGCAAATGCTCTGAAGAGCTCATTTCCCTCGTCTTCCCTCGTATGTCTGTCCCGCTTACCTGTAGCAGCAGCTGTACCACCCAGCCCTGCACCCCCAGCCCTCCACCCTGTGTATTTTTATGTGACAGAATGAGCAGGATTTATTTCAGCACGCGTGCTCGGACCCTTTAACAGGGCTGGTTTGAAGGCGTGCTGCTTTGAAGCCCGCACCACTCCTAACTGTAAGTGATTTTATGAGACGTGTTTCTGTGCCAGTCAGGCAGGCCACTGCGCCACAACCAGATTGGTGGAGAGCAATAGGGGGATGCCATTCCAGCACACACCATCTGGGAGACAGTGTGCGTTCTTGTGTATGTGATTATGCACATATGTTTGTGTAGGTGTGTGTTTGCGTGCATGTAAAGGGAGAGGGGTGGTTAACGCTGGCTGTGAAAGGGGGGAAAAAAAGTTTTTGAGGGAGGCCTCATACTGCCCCTGCCCGCGTCTACTGATTTATGAGCTTGTGAAGGAAATCTCCCATTTGTCACTTTTCATCTCTTTTCTCCACGTCATCCTTTTTTCGCTCTCTTGATGGAATTCGGCTTCTCCCCAAATCTTCCACTGCTTCCAAAGAGCGCAGAGGAAGGGAGAGAGGAGAAGAGAAAGAGGAAGGCAGCCAGGAGGGAGCTGTTTTTTTGGTATCTGGTTAAAACCATGTCGTACAAAAGGCTTGTCTTAGTGGATATGTTTTAGTAAATATTCATAGGTGTTGACATGCCAGCGTAATGTATTTTGTTTGTGGTAAGGATGCGTGTCATTAGGCAGTGTATACTTTCTGCCTGTAAATAATTCAAAGCACTTGTTATGGTGCTGTTCCCGCTGCACTGTGGTTTGAGCATTATTGTAGGAAATAAAAAAACACATCAGGTCTGAATCTTGTGTGCAACACTGTTTGTGCGCGTGGAGAACATTTGTGGCCCCAGGGACACACAGGTTTGCTGCTAATACCTGCTACCCAGTACATTACGGCACTGGGGTCACACTCAGGTCAACTGCAGTCTGGAGCCTTAGTGTGTGCACGTGAATGTGCACTCATCATGTGTTTATGTGCCAGTGTGCACCTTACTCACTCAGGTGCTGGCTATAAATCTGCCTCACCCCTTCCTGGCCCGCTGAGGACACAGCGGGAGCGGTTGGGGGGTTTCACCCTTTTTCAAAGTGGGGGAGGAGAGAGGCGAGGGAGGGAGAGGGTAAAGGGTTAGAGGGGAAGAGAGATAAATGAGGGAGGGGGCTTAATGAGAGCCCTGGCTCACATGATTATGGGACTGGCTGATAGAAATCAGGATCTTTCTCAAAGAAGTCAATTAACCCCCTCCCCCCTTCCCTAATTATGCATGGATTGCTCCACTGGCTCTTTACTGATAGGGCTGCTCAGCTCAGCTCAATATGCAGACTCATGCTGCCTGCGTCGACAAGGGCTTGTGTGTATTGTGAGAAGCATTCGTCAACCTTTTTTTCCAGAATCTGCTGGCAGTCTGCTTTAAACTCAGGGTTTTTCAAAGCCATTAGTTATCCCCAACCCCCTCATCTTTCTTCTCACCTGACAAGCTGAGAGAGAGCCAGTACCGGCCCGAGCCAGGAGGGGGCTCCACCCCGGGAGGCCTCCGGTCATTAGTGCATTAGAGGCTAGATGATGGCTGAACTCTGTGGTCAGAGTAAATAAGCAGTGTTGTAGAATGTCAACACGACCAGGCGGCTCCTTCACAGCACCCAGTGTTGACATAACTGCTCTCTTATCTGAGGAGTGCAAAGCCCAGCCCCACAATAGAACACTGTGCCAGAACAAATACAGTAAGGAGATAGAAACCACACTCTACAATGCACACACACACACACACACACCGGCCGTGAGGGAATGTGTCATATGGTAGAACTGCTGCTGATGCTGGCATCAATATCAGTGGTGATCCTGGACTCTGGGAGGGCCCGAGGCAAAGAAGCCCATCGAGGCCCCCCCAACACCTCCTGGTGTCATTTTTTCCTCCTCTTCTTGTTTTTTCTTTCATTTCTGATGACCAGAGAGGTACACTTATTTCACTGTGCTGATGGCTGCACCTAAAGTATGTACAGGGGTGTCAAAATGGGGGGAAAAGTGGGACTTATTACCCAAAGAGGGAAGGGTTTGATTTGTTGTTGTTTTTTTAAATTTTTTAAGTAATTAGTGCCCCAACAAATTAGAATAGGCTAAATAAATCAGTTGACTAAACACTGAGGCCCAACTCACTCCTTTCAAAAGGTGCAAAATGGTTTAGTCCACCCATGACTAGAATTCGTTCTCAAATGCAGCAAGAGCAAATTGAATGCCTGCTAAATGCTGCTGGAGCACCAACTTAACACTGTCATGTATTTCCCCAAGAAAGGAAAATCGTAGTTCCAAAAAAGAAAAGAAAGAAAGGAAAGGCAAAGAAAGCAAACTGAGAAAAAAAACACATTTTGACTGAAAGGTAAGCAAGCCTAACACAGTTTAAGAATCGTTAAGCTAATATTAGCAGTTGTTCAAACTGAAGGCATTCAGCCAGGACAGCCAGGAATCTAGCTTGGGGCATATTTGCAATGTACAACATAAACAAATCAGTATCATAACTTTGCATCATAGCTACTGTGTTGTATGGCATTATATCCAACAACAGTCAACACTAGCCAACCTTAACACCGTGAATCATATGGCCTTCAGTTTCACAGAGAGCCACAGAGATCGGAACAGCGACTGGTAATGTTACTATGGATGTCAGACAAGGTGAGCTCGTATAGTGGAAGCTAAAGCCCCGTTTCCACCAAACACTTTTGGTATGGTACCTCTGGAACCAAAAGTAACCCTTCAGACTTACCCTAGTGTTTACACCTTGGTTGAAACAGGGCACAGTTTCAGGGCTCGTCCTGTACAGTGTCATTATGGGAGGTTTAAGGGGGTTTATAATTGTCATTGCAAAATTTGCCCATATGAATGGCCATCAAGGGCCCCTTTTCCAAAATGTTTTTGGGGGCCCCAAACATTTGCTTGGTTTGCCTCTCCTGATGGTGTGCCTCTGATCAATATGTCACATAACAATGTCTAACTGATAAAGCAGGGCTGTACAGCAGTAGTATAATGAAATTGCGGTCCCGGCGTGGGCTGTTCATGCTACCAGACTGCCTGGCGTTCATGTGAGCTCATGAAAATAATGGGGTGTTTAGGATGTCAGTAATCTGGGTGAAGGACCTGGACTCTGCTCGCGCTGCTCAACCTGGCAAAGAATAAAGGCCAGCCTGACAGTCATGAGACGAGCTCTGCCGTCGGGCTTTTAAGTGAACGAGCAGTTTGTGGAAGTTGCGGCTGCAGCTATCACTTGTGTGTCGAGCTGAGCAGAGAGAAAGAAAGGGAAGCGAGGGGCTACAGAGAGAAAGATGGCAGCAGTTTGCTTTTCAAACCCCTGTTTAAGTACCTGTGTCACATTTGCTGTTTTTCTGTGTCAAAACATTTCGGTAGGCCTTCTTCCCCTCATTGCCTCACATCACCCTAATAACTCTTCTTTATTCTCCTTCCCTGTCTCTCCCCGTCCCCCTCCGCCTCCCCCTTCCTCTCCATTATGGCCTCTGCCAGGTTTAGACTGAGCTTGGCTCACACTGGCGTTGTGATAACCTGCTGAAAGCTGTTGCTCTCCCGTGGATATGAGGACACCCAGCTGAGGTTTCTCTGCGCTACCTCTTCCTCCCTTTTAACTCCGCAACCATGACTCGCTGTCTTCCTTCCACAGATTCCCCAAATCATTTCACTGGTCAGGCCCGCCACATTGCTTGAGGCTTGCTGGCCCAACACGAAGGTGCTGACATGCTTTATGGCCAGCAGAGCCAAGCGTATATTAAAGAAAAATAAGAAAAGCCAACATGTGCACTCATAGGCACACTGTTCAAAGTCATTTTAATGGTTACTCTGGGATGTAAGGTTTTTATTTGAGACCCAAAACACTGCCAGTGGTGCTATTGAGCAGTCGGAAAATATATGATTTTAATTTCCATCCTGCTAACATGTATATATAGTGGTTATTTTTGTGTGCCTTTTCAACGAGTCTGTATTTGTGTGTTTGAGGATGTGTTATGGCAAACAAAACGAGCAGCTGCAGCACATCTGTTAACTTCGATCAGATGCTGCAAGCCTCCTGTAACCCCCACTAGGCCTCCCTCCTCCTCTCCGAATGCAACCTGCAGGCAAATACAGAATGAGCTGGGATGACACGTGACCGTCCGGCACGCCCACCTGTCCAGCGGACTCGATGTGATCACCGCAAAGGAGATAGACGACTGCACTGGTAGCCATGCAGCCAACCAACCAGACAGACAAGCCATGAGCAGTTGATCAAGATGATATCCCTCCCCTCCGTCTCCCTGCTTTGACCTTGGATTGTGCCTTTGCTACTCCTAGCTGTTAAAGCCTACATCAAGCTAACCAGCTGGAGAAGGGAGAGGAGAGGCTTTTTATGGCTGCCCTGCTCTATGTTACACTTCATCTGCTCATGTTCGGGTGAGGGTGACCTTCTCTTCTCTGTACAGATTGCAGGAAATGCTCCTAATTTTACTCATCTCTGCTCAAGTGTGTTGCTGCAGATGTTGAGCAGGCCCCGGCAGCAGCATTCCATGGATGACCAGTGTCAGCAGTCGGGAGACATAACTCAAGTTTAAAGCTCAGTTTGTCAGATGCATTTCATAAAAGAATTTACTGTGTGATTTGGCTGACCTTGTACACACTTGAAAGTGTAGCCTGCTACAGTGGGAAAGAAGGTGGTTATCTGTTTTGGCCAACTGGAGTATTGTCCTCCTGGCTAAGACGTTTTGCAACAACAGAAGTCAAGGAGACGCCGGCATATTATACAGTGTGTTCTTTACAAGGTAATACTGTATATTGTTTGGCCTTGGCTACCAAGGTGCCATCCCTCCCCTTGTCTGTAGGTTATCAGAACAAAAACGTTTGCATTTGTCTTGGCCAACGCTACAAGAATTAAACATTTCTCCTTTGTCCCCCTTGTGAACCAGCAGCAAATTATATTCAGGGCTGCAGAAAGACCTTGGGCTGGCTGGCTGACGCGGCGGCTCTCGGCTCTGTTATCTGCACTGTTCTGTCTCCGCGCCTCTGACAGGCTACATCAGACGGAGAGAAGCCAGAGCAGGGAGCTGCCTTCTGTTTCTCTCACACACATCACTCCAGGACTTTATCATATTACAGGCCAATCCAAGAGAACTCAGAGGACAGCAGCAAAGCAGTCTCTTCAACCAGGCCCCTCGTGCCCAGCACTGCTCTCCGTGACCTAAAGGAGGCGCCGGGCCACAGATGGAAGAGGGAGGAAGAGAGGATGGGAGGACAAGAGAGAACAGGACATTCCTGCGAGCCCTGGTTGCCAGTTGAATGCTGGGACACTGATTTATGGGCGGTTCTGACGGAGGGAGGGGTGAACCTGTGACTCCCCATAAAACAAGACGTTCATTACCCTCCCAGGCCTACGGAAAACTGATGGACGAACAAGAGCAGAGAAACAGAGTGCAAGTGGGATGAGGGAGTGGGAGGGAAAGCGGTTTTTAAAAACCCAAAAAAATGAAGAGAAAGTGTTTCCATTTTGAAGCACGCGGATGACGGCAACTGAGGGAAGAGAGCGAGGTGATGAGGGAGGACAGAAATATGGAGCTGAGCAGCAGGGGGAAGGAGGGAGAGTGATGGAGGGATGATGGAGAGGGTGTGAGGACGGAAAGGGAAAAACGAGAAGGGGAATGAGTGATGGGGCTCGAAGGAGCAAAGGGAGAAGAGGGGATGAAAGTGAAAAAGGGAAGACAGCAGGCAAAATCTGCCCCAATGAGTCGAGCTGCTTGCAGATTTATGTGGTGTTGTGGGTATCATTATACATCAACCAGAGGAGATGGGGAGACTCGAGCAATGTGACGCCTATGGGGTTGTGTGTGTGTGTTTATCTGTGTATGTACTGCACCGCACTTTTATTCTCCATCCTCACGCTGTTCATGTCTCCTCCAAAGCAAACTGACTTCTGAGTTCCACAGAACACACTCGCCTGTGGTGAGGTAACATCCACCCACATCCACACTCCACTTTTTCGAAGCCTATCTATCCAGCACTGCTGGTTGAGAGAAGAGAGGTTTAGACCACCCAGGACTGGGTAGTCAAAGAGCTACTTTGATGTGGCACAAGCATATGTGCAGTGCATGGGCACAATCTCTGCTAAAACACACTCGCAAAACACAGTTTTACTGCCTCCTGTGCGGCATCATTACTCCTCGTCACTGGAGCGGTGGGATGCTAGAAAACAGAAAGAGAAAGAGTGAGCGAGAGAGAGAGGCAGCCACCTCCTGTGCCAGGCAGTGCCAGGCTGAAACACTGGAGCCGTATGGTCACCCTGAGGGAGGGGAAACCTGCCCAGTCTAACCACATCTCAATTAACCAATTAAGTTCAAAAGTTAACAGGGGACTAATTAGAGAGAATAGTGCTGAGCACTTGTTTTAATCTGCCTTTTCCCACTACCAGGCATGTCTGTGTCCGTGACCTGGCTGGCTGAGCTCTGGCTGCGTCGGCTGAAACATGGCACGCAAGCCGCCGTTAGTCACCCATCCATCCCCTTGGCCAGAGCATAAAACCAATGGATTTAGACAGATCAGTCATCAGCTGTAAAACAAACCAGATCCAGAGCATTCCACGTGATGTTTCCAGTGGAACAGGAGAACCATGAAAATCCCATTTTTGGATCTGGAGAGTGAGAGACCTGTGAGAGAATGTTCAAAAGTGGAGGACAGTTTTTAGTCATATCTAACGCGGCCATTTCCTGTTCGCCCCCACTCTATTTGGTCCTGCAGATGGGTTTTAATGGATGCCAAATGGGAGGTTTAGTGCCTCGCTATTGGCCTGTTGGAGTCTCTTTTTAACACCATCATATTAAATGACTTGTGTTTAGGACTCGAGGCTACGGCGTGCTCCTCTCGTTGACAATATGCCTCGGGCAGAGAGTGTTTGTAACTTACCACTAAAAGTACAAATTTTATCCCTGTGTTCAAGAGGAGGAGGGGGGAAGGGGAGGGGGTTGGTTGCTATATTGGCTGCTACCACCAATAAAAGATATGTGGGCTGTATGACACAATTGTAGTGGGGCTGCTTTGAGCCCCGGAGCCAAATGCAGTGTGTTTGGAATCAGGCTGACAGCTAGATAGAGAGAGAGAGGTGAGAAATCCCTCTTTGACTCTGCTCGTTTTCCAGCGGGGATATCTTTGTGCTCTGATTTTTTTGGGCTTTATTTGAAGGCTGTGACAATTTAAGTTCCTGCATGGTTGATTAGTGTGTGTGTGTGTGTGTGTGTGTGTGTTTGTGTGTGCATGTGTGTAAGGAAGAGGGTGAGAGAAGTCTTGGATGTCAGGATGCAGTTTGAGGGGTGAAGGACTCCCCTGTTGTATGTGAGGCCCTGGAGGATTCCTCCCCCCTTCCTCTCTTCCTCCTCCTCCCTTCTTCTTCTTCAGCCCCCCCTTACACTCATCTCTTCCTCTGTGAGATCCACAATGCTGGGAAGAAATGTGTCATTAACAGGGGAGACCAAAATAATGTTTATGGGCTCAAGCAGCACTGAAATCATTTTCCATATCAGTGCAACTGCATGGGCCCTGTGGGGGAGTAAATCTGATTTTCTCCTCCCTGTGCCAATGGGAAACATCATGGGAAAGAAAACAGATTGGATTGTTAGAGAGATGGCCTGACGCAGCTGTGGGCGGCTCTTTTCGTGTTTGGGTGTGTGTGTGTGTGTGTGTGTGTGTGTGTGTGTGTGTGTGTGTGTATCACGAGAGAGGAAGACAGAGACAACTAGAGAGGGGAAGAGAAAAGGAGGGAGAAAGCAAAATACAAATGCGGATGTTTAGCGTGCGAGTGTGGATGAGAGAACGAGATGGATGTGCCCCACTATGGTAATCACAATTTCATGCCTCAGGAATAAAGAGCCGGAACGCAGCAAACGGCCCTGAAACGCCCTCATGTAACAATGGGTCAGTTAACAAGCACACTCACCAAAGTTTGGACAGATAACAAATGGTTCTCCTTGAGGAGTGTGTAGCTGCCCTGTATACAAAGAACAAAGTGCTTCTGGCCCTGCAAGCGCTCAGCAAAATGTCAGGCCATTCCATAAGAAACACTTACATTTTATCTGAACCCTCCAAAAAAGCAATCGCTTTATGAGGTAGCGTGGAAGGGGATTTAACAAAGTAAAATGCTGATTGAAATAACAAGGTGGTGCTTGGAGAGAAAACACCCTTGGCCAGTGTAATGTGCACATCCTGTTACGTCATGGACATTTAAGTTCTCTCAGAGAAAAAATAGAATGAGAGAAATTGAAAGCAGAGTTTGGTGCAGATTTTGTGTTGTGACATAGCTTTTTCTTGTGTGTGCTATTAAATCTGTGTTGTGGGAGTAGGGAATGTGAGTGTGCATGTGTGGGTGGGTGTAAAAGGAAGGTAATGGGCCTTGAGCTCATTTGTCCTGGCCTGGTCCTGCTGCTGTTTCGAATCTGTCCTCCCACCTCCTGTGTCCCAGCTTGGAATGTCTGCTTGTTCTGCGCAGATGAGGCCAGTGACTCAGCACACTAACTGCACTTTCACACGGATCACAGCGAGTAGTGCACCTAAACACAGGTCCACGAGACAAGCCCAAACCTAACAAACCCTACCTTTTTTTTAACCAACCATTATTGTGCCAGCTACTCTTGTCCAGTTTCCAGTGCTCTTTCTAAACTACCAGTATCATTAAACCTGCCCCACATGCCCTACCCTGTGCTTTACTCTTATAGGGGACCTATTATGCCTTTTCTTGTTTTCTATCGTATAATGTACAATATTTCAAATAATGAAGTAAACACATGTTAAAGTAATCCCTGTGAGCAACAACCTCTGGCTTTTGACTTGTCTGAATATTCTGTTTCCAACATTTTTTCTACGGTGATAACAAGATGACATCAGCTGGTGAAGAATTCCTTTATATGGTCATATCTCCAGGCACACTACTGCAACTGCGTACACTATATACACTGCTACATGTAGCCACATGCCAACACCAGATGCTGATGTTTGCAAGTAACATGTCTGCTTGTGTTAAGAAGCTTTAATTGGTGAATTTTAACGTAAGAAAGTGCCGCTATACACAGTCATTTCCTGACTGCCAGTACACTGCTGCATACAGCTAAATAATAACCTGTAGTCATTAACACACTGGTGGCCGAGGCTACCATACAAGGTGCCACCTGCTACTCAGTTAACCGTTCATACACATCACATACCGATGGCACAGCCATCAGGAGCATTTTGGGGTTCAGTGTCTTGCCCAGTGGTGCTTCGACATGCAGATTGGAGGAGCCGGGATCGAAGTGCTGACCTTCCAAATAGAGGCTGACTCGCTCTACCTCTGAGCCACAGCCTAAGCTACATTGCTAATGTCAGGGAAACATCTTATCCGTTCTCCACTACATTCATACCTTCAGCTACAACATGGATGTATAAAGAGAAAGGGATGCATAAGTTATATGTAATAACTTAGGTGGAAAATGCTTTAACTTTCATGCAGCCTACATGTAGCCTCTTGGCTCAGCAAATGGTAAACAACCCCACTGGCTTCTCTATGTGTACTTATAGAGACAGGCACTGAAATGGAGCCTCCTGAGACAGGAGGTGATCACAGGTGATCCAGCACAGACATCAAAGCATGTAAACATGTATTTTGGGTTTCAACCAGAACAAGTATGAACCTGAAATTGAGCATAATAGGTCCTCTTTAACCTCTCACCCAATGCCCCAACTTCTTCTTCTTCCGTTGTAGCCTTCAGTCCTTGGACAGCTCTTACTTTGACAATCAGAACTCTTATTGTCTCTTAAAGACAAACTTCCTGGTTTGCTCCTCTGCAAATAGCTCCACCGGTGCCATGTGTCCAGCTCCTTATTTACTGTGCCTATAAAACACCTCTTCAGCAGGAACTCTTCCAGACATTGCTATCTCTTCCTGTCGGCCACCCCACCTCCCCCCAAACACCACTTTTGGCACAGGAGTGATGGGATTAGAGGTGGAGCCCCTTTTTGACAATGATTACCCCCTCAGGCTTTATGAATGATTAATTGCAGTAAAGTTGAGGTGGAACACCCCTTGAGGAGGTTTGCCAGGTAGTGGCGCGCATGTGATACCAGCTGATGTTTTTGCGGACTCCTGTGCAAATACTGAAAGAGGGTGAGAAAGAGAATAGATGGACAGAAACATATTGGTGGAATGCATGCATGTTCTTTGACATCGCTCCACCCCTACCAGAGCAAAATATCCCTCAGAGATATTTTCCCCTATCTGTTTTCTCTGCAGCATCACGGTTTGTGTGGATCCATTGTTGTTTTCAGGCTCCCTGCCAAGCCAGGACGAGCCAGTTGGACTAATTTGTTTAGGATTAGAATCTCTTATCCCTATCATGTCAACTTGTATATTGTATAAACAGCTGGGTGAAGTGGGCGGGGTGTTTTGGCTGACCTCCGCGAGCCAATTTTATTTGCATAGTACTAAAAAAAAAATTCCCCGAATCCATTTTACCCTGCCATCGCTTCAATCGCGAGCAAGTGGCTGACCACGAAGCCACTCTGCAAACACAGGCTGTCAACTTTCAGCGAGACGACCACCATACGCACACACAATCACACACATGGAGGCTCGCATATGCTCAGCGACACACACTCCCACACACTCTCTGCTGCTCTTTCACTCTCAAAGTTTCTCACAGTTCCTCACACCCCTTATCTACACTTCTAGTCTAAACTCTCGCCCCCTGCCCCTCCTCTGGATGTTGCCCTGTCATACGTTCTCACTCTCTTCCTCCATCCATTCTTCCAACTGCTTCTCCCGCTCCCTTTCCACTTCTCCCACCCCCGCACTGACCACATCCACTAAACTCACTCCACAGGCACGCAGTGTGGAGAGTGTCGGAGGCGTGCGCTGCTGGCACTTTCCCCCACCCCTGCACTGGGCTCGGCTCCAGGACTGGACCGCCTGCTCGCTCTCTCACTTCACTCAGTGTGCTTCTGATCAGACCAGCCTCCTACTAGAGCTGTAGAGGGGGCCCGCTCCCACAGTCCCACTATCGAAACCACCCACCAACCCAAAAAGATAAAGTCAGCGTGAGAGTTTGTCATACAGGGAGGGGGGGGCAAGCAACTACAACAAAAAACCTCCTGCTACAGTTGTTTCTGAAGTGAGGAGGAATTTGGCTACCAGTTGTGCTAATGTTTTCAAGATGACTTTGACTGTTTGAAGGAAATCCCCCCTCTTTAGTAGCCATTTGAAATTCCTTCTGTTTTATTGTGAGGAAGTAGGCGCTGGGTTAGTCAGCGGCCCTCCAGGGTAGCGTGTGCAGTCTGTCTGGGGCTGCCGGTGTGTACAGTTGCCCAGTCCAACCCTGTGTTGCTAGAGAGGGTCAGAAAACCTGGTTGTGTGTTTACGAGTGAATATGTGTGTGGAAAGTCTGGCTGACTTCTTCTTGGGCGTCTGAATTCCTGGGCAAAACATGGAGCTACATCGGTAGGAAAGTCTGATGAGACACATCCTGCTCAATATGTTTTCACTTGGTAAGTTAACTTTAAAATGGCTTTTTCTTCATCGCTTCTGTCTTCAGTCTAGACTCCCTGCTTTCAGCTTACTCAAGTGTTAATGAGCCAAACCCAGCCACGTAACAAACTTGTCTGAAATCAGAAATCCCATTTTTATATGTTGCCAATATGCTCTGGTGTCTTGTCTCGTTGTGTCCGAGAGCAACCCAATTGTCAGAATAAATGTTGGCACTGTATGTTTCTGCTAACCACTGATATGTAACATTTGTGCGTCAGTTTCAGCGACACTGTGGTTTATGTTTAGACACAATAACCACTTGGTTATGGTTAGGAAAAGATCATGTTTTGGCTTAAAATATCAGTTTTTGGTGGCACAATCACAGCTGGAAATGCCACCAATGATTCGCATCAAAAAACCCACTATTGGTGGCACAGTAACCACTGGGAATGCCACTGACATCTAACTAAAAAAGCAACCACTTTTGGAAGCACTATCACCGCTGGAAATGCAGCTGATGTCTCGCTACAAAAGTCCTGCATTTGGTGGCACAAAACCAGTTGAAAAATGTCGCTTATATCTCGCTAAAAAAAAAACTTTTGGAGGTACAATTGCTGCTAGAAATGCAATCGATGACTCGCTATAAAACACCAGTTTGTGGTGGCACAATAACCGCTGGAAATGCAGCTGATGTCTCGCTAAATAACTCCCGCTTTTGGTGGCACAATAGCTACTGAAAATGTTGCTTATATCTCACCAAAGAAAAAACTTTTGGAGGTACAATTGCTGCTATAAATGCAATCGATGTCTTGCTATAAAACACCAGTTTGTGGTGGCACAATCACCGCTGGAAATTCTGCCGATGTCTCACTAACAAACAACCTTTTTTTTTGTTATTTTTTTCTTTAACAGTGGCAGCCATCCACTTTCCCCTCCACTTCCCAATGACAAAATCAGCTCATATACATGTAATCAGAACTACACCGATATGATGCATATGACACATACAAATGTAACATATCGGTGGTTTGCAGAAACGTACAATGCCAACATTTTTTTGTGGCGACTGAGCTGCGGAGACTTGAAGCGGTGCCAGCTGCTGATTTTAAGCAGATCTTGGAAAAGAAAATGTTTCTTGTTTTGTCTTTGATCCTCTAACTCTTGCTGATATTGATTTAATTTATTTGAGACAAGATGGAAGGGGTGTGTGTTTTGTTACGAGACATGGCAGAGGGATAGTATATGAGCTGTGATCATTCAGGGCGCGTTGTGAAGAGCTACACAGCCTGGCTGCCACATGGCACTGACCGCTGACAGTGCAACCTCAACTGGCTTGTGCTCACTCACTCTCTCTTTGATCGGAGGTCTTATAAAGTGTGTGTGTGTGTATGTTTGTGTGTGTGTGTGATTCTATCTCCTGGCATTTCTCCTTCTTCTATACTCCCCTCCCTGGCGCTGGCTGATCACTGAGCTGTGGAGAACAGGTTGATGCAGTCACACCTGTAATTTTCTCTCTGTCTCTCTTCTTCTCTTGTCACCATCACTCTCATCTCTCGTTGTCTGTCTGGTGTCCTTGTCTAGACGACACGTCCATCCGTCCCTTCAGGCTGCCGTCTGCAGATAAGACAGAGAGCTGCAGACTAACCTGGCTCATTTTTCAAGAGCAGACAGGGAAATATGATGCACGGTGAAATAATTGTACTTTATCTTCTCTTAGACAATAGGCGTAGTTGTTGATCTGCGCTTGTGTATGTGTATGTGTGCGCTTGCATGCCAAAGTACACAAGTGCGTGTGAATGGGTGTGTATTTCTCCAGGAGGAAATTTTGATCTGATTCCCAGCATTCAAAAGAACAACGTGTTGTGGGTGGGTGCTTGTTGTCTTCTCAGCTTTTTTTTTTCTCATCACTGCTTGGCCCACGAATCCCTTTACATCCTATTATTGTATAATTCCTTGTTAAGACACCAAACAACCACTCACCCTTGAGTTACATTAATGAGTAGGGGCAAAGATTATGACACCTCCCTCCCTGTAGTCTAGCAATTGAAACCAGATTAAATTCTGGAGAAAGGTGCGTGTGTGTGCATGTGATTACGAGCCGCACAGTAGCTTGGGTGGGGTTTCAAGGTAGGTTGCAAAGGCTGTTGTTGCTGAGCAGCACACTGACCAACTGCATCTGCCCACTGCTGTTGTAATGGCTAGCATTCAGCCTCCTTGCCTCAAGCGCTGTTTCTCTTTCGTTCCCATGACAACTGGGCCTTCATTCTCCCTGCTCCGCCTCCCCGCCTGCTGCTCACTCCGTGCCGTGCACGGGGGCCTCTGCCTGGGCCCACATTACTGTGTGTGCATGCCTGTGTGTTTTGGTTGTTCTGCACAAACTGGACTCCTTCACCCACGCTCCGGCGTGGGTGGAGTAGCACTTAACACCTCCACCTCCAGAGGTTCTGGGATATTTGTGTGTTTGTTTCTGTGTTTGTACATTTGAACCCATTTGAACACAACTGTGCTAGTGAAGGTGTCAGGGTGGGATGTTTGGATGTCAGGGAAGGAGGTGGGGTTCCCCCATCCCAATGCTCCCCTCTCCTTTAATTCTCTAATAGGATTAATCTTCATCGCTGTCAGGGATCGGCGCCGATTAGGATGCACATGACCCGATTTTCTTAAGAGCCCATACAAGTGCACTGCTGGCACCACTTAAGATCCGGAGAAATAAATAAACAGGCAGGAAAAACACAGCTTTTATAAGGGGCTGGTTTAGAGGTGGCAGGCTCCCTGGATCCATGTCACAATTTAATAAGCTGCTAAATAAACAGTTATGTTGAGTCCAGCACCGGTGCTGTCATGCCTCAGACCTTCGCTCTGCTTGTTGTGCAATGCTTTGGTTGGCACCCAAACTGAAACTACCCCGACACCAAGGTACACCAGCCCACTTTAATAACCTGCGTACTTTCTCACCGACACCTCTGATTCATTAGGCTTTGAGTGGGTTTAGGGAGAGCATCGTATTAAAACACTGTGCGTGTTGCTCATTTTCTCAGATTCAACGGTGGTATGAGAATGCTTGAGCCAACTGTGAGAGAAAGGCATTTTTGCTCAGCATCATTCCCAGTATATTGCTCAGCGGGAGGCAAACGGCAGACATAACACAGAGGGAGGGGCCATTTACTGAGTGACAGGCTGTGGAGTCAGCAAGAGGCGGCATGACAGAGGTGAAGGCCACTGCATTATTATTCTGCACTAGTACAGTTCAGATTGGACCAATGCCCTTTTCCCAGTACAGACTCTATGGCCAAACTGGATCAGTGAGAGGTCTGATCTGGTCGTGTATGAGTTGATCCGAGACCCTCCCAAGGTTTTCCTTCAATTCCCCTCTCCCCTAACATCAGCTTAAACTTCAAAGATCCCCTCGCCTGACATAGGCATTCCCTTTTTATGTATTGTCCCTCTCTCCTCTCCTTGTCTTTTTGGCAGAGGCTCTCTCCTCTTGTGGTGTGTGAAGAGGGGCTTCACGGCCTCTCTCTGTCACTCTCTATGTCTCTCTCACCCTTTCTCCCTCTCTGGGGCGAGGCTGTTAATAATGCAGGAGGATTAGCTGATTTATGTGAGCCGGAGGCACTGAGGAAAGCTGGGGTTCCTGGGGGCGACAGGCAGAAAGAGAGGGCCGAGGAGTGTGCAATGTTGTGGGCGGTGCCATACAGGAGCCTTGGGTGTCTGGATGATGGAGGCTGGATGTGTGCCTAGCGAGCACGCTGGCAATAATCCACCCCCCGCTGCCCTCAAACCCCACCCTGCACTCCACAGAGCTCTGCCAGGAGCGCCTCACAGGGTCAGGGGTGATAGGAGGTGGCAGCGGAGAAGGAAGAAAGGGAGGTGGGGGCTGAAAAGGAGGAAAGCATGGATACTGTATGTCACCAGGTTACCTCCCACCAACATGTACGATGTTGCTTTGGTCTCCTAAAGATATGTAAAGTCTTCCTCATCATTTTTGTGTTTTATCCTGCAAATGTTTGCAATGGTAGTGGGAGTTAGTTTGCATGTGTTCTGTATTTTGTACCTAGTATTGCATCAGAAAACAGATTTGCTGACTTTGACTCAAAAGGTTGACTCATAGTTAAAAACAGTTTTTGTGGCAGGTTTTCTGCCATAGCAGACAATTCTTAAAACAAATGATGAACTAGAAAAGTGCGCTCAGTAGAGTGTGGGTCTCTGTCATTCTACACTATTCATGTAATATTAGCAGACGTAAAGCAGCGCATTTTAGAAGTGTCCCAAAAGCTCATAAAAATTTGCACCTTGTCTTTTTTTGACAGTTGCAACACGTTGCACAGAGCTAGGGCAGCCTGCTGCTAAGAATTTTCCTAGTCGACCAGTAGCCGTCATTTAGAGCCATTAGTCAACTAGTCGCCCGCATGTTTACGATATGTATGTAATTATTAAAAGATATATTTTGGGCAGGGCAACACAATGGTTTGAGTTTAAGGTGTGAGAAAGAATAGTATCAGTAACATTGTTAACACTGTGCTACATTACAGAGAAATACAAAACCGTACTAATGAACCTTCATTAATATAGGCCTATATTTTATCTACAAGTGCACGTCACACACTGAGCGAGCCGCCTGTTAATGACGCTGTCGGCAAAGCAGTAATGATTGTGCTAAGTGGCTAATGGGCATGTAGCTACTGACATGTTTCAGATGATACGTCATGTTTGTAGTCGACCAATGAAGATGAGTTTACATATCACCTTGGGTTCGTCCTTCACCTTCTCAAAATGATCGCACACTTTGGATTTCCTGCCCGACATGTTATTAACTAGCCTGTGGAATAACCGCAGGTACCAGCCCTGGAAATTAGGGGCCGTACACATGCTGCATCTTTAACCACCTGGAAAATGCGAGGTCGGGCACTGGGGCCCAATCCTGTGCCTTTTTTTGTGACTGCTTTCAAGAGTGCGGGTCTGCATCTGAGGTTGCTAAGCAACCTTAACAAGCACCATATCATAGCCTATTTACCTGAAATCCTGAGTGCAGAGCTGATCTTCTTCCAGGCGCTGTTTATAAGTGTGTAGGCCTATCGTCTGTGGGACAGGTGTAAAGCTCTGGGTAGCCCTACACTAACATGATCAACTTTTCCGTATTTATCAGACTGAATATTTATGTAAAATGACATGTCGGCTGTGATTGGTTTGTAACGTGACTCCTGTCTGACTGCTGAGCGTGGCCTCTTCCTGTGTCTGTCCTTTCAAATTAAATTCCCACACGGTCCAGTCATATAGGTTTTGATTTATTTTGATGAGGTGCAACTCCTAATAGAGTTTTTTGTGCAACTGAGCGACCAATGAAATCTTGTCCTTGACCTTGTTCTGGTCGACTATAAGCGGGCAGCCCTAAGCAGAGCAGATTGAGTCTTCCTGCTGGTAGTCGCTGTGACAATGTGACAAAGTCAATGTGAAATTTAGATACAATATGATTTTAAGGATGAATGTATTGTTAGTACCTAGAATACAGCCACCAAACTTTGATCCATGTCATTCATAGCTTGACTTCTTACAGTATTAATTTTGTCTGGGGAAATACCAACAATAAACACAGTTAACTACATAGCAGATTTACTAACTAAGGATAGAGGTACTAATGTCAAGGAAAAATTACTAACTTTACAAAATCTGCAAGTCTATAAAATCAGGTAGGCTAAACGCTCTGCTTCTGAAATACTCCACGTGTAGTATGACACCCTGCAGTGAACGGAACAAAACCAGGTCTCAGCCATGGCAGCTGGATGGCTACGTGCAGTAGCACCTGGTGGAATTGTCCCTCCTGGCTTCCTTATAGTCAAGATGGCAGCAAAGATAACAAAAACAGCTGATTTTTCCATCTCGTATCGTACCTAACATAAGTGGATCATATCATGTTGGGTATGGAATAAATCTGCAGATTCTCTGGTTTAAAATGAACTGCTCATTTTTTATGGATGTCAGTTTTTGAGCCACGATGAAGATCAAAACGTGGCCTGCAACAGACGGTGTGGTTTGTTGTTTTTAGCCAAGACGATTTCCAGAAAACTTGTGCCCCCTACCAGCCGGTTAAGAGGAGTGAGGAGTCAGCAGTCAGTGACGGTATACAACTGTCAATAAAACAGGTTTCTCAGCAACTGTGAATCACCTCAACCACACGAGGTCCTTGAGCATTCAGTCATAAATTTGCACACAAAATATTAGGCTGATCGGTCCAGTGTTATTGGAGATTAACTGCGGACAGACAGATACACACACAGTCACACATGCATGTACATACACCACCAAACGCACGATCCCCTCCAGGCTTATGCCTGATGGAGATAACAACAAAAACAGCATCACTAATTACCAAAACTGAAACAAGGAACATGAAACAATTTGCTTTTTATATTTTCTCCTGTGGCCAAATTGTGGAGGCAATTTTGTGTTGCGGTGTTAAATGTGCTAGTTAAACACTAAGGAGACAGTTATTGGTTTTTTGTGAGTTTGTAATACATTGTCGTCTGAACACACACACACACACACACGCACACGCACACACACACACACACACACGCACACACACATACACACACACACAGGGTTAGTTTTAAGGTAGGTTTCGAGGTAGAGTGAGGTTGGATTGTGGGGGATTTCCACCTGTCTGGGGCTGTGGTGTAAATTGTGACAGAGGTCTGTCTGTATGTGTGTGATAATACGTACCAGTGCCTATTTCTGGAGTGTGTGTGTGTGTGTGTGTGTACGTGTGTGTGTGTGTGTGTGTGTGCGCCTCTGCATGCTCCTGTGCTCCGGCCCATGAGCCATAGGCTATTCAGTGCAGGAGCGAGCAGCAGACTGATGGGTTTATCCCTGCTGTCTGCCCAGAGGACGCGCTCACTCACCGCCTGGCTGATTAAGACTTCCACGCAATTGTTCTCACACTCCCAGAAAAGGATCGATTCATGTTTGGACTGATTCATGCTTAAAGAAAAATCAAATCACACAGCGTTCCTTGTTAGATCAGCTCGTCATGAGGGGCTGATAATGAATTTTTACCATGTTGCTCTCCCCAACGTTTTCACAGCTCGCCCCGTGCGCACAATGTATGATACACCGATGTGTGTGTTTTTGCAAGTATGTGCATGTGTGCTCTCATCCAGGCATCATACATATGCATGAGACTTCACGGCAGTGTGACTTGGGGGAAATGAATGTGCAAAGAGTCGGGCACCCGGGCCCCTCGCTCAAGTGCACTGGCGGGCGCGTAATGGGAATGTAATTTAAGCAGTGGTTAATCAGTGTGTTTTCTCCAGCTTGCCCAGCAATGCATAATAGACAATCAGCCCCCAGTCACACGGGCGTTGCTACGAATGGTCAATTACTCATCATAGTCTTGTTAAACACACAGTTCAGCCAGCCAGGGACAGATTGCTCTGCTGGTGCCATCATTATGGTAAAGAACAAAGCAAAGAAATGCTATGTGTCAGAAAGAAAGAGGGACAGAGGGAGGGAAAGAGGAGACAATGAGGATTGGGAAGAGGCATGCACACAGTGTATTTCTGCTCATCACGATGGGACAGAGGATGGAAAGAGAAGAGAGGAAAGGGCCGCTGTGACAAAAGCGGAGGAAAAGGAGGAAAACGCCAAAATGGAAACAAAGAAGAAAAGTTCAGCTTGTCAGAGTCATGCAGAGAGAAAGGAGGAGAGAGAGAGAGACAGAGAGGAGGTGAAATGGAGCAGAGCAATAAGAGAGATTGAGGGCATGAAAGTGAGAGATGGAGAGCATAAGATAATGGAGGGAGGGAGAGAAATTGAGAAAGGGACACTGGGGAGCAGGAGCAAAAGTGTGTGAGAGCGAGAGGGAGAGAGCCTGAGAAAGTGTGTACTCAGCTGTGAGATGAGACCTCTGTCTGCCCATGGGGAGAGGCGGTGTGAGAGGAGAGAAGACGAGGGGAGAGGACTCTGCTGTCAGTGAGGGGGAGGAGAGTCTCACTCTGTCTCTTTCTCTCTTTCACACACACACACACACACACTCACACTCACTCGTTCACCCTCTCCCTAGGGTAGGGATCAACTCTGCCCGGTTTTGTGGTTCCACCTAGATGGCCAGTGGGCTCCATCGTGTTACATCTACATCTGATTTTTCTTTTTTCTTTTTTGGTCACACATGCACTCCTCTAATTCTAACCATGTTTTTCTCCTTACCTTTGTCCCTGTGGGAATGCAGGCAGTGGACTGATGGGCAATTCCTCCGCCTCCTTCATGGGGACCTTTCTGGCCAGTAGCCTGGGTTCCCCCCCTTCCCACCCGTCTCACCCTTCCCGGCCGCCCTCCTCGCCCTCCTCACCCTCCTTCCGGGGCGGACCCCACTCCAGCGCCTCGCAAATCTGGTTTCCCCATTCGCATGAAGGTACCTCAAATCACACATGCACACAAAAACACACTCCCCTTCATCTGACCACACCGTCTGCATGAGGCGATATTCACGTCTTGGCAGTATTGGGGACAGAGCTTTGCAGGGTGTATTGTTACTCTGATATTGTGTATTTTTAGGCCGTGTTAGGTTTCCACCAAAGCACGGCTTGTAATCATCTAGCAAGAGCCAGGCTCCCACCCTTTTATTTGTGCACCAAAATAGGCCTGGGCCCAGCATGTTTGGGATGGAGTGCAGTGCCACGGTTTCTGGATGGGGACACAGGGTCAAAAGTTCAGCCAAGGAATCTTGCGGTATTCGATTCACGTCAGCAGGAATGTCACTCAAGACTCTCTGAAGCAGCACGCGCAGATGCCAGCGCGGGCCAGTAAAAAGTTGCAGTGATTGCAGAGCTTTCAGCTGGTGTCTCCATCACAGCTTAATAGGGTAGTTCCCACCCGACGCTCAGCATTACAAAATCTTGGCTCCACACACATACACACAGTCAGGAAAATACAAACACACACTCGGTTCAACACCTCACATTTCTGCTCAGATACAGCCAGAAAGTCAGACAAGGATAAAGTGAGAGATTAATCTGCTCGGGGTATTTCGGGAATTCAAATGCTAAGGATGACAGATAAATGTGAGACCTATCCAACGCCACCCACTGATATATTAATGCAAGGTCTGCTTTCCTGTGACTTCACTTCTGTCGCTTTTAGATTTACACGTTCATAATCTTTTGCTAATTACACTATGTGACGGCCGCCCGATGCCATATAGTGAACCACAGTCTTTGAAGTTGTCGGACTCTTGTTATTTCAGCCTTCTTGTATTTATTTATTTCTTTTCTAAGAATAGCCCAGCTGTTAGTCCACGGGGGGACGCCAGTGGGGAGTGTTTGTTATTTGTGGTCACTGATCAGCGGCGCCCCAGTTGCGTGATGTGTGGCTGGGGCTGATTGGATGCAGTGCAGCTGAGATGCAGTTGTTTTTTTTTGCAGTGTGTTAAGCCATTGGATGCCTGGCAGCCACCCCCAACCCCCCACCTTTCTCTTATGTCCTGGCCACCAGGGGTTGAGTCAGTGGGCAGCTGCCACAGTGGTGAGGATAGGTGAAACTCTAGGCTTCCTCAGATAAACAGGAGAATGAATGAGATATCAACTCCAGAGACATTTTCCCTCAAAACTAATTTTGTAAGCATCAGTGTTTCTTTTACCTTATAGTTGCAGGGTTTCATTGTCAAAGACTTTCTTCTTGTGGAAAAGTAGAATAATATTAATAAGAGTGATGATGATAATGCCAAGCCTAATAAAAGTAATGGAGGTGATTATGACTGGGATTATTACTCAGTTGGCAATGGAGGCCATTATCTCTATTGCAGTTTAATTGCATATAACGCACTAAGAGCATGATTGAATCCAGACTGTTCATCAACCACATTCAGCTGTTCCCTCCTCAAGATAATTGCATATTGTCTTTTTCCTGTTTTGCATAAAAAGCAAGTCATCAAAATGAGCGGCACAATTACCCAGACTCTCGCCTCCTCTCTCCGGGTGTCAGCAGAACCCCACCAGCAGCAGAGCAGGCACTGACTCGTGTGTGTGTGTGTGTCTGTGTGACTGTGTGTGTGTTGGCGCATTAGTGTGTCACTTGTAACCTTAAAGATATTCTCTGGATTTTTTTTTTTTTTTTTTTAGCGAGGTGTGTTTTTAAAGTGGCTGTTTGCATGCAAATCCAAGCATAGCAGCTCAAATTTGTATTCAAAGATTACTGTATGATCCTCATGTCTCTGGCATATACCTGTCATGGTGCAGAATGTCTTTGTCTCTGCTCGTCTTCTGACACATTTGCCACAGATTAAAGCGCTAAAATCTACCATGTATTGAGCAATAGATAACAATGATCTCATTAGTCACTCGCTAACCAGTCACTTGGTGTGAATAAACAGTTTCCTAGTGGTATAAGAGTGTATAGAGCAGCGGCATCATACATTTTATTTGTATATCAGGCAAGTCACCTGATATACAAATGAAATGTATGATTATGCTGCACCAGTGTGTTGGATTTATGGGGATTTATTGGCAGAAATGGAACATAATGTAAATATTTTTTTTCTGTAGCGTACAATCAGCTGAAAATAAGAACTGTTGTGTTTTTGTTACCTTACCTACAGAGATCGGTATGTTGCACTGCCATGTTTCTACAGTAGCCCACAGTGGACAAACCAAACACTGGCTCTAGATAGGGCCATTTGTGTTTTTGTGTTAGCCACCATTGTTAGCAGGCCCTCCATGATGACAGTGTTCGAAAACACATAGATTTCTCAAACATGAAACTGTTTCATTCAGTGTTTTTACCGGTTTTAATCACGTGGTCCGTTCGTTTTGGAGAGGAAGAGACCTCTGCGGACAATTCGGCTCTTGGTAAAAACAACCTAAACGTCTGGATCTCAAGTTATCAGAGATAAAAGGTGAGCACACATTAGCAGGTGTTGGGCTAACAGCCCATCTCCAATATGCCAAACAGCGGTGGACAAACACTGATATGTAATGTGAAACTGTTTTATTTAATGTTTTTACCAGTTTAAATCACCTGGTCCATTTGTTTTGGAGAGGAAGAGACCGCTGCGAATAATTCGACTCCTGGTGAAAACATCCTCGACAATAAACACTGAGGCTAATCTAACCAGGAGAAGTTTTAGCGGGTGGCAATCTGCAATCCTCACTGCTAGATGCCACTAAATCTTACACACTGCTCCTTTAAGAGCAAATCCCTCTTTTCCAGTAATTGTCACAGGCTTTGGAAATGAAATTATGGTGGAGATAGAAAGAAGTCAGATGAAATATAATAAAAAATAAGAGAGCAGTTACGGCATAGTCCTGTCTGAATGTTTAATTTTAACTACTGAAAAGATGTAGAAGTGTTTATTTGGATCTAGATTTGTGTGTTTTTATTTCAGTAAGTGCAGAGGTGCATGAGAAAATAGCCACTTCTTTTTTTCTTTTTCTTTTTTTAAATGCAGTATTTTTCCTGGATATGAAATTGAATCTGGATTTGCACCAAAAACTAATCACAAAATTCTTGGCCTAACTTTCCACTAAATTAGAAACGTGTTGACAAGATATTCTGCTGACTTATAGAAAAAGAAGCCTTAAAACATAAGCTCCTTGGTGGAGATAATACTAATAATAATAACGCATGGAGACAGATAATAATAAACCATGTCTTTGAAAAACAAGCTGACAATCATACATTAGTTTTTTCCACGGTCCACGCTACAACAAAACATCATGTTCACATTTGTCCAATTAGGAAAGAGCTTTTAAAGCTCAGTTTTTGGTTTGGAAGGGGGAAAAAAAATCAGAGAGAAAAAGATGTGTTTTCAACTTAATCCGCATTAGCGCTGACATTAGTGTGGACATGGTCTGGGTATGTTTAGAGAGGGCCAGTTAAGTCATGCACACAGACCACATTTCTATTGGGAGCATGAGCGACAAACCATTAGCTGAGTGACACGTTAAGCAAACCTATAAATAACATCGCCGCATAACAGGGGTGGCATGGTCGTCTGGATTGAGATAACTTTGGCAGCGGGAGCCAGCGAATGTGGTACAGAAAAGTCCCGTGTTGACTTTTGTTTAAAGATTTATTGTGTTGGGAAAAGAAAAGCATTCAGTGTACTGTCTTACAAATGCTGGGATATTTATATACGGTGACAAGAGCTAAACCATTAGTGGCTTTCATGATGTCAGAGAGTAGCACGGATTAAAAGAGGTTTTCTGTTTCAGTTTTTGTCTTCAGATTGATTGCCAAATACAGTAACAGCCATTGTGCCTGGGATTGTCTGTTGTTCATTTGTTGAGTGGAGATGTGGACTCACTGACACAGAGATAGAGACAGACAGAGGGAGAGGGGTGGCGGTACATGACTGTGGGTGGAAAAAAACAAACAGGTACAAATGCGGTGTGGTGACCGTTTTAATAAATGTAATGTAAAATGTTTTTCATAACACCCAGTAAAATGGATTAGCCCCTCTGAGCTTTTGAAAGATTTATTTTCATGTTTGGAACCGTTATATAAACCCTGAATATCCCCCCTGAATCAACTGAGTGGAAAAATTAAAAAAGAAAAATTGACTAAAAGAGAAAAAACCTGCGGGCTCCTCACAGGCCTGAGGCCAGCTGGCTGTGGTCCAAATGACTTCTTACGTTATGCCAAAAACAATTGGCGTCTCATATCTCTGTCAACACATATAGACACGCATACATGCACACACACACAATTGCCTGCACACACCTGTCTAATCCACTTCTGTTTGATACGCCTTTCCAAGCCTATCTTCAGTTGTCCATCTTTCCTTCTGTGAGCAGTTGCTAGCTTTTCCTTTTGTGGGATTTAAGCTGCACCCCCCACCTCTCCTCTCTTCCATACTCCTGCCTCTTTCATTCTCCCTCTCCCTCTCTCTCTCTCGTGCCAGCCTGCATCCCTTCCTTTCAATTAGTCAAACCTGAAGAGATCCACCACAGTACTGCCCCTCCTCCGCCGAACCCTCCTCCTCCCTTTCTGTGTCTTGATGGTTCTGTCACTTTTTCTCAATTAGCGGACCTGACAGGCAGCTCAGCCTGCTCCTCCTCTCCTCTTGGTCTTCCTCTGCCATGCTCTCTCTCTCTCTCTGTCCTTCCCTCTCTGAAATGTTACAGCCATTTCCCCGGAGACAATATACAGCATTTATGTTATTTTGTCTTTTAGCAAAAGTGAAGAAATCCTCATGAGCAATTGTACAGGCTGGCATTTTCGGAGCAGGTATGAGAAGAGTGGGTAGAAATGGAGAGAGGAACGAAACACTCTTGTCGTCTGCCTCTAATTCAGCAGGCTTAATTCTTAACTGCCTCTAGGTGCTGTTCTATATCCAGCCCCCTTCTTTGTCCTCCCTGTCGGCCTGCTTCTCTCAACCCACCATGCTGTGAGAAATACCTTCAGAACTTCTGGAAATCCCTCCCTGGGATGCAGCTCTGTTTGTTCTGTCTCTCGCCCCTGCTCCGCCCGTGGAAAGGAGGGCATGCGCTGTGAACTCCCCTCTGTCATTCACTTGCCGATGCTGACTTGTTTATGTGTGTGTATGTGTGAGTGTGTGGAGGGAAGGAGAGCGAAGCTGCTGTGCAGTCAGCAGACTGCACTAAGACCCTGCTCACGTCGCCTGCAGCAGCAGCAGCAGCAGCAGCAGCAGCAGCTTCCCTTGTCCTGGCCAGATTAATGGCTGAATGGGCTCTGCCGTGCCCAGCAGTCCCCCTCTTGCCGCCCCAATGGAGGGCATGCTGAAACTGAGCGGGCTGGCATTATCGGGCACAGCCAGACCACGCTGTGAAAAGGGATTACGCCGTCAATCGTCACGCTCACAAACAACATGCTGCCGCGGAAAAAAAAGCCCCTCTCCCAGCTTGGATAAAGACTGCCAAACAGCTCTCTGCTTTTCTCCCTCCCAAAATCAGAGAAAAACGTCTTGCTTAAACAAAGGACCCCCCCTCCCTCCTCCCACTCTAGATGAATTGGCATAAATGTGTGTGCTTATTAATCATGACAGCAAAGAAAGAGACAGACAAAGACGGAGAGATAGAAAAATAGGTGAAAGAGAGAAAAAGAGAGGAAAACGTGAGGGTATGTAATTATCACCCCATTGCCCTCCTCAGAAAGCAGCACCTCCTGTGTTATTGCAGGAGTGTTTGCCCTCTCTGTGCATTTCATTAATTAAGATGGGAGCATGCGGAGGCCGCTCGGAGACGAGGTCATTAAGCCCACCACAACACTCCTCCCTCCCCAGAGCCAGCTCACAGCACCGGCCCCATTGTTCCACCGGCAGAAAGTGAGACATTCAACACTAGGAGCTCCTGTTAAAACCACACACAAGCACACACACACACACACACACACACACACGGCCAAATGAACTGCATCTGCGCTTTCCGGGATCAGGTCGCACGCTTGCCAACACAAATACGTCTGTCTTTCATTTAGCTTGTAGAGCCATGTTTTCCTCTCTCTATCCCCCTCCTCCTTCCTTCGCTCCGTCTGCGAGTTTGTGTTTGAAAAGTGAGGCTCGAGAGTGAGGCAGGTGCAGGAGCAGGGGAAAGGAGACATGAAACACCTGAACTTCTCTAGATGACTCAGAGGTCACTGAGATGGTTGAGAGAGGTCTCGGACAGTAGACGTCCTGTCTGAAAAGAAGCACTAACACAAAGCAGCAGTGCGTGTCTCTGGTCTCTTCTCTTTATGTCTTTCTTTTCCTTCGTCTCCTTCCTTCCTGCGCTGACTTCATGGCAATAGTGCATATAGGTTAGTTTTCTTTTCCTTATGTATCTCCGTAGCCTGGGTGTGTCATGGAGTAGATGGGGAGGGCACAGCTTTATCATCATGCCTGTATCACATTACATAATATACTCAGAAGAGAATATTCACTGTAGTTATATCGCACTGTTTCCATCAAAGACTTCACCCCATTTTTTTTAAGTTACAGTATTTTGATTTTTATTATTGAATCTCTTTCTCGCAAGCGTGTGAAATAATTAATTATACAGTAGTAGAGATAGGCTAATTCAATTCACACTGACTTGTTTGGATGTTTTAGTTACCCAATTGCGGTGGAAGTGGGTTGTCATAGTGATTCTTTGTCCTAATATTGCGATGGGCTTTCATCTCAGTCCATGTTTTCTCTCTCCTCCACCTTCAAAGTCCTTTGTGTTTTTGAATGTCCCGTTGCAAAATGAGTTTTGTGTTTGGTTGTGGTGCAAATGTCCTCCAGATGGGCTTGATGCAATAAGCCCAGGTGTACTGGCTTACAGGCCCAACATCCAAGTGACCTTTTACCCCCGATGTAGGTCAGTAAAGGTCACCCGCCCAGCTCTCTCTTCATTGTAAACACAAGCTTCAAATCCGTCCTTATCACTCCATTCAGATGGATAGAGGTGCGACTGCCAGCTCTGAGAGAGAGATAAAGAAAGAGCCATATGTTTCAAAGACAAATTTCATACATTACAGCAATCCCCAAGCTTGTCTCATATTGTTTGCATTCTAAACTCAGGCAGGAAAGGCAAACATGACAGGCAGAGCCAGTACTTATTTGCGTATGAACACCACCAGCTGCATTGGACCTGAAGGATTATGCTGGGTTAGTCTGGATAACTGCATCTTGGTGGTTATTGTCCTGTCTTATCAATTATCTCCCTCTCTCTGCTATCCATCTCAGCAGCTCCAGGGTACCCTCGATTCTCAGGGAGTCTGGCCCACACTTTCCTTCCCATGAGCCACTTGGATCACCATGCCAACAGTGGAGTTCTCTACGGGCAGCACCGTTTCTATGACACGCAAAAAGGTGAGGCGTGCGATGATTAAAATTTAATCAGACAGAAATAAGACATTTAAATCCAATTTATACAACATAGTATGGTGTAATTTGATGTGGGATATTGATATAAAGATGCCTAGGGAAACTATCATGAGAGCTGAATAATCTAATTCTGTCATTGCCTTTTCCTTTCTTGACTAATGCATTTGTCTTTATTGGCCTGTCTTCCTTCCTCTCTCAGAGAACTTCTATCTTCGAAGTCTCCCGTCCCAGCCACCTCTCATCTCAGCCAATCACAGTCTGCCACCCATGTCCAGGGCAGGTTCAGGACACTCTCAGGGGTCCTGCAGCAGAGACAGAGATCCTGGAGTAGGGACGGGGCTACATAAGGGTCTTAAAGAAGGGTCTGTGGAGAGAGGAGTGGTACCTGTCAAGGACAAGGAGAGGTCCAGTAGCAAACAGGAGGCAAAGGAGAGGCAGCAGCAGCAACAGCACCACAGTCACCAGCCACCTCAGGCCACACACCACCACCATTCTCACACCCATCAGCAGCACCCACACTATCCACAGCACCCACTACCCCTGGAGGAGGTCAACAGCCGGGCCCTGGAAAGGCACAAGGCATCAATCTCAATGGAGTACAGCAAGGAACACCCTCAGAGTATGGGCAAACCCCTCAGTGCCTGTTTGCACAATGGCAAAATGCAAAACGGAGATGCAGGAACTGGAGCAGGGGCTAAGGCCTCCATGTCCAGTTGTGGGGGGGAGGGCACAGCCCTTGGAGCTATGGGTGGTGGAGGGAGCAGCCAGGGCAGACATATGGGGTCCAGCGGCAGTAGTCGCTGCACCAAAGAAGGGATAAGTGGGGAGATGAGGATCAGTGAACAACCTTCAGACTGTCTGGAGAGGGGTCAGGCACCACTGCACCACTCTCTATCCTACTCTGTACCCCCACCCTTACACATGGGTTCTGCTGCTGGAGGCGCACACCCCCATCCGCATCCTCATTCTCACCCCCATACACATCCTCACCCTGGGGGTTTCCACTGCCTTCAGCTCCACCCCAGTCACCCGCACCATCCGCATCATTCCCACCATACACACCACCACCCGGACTTCTTCTGCCCGCCCCCTCCTGCTCCTCTAGCCAACCCTGCCTCACATGAGAGGGGGCCAGCCAATGTGGGGCGAGAACCTAAAGTCACAGGGCCGACATTTGTGCCATCTGTGGCAGGCCTGGGGGACAAATCTACTGGGCCATTCCAGCTTGGTAACCCAGACTGTCATGGTGTGGGTGGTGGAGGGGGAGGCGGCAACGCAAAGGACAAGATAATAGAAAAGAATGGAGGCGGTGGGCACCATAGTAGTTGGCACAGAAAACAGCAGCAACAACAACAGCAGCAGCAGCAGCAACAGCAACAGCAACAGCAGCAGCAACAGCAGCAGCAGCAACAACAACAACAACAACAACAACAACAACAGCAGCAGCAGCACCCTTACAGAAAGACAGAGAAGGCTCCAGACTGGATGCAGTCCCACCATCAACACCTTCAGCCTTCACAGCTTCCTCCACCGCCCCAACTACAGCAGCCTCCACATCCCCAACAGCAGCACCAGGTTGTACGATCACGCAGTGCTGAGTGTATCAACAGTGGTGTGGATATGGATGTGTTCAGACCCTCACTGCCCCAGGGGCCAAAGACTGGACACTCTGTCCCTCATTCTGTCAACACTTCTCCTTATAGAGACTGTTCCCATCCGGGACCTCAACCTAACTCCTCCCCTCTTGGAAGTAAAAGCATGGGACAACATAGTGGGGCTGGAGCAACCCATGGCCCTGGTCCTGGAGGTAGCTGCTCCTTACAAAGAGATGGACAAAAGGTAGCCAGGATACGCCACCAGCAACATGGCCGACCTGGTCCAGATGCACCCTCTCCTGCTGAGTTAAACCAGGGGACTAATCAGGAGCTAAAAAGAAAGATGGACATGTCTCCTTACGGTTACAGCAACAGCAGTGGGCAGCACCACCACCAACAGCCGCCCGTGCCACCCTGGGCCATGAGACCTCCCCACCACATGTCACAACCCGAGGAGGAGCAGAGGAAGTCTTACATGGAGTTAGGGAGCACTGGTGGGCAACACTCCCAGCAGCAGCAACAGCAGCAGCAGCAGCAACAGCAGCAGCAGCAGCCGGGAATGAGCCTACCTCCTCCCCAGCCTCCACCCGCACCTCCCCTCAGTCAGCAACAGCAGCAGCCACAGCAGCAACCTGAGCCCCAGGGCCCAACTCAGGGGGAGAGTAGTGCCATGAAAAGCTTACTAAAGTACAGCAACCAGCAACAGCCACTGCTTCTCTCCCAGAAGAGCCCCTTTGGGGGGCTGGGAAGCCTCAAATCAGGTCCTGCTGGGGGGAGCTGTGCCCTGCAGGGCAACAAACAGACTCTACCTTCCAGAAAGGGCCCAGCCAATGACAACGAGCGCCCTGATTACAGTGGGAGAGGCCGAGATATGGGCGACACAGGTCACGGGGAAAGTGAGGTGCGGCAGCCGCCAGTGGGAATTGCAGTGGCTGTGGCCAGACAAAGGGAGCCACCATGTCGTTCAGCAGACAGTCATCCCAACAGCCGGCAGGGCAGGGTCCATCCCTCAGTAAAAGGTAAGCAGGCTAGGTCACTGCCTCATAAACAGAGGTGTGGGGAACAGAGACCAGTTTTTTTCTTATCTGTGACCTGTTGATGACCTGTAGCTGTGAAAGCGGGAAAA
Source organism: Epinephelus awoara (assembly GCA_035609425.1). Taxonomy (NCBI): domain Eukaryota; kingdom Metazoa; phylum Chordata; class Actinopteri; order Perciformes; family Serranidae; genus Epinephelus; species Epinephelus awoara. The sequence continues at coordinate 17,492,101 of CM069311.1, read as the reverse complement.
AAAAGAAGAAAAGAAAACCAGAAAAAACAAGGCCTAGACTTTTAAAGCCTGAAAATATTAGTGGCACAGCATTGTCTGTGCCATGAGACAAACCGTCGGTTTTCACTTTCATTAATTCTGGTTGAAATGGCATTAAAAAGTATGATATAAAATCTGTATAGTGGGGCAAACTAATAAGCGCTGTCATTACTGTGTTCTGAGAAATTGTGAGAGACTCTGGAACATGTCTTCACCTGGTGAAAGTTAATGGTTAAGCTGATGTTTGTTTATTTCATTGTTTGTTTGCTAATGTTCTCGTGTTTGTCTCGCAGGACCGCCCCGCTCCATGTATCCTTCAGATCCGACCACTGAAGAGGAGAGGAAGAGGATGAGTGGGGAGCAGATTGGTTTGACTTGCTTGGACAGAGAGAGAGATGCATATATCAGGTAAGCAACTGTAAAACCATTGCGTAATATTAGGGCTGTAACGGTACACGCAAGTTAAGTTTCGGTTCATACCCTGGTTTAGGAGCAACAGTTTGGTACAAGTTTGGTATGGCGAATCCTCTGGCTGGGGACTGAGGTAACATTTAGCCTATTGACAACTTCAGTAAAATATTTTAATTATAAAAATACAGAACATGTCAAACACTTGTGTATTACACTATAGGAATACTTTCCAAAAGCGCAACTTGTCTCAATGTACTCTAAAACTGAAGAGCATCTCTTACGCTATGAAATGAATATACCAAAATTCATAGTATAATGAAAAATAAAACGTGCATTCGAAAAAGTGTTGCAGTTAGTTCCACCATAGCTGTATTTGGTGGGCGGTGGTGGGCTCGATGTGAGACTTTTTTTTTTTAATTATAATGTGGGAGAACCATATTAAACAAAACATTAATTATAGTATTTTACATACTTAAAACATGTCGTGAGGGGAACTTAAAACATTCAAAGCACCCAAACATTTACCATACCAGTGATTGGCACACCTGGGTGATGTAGTTGAACGTGCATTGGCACATAAAGCAATGCTGTCACACTGTCTTTGTCTTTTAATGTTAAACAACTCTCTCGGCTGCTGTTGTTACTGACAGGGAACCTGCAGGCGGGTCTTCCAGTGCTGATGATTTTTTTTGTGCTTACCATAACGCAACTGACTTGCGCGCCAATCCCTTTGTGCTAACTTAAGCATATGTTGCTAACAGCATACAGCTAAAAGTTTTGGGCAGAACTTGTACTTGGGAACTCTGGCTCCTCATTACATGCATCACTCTACATACTGTGTATTCTGCATGTGGCTGTGTGCACCAGATCATGACCCCCACTCTGTGACAGTTCAGTACAACTACACAAATCATCACAGCCCCTCTTAATACCCAAGTAGAATCAGTTAGTGTTATAAACCCACAGTGGTCTTCATTTGCATTTCCTTGTCCTTTGTCTCATCTGGATACCAGGGATAATAAGGAAAGGGTGGAGTTTGCGAGAATCCACCCCTCCAACAGCTGTCATGGAGACCTCACCTCTCATCTCATGGTCCCAGGCGGGACTTCCCTCCAGTCTGGCCAATTAGGAGATCCTGCTGCACATTCTGCTCACCATCATTGGATGCCAAGAACTGGAAGCCCATCCCTTTGGATGACAGGACACTCTTATGGTGAGAGAATATTAATATATATATACATTTTTTACAGTGTTACAGATCATGTAAAAAAGATGCTTTTCCAATTTCTGGAATAGGTAAGAAAAAAGCATTTTAAGTTATCTAACTCGGCAACAAATACTGAGTTTCATTTAATGCCTGCAAATCTCTGTCATCTCAAATTGGGGCAGAATTCAGCAGCCAGCATTTCCCACAAGTTCAACTTGACCTTGATTTCATGATTTAGTGATTATGATTGATAGTCGTGTGGGAGTTTTATTTTGACATAGAATGAGATAGGTTTATAAATCTAAACTGACATCCTTTCTATAAAGCAGGTATAGGTCATACAGCCCTACACCAGAATCTGCCACCAGGTTTCTCTGCAGCCATGTCAGGCCCTCTGCAGCCAGTGCTGCCTCTGCCTCAGGACCCCTCTGCCCAGCTGGTGGTCCTGCCCACTGAGCCTCCCGCCCATCCTGCCACCCATCACCTGGGTATGCCTTAACCTTGCTTTCTCCTCAAAGCGTATGTGTGTATCTATGAAGCACTTTGAATATATCTGCATATACAGCCTCGCACAAGAACATTATTACATTAACATTAAAGAAAACGCTGGGAGTTCATCAGCAGTCTTCACAGGATCACTTCCTGTGAAGACTGCTGATGAACTTCCCTTTAATGGGCTCATTCACAGACACACACACACCACAATTCAAACATTTCCTGCACACCACCTGCTCAGCCCAGCAGGAATAGGGCTCTCAACGGGTTAGGGAACTCATCCAAAGCTACACTGTATGTGCACCCCCTATACACACACACATGCATACGCTGAGTGCCACACCAAAGAAAGAGGAACTGTGTGAGTGAGGGAAAGATCACTTCTCAAAAGTCGTTGTAGACACACATTCAGTGAGCAGGCTGTGACATTTAATTAGCTCACAATCTTCGACGGTACGTTTCCTTCTGTGCTCCACAGGAGTTTCAGCCGAGAAAGGAAGTGCATCCATGAAAGCTTTCCCACAGGAAGTATCCAAGTTTATGTCTCTGACCAAGGATTTTTGGTGTGTCTAGGAGAAAGGGGGTGGAGGGGCGAGTCAAGGGCAAAGGGTGAGAGAATAAAAAATTTGGTTTTTGAGGTTCGTACATGTAGGCCCACTACTTCCCAAGTGAGACCTCTGTCATAGCACATCACCCACACCAAGTTGTACTAGTCCTTAAAGCCACATAACTGAAAAGGTTGTCCACCCACAGACATGGGAACTAAGCTTCCTGTTGGGCCCTTTCGCAGAACCTTATCTGGGATTTGGCTGGGCAGGTGGGACTTTTCGTCGGAAAGTCCACACTGAATGCTCCGGCGAGACAAACAAGCATTTCCAGCCCAGTATTTTGACCTCCAATCAACCTAAAGCCATCATCATCTGTTCGCATTTCATCATTGTCATGACTTTTTTTTTCAGCATTCCAGTAAATTCTCAAGGCAGTTCTTAAGAGACAGCTTTCTGTTCAGAGCGGGGGAGAGTGTGGGATTGCTGCTGCCTGGGGAGATGTTGTTCTGTGAAGTCAAAAATCTTTTTTTGAAGACATTCGTCTATGTCGTTGCTATAAAATGTGCATACAATGATTTTTAAATGATCCATAATGGTTTCAGTGTTTTGAAATGGATGTGTGGGAGGCAGATAATGAGAGGATAAGGATATGGATAACACAATGTTGTATTCTCGTGTGTTGCGCTCGGTATTGATGTGTATGAATCCAAAAGGAAGAGGTTGCTAAAGTGTGTACGTGCGTGTGTGTCTTTTTGTTCTAAGGTAGCCCCCTCCGTCACATTCCTCCTCCTTTTTCTCATTAGATGTGATGGAGCAGCCAGGGCTGTGGCCCCCTGTGTACGGCGCCCGGGGCCCACCCTCCCACATGCAGCATCCTGCTGTGTACTCCCGATCCCAGTTTCTACGGCAACAGGAGCTGTACGCTCTCCAGCAGCACCAACAGCTCCAGCATCAGCATCAACATCAGCACCAGAGCCACCAGTCGCAGCAACCACAAACGCAGTCTCAAACCCAGCAGCAGCAGCAACAACAGCAGCAGCAGCAGCATAGAGCTGCGCATGGCATGGACATGCAACATCATGCAACTCATAATTCACAGGTGATTGTAAAGTCAAAATATACAAAAATATGCAAAAATCTATCTATCTATCTATCTATCTATCTATCTGTCTATCTGTCTATCTGTCTATCTATCTACACATGCAAAGGAGAACAAGACTCTGGCAGAGTGAGTGAGTCATGAGTCAGCTTTTCTCACATGATTTATTTTGTCTATTTTTAACTCCCCTAATATTTTTCCGAGATATGCTGACTTTCTCACAGGGATGGAGTGTAAATCACTGAATACAGGCTGCGGCGCAAGTTTGTGTCAATGACCAGACTGCAAGGAATTAGTTATTACATTGCTAATGTAAAAATTCACATGCTTGAGATCTTACAGGGCCCTTCTGTAAGTGTAATTGTATGTTGTCATTTTAATACCACAGATGCAGAAGAGGCCGGATGAACCCTCCGTTGAACTAGAGGAACTCATTTCAGAACCGAGAACGTCTAAACCTGCCAAGCCCTACTCATACAACCCGCCCCAGAGGAACACCTCTCCCCCTGGGGCCTGCGCCGCTCACTTGTCCCCGTGTTGCCAGTCCCCGTCACTACGCCCGCATCCCAAAAGCACTCCGTCGACGCCCTGCCCCGCTCCCAGCCCTGCTGCGGCAGCCCCTCACTCACCTGCCATCAGCCCCGCCCCTCCTCAGATGCCCAAGGGGACTGAATCCCAGGACAAGCGAGGAGAGGGACAGCCCGCGCAGGATTACCCACAGTCTCTAGAGCCTGGTAAGCATCAGAAGAAGTATTTACGTGCAAAAAAATATATACAAAATGTGCCTCAAATATTTTCAGCTGCCTTTGATGCACTGTGTGCAAAGGCTTCCGCATGAGCCACATCAATAACATCTGATGAAACACTGTCAATGAACATACTGTTTGAACCAGTTTCAGATGCTGCAAGTTACAGATCAGGGTTGGGCAATATGGTGCATGAATAATATTGCAATATTTTTAGGCTATTATGTGATACACAATATATATTTAAATATTTTGAAGTCTCCTCCAAACTACTGAAGACAACTAAAATACTAAACTACTAAATAAACTACTGTTACTATTATGTTCTAAATTATGACGTAAACTACTGTTACAATAAAGTAAATAAAGCACTGTTATAATTAAGCTAAATTAAGTACTGCTACAATATAGTTAAATGTATTACTATTATAATTAAGTTAAATTAAGTAGTGTTATGATAAAGCTAAATAAAGTACTGTTATAATACAGTTAAATAAATTACTGTTATAATAAAGCTAAATAAAATAGTGTTACAATAAATTTAAATAAAGCACTGTCACAATGTAGTAAAATGTATTACTGTCAAAATAAATTTGAATAGTACTGTTATAATAAAGTTAGATTAAACACTCTTAAAGTTAGGTTAAATAAAGTACTGTTATTTTAAGTTGAATAAAGTACTGTTACAATAAAGTTAAATAAAGTATTGCTGTAATGAAATAAATCAAAGCAGAACCACTGGTGCTTTTATTCTGAAACACTCAGCTCATCTCCAAAGTGTTGCTGTTTTTGCTGTGAACTTAAAACTTCCAGTCAACAGTTAGCTGATAGCAGAAAGTTTAAGCACTAAAGTGGCACCGTTAAAGTTAGGATCTAATCACTGTGAGCAAGAAACAAACAAATAGCTCTCCAGTTTGTATATCAATAATATTGCAAGTTGCACTGGTGCTCCATGGTCACAAAACACAACTAAATGGTTGCAGCCTGCATCCCTTGATGGCTGGGGAGTGTCTTTGGCGCGTTATGTTTGTGCCAGTGACTTTAAAAAATGATGTGACAATTTAGACTTGATGTTAGTGATATGCATCCCGTGAGCAACCATACCAGTACACTGAGTATAAAAAGTATTTTGCTTACCCCTATTACAGATGTTTAGCCAAATAACTCAAACAGCAAGAGAGAGGACAGTGAATTCTAGGATAGAGGATCACCGTGTACATTATACCCAGTGGTAATTGGTATCGCCACTGTTGTAAATGATACTTTTTGTTTGCTGGTGTTGTGGTAATATGTGTGGGTGGCTGTGTTGGCAAGCCCCTGATTGACTGAACGGCTCAAAGCTGCAGAAAATGGCTGCCGGCTGAGCTGGGGCTTTCCACTACCGTTACCTCGGTAATGACTGAGAAACACCTCAATAGCAGCCCTCGCCTCTCCTCCACCCCCACAGGCCCCGCACTCTCTTCATCATCATTAATGTCTGGCTAACGGCCGCCGCACGCCAGAGGAATTGTGTCAGGTGCTCTGATAAACCAAAGCCTGGCTCACTTCAAATAACACACTCACACGAGGTTGCATGTGGTCCTGTACTGTTCCTACTGCTGGGAGATCAAGGCAGAGTGCATTTCCTTTTCCTGGTTTTCATCTTTTGTGACCTTACAGCTAGCAGGGGAATTAAGTTTAGAGTGGGCCTGATGTGGAGGGACTTAAGATTTGCATTAAATGGGGCTTTCGGCCAAAATATGGCTACAAAATAAAGTCATTATGAGGTATTTTTGTGGGTGTTTTTTCAGAATGGTTAAGCCAATATTGACAATTGATGATTTTGTAATCTTTATTTCTGTCTCTCTGTAGACTTACCTCCTGGATACACCTATCCTTCTATTGCCATGGGCTACAGGAGCGGGCCGTCCCCCCAGGATGTTCGACTGGCTGAGCCAGCCGACCTGGAAGCAGTCCAAGTGGAGCCTGCTGAGCATGCTCCTCAGTCTCTCTCCAGCCTGGGGGAGGAGCTAGACTGCCAAGCGGTGGTCAGGCCCCTACCAGAGTCACTCCCACCCGAGCAAGTGGAGCAGGAAGAGCAAGAAAGCGTGGTTGAGAGCGTTCTGGAACAGAGGGAGGAGGTGGAGGTCGCCGCAGTGACAGCAGCCAACTATGTGCCTGGAGAGAGGGAGGTGGAGGAGCAGGGGCCCGCTGAGGAAGAGGTGCTGGTTTGCCCTCCTGCTAAGAGCCCAGTGTGTGAGGCTGCTTCCTGTCCAGTCCCCCTTTCAACAGAGGAGCCTGAAAGGCCAGAAGCTGTCATCACCTTGGAAGAGGAAGAGGATGATGAGGCGGTGGGTGAGGAGAGCCAGGTGGAGCATGCTCAAAAGGGCAACATGTCTGGAGAGCAGGAGCCAGAGCTGCCCACCATCATTGAGCTTGACCCTGCTTCCCCTGCAGCTCCCGAGCCTCAGTCCTCAGCCCTAGAGGGAGCAAAGGACAGCGAGACGGCCCCGGATGATGCCTCAGTGGATTTTGTGTGTCTTTCCCCTGCCTCAGCTTCCGCCCCCAGCCAGAGCCAGGCAACTGTTGCCGTGCCCCACAAACCTCTTGTGCCCTGCTACTGGAGTCTGGAGCTGCTGATCGCCGCTGCCTTCTGCACAGACGTACCTCCATTTCCCTTGTTCCCTCTTAGCACCCCATCAGCTGCCCCCTCTCAGCCTAACCCCCACCAGGGTATGGAGCTTCTGAGTGAGCTGGCAGATCTGGAGCTGCAGCAGCAAAAGCGCACCTGTGGGAAAAGCCAGGGTGAGGGACAGTGGGTCTCCCATTAGTCATACACATTAACATGCACATGGAAACACATTCATATCAGCAGAATGCACTTCTCTCTCGTAGTTTACCCTCCTTCTCCTCTGCGTCCACTGAGACAAACTCCCACTCCCCCCTCAGGCCTAGCCTCCGTCGCTCTATGTTCCCTCCCAGATACTCCTCTCTTCCTGCTGGTCTCAGGAGCCTCTGGTGGATTCTAACATGTCCCCAGAGAAGCTGTCTGCATGCCTGCTTGCCGTTTCTCTTCTTTGGTGTGTTAAAGGCACTTTTATTTTCTAAAAGGCTGTTCTAACGATGCAGAGGCCTCAGGAGAGGGAGGAGAAGCAGGAGGACAGGGCTGAACTACTAGTGAGGGGTGCACACCTCCCTTTCTCGCTCCCTCTCTTTCCCTTCCAGCTTTCCTTAGGGAGCTGTCTCTCTGTCTTTCCATCCTGCCGCTGTTTGATCCACACGTGTGCACAAACGCACACACTCCCAAACACACATAAAAACACACACGCAATTGCAAATACACACTCTTTAACAGAAAGGGAAGAGAAAAAAAAGAGACGCACCAATTGGCTTCCCTCTCTCTCCCACACACAACACGTAACTGAAAGTTAGTGTGTAATCACAAAAGCAGTCGATGTTTTCAGCACCCTGGAGCATTGCCTGGCTAATTAGACCCCATTGTTTTAAAGTGCCTTTAAAAGCTTCCTTGTTTTTCAAAGCGCCATGTGTTTTTTTTTTTTATTCATGCAAAAGGATGTTTTGTGTTTACCACAGCATCCTAATGCATTTAACTGCTCCCAAAAGAGGGTTCTATAAAAAGGGTATCATCAACTGATTCCAGAGTCAGTGATGTTGTCTTTGTGATGCGATACTGTTGACAGCTCAAGAAAGTGGCACATGTCGAGTCACAGCAATAGTCTTTACCAAAACAAGTGCTAAAACAAGTGAGAAGAATCAGGTTTTTTTATGTGTTTATATACGTAAAGATGTAAGGCAGTGTTATTTTGTAAACAATTTTTCATGTTTCTGCTGTGCGGCTAGACTGCACCGCTGATATTCAGATATTTAGCTCAGCCCGCTGACGGCAGATAGTCCAGTCAGTGCCACAGGCAGATAGGGCTACATACAGTAGTAGGAGCTTGGCCCAGATGGCCACTGACATAGCAGCATCTGGTGAGTCCACATTGGTATGACCTCTGAAACGATACCCTGCCATGTCTTCACACTGGCTCAATGTGCCAAATTTCCCTCCGTTTCTTTCTTCCCGATCATTTATTCGCTATATCACAATATTACTGCTGAGATATTAAGCCACATGTGCAAGTTTTGGTGGTGAATGTGCACATGTAATGCTCACATGCACACAGTCTTTGTCGTTCACTTTGAAATTAGTTTCTTTGACAAATTTTAAAGGTATAGTTTGGATCTTTTAAAGTGGGTACACCCCAGTTTGGAGAAGCAAGTAGGAGTACCGGCACAAAAGCTAAGCAATGTACTGCTTTGGACAGGGGTCAGCAACAAAACATATTATATCCATACAAAAAAGTCCCACCTGAAAAAAACTACGTTAGTGTAAGTGTGTGCTATATTTAGAATATTTTCACAGATTTACCTGGTTGTCAGACAACAATTTCCAAGCGGAAACTGAAGCCGCTATATCTCACTCTTGAAAGCCAGACTCCATTGAGAAAAACAGTGATTTAACATCACTGAACACAGGAGCTGCTGGTGTACCGCTACCTCGATCAGTTAGTTAGTTTGTATTATTGTGTGACTGTGGCATTGAAAGGGGTTAGTTCAGATTTACCAAAGTCCAACCATAACATAAACAGGCTAACTGATCGAGGCAGTGGTAGACCAGCAGCTCCCGTGTTATGAGAGCTTAAAGTACTGTTTTTTTCAATGGAGTCTGGTGGTTTAGACGAGAGCATTCCACAGCTTCCACACTCAAAATGGTTGTTTGCGGCAAGGTAAAGCTGTGAAAATACTCTCAATGTAGCATACATTTAAACTGTTCATGACTAAAAAAATGTTTTGTTGTTGGACCCATCCAAAGCAGTACATTGCTTAGCTTCCATGGCAGTACTCTTGCCTACTTCTCCAAAAAGAGGGTGTGCCGACCACCTTCTACTGTAGGTAATACAATGTCTATGCATAAGTACCTCATACAACCCCACCTCTAAAAATCTGAACTATCCCTTTAGGGAAACAACCCCAGTTAATTTCTATTGTCTTTAAATCAAGCGTGCACGGACACAATATGAACTAAACAATTCTTTTGTTCCGATAACAGAAGAGGAGTTGCTGATGTTTGACCTCCAGAGTCTTGCTACCCTGGCCACAGCCCGTGCACTGGAGATGGGCTCCCAGGAAGGCAGCAGTACAGTTTCAGGGCGACACTTCCCAGCCCGCAGGATCCTTAATTTACGTAGGAAATGCAGCTGGACACCTCGCAATGAACCAGTAAGACTGCAACTCCAGTGTTAATGCCTCAAAACACAAAGTTCCTATAGTTTTAATGTCTGTCATTGAAATAAATAAATGGATAACCTTGTGAAGAATGTGTTTTTCTTCGATTTAAGGATGTTTTTATTGGTAAAAATAACCACTAATGATGTGAACCTCAGGTGTGCCCGGCCAAAGGTAGCATGGAAACAATGGACGGTCCCGAGCTTGCAATGCGTGTGAAGCTGGCTGAGCTACAGCGTCGCTACAAAGAGAAGCAAAAGGAGCTGGCCAAACTTCAGAGGAAGCACGATCATCAGTGAGTGTGACCTTATCCTCCTTTCCCTGAAGCTCATCTCTACCCTTTGCATTCAGGGATTTCAGAAGTAATAAAAAACAAACAATTGCTTCTAGTTCTCAGAGTATTCCTGTCTGCATTGCTTTGCTGCTACAAGCGTTTGAGTTTAAATATGTGAAGTATCTCAGACATCCTCTCTCTATGCTTGTCTGTTTACATCTGCATGTGCAAGCAGGAAGGAGGAAACACCTCGAAGCCCGGCGCGACGAGGACCGGGGCGGCCAAGGAAGCGGAAACCCACCCTCACCACAGGTCCAGTGTCCTCATCTGAGGGCCAAAGAAAAGTCAAGTGAGTATCAGTCAGCCCATCTATGCCGGCTGGCTGTAGTCCAACCCTGTCTGATAAGTCCCTCTGTATCACTGGCATACAGGGACTGCGGCTCATTGGCATAAACAGGAAATGGGAAAACACACAACTGAACCATTCAAGAAAGTCCACTTAAACCTCTTCCAATCTAATCAGCACTGGTGTTAATTATATAACAGCAAAATGTGCATGATGTGTCAGTTTTGTGTATGTCTGCTTATACAGAATATTTATGCATGCTTGAAATATACCTAGAACCATCTCATTAGGCTTCAACCAAGCTAATCTTAAACCTCAGTGGCATTGCTGTAGTGCATGTTGAGCTTTTGGGGGGCGAGCTGGCTGCTGGCTGAGGTGGGGAAGTGAGGGGATGACAGGCAGAGGATGTAATTAGAGTACTGTGAATTCTCCTGTAATCTGTCCCAGCAGCAGGAATGTGACACGCCACTGCCATTACAGCCCCACGGGGTCGCTAAGGGTCCAAAGGATAACATGATGGTCAGACAGTCCAGGCACTCAGAGATAAGCTGACATTTAGAGCTCTCATACAAAATCCATGTGTGTATGAGAGAAAAACAATTAGTGCTATAAAGTAAGCAGAGCAGCGGAATAAAAATAAAGAGGGAGACTGATAATCGAGGACTGGAGAATATTTAAGAAACAAGGGCCCTACATTATGACATTTAAAAAAGTGCAAGCGTCAGCTTTTGTCAAAACAGGGGTGCCAGCGCTGTTTGGCGGAGGTTGGGGAACTGATAAACCAAAAGGGTCTCGGGGTGAAAGGTTTCCTCAGGCTTCAATTAGCGTTGTCATCAGGGTTTGGAAAGGCTTAGAGCACTAAATGTCACCTCGCAGCATTTCCCCTCTCTCTCCATCTTCTCTTCTCCCTCCTTTTCTCACTGTGGTTTCTGGGCAACGGTCCACAGTGTTCCCAGCTGCCCCTCTGGGTGTCACCTCGACTCTCCTTCCACCCATGTACCCCTGCCCCCTCGCCAGGCCAGCACTGATCGGAGTGGGGACGCTGATGCCGGGTGACAATGACACCCAAATGAAAGGGTAGCAGGCTGCTGCCCTGCAGTGTAGTGCGGTGGAGGGAGGGTGGGTGCTGACATGGGGGTGGTTGTGTTAAAATTTGAGCCACAGCTCAGGTACTTCAAGGCAGCCAGGGTGTGCTCTCTTTTGTTTCTGCAGATGTGTGTGTGTGTGTACAATGCAGCAGAAAATGACATGTCACATCTGAACAAGGAACAGGCAGGCTGGGGACTGATTAGCCTCATGTTGCGTTACATGGCAGGGTTATGTAAAAGCATGTACTGCACCTGCCACTCATGCTTCTACAAGATGCTGACGCTTGGGTGCTATGATGGAGGGCAGTGGGTCAGTGGGTAACAGCCCGGCATTTTAGTATCTCTATTCTTTTCTTATTTTGCATGAACAACGGCGTGTGTGTGTGGTGGTGGTGTTTTAGTGAGCGATACATTCAAACCTCCCTGCCTGCACATTCTATGCATCTGTGCAATTAGGTATGGATGCAGCTGTGCTCATGAGCATTTATACAGGCACTGTTTGTTTTTGTGCGCGCCTCTGTTATTCCTGTGGGTAGAGCGACGGGGTCCTTTGTGGTGCTGCTTTGATTGGGGGAAGGCTGGAGAGAACTACTGCTAGCCAGCAAACCCTGCTAATCAATTCTGTTTAATTAGTCACTGTACGCTCAGCCCTCCCCCCCCTCCCCCCAGCCCCCCACTGAGGGGAGGGACTCTGTCATATTGTGTTTGTCAGCAGCGAAAGGCGAGCCGTGGCGGGATCTGCCTCACAGGGACAACTCACACTTCCCTGCCACCTCTGTCACTCTCCTGTCAGTCAGCGGGCAGACAGTCCCACTGCCCGACAATCGCCTTCACTGTGTTACAGATGCACGCTGACACACTCTTGATTGTGAGATTTACACACAGCCGAGGCCGTACATGCGAGTTCCGTGTTCACACAAACAAGAAGCGCACACACGTCTGATTCCAAACAATGTGTGGTTACAGAATGGTACGGTGTACAATACGCAGACAAAGGACTAACATGAAATGTGCTTTATTTATCTACTTCACATTTAAACCCTGCTGTAAATGTGAGTGATTTCCGAGGCTGCATGCACACGAGGAGAGGGGAAGTTAATCTTTTGTTTGAGCATGGCCTGGCTCACGTCGGTGTGGTCTATGGGCAGGCTTCCAGAGGGAAATTCAAGGGCATTTGGAGTGGTTGGCCTGTGATGCTGCTCAGTGTAGGGGAAAGAGTGTGCCACAGTGATATGAAAATGCAACTGGAGAGCTATGATATTCGCTGAGAACAATAGAGCCGCATACAAATGCAATGCCTTCCAACCATTCAGTGTATCTTTCAAAGCTATGCAGTGCTTCACAGGCTGCACAGACACTCCCTAGATAAAGCGTTAAGGCTTCTTATGCCACACTGCCCTCAAACAATCCCAGGTTCCTTGTTAGATCCCATTTTTTTCAAGTGTGTGGTTCAGACACTGGGCTCTCCATGTCCTTTTTTGTCATTCTGTTCATCAGACAGAGAAAGGAGACTTATTAGATCCCACAGTGAGGTGACTCAACTCTGTTTTCCCCTGTGATGTCCTACCCCCTCTTTTTCTTTCAAACCACCGCCATTCTTCTCTAATGAATGCCTCTCCCTTGTTTTGACTGGCAGGTCGATGGGGGCGGGGCTTGCACTGTCGCCTGAGGACCTAGGAGGGGGCGGAGACAGCCAGAGAAGGAAGAAGAGGCTGTCCAGTCGAGGCTTTGAGCGACTCAGCAGCACACAGGTCAGGGTCCCCTTGTCCTCCTCCCTTTGGTCCTCTGTGCAACTAGAAATAAAAGAGGCCACTCTTTGTTTCTTTGCGTTTGATATATTCCTTTGTTGCACACTATTTCTAATTAGGTGCTACCCTCAGGAGTCAAATCCGCTGCTCTCCATATTAATATCTTTATCATTGGGGCTTCTACTGTTCCTTTTTCTTCTCTGTGTGTGAGCAAACGAGAGCCCTCTCCCTCTGACGTTCTGATGCTTTTTGCGGCTGCTGTGACCGGGAGTGTAACTGGCTCTCTTTGGCTCTCTCATCTCTCTCTGTTGCAGCAGATAAAAGCACAGGGCTGCAGAAAAAGCAGTCTTCACAGCATGCCCGGCTCCAAGCTGGCCGATGATGTGACTCAGCTCAAACAGAAAGCGCAGGGTAAAAAGATTCTCTCAGGGACGGGCTCCAGGGACAAGGAGGTTTCGCCCTGCAACTCCAACCCCAAGCATGGACACAGAAGCCAGGGCACAAGCAAAGCAGAGTCCAGGCGAGAGTCTGGGGGTCAAAGTGACACAGGTAGTTACTGGCAATCCCTGTCGTGTGCCTCATGCTGTTTTGTTTTAATAAGCACAGTGCTGTGGTTTCACTTTCATATCGCTCAATCCCTAAAGTCCCAATCTTAATATAAATTTGTGATTGGGTTTGCAAATTTTCTCAGCAGCCAGTGTGGACAGTGGCCCCCAAGAGAACTGGGCTGGACTGGTGCACCGTGGACGTAAAAAGGGATCCACCGCACTGACACAGGGTTCCTCCCGCCTGAGCCAGCCCAGAGCGAGGGTTCTGCGTGGCCATAGACAGGAGGCGATGGAGGATGGAGAGAGCTCCCCTGCAGAGAGTGACTCCTCTGATCAAGGTGAGGCAGCGACCACTGAGACATGTGCAGTGATGGGTAATAAAACTCGCCACAGCAACCCAGCACGGCTCAGTGCTGAACAGGGTCTTCTCAGAGTAAGAAATATGCAGGCATGTTTTCTGGTCTCAGCCCTTTCTGTATGAAGTGTGTGTTTTTCTGTGTTCACACTATTGACTTCTGGGTTTTGTCCTTCACTCCAACAAAGACAGACAAGTAAGGTGAACTTGACTATTTATGAAAGTGTTCCCTGTGTGATGGAACAGTCATATGTCAAGTGTATTTTCGGATGATGAAGACTATAAACATTCGACCTGCTTCAAGTTAAAAATAAAGAAACAACCCCTGATATAGCTCACATCCACACTAATATTTTGAAATTAAAACAATCTCCATGCACACAAGCACTTTGGCACTGTTTCAGAAATAATCTAAGTGCTGGGGTAAACAGGAAGCAGATTGTCTACTCTGCAGCTGGTTGCTCAGTTACAGAAAATACAACATAGATGGCGAAAAGTACAATCAGAGATTTCTTTGCTCGGACCAGCGACAAGGAACTAAAAGAAACACATGACTATGAAGCAGTTAAGATGGCAGAGGACAGATTGGGAGTCACTGCAAAGCAAATATGGCAACATATTAGAGCAGCAGCGTATCTATAGCTAGAGGACGCCATGGAGTAACGTTACCCACACAAGATGAAATCGCAAAAGGTATGTAGACGTAGCTGTATGTTTTGGCTTGACACTGTGACTGAAAAGACCCAATCAGAAAGCAGACATGGCTGTCTGCCTTATCATTTTTAAAAGTCTCCTCCTCCAAGGCAACCCAGAGTTTTCAAACTAAAACCAGGTCAGCAGTGTTTTCAAAGGTCTCTGTTTTAGGGGTTGTCGTGTGGAGACTAGTGTGGATGTACCCCAAAATCACCAACACATGGAGTCAGGTATCCTCTTACATCAAGTGTGCCTTTTGTGAATTTGTAAATCACTTTTAAGGCAATCAGAGGTGAGAAAATAGGTGTTGATGAATGACTTGTAACGGACAGGGGTGTGCAAGGACATTCGACACCTCAGTGATCGGCCTTGTTGGCCAGTCCGGGCCTAGATGTACAGCCACAGCTGCAGACACTTGCCTGTGAGAGGCTGTGACAGCCCTGGAGACTAAAAGACTGGGTCAAAGAGCTGCTTGAGAAAGTGCAGTGACAAACAGACACACACACACCTACACTCTCTTGCACATTAGTTCTGCAGCATGTGGGTTCACACCAGGAAATACCACCGAGGCAAAGCACTTCATACATCATTTCTATGAACAGTTAAACTATTTACTTAAATGCTAATGAAGTGCTTGTGAAATGATGAGGCGTAAGTTAAACTTGGTCGGTAATGACTTAAAGAGATGGACTTGATAAGCCATGGAAGTTCATAAAAACCTACCTAATAGTAGCATCTCTGTGCTGTATTGTTTGCCATCTCCTTTAGAAGATGAAGAAGAGGAAGGCAGTTATGATACAGATGAAGCTCAAGACTACAGAGCCCAACCCCCGAGAGACGTCACTTCTAGCTCGTCCGTGACAGGTCCGAGTCCCTCATCTGTTGTAAAGCTGGAGGCCAATCAGAAAGCCAGGAACAAAAAACAGAGACAGGAGCTTTATGGTAAGACTTTCCTTTGAACCTGATTCATAAGTCAACAAAGCTGGCCCACATCTTCATAGGAAGCATCTGTTTTGTGTTTCTCCTCCTGGCTTGTTAGCTCGGTCTAAATCTGTTTCTCTAATTGAACTGCACAGGCTCCCAGAGTCTGTCTGGAGCAGAAGGTGAGGTCAAAGTGAGGAAGCCCCCCTGTAGGCTGGGCCTGGCCACTGCAGTCAAAAACCGCCATGAAGATCACCGACCCGAAGGGGTTAGAAGGCCGTGTGGACCCAGGTCAAAGGAGCCTCGGTGGGGCAGCCTTGGGACCAGAGGCAACCGCTACCGGCGGAGCATGGGACTGGCCACCTTCCCGACCACCAGTGAGAGGCTAAAGAGGGCGACCCGCAAGAGCACAATGTTGAGGGGAGCAATCAATAAGGTTAGCAGAAAGTATTTTGGTATATATTCCCTGAATTAATCATTCATACCCTTAAAGGACTAAATAATTGCCTCATATCATTTCCATGGGACTAGTGACCAACGAATCCTCCTGAATCTAGCGAGATAAATCCATGCAGATGCGTAGTCATGCCAATGTACCTGTTTTGCTGGGTTTTTAAGAGCAGAGCAGAGCAGGGGCGGATTATGAGACAAGTCCCTGGGCCCAGACATGCAGAAGGCCCCACCACCTCTCCAACTTAGAAGATGGACACACAGACTTTATTGTTGTTTAGCCTCTTTTTGTTGCTTTGTGCTCTTTGTAGTTGTATCACATCTCTCTTTGTTGTCATATTGTGATCATTTTGAGTCTCTTTGTGGTCATTTTGAGTCTCTTTGTGGTCATTTTGAGTCTCTTTGTAGTTGCTTTGTATCTCTTTGCAGTCATTTTGTGCATCATTGTAATCGTTTCGCCCCCTTCCATAATCATTGTGAGTCTCTTAGCAGCTGTTTTGTGTCTCTTTGTGGTCATTTTGTGTCTCTTTGTAGTTGCTTTGTATCTCTTTGCAGTCATTTTGAGCATCATTGTGATCGTTTCGCCCCCTTCCATAATCATTGTGAGTCACTTTGCAGCTGTTTTGTGTCTCTTTGTGGTCATTTTGAGTCTCCTTCCGGTCGGTACATAGTCCCTTGAGTGATATTTCGCAGGTTAAGGCAATGGAGGCCTCTGACAGGTTGAGCCCCTGGGCCTGTGCCCTGTAGCGCCATTCAGTAATCCATCCATGGAGTGGAGCAAAATAAAACAAACTACAATGTCAGGCCAGATTAAGAAGACATGTCGATTTGGAACAGCCTCAATAGCAGCATCTAACTTGACCGTAGCGCTTGCCAGTGTTGTTAATACTCCTCACTGCTTTCGGCACTGCTTGACAGTGGTATTTTAACTAAGAAACCGAAGTTTTATGTCGTGATGCCAGACGAATCAATGAACTCGACCTCAGTGGAGTACATGGATTCAAAGGTCTGGACACAAGCAAAATGAATTCTTATTTTTGATCATTTATGTGCACGTGTTCCTGTTTCCCCTGCACCTGTTGGGACCATAACCTGAGTGCCTGTGGAGATATATCACACTCTCACCACTCACCATGTCCACCTTCTTGTCGACTTCAACAGAGGAGAAGTTGCTGGTCAGTTGGAGCTACATCTTCACAGAATGAGGAGGGCGGCAGGGGACGAAGGAGCAAGGACCAACAGGTACTAGACACCGTGAATTTAGAAAGCACTCAATCCTCACTCAGGAAACCAGGCACATGCAAACCACCAAACACAATTCAGTTCTACAAAAATGTCTTCGTATATTCTATTAACAATTCTGGTGATGTCTTACTGTCCTAGATTTCTCACCCTGAGGACCGTTACTGTAGAACTATTAAAAGTACTTAGCACATCGCACATAGCCCAACCTCCTGCTGAGTAATCTTAGGGGAGGAGAGGATGGTAGAGGAGACGTGGGAAGGGGGGCGGCTCACACCTTCTGCTGTGACAGAGTGAAAAAATGGCTACTGGTACGAGATACCAGGCACTGTGAAGTCCCCTGTGGTTAATTGCTACTTTGAGTAGCATGCTAAACAATTTCCCCTTTCTTCTATCACACTTTCCGTCTCCACGTTTATTTTTTTTATCCATCCCTGTACCATTTATTCTTCTGTGCGTCCCTTCTGTTATGTTTTACAGCCAAAGGGACGGGCAGTGAGTCGACTCCTGGAGAGCTTCGCGGCCGATGAGGGCTTTCAGATGGATGGCAGCAGCTTCTCAGAAGAAGATGAGGACAGCAGCCACTCATACAACAACAAAAGCCCTGAAGGTAAGACATAACTCTGGATATCTTTTACAGCAGTGTTTCAAGAAGCAGGTAAATTCAGTGATGTTGTGAAATATTAAATGTGATGTTTGCTTTTTTCCTCACGCAGTTCCCAACTGTGTCCTGACCAAAGAACTCTTAACTGATGGACTGAAGGTGCTGATCTCCAAGGAGGATGAGCTTCTATATGCTGCCAGAGTCCACACACTGGAGATCCCCGACATGTAAGCAGTGGTTCAAGTGATCAGCCAGGGTTTGAATACACTGACTGTGTGTCATGTCAATACCTTAAAGAAATACTTAATTCTCCAAATGACAGTTTGTTCAAGTATTCTGTTCATTCATTCATTTTCCATAACCGCTTATCCAGTACTCCAGTTGGCCATAGGAGTAAATTGGCCATTTACTCCTATGGCCAATTTGGGGTCACCAATAAACCTGCATGTCTTTGTACTGTGGGAGGAAACTGGAGTACCCACAGAAAACCCATAGGGCTCCACCATCATGGGTTTGAACCAGGAACCCTCTTGCTGTGAGGCGACAATGCTAACCACTCGTGTACCGTGCTGCCCCAATTACTCCGTGTTGCGCTGAATTTCTGAAGAAAACTTTGTATTTCCAGTGAATGAAGAATCCAAACACTCAGACAAATTTCTGATGAATTGAAGTCAAAGGCGACCGCATTTAACAACAAAACTCGTGCATAGATTCGTTACACTTTCTGAACAGTTCTCTGTCGCAAAGGCCAGTTTGTTTGAGAAGTACTAAGCATACGATTAAATAAATGAGACTTGGATTATGCTGCTGGAATTGTGTGAGAGTTTGTTAACAGATGCTTTGACGTTGCTTTGCTGTTTAAACGCAACCCCCTGTGACTTAAATTCATCAAGAATTTTCTGTTTTTGGATTCTTCGTTCACTGGAGGCATGCGGAAAAAAACAGTTTTCTTCAGGAATTCAATGCAACACAGTGATTAACTGATACACAAATGATCATTTTAGGGGACAAAGTATTTCTTTAGTCAGGTTGAATTCGAAGTAAGGATGATGCAATTCATAGAGTTAGATTACTTCAGTCTTTCAAATTACAGTAACATGTTTTACACCGTTTTGTCGGTGCTTAATTTGCACATGTGCTAAACCTCCATGCAGAAGCTGATATATGGCTAGAATTGTGGGGAAGTGAATTAATGAATTATCCTTGAGGCTAGCACATCCCTCCAGACATCAAAACACCATAAAAGAAATCATGCATACAAGGTTTATTGGGGAAGGCATCTTTAGGATCATGGAAAGATGAATTTTGCATGAGAGGACTAGAAGTTACCACCAGTATCCAAGTTTTGCCTCTTTTTATCTCCCTTTATGTCCTTCCTTCTCACTGTACAAACCCCACATCGTCCCATACCTAGCTCTGAGTATCAATATGGCTCCTCCGGCTCAGGCAGCAAAAAGCTGCTTTAACAACAGCAGAGTGGGAGTAACATATGACACGGGAGCCAAGCAAGCATAATACAAGCATCTGAAAATATCTTTTTCTTCTCTCTCTGCCATGCTGTTTTCTCTAGCTTCAGCATTGTTATCTATGGTGAAAGAGGAAACCGCCCAAGAATCTATTCATTGGAGCAGCTGCTACAGGAAGCTGTAAGTTCACCCCGCTGCACTAAAACACTCTTTGTTACAGGAAAAACCATCACTTGTTTGGTCTTCTGGGTCACTCAACACTTCTATTTCTCTTAAATATCCTTCTCACCCTCTGCAATTCTCCATAACCTCCCAGCCTCTCTGTAGCTCTGCCAATCCCTTCGTTTTCACTCTTTCAACCTCCCCTAGCATTCTCCCAGGGTCACTGAGGCCATCTAAACCTCTTAAATGCATATGAACATATGGGAGGCAGGATCTTTGGGTTTGTGTGTATGTGAGTGTCAGTGGATGTCCGTTAAACCACGCTCGGTGTGTGGGTGGGATAATCCCGCTAACACCTGGATCCATTCATGTTTTGGAGTTTAAATGGAAGATGATGTGAACTTCACACCCTTGCTGCCACCAAAGCAACAGCCTTGTTTAAAGGCTTACATCGACAAAGACACAACAGTGTATGAAGAGAAGCTGATCCAAAGTGTAGGGCTATCTAGCTTTTGTAAGACATATATCTTTATTTCACAATAAAATTGTATACTCGTTGTTGTTTTTTCAGTTGCACCTGGGTGGGGTTAGGATTTTGCCTTTACCTAAACCACAAGACCATTTGGATTTGTGATTCTTACTCATGTTAAGACACAGTTACAGTTTATGGAAGTCATCCATATAATGAGACATAATTATACATTAGAGAAACCACAGCACATTCTTGGCTGGTGTTCATTTGTATTTAAGTAAAATGTGCTTCCTGGTTTGCTTTGCATCCAGACTGGAGTTTTCATCGATGGTGACCTTTGTCCCTTTTTTTTTTCTACTGAGAGGATGCCAGGTTACCTAAAGCCACTGTCATACCCCCATCTTCTCCAACTGTGGACAAAAGTCCCCTCTATTACCAAACAGGGCAGAGGAGGTTGTGTTTGCAGACAATAGAGCAGAGTTTAACTGGCGTGATTGTGCCTTGGATTAATGGCTTTTGCTGTCAGTTTAATACGGGAAAGGAGAAGCTGCCAAAAGGGCATGATGACTGTCCTGGGACCCTACTTAGAATAGTTTTGTGATCATATTTCATCAAAATTGGATAAATCTTATCATGACATAGAGGTCATCACAACTTCGCATGAATTATAGCCTAAATCTAACTGAATTTCCTGTTTGATATGTTGAAGTGCAGCATCTGTGCAATTTGAGCTTGCTTACATTTCAATAAAGCAGGATTAATTATTAAGTAAATATAATGATGAAATGTGAAACCCTGCATTTTTGCTCACCTCTGTGTTTAAAGCTAACTGAAATTATTACACCACAGGTGCATAGGATTTAATTACACCTTAATGAGCCTAACTGAAGTATTTTTGTGCAGTATTAGTTTTTTTTTTTGTTTGTTCAGTTAGGTATAAATCCCTTCCTGGGTTCAGACCTCGGAAACTACCCACTCCACCAAGTTGACTAATTCATCTAGCATTGTGACATGAAACAGTGGTTTCTCAGTTGAAATAAAACACAATCCAGTGAGAATTTAAGATTAGCCAATCAGCGCCACAGGCGGCACTAATGCCGTTGTTAATCTCTGGGCCGCCAGAACCAATGAGGAGCAATAACGACAATGGCAACTGCTATGGACAAGCTAGAAGCTGCTGTCACGGCTGTTCTAAATCAACATGTCCTCTTAGTATCGCCCGACATAGTGTGTTTTACATGGCTTTGCTCCGCACCTGGCAAAACCAGTGTGTTGGCAAAGCTACACATCAGTATGGACTTAAAATGACGTTAGATTCAGACGGATATGTTCATCTCTGGTGATTGGCGAGGGAAAATCAAATCCCCCCCTCCTCCACAGAAATCAGTCAGAGTTGAGGCAATGTCAGACTGAAAATGGAGAAAAAGTGCAACGAGCTGACAATTCTGTCTGATATCAGGTTGTATAATTCCAAGTACACTCATAAAAGAAGTCTTACGTGTTATATTGTTTAAATCTCCCTAAGTGTTACCGTAACATTTAACTGCCCACAGGATCAGTGTACATCAGGTGCCTGTTGTTCTGCAGTGGAATATCACAGATACATTAGTCCATTTACTATCTGACCTCCTCTTTATCCAAGTGAGCTCACTCATACCGATTCTCCCGGCAGTTCCGCACAAAGCACTTCTGGCAACTTTAGTCTTATTTAAACACTCATCAGATAGCAGCTGGTCCTAATTATGCCACACTTCCACTTTCTTGTCTTTTAAATTAGTCCCAAAGCCATTTATTTGACTCTGACACCAATGCCCCGATTTTCACCGCGCTCCTTCTCCCTCCCCCCATGCACACACACACCCACTTCCACACCTCATCAGTCAAAGGGTCCCTCGCCATGGCAACAGTAAATGAAAGCAACCTGAAAGAGCCCCCAGTGAGTGGCGGATGCTGGGGCTGCCTGCATTGTTGGAGGGAGGATCTGGCAACCTGCAATCACAAGCCCTCTATTCAGGCCCTCTTTAGTATTACTCAGCAAGTCAGGATTTACTGCATCATGGCTTCCGTTCTTTTCAGCCCTGACTGGCACATTGGCATGAGATAAGTGCCGCTTGGAAACGTGGCACAGTGGCTGCCCATGCACAATGCTCTATGGCTCTCACACTGTTTGTATGTGTGCTTGAGTGTGTGTATGCATGCGTGTCTGTGTGTGTGCAGCCTGTAATGAATCTTAATTATGTTTTGGTCTGGCCTTCAGGTCCTGGATGTACGGCCAGAGTCGGAGACTGTGCTCACTGAAGGAACCAGGGTGTGCGCTTACTGGAGCGAACGCTCACGCTGCTTATACCCAGGCTATGTTCGCAGAGGTGAGACATCAGCTTCTTTCATCCCTGTTTTCCTGTGTGTCCTTTCTATCTTCAACTATATATTTAGTGTTATGTTTACGATCATTTTTAGCATTTGCTAACTTCCCTGCTTACCCAATGAAGTGCATTTCTGTCTATTGCAGGTGGTTCATCTGATGAAGGGAAGCAAGGAGGGGTGATGGTAGAGTTTGATGATGGAGACCGAGGGAAGATTTCTCTCCCAAACATCCGCCTCCTGCCTCCAGGATACCAGATTCACTGTGGGTGTCTTCTCTCTGTGTTACTGCGAATTGTCCCTTTCATATTGCACTGTATTGTCTACTTGTAAGTAAATGCTAATAATCTTCTGCCCCTTGTCCTGTAGGTGGGGAGTCATCTCCTGCCCTGCTGTTACCCAGCGAGACGACAGCCAAGAAAAGTTCCAGTCTGGAGCAGGCCCCCATCAGTGACAGACCATCTGACAGACTCAATACATTCATCAACAGCCAAACAACTGTTCACAAAAGAAGACCAGGTAAGAATTAATCCTTCAACCTCTTAATTTCTCCTACAACTGATGGCTCGCGTCAGCCCCCAGCAGTAAACGGAGGGCAGGGAGGTGAGCTTACCATCCTCCTGCTGCCAACATCCAGTAAAACTGAAACTAAGAGACTCAGCTGGATCTGGAGTGAGAGTCTGTCGAATATCTATCTTAAAACTAACTTCAATGCAGCGTGGTAGCCATGGTTGGCTTGACTGCAGTTCTTTGGACTGGACTGGAATCTGGAACAAGAGATTTTATTTTGTATGGGAGCATGCACAGTCTGCTATGCCTACAGTCTGCACAGTCACATAAAAATGGGCTACACGTAGACGTCGATGTCGCACGCCTGCATTAGATTGAACAGTTTATTTGATACAACTGTTAAGTGAACAGTATGTACAACTGAGACAGCCATGTTTCATCATTTGCAATGTATTGCTAAAACATGACACATGTTTTCTTCATTTTAGGGAGACCAAAGGGTTCTGGGAAAAAACAAAAGCTGCAGCAACAGCAGGCTGAGAATGCCAATAAAAATCCTTCACCTTTCCTGAGTTGGCCTTCATTAGGCAACACCAGGAAGAGGTCATCTGACAACCTGTTTCAGCTTAATGGAGCACCCAGGAAGGCCTTGAGAGGGACAGAGGATGACCCGTTCCCCTTGCCTAGGACCCAGCCACTGGCTTCCACCCCAGCCAAAGGCCTTTTCAGCAGCAGCTCCTTTGAGGTGGACTCCTTCAGTAGCATTGCAAATGGCTACTCCTCCTTCTGTACTCAGTCTACAGGGCAGAGTCCAGGTTTATCGTTGGGCTCCAGAAGTGGGCTGTATGGCCAGAGGCGCAGGCAAGATGAGCTAATTATGCCAAGGAGCAGGAAGTCTGGACAAGAGTTCCTGGTCAAATTAGATCATGAAGGAGTGACATCCCCCAAAACAAAGAACAGCAAGGCTCTGCTGTTGCGAGATGGATCTTCCAGTGTGGGTGGTATGCCCAGGACAGAAGCTTACTCTCACCCTGTCCTGCTGGTTAAAGATAACAAAAAGGGTGGTGCGTCCAGGGTAGAACTTCTCCTGAAAGGAACAACACCCCAAAGAAAGCCCTCCTATTCTCTGCGTCTTGATGAATATGGGGACTTGGGCTTCAGCTCCCACAGAGAGTGTCACAGCTCTTACTCCGATCTTGAAGATGATGAGGAGGAGAGGAGGAGGGCTGCACTGGCTGCAGCCTCAGGTGGACTCAGGACGGCTGGCCGCTTCCTGTCTCGTCTCTCTGTCTCTTCCTCGTCCTCTGGTTCTTCAAGCTCCTCCTCCTCAGGCTCTCTGTCCAGTTCCAGCCTGTGTTCCTCTGACAATGATTCCTCCTACAGCTCAGAGGATGAGGACAGTTCTACACTGATGCTTCAGAGTTGTCTGTCTTCCCACCGGGGCCTCCTGCAACCCTCTGAACCCTCCACTTCTTCAAGGCCGCACCAGCACTCATTTGTGGCCAAAGCTGTGGCTGTTTCCAATGCCAAAGGAGGCCCCCCTGACCAGGTCTCCAACAGCAAGTCCATGAAGAGGAAAGAATGCACCAGCTCCCCATCTAAACCATCTAAGGATTTTGTGAAGAAACCTAGGATGCTTCCAGATGACACCTCATTCATTCCAAGGCCCAAGATGTCTGCATTCCTTGCAGGACGACAAATGTGGAGGTGGTCAGGAAACCCTACACAGGTGAGAATATTCCATCCATGTTTCTACTTCATCAGTGTAGCAAAGATTTGTCCTTCTTTTCTCTCATAATATCAGTTAGCTTAGAATACTAAACCACTAAAGGTCAAGAGAGGTAATAATAATCATTATCAAACAAGACTGATCAAAGTGTCTCTTTTCCACAGCGGCGAGGTCTCAAGGGCAAGGCCAGGAAGCTTTTTTATAAGGCCATTGTGCGAGGCAGAGACACAGTGAGAGTAGGAGATTGTGCTGTGTTCCTCTCAGCGGGACGCCCGAACCTCCCATACGTAGGTCGAATTGAGAACTTCTGGGAATCCTGGACCTCCAGCATGGTGGTCAAAGTCAAGTGGTTCTACCATCCTGAAGAGACCAAGCTTGGCAAGAGGCATCGAGATGGCAAGGTGAGCCATGATGAAGAGTTACAACTTTGTGGAGACTGTTGCCATTTGTAGCATAGAACATTCGAATGACAATTATGCAACTAACCCTGTCTTTTCCTTATGCAGCATGCCCTGTACCAGTCGTGTCATGAGGATGAGAATGACGTCCAGACAATCTCTCATAAGTGCCAGGTGGTGAGCAGGGAGGAGTATGAGTGTCTGACTCGCAATCAGAAGCCGAACAGTACCTCCCCAGACCTCTACTACCTGGCTGGGACATACGACCCCACCGCTGGTCAGTTGGTCACTACTGAAGGGGTTTCCATCCTGTGCTGAACCTCCGTGAGGACACTACTGAAGGACTCCTTTGGAGGAAGGATAGAAGTCTATGACTGTACCTACAAGACCCTCCAGCCTGGGAAGACAACAAGTGTTCCTTGGGTACGCCTCAAAGACCCATGGACAAAATGTCGGCACCAAAGCAGGGCTGTCTGAGGTTACACACTGGAGTCTATTGGCGTCTAACCTTTGTGGAAGTGAAGGGGGATGTCCATAACTGGTTGATCCTTTCTAGAAGAATAGCAGGAGGTCTGGGTTTTCCTGGGCATCACAAAATTCAATAAATGGCGTTTCGATCGTCCAACTAATCTCTTTGTAATGGATGTGATAGACAGCTTCATAAATGGTTTTAGGACTCAAGCTTTCAGCTCCTATCATATGTCACCAAAGTAGAGCTGAGAGTGAGTTTGACTGTGCAAAATACCATGAGGCCGAATAGTCTCTGCGGACCAATTCTATAAAGGTAGCCTTACCTGAGGGAATGGAAAAGAAAGCGAGGCATGGGGCTCTCCCTAGACCTCTTCATTCCAGGGAAGTTGAAAACATGTAAAAGATGTAAAGTTGATGTCTGTAAATATTTTTGAATTTTTTCCCAATCAAGCCATACACTTCAGTACCTCTCACCTGTCTTAACTGTTCAGGTGTACATTGTACAGGTCAATTATTGTATTGTTGTCTGTTGTCTATATGTACATAAAAGCTATTTTATATAGGAGTTTATTGTATATATGAGATGTATCTTTCCATGTTTGCGATTGATTTATTTTTATATGGGTGTAGAATACATTACATCGTTTTTCCTTTGCTTTGGGAAGTCAAGATTGGAGATGTTAGTGTTGCACTGCATATGCCCTGCTGAGACAGACAGAGACAGACAGACAGAGCACAAACAAAGACAGAAGGATTTAGTCTATAACAGGACGAGAGACTCGCTCTCTGAGAGAGAGGGGTCATCCTGTTTAAAAAATAGGTCAAGTGGCTTTTTTTTGTAAAAGTGTTCTGTTACTTTGCATTTTTTTTTGTTATCCTATTTTAAAAACACCTTTTTATTTATGTACCTCTCAGTTGGTCATCATCACGAGGCAGATCCCACTGGACTGCAATCACGGGTCAAAAATGATTTACGATCAATGATATATGAGTATAACATTTTGACACAATATTTGTGTGTGATGAGTGTCCTGGCATCACTATAATCATGTCCACACAAATCAATTTAGAACAAGACTGGGTCTTTTTTAATGAAAATGTGTTATATGAATGCATAGTTCAGCACATTATGACCTACAAAATACCAAAGTGTCTTTTAAATATCTTTATTTCCTTTATTTAAATTTAACATATGTCAAGCACCTGTACTGAACTCAAATCAGAAATCACTGGTAACTTATTGTCCTCCACTATGTGCATATATATTGGCTTTGCATTGTGACAATGGTTTCTTGCACATGTACCTGCAGTTTTGTTTAGTGCAAACATATGCAGCAAAAGGCCACCTGGGAGTGAGACTATGAAGGTCAAGGTACTGACAAAGAAAGATGTTGAGTACTGACAATTTGTTGGAATTAGTCTATTTTAGTTTCATCAGCCATCTGTGTCTATTTTGTACAGTACACGCACATACTCGATGCTAACTGTGAAGGACAATCAGATTCACAAAGCAATGGACATAGAGTAGGTTCACTCAATCTGAAAATTTACTTAAGTTTATTTAATTTGTGCCAAGTACATTTTGTCTATATTTTTTTTGTCTTGTTTGATATGCAATCCTGAGTATTCTTTGTTCACAAAGTTTTATTTTGTTCGCCAACATTTTATTTATTGTCAATGTTGCTGTTTGTTCATGCCAAGAGCGCTTTATGAGAATGTGACATTGTTTTTCTTGGTGTGATGTCGCATTTGCATTTCTTAAATAAAACTGGTCTTGTAGAGGCCATCTAGTGAAAAGAAATAAAGCAACACTGGATTCTTCTCATCCGCAAACCTCTGTGAATTAATTCCAGTATTCTGGCTGTGTCCTCTTCATCTCACCGCACCTGCCATCTTACTGCACCTGCCATTTCCCATCAACGCATTTATGTTAAACCGTTTTGTAATGACTACAATATTGCCTTTGAAAGACAGAATAAATTTAATTTTCTCATCCAAATGGGACAAACAGGCAGACAATTTTTCCCAAAGAGGCAGAGTTTTAAGAACAAACAAACGTAGTCCAACTGCACTGGAACGTTTTTACACAAGGTGGTTTTGGTGGTGTGTTAAAACTAAAGGGGGTGGGAAGAAAAACAGGAAGTTTAGAGGTTGCCTATTAACACAAATAGAGTAATTAGTTCAGGCAGAGCACTTAAGATGTGCATGTCATCAGCTGATCAGTATCATTTGACTATAACTATCACTGGAATGTGTCAATAGGGCTGGAAATGATGATTATTTTTATTACCAATTAAGCTGGAAATTATTTTCACAATTAACTGAATAATTTCTGAGTCTATTAAATTTAAAAAAAATGTGAAAAATGCTCAAAGTGATGTCCTCAAATTGCTTCCTGTCCAACCAACAATCCAAAACCCAAAGAATCTTCATTTGTGATCACGAACAAAAAAGAAAAGCAGCTAATTTTGACATTTAAGAAGTTGAAACCAGCAAATGTTGGACATTTTTGCTTGAAAAAAGAATGAATCCAATAATTAATTATCAAAATAGTTGGCTTTCATTTTCCCCTATCATCTAATTGATTACTCGGCTAATTGTTTCAGCTCTTCAAGTCAATGAAGAGCCTTAATGACAAACTTGCACTTATTCTTTGGATTATTTGTGCTGCCTCAGCTGCCACTGGTTACATTGTTTATTCCTACCTTTATAACACAGCTGATTTCTCCCTTAACCGTCCCCCAGCCTCCACGTGTTATTACAAGATGTGGCGATGGCAGCTCTTCCGCTTGTTGTGCATTATGTACATCACATATCTCATTTATATGTATGTGCGGAGCTCTGTTCTTTTATACCCCTCGGGGAGTTTTAATGTGCTCCCCTTAGAATTTTGAGGCTACTTGGATTCATTTGTAAAGCACCATCAAGCACAAGGCCCCCTTTTCTGCCAAATTCTTTTATTTGTTGCGATAAATCCTTTGATGTAAGTGTCTCTGGCTGAACTAAGTTTATGTGAGCTTTGAGTTCCTTAGTAAATAGAGACAGATCTGTCACAGCATCAAATAAAGCCTACTGGGTTTAGCTGCCAAGCTCTGTAAATATGATGTTGACTGATTCAGAGATAGATGTGAATTTTTGTGATTCATGATAAAGTACAGTTGCCTATTTTCTTTTTAAAAATGAGCTGGTTCTTTGTCAGTGTATCTGTGAGATAGGCCCAAAAGTTAACTTAAATTACCATTTGGTCCAAAGCCCTTGAAGAAGTCTGACAGCATTCAGTGTGTTAATGTTTTCAAGATTTGTAAATGTGTAATTTCTGTATTTGTGCTGCTTTTTTTTTTTACAATTAAATCTGTGCTATAGGGTCGAGAATTTTTTATAGATTTATAAATAAATATGACAAAAAATGTAAGATTTATCTAAATTAAATGTTTGTTTCTGATCAAAATAAAGGGATTTATACAGACATTTTTCACATCTCTTAAATGAAGAATAGATGTAAAGAAGGGCGCCCTCTAGTGGGACACAAAACACACTACATCACACACGATTAGCTTGCAGACACCTTATTTTTCTACTTTTAAAGACACAGTGTTGTATGGTGTATTCTTTGTCTACAATAAGCACAACAACATGAAACCTTCTCCATTCAGAGCCTGGAGCAGCAGGTACGTGCCGCTATCTCACAACATCATCTATAACCTACAGCATCTGCCCATTTGCATACATGCTCATCAGCTTTGACAAAGCCAATCTCTGTAACCTGAATCAGTGAAATAACCACTGGCTAGGCCTGAAGGAGACACAATATGGGTCAGTGACCTTTCTCTGCAGGCCCAGGGGTCTTTTTGTCCTGCGTGGAGCCCGAGTGCCGCCACCCCTCCCCCTAATGCCCAGACAGGGGCTAATGGGCACATCAGTCATCTCCAACAGCGGCCCAGTGAACACAAACAGCTCTGTTTACCACCACAACCTTTTGTGTTGACTATGGCCACTGCCCCGTGTCTGAGCCGTGGCCCTTCCTGCACCGTCAGCATGGGGGTGGACTCACCACTGGAGCTGGAGATGGGGTTAAGAGTGGGTGTGTGGGGGTCTGAAGGTTATTATCATGTTTTGAGAAGGTTTTGCTTCATTACTCCTCTGTGCTCAGAGATACAGAGTCAAGATAAGATTCATCATGGATCTAATGGGGACAATTTAGGTTGCACTTAAGATGTTTTTGACAAATTACACACTCTGAATCAAGCCGAGCAAATGTGCGGTATCCGTGGGAAAGATAAGGTCACTAAAAAAGGTCACTGCACCAAAGTTTTCTCTTGCTTTCCTCATTTAGACGGCATTTTTAACGTCTATTACCTGGATTCTGTTCCCCCTCACTCTACAGAGTGATCCGCCCGCCTTGCTTTTCAGTGCCTGTCTGCTTCAGCTCGCCCAGCATCCAGACTGTGTTGCTCAGTGTCAACAGGAGGAATGCTTTCCTGCACAAATATCTACACCTCATAAATGTCTCGCCCTCTGCTCGACCCTGTCTGGCCTCTGACTGTGAGGGGGTTGAGCAGGGGACAGACAGCCTGGTGTGTGTGCGTGTATTTGGGTCTGTGTGTGTGTGTGTAGCAGGAGGGTTGAGGTGAGGTCCTGGGTCTTAACATGGTGCTGGGAGAAGAGAGCAGGACAAACAGATCATTCAGATGCGGACTGCTTCTTCTTAAAGGGCACTAAAGCCCCGATCGTTCGTTTTTGAGAATATCAAATGTGGAGCAGTTACAGCCACTGTCGAATAACCTCAACTGTACTGTATGCAGGAGTAACACCAAATCTTTCAAGCAGTGAGGCAGAAGTGCAGCTTTGGCGTGAAAAACATCATTAATGTCGACATTTGGAAGATTGAGACTTACAGATGAGAGAAATATGGTTGTGTAGATAAACAGTGTAAATGCAAAATCTGCATGGATCTCATGGTAAACAAGACCCCATCATTTTATTTAGGGACGAATGAGTCTTCAAACAACTTTAAGTGCATGACACCTCCAAAAGCTGAAACTGGGTGCACGTTTACAGCATGCATAATGGAAGGCTTTCAGAGGTGACTTGAATGCTGAACCACCTGCTGTTCGCAAATGCCTACACTTCCCTCCCAGGGCCTAATGCATACCCCTGAGTTGCATAGACACATATGCCAACACGCTCGCTAACTGTGCTGTGTGTTGCTTGCCGTGGCCCGGATCCAGCCATGCCACCCCTAATCCATTTCTCTGTTGCTCATTATTAGTGGCTTGTAAAGATTCTGTATCAGCTATGCTAAAAGAGCTTTTCACAGTATTACATGGGATTACTGTTGCTCCTCGCTACATATGTTGCTCACAAACTCTGATGTAATATTGCCACCCTGTTTGCATGGTGCTCGCAGAACAACAAATGCATGACTCATTATCAGGGTCTTTTTTTTTTTTTTGCTCTTTTTTTGTTAGTGAGTTAATTTGTGTCACATCATCTTTCATCTTAAAAAAAATTCCATATCTCTCCTTCTGTTGTGTGATACAGCCGTAGTGTGTCCATGAATGAATGAACGAGGAAGATGAAAAGAAAGGAGATGTCTAGTTTAGCGGTCCACTCGGGGGCATTTTTTCTCAAGGAGATTTAATAGTCACAACTATCTCAGATATGTCTCTGGCCGAAACTGCTCACTCATAACGTATTAACCCAGCTTGGCAGCAATCACAGAATGCTGTGTAATCAGGGAATGGATGCAGTTTGTAAATGGGTCTCTGAACCCAAAAGACCAAATCTGCCCATAGCCTCAATTTTAAGCACATGACCTTGCTGTAAAAAATTCAGAATATGAGGAGAGTTCAGCAGTCAGCTGAGCCCCTTGGCTTGTTGTAACTTGTGGCTCCTAAATCAGCCTCACCACCTACACGAGTCTACGTTTGCAAGACACTATCAAATATGAATGTCTTCCTGTGTCCGAAACGATGCTGTGCCAACAGCCACAGTTGTTCTCTCTCTGTCCACAGTACTCTGCTGACCCAACAGCAGGAAAAGTTACAGCCTGTCATAAAAGGGTCAGGCGCCTTCTCATGCTATTCCATTTGTAAGTGCAGGACAGCTGGAAAAGCTCTTTATCTCTAATAATAAAAAAGGCCTTTGGCCCTCTTAAGAGGGAGATCAGCTGTGAGCTCAATTCATCAGTAGTGCCCAAAATCTAATCAAATTAAGGCATGTAGATGATAATTAACCCATAGGCTAATATTAAGATTTCACATATTTGAAACTGGGATTGGTCTCAGGAGTAGCAGGTATGATTCTTGCCTCAACTCTTGTCTCATAAAAATATACAGGTCAGGTATTGTGTGGGAACCCGAGGCTGGAGTAGAGCATTACTGCTCCGTTCTTTCACAATACACCCTCCTTTCTCTCCACACCCTCCTGTGTAGTGCTGTTTGTGCATTCCTGTGTCGACAACCCCTCCGTCTAGTTCTCTGGGGTGTTTACCCCCTTTCACGGTAGCAGGGAAGCAGCTCCCACCATCCCATCTCTGTTTACATTGCTCTTCTCCTCTATTTACTCTGTGCTCCAGCGCCCTGGCGCACCGCGCTCCAAACAGCTGTTCCATTATGGAGAGAGCAGGCGCTTCAAC
This sequence comes from Epinephelus awoara, assembly GCA_035609425.1. Taxonomy (NCBI): domain Eukaryota; kingdom Metazoa; phylum Chordata; class Actinopteri; order Perciformes; family Serranidae; genus Epinephelus; species Epinephelus awoara. The sequence continues at coordinate 17,459,834 of CM069311.1, read as the reverse complement.
TACACAGTGCTGCCACACAGCTCTCTCTGACAGCCCACCATGGTCGCTACCATGATGACTGCCTGGCTCCGCTGGCACGCCTTCCATTGTTGCCATAAAGCTCAGTCTCCTTCAATGCCAGAGTGGCTTCTGGGCATAGAGTCAGCCAGGGCAACTGTCAGAGATTGTCTTCAAACCGCAAGACAAATTTGCCAAGTTCAGCTTTTGATTAAGTGTCTCTGTACGGGATGCAGTTCTGTGGTGATTTAAACAAGCAGCAATCATATCCAGATGATCTAGAATAAACTGCCACAAACATCTTTACAATGAAAAAGGGCTTTTATAGTGTGTCATTACAAAACAGTCAGCATTTTCATCATTTCGGCACATTTTCTGTAAGTGCCCTATATATCCTGCTTCTACATGACATCATCCATAGGGGCCATTATCCCACAGAGCGTGATGATCCTTCCTCTGAAACGCTTTGCCTGGCTCACACTGTCAGGTGAAAGAAAGACTATTGTCTAACTGACTGCCTTGGGGTCATGCTATACCATGAATCTCCAGTGAATTATTTTTACCCTTTGCATGTTCTTTTTCCTGCTGGTGTGCACAGCTGGTGCTGAGTCAGGAGACAGGAAACCTGGGAGAAAGGCCACCAAGCATCCCCAGGCTCCCCGTGGACTGCTGCAGGGCCTTGTGGCTACAGGGACAGGAGACACTCCATTTATCACAATACAATAGCTTCTTGCTCGGGGCCAGCGGAATATGGACCTGTCTGGGTCTTGATGTTCCTTCACATGCACACGTGCGCATATGTAAACTGGCATCAGTGTGCGCCTCCTCTTAAGGTGTGTTTATGCGTGATGGGTGTTGCATATAGCAAGACGTACAGTGTCTCCTCAAGTATGAGATGATTAACAGGGAAGAGGAAAAAAATATATATATATATATATATTTGATTTGCGGTGAGCTGTCCCTTTAAAGAACAGGCACAAAACAATCTCGTCCATTAAATAAACAGCAATTGTGATCTATGAATGACAGAATGACTAAACTCATGCTGTGGTTACGTGGCGCAACATTCACAAACATCATACTTGATTCACAAAAGCGAGCACACCACTGATCAAAGGGTTATAGATCTTCCTCCCTCTCACTACCTGGACCTTTTTTGGTTTAATTTGTATGTTTTTTGATGAGATGGTGTGGATAAAATAATTGTCTTAACCACCTTTACCCCAAATTCCCTGCATCTGTCTAACTGAATTTGTACATGCTGCCTTGATATGGTGCAAATTAGTCTGAATTAGGGCCGGGTGATATGGACAACATCAATTATCACAATATTTCAACCAAGTCTTTGGCTATTGATATTGCAGTGATATTGTAGGCTTGACTAAATGATCATCAGTGTGTATTTAATTATTAGTGGGTAAAGGCAAATAATAGAACAGCTACAACACTCTGTTCAAAAAATAACATCACTTTACAGTATTGCAACCCCCAAAACCAGGAAAAGACAACACTCGGGACATCTCAGTCTGTATCACGATATTGATATAATATTGATATATTGCTCAGTCCATGTCTACAATTACACAGTGTGGGTATTTGTGGAGAAAAGTGACCAGGACGCCAGTAAAGCACCCAGATGGAAGAATGAACTCATGGCACATTTTATTAACAGAGAGGGCTGATCTATCGTGAGCGCTCTCTTGTGAAAGCTTCTAGATAATAAAAAAGACAGAGAAGAATTTAGAAAGAAAAAAGAGGAAAATCTCTCCTGTCCTGGGATGCAGGTAGTCGAAACAACTGGTACTCTGTCGCACATTCTCCACAGACCTCTCAGGGTGATGAAGGCACATGTGTGCAGCAGTTAAAGCTGCCGCACACACTCACTCACACACACACACACACACACACACACACAGTACCTCTTTCTCCTAGCCTTGCTCTGTAGTAGCCTCACCCACGATGAAAAGGGATATCAGCATGTATAATGGCACGAGTGGTGAGTGAGCGTATTAAAGAGAGAGACATACAGAGGGAGAGACAGAGCATGAACTCATGCATGCATGCCTGTGTGTGTGTATAAAAGTGCCAGTCATAGCAGGATATAAAAGAATTCTGCCCAGCTGCCAGGCCCCCAGCGCCGGTTGCCAGAGCCCTTAAACACATCCATGTCCTTCACTGGATGGCTCTGCTCTCCTCTCCTCCTCGAATATATCTAGCACTTTAAAAATATACAATCTGCTTAGATACTAGGCAGTCATAAGCTCCATGACTGGCACTTGGACATCTTATCAACATGAGTTGAAGCCCCTGGGCAACTAAGTCAGGCTTTGATCAGACATTTTGGAGACATCTCTCATTTTCTTCAAACAAATCCATTGGGGTTGGTGTGCTAAATTCGAAACAAACTCAAAGCACTAAATGTACCTTATGATAGCAGGAAACAGAGGCGCAGCCATATACAGTCTGTTCAATAAAGAGGTGAGAGGCCTAAAAAAAAACCACAATCAGCATGTGTGAGTGAGGAAGAGAAGAAGAGAAAATGTTGAAGAGAGGTGAGGACAAAAAAAAGGTGAAAGAAATTCAGTCAGAGCGAGCACAGCGTGCATGGGCCGCGCTATGAGATCAACTGACAAACATCTCTGCAACCTTAGCAGAGGCAAATCAGCATCCACCCTCTGAATGGCCTGTGACAGTTGTTATGTACAGAGACACAATTTCACCTTATATCCTCTCCTGAATTTTGGCCCTGCTACCTGTCGGTGGGAGAGAAACAGAAAGTGAGTGAGTGAAAGAAAGAGATAGAGAAGTCGGGCCCAGGGCCTGCTGCTGAGCAGTAGGGGTGAAAGTGAAAGAAAAGGAGAAAGAGAAAGATGTAGACAAGAAAGAAAATGAAACCTAAATGGACCAATTCAGCTGGCGGAGCCACACAGAGAATTCACCTGAGGGCAGCCTCATGCCCTGTTTGTGTCTCCATGGAGACGGGCCTCCTGAGTCTGCGCTTCTGTATACACTGAAAATAGTCCAGCTAGCTCGTTCTGCCATTGATTTCCACACAATTTCCCGGACCAGATCAGTGGAAGAAGTTAGCCTGTAGTCGAGTCCTCTGCTAAAAACCTAACTGACGTCTGCAGAAAGCTGCTGTGTATTCAAATTACTTTGCATGTTTAAACTGACATTAAATCAGCATTTCAACAAATATTTCACCACTGTATTTCATTTTCATAAATCTGGGTTGTCTGGGCAGTAGAAAGATGCAAATACTTTGGAAACTGGTGCTACATGACCAGAGAAAACAGAGAAAAGGGGTTGTTGCTTTGGCTTGTGCTCAAGAGGTAAAACCTACCAGAATGCACTGCAATGCACCAGACCAATAAGCACTTCCGCTTGTGGGGTGACATAATTCAAGTTGCTTGTCCAAAAAACAATATGGCAGCCAGTAAGTTAAAATGTGTTTCTGAAAACATTTTAGGTGAGAAATAGGCAACGCAATAACAGACTCTTAGTTAATATTTGATCGGCACTGCTGCGATTCCAGGGCTGCCCCCTAATAGTCAAAACAAACGAATGTGAAACTCTATTAGGAGCTGCGCGTTGTCAAGATAAATCAAAACCTATATGACTGGACCTTGTGGGGGTTTAATTTGAAAGGACAGACACAGGAAGAGTCCACGCTTGGCAGTCAGACAGGAGTCACGTTACAAACCAATCATAGCCGACAGAAATCTTTTCCTTATTCCATAAATATTTAGTCAAATAAACACAGAAAAGTTGATTCATATTAGTGCAGGGCTGCCCAGCACTTTACATAGGCCTACACACTTAAAAACAGCGCCTGGAAGAAGATCAGCTCTGCACTCATTTTGAGAAGGTGAAGGACGAACCCAAGGTGATATGTAAACTCATCTTCACTGGTCGACTACAAATACAACGTATCATCATGGAACATGTCAGTAGCTACATGCCCATTAGCCACCTAGCACAATCATTACTGCTTTGCCGACAGCGTCATTAACAGGCGGCTCGCTCAGTGTGTGACGTGCACTTGTAGATAAAATATAGGCCTATATTAATGAAGGTTCATTAGTACGGTTTGTATTTCTCTGTAATGTAGCACAGTGTTAACAATGTTACTGATACTATTCTGTCTCACATTCTTGAACTCATATCATTGTGTTGCCCCGCCCAAAATATATCTTTTAATAATTAAATTAATATCTTGAACATGCAGGGGACTCGCCGACTAATGGCCAAAAATGACAACTCTTGGTCGACTAGGAAAATTCTTAGCTAGGGGCAGCCCTATTAGATTCACCATTTGATCTGACCATCATCCTGTTCACAAACTCTTGTATTGCAGCTAAACAGTGCACTAAAATATGTTTCTGAAGACATTTTAGGCAAAAATAGACAATACAGTAACAGAATCTTGGTTTATATTTGGTCAGACAAAACTCGCTGATTTTCTCTGGCACATGAGCAGGGAGATCTGGGTGCTGGCAGGATGGAGGAAACAGTTCATTTACACATGCTACCCACATTTAAATAATACAAAGCTGGTTATAAATTGGCAAAATATCCCTTTAAGAGACATTTCACATATGCACGATGCATTCCTCTACTGAGTTTTAATGTATGGCTCCTATTGCATCAGATAAAGTATTTTCTCAGCTGCTACCAGGCATTTGCTGGGGAAATCTCCAGCTTTGAATATATTAAGTTTTAAAGACTTCAACCAACTGGGCTAAAGGCTTGATAACATCTTATAGTCTGGTGCCTTGAGATATAAATATATCCACAGTACAGGGCATATCCGTTTTTTATCCTGCATGGTTTCAAGCCCTGAGGCAGTTGTCCTTAATGACAAGGCTTTTCTGTCATCTCTCCCCACTCAGCTCCACTTCCCCTGCTATCCTGACCATAGGAGCCAGATCAGAGGCTCAAGATGGCCTTTATCAGGGGTCTATTGGCCAGTGTCAGCTTACAGGCCCCACTCTGTACACACGGCACATTATGGAAGTTTTAATAGGTGATCAGAGCAGCTGTTGCCGGCACTGCGTTGATTTACTGTGGCTAAGAGAGGGCTTAATGACTATAGAGGCAGACAGCTCTTAACCCTTTGATGTGCGCTGGATAATGTAATAGGATCAGGTAGCCCCCTGGGAAAGTTGCATGCACTAACATAAGCATACACTGGCACAAACGCTCTCAGAATACAATTACACAGTCTAAAAGCTCCTTAATAAGAGAGTGCCAACCTCTTACTGTTATACTGTAGAAGAACAACATATGGGTTTGACTTGTGCCACTAGTCATGGCTTGTGACACGCTTGTAAGGTCCAAGCATGAACATATTAACACACACACACACACACAAACACACATCCGCACACAGTTGTGGTGCTTGCTGACAGGTGGTGCATGCTCAAGGAAATACAAGCTTACCCAGCACAAACAGCCCCAGTAGGCTTAGCACGTCAGCAGAGAGCAATTGGAGTACTTATGCAGAAGCTAGCACTATTCAGACCATGCAACATCCATCTCAAGGGTCAAAGGGCACAAATTCTGTTTGCACATTGAAGACACCAATATCCCCTCTTTTACAGTGCCTGGCATCACCCCAGGGCAAACAACAGGGACTGGTCTGGCCAAACAGTCATGAGATGAGATGGATTAAACATCTGATGACTTATAGCTTTGTCAGAACAAGACTGCGAGTCTACAGCCATGCTAGAGGCTCTGTGAGGTCGTACTGTGAGGCTAAATGCAAACGCCAGCATGATTAAAGTGACAATGCTAACATGCTGATGCTATGCAGGTATAAAGGTCCTGACATACCAAGCCGAAAGCTGGCCGACGGTCAAAGTTGGGCCTTGGGTGAGCGTCTGTCGCCCTAGTTTTTACAGTGTTTCCTGTACCGGTGGCACTAGTCAGCCTTTCTTGGCTGTTTTTCGGACAGTTGAACAAGTCTGTGAATGAAATAACGCTGATTGGGAGTTAAGAAGACAAACGGAAGTGAGGAAAGCAAACAAATGACTAAAGTCAAGAGGGCGTGAGATTGAAATAAACTTGTTCTATTAGGTATGATTTGAGCTCTTTCGCAGAGACAATTCGTAATTGTTTGTGTTGTTGTTAGCTAGTGCTAATATGCTAACTGGCTAACTAGTGTCTTGAATCCGTCCTGTCAGTCCTCTGGTTTCCCTTTTCGAATGTCGAATACAGACTACCACCCCTTGCTGCTATGGAGAGTTATTTCCTCTCACGCAGGCACAAAATATATGTGCTCGTTGGTAATTTGTTGTAGTCTTTGTAGTGTGTTCAGGTGCAACTTTTGGCCGAGACAAGGCGACGTGAGGTGACAAAACAGTTGGCCTTCGTCGCCGCTAGTTCTTTGACGTCAGTTTGGTGTGTCTGGATATTATGTTTATCTAATTAGCACTAAACACAAGGTGCAGCTGAGGCTGATGGCAATGTGATTAGATTAGCATGTATTTGCTTAAAAACCAATTTTAAATTTGATCTCATGACAGCACAAGAGAATAGGTCAGAGGCTCACTAAAATTTTTACAATTCATCCCGACAGGGTCATGAACGTTTGCACTAAAATTTCATGGCAATCCATCCAATAGCTGACTGATTCTGTTAAAAACCACAAATGTCAACCTCTACACTCATGTCCGCGCACATGCATGGAAGAGAAATACCACACAAACATTTATATGCAGTAATCATCGCTGCAACAACTGAAAATCTCAGCCAACCTACTGTTTTGAACCCCAACATAAACCTCCAGCTCGGGCCCCATTAACCCATCTAGCAATGATAGCTAAATTGTCCGCTAGCTCTCTGAGGCCAGCCAGGATGTAATCAAAAACAGACGGAATAATCAACAAAAATGCTCTCTATTCCGGTAAGGATGTCTCCCAAAAGCACATGAATTACATTGAAGCAGGCGCTGGGACTGTGAATGATGTTGGGCTACCAGCACCAGCCAAGTCACTGTCTCCCAATGCCAAGTGAGAGGATGCCAGGCACTTCCTGCTGTAAACAATCTACCCACAGACGGAGAAAGAGGGGAGGAAACCTCTGAATGAGAAACAACAGGAGACGGAGAGGAGACCCAGTTGCTCAATGAAAATTTCTCCAGTGAACAAATGTGCTCAATTTGTCAGACAAGCTACCGTAGTCTGTTTGAGGGGAATGTGTGTGTGTTTGTGTGCATGTGTGTGTGCAAGGACAAATGGCATCTCTCTGTGTAGATGAACACATAGCAAGTGCTCAGGGCTTATGGAGACAGACGTTGGATATACAGCTTGGCTGAGTTCACACTACATAATAAGGGCTCCCTCTCCTTTCTTCATCACTCTCTCTCCTCCCACATATTGTCCCCTCTATTCCAACTGCTGGCCTAAGCTGCCGCCTTAGTTTTATTACATATCAGCGCCAATATTGACCTCACATGTTGCCATGAGTCGAAGCCATGTAGTTGACTTTGATGCCAATTTGTAATTGTCTGTGATGATCCCTTAGACCTTCAGGGTTCAGCAATAACCATGGACCAATGACCCAGGGCCACAAAAAGTTGCTCTGTGGCCACCAGATATTGCCAGTAGGTGGCCCCCTGTTGGCCACTAAGCTGGATGAAGTCTCTTTTGAGAATGAGACTGCATGTGTCAATGAGATTACCTGTCTAAATAAAACAGGTACAAGGTGTGTCTTTGTGCAGTTATCACTGGAAGGAGAGCTAGTTGGCTGTTAGCTGTTAGCAGCCGGTGGGCAGTAGAGTTCTGTAGTGTACAAAAATTTGTAATTGAATAAGTTATAATGAACTTTTTCTGCAGTTCAAGGTGTCCTGTCAACAGTTTTACAGACGTCTTTTATATAATGGTAGCCCATGAGGAAAATGCCTTTTGGGCTTCAGGGGTTTTTTTTCCGCTGCAACACCGCAAGTGTCCACTGGGAAAAACTGGCTGCAAGGCCGAGAAGCGTCCTTGGGGGCCTACTAACAGCTAACCGAATTAAAAACAGCAGGACTGCGAGTTTCTGTTCAGAGGAACATGAAGCGTTAAACCGTGAACTGCAGTTTAAAGTGACAAAACAATAGTTTCACAGTTAATAAATGTAACGTTACTGAAGTACTTCAGCTGAGTACAGTTTGGAGGTTACGTTATGATGAAGTCAGTAACCAAATACTTTTATTCCATTTTGTACAGCTGTTGATGACAAAGTGCTTTTCTTACAGTGAATACAAAACAATAAAAATCAGCAGTTAACTCAAATACAACCTGGATTATTTTAAAATCATTTGTATGTGGCTTTTTTCACTTTTGCTATTTGTAATGGTGTTATTATTTATTTATTTATTATTTATTCATATTGTAAATAATTTAGCAATTAATTTGACCTTTTATATCTTTTTTCTCTTTACTCTTTTCTGTATTCTTTATGTTTTCTATTTTGTTGCTCTGTAAAGCACTTAGAATTGCCCATGTGTGTGAAATGTGATAAACGTATTTATTTCCTCAACATTTTTCTATGCCACTTACGAATATAGATGATAATAACAAAGTCAAGGAATGTATTAATATTATTTATAAATATTTAACTAGATATTTTCACTCTGTTAATATCTTTTCATTCATTGAAGTGTCCCAGTTAAGAATGGCTGTATTAAATTTGGTTCAGCTGCTTTTTCTGTAGGCTTCTGTAGGCATGTTAACATTAAGGCCATCAAAAATGTACTTTGGTCACCTAATTTAAAGGTTTATTGGCCTATGGGACCCGTGCTTAAAAATTTTAGCATCTACCTCTGGTTTTTTGATAATTCCTCTTTTCGTACCCCCCGCTAACAAATTTCGCTGGATGGCTAAACAAACATGCTCCTCTGACCCTTTTAAACGAACCTGGGACTAACCGAAGCTTTTCACATCAGCACGAGGAGGGGTATAGTGCATTGACTGTATCACAAGCTCACAGTATTTATTCACTTGTGTGTAAATCACTCTCTTTTACAGTCTCTGCGTGTGGGAATGCAGTAAAAAGTGAGGGAGGAGAAATGCAACGCTATGTACCGTATGTCTGGCTCTTGCAGAACGGCAGAGCTTGTATATAAACCTCTGAGTGAACGGATCAACATGTGGAGACGCTGAGACACATGTGTTTGCACATAAATTACCATGTATGCATGCACATGCACGCACAGGCACAAACAAAACACACGCACAAGGATGGTGAGTATTAGCTACGCATGCAGGCTCACATCCACTTAGACATTAGCTCACACACACACACACACATACACACACACACACACACACAAACAGGCTGCAGTTTTTCAGACAGACACACATACCTGTCATTGTAATTCACATGATCATTCTCTTCATACGGAAGAGACAGGGAATTGTCAGTATGGCAGAAGCTGAGGCCTCATATTAGCCCTGCTGTCAGAGCCAGTGAGCAAAGGATGACATTAACATGAGCGCTCCTGTCCCTTAAAGCTCACCCTGTCTGCATCGAAACAAGAGCCCAGTCGGTGCACAGCTGTACACTGTGTCCACCGGCCTGCAGTTTAATCAATGAGAAACTGCTTTTATTGCTTACCTATTTACAGGCTGCTTTCGCTGAGAGTTGAGGTATCTTTGTCAATAGCATATTGCACTGACAGCGACGTAACCTCCAATTAAGTTACACCACCTCCTCTCTCTGCATGACCAGCTCTCTGTCTTCACTCCTTGGAGAACGAGGAAGGGGTGGGGGGCATGGTTTAACAAGTTTGGCTCACTCTAAAAACAAATGACAGCGTACAAAACAAATGTGGCATTACAACTGAGTATTAAAAGGCTTGACATTTACCGAGGCTCATTTATATGGCTGCCCATACTTAGCTCATTGGCAGCCCCTGTTACACTGGGTAGAGCAGGAGTGAGAAGGCCGGGGCTAGGCTGGGCTGTGGCTGGGCAAACACAGTGGGGTGAGCCGTTAACGGCCTGTGGGAGGATCGTCCTGTAGATGAATGAACACCTGGATTAATGGGGTCAGTGAGCACCAAGCTGCTGAGGAAGGAGAATCCCAGCCAAGGCAGCCATTTTACGTTTTACTTTTACTGCATGTCTCATGGAGCGTTTTCCTCTGCTGGTTTTAGAGGGGGCAGCGTGAGGGTCCCACGGGGGCACAAGAGAGCAAAGAAAGGACGTTTTTGGACCCGCGTGCTGTATATAGGACATGAGCAGTGGGGGTGCTAGTTATACAGTTATGATTTTATGAACCCACAGCCATTTCAATGACACAACCCCGTAGGTTTATGCTGATGCACTATAATTTTTACAAGAAAATGTAACAGTGTTGAATCAGTCAGGAACTGAGCTCCTCTGAATTGGTAAACGCACCTTCCTGATGATATTTCAGTGCAAAGAGATGAACCGTCTTCACATCCATAGTGGGTGTCATATTTCTGATTACTTAAAACATTTGCACCTTAGTCCTTTAGGAATTAGTTGCGCTTAATTTGCCACAAGACAACCTTGACTCCTCTCTGAAAGTGCTCTGCGATGCAAGCTAAACAGTGAGGGTGCTGGCCCTTTAAATGGAGCTCTGAGTGCTTGGCAGGCTAATAGATGCAGTCTAAAGGTGCTAGTGGATGGCAACCTGAAAAATGGTCTTATCTGAAAAGGTCCAGGACAGTTATAAATGAAATAATCGCGCTGGGCACATTAATCCATGTTCATGGCCTAGGGGGAGACCTCAGCTCACCATTTGATCTGTGTGTGAGTGCATGTATACAGTATGTGTGTGCACATGCATGTCATTGTGTGCTTGCGTGTAACCAACCCCTTTCATTCATTTTTTTTTCTCCCTTCCTTCAATCATTCCCCTTTAGAGCTAACAGCAAAGGTTTCATTATTCTTTCTGACTTGCTTTTAACCAGGAGCTCCAGCAGGGGATGTGGCACAGGGAAAAAGAGGGAGGAGTGACAGGAGGACAACCGAGAGAGACAGAAAGGAAGAGAAATTAAAGACATTTAAGTCACAATATGCAATTCGGCATGGCCAGTGGACCACTACAATTTAAATGAGTTTTAATGACTGCTTATAAGGTTCCTGGTGTGCCACGCAGCCCGGACTTGGGAGGGAATGGGGGCATCTGAAGGACAGGAGAAAGTACATCCTCATTTGTTGAGTATTACTTCCATCATCAGAGACGCATGGCATATCAGTGACAGTACGTCATCACAGCAGTTTCCTAGATCTTTTCTGTTTTGTGTTTGCAAGATGAAAAAAAGTATGGCTGATTAAAGACCTCAGTTCATCACTTCACACCTTCAGCACATGATTCATGTCACACTGTCCTCGTGTATCATTATATTTGGTAGGGGTGGGAATCAAAACAGGCCCCAAAATACAATATCATCACTACACTTAAGTCATGATGCAATACGATTGCAATTTTAAACGTATTTGCAATATGCTGTGTTACAAGTTTGTGCATCTCACTTCAATCATTTTTGTAACAGTAAACTATATCAAGTTGACTGAAAAAAATTAAATAAAATCGATTTTATTATTCTAGTTGACTACCAAGAGTTAAATTTGTATTTGCAACATAAATAATTTATCAAAATCAGAAAATCAGTACTTGGCATTTGTATATCGATACAATATCGCCATGCAAAATATCACAATATTGTGCTGTGTCAATTTTTTCCCCGCCACCTAAAATTTTGGAACCAGACAGCTGACACAAATGACAATATAAATTTTATGTTGCTTGGTCATGTTTCCTTCTTTCCATTCTTTTCATTTCTCTACTATTTAACATCCCTTTATATTAAATATAAATGACATTTAAGCAGTAATTTGTAAAACATTATTATACTAATGATCACCTATGTGTCCCCTGGGGTGTTACGATACTTTGATTTGAATATCGATTCAGTGATCAATGACACAAAATGATCAATGCAAATACTAAAACACTGATACATTTCATTATCTTTAAGATATACTTTTATTTACAAATTCTCGTGGCATGTGTGTGTCACCATTTCCGTCCAAGCACACCTCCTTCCTAAACATTAAAACAGTGCTGGAGGTTGATGACAGGTATTTTCACATATTGATCACAGGCACCTTAACTGAAGCAAACAAAACTGTATTGTGGCACACTTCGTACAAATGTACGTAAATATCAAAATGTTGTCCAAAAAAATCAATACAATATTGTATCGTGATGAAACGTGAGATTTACGCCCCTATTTGCCCCTGTTCTAATGGTGTATCATATATCAAAAAAAAAAATAACAAAGTTGCTCAGGTGAGCTCAGACTGATTCATAAGTGCCTGGATTGGTTTACTGAGACTCTGTCCTGTCCAGGTAGAGACAAGGAAGAAATGAGGAGAGTGACAGTCTCTTTATACACCCTCAGAAATCAATTTGCTGCACTGTTTAGTGAAATACCAAAGAAAGAAACTCCTTTCTGAGGAAACTTCAGAAAATGGGTGGAATTCTTCTCATGAAATGTTTCTCAATTCCCTGCACAACCCAGTGAGGACAGGAATCCAAGTCAGAGGACACAAACTAGATGCAATTTATAGTCAACACTGCCATCTACTGGACAGAAACTGTATCCACCACAGAAACACTGCAGAGTTGACTGAAAGCTGGGCCATGTCCCAAATTAGATAACTGGGTTATATTTATCATCCAGAAACAAATATTCATATAGAGACTAAATGTGTCATCATGTGTCTGTACTAATTAATTACAGTATCAACTGCTATCTCACTAGGGAATTGTATTTTTTCAACATATTCTGGTATTTCAACAGCACACATCTCCACACCTTTTCTAAGCTAGTGATGCCAGTTTGTTCCCCAAAATTCTCATTGTTGGCAAATAAAGTGGTGCTCTGTCAAATTAATCTTGCACTCCGACAGACGTAGATTTTTAAAATATCAGTCAGAAGCTGAGATATCCTCTCTTGTATTTCCTCGTATGGGTCAAGCTTCACAAACACTTATGCGGCTCAGTCGTGTCCCTGAGTTTCCCCGCCTGGGAAACAGTCATATCTTTCAAATTCCAATTGCTTTCTGTTAAAACAATTTGTAGTCTGCAAGCCCAAACCAAGATTACTCAAGTTATGTGACTGAGTGGTTTCCAAGACTTGAGAAAGCTCCTGCAGATAACACAACATACAACTGTTTTCACAGATTGTGTGCCTCACATATGAACAGTAAATTGACTTTGACATGTAAAATTGATGCAGTGTCCCTTCAAGAATGTCTGCTATTGCATTTCCTCTGATACATCAAGTACTTCAGTTAGTTTTGCAAATAATCTAAGAAGCATTTAGTGCCTTTATGTACTGCACACTTTTCAGTATGTCATTGTTCACTATCTCATCATGGGAAAGAATGAAATCGGGTTCATAGATGGATGGATAAAATACATGGGTTTATAATCCTCCCAACTACACATGTATTTCTGAAACTGCAATACAAGTAAACACCAGTAGGATGTTATTCATTTGGACCTCTATTAATGGTAACACGACATCAACCTGTAATCGTAAAATAATACTGGTGCAAGGCAATACTGCCACCCAGTGAGCAAAAGGTGAAAACACATGAAAAGTAATGTACACTGTAATTGTGAATGATGGGTTGGGGTTACTGTAAATGCAAATGAGTTAAATTTGTCCCCATGAGTGTTGTTATCCCCGTATGACTCTCTGTGACAGCAGGCTCTTCAATCCACCTTCAAGTGTAACCTTTAGGAACAGCTTGAAAAAATGTGCCTTCAGACATTATACTGTATATTATGATGGATGTTGCTGCTGTGATGTCACCCACTGGTTTGTGGACTACTGTTTTGAAGCCTCAAGTGCCGCATCTAGGCTGTCACCATGTTGGTTTTTTGGAGCCAGAGGTGACCAAATTTGGATGAGAGGCATGGAGCTGTGGAGGAACGAGGGGTGGATCTGACTCATACACTGTCGCGTCTCCTTGCAGACTTAAATATGCGTATTATAAACATTAATGAAATGCAAAAGGATGAGTTCTATAAAAATTAATCCCCATGTACAGTTGTCACGAATGTCTAAATTAGCTATAAAGACTAAAATCGTCTTTTGTACCAGGCTGTAAACATGTCTGCTGTAAAGGTGGGCATTTTAACATGGGGGTCTATGTGGATTAACCCGTTTACTGAGTGAGCCTCTAGGGGCCATTTCAGGAACTGCAGTTTTTGGCACTCTTGCTTTGGCGTCACTTTTTCCTCCAGAGGTTGCAGCCAGCTTTAGGACTGGATCTTCACCAGTTAGTTCTGGATCCCCAAAGACCAACACATTCTCACTCCGACCTCGCCACATATTGAAGTTTGGTGATGAACTTCCCACTTCCAGATACGACATGAAAGGTACCCTGGGTGCGTTGCTTTTTTACGCTCTGGGACGCTGTGTCAAATTATACCTGTTACATGCATCGTCTTCTTTCAAAATACACTTCCTTTTCACAGGAACTCTACAATTTACATAGTGTCTCTTTCAAAATAAATGCACTACGTTGGTAAAACCAAAAAAGAAAAAAAAAAGAACAGGGTTATTGGACGCACACACTGCTCTCCCTGGTTAAAGTCGGAGTTTGTTGGATTCATGCACCAACCATAACCACCAGCCGTACTTGGACTATTGTCACCTTAACTTTTGTATGCCACATCAAAATATAACAGTGACCGGCCATGTATTATGTCGACATTAAAAGAAGACTCTTTTGTCAGTGTCTGATTCCGCAAGTCATTGCCCAAGCGCCAGATTTCCACGTCTTCGGAGCGAGACCGGGTTGCTAAGAGGCATCCTGATGAGACGTCTTTGGGCCAAGTTTTGGTCAAAGTTTGTACGACATGTTGTCTGGCATCGTCAGAAATCAGATGTGTTACAAACGGCCACACTGGAAGGCAGGGTGAAAAGCAGGTCCTTGTCATTTTCAGTCAGTCTTTACTGGAAGGTATTTATTATGTTGTACTCTGTTGTTCATGTTAAAGTGACACATATCAAAAAGGAAAAAAAAGGCTTGAGAGAAATTAAAACCCTGGCTCCAGTCTCAAGTCTGCACAGACGGCCAATAACAGCATTAAAGATTTTGTGTATAGGAATTAGTGGTATCTAGTTATAAGGTTGCAAATTACAACCAACAGAAACGTCTTCCATGTGCCAACCATGTAAAAGAACTACACGCCAATGCAAAAACACAAATGGCCCTGTTGAATGTGTCCATTCTGGGCTACTGCAAAACAAAATGGCCGATTCCATGGAGGAGTACCCACTCCCTACGAATATATGAAGGGCTCATTCTACAGTAAGCTACGACGGAGCTAACAAAAACATAAACTGGCTTTCAATTTCATGTATGTGCAGAAGTTCTACTCAAAGCTCCTTCCTCCTAAATCTGTATGACAGTGAATTAAAAACTGATCTAACAAGGACAAAAGGAATACTGCCATTTATCTAATACGCACATCAACCCCCTACATATGTTTGTCCTCCACAGACAGCTTCTTTTTAGCTTTGTGGTTTTACCAACCTTTGTCCTTAGTTTGACATTAGAGCGTTAACCCCCCGTGGTGGTCTGGGATCACAATGCTAATCACTCTTAACTGTCAAGGCTAATAGATCACATGCCTTTGAAGATTAATAAGTAGAAATAATACCCCATGGACTCTGCTTTGTGCTATAGTTGAATCACATGCTTTTGTGGTTTTGGTATTTACAAATTTGTTCTCCTCGACATTACCTTCAACATCCTGAGGAACCTTTAGTAAAAGAGGGTGATAATGCTCTTACAAAGGTCAACCTTGGCATGCACTGTGACAAAGGTTATGGAGTCGCGTCATCTATTATCAGTTGACCTACAGAGGAGCAGAGGTGGGTCTGGAAGGATTGGCAATAATTATGTTGAGAATCAGCAAAGGTGAAAGTGGAGCAAAGGCAAATGGGCGATGCTTGCACATTCAAATGTGTGCTATTCAAATCCCTCTTAGCTAAGCTCACGGACTTCACAAATTCAAATATCTCTGGAGACTTGAGGCAAACATAATGTTGCTATATAGCTTCTCTGTACCTGCATGTAGGAAACTGGGGTAATAACTTTAAGAAAGGAACCTTTGTACCGCTTTGGGAGTTAAGACTATGCTTCTAAGTCAGTCAGCCATGTCCAATGCAATGTGAAAGAGGCTCTTTGTGAATACGGTTTTAATCTGTACATCAAGTCTTCAACAAGCAGAAGGTTTATTCATGGATAGGAAATGTTATTCAAAATGTGCTTATATTTATACAAACTGACCCATGAAAACTTACTTAATCTGTTTGACAAGGGACCCGAAAGAGAAGGAGAAGCAGTGGGGAGCAACCAAAAGCACCTTTACTCTCTGGACATTTTCCAATTAGGTTGTGGCTCGCCAGCAGATCAAAGCTGGGATAATCCTCAGGCTTGATAGCTGGACCACTAGTAAATGGACCTAAATGTGAGAGTAACAACCAATGGGGAGTCAGGTTGACAAATGAGTGAGCAAGTGTGAGTTACAGTGAAGGAAGACAAGTGTGGAGGAGAAAAGGAAGAGATGAGAGGAACAGGAAGATATGGAAGAGATAGAGAATGGATCTGCGCTCAGCGTGTACTGGAGAAGGAGAGGGAGGAGGGGAGGTTCGCGGTTGGTGCACTGGGATGTGACGTCAGCGGCTTGTTGGATTGAGGTGCTGTGTCCTGCTGATTTTAATCCTAACTCATTAAGGAACAGAGAGCAAGTGCCTGTGCAAGCCCTCTGGGGAAGGAGAGAAAGTGACGGGAGAAGGAAGGAACACTAAACAATCCATCAAGGGAGATAAGTGGAGCTAATTTACGGCTTGGGAGACAGAAGAGGGAAGAAATCAAGCATTTTATTTTTGCTTCTCAGTTTCATGCCTGCTTTCCCTCATTACCCTCTCCCTTATTTGTCCTAACATCTTTATTTGCAATCTTACCGTGTGGCCTGTTGAAGCATGCCCACAAACGGAACTAACAGGGCCCTGAAGCTGCAGTTTGGCCTCATCAACCATGAGAATCGCTACCTGACGGCCGAGGCCTTCGGCTTCAAGGTGAACGCCTCAGGTATCAGCATGAAGAAGAAACAGATCTGGACCTTAGAGCAGGACGAGCAAGATGGCCAAGTAGTGTTCCTCCGCAGCCACCTGGGACGCTATCTGGCCTCTGACAAAGATGGCAAGATCACATGTGGGGCAGAGAAGCCTGAACCTGACTGCCGTTTCCTTATTGTGCCTCAGTCTGATGGTCGCTGGGCACTGCAGTCAGAGCCCTACCAGCGTTACTTTGGGGGCTCGGCTGACTACCTGTCCTGCTTTGCACAGGCCATCGGGGAGCAAGAGCTGTGGGCCGTCCATTTGGCTTTACACCCACAGGCCAGCCTGCTCAGTGTGGCACGTAAGCGCTATGCCCATCTGTCTGCTTCAGATGGAGAGATCTCTGTGGACAGCAACATTCCCTGGGGAGTGGACTCCTTGGTTACCTTGGTATATCTCGACGGCAAGTACAGCCTGAAGACCTGTGACAGCCGTTTCCTCAGCAATGATGGCAAACTGGTGAAGGAGAACAACAACACTACAAGCTTCACACTGGAGTTGAAATCCGGCAAGCTGGCCTTCAAGGACTGTGATGGGAAATATCTGACCCCAGTGGGTCCTACAGGGACTCTGAGATCTGGCCGATGCTCCAAGCCTGGAAAAGATGAGCTGTTTGATCTCGAGGAGAGTCATCCACAAGTAGTTTTTCAAGCCGCAAATAAAAGATTCGTCTCAGTCAAGCAAGGTAATCAGCCTATGATGCAGTATTGGGGAGGGAAAAAAAGCACATCATCTAAAATTGAATAGTTTCCTACGGAAAGTAGATTGAAGTGCTGCACTTACAGCACTATGCTCTCAATCCAGTACAAAGCATTGGGGAACATTAAAGTGGAAATGATTTTCATTTTTGAAAGTCATTGAGGTTCAAGGATGAAATTTGATTGTTTGCAAATACTGTACATCCTGAAGAATCTAAGACATGGTAAAAGCGACTTCATGGTCACAAGCATAGCTAGCACTCCTATCAGAGGCGCCATGCCGAGTTTAAATTTCGAGAAAGAGGAAATTATGATATCCTTGACAGACTGAGAGACACAGCAATTTTCCCTACTGTGATTTTGCAATCACTACGCAGCTGTGGTTTTTTTTTTACCATTGTTAGCACCTGAGACTAGGTGAGACCATTTTCAGATCCTTAAGCGAGCAGTGCACTATATTTTTGAGAGTAGAGTGTACTCCCTACAAACCTAACCTAAATGTTTGTTTTTTTTTCATAACACTCTGGTTACAGTTTATCTTCACTGTCTGTAGCTAAATGCAGTAGTCATCTTCCAGGTCCTCTCAGGTTTGGTTCTTCTTTCCGTCTCCTTTCTGTTTACAATTTCCCCGCATTTCTGAATTTAATCTCAAGTAGAGTTTTGCAAAGGTACGAGAAAACGGAACCATTACGACCACACAGACTGGCACCTTTTTGCCGGTTTGGGTATTGAGATTAGCTAAGAGTCTAGCCTTAGCGTAGTTACAGTACAACAGCTTAACACATAGCACAGTAGAGTACACAGTGTGCCTTTTGTCAGCTGAGAATACAGTAAAGTCATGAGCAAAGCAATACCACTGTTGGGTGTGCAAAGCATAAAGTGCTTTCAAATATCACACTACAGTAATGAGGGATTCTTGATGACTTGAGACAGCCTGGATTTGTTTACCTGAATCTTCACAGTTAGGTTACAGTAACCAAAAAAGCAAATCAGCAACGTTTACCAGCTAATGACAGAAAGCCCTGCCTGTCTTGTCTACACGCTAGATCCCGAATGGTTGTCAGCCATACTGTGGAGGTAATTGTGGTAATGGGCTTTGTCATTTCCACTGTGTGTCCATTGAAGATTAAGCAGTGTGCAAATGACTTCAGGGCAGATCTATACCCCATGGGCGTCAATTACCATCAATGGCCTTTAAGCCTTGCAGCTACTCGCTCTTTACTCTCATCCATCGAGCAAAGTTCTCCAAATTATGTGGATCTATGGTCTGCCAGTGTGGCAGTGAGATGGCAGCAACACAGAGTTACAGCCTCGGCTTACCAGACAGATGAGTTAGTTACAAGGTGTCTTGTCAGCCTGCATGATGTAATCTGCTCCGTCATGTATAATTATTCAAGCAAACAATGTGGGCAGACAGGGGAGCAAATTGTGTTCTGTCACAGCTTTTTAAAGCTTTAAATTCAATCAAAGCAACTAACAGCCTTATTAAAACCAACTGCACAATACACATACAATACTATAGCATATCTTGGGAACTAGATTCTCAAACTAACTTTAGACTGCAGTCATTATGCATATGCATGAATAATATTTCAACAACCTTGCACTCTATTCTCATAATATAGGGCACAGAATTAAATTTTTAACTGTAGTGTTTGGCCTTGTGGCAGTTCCAGGTTTTCTAAGGAACAAGGCACTGAAAGCTGCTTAGTGGGCCCTGCAGTGCAGATTTGCATTTCACCACTCAGGGAATTACAGCAAGCGAATGAACAGGAAGGGTGGAGGGGTGACTGTGGGGGATTAGGGTTGTAACAGGCTTAAGAGAAAGGTTGAAGGATATTTCGGTGGCATCTAATTTGAACTACAGCAGACACAGTTCAGTTATATGTGTCTGTGTATTCTCCAGCACCTAACGCACCCCACCAGACAGAGTTAATACATGTGGATTAAGTGTATAACACTAGACTGGCTGCAAGTGAGGCACTCAGGTTTAGAGAACAAGGTGCATAATGACTCAAGATGGCAAGATATTAAACTATTTTTTTTTTTATGTTAGTCTGCATTCAATTTAACTTTTCTTACACACTTGCTGTTGTATGCAAAACAGATGGCATGAGCTGATCACATGAAATGTGTTGCAGTGCAAATGTTCACAGAGTGAGGCACAGAAGCTCCACAGCTCAAAGATGGCTACAAAGTAGACTAATTGTTTCAAATGATCCTCTCAGCAATCAGCACCCAAATAACATAAACTTTATGGGTGAAATAGATTTTAATAATGACATGGTTTTAAAACATCCACATCTAAAACCAATGCTGCTGTATAATCCACTTTTTCAAACCAATCTGTCCAAAATTCAGATTTTCTATGAAGACTGAAAACATTACTTTTTATCCTCACCTTCCAAGTCTAACTGAAGTCATCGTTGTAAGGATGCATTTATCCGTCTTAATAGAGAGGGGTGAGTGCATCCTGTATTGCAAAACCAAACCTATTTTCCACTGAACGATTAATTGGCAAACACTGGAATCTTAAACTGTGTTTGGAACTCAGCCAAGCATATTTTTTTTACCGGCCAAAATAATATATTGCCTTTTTCTCACATATTAATTTGTTTCAGTACATTTCATTTAAATACTAAGGTTGATGTGGAGCCCAAAAACACAGGTTTAAAGTTTAAAAAAGGTGGGTATATTTTACCCCCCCCCCCCAAAAATTTACAAAACAGCTGGCTAGAGATGACAGAATTTGAGTTAAAGGGCCCTTTCAAAAGGTCAACGATAAATAACTCGTGAAAAATAAGGTCTACAAAACTAGATGTTACTTCAACAAACATACAGAGTTGCATAAAACAATGGGGCAATAGGCTGATAAGACCAAACTAAACACAAACAGAGAACTTACATAGACAATAACTAAGACTAACATAAAGAAACCCCTAATCTCCCCCATGATGTCACAGCTCTTATGGTGCGTTCGTTTTGTACTCAGAGGTCGGAAATTCCCAGTTCCCAGTCGGAAGTTTAAACTTGAACGCACCCTGGGATCAGATTCCAACTTGGAAACTCGGAGCAACTGCATCAACCCCGACTTTTGAATTCAAGATGGCTGCATGTATGGCTCAAGATTTTTGCATGTAGCATGTTGCTACGCTGTCTGTATGTGCAAAATACCACAGAGTGTTGTTATGAAGCTGTCTATACTCCGAAAGTGCAAGGGCAACAAAGGCTTTCTTGCAGGTGTCCATGTTTTTTTTCCGACTTGTCCACCGTTGTCAACTAGAATGCAAAAACTGTTGTCGACTCGGAGGGGTCATCATTCCCACTTCCGACTTCCGACCTCAGAGTACAAAACGAATGCACCGTTAGTTCAGTCCGTGGGCTGGCCTTCTGCATAAACACCAGGCTCCACCCTCTGCCCCATCTTTTGCCCAACCCCAACCAGAAAGTGACATCAGGTAACTCAAAAGCAAATGGCAAAATGACAAAACAGTGTAAACTAAATGTGCGCTTCTAGAAAACACTATGTTGTCAAAGTGCAAATAAATTTTAAATTAAACAAATTGCTGGTGTGCATTTTAAGTGACTGCAAATTAAAGGTAACTGAACATGTGGTAATGGTGTGGGTGAGAATAGGAATCATCCAACCTTTTGTGTGTCTGTGGGCACGACCATCACAAAGACATTACGCTGGATACAAACTTAAAGAAGAGGCCAGAGCAAAATTAGAAGCAAAATGTAGTAAACAGTAATGCAGTGTATATGTCTAGGGCTTTTATTGTGAAAGGTAAGAATGGACTGCTCTCTTGCTAGTTTCAGTAAAGCATGATGTAATAAATACGATTAGGGTAAATGCCATAAATCCATGGAGGTAACTGTGAGAACTGGGTCAATACATCATTAAATATGTTAGCATTTGCTAGTGATCTTGGACATGCCCTTGCATTATGAGAGGCTCATTTGCACAGTAGGAGCCTTGAAGCAACACCAAGCAACATATATTTGTGTGTGGCACATTATGGCACCTGGGTAACCAATTCGACCCTTATGTCACCAAAACCCAGAAGTAGCATTGCACAAAATCAACAGCTATAATATTTAAGGCTGAATAAATGAATAGATGTGACTTAATGACATTTATAGCACGGAGACATTTTATGAATTAGACTAATAAAATGTTGTGACCTTTCAAACACCTGCATCCTATATGAGGAGACAGAAGCTTTGGATGAGTCATTGTAGGCAGCACATTGTGTTATGTGTTGCAACAACAGAGAATGGATTAATGCTGTATTATGCACAGGCATCTTTCTGGCAGCGCCTGAGAGAGTAAATGACATTCAAGAGGAGGCAAATGGCATTCAAGAGAGGATGCAACACTTTCATCCATAATTTCAATGGAGTGAGAGCATAATTACGGTCTTTTCTTCTATTATTTACCAGGAGTGAGTATTTCAGCCAATCAGGATGTGGAGACAGACATGGAGACCTTCCAGATGGAGATTGATAAAGAGAGCAAAAAGTCTATGTTCAGGACCAATGGTGGATCCTATTGGACTCTAGTGACTCATGGAGAGATCCAGTCCACTGCCACAGAAGTGTAAGTAGCTCTTACAGCTAAGGAGCTTTCTTTTATGTTGTCAAATACATTTCCTTAACTTTTTCATGTTTTTTTCCCCCAGAGAGGTCAACACAATGTTTGACATTGAGTGGCGAGGACATAGGGTGGCACTCAAAGCAAGTAATGGGAAGTATGTGTGTACAAAGAAGAATGGGCAGCTCTCGGCAGTCAGCGATACAGTGGGTGAGTGCTTTCGGGCAGGCCACTTGGGATTTAACGCTGTTTATACATATAGAGCTTTTTTTACCCATGCAAAGAGATGAACAGTATTTGTCCTCCATTGCAGGTGATGATGAGTTATTCCTGATGAAACTCATCAACCGCCCCATGCTGATCCTTTGTGGGGAGAATGGCTTTGTGTGCCACCACAAGAACTCCAACACTCTCAACGCAAATCGATCCGTCTATGACATTTTCTCATTGATCTTTAATGATGGCGCCTACAATGTAAAAAGTCAGTTTCCATGTGTGCACGTGTAGTTGATTATTTTAGCGTAAAGTGAATTGTTTGCTAATTCAAACATGTACCTGATGTCACTCTGCAGGTGTGAATGGAAAGTTCTGGTACGTCTCTAGCAGTGGTCTAGTGTGCTCAGATGGAGAAAAGCCAGAGGACTTTTTCCTTGAGTTCCTGGAACACGGACGTGTCGCCATCAAGGCCTCTGATGGCAAGTACCTTCGTGGAGACCAGGGAGGCACGCTTATGGCTGATGGCACAACTGTTGATGCATCTTGTCTTTGGGAGTTTTGACACCTTTCAATCAGGACGCTCAAAGAAGAAGCAAGAAGGCAGGGTGCAGGACCAGCTTCTATCAGCTCAGATGAAGCGGACTGACCGGGTAACATTTCCTGCCTGTTTTTATACTAGTTGCCAGGTGCCCCATCCCATTTTTTCCTTTTTTCTTTTTTTTTTAATTGGGAAAGAGTGAACAGTTTAGGAATATATGTGTGGTTTTCTTGTAAATATTAAATGTTTTGTCTTTCAAATGACAATGCCAACATCAAAAAACACATACCGTGTGAAAATGTGTAATTACCCAAATATGGAATAAGGCAGTGACTGTCCTAGTTCTTTCAGACACACTTTGTTCAACATGTGACAACCAAATATCTTTGAGAGCAGCCACACTGATCAGTCACTGAACAAAGAGAAATTCAACTAAGTGTTGTTACATATCGTAATTCGGTTTGATGCTGCATTTTTAGTTCAGTCTATTCAGAACGCATGGACATAAATGGCAACAAAAGGAACATTAAGGGGCCGTACGCATTCTGCGGTGTGCAAGACGCTGGTGAGACCAGCGATGTTGTTTGGTTTAGAGACAGTGGCACTGAAAAAAAAGACAGGAGACAGAGCTGGAGGTAGCATAGATGAAGATGTTGGGGTTCTCTCTGGGAGTGACGAGGATGGATAGGATCAGGAGAGGGACAGCTCATGTAAGATGTTTTGGAGACAAAGTCAAAGAGGCCAGACTGAGATGGTTCGGACATGTTCAGAGGAGGGACAGTGAATATATCGGTAGAAGGACGCTGAGGTTAGAACTGCCAGGCAAGAGGCCTAGAGGAAGACCAAAGAGGACATGAAGTCAGATGGTGTGAGAGAAGAGGATGCAGAGGATAGGGTTAGATGGAGGCAGATGATTCGCGATGGCGACCCCTAAAGGGAACAGCCGAAAGAAGAAGACGCATTCTGCATATTTTTGCGCCGTCAAATTCAATCTGCACTCAAAATCTACTTGAGCTGATGAAGGTATTCAGGTAATAGTTCATTATTTGGGCTCAGAGCCCACACACATTCTCTGGGTTCAGGGGCCAACAGGTAGGTAAATAGAGGTCACACACACACAAGGCAGTGTGTGGTATCTCACAGACAGTCTCTGAGCTGCAGCAAGCAACTGACAAGCACTCACACTGAAACGTCGTGGCAGGAAAACACCACACAGCCACAGGCAGATGGAAACCAGAGACACTGAGGCAAAACTCGTGAAAAGCGATGTCAAGGCTGGTGAGTTTAACGGTAAACAGACGACATAGACAGGTCAGAGGCAAGCAGGTAAGAAGTGCTGGAAAGTCTTGCACAATTTGGCACTGAGGGAAAGGCAGCAGCTGCTTATATGCAGGAAGTGCTGGTGAGAAGCAGCTGCGTGCACAGGTGAGTGGAGTTGCCTTGATGAGGGAGGCGTGGCCAGCTGGCAGGGTGCAGGTGAATGGAAATTTACCAGGAGCAGGTGAAGGAGAGAAGAGGAGCAGAATGCAAGTTGTGACAGAAAGACAAGCTGATCATATTAGTACAGGGCCAACAATATTTTGATACATAAAAAACAAGGCATGGAAAAGGATCAAACTCCAAGCTCGTGATTTCTGGTAAGTACATTATGGTTGCTTAGCAACATCAGGTGCAACCTGCTTTCACGCTCTTGAAAGTTGGTGAAGACCTTGCGTTTTCCAGGCAGGAAAAAACGTGGCATGTGTATGAGCCCTTAGCCCTTCTGCTGCTGCTGAGGCTTCATAGACTAAAAATGTCAAAAAGCTGAAAAAACCTTTGACGTTTTTTCTGTCTATCAAAACTGATTCACATCTTGCAAGAAACACATCAGTCCTTAAAAACAGTCTGACCTGAAAACCTGTGAAAAACAGACCATGAAGGATCAGTGTGGCTGCAGTCTTAGGTTTACTTCAAAAAAACAGGGATACATACACAAAATTAACCTCATTTGGTTTAGGTGACTAGACGACTAGTCGACTGTTTATCAGGATCAAACTTCTGTAACAATCCCACTGTGTTTGTTTACAGCTTTTAAATGATTTCAATACTTTGACATATTCTATTAGAAGAGTGTGGCCATCCAGGTTACTCTCAGCAAAGGTAATGCACCACTGTCTTCACAGACAGCAACACGCTGGTGCTGATGGTGTCTTCATTTATCCTAATGGACCTTTTACAGTTTCCATAAAACCACAATATGAAGTAAATGAAGTGGACTGAAGTAAATAGACCGTACTGTCTCAGGCGCCTCTGCAATGTTGAGCACTCTAGCCTAAATCCAAAGAGGACTTAACTCAGCATCACTGCAAACACTGAAATATGTTTTCGTGTAACACGTGTAGAAATACAGAGATCAGACATGTTCAGGAACAAAGGATATCAGTAGAAATGCCATATATCCACATCAGGGACAAGCAAGAAACCAAAGGGGAGCACATTTAAAGCATTTGATGGACTATACATCATTTTTAATGTACCAGGCAAGAACTCAGAAAGTGCTTCTCTGTTGTTCTGTCTAGGGGCCTTAAACCATACTAGACTCTTTATCCCTTTATACCCTGTTCTCATGTTCAGAGTTGGGTGGTAAGATTAGAAAAAGTAATGGATTTAAATAACAGATATATTTGAAGAAATTGCAATGATTTCTTACTGGAATACATTTGGCAATTACAATATACCCTATAAAATATTACACGGAAGCTAAAGTGTTTCAATACAAATGCTTGTTTGTTTTCCGTCACCGTCTGATGAGAAGATGTAGATGTGAAGCGAGTGCTCCCTGTGCCTAGTGGTATTGCTCAAACCCCGCTGCAATGACGAAGTTGTGATATCTGTCTTCCCTCTGCGTCCAGTCTTTGTACACAGCCAGGCCAAGAACATCGCACTGAAACTGATACGAATCTTCTCATCTAACTCCCGACAAGACAGCAAACAACTGCATTTCACAAAATGCTGTAGTGTTACCCACTACTGCTTTTAAAAATGTGATCAGTAGCCTCTAGTTGACCCTTATCAAACACAGGAGGAACCTTTTTTTTTTTTTTTTTTTTTTAAACTCATGGGACTCACTGTATTGATTACATTGATTCCTGACACCTAAGGGCATAAGCTGCCCAGACTTTATTGGCACAGATGTTGGTGTGCAACACAGAGGACGGCCTGAACCTGTATACAACTTATCCTGTAGATTTTTGTCAGTTATTCCCCAGGAAGAAATAAAATCTGCAATAGTTCAAGTGTAATGTCTAAATCAATGGTTTTGTGATGTGTGCAATTTGCAATTAATAGAGACATCTTAGAACGCATGGTCCAAAAGGCTTGGTCACCTATGCATCCTGTATCTGCTCTGTGGAACCTCCGGCCATATTTTAGAACGTATTTAACATATAGAGATGTTTGTTGTTTTACTATCTTTGTTTATGATATGATTTTTGAAGATGTTGATGACAATAAAAACTTGAATATCTTTGATGACTTTGGGACTAGAATTTGTTAATTAATTGTTAATCGATTAACCGCCAAGAAAATTTTTGACCAGTTATGGCTGCTGGTCCTCCAGTTTACTGCACTGCGCCAAATGGGTCTGGAAGCAAGCTAGCCTAGCGGGCAATGCTCATTCAACAATTACAGCTAGTAACACCATCCCGACCCAACAGCGTTACTGTGGACATATTGTGCCCACCCTCCAGTCAACCTTGGGGTCATTCCGATGAGTAAGTGGCTCAATTTTGAATCCCAAAACCCTTTAGCACCATTAGCAGTGTCAGGGGAAAACTGAGGGTGGCCACCATGTTCCCGCAGCAAAAACCATCCCACCACTAGCTAGCTTCTACGATCCAGATGGTGAGCAGTGCAGAGTGGCCAAGGCTAACCATGTGATCCATTTACGTTGCCACGAGTGGTAAGATTCAAGATGATGTCGTAAAATGTTGTAACTTCCTGTTTGAATTGGCGGTATGCGTCTCCATTTGCGTTTGTACCCTTCACGACCTAAACGTAAACAAAGATGGATGCCTCCAAGAGAGCAGTCGTCGCTATTGCAGTAGCGGAGCACCAAGATCTTCACCTCGAATGTAGCAAGCCTTTATTATTAGCAACACTGCTTGCTGCTTTCACCAACACCAACGGATAAACAACACGTCTCAAATTGAAAAACAGTAAAATAATAGTAAAGAGCACAGCCACTTACGGTAAATATAGGGAGCAGCCATCTTTGCTTTTGTCAGTCTTTCAAAACTTGTGGTCCTCTGAGTTCATACAAGACCGCTACTGGTAGAACTGCCTCAAAGAGGCGTGTCATGACGTGTCGCTGTGTAATTTTGCACGGCTTCCTACCGTCCTTCCGTCTTTCCTACCGTCTTACTAGCGGTAATATCTATATAGAACGGCCCATAACTGTAGCTAACTAGTAGAAACTATGAAGTAACGATGATATTTAATACTGAATGTGAGTGTACAGATAAACAGATGATTTGTGGTGAGTAAGATTTAACAGAAGTTTTTGGCGCTTGGATACTATAGGGAGACATTTTGTAATCGAGGGACAACTAAGCAGCCGCAAGATATATTCCCCTAATGGTGTCCAGACATTGGTGGTGGTGGTGGCTGCTGAGGCAGATGAGGCTGATGAATCCATAAACCAGCTGAGAAAGCTGAGAAAGAAAACTTACAGCCTTTTTTTACTCTCAAAACTTAACCAGCAACTTACCATTTAACTGGTGTCAGGCTATTAAAAGCTAAATTAACCAAAAGTGACATCGCTAATGCCAAGCGATAAAAATATTCATGAAATTTGTGATTCATTAGCTCAGATGGTCGAAGGGTTGGCGAATGACTGTAGAGTTGGCGGTTGAAACTCTGGCTCCTGCTGTCTACATGTCAAGTGTCCTTGAGCAAGACACTGGACGCCAAATTGTCACAGAAGTGCCTGCCAATTTATTGTAATGTCCAGAGGTCTGTATCATCCCAAAAATATCTGATGTTTGAATTCGAAGTATAATAAATGCAGTGTATTACTGGCTATCACTGACGGTTTCAGCTCAGTTGCCATGGAGCAGAAATGACTCAGTAAGCCTTTTTTTTAATAGCAGCCACTTAACTTGTCATAATAGGAATGGGAAATGAACTGCACTGCACAGGACCTTTCTACCTTGACGGACAAAGTGCTTTACTATTTGCCTCTCTCTCGCTCCCTCTCTCACACACACACACACACATACACAGTGAAAGAGCTGCCATGAATGAAAGGCACTGGCCTGCCCATTGGGAGAAACTTGGGGTTGAGTGTCTTGCCCAAGGACACTTCAACATTAGAATAGGGAAAGCCAGGGATTGAACCACTAACCCTGTGATTAGTAGACAATCTGCTCAGCACAGATGTTCCATATAAAATTGACAATGGCTCTATTCTGTTCAAGTGTCCCACTAAGTCATAAGTATATCCATTTATCTGTTTTTAATGGGTATATCAATTTGCTCAAAATATGAGAAGCTGCAGTCGAAAACAGACTCAATCATGACATACATGGAGCATGTGATTTGTCACTCAAGCTTCCACTTCACTGAAGCTGCAGACGAAACATTAGATCTCAAATGAATACATGCACCATGTATACATGAAACAAACAAAAAAACATACTATTTCCACGACGCTTTCTACATGGTTTTTCGTTGTCTAAGCTTTTTGGCGCTCTTTTAATTACATCATCTCACTGCACCCACATTGATGGCATCAAACTGGGGAAATACTGCCAACGGCTGTTTATCTCAAGGCACTCAAATCCAAATATTTGCATAACGGTAGCAGATGGTGAAACACAACCTCACGTTCAATTTCGTGGAAATTTGGTTAAAACTTGTTACATTTTGATGGAAACCTGAATCATGACAGTTTGACAGTAAGGCAGTATGCACAATAGCACAACCATGAAAATGAAGAGTGCTGAGTGCTGGGATGACGTTTTGTTTGTAGGCAGGCCCGGAAGTTAGTGTCACCTGGTTCCCTTGTCAAAGACAATTTTCACAAATGAACACCACTTTAATCATTTTTGAAGCATAAATGCAGTCATCAAACAGAAAAAGCTATAAACAAAGTCTTAGGCAGATGTGAAACTGTGCCTACTTAGGGTAACAAAAAGTTTATCTTGGGTGAGTCAGTACAATGGACAACCAAGACAGGACGGCAGAGGAGATACCCACACACTAGGGCTGGACGATTACAGCAAAAATAGTAATCACGATTATTTTGACTGATATTGAAATCACGATTAATAAACACGATTATAAGTTAGTTGTGTTGCTTTGGGGGGCAGACACCAAGGCGTGACAAACTTTGCAAACAATTTCTTTTTGCCCGACGTCCATCAACTTGAAGCCAAAATGTTTCCAGATGACTGAAGTTGTCCTACCTTTCTTCTCAACCGAAGGCTGCACACACAGGTGCATTCATGGTGCTTTTCCAGCACAAGAACGTGTGGTGCATTAATCGGGTTTTTTTTCGATTATAATGTTTTTATGATGGTGAAAAGCCAAATTTGAAATCATGATTAAAATTCGATCACTCGTCTAGCCCTACCACACACCAGTGCAGCTTGGACAGCAAAAAAAAAAAAAGGTTCACAGACTGAGATCAATGTCAAATGATGATCAAAAAAAGTGTTTAGAACATCAGTGTACAAAAAGAAGGGTGCTCAAAGTGCAAAAACTAATAAAAAGTTAATAAAAACAGCAGCAAATGTTTCAGTCCTTGACTAGCATCAGTGAGTCAGTGGACGTGAGTGCCTCACAGAGCAGATATAGATACAGACAGATTCATTTGGTGCCACTAATTCGATGAGATCAACTCTGAGGGGCAGAGGCCTGACTACTGTACCAAACCACAATGACCTGTCTAATGAGTATTGTACTAATCACAACATCCTCAAGCACCAATGTATGAGAGGAGAACATATACAAATCTACAAAAAACACAACTATACACAGAATAATCATAATTGAAAAAGAGAAAATACAAAATATGACAAAGCATCTCGTCTAATTAGTGGTACCAGCTGACTGATTCGCCACATCTGGTAGTAATCTGTCTGTGTGTCATGTCAGTAGCACTGATGATAGTCAAGGACTGCTGTTGTTTTTATTCCCTTTTTTTTTTTTTAGCACCCTTCTTTTTATGCATGGATGATCTAAATATATTGACCTTTTCCCTTGCATTGATCTTAGCCTGTGAACCTTTTTTTGTGGCTGTCCAGCCCACTTAAAGTTCCTTTCTAGGCTATAAACTAACCCATGGTTGCATGACTTAAACATTGCCAGCTACAATATGGTAGTAAAGCTGTGTTCGGTGGGATGATGTTCTGTAGTCTCATTTCGCCACTTCTTAGCAACCTTCTTTTATAAGACACATCAAAGCTTCAAAATGCACGAGAAGGGCATCTATTGACGTAGTTTATACGATAGAACGAGACTTGAGAATGTCTTAATGTCTTGTGGTATTTCTCTATTGCCTACATGCCTTTATTTCAGTCATCTAACCAAAAACCGATTAAATAAACCCTCTGACTGAGTGACAAGGGAACCGGAAGTGCAAAAATGCAAACTAATTTCTGCGTTTTAGTAGCAGTAGTAGTAATATTACAACACCTGATATACAGTATTGAGGACTTAATAATATGACAATATGACAATAAATGTCATATTCAAAATGTAAGCCTCACCCCACAGGGCAAATCTTGACGCAGTAGGAAAGGCAGTGTAATTAATAACTGATGATGACTAAATTATGACTATATTCAGTCTAGGCGTGCTGGCTCCAGAGCCCCTGATATATTACATGCTGGCTCACTGGGGAGACATTAATGGGACTAAGGTATCATTAATTGCCTCACCTGCTGCAGCATGATGTGTCATAGTGTCTGCTGAGAAGAGCAGATTAGCCAAGTAACTGGTTACAAACACATTTCAGTAAATGGCCTTTACTTTGTCAAGAAAACAGTTTTAAAAATGATGGTAAAGATTGTAACCAGAATACAAAAATGTGGTCTTGGCAGCTGTTTCCCAACCACATCTCAGTCCAGCCTTGTCGGCA
Organism: Epinephelus awoara; assembly: GCA_035609425.1. Lineage (NCBI taxonomy): Eukaryota > Metazoa > Chordata > Actinopteri > Perciformes > Serranidae > Epinephelus > Epinephelus awoara. The sequence goes on along the minus strand of CM069311.1, from coordinate 17,428,502 downwards.
TTCATCCATGAAGAAAAGGCAGAGAGGATCATTCCCATTCGCAACACTGGGTGGCAGTGTGTACCCTTTCATAGCTCATTCTTTGTTACAGTAATAATCAGTGACAAGTGTCGTGAAAGTAACATATCCTGCTGCAATCACAACAAGCACAACACCTGTGAGTAATCTGCCACACAGCAGCCGACGTCCTGACATCTGATAACACACTTTCAACAACTGCGCTTATTTAATTGGAACTGGCACCGGCTGTCACTCACAGTACACAACGCTTACATGGCCCTGAAAAGAACAAGATGTGATTTCACAGGATGTACAGGGAAGTCTTTCGGATTCGTAACCTTCTCACCTTCTCCGACACTTGCGTACATTTTATCCACAACAAAGGGGGTTTTCTAAGAATTGCAGTTGTCTTTCTGAAAAACACATACACATACATACAAACACACACACACACACTCTAAACTTTCTCCAGCTCGACACATTTCACACTGACACTTTGCCTGCTCTTGTTTAATTCTATAATTACACTGGCAAAAGTTTTCTTTGAGCATCACAGCCTGTAATTGCTCTGCTCAATAGAGCACATTATACACTGCTCACTGAGCTGGAGATGTTTGAACAGATTAACTTGCCTTTAACGTGACATCAGACTCTGCTTTTAGAGTGCCGTTTTAACTGTGCAATATTTGCAATAAACCTGAGAGTGCCAAAGATGTTAGCAAAGCAAACATCCGGACTAAATAAAGAACTCTGAAGCGCAGTAAAATGTTGTTATTGCACGTAACCAGATAATAGGCCTTTCAGGCCTGAGCTCCCCCTTCTGTCTGTTTGTGTGTGAACCAGTAAACTGTACATCTCTGGTGAGAAAGGATAGCTAGAGGTCAATGTGTTTCACTGGCACTTTTTTTGTCCTGTGTGTGCTGTACTGGAACAGTGGTTAGGTTTTGCCTGCAGCCAGTGTTGTTCTGGACAAACAGTGCTAAAATGGGTTATATGTGCGAGGCTGTCAAACATTAGATAGAAATCAATTTCTGATGCTTTTGTATTAAAGGTGAGTGCTTGTTAAAACAGAGGCTTTTATGCAAATCACTTTCAAATGAAGTCCTTGGATCAGCAGCGGCATTCCAGTAAAACAAACACACACAACAGATAAATACACAGAATGGCAGTGTACAGCAGTGTAGATGCACCCTGGCGCTGGACAGTTTTTTGCTTTTTATGTATTTGAATAAAATCTCTTCTCAGAGTGAAAAAGGGAGAGTCGGAGAGTAGAAACCAAGATCCAGGCCAGGGGCGTAAACATAAACAGTGCAGGCAGCGTGGTTGCACTGGGGCTCGTGGGGTGGAGGGGCTCGTATAGGGTGAGTGAGCCCTTGCATATATTCCTGTATTCAAAGAAGAATTATAAAAAAAAAAAAAAGAATGCTCCTAATTTAAAAATGGTGCCATTTGCACTTTGGTCTAATGTCAATTTGTGTCAAGACAATACATGCACAATAGTGTCTGTCATAACTTCTTTACGCCACTGATCCAGGCCCTTAAACTAGGAAGATAAAACCAACAGTGCAAACAGACAGTGCTGCCGCTCAGCTTTGGAAAAGAGGTGACATTAATTGATATAAATAAAGGTAATACATTTTAATGATCTGTGCTCATTCTAGCAACTGTTCTGAGCTTATGTCATCAGGAGTAAAGTCAGCTTTTGTGATAGAACGTTATCACAGTAGTTTCAGCCACAAGATAAAGTCATGTGGTTGCTGCACATGGATGCTAGGCTTGGCAAACTTTACACTGCTGGCACATGCAGATAAATAAATATCACATATAAATTAAATGACTTCAGGAAGTGAAGATGCCCTGAAGAAAACTGTTAAGGAGTAGTTATGAAAAATCACCCATAGTGTTATATCAGTGAATCCAGTTATAACCCAGCTAATATATTGATTAGATAAGCAATTACGTTTGAGAGCGAAGGTTAGCAAGTGACCAGTAAATGCAAGGCAAAACCATCCATTCATCCGTCCATTTTCATCCACTTATCCGAAGCCGGGTCAAGGGGGCAGCAGGCTGAGCAAAGTATTCCAGACATCCCTCTCCCCAGCAACACTTTCCAGCTCCTCCTGGGTGACCCCATGGCCACCCCCCAGAGGAAACTCAGTTCAGCTGTTTATACGCGACCTCATGCTTTCATTACCCATAGCTGAGGGTTGGAACGTAGATGGACTAGTAAATCGAAAGCTTTGCCTTCCAGCTCAGCTCTCTTTCCACCATGATGGTCCAGCGCAGCACCTGCATCACTGCAGACACCTCACCACACACTCCATTCTACCCTCACTTGTGAACAAGACCCCGAGATACTTGAACTCCCTCGCTTGAGGCAGTAACTCACTCCCAACTCAGAGGGGGCAATCCATCGTTTTCTGGCAGAGAACCATGGCCTCAGATTTGGAGGTGCTGACTCTTATCCTGACCACTTCACCCTTGAGTGCAAACTGCGCCAGTGCATGCTGGACGTCACAGTGTGATGAAGCCAGCACAACCACATCATCTGTAAAAAACAGAGATGCAATTCTGAGGTCACCAAACACCCATGTCATTTATTAAGTTTTCCCTTTAATTTTTGCACTTCCATACAGCATCTGCTTTATAGCAAGCATCCTTACTTTCGAGGGTTTTAGTTTTACAAAGTTTAAACCCTCATGGCTGAAACATTTACAACACAAAGAGTTATAATCGCAGTGGTGGTCTATGGGGAAAATACATTTGGGCCACAGGGGATTTTCACTGCAATACCCCGAGTGGCCACTGATAAAAATTAGAGGCAAGGCTGAGCTGAGTTCCTGGGGGCTTGAGTACTCCCCAAATGCAAAATCAGTGGAGTTACCCTTTAATCTCTTAAGTGTTGGGCATGTCCCTCAGATATAGAGCAAAGGGATTACCAGCTGTGGAAAGAAACTGCATCTCCTACTTCCACTTTCGACTACTTCATACCTGTACTCCACCACATTTTAGAAGTAAATATTGCACTTCTGACTTCACTTAAGATTCTGTTTAATAACACTAAATATAATTAACAAGAATAACTATGTTTTGTTATTATACTTTATGATAAGACTTTATTGGTCCCCACTGGGAGATGCACAAGTCACCCGGCAGCATATACACGACAGTTATCCCAGCCCTTATTATCAACTGCAATATTAAAGTTATCAATAATCAGAATCCAGTAATATAATATGTTATTTCTCAAAATGGCCTGAATGAGTATGTAGCCTATATTTTAATGCTAATACTTTAATTCTTTTTACTTAAGTAACAGATTATTCTACTGAAATAAAAGATCAGAGAACCACAACGGATTAACATACCAATTTTTTTCAAGTAATTCTGCAGCAGCCTTAACATCCAACTGCAAATGTCCTCTTTAATGTCATGGTAACAGAAAATGACAAGCTGGTTTTAAACCAATTTTTCAAACAACACACCGCTGCTTCACCCTTCAGATGTCCCTGGTCTCCATCTGTTAGATACTCTCAAAAAATGACTTCTGTCTGTTGAGTGCTTGATGTTGCCGGCCAAATCTAAAGAGGCATTAGATCAACAGCTGCCTTTTTACAGATATTCTCCCAGAACTGGGCTTCGGCAGTAAATCTGGAAAGAAACAAGGCGATGATTTTTAAGAAAAAAGCCCAAATGTCAGTAAAAGCCCAACAGGGTTTTACTGGGCTCCACTGAGATTGAGCAAACATATTCCATAACTATACAAGTTTGATCGATGGGCCATTACAGCTTTCAAAGACAATGGCAGGAGGACTTTTTTTTGCCATAAAACAATCTTGACACCTTACACCAAACTGAACCTGGCTGCATATTTTCAAATCCATTACTGAACCATTTTGCTGTATGTAGCACTGTGTGGGGACGCCCTGACAAAACATAGCTATTGCAAACACCCAACTGAAACTCTGCAAACTGAGAAATCCACAGAAACACACAATCGATTCCACGCTGAGACCAATCGCCACTTTTAATTAGGATCCAAAAAAGAGCAATAAAAATTCTACAAACACCTTAAAGCCAATGAGCCCAGCTCCCACCATTACAAAGCTGTACACAGAATAAAATGGAGACAAGTCCCTTCAGTCAGCTTCTCATCGACAGCACACAGAATTCACACAAAGTAGATCAACAACACTCCACATTTATACAGACCTTAAAGTAAGCCCTAATGTTATTAAGCTCTGAGCACTGGGCACTGTGAGGATCTGAGAAAGACATGAATTAGCACAACCTGAGCACTGGGACTGGTAGACACAGACAATCCTGGCAGCCCAGAGTCACTTCTGCCAACAATAAACAGCAAAGCTGACACATTGGTTTTATTGGCTCTGTTATCAGAACCAAGAAGAGGCATCTTCATTCTGCTTTCACAGTTTGGATTTAATGTTGCTCGGTCAATGTTTCTTGCATCCCACTAGTGAACCTGCAAAAACAGAGGAGACTAAGTGATCTATAAAATGCATCTTGTTAGGTGTAAGGACTGTAAGGATGGTATGAAAATTTCCATGTCTTAGAGTTCAAACTAGTTGTTGTGACCAACTCGAACCAACCACTCCGAAGCTGTCGAAATCTGGCACTTGGGCAGTGACTTGCGGCGTCAGACACTGACGAAAAAAGCCGTCTTTTAACATTGGCATGATAACAGCCGGTCATCGTTACAGTCTGATGGTGCTCGGCGGCGTGAGGGGGTTTTAAGAACATTTCTGTAAAATAAGATGCAAACACAGGTTACTTGGGTGAAAATACTCAAGAGCACTTCAGACGATAACATAATTAACATGGCCTCAACCACTCATGCATAAGCATCCCTTTGCTGCTTTCCACCTCATAGGGCATTTTTATTTTTCTGATAAAGGAATTTGCAAATAAGTGACTTGCAGGTGCTTGAAGATACAAGCCTGAATAGTCTGAATAGTTATGTTTGTTGGGTAATTAAATTGCTACATATAAAGTATTTTTAATGAAGTGTGTTGTGTGCAGTTTGTCTTTTTTTGGCAACTGAATGAATACAAATATTATAAAATCATCTGTCAGTGAGACGTCAATCTTTGTTGGTTAGATAACAATCAGGAATAGATACACCTACATAGATTCACCTGTCATTTTAACTTCATGGCACAGTAAATGGTAAATGGACCGCCCTTGTATGGCGTTTTTCTAGTCTTCTGACCACTGAAAGCGCTTCTACACTACGTCACATTCACCCATTCACACACCGGTGGCTAAGGCTACCAAACATGATGCCACAAGCTGCTCAGTAACCATTCACTTGCACTCACACACTGATGGAACAGCCATCGCGAGCAATTTGGCGTTCACTATCTTGCCCAAGGATACTTCGACATGCTGGCTGGAGGAGCCTGGGATTGAACCTCCGATCTTCTGATTAGTGGACAACCAGATCATCTCATTGTATACTGTTTTAACTTTATTGTAATGTACCCTGCTGATTTCCCTTCATGCCACAGCAGATGCATTTTTGGAAACTGAAAGGCAAGTTTTTATGCACCAGAAAATTTCAGTGATCCACATGAACCCTCCACTCCCATCCTACTCCTGTCAAATCCATCTTTCCCTCTCCTGGATGTAAATGTATGAAATTATGGCTTTTTGTGCAGATGGCCTCAGTGGGGTACAGAACATAACATGCCAGAGGTAATTCAAACTTTGTCAACCTATGTTTGACTACAATTTGATTACTGTGCCCAGCATTTTATCCACTGAGAACATCTGGGACTGCTGTCAAGGCTTTCGTATTGTGTTCTCATTTGTGTGCTGTCTGTACCTGGGAAATGACACTTTATTTATGACACAGTGTACACAAAATTAAGAATTTAAGACTGTGCAGCACATTCTGTCAAATGATAGGGTGAAAGGGAGTTCACTATTTATGAGGGGAGACGAGAGTGCAGAACAAGGGAGGCATGTCAAATAATTCTGGAAGCACTGGAAATGGACTTGAGAGTTGGAGTTATGAGGCATTGGGAAAGGGACATGCAGGGACATACATTATGAACAAAAAGTGCTGCAATCAGGAAACATAAATACACTTAAGCTCAAAATAGTGAAATTTCATCAACATCACTGGAGTTAAGTAAAGGAGATATAATTGGCAAAAACTGAATATGATAAGTATGTTTTCATTGTGTTTTCCTTTCCTTTGAATGAGCTGTTTATGTCTACATACAGAACGGGCCTTTGTTATGAAGATCACCATGTTGCACTGCCCCACAAAACTGGTTCTGTTTTTACCGCAATAAATCACCGTGGTGACTTGTGCTGAGCAGCTAACCTGTTAACTTCAGAGTACTGGATCACAACCTGTCAACACCCTGACCTCTGACCAGTCAGATCGCTGAAGAAAAAAAGTATCCACGGACAAGAGTCCAGAGTCTCAGGTAAAAAAGAGTCGCAGACATAGACTTTCACCCGAGAGAGCGGTGCTCGCGTCACGTAAGATTCTAAAGCCAAACCCTTTTTGTTTTTCCTAAACCTAACCACGTGTTTGTTGAAGGAAAAAAGCGCCAATCCTCTGGGTTGTACCGACGTAGTGCGTTTATTTTGAAAGAGACTGTATGTAAACGTTTAATTCCCTGTGAAAACTGAAGTGTATTTTTAAAGAAAGATTCATCAGCCTCATCTGCCTCAGCAGCCATCATCCTCAGAGTCAGCAGCCACCACCACCACCAGTGTCTCGACTCCATGGGGGGATTTATTCTGCTGCCACTCAGATGTCCCTCGATCACAAAATATCTCCCTCTGGTGTCCAAGCGCCAAAGACTTCATCAGCACAAATCATCTGTTCATCTGTACACATATATTCTATATTAAATATTATCTTAACTTCATTCTTCTGTCTCTGCTGATTGAAATATTACTCTGGCCGGCCCCTGCTGCCACTGTGTGTCCAGCTTATTTGGGAATACGATCATTACGCGCATGTTGCTGATGCCAGCTGTGCGGGCACTGTGATGCACGTGTGTGTGTGTGATGTGCAGACTTATTAAAATTAGTTGGCTTTGCGTGGTATGACTTGGGGCTGTCATGTACCCATACTCTGCAGAAGTGCACAGCTTGCGTGATGATGATTTAATTTGAAAGGAGGACTTTGGTTTTGCTTAGGAAGTTAGTGGTTGTATTAGCTCCTGTCAGGGGGTGTGGTAAGACAGAGCAGAGCAGACTGTGACAGCTCCAATAGCTATATTTGGTGTGAATATTTTAAGATAAAGATAAGATCAAGATAAGAAAATACATAAAAATAAAAGAAGTCACCCCCATCCTATAATAAATAAAGTACAGCGGGTATGTGTGCTACTGCTACATTGAGTGGCTTTATATTGGTACTCTTTCAACTGCATCACAGTACTATACTTAAACACAGCAAACAAATACGTCACTGCTGTACAACACTGTGTAAAGTGCAGTAAAATTGTAACGTGCAGATAATTACGCCCACGAGTGTGAAATTACGCTGAACTTGAACGTTAGAAAGGTTAGATGATGAAATCTCCTCTGCCTCCTCTTTGCATGTGTCTTTTACATGACAACCAGAAAGCATGGATTACCAGAACCATCCGGGAACGTGGAAAAATATAAAGCGGAAGCCATCATCATAAGAAGAGAGTGGTCTAGGATACAGTGCACACATTAAAGGAGGTGATGGGATCACATTTCACTGGAGTTGTTCCTCATTTGACAAATAAAGGATTGATTGATACATACACTTCTAAGATGGGAGACATTTGAAATACAGCTCCAGCTCCAGCTATGTCTCAGTGAGACTGCTGCATTCTTTAAATGAACTTGGTCGGTTTATCTCCAGTGAGACCAAAACACCAAAACACAAAGCTATAACACTAAAGGCTTCAAAATATCCTGGAATAGTGACCGAGTCAGTGTCCAGAGCTCAGTCCAATTGAGAATTGGTTGCAGTGAAAATTGCTTTTCACTCACGCTCCCCACTCAGTCTGACAGAGCTCGGTGCAGTTTTACAGGGGAAACTGGGGGGAAAATGGATTGTCTCAAATGTGAAAGGTTAATAGTCCTATCTCACAGACTCCAGGCTGTGGCTGTTGCCAAATGTGCCTTTACTACATGTTAGATTGAAAGGGGCGAATGCTAATGCTAATTGTTTTGAATTTGGGTACACCTAATTTATATGGATTTGTTTCCACTTTGATATTAACTCCTCATGGGTTAGTGACAGAAAAAAACAAATAACAAAGACTGGGGTTCGATTCTAAATCACCTAGGCAGGCATTCATCAGTGTGTCCCTCCGCAGTTTCAGTATCTGCTGTACTCGTATCTTTTAAATGTTTACTTCGCTAATGCTTTAACAGTCTTACACAGAATATGAATATCACAGAATGCTGTCTTTTCCTCTCATTTGGTCTCAGATGTGCTGGATTTTAAGCGCACAACATCAATTACGGCTGAATCCAAATGTCCAGACTTGAATGCAGGCACGTTTACAGGAAGTCCGGGAGTGCTGAGGACTGTCCAAACCCACAATTCAACCAGTCCACAAGGGGCCTCAAGCAGACTTTCTGCAGGCTTCCAGAGAGTCTGCTTGGGGTGCAGACTTCAGCAGACTTCACTGATTTAATAACCCACAATTCACTGCCATACGAACGTGATGTTGTGGGTTTTTGAACTGCCAAAAAAAAGTGTAATTTTGTAAAATAGATATTGATAGTTAGGCTTATTGAAATGTTACTTTGTAGGCCAGAAATAATATTCAAAATCATGATACAGAGACGTGTATAAGTATAGCTTGTAGAAACAACAAAAGAAGGTCCTCTAATGTAAGTAAATACCCAATTTATTGAGGTATAGTCTTGTCCTTATTACAAACATTTCTGATTTTGAATGTGTGTAGCCTGTGTGTTATATAAAGATGTATAAAAGCATTTTTGTTCAGTCACAAAAAAGGCTACATGTGGGATTTAGGAAGGAACAGGTTAATAGGCTTTTCATCAACTTATATGACATATATATGAATATGACAGCGGCTATAATGAACGTTTCCATGACAACGAGTAAAACAATCTCGAGGGCTGTCTATCAGCAGCTTGGATCAAGCCTGTTTTGTATTCCTTCAAATATCTTGATTTTTATGTCCCTGTGGGGAAAAGCTTGAGAAAAAGAAAAACACATTTCTTAATTTTTACTTTTGTTACACTTACTTTACACCAAAAGGAGCATACACAAATTAAATGATAGTTTAGCCTACATAAAGAAGTGCCTTATGGCTATGTGCTATATTCAGCCTTGCTTAATGATGAATTTAATATTCACCTAATGTTAACTTAAAATAGAAATGACACATAAGTACCCACTTTATTGAAATGTATTGTGTTTTGTTGGATATATTAGCATTTTTATGTCTTTTTTTTAATAATAAAAAAACTGTCCCTTGGGGTTACTTTTGTGTTTTTACTGATTTATTTTATTTTAATTTGTTTTATTTATTTTTCAGAGTTTGTATACTTGGTGACCAAAGCAATAGTAGTGGACAGGAGAGCAAATAGCAAGAGCACAGGAAGCTCCATTAAGGGAAATAAAATAGGAAAAAAAGGTACATTTTTGTTAAATCAAGAATATATTTTTTGGCTATAATTTCCAAACAGCTTATATTTGTTTTGAGCGTACTTTAAGAAGAAAAGGAACATTTCATATTGTAAATTTTGTGTAGGCTGTATTTATTGCTAATGCTAAAGCTCATTTTATTAACATTTTTTTATGTGACAAAATGTAATTTCCACAACAGTCATTCCCATCAATTTATTTAAATATGTTAGATTTTCAAAAAAAAAAAAAAAAAAAAAAAATCAAGACTAAAATGGAGTATAGTAGGCCTAGAATGACCCATTTATTATATATTTGTCTGTGTGTCTATTGTATCCCTGGAGACAAAAGGTGGGCTCAGTACTGTTACATATTAGTCTCCAATTAAGTTACAGTCAAGAGAGTCAAGTCAGCATCAGATAACTGAGCTGTGGCCGGATGTGGGCTAGTTTGCATTAAAAATAAATACCAAGCACTGTCACAACACGTTACGCGATCGGTATTTTATTTTGGAAATCCGCATCGAACATGTGGCGTTTCAGTCTCACAGCTTGAGTCCGTGGATCCTTCCAAGAGCGCTGTGCGCCACGATTACCTGTCAGTGTGCTGTGAGCCGGTGCCGAGGCAGACGCGTCTCTCTTCTCTTATTTTATTTAATTAACTTAATTTATTGTAAAGTAAACAATTTCTGGAATTTGTTTTGCTCATCCTAAACTACGTTATAGGACCGTGATTGCCATGGAGAACCAGCCACCACAAGGATCCAGCGGGAGAGCTTTTACGCATCGCGCATCCCGGAGCGTCTCTACAGATAACAGTGGAGAAAAATACAGAAACTGCACAGACTATTAGAGTGACGGCGCTCTGCGTGTGGACTGCACATAATGAGGTACGGATTGGTGGTTCTCACTGCTGGGTTCACAGGTTTGCTCAGCTTCAGCCTCCTCGCTGTGGCTATTGGGACAGATTACTGGTACATCATCGATGTGAATAAACCCAACTGCACAGGTCCGGACGACCTGAGTTCCCATTCTGGACTGTGGAGAATCAATGAAGGTATGTCAACTCAACTAAGCCTGCATGGTATACTCTGTAGTTCAGTGGGTGAGATGTAATAAAATAACTTTTGCGCTGCTTCTTAACGTTGAGTAACAATTGAGAAGCCTTTATCATGTGGCATGAACACAGTGGTGCGTAAAAGGCTTGTTCTCAGGTTTGCAAATTCCAGTATTGATTTGATGTTTACAGAAAATCGATCTAATGTGTAATACATGAGATGCCATTAGGTGTAACATTGTTCATACATTTTTCACGGATCATGGGTCTCCCTTTTTCTCATGTTGCTGCCTGACCATGTTCACTGTCAGCAGCAGTCCATGACAGAAGCCATACATGCCTTAATTATTCCTCCCCCCTCCACTGTTAGGATGGCAAAAACTGCCTGCAATGAATTTTAGTTTTGTAATGCACAGCAGAGGTGACATGTCAGTGGATTAAGCTCAGAGAAATAAATGAGAAAAAGGGGCTTTGTGCTGAATTATTAACTCCTCCAAAAGATTTATTTTAAAAATTCACTTTTCACTCAGTGGGTATAATGAACCACACAGTGCCATTGATCCAAAACCTGGCATCTGGAGTTTTCTTCTTTCCTCTCTGTGTAGCAACTGTAACCCCCCTTACATCTGTATCAGCCCCTGCAGGCAGCTGCAGGCGAACATGCAGGAGGTTGTTAAGAGATTCTGAGTGATATTCTCTGACACAGCTGCAGTATAATCTGTTTGTTGGCTGCACAGTTTGGGGTCCCAGGTGTGCCATACCCCCCCCCCCCCCCCCCCCCCCCCCACACACACACACACAGTTCACACAGTAAATGCCAAATAATGAGATAAAAGATAATGTTTCAAGCTCTTCAAGCTGTTGTACCTGTGACACAAAAATGGAACATGCACTGACATTGTTATATTGTGTACTGTATTGGCTGAGCTCAGACCTGAGGAAATATGTCACACAGAGGCATCTTTAATTGCCTTGATTCATTTAAGCATGTGCTGTGTTGCATTTCTGAATAAAACTGACCATTATTTGTGAAATTCTACGATAGCAAGTGATGCAGTTTGGTATCCAGGAGTAATTTTCTAGTCCTACAGCTCTGTCCACACACCTTGTCATGTGTAACCTTTTCTCTTGACATTTTCAGGAGCAAACATGAGCTCAGTCATCCCTTCTTTCACAGCAAATATGTCCAGCCTGTCAGAAACAGAAAGGCACCTTCTTGGTGAGTGGTTTTGTTTATCAGTTGGCGTAGAAGTTGATAATGGGGTGGTTTAAAAATAGTAAGTCAGCGATTCCTGACAAAAGTAATTGATAGATGGCTGATAAGACATTACATTTACAAGCAACAGTGTGCTGTCAGAAAATCCAATTCCAGAAGACGTACCTTAAGAAAACATGAACATTTCTGCTAGAGATGTTTTCTGCAACACTCTCTTTTTGCAACTTTGACAGTGAAATACAGTTATAAACTGTCCACAGTGACAGAAGCTATCTTAAGCAAGTCCCGACACTTTTCGAGTTGATTTTCATATCCAGCTGACAATGAGAATGGAAAGTGGTGGCTCCCTGGATGGGAGAAATCAATCTAAAACATCCCAAAGGCTTTTGCAAATGGTTGTACTCAGCAGTACATCCAGCTGACTCATAGTTAAGACACTTAGACAAAATCACAGCACAGTCTTTTTTGAATCTTTAAGCACACCGTAACCGCTCTGCGTTTGTATGTGCATGTGTGATTGCAGGCTTGCATAAGGTGGTGGTCATCCTGTTGCCCCTCAGCCTGGTCCTGCTGGTACTCGGATGGATCTTTGGACTTGTCAGTTCGTTAGCCTGCAGTCCAAGATTGCTGGCTGGATCTGCATCCTACTTTCTCTGCTGCAGTGAGTCGACACAGATTTGTTTTTTTGTGGTAATTACGTGTGATTTGAGTGTAGGCTGAGGTTGCAACCCCCAAGAATGGCTCGTGACAAAGAGGTCTAACATAATCAGAGTCAGGATGAATGGAAATCAACATCCAATTTGTAAAGAAACAAGCCAGGTCTCCATCAAACAAACCAAATTAATCAAACAAAGTCTACCAACAACAGACTGGTCGGCCGGCATGTAACAGCTTGGTTTTGTCAGTATGTGAGATGTACAGCTAGATAAAAAAGTGTACTGGTGGCACATTGTACACATACAGGTGTGTGTGTGCCTTTGTATGTAGAAAACCTTAGAAATTCAGTTCCAGCTGCTCTCTCTCACTTCTGATTTACTTGTGATTTAAGGCATCTGCTAAAATATCTTTCTAACCTTGTCAGACTGAGGGCCATATCTTCCAACTGAATAAAGAGGACTGTGTCTGCAGCTGCATTATACATATGTCTGTGTGGACATTCAAAATCCAATCTGACTTAAAGGAGGAGTGTGCAAGATTTAGGGGCATTTAGTGGCATCTAGTGGTGAGGATTGCACATAGCAACCAGCTGAAACTTCTCCCGAGTAGAATTCCTTCAGTGTTCATTGTTCAGGAGGGTTTTAGCAGGACTCCAAAACCAACGGATCAGAGGTTTCATTGATAAAACAATACTGAAAATTTACATATAGACAGAAGCCAAAAATGGTTTAGATATATGTATAAAAATATCACCCTCTCATAGTGGTATCTGTATCATCCTCAAGCTCGAGTCCTCTACCAGAGGCCTGGGAGTTTGAGGGTTCTGTGCAGTATCTTAGCCGTTCCTAGGACTACACTGTTGTTCTTTCAACCCTTGATACTTCTCCACCTTTTCGTGTTCCTTCTTTCTGATGCTGCTGTCGGCTAATATTGCCCGCACCTGGGATCTGATCTGCTGTGGTAAACGCCGATCTCTGTGGCCCTTGTGCTTAGGGTCTGTTCTTGTGCTGAGATAATTAGTGCCTCTGTGCTTTCTGTCAGTCCAGCATTCCCCAGCCACTGGTAGGTCTTTTTGATATCATAGTTTGTTTTGCTTTGCCCTGTTTGTCTATTCCCATCTCCATTTACCCTCGTGTGCTTTGCCTGTTACTTTCTTGGTTTCGCAGACAGGCTGCTCCTGTTGTATGTGCTCACCTTTTTTCTCTTAACACTTAATGTGTGCTCACCTTATTCTGCTCCAGATGTTCAGGAGGTTTTTACCTTGAGCTGAAAAGTCTGCAGAGATCTTCTCTCCAAAACAAACAGATCCAATGATTACAACTGGTAAAAGCACAGAATAAGGTAGTGGTTTGTTTGCCTGTTCTACAGAAAACATGACAATCCTTATTTTCAGGTGATTATACACTAATGAAAACATGCTTATTATTATTACATTCCATTTCTGCCAATATATCCCTCTAAATCCTACACACTGTATCTTTAATTGAGTTGAGTTAGGTAATGATCTTTTTGCTCACACTCATATTAGAAAGGCGGAGATGGAGATTTTTTTTGAGGAAATAAGAAACAAGACGCTTTTAAACTGATGAGAGCAAACTCTGCACGACTTCCATCTCTTTTTTTCGATCTGTTTGTCACTTTTTGTGAATAGACAAAGCATGATTGATTTGAGACACTCTACAATTATGGTAGCGCAACCATCTGTGAGAGATGGGACTCCCATATGTAAAATCACAGTTCTGACACCCTTTACAAAACACTACAGAACCATGCGAATCAAAACTGTTTGTAGTTATGATCTAACAGTTGTCTCATAGCACCTGTGAGTCAGATTTGCATAAACAACATTATGATTACAAGCTGGTTCATGATGAGCCTGCACATGATTTAAACAACAAACCACCAAACAATTTTCACTTTGGAGATGGACGTCATTATCGGTATTGATCGCAGCGTGTGGAGTGATTGCTTATCATGACGAAGTGGCACAAAATTGCAGAGGAGCTTGTCCTTGATTGAAAGATCCAGACTTCACCCAGGAATCATCAGTGCATGCTCTCTCGCGTCATTCATTTCTTCAAATGGCATCCCCATAAAATATCAACAAAAGGAATTTTTATTTATTTTTGCTAAAATTGAGTGTGATCACAAAGAGAGTCCATTAGATAGATTGTGGCCTTTTACACAGAATGTCGTCCTGATACTTGGGCAGTCAAATCATGAGCAAACATCCTCCAAAAATGTTATTGTGATCTCATCAGGCACAGTCTGGACATTTGATGAAACACTTTTAACTACTGGTTGCTGGTTTGTCGGTCTACTACTTAAATCAAGATTTTGGGACGGACACAGAGAACACATCCTTTTTAATATCTCCCCAGCCTTCACCCCTGCCCCCATTTATAAGTAGCAGAGGACATTTACACTATAAATTGGTGGTTCATGATGCCAAGAGGATAAATCCTACTAAATTTGGTGATTCCCAGCTTTCCTGTGGTGCCTCCGTGAGGTTCGAATGTATTTTTTAGTGAAATGTCTAAAAAACTATTGGATTGATTACCATTATATTTGGCACATGCATTCATGTTCCCCTCAGGGTGAATTGTACTAACTTTGCACTTAGCACAAAATTTAACGTAAAAAAAAAAAACGTGTGCCATTTTGAACGCAGCAGATCTTAATGTTTGTCAGTTAGCGTTACCTTGGAGATAAAACAAAAGCCATTTGACAAGCTCGCCAGAGACGAAGGTCAATCTGGAGCGCTTTGCTGTTGTTACTTTGCAATGTATGTAGTTTTAACTTTTGAAGTTATAACTGAGACATTGAGGCTTCTGCCAGGTGTCCACAAACTGTCATCAGTGTGACATATCTTCCACTGTGCAGAGTATTGTGGATCAGAGTAGCCAGAAAAGCATGCTGGCTAACACACTGCAAAACGCATCCAGGTGCAGCAGGACATCCTGGTATTTTTTGCATACAGCTTTTGATATTCTATGTGTTGGGACAGACTAAATCTGTTTCTAGCATACTTCATTCTAGTATGGTAGTATGGGTATTTGAATGCACCATTAAACTAGAAAAGTGCACTTAGACCATGATAATAGCCACTCTAGACAATTATTGTAATTTTAGCAGAAGAAGGAAAAATGTCTAAATCAACAAAATCTGCAAGTCCACAAAAGTGGGCAGGCAAAATATTCATCTTGAATGCTCCTGGAGGGTACAAATCCAAATCCATGCTGGAGCTGGACCCAGTGTAATTGTCCCTTCCAACAAAAATGGGGACTCATTCATCTCATATCATGCCTAACTTCAGTGGATTGTAGCATATCAGTTATGGAATTAATCTGCAGATGGTCCAATTCAAAATGAGACCAAACCTTTTTATGGATGTCAGTTTTTTGAGCCACACTGAAGGCCAAAATGTTACCAAGGTAAGGCTTGTCATTTTTAGCCAAGTCAGTCACCAAGCAGTCACCAAGTTATTTCTCCAGAGACCCTGGGGATGGGAGCATCATTGATAAATAACAAAGTTCCCGTTGCCCCACATGCGCAGTGTCCCAGTACCCTCAGACTTTATCCAAAATTTTTAATTATTGTCATGTTCATGGGGCTCTTCCAACCCCTGGGAGTCATTAAAGGACATTTTTAAGTAGATCCGATACTACCACTCCCCGGAGCCGGTGCCCCTCGGAGCTTTTTAACCCCAACCTAAACCTAATTCTAACCTGAACCCTAAAACCAAGTCTTAACCCTGAAACAGGCCTTTGAAAAAGTGAGGACTGACCAAAATGTCCTCACTTTGCAAAAGTGTCTGTTACTCTGTTGCGTAGATATGTTTTTCAGTCCTCACTATATAGCATGTACAAGTATACATACACACACACACACACACCTACTCACACAACAACCAAACGCATGATCTCCTCCTGGCTTAAACCTGGCACAGATAATTACGGCTCCAAACATAACATAACACTTGAAAAAAATGTACATACTGTTCACTAAAGAGCATACTGAATGCACAAAAAAACTAAACTGAATGTCCTGAAGAGTCCTCTTTATCATAAATGCCCCAGGTATGGTACAGCAAGACGATCCGATCTGCTACTTCATTAAATGGCAGTGCAATATGCTTTCATCAGAAATACAATGACATCAAGACTGCTTTTTTCCCCTTCACTGTGGAGGGTTCAGCTGTAGAGCATTCACCATAAATAGAATATCCATCAAAGGATGCATTTGATTAGGTCCGAACTCCAAGGGAATGAGTTTGAACCTCGCTTTGGGTACATTGAAGGTTGGATGAAACAATCTGTCACAGAAGTGGGGGGTATTATTACTGTATATACTTTGCCATCGCTGCTGACAGGCCCAGCCCTCCATGTCACACAATAGGGACAGCTAATTTCATGCTTTGCAAGAAACGGCCCCTCAGCCTCTTTACATCACAAGACCGCAAGCACCTACACTCTTCTGCTTTGAAAACCGCCTCCGATAGACAAAGGAAGGGGTAATGGTCAGCAAAATAATCCAACAGAGTATTGGCACTAGCCCAGTGTTTAAATACATCCACACACCTGAGTGTTAAATTTAATTCTTAGCATTATTCAGACCACCAGACAATGTGATTTTAATAATACACAGATAGGAATTGTGCAAATTTGCAGGAAAGCCCAATCAGTCTTCTTTCAGCATTGGCAGTATAAAAACAAAATCGAGGACTGCGGCAAAATGCCGCCTGCCTACTTGTGTTAATACAGAATGCGCTTTTTCAGGGCAATGGGGGCGTGAGCAAGTAACAAAACGTATAGCTCAACGTGTGACCTAAACGCTCGCAGCTTGCCGGCAAAACGGCCCAACATTTTACATATTTCGTTTTTTTTACCCTACAAGGACACATGTGTTCTCACTTTAAAGCCTCATTTCCACCAAACACTTTCGGTATGGTACCTTCTGAACCAAAAGTGACATGGACCTTAGCATTTCCATCACAAACAGTATTCTTTCAGGTCGGTGGAGTTGTTGTCACTCACTGCTTCATCCAGCACTTTATTAGTCTGCACCTCGTTTATTGTCTGCATAAAGGGGTTGCATTTACATAACATTTTCAGAGCAAATAAAACAGGTTCTCTCTCGTGGGATATCTAAAAATAGCGGGTTTGTGCATTTAGTCCTTCTAAGGCAAGCTCAGTGGTTTAGCGTTGCCAGAGCCCACAGGGACAACGTTCTGCAACACTTTTTGTTTCTCCCAGTGAGGATTCGGATACATGCAGTTCACGTAATCCGGTCAAAATTAATATATATTTTTAAACACTTGAAGATCCACATATTACTAAAAGTCTGTCATCCAAAAGAGACAATAAAACTAAAGTAATGGTCAAAGTTGTCACACTGAAATTTAAGGTGTAATGATGGATTCATGTAGTCAGCTCATACATTGAAAAACATTACAAGTTAATGTTCCACCTTAAAAGTCTCTGGCAGTCGGCCCAGTGAATTAAATTATTTTTTCCTCAGGCTCCAGCTGCTGCAAGAGGCAGTAAAACATCCTTTTATTTTATAGTTACAGTTTACTTATATATGTAAAACTCCCCAAGGTATGAACAGTGGTTACATGAGCCAATACTCAGCCCTGAGCAGAGTGACCGTCCGCTATTGACCAATCAACAGACTGCAGTGTTCACAGCTCCACCTTTTAGTACCAGATCTGTGTGCTAGGTACCCCAACAGAAGGGTGGCCAAAAATAGGGACGGTACATAATGTTTCCATGGGTACCATCCACAACCTTTCACAGTGGAAACGGAAAAAGAAGCGTACCAAACTGAACTGTATCTTACCGTACTGCTCAGTGGAAACAGGGCTTAAGTGTTAATTGTAACAAAAAGTACACAGCATTGACCTCAGATCTCTCCTTTACACCCCAAGGGTTAAGGTAAAATGTATACACTCTAAAAATTGCTTTACATTTCTGATTTTCCTCCTACAAAGCTGTTATAGTTAATTGCAATAAATCATTCTGAAGGCCAAACGTTTATTGAAATGACTTTCATTGTTCTAAAAACTGTAAGGGATCAATTCAAGTCTTACATGAATTCATTCCAGTTCTCCTGAAATTACACGTGGTTATAGAAAGAAATGCAAACACAGTTTAGGCCAAAGGCGTAACATTATCTGAGCCATATGCACTCTGTAAATCTGCAGTATCAGCTTTTATATTATCCATCTCTTCTCCATCTACTACTTTGTAGGCACAGTCAGTGTTCACTGAAATAGTCAATCAGAAGTTTATCGACAACTGCGTAAGCCAAAAGTTATTTTAAATATCACTGGATGTTCAGCCTTAATTGAACTGCAGATGGCCAGGCCTCTCCTATACTCTCATTCGGCTTCACCCAGTTAGATGAGAAAATGTCTTTATGCACTCAGCCACCTTACCACAATCCACATTTCTCAGTCTAAATGGTTTTAGTGGTCTATTTACTCTGTTTAAATGGTGATGTCTCCCAGTGATCAGCTTAGAATCTCTGCCTGGTACGGAAACAGCACCAAACAGGACTGCAAGGCCCAGCAAAGAGTGATTTGTTAAGCTAAACATGCTATAGGGGCTGCTCTACCTTGCCTGAAGGATGTTTACACCAAAGTAAGGCCAGGAGAATCATTAAAGCTCTCAGCCACTCGGAAAACTGCCTTTTCTCCTTTTTGAGTTTCGGGAGAAGGTGCCAGTTTCCCGCAGTTCACAAACTCAAGGGGTCCACATTGTTCCAACGTTGATGTTATAAGGTGTCTGCGCAAAGTTGTACATCTGGACCAGGACAGGTTGAACACAAAGTGGGATTTAAACAGTTCATCAAACAGAGCTAGGGAGCTGGTTTCCTGTCAGCGGATGAGCCGATTGTTCACATTGATGAAGAAAGTGTCAGTCCTGTTCTTTGTTCTGCACACAGCAGGAAGATACAGCTGCTGACTCTCTTCCCTTGGGTCGTCATCAATTCTGCAGCATGACTGGAAAGCACAAGATATCAAAATGAGACAGTTATGGGTACGGGGTAAAAACTTTTGATGAAAGCATGCCTCGATTGCTTAATTAAAAAACAGCAAACTACTTTTGCTTCTCAAGTGCTGCCTAATGTGTAATGATGCATACCTTAAATATCCCTAGACTGAATTATATTATATAGCATTAAAAAATCTAGTTCATTTTGGTTATCCTCAGGATGATGAGCCCCAATAATCAATACATAAAAAGCCGCAGGACCGTTTCTAAATTAAAATCTAATTTGTAAAAATACACAAGTTTGTTTTCACCCTACAGACGTCTCCCTCAAGCTGCAGGATGCCTGCGCTTTGGTGCTTGTTGTCAGGGCCTGATGCTGAGGATGGACTAACAGGTCCCTGGCCTCTGTCCCATGAGCTCATCCTTCAGCCACCAGGGTTTAGATTTGGTACCCTTTTTTAGCATCATTGAAGTTCTCCTGTGATACGCAAGTTAAAAACATAACAGTGAAACAGCCAAAAATGTAAAGGACATGAGTGTTTATCAGGGGGCAAATACTTAATCTTTATTGCAATGACAATGCTTTAAATTTTAGGAACCCTCAGTGTCTCACATGCACACAACACACCAAATTACTGAATTAAAGAAGGCATCGTTCAGAGCCGACATTTCTCTCACTGGTTGGCCTATTGAACCTGTTAATTATGTGTAGTTTAAATGTCAAAGAAGCTGCGCTTTAGAAACCAAGACATCCTGATCTCCGGCAATCATCAGCAAAACATCTGACCATCTCGTCCTACAAAAGACTTAACACTGTGCATCAGGGATTTTTTGTTTGTAGGCTCCTGTCCGGTTCCTGTTTTACTGTGGCTGTGCTGTGTTGCCTTTCATCAACACCACAGAGTGTTTCCATCTGCTTACCTGTTATTGGCTGCAGCTCAGAGAGTGTTGGCAAGACGCCTCTTGTGTCCATGTGTGCGTGTGTTCTGTTCACCTACCTGTTGGCTCCTCAATTCTACGTCTAGGGTCTCATTTATAAACATTGCATATGCACAGAATGAGTTCTGAAAGAGGCGTACGCCACTTCCCACGCAAAATATGTGATCTAAAAAAAAAGACTTGATGAGAGAAACTTTGATCGATGATTACAAAGATCTTGGAGACAGGAAATTGGGGACGCAGAAGGAGAGCTGGAAGCCTGATTGTAGAAATTGTTGTTGGTTCCGAACCCTCTGCCTCGTCAACCATGTCTCCTGCCTGCGCCTTTCAGATACCGTCACCCTCTGATACAATCATTTAGCCACTTGTCAGCAACCGCCTTTTTTAGGACAAGTAAAGGCTTCAAAATTCACAAGTAGGGCATTTACTGATGTATCATGTCGTTAAAGAAAATATGAAAATCTCTTTATTTCAGGCATTTAACCAAAAACCACAAAACACAAACACAAAGACAACTTCAAGGAATAGTTTAATTGTTGGGACCTACCTTTGTTTGCTACTTCGCTTAGGGAGGACAAAGTTGTCATTTTTACACTCCTGTTTGTGCACCGATTGAACAAACAGGATATTATGTGATTGGTGATCTATAGGAGGTGGTGTTGTTGGGCAGATTCCTCACCGCATTTGGCCATAGTTAGGTTAGCTGCTTCCCCCTGCTTCTATTCTTCATGCGAAACTAATCGTCTTCTGGAAGAGGGTGAAAATGCGCATTTCAGGAAATGTCATATTTTGCATTAGAGGGAAGAGCTCTGCTTTTTCGTCAGTGGCTTTGGCACATCCATTAGGGCCTGCTGCCAAAATATATCCTAGCCAAGAGAGCAAACAAACAATGGTTTATGGAGACAAATTTCCCCCTGACAATGACTGAAGATTATATTCTCCATAATGAACGCACTTAGCTTCCAACTACTCACCTTCAGTGATGAAGTATAAGAATCCAGGCTTCAGTCTGATGCACCTCTTACCCTTTTTTACTTCGTCTTCACCAACATGTTTCCATCTTCACTTTCAAAGCTCTTGGGACAAAGCAGTTTTAGCAGGTTATGTAATAAGCTGTTTTATATGGATTCCTCAAAGATGTTAATACTTTTTCATCAGAAATGTTGTGTAACCTTTGCTCACAGTAATGTGTTCGAGTGGCTTGTTTTGATCGAGAAGAGGTGAAGAAATCGAATTTACTATGTTAAGAGGTGAACTGCACATCACTGTGCACAAAGATGCATTATATAGCAGCCAACAACCTTTTATTCTATTACATAGAGAAATTCAAATGAAGTCTATTCACTACAAGCTGTTGACAGGAACATTAACTGTTTAGCCGTACTTGCTTAATGTCAGCAGCAGCAACATATAAAAATCAACCTGTTCTGATGGTAAATGATCATCATGCTACTTTTAAAGTAGATCAGAGTAAAACAGACCTCGTCTCGATACAAATAGAGCGCTCCAGGGAGGACGTATTTCTGTAGGCTGACGTGGAAGTTATCATCTACCTGGTTCCTTTGTCAAAAAGCCAAAGGGATTTTTCCATTTGATAACATGAATGGAAGGCAACTAACCAAAAACCCATTCAAAAAACCCACAAACTTTGAAACAAGGGAACCAGGAGTGCTAAAATGCAAACTCATTTCCGGGTTTTAGGACTCACTTCTCGATCCCTCTGTTAACACCAGACTGCAGCTTCCATCCTTTACCCCTGGACGGCTGCACCAGTGGTTGTTAGCTTACCTATAGCCACTGCTAATTATATCACTCCTCAGTCAGCTAATGTTTAAAGGCGCTGTATGTAAGGTGTTGGTTATCGATTTAAAGTGAGAGGCTTTAACCAAAGAGGTTACAATAATGTTACTCCTGAGTGTCCTCACCATATGTGCTGCAACAGGTGTGACCACCAGCACCCTAAATTACGTTTGACTGCAAAGTTGCAGAGGAATAGCATATTGTGACTCCTTGTATTGTGCTTCTACACACATGTTCCTGAAAGGTACACTTTGCTGGATTACCTGTGACTGTTTTTAATCCCTGCAGAAAAAAGTCACCACCACACACTCAAGTGATGACTGAGATGGTGTACGAGTCCATAAATTTGTTTGTTTTGTGTGTGTGTGTGCGTTTAGATATCACATTGGCGCTAATGTAAATGACAAATTCCAGGTCTTACCTGACAAATTAGAGCTGAACATACATTGCATCAGTTCAAGTGCACAAAGACTAGATATTCAATTAACCCGTTTTGACACAGGACAATTCAGATGCACTCTACACCCCAAAAATGGCCTATTCCTGAGTTAGAAATATCCAAACAAAATCCAATCCCAAAAAGAGTTTATTGTTGAGCCATGTATCAATCGGCCTTTTAAAATTCACGTCACCCACTGCAGCGCTGATTCATTTGGCCTCAGGTCTGATTTTGCAGCTCAAGGCTCAAGGCTCCTTTAAAAAGCTACCTTTACTCCATTAAGATGTTAAAATTTGTAGTGCTTCTCTAAGTGAGCATAAAAGATGTTTAACAAATCCTTAGTGTGGTATTGGCGCGGTAAGAGCTCAGACCTCACAGCTACAAAAAGTCATACTGTACACAGAAGACTATACATAATGGATGGACTGTAGAGGAGAGCTAAAGGTTAAAGCGTGTCCAGTTAAGAGCACTAATCAACTGCAAGGGGAGTGTAAGACAGAGTGTGTTCATAAGGGCTTGTTTAGGTATTTACTCCATTTGTTCCCAGCAGACTACAATACCAGCTGTAGTTTAGTTTAGGTGTGGGTTAAATATGAGACGGGGAGAGGCAATGAAAAACAGAGGAGGCACTTCTTAAGCACATGGTAGGGAGTATCTGGCTTAGATGAGGGGCAATTAAGCTTTATATAGTTGTATTTTGTGTAAATACCCTTAAGAAAAGGTGTGTTTTCTGTTGGAGAAAAAGAGCAAAATTACACAATTTGTCATAGCCAGAAACTCATTCATTCGTTCATTTTCCATAACTGCTTATCCTGTTGGGGGTTGCAGGGGGGCTGGAGCCTATCCCAGCTGCTATTAGGCAAGAGGCAGGGTACACCCTGGACAGGTCGCCATGACTATCACAGGGCTGACACATAGAGACACACAACCATTCATACTCACATTCACACCTACGGACAATTTAGAGTCACCAATTAACCTGCATGTCTTTGGACTGTGGGAGGAAGCCGGAGAAAACCCGTGCTGACACAGGGAGAACATGCAAACTCCTCACAGAAGGGCTTCCACACCCCAGGTTCGAACCCCTGGCCCTGGAAGTTCACATTGTCAAATTATTGATGGTCATTAAATACATCATTTTTGTTGAATTATTGCATCAAGACACATAATCACATCTAAGCTTAGAATAGTGATATTTCATTAAAATCACTGACGTTATGTCTCATTTAAAAATGTCACCAAAAAATAAATGAATAAAATAACATTTGCACTAACCAGATCCTGTAAAAGATATTATATTTTGCACTTCTGCAGGCATGATAAAGTATGTCCTTACAGTTTTTCTGGGGAAATGGTCATTACGTTCACATGTTGCTGACTCCAGCTGTGTGCATGCTGTGATGCTTTTTAAAAGTTGTGGGTTTTGTGTGACTGTTGTGCATCAATATTCAGCTGAAGTGCACACACGGCTTGTGCGATGCTGTGAATTTTAAGGTGGATTTGCATTATTTTGCTTAAGAAATCAACTGTTTGTTTGGGTGATAACTCTCCCCGTGGTGTTTGCTAATTGCATCGGCTCCGTGTGAATATACAAAAATATGGTTATTTTTGGAGGGTTATGCATTTTCACTCAATCACTCAGGGGGGCTCAAGTCCAGGGAGGTTCAAGATGAAAAAAACAAACAAACAAAAAACCCTCTCTGATAACTGAAGTACAGTCCCATAAGATTAAGTCTAAGTGAGGAGGATTTGCTAGCCCTCTGTGAAAAGGACATCTGCAGAACCCGCTGTGTCTCCCGTAGCACCGTTGATGATAGCTGTACTTGCTACCCTTTTGTTCTTTCTTTCGTTCTCTCGCCTGCCAATTAGACACACAACATGATAGAGTTCAAGAGACAAACCCACAGTTGTGATTTCAAATGACCACTTGCAATTAACAGAGGTTAATTGCAGATGACTGTGCGGCATGTAGTGCTTCTGCCCTCTGTGGTGCCACAGAAAAGGTCAGTCTGAAATGCCCATGTAGTGATGACTGCTCTGTATTTAAAGTGTTTTTAGGGTTGGCATTCAGTGATATGGTTTCTCCTGTCAACGCACCTCTGCAGCCATTTTTATGCAAGACTCGTTTGTTAGGGAACTCGAGGAATTATAAAAACGTGCACAGTAGAAACTTCATACTTGCACCACAGGTTCCTGCTGAGTAAATGATTGTTTTATATTTAAAAGCACCTTGTTGGAGTAATTTGAATATGAATGAGAAAAATGCTTTTTTGAAGCTGCTTTAAATAGTTAATGCTTTTCATTAATGGACTTGTATTATCTAGTATGATCCACTGAGTTAAATGAAGACAATTAAGTTGGAAAATGATAATATGCTAATTAATGTAATATTACCTTAATGATCTCATTGTGAAAACTGGGCAAGTATAATACATCATGATTATGGTGTTTGCTTAGCTGAGACGGTTCTTATACTTGGAGAATTCTTTACAACGATCCCTTACGATGAATCCATTTCTATGTTATAAGTACAAATCTGGAAGGTTTTGTTTCTCCACTGATGCCAGCTGTGTGTTTCTGTGCACCAACAGGTCTTTTCACCCTGTCTGGGGTCAGCATCTACATCAAATACTCCAACCTGGCCATGGAGGAGTTCCAGCGGATCGTGCCCCCAGAGAACCTTGCCCACGTGCACGTGTCCTTCGGCTGGTCCTTAGCCATAGCCTGGCTCTCTTATAGCCTGGAGGTGGCCACCGGCCTGCTGCTCATGCTGGCTGCCAGAATAACTCAGATGAAGGGACGCTATGACTCTGGTGTCGCCATCGCTATGTTATAGATTGTTATTTGATGCCCAGGTGAATGTAACTGTTGTTGTAATGTGTGATGAGAAAAAAAATCTGCTCTGTTTATCTGAATTAACAAGACTGTTACTGTAAAACTGCAGTTAATAGCTCGGGCTATTGTTTGCTTAAAACACTTAACAGGCCTATATTTCGGACAGGTGTCTATTACCCCTTTTCAACAGGCATGGATTGGCTTGGCTTGTCCCCCATTATTTTGTTGCATATAAACTTTCTTTGTGAAGCACCAAAATAAGGAAATGTTGAGTTTTTGAGCAGCAGCTTCACACGACATCTAATACGGCTGATAGCGATGAACTTTAATGACATTAAACATGAAAGTAAAAACAGGACGCAGGAGAGAAACTAAAGTCCAAACCACAGAGATTCAGTTAGAAGCTACAAAAGTACTGAGAGCTGAACACACAGAGACTCTGAAAAACACCTTTCTTTTTGGTCTCATGCAGACAGAGGTGAGTAGAGTCTTGCAACACATGTGGGGGTTGGCTGCGGTCAGCGAGACGTCACTGGTACCTGCTTGAGGGCAGGTTGCCCACCTTTTGGACCTACTCCTGAGAGGGTCCATCTCCGCTGCAGCTTGGAGTGGCATGGCGTGTCTAAACTGGCAATGGAAACAAAAATCAGTGTGGCGTGACATTAACTGGCACAGCCAAGAGTGAGAACAAAAAAAGGGTATGTAGTATGAGACATGCTTTTAAATGCCTTTCACCCAAAACTGTTGTTCAGCAAAGATGAAGAAATACAATTAAATTGTTTATTTAAACCAGTATGAATATCACTTGTATAAAAATTAGGCCTCAGATAAAATATCAGTTATGAATCATTCATTTGATCTTGCTCTGACAGACAGCACATCAAGTAGAAAAAGAGTTAGACACTCGTTTACAGCACCCAGCACACCGACACGACACCACTTTGTCCTGTTAAAGCAATACTCACAACTTGGATTAATTTTTATGAAAAACCCTTTGATCTGAGGAGTCTTACAGACCAAAGGAATACAAATAACATACCGGGTAATTGAGAAATGGACACATAATTGGACTTTATGGCCGCTTCAGAGTCACCGACTTTTTTTTTTCCACCTCTCTTGTTTACCATGCCGGTAAATCTGAATAAATTATTCTTTGGTGCTCATGCTGTCTGTAAAATGAACTTAGTGAGTGACTTGTGGAGAATCTAACTGAGCTATCAATGTGTAGCATGTCCATATTGACAAAAGTTAAAACTATTATATTTATATGGACGATCTAAGCAGCTAACTAACAGAAGCCACCAACCTGGTTTTAAAGAACTTCTATAAAAATGAACTGCTTGGCAACCAGGCCAGGTGTCTCATTGAGACAGGTGTTAATTTGACAAAATATGTAGCCACACCAGGCTAATAAAAGGGACTGGGCATTTAACTGAAGTTTTACAGTATTTTAGAATTCTGTAAAAAAAAAAAGTTTTCATGGAAAAAATCTGCTATTATATTACAGGATAATAATTATTTCTAATTCGGAAGAACAAAAATTTGCAAGATTTTTATTTCCTCAATTCAGAAAAACGGAGCAGATTTGTTTTCAAGATTTTTTTTCTCAGAATTCTAAAAAAAAAAAAAAAAAATTGTTAATTTAAAAAAAAGAGCAAATTTTGTTTCCATTTCTTTTTTTTTACTTGAAATTTTCCATTCATTCAGAAAAAAACAGCCAATGCATCCTGCCTCTAGAGAGTGCAAAAGCCCACAGGACGGTATATTGCTGCTGCTGTTGTTATTTATTTAGTTTTGGTACTGTAGAACATATTCGATATCATCAAGTGGATCAGTGGCCAAGGCAACAAAACGTAGATGCAAACTGGAGTTACGTAACGGCCCCCACAAACACATAGATTGTGTCTGCTGGCTTATTGTGATGCCAGCTGCCTTTCATCCTCTCACTACCATTTTCTGTCCATTGTCCCACTCCCCACTGTTATAAATATGGCCACACAAACAGAACAAAGAGGCTGACCATTGAGAGTGCAATTACTGTGGAGATAAGCACAATAATTTTCTTTCTTTCAGCCTTTTTTGCCATATTGCATTCTATTTGCATATAAATAACCATTGCATTATGTAAGTGTGTTCTGTGACGTCTTGAAACATGTCTGTAATTTAAAAGAAAGCAGCTTCATCCACGTCCCAAACGCAAATTAACCGCCCTGCGGTGTGAAAGCAGGCCAAAGGAGAGGAGTTCAAAGGGACAGTTTCATTTCACACGTGCCACAGGAATCTTTTGAGGATGCCTTCTGCATGTCCTCTATACCCATATGTGTACTGCATTTAAAAATGATTCACAACAGTGAATCAGAATATTTCATTCAGGTGAAAACATTGCTGATCCTGCAGCAGAAAAAGCACCATGGCGATGGAGCCACCTAGACTGCAGCACACAGTCGGGACAGAGGCTGTATTGTTGATCCATGTGTTAGAGAAAAATTAGCATTTTACAGCTTTTGAAAAGTCGTTAGCATTTGGCCAGTGTCAAAGTGAAGACAATGTTGGCTTGTTAGTTTGAGAGGAAATATTATTTTCTGCTGACAAAGCCCCTACAGTATCCCCATCCTACTGGTTAATGCATTAATCATGGAAACGGGACTGAAGGTAAGTGCACTCATGGGGATCGTGCAAGTTGTTTTCAGCAGTACAGAACACGCGCATGTGTTGCTGCATGCTTTGCAGTAGATAACGTCTGGATGTTGTGATATTCTCTCTGTGCTGTCCACTTCTAGGAATGAGACTTCTCCTCTCTGCATACCAGCAGTAAAAAAGAACAAATGCAACACGTAGCACTTTGTATTGCTGTAAAATGTATTGTGTTGTTCCCTTTTCATGATCAGAACAAACTGTGCTTATGCTTTCCAAAGTTAACAGCTTAACTTTTTTATTAACTGTGAGACAAAAGTAATGAAACATCAATCCAGCTGTAGTGTGGGTGCATACTGTATGTGGGCAACAGGAAAAGGCCACATTGATAATGCTTTTAAATGTCAGTGACACACGCTGTAATCAACTTGTGCAAATGTCCTGAGGATTATTGTGTTGTGAGACAATAAGACCGTCTAAAACATTGTGATTATATGCTCGCTCATGCACTGTATATTTGTTTTACGCGTTGTGTATACAATACAGCTCTGAGACAACACGTCTTGCAGTTACTAGAATACCTTAACGCCATGCCTGAATTGGGACTGCCTATGGAATGTAAATGAAGCGCATCGGGAGACGAGCCAGACAGAAAAACGATTGTGTAAAAATTGCTGAAGACATCCTGAGAAGAATTTAGAGTTGTTTGACCAATATATTGCAACACTGCTGTCTATAAAACTTAAATGCGCACATTCAAACTGCTGCAGATGTGGCAACAGTGGGTTATAATGCTCGTGCATTACAACCTTTTATGTGGGTGATATTTTGTAAAAGGTGTGAATGTGCTGATAAAAGACATGAAGAGGATGATATCAGGGTAAAACGATGCAGGAAATTCATCTAGAATAGTGAGAAATATGACACGTACTAAAAAACAGAATAATATACGAAAGAAAGACTCCACAGGGCGCTCATTAAACAATAATCATCCTACAATACTAGCAGCCTTGGGCGTCCATAAGCTTTACCACTGGCTGCACAGAGATAATCGTGTTTGTTAAAATGTGTTGAAGCAAAGTACACAGATATAATGAGAGCTTGTTCCTTTACTTTGTCACAGCCTAAGTGTAAGAGCCACTGAAGCTGGTAAAATTTCTGTGTTGATATGACATAAAAATTTGGATGATGTTTACACAGCATTTTCTGCATATTTTGAACAGTGTATGGTAGCGCACTATACTTAAGCTATGTTTTTAAGTTATTTAGGCAGCTTAGGGTGCATGAGAAAAGGAGAGTGTGGTCGTGCGGAAAAGACGGCGTGAAGTTTGTGTTGATTTGGATTGTGGTGTTGAAGTGTAACAGGTCAGTTATACTGTAGTAATATGTGTGACAAGTCAAATGTACATTTGTAATGTTGAGTATTATTCATTCATTCATTTTGCTTATCCTGTTGGGGGTCTTGGGGGCTGGAGCCTATCCCAGCTGACATTGGGCAAGAGGCGGGGTACACCCTGGACAGGTCACCAGACTATCACAGGGCTGACACATAGAGACAGACAACCATTCATGCACACATTCACACCTACGACCAGTTTAGAGTCACCAATTAACCTGCATGTCTTTGGACTGTGGGAGGAAGCCGGAGTACCTGGAGAAAACCCACGCTGACATGGGGTGAACATATTACATGCTTAGGCCTCTGTACTCAATATGTGGAGCATTTGTACCCCTACATTCACCTTTGGCCGTGCCCCACCTATAAAGGTGTGTCTCCCGCCTTGCCTCACCGCTTTTGCTGCTGTACTCTGTGGGAGAGGTAGCGTCATTGCTGTTTTAGCGCTGTTGAGCTGTTTATAAATTCATTTTATGGTAACATAATCTTGTGTCGCTTGATTTGTGTAGGGGCTTGAGTCTGTACGGTTGTGTTTCATTGTGCTTAACTGAATGTAACGCGGCCCTTTTGCTATTGTGGAAGAGGGGCTGGAGTTTGTACTGTTGTGTATGATGGAGGATTTTGTTTTGCCACTTGCTGTCAGAAAAGGAATAAACGGCGATCGCCTCCGAAGATATCCACGGTCTGGGCCTCTTTATATCTACACAACACAGAAATCACTGGAGTCGTGAGAACACATAGACATACAGTAGGACATTGAGTCGGTAGTGGACTGTAAAAGATGTAATTTTGGAAGTACAATAAACCTTGTTAGGCTTTTTTTCTGCTCGTGAGCACTGGATCTCCAGAACAGAAAAAGAAACACTAGTCAAAACTGAGACACCTCACAAACTAGGTGGCCAAGGAACTGTGTTATGTCGAAACAGCCATTTCAAGACAACTTTTTGCAGGATCAAAATTATGTTGATAAACTGCCTGATACACATGAGGGGAAAAGTGGATCATCAAAAAATTCTAATTATTATTATTATTATTTTTTTCCGTCTGGATAAAGAAAGCTCAAGGGAAAGGTGATTTAATTACAAGCAAGCCAAAATGTGAGGTGCACTGAGTGTGTTTTAAGTGGAAATTTTGACCCTAAGATGTAGACCTGCACTAAACACAGCCCTAAATTACACCGCTCAGCACTGTAATGGGGAAAAAAAGTGCAAAAGTCTTTGCTAAGGATGCTCATGACAGAGACAGACGCTGCAGCATTAAAATGTGTGCTTATATTTGCCTGACTGTGATTTGCAGCATGAATTAAAGTACCTCAGCAGCCAGTGAATCAAAATCCAAACCATGAAACATTGTGTCCACTCAGCTGTTTGTTTGGCAGCGTCCTGCCCGGTAATCCTGTCTCAGACGGAACAGAGAGCAGAGAGCTGTAAAGGAAGGACCGAAGCACAGCGGCTCAGTCTTGCAGCCCTCCTTTTATATATTAGGCCTGCTGAAATCCCATTAAACTTTTATGGAACATAATAATTCAATCCTCTCTGGCAGAAGAACGCCAAACTTGGTGCGAGGCCATTACTCTTTGGTTTGTGCCCTTGTCCTTGACAGAGTGCAGTAATTTTGACTCGGACAACCTCTAGGCACTCCGTTTTGAGAATTTATTGAAGAAGCACAACCTGTTTTCATCAGAGCCACTTCCCTCGCTCAAAATTTCCCCTCAGACTGCTGTTTTGTAAGACTCCCAAACATGCATTCACTCAACACATTCATAAATCAGCTCTCTTGTTTTGTAAGATGGCGCTACAGTCGCCTTTGTGAAATATGTCCTTGTCATGAGTCGTGGACTTTCGCCCAGAGAAGAGAGCCTTTTGAGGTGTCCGTGATACCAAGCTTAATTAGGCTTTTAGCTCCGCTGTTTGAGTGCTCCAACACATTTGGATTCATTTTTAAGTGGCGTTTCTTGTGCTCGCCTCAATGAGCCTCTTCGGGTAATATACTGCGGCTTTCTTTCCGACTGTTACCATCAGAGGGGTTTCCATAATTACATATCACACACAGTGAGAGCTTACAAAGTCAACTGAACACCAGTATGTTCATGGGACTATTTAAAGGTTTTTACAGCGTGCACAGTACGATATATAGTTTACAGAAAAGACATTGCTGCAGGGAAAGGTCAGAAACCATGTTATTTTCTAAAACGATTATCTCAGCGACAGCGACGCTGGTGTAGCTGAACGTAAGACAAGCAGCTTCATTTATTTTACGATACAAAGCGTGTTGTGCCTGCGGTCGCTGCCATCAGTTCATGACTTTCTTTCTACAGATCGATCAGCGTGAATAAGCACATTCACTAAGATGTTACAGGAAAGGGAATGCATCACTGCATCAAGGGCAACCATCGTTCTTACTGAATGAAAGACAGGCGGAGAAGGAGTTCGCCCTTGTGGAGAGTCATTGATTGAGTGTCCTTAAACGGAAGCACATTCAAGAATAGCACAATGAAAAAAAAAAACATTTAAAGAGGATTTTAAATGAACTGGGCCATTCAGAGTATTGCCTCTACAAGGTTTTTATATGGTCAGCTGTTTTTATGGGTCGGGAACTCAGATTAAAAAATTTTTTTTATTCATTTCACATGAAATACTACCATTACTGCTAATGGACTTCCATTTGTACAGGGCCTTTTTAGTGTTCTAACCACTCCAAACGCTTTCATGCTACATAACACATTCACTTATTCGTACAGTGTGAACTTTGCAAGGTGCTACCCAGTACACAATAAGCTACTGTGTGCACTCACTGAGTATCTTGAGGGTTTGGTATCTTGCCAAAGGATACTTCGATCAAACCCCTGATCTTCTGATTCGGGGACAACCTGCTCTATCTCCTGAGCCACAGCCACTATTGAGCCAAAGCTGATAACATTCAGGGGTTCACTGGGACTGCAAGGATAAGACAGTGTTCTATGTGTAGTCAGACACTGTGGAGTATGCTTTTGTTGAAATGATGCAAAAAGAACTGACCCCTGAAGAGGGAACTATAGGAGAGTAACTATGCATATATTATATACATTCCCGAGGCACATCTTGCACATTTTCTTTTCTTTTCACACCTCCTCCTTCCAAAGCAACAGGGTCACAAGAATCCATATGATTAATTCTCTGACACTCTCATCTCCACGTTCTGATTCAGACCATCTTTCTTCTCTGTTGCAGTAGCTACCGAAATCTTTAACCTCTTTAGACACTTCAGCACATCACAATGCTTCATTCTAGCTCCACAATTTAAGGGTGTATGGCGCTGATGTCTCGGGATTGAGTGGTCTCATAAACTGAGAGGGGGACTCAGTCCCTGGGTAGACGTGAATAAGATGTTCTCTCTTACCTAGGAGCCACTTGAAAAGTTAATTAGACCCATCCCCTGCTCAGTGAGCACCAATAGTGATGGGATCGTGCTGGAAATTGAAGGTGCCGTGGGTCTCGCGTTCATTTGTTTGATGAAATGGGAGGAATTGCTCGCGCAAGAATAGATGTGG
Organism: Epinephelus awoara; assembly: GCA_035609425.1. NCBI lineage: Eukaryota > Metazoa > Chordata > Actinopteri > Perciformes > Serranidae > Epinephelus > Epinephelus awoara. The sequence continues at coordinate 17,395,375 of CM069311.1, read as the reverse complement.
AAACCATGTGACACACAGAGACACATAACAGAGTGGAATATGCAGAAGAGTGCACTGGCTTTGACTCTTGACCAGTCTTGATGCACATGGTAAATATAAGGACTTGAGAGAAAGGACTTGTTCAGTTTTCCCAATGAAATGGTGAAGCAATAAAAAATTCATCATGTCAGGCAGGCCTTATAGATGCAGCTGTGCCGCGGAGATTCTATATTTTATTATCAGGCCTGAAGTAAAATCACTGAAAGGAAATGAATGAGCTCAATATATATATTTTTATTCCCTTTATGTTCAGAACATTTTAAGGAATGTTATTGCCTCACTGCAGCCACACAACTTACCATCGAACAGCATACATTTATCTGGTACTGCGCACCCGATTTGAATCACTTTCATCACGTTCATGCAGTTCTGAGTTTTATTTATTGTATTGTTGTTATTTCTTTGTTTTAAATTACTAAGAGTTATTATAGACACTTTAACAACCTTTGTGCCAAAACAACAAAACAGAACTGTGTTTTCTTTGTCCAAATATTCTTCCAATTACACATTTTGAAAGTCTAACTATGATATTGTTCCAGGCATTGTGCCTGTAGTCAGTGTTAAACTAATCATAAGCAGAGTTAGCTCAGTTTATTTGACTATTTGCCCAACTTTTTGCTGTATGAGTCATGGTTTCAAGAAAGGTTTTGAGTATTTGCACGTATAGGTATGAGTGTAGGATACCCACCAGAAAGTATAACAATCAGTTAGTTTTATTTAAAGTGCAGAGTCACCAATACACTTTACAATTAAAAAGGCATACAGCGAGTACATAAAGCAAGAAAAAAAATCAAATATAAAGCAGCCAAATTAAAAACATCAGTGTTAAACCGATGTCAAAAGGGTGAAGGACATGATTAAGGTTTGGGGTAGGCTGTCACACATGTATAAAGTTCCATTTAAATGCATTGAAATGACTTGGTTTCAGCTCAAAGATGCCCTAACACCTTTAAAAGGGTAAAGGTTAAATGCTACAACATAGCAATGGTCATCATTTGGCAGAGGTGTGGACTCAAGTCACATGGCTTGCTGTGCGTTCCAGTGTCCGTATGCCAGAAGTAGATTTAGTATGTCAAATGCAGTATGCCAAAAATACCAGGATGTTCTACTACACCCAGTCCAATTTTTTTGCAGTAAGCAAGCCAACATGCCTTTCCTGTTTATTCTGGCCCACAATCCTCTGCACAGCGGACGATGTGTCACATTGACTGTCAGAAACTGCAATGGTGTAATGTGTGCACACTGTATGCAACAACATCATTCTAAAGGGCAGCTGCAAAAGAAAAAGAATGTGATTAGGAACGCACCCTTAGACTCGAGTCAGACCCGACTTCACAAAATCAAAAAGGACTTGAAGTCAGACTTTATCACCAATGACTAGCAATTTCACTTAAACTTCAGCCTTTTGACTTGAGAATACTTGATACCTTCCTGCGAGCCCAAAGATTATAAAGTATGTTAAGGTCAACGATGCTGCATACGACATCAGAGAACTCTTTTCCATTCTATTTCTCCATTCTCATTTACATTGTGCAACAAGACAGGACAGAAACATCAAAAATTGCTTCTGGTTAATAATGCTCTATGCTATGAAGGTGCATCGTCAGCACTACGTTTTTTTAAAGATCAAGTTCAGTCGCTGCTAGACTACTAACTAGATCAAATGGACAGCCTTCTACTACCCTTATACAAAAATCTCTTCACTGGCTCCCTGTCACGTAAAGGATCCGGTTCAAAATTCTCATTCGTACTCACCGAGCATGACATGGTCAGGCTCCTGCTTATGTTGCTACCTCCCCCATATTCTTCAGCTTGCTCTCTTAGGCCAAATACGTTGAATTTGCTGTCTGTCACTCAAACCCACCTGAAGACAGGTGGTGATCAAGCTTTTGAGGCAGCACCTGAATTTGTAATGCTGCCTACACCCTTACGGTCTGCTGTCTGTGCGGCTTTATTGAAAAGTCAGCTACAGACGTATCTGTTTAGACAGGCATTTGGGTGACAGTTATGTGCAAGCTCTGTATATTCTTTACATCATTTTTTAGCATGAACTGTGTAAATGGTTCAGCTTGGGTTTTGTTTTTGTTTTCTTGTATGTTGTAAAGCAGTTTGTGATCTATGTGATCTACATTTAAGTTACTTTACTTTCTTACTTACTTTACTTCATTCACTTCGGTCACAAACTTATTTTAACAAATAAATACAAAGTATTTATGATTTTTGTAAATTTAATATATTAATATTCCATTTTCAAAATGGCATTACATAACAGAAGAGTGCATTTTGAATTGTTTCGGACTCAAATCTCAAAGTTTAGGACTTGGGACTTGACTCTGGACTTGAGTGCAAAGACTTGAGACTTACAAAACGCTAACTTGGCCCCACCTCTTTCATTCAGAAACCTGGATAACTTGCATCTTGACAATTTGCTGTTGAAGACTTGTGACGTGACTTGCATTGAAAGCTTGTATGACAGCTGACAAAGAGAGGTACTACAAAACATTTGTATAAATATCTCAATTACTTTTATTGAGAGGGAAGAGAGATAGAAAGCCTCCCTGCAGTGGGTCTGGTCATTTGCAAAGAAAAATAGAATGTCTCTACATAATGACTGTGTGACAAAATGTTGAAAAAGTATAATTCAGACTGGCAGATCAAAATAGAAATGGAGAGAGGCGATATGAATAGTGGGATGGATCACATATTATCCTCTCTGAAAAGAAAAGTGGCACTTCCAGTTGATGAAAACAGCACAATACTGTCACCCATGACCCAAGAGAAAGGAAAATGGAGACGGGGCAGTGAGTGCATCACACAAATAGCTTTATTTTTCCTCCACCTTCGTCACCCCCTCTCTCCTCCACATTCTCTGTCTTACTGGGTTTATTTCAGCGGACAGTGATAAATTGTTCCTGTGGAAGCCAGATGTATCCTTATCTCCATGCTGCAGGTTCCTTCATAGCGCTACCAGTCCATGTTGGGCTAATAAGGTTAAACGAAGCCAACAAATAATGCAAAAAGGGCTCGGAGTAAATTGTCAGTGAGAAACAGGCTTCATGTTTTCCAGCTGCCTGGAAATATCATGCAGCGTGGCTGCAGCAGCTGTAATGGCGTCATGCCTTCCAGAGACATGCTAACCCAATAAACCATGACACACATGGCCGCTAATTTGATTCAAGACACCACCTGAATCTTTATAACATTTTCTACAAAGCTTATATAAATCCACAAAGCCAGAAACACTGTGTTTTTCTCTAAATCTGGATTTAGAAGGTCCATGTGGAGACATTCCTGGAAGCCCTTGAAATAAACAGCAGTGACTGCATGACTGCAGTTGATGCTGTGATTAAAACCACAGTGTGTTGTGCAGGTCGCTGACAACCAAAAGCTTACAAAGCAAAGAAAACCTGCTCTTTGTCCAGATTTTGGGCACAGTGAGGAATCTTGTAGCATTATTGATTTTTTAAATGTCACACCTGAATCCATGTAAACCTTTTGTTTTCTATTTGGATCCCCATTAGCTTTAATGAGCACAGCAGATATTCTTCCTGGGGTCCATAAAAAAAAAGAAAAATAAGTACAGCAATTTCATTTGATTATGTAAATCAAACCTGAGTGAAAATAAAAACCATTAGCACACACTTGTGTTTCTGCCAACCGAACAAAGTCCACTATTAACTCTCCCTCGCTCCTGAGGGAAATACTCAACGTTTTAGCAGCTAAATGCTTCACTAGATTCTCACCTAAACTTTCACTAACTTTTCTGCTGCCTTGTGCAAGGAGGTTAAAAAAGTGATACTGCATCTTATAATAAGTGTACAACACATGCAGTAAAATCTGGTCTGCACTTGCCGAAAGGCTCAAGAGCTGACACAGTTTCATAAAACATGGGAATAGTTGATTTGTTTCACGTAGGCATCAAAAGTTGGCCTTGAGTCAGAATATATTTTATTCATAAGGTAAAGATATGGGTGAGAATTACAAGTCTGCAGTTACTGAAAAGGTCCTTAATTTAAAAAAACAAATGCTTTCTTTATGAAGACCTTCTAAGGAATATTTGCTGCCATCCATTGGAGCATACCAAAAAAGTTCTGTTGGACCAAGAGCACACAAAGAGGCCAAAAATAGCCAAAAAATTGACCAATCTGCATGAAACTCGGTGAACATAATCTAGGGACCAATATCTAAAGTTCCCTATTGGCAAAAGTTGGAAAACTTATTAAAACTGAGCTTCTATAAGGCAATGACTTTAACTATCTGCCTTTCAGCGTGCTATCTCAACTACTAATTTACAGTTTTAGCCCACTAACTATCCCACTATTGGCAATGGTACTACTGTACTTTCAATAAAGCAGTCATACTATCAAATTCACAAAAACTCTGAATGAATACATTGCTCTTCTTAATGGGTTCAGTTGACTATTTATTCTGCAATTTCCTATGACCTGTATCCCAAACACACACCATGTGAAACTGTATGGCGGCAACTGTGCACTCAATGGGTATGGACTAGTATTTGTTAATAATCAAAAAACAAGCACGGACGAACTATTAATGAGACCATTGTACGGTCTTTCATTCTGACAGTTTCCATTTTTTGGTCCTAGCTGAAAACCAATTTTTTTTTGGGTTCTGAACCAATTCATTTTTGGTCGAAATGCTTTGACAAGTTCAAAATTAGGTGCAGGAACCGTAATAGAGCCTGTTCCATGTTGGTGGAAAAGCGGTAGAGCACCTAGGTGGACACCATGCTTTTATTTGTGGAGCCATCTGTAACCCTTCAACACTGCAGCTTCAATTACATTGTGCATGTGTTATGCCACATTTCTCCCATGGGGTCAGAGAGCGTGTCTCTGCCCCCATTTAATAGCCTTCATGCTGGCCAGGAAGTGTCCCCAGCTTTTCTGGAGAAGCAGTTGCTCGCCTGTTGTGGGCCATAAAACCCAAGCAATGACCTGAAAGAGACGAAACGGACCATAGAGCTGACGGGAACTGCAGAGTTCTCTATGGATTTGTCCCCTCAGTATTGATTAGAGTGACTTTAAAATCAGCAAGTCTTACAAACACCCAATATGACCTGTCGTTGGGGTCAGAGAAATAAGGACCAAAGTGATTAAGGTTTAATCCTCTCGGGATCGTGTGTACTCACTTGCATTTCACTCAGGACCCAAATGGTGAACAAACAGATCAGCAGTGCCTTTAATATTTCTGTTACTGTGGCAGGAGAAGCTTTGCAATAAATAAACATAACTAGGCCTGTATCAAGAATAGAAATAAAATGTCTTGAGTTGTAGCAATAGGCCATAAACAAACTCATTAAGAATTAACACCATGCTAAACGTGCCCTAATGGTTTCTTTGTGATAATCAGTAGCTTACCCGACCTTTATCAAAAACTCATTATGCATTCAGCGAGCCTGCAGGCCGGTAATTAATCATCCAGATGGACACACAATGTAAGCAACTGTTACATTGATCCAACCCTCCTCCTCTTCCTCCTCCTGGACTCACTGTGTCTGGGCAGTAACCCATAATCCACTAGGTGTCAGCATTCGCCCATTCTCTACACGTCACCCTGCAGAGACGGCCGATAATGTTGTGTTTATTCATCCTAATGCACACCTTATCATGCTGACACAGTAACTAGTGTTCAGGGTGTTTCATTACAGTAGAATGACAGTAACACAGTTTACATAGCAATCACAATCAGCTGATTTTACTCATTGCAAGCATGTTTTTCCACCTTATTTTTTTTTCTTTCTTATCCTAAAAAAGGAAAGCAGTCACATTGAGGGCGTGTTATTACAAATCATTTATTCAACTGCATTACAGTAAAGAGGTCATTTGAGGCAAGGTGTTTCCCGCCTCATGCAAGCACGCCCTGTACACAGTGCTGTTAAGGCATCTATTACAAGCTATTGTCGGTTTTTGTCCGCCTGCCACTGACTAAATTACTTCTGACTGGAGGTGACACACGTGTGTCATGTAAGGAAATCCAAAGGGCATCATGATTCCAGTAAGGCCTAAAAGGGTGTGTGTGTGTGTTGGCACTGTTTCCTCCTATTCTCCTCTATTACACTCAGGTCCTGTGCCCTGTACTGCAGCGACTGCAGTTTAGTGTGAGCTTCCTGCAGTTGAATCTATGCAAACACCTCTCATCGCTGAATAAGTATTCTTTGCCTAAATAATGACAGCTTCCTTTAGTTTTGCATGTGCATGCAGAACAAAGTCATGGCAGCCGACAGGCCTGCTGCAGCCGAGGCTTTTGAACTGTCTTCCATGTGACCCGACCCCTCTCTGCAAAGTCCCTCGAATTTTTTTTATTTTCAAGTGTTTGTTGGTTTGCACTCAAATGACCCTGCAGTTATTGTCTCTTCCTGCTTTTTTGGAGAATTACCATGGAATCCGTCGCTTTACAACAAGTGTGTATTGTCTACAAGGCTGAGGCTTGTCCCAGTCACTTTCTGCAGAAGCAGAAAGTTCAACTTGACTGGGGGCTTTTATGTGGAAGCTGTCAACGCCCATGTCTTGTAGGAGGAAAAAGCCTTTGTTTAGTGTTTGGAATGCCTTTCTGACCTGTTTTTGATCTCTTCATGTGGATTCAGAACAAAGGCCCACATTATGGTCTTTTTGCTGTGTGTGGGGTTGAACAACATCTCCCTCTCAAAGCTGCTCTGAGTCATACATGGTAAACAAACAAACAATCATGCAGTGTTTCCAAGGATAGAACTCAGCAAGCATCTGTTGAGTGCTTCGTCTGCTGAGCGCCGATTCTGGATCCAGCGCCATCAGTTTGGCTCAGCTGAGATGCGTGTGTTAATTCCTGTAGAAATATGTCTGCTTCCAAAACAAACTGTGCAGTGGGATGGTCGCTATGTGCCCTTTACCAGCTTGATCCTCTCTGCCTCCGCTCGCGATGCAAGGTAACTCCTGCTGTGATTCAACAAAGGGGCCCCATAGCACCTCGCCGTAGCGCTCATCATCCTGCGTGCCCCCGAGGGATGAAGCAAAAGTCAAGCCAGGATGGGAAGGGCCAACATGAGCTCATTGTTGATGTTACTGCCAGCACTGCTGCATGCACACGCACACACACACACACACACACACACACACACACCTCCCTCCCTCTGTCTCTGGTATCTTCCAAAAAATACAGACAGGAAATTGGGTTTAGCTTAAAGGAGGTGGTCACAGGCTTTATTTGAATGTGGTCCATGCTGCAGCCAGGTGTTAAAGTAAAGACATGCAAATGCCAAAACATTTAAAGTTTGTGTTTCCACACATCTGTCCAATTTCTCTCTGGGCTCTTATTTCTATTCCTCCCTCTTCTAGGAAAGAGAGCATGCTTGGCTTGAATTTTACAATTTCTTTGAGTATGGTGCAACATTTCCTGGTACTAAAATAATACAACAACAACAAAGACATAAAGTCATAACAAAGACAGAAGAATAGAGACAGTCTTTGTTAGTGTGGTGTAGTCCATCTACAAAATTGTTAAGCATACAGTTTAACAGGTAAAGGTTACCTCAGGCTACACACAAACAACTACCAATCCTTCACTGCCTCACACGTCCAGCCAACCAACCAGTGAGCTCGGTTACAAATGCTCTCGCTGATCCCATTATCATGTTCCAAGTAAATGATTAACCCTGTGACTTTCTGTTAAATTCATCTTAACAAGGTGGGAAGCTGACATCTGCTGATACTGCAGGCCAAACAAGAGACCTGTCGCACTCGGCCGGTTACTGAGAAAGAGGAAACAGTTGAACAAATCATTTATCTTATGTCACTAACAAAATTCCATACTAGAGTTTCTCATTAAGCAGGTGGTCATGATTCATGTGAATTTGTTACAGGAGTTGTGTAAACTGCAGCCGCAACTGCACTGTGCAGAGTATCTGATCTCGAATTTGACATAAGTGTGGTTGATGAAATCTCCTTTAAGGTCATTTTACACAATATAGGACTTTTTTTCTAAAGAAGTCTTTAAGACAAGTCTTTAAGACAAGGGCGTAGAAGGGAGCCCACTTTCTTTAATGTCATGCTTCTACTTCTACTTTTCAGGGACTATACCACTGCATATTAAAACTGTATAACTCAGGTTAAGATTTTACACATAGAAAAAAATTATTATATTTATATTTATATTTACATTTATTTAACCGTTTATAAAGTAATTCAAGTTTGCTTCTTTCCAAGATTTTTTTCAGGGCATTGCTGCCATTTACCCCAAAATCAGAAATACATATTTGTCCTCTTACTTGTAGTGCTATGAGTCAGTCTAGATTTTTTCGGTGTGAGTTGCCGAGTGCTGGAGATGTCAGATGTAGAGAAGTCTGCCCTTTTCTAATATAATGCAGTGGCTGGTGGGTCGCAGTCCATTATGAATTGACTTCAGGTGACTCAAGAACATGTGTTTGTGAAAAACACACTTTATTTTGAAGTAGGGTGAATTTCTGGCACAGAACTTTTCTTTGAATGTGTTGTTTCCTGCTGTAGAGTAAGTAAATAATGAAATGCTACTTAACAGACAGCAAACTAGCTTGACGACATGGCCAAACACGAGTATCTATCCATTTTCATCTGCTCAGGGCAGCAGGCCGAGCAAAGCGCCCCAGACATCCCTCTTCCCAGCAATGCTATCCAGCTCCTCCTGGGGGACCCAAGGTGTTCCCAGGCCAGATGAGATATGTAATCCCCCAGCGTGTTCTGGGTCTGCCCTGAGACCTCCTACCAGCAGGAGGCGCCCAGGAGGCATCCTGATCAGACGCACGAGTATGATGGTGACTGAATACATTAAACTGTGTGGACCTTGAACTGATGACTAAAGATAGGTCTGGGCCCCATAGCCGGACCAGTTTGGAACCACTAATATAACAGAACTAGACGGCACTCGGCTTGTGGTGTTTAAGCAGCAAAAAAGTACATTTGAAAAACTCAACAGGAACGTCTCTTTACAGAAATCATGACCTGGTAACTCGAGATAATCCACAGACCTTGTTGTGAACAGTTTGTAGGAACTATTTTCTTCTGTCATTCTACGCCTACCAATCTCCATGCAGGAGCATCTACTGCAGGCTCACCTTGCACCACTAAGCAAGCTGATGATACAGCTCAGGAGGAGGACGCGTTTAATGTTCACATATTGTGCTGTCATTAGCACAAACCTCTCGGCCATGAGTAGATGCACGCTTCCTCCTGTGTGGTGATACAGATGGCGGATGTAGTTCAGTAAGCAGTGCCACCTACTGTAGTTCCATTATATTTGAGAAAAGGCAGAAATCTCTATGGCTGTTTTTTCCAACATTTGGCAACTCACACCAACGCAAACTAAATTATAGCAAAACAGATGAGGGAAAAAATGTGTATTTTTAACTTTGAGGGTAAACTGTCCCTTATCTGAATATTTTTCCCTCTTTGAAATACACAATCCCTATTATATGATCTATTCTAAGATCCCTGGATGTTTGGGAAAACAGACTGCTCATGCTCTCATATGGCAACTTGATTACCCTTTGGTGAGGTTGGGGGATTTTGGGATTTGCTTTACATAGAGGGAAACGGGCCAAAAAAAGACTAATGCTAACCATAGTCCTCCTCACTCTAAAACTGCAGCCTCATCGTGGACTGTCCAAAACTGTTTTGTTGAATACAGTTATAAACTGACCACACACACACACACACACACACACACACGCACGCACGCTTCAATTTCCCTCTTATGTTTGTCCCACATAATGTGGAAAATGTCTGCCCTTTGATCTCCATTCAAAGTGGTGCAGCCAGAGTTTGATGACTGTGCTGTAGCTTTACAGTCACTGCCTGAATAGTATTCTTCTGTATCACTTGTAACACTTAGGTGTGTTTCTTTAAAGAATCCCACATCTCATTCTGCGAAGTGTTGACTGTCTGTCTGTGCCTTTAGGGGATTTTACATACCAGACTTTATCCAGAAGAACCTGTTCAACTCTTACTATTTACACTGTGCTGTAGTTTGATCTATGATAGGTTCATGGGAACAGAATCAACCTCTGATAAAAGTGAAACAGATTTTTGAAAAACCATGCTCTGTCATCTTGACAAATAAAGTAGTTTCATAGGATGTTACTGCAAAATTAAGAGCTAGGAGAGGTTAAAAAAACAACCAGTCTCAACATGAGAGACAAAGGGAGAGTGAGGATGTGTGTGTCAGTGAGGTGATTAAAAATGGAAGCGTTTCACCCTGCCGTCATCCGATCCACTCATGCAGCCGCCTGCAAACACTATAGCATTACCTCAGACCAGAGGAGCTTGGGTTTCACACAGTGGACACCAGGCAGGACAAATGGAGTCTGGCCCATTCACTGTAACACAGCAGCCCTTCCCTCACCATTCACAGCATCCTCAGATGATGATTCAAATATGTGCTCAAAGAGCATCTGGCTCAACACGTTTTTCCTTCGATCTGGCTCTGAATAATACAGTAGCTACTGTTCCTTATATTTTTTAGGAAAAAATCACTCACTGTGTGTATTGTTTATAAATTACTCACCCCATGTTACATTGAATTCATGAAGGAAATCTCTGTTTTTGTCGGATGAATCCACGTCATGTAGAACAGAAAGTGAGAAAAGACTTGATGAATTGGAGCAAATGGGGGGGCACATTTAACAACAGCAAAGCTATAACAAAACATCCATTTACAAACTCTCACACAACTTGTGCAGTATAATTAAGTCTTATTTAGACAGTTTTATGTGTCGTACTTCCCAAATACATGCATTTTTGCCAACATTTGAATGTTTAAAACACTTCAGCATATGAGTAGTGCTTGAACTCTGCTTGTGCATTCCACTGAAAAGAGTTCAAACACTTGTGCTTGCCCAGGCATGTCTACTGGTATGCTGAAGTGTTTTAAATAGTTAGGTTTTAGTAAAAATGCATTTGTTCGGATAAGACCTGAATTGACCTATGGCTAAGCCACGCCCCCCTCCACTCACTATGGCAGGTGTCACAGTACACGGCATTTTGCAGGAGGCAACTAATGATTTTTGGGGACATAACGATCAGATGTCATGGAAAAGTAAGCAAAAGGGCCTAAACTACGCATCGGAGGGATATATTCATCATTTTATTATTGAGAAGGTCAATAAAAGCTTAAATTACAAGCCAAAATTTACAGGTCACAGTGTACGCTTGTAAACCGCATCTCGTTGCCGTCACCATCAAAGACAACAAGTTAAAGTGCCACTGAAGTTAAGGTTTTTATCTCAGAATATGAGAAAAGGATAACGGCCTTTTTACCATCTTTACCAAGAGTGTCTCTCTGTTAGTTTGGTGCTACAGTACATTGAATCATTCAGCATAACGTTTGCCAACCTTTGTTATCTCTGCGATTACAGATAAATTAATGAAGCTAAGCTCCAGAAGTTAACGTAAGCTTAACTAGAGCCCTTTGGACAACAGCTAACAATGACATACGATCACTAAAGTACAAAACTAGAGCAAAACAGGCTAATGAACTCCCAGCAAACAAGGTGACATGATGAACAACGTTCATGTGGTTTAAAGGGTAAAAAACACATCCTGTTGCCCAGCCTCTCAGGATACCTTGTGTCGGAGTTGCTGTACCTCATGCACACTGTTTGACTGTCTTTAAACTTCAAATCTCAGAAAAAGGTCATAAAACCGAACAAAACTGTGATGCATTTCAATGAACGTCCAGGCAGAGAATGTCCGAGTGTATGGGAATGGCTATACGTACTGTGATTGGCTTTGAGGACGGGTCAATTATACTACACAAGTTTCAGGAGACTTTGGGAACAGATGTTTTGATATAGCTTTGGGAGCCCAGTCTCACTCCAAAGACATCGAAATCCAGCACTTGGGCATTGACTTGCAATGTCAGAAACCAACGAAAAAGGCATCCTTTAACATCAGCATGATACACAGCTGGTTGCCGTTATAGTGTAACGGCACCCAGTGGCATCGGTGGAAACACGGCAGGACAAGGACGAAAGTTAAGGTGCGAAAGTCCGGCTGGGGAGGGTGGGAGTGGTCGTCGTCGAGAGAGCAACGTTCGCGTCCCGTAAGATTCTAAAGCCAAACCCTGTTCTTTTCTCCTAAACCTAACATGCTTTTGTTGCCTAAACCTAACCATGTGTGTTTGTAGTTGAAGGAGAAAAAAAATCAATTTGTGGTGTTGGACTGACGTGGTACGTTTATTTGGAAAGAGACTGTATGTACACGTCAAATTTCCCGTGAAAACAGAAGTGTATTTTGAAAGAAGACAATGCATGTGACAGGCAGAACACGGTGTCCCAGAACATCAACAACCAACACACCCAGGGTATCTTGTACGTCGTGTGTTGGCGTGGAAAGTACATGACCAAATGTTAATTTGTGACAGGGTCGGTGTGAGAATGTGTTGGCTTCGCTGTTGTTAAACATGGACCCCTTTTACTTCAGTTAATCAGAAATTTTCTCTGGTATTTGATTCTTCATTTACCATGGGGGCATGTGAGAAAAACATAGGTTTCCATCAGAATTCAGCATTACACCGGCTGAGTAATTAATACACAAATGATCATTTTGTGGGTGAAGTGTTCCTTTAAATGTAATAATGCACAGACTAATCAATCCTACATGATTGTAATACAGTAGAAAAGGCATGTTGATTCAAAAAGCACTTTGCGTTTAGGTGCTGGTATGCTTTTGAAAATGTCAGTATAACTAATTTCCCACTTATACAGCAGTCCTGTAAAAGTAAAATCAATTTTCACAGCTCCATCACAGCTGTACCTTTAAGCCCAGAATATAAAACTTGACTGATTTGATAACTGGACAATTGATTTACTGTCGACTGAGTCGCACATCTGACTTCATGGTTGCTGTCTGGAGGCTAGCCGCAGCACAAATCTTTACTGTCATTGAAAAAAGAGCACTGAGCTTGATTCAGAAAAGCTGGAGGTTTTCAATCCACTGTGCTAAACGTCTACTCCTGCCTGCATGTGTGTGTGTGTGCACAGGGTTTTTTGTTTTTTTTTGCATGGACATGTGTGTGCACGATTGGATCTGTGCTTATTTGACTGGAAACACTCGAATGACTCAATAGAGGGCGGACGGGTGAACACAGGGCTTTGGCTGGCGTCACTGCCAATCTGCTCTGGTCAGGGTCAGGCACTGTGGTCTCTATACTCTGTCGGGCTGCCTGACCGCTCTCCCTGTTTGTTCAGCGAGCGAGGGCGCCGCATGCCATGTCACCTGGTTGCTATAGTAACAGTGTGGTCAGGCTTTCCTGTAAAGAGTGGAATAACAGATCCATACCCTGCATCGCAAAGAGTCCCCGGAGGGTTTGGCTGAAAGGATTTGCTCTGTTTTTGTGTGCTTGAGTTTGGCCGGTTTTTCCTCTTCATCTGCCTTTCGCATTCTGCTTTTGTTTTTATATCTCTTCAGCAAGTTGGCTTCCCACGAATATCTCTCCTCATGCTGTCCTGACACTGAGGTGACTGTGGACAGTTTGGTGGTTAGTGACCTGGAAGGTGTCCAAATGTTACACAGCTCAACAAACTTTACCTTTTCTGAAAAAAAGAAGCCCATAATCACAAGTTTAGCTTTTATGGAACAGTGTGCCACATAATGTAAAACTTTCATTTTACTTCTAAAGAGCAAAATTCCATTCTTACAGCAGACACTGCCCTACCAGGGAAGCTGTTAATGTACTTCCTTATCACAAAATTCATGGGTATCCCATTTTGTTATCATTCGCTAGTATCATGCAGTCATGCTTTGTCATCTCAAGCAAATGAACTTCATGTGAACTGATAACAGACTTCTGGCTTCTCAGTAATAAGACACTCTTTCTTTATAACAAAGAAGTGAGCAGAGGTGACCAATTCACTTCCACAGAAGGCGTGAGTTCAAGCTGCACCCTGCACACAAGCAGTGTTTGCATACTTTGACTCCTCTCTCTCTACAGTATAAGGACTCAGAGTGTTGCCACTGAGCTGCCAGCTGTCTTTTATTTATCCAACAAAATTCATCTGAAGCCAAATGTGTTTTTAGCGAATGACAAATGAGTGTTTGTTTGCAACAAATTAGCAACAAATTAGCAGCACGCCATTTACTACAAGAGAAATTCCTCACGATAGCTGCCTCATAATGTGCTGCAGCTGCTTTTGTATACTCTGCCCTGCCTGCGTCTGACCTCATACTTGCAAATGGAAAATCGTATGTCTCATTAAAGACCATTTTCCCACGTGTACCTTACACAAATGTTCAGTTTCCTGTGCGTGCATGATGTGGAAACAGGAGTTGCTTTTGATTGCAAGTTTGCATTTTAGGCGCAAGTGCATGTGTCATCCTGCATTCCCTAGTTTCCCTAATTTCACAAGACATTTGGCAAGTCACATCAGTTTTGGGAATGGCAATGCCTTATGGGAATACACTGTGGATTTTTTGTGTATGAGAGCAGAAATAATGCTCATGTGGGAACTCACTTATCTGCTATAAAAGGTAAATATTAACTTGGTTACTCCCATGTGGGAAAATAAAAAAAACCTGCCCTAGTTTTAGATGTCAGTCACTCCAGAATATTTGTATAGCATTACAGTATTTCTTTACATCCAGTAAGTAGACAAACTACAAATGCTACACTGCCTCACACACACCTCAGAGTGTAAAAATTAACAGACAGCTTGACCAGCACAGACACACAGATGGCAAGTTGCTCTGCTCGTCTGCAGCCCGCCTTGTAGATGTGGTGTTTATGGATGTAAAATTGCAATGTGTTTATACAGAGACAAAATGAGAGCTCGCTGACCCTTGTTTCCCAGGTGGTAAACATTTACATGTCGTTCACCCGTTTTACACAGTCCATTTAACAAGGGACTGCTCTATCTGTTGTCAAGGCCGCTGGACGGTAAAACTGACCAGTGTGTCACGCGGAGTCGATACAAAATGGGACAGGAAATAATAGTTTCAATCTATCTTTTCATATTCTTGTATGGGTGCAGGCCTACAGGAGAGCAATGCCGAGCAAATGATATCACATAAATGGTAAATAGACTGCACTTGCACAGCGCTTTTGTAGTCTTCCGATGACTCAAAGCGCTTTACATAACATGTTACATTCACCCATTCACACAGTCACACAGTGGTGGCCAAGGCTACCATACAAGGTGCCACCTGCTACTCAGCAACCATTCACGTGCTTTCACACACCGATGGAACAGCCATCAGGAGCAATTTGGGGTTCAGTATCTTGCCCAAGGATACTTAGACATGCAGACTGGAGGAGCCGGGGATCAAACCACACATCTTCCAATTAGTGGACGGCCCGCTCTACTTCTGAGCCACAGCCGCCTACATAATATGGAAATGTTGCTAATTAACATATCTGGCAGTCACAAAGATGCTGAGACTGAATGTGTCAGTAAAATGTTCAGTAAAAATCGTATTTCAGGTGTTTCCAGCTAAAAAGGCAATCTTATAATAAAGGTATCCACTCGTAATGACTGCAAAATTATTTTGTATTTCCTTTTTTATTAAAATTTAATCAAAATCATGATCTTCCCCTGAACTTTACCAAAGTGCTGTTGTTGCCTAAACCTACGACATGACGCCAGACGCAACCTGTGGTTGGAGTGTTAAGTTCATGCACTTTGTATGCCCGTCATCTTCCCCAACAGCCTACGCAGTATGTGAATATATATATATATTGTCTCTGAATATAATTCAGGCAGAGATTGCATTCAGGGGCGTCTTGGTGATGGGGAGACTAGTGGGACTGATTACCCAGGGCCCAAGTGGGAAGGAGGGGCACTTGAGCGTTTTTTTGCAAGTAATTAGTACCATAATAAAATAAAAACAGTCCAAATAATGAGGTTGAGAAACTAACTTTTAAAAATTAGTTAGTTAATTAAATTAGCAGAGGCTACATTCACCCCTTAGAAAAAACCTTTAAAGAGGTTTTGTGGTTAGTGAGAGAGGCATGGACTGGGGGAGCAAAATTTAGTAACATACTAACGTAATTTCTCGGAGACGGGGTTGATGGGTGTCTATGATAATAAGTGTGAATGACAGATAATGTGTTATTCTTGTACATAAACCTGATTAAAATGTAAGAAAAAGTGAAGCCATATTCCTATGGTGGGAAATTCAGTAATTGAAACTAATGAATGACAGGAAATTTTTTATTTACAGTGGCCTGATTGTGATGTGCAGTGGAGTGTAATGAGGCATTTCCCTATGTCATATCTGAATTACTGGCATAAATGGACATTTGAATAATGCCTGTGCTATTTGGCTTCCAAATAAGGCTACGTAATTGATTTCCAGGAAGGCTCCAGTATTTTCAAGTAATTGTGAACTATTCAAATCTAAAAGTTTTATTGAACTGTCTTGTTCCATTTCATAGCAACTCTTTCTTTAACATAGCGCATTTCATCCCTGCCTTGTTTTTTTTTGTGTGTGTTTTTTTTTGCGTGTGAGCCAAGTGGTTTTGTGATGTTGCAAGCCCATAGTTTATGGGAAGCTCGCGCATTCTGGTCGTCTCGATTTGTTAAGAAAAAAAACACTTAGTTTTGCAACAGGCTTTTCCAGGAAGCAGGGAGACTCACCTGAGTCAGATTTAACATGAAGATATGAGGCTTACACCTTTGATGTCCAAAGTCTCAAGTGTTTCACTCTCACTTCACACAATCTACCGTGTGAGTTTATCTCGCTGTATCTCTCCCTTGCCATCTGCTTTGCTTTTTCTTTGTTCTCTGCCTCCCCCACCACACACACACACACACACACACACACACACACACACAAACCGGATAAAGAAGTAGCATACTTGAAAAACTATGCCAGACGTGGTGAAGTGAGTGCATCTGCTGTCTCTCTTTAAATAAAAGAAATGTAACACCCATCCTATCTTGGGATTAAACACCCTTAAGTACAATAAAATTAGACTTCAAAATCATTACCTGTAAAGTATCAGAAATTATTAGTTTAAAAAAAAAACTGTAAGGTGATGATACTTTAAAGCAAATTAAGGATGCTCCCATGAGGTCGATGATTATGTTCTCATGATATGTCACCGTGTGTGTCGCTCTTTATTTAGTAATTTAGTCAATCATGGAAAGAATCTGTGTTTAAGTCAAAAATTAGTCAACCTCTTTTTGAGGGGCTTCCAGCGACTTCCTGCGTACGTCAGACCTCTAAACAGCATCACAGTGAAATTCTGTAAATCTTACAGGAACTGTGAGGACTCATATCCACTTTGCCCACCCGACACCAAAGAGATGGAATCATTCAGTCTGACTGGATGTTGTATTTTCACCTTTTTGTGACTAAACACGACCCTCGTACATTTGTGGAGAAGACACAACTGTTTAGAGGAAACTAATCATCTGTTATCATCACCGCAGTTAAAATACAGGGGTCTCGACAGTGTCACTTCCTATCAGTGCTGTGGGTGAGAGGAGTGGGGGAGAGAAAGGAGGGGGAGGGGTTTCTGCTCCCCTGTACACCATGAAAGAGAAAGAAACCCGAGTGAGGTTTCACTGTCGTTGTTGCCGACGTTTAATTAGAAATAGCCGCATTTTTTAAGTTCCCTTTTTTTCGGAAAAAGGACATAAAAGTCCAGTGAAGCTTGGGTAAAGCTTCTGATGACACTGGTCTTACACACGCATAGAAATTCCAGATGAATGATTCAGATGTTGGCTGGAGTTGCATGCTGTTATCCCTGATTCATTTGTTCTTTCCAAACACATTTTTCAGTTGAGCAATTCATCCTCTAAATTGCTTTTATAAGTCTGTCTGTGTACTTATTGGTTGTAAATAATGCACAACTAGTAACTCAGGCTGACTTCAGTGCGTGTGTGTGAGTGAGTGTGTGTGTTATGGGAAGTGGGGATGATGGTTTTTTAACAGCTTGTATGACGTGAGCAGTTTGGGATGTGAAGTTTTGTTTCTGTGTTGCCACTTCCAATCATATGTGTGTCAATATACTGCGTTTTAGAGTAAAGCAAAACTGCAGTGGGGACATACAGAGCCGATCATGCGGAGGCAGAGAGTGGGGGCCTGTCGTGCCCACGCATACATGGCGTAAGTTTTGAGAAGGTTTTTCAAAAAAGAGAACAAGCGAGAGAAAGGTTAGGAGGATCGTTTTGCATAAGATGTGGTCGCATTTGCTTAAGGCGCACAGGTTGTGACCAACATCTGAAGGGTTTCCTGACACGCCACAGGATGAGTCACACTTCTCAGAGGCCACAATCAATTCCTTGAATTGTTACTAAGAGCGACTCCCCTCCCCTCCCCCTTCTCCTCCCCCTTCTCCTCCCTCTTCTCCTCCCATTCTTCTATCTATGCTAGTCATTTTTTCATTCATGTGAAGTGTGTCAGACAAGCTGTTCTGATAGCAGCTGACCCCTCATGTTACAAAGAAATGTTTCTTTTTCTCTCCAGTCTCTAATATCTGTGACTAGTGGACTTTTTTTGTGACTTGTATCACATTGTTTGCTCATTGATTTACCATAAAAATACTGAGTAATAATGTGAAATCATTTTTATTTTCCCCAACACTTGCTGCAACTATGGGGTCTAACTTACAGACCAGCAGCTGGCACCTGACGTCAAATTTACATTTGAAAGAAGTTAGACTATTACATCATGACAAAGGCTGAATTTTGATTGACATTAAAATTAGGTTGACCATATTTTAAATGTCTTATGATGTTAGAATTTAATGTTGTGGGTTGTGTGTGGGCGTCAACATTATGACGTTTTGTAGACATCGCGTTTTGCTCTCAATATTGACTAATCGGGAGTTATACTTCTTCATCGAATCAGTGCTGTACCTACGGCGCCGTACACTACATCATAGCCTGACGCGCACCTCCCCAGAAATGTAACTAGGCCTACACGTCATGGCGACACGGACCTCTAGTCCTTTTTTGTAAACTATTTCCCACAGTGGAAAGGAAGCTTTGTTTGCTTGCATTTTAAGTCTTGTTTATGATTTACACTTCAGGATTTATCCTGGCTTCATATGAGCAGAGGAAATCTCTGCTTGTCGCTAAGCTAATTTATACAATGTAAAATGCCATAGGCTTGTGCTAATAACGTTAGCACCTTATATTTGTTTGAAAATGTGTTTAGTATAAGACAGTTGTTTTATTGGTGAACCTTGTGACTTGTAATGGAGCCAAATTTTATAACGTTACCTTTGTTAAATGTTGCTGTTGTCCCTGGCTTCATATGAGCAGAGGAAAAGTCTGCTAGCCGCTAGGCTAATTTATACAATGTAAAATGCCATAGGCTTGTGCTAAAAAACATTAGCATGTTGTATTTGTGAGGAAAATGTGTCCAGATTAACACAACTGCTTTGTCTGTGAATGCTGAGAGTTATAGTGAGGCTGATTTGTGTACTTGTGTTTGAAACTGTCTCTATTAAGCCATTTTTAATGTGTGTTTAATGTGTGTTTTGAATCAATTAAACTTTACAGCACTTCACAGAAACCTCCGCCGCCAACTAGTGTTTTGGAGGTGTAACTGCAGAGTGACACAGACACACCACTGCAAGTATACAAGTATAAATGCTCATGATGACGTAGGCCACATGTGTAGGCTACGGCGTAAGTATGATGTTAGATTTTGGTTAAATTATTAAATAAATTATGATGTATGAGATTCAATTCAAGCACTATATAAGGAAAATTAGTCCCACCTCCGTTGGCTATATGGCTATAGCTATATGTTATACATACATTAATACAAGACTGATTATAATTCAATTATATAACACAAACTTTCCTAAAATGTAAAATCCTACTCTGTAGAAGTAACAGGGTATTTATACTCTGTGGTATTTCTACTTTTACATGAGTTCTTCTTCTTTGAGTCTCTGCAGACCAGGTCATATAACAACACACATGAATCATGCTGTGATGAAATCAGACCATGGTGAGGTAGATACCACATAAAGACGCCCAGTTCCTCGGAAAAATATTTAGAAACGCATGACCATTATCTGAGTAGAAATCATGAAAGCATTACACCATCTTTTTGCCTAAATCACTCCATTTCACCATAATGGAAGTGATGCACTGCAGGTTCATTATAACAAACTTGTCAGCTTCCAGTTAAGTACAGCCACACCAACGCTGAGTGACCATTGTGGATTGTTCAGCTGTTTTTCATCACATTAACCGTAAAAATGATCCACTTCCCCCTTTGTGCGCATGCTGTCAAAAGTTTTTAAAAAAAATACAGTCAACTTCACAGCCGCATGCAACATGTGCGCTCAACACTGAAAATGAACTTCCCAGTAAGCCACGAGTCCACAACTGCAGCTGTGTTTCTCAGTGATCCGTTCACTGCTGAACAGCGAGATACGTCATCAACGTCTTTTAACATCTGTGCAATCAGTCACGCTCACTTCATACTTAATACGCAGAGCTATTTCAGCACTCTCTCTGCTATGTAAATTGAGCAAGTGTATTTCTAGGTAGAGGCATTTTGCAAGAGTGTACTGTACATTTTAGCGACTTTGTGGCGGAATATTCTGCAAATGCTGAATGCTGCAATATTTTTTCCTGTTTTTGTCAAGTAATGCATTTATTGCAACAGTTCCAGTCTTTCTGTAGTTGCACTTCCCACAAAGATATGCATGACGACCAGACGGTTATCTTAAGTGGATGTGTTAAGAGACCATGACGGCCTTAGGACATTTTGTTACGTGACGAAGAAACCATCTGTGTGTAAAGACAAACTGATATGAAACATGTTTTGAGATAATAGCCAAGCAGGATGTGTGTGTGTGTGTGTGTGTGTGTGTGTGTGTGTGTGTGTGTGTGTGTGTGTGTGTGTGTGTGTGTGTGTGTGTGTGTGTGTGTGTGTGTGTGTGTGTGTGTGCAAATGATGGGAATAGTGATCCATCCCTGTTTACAGTCACTGTGTGCTCTGTGACTCAACCTCCAAATAATCAGCTACATTTGTTCAATCAGTTTATGAGATATCTCAACTCACTGCCTAAGACGTTTCCACAGATTGCACTAAATAATTACCAATCAATTACCAAACACAGTAGAAGCCTTCATAATATTGTCCTCAGGGAGCCTTTTATTAATTATACCTCACACTGAATCTGTTTTTTTGTGTAGGTCGATTCCCAAGCTAATGAGATGTTATTGTGGTAAATCCACAGTGAAAGGAGGTTTGGTACACTATGTCCAAGAAACAGGAAGACTTTTTACTTTTTTCTTGTGAGAGATTAGTAAACCAGCTGTAACAACCACTGCAACCACAATACAAACCAGTGGCAAGCCGAGAAACACTTTTATGCTATTATGATAATTGCATGTCATGAATGCAGAAAATTATCCTAACTCTGAGAAAGATTATTTTAAAAAGAACAATTTTTAAAAGGTCTATTATGCTTTTCCTTATTTTTTGTCATAATGCTACAATGTCATATTTTTAATTAAATGTGGCAACTTTCAAATAATGAAGTGAAGACATGTAAGATCCCTTCCTTTTTTTCTACTTTTAAGACAAGTTTGTGACAGATTTCTTATACATGGCTGTCTGCTTCAGGCATGCTACTGCAAGTGTTTACATTATCTAGCCTACACTGCTACATGTAGCTACATGTTAACTTTGAGGAAACCTGTAATCTTAGTTACTTTTGTTCATTTCTCCCCGACACCACATATTCCTGCTGGAACATACCAGGTTGCGAAGATTTTGGTTTGGAAGTTTTAAATGGTGATTTTTTTTTTCCATGGTAGAAAGTGACACTATGCTTTGTTACAGCCATTCCCCAGCTGTAAGTACAGTGCTACATGTGGCAATATGCTAATATAAACCTGGTTGCTGTTGTGAATTTATTCCCAATTTCAGATCATATTCCCACTGGAACATGGTTTACAAATTGTATTGGTGTATTTTCATGGTAGAAAGTGCCACTACTCTATTACACTCAAGAACACTGCTACATGTAGCTACATGCTAATGTCAGGGAAACATGTGTGTTGCTGTCGTGGATTCCTCCCCAGTTTTGAATATTTTTGCTGGAACACATCCAATTGTATGGATTTTATTTAGAAGCTTTAATTGGAGATCTTAAGGTGGGAAGTGCCGCTTCAGTCAGCGACAGTCAAGGCTGCAAGTACACTGCTACATGTAGCTATGCTAATATCAGGGAACATGTAAACTTGGTTACTGTTGTGCATTGTTATCCAATTTCAGATTATTGTCCAACATTTGGTATACATACTTTTTTAAATGGAACACCGGTTGTCAAGATTTGTTGTAGAAGCTTTGATTGTTTTGGGGGGGGGGGTTTAGATAGAAAGTGCCGCTATACACAGTGGCAGTCATTCCCTAGCTGCAAGTACACTGCTACATGTAGCAACATGCTAGCATTCAGGAAACATGCAAACTTGGTTGCTGTTGTCAATTTCTTCTAGATTTCAGATCAGTTTCTGGTTGGATCATGCCCTATGCTAAAAATTTGGTTTTAGGGGCTTTTTTTGTTTGTTTTTTGGTGATTTTTCACTGTAAAAAGTGTGCAAGTATGTCAGTGAAACACAGATTTGGTTGCTGATGTTGTTAATTTCTAGCCAGTTTTCGTATTTTATGCCAGCTGGAATATGCTTGTGAAGATTTACTTTTTTGACCTTCTGTGTGTGTTATTGATGTTTTTTAAGGTAGAAAGTGGCACTATACTCTGTTACAGTCATTCTGTAGCTGCAAGTACACTGCTACATGTAGCTACATGCTAACATCAGGGAAACATGGAAAGGTTGCTAGGAATTCCTCCCTCGGTTTTGGATATTTTTGCTTGAACACATCCGGTTGTGAAGATTTGGTTTGGAAGCTTTATTGGGGATTTTTTTTTAAGCTAGAAAATGATGCCATACTCAGTGACAGTCCGGCTGCAAGTGCACTGCTAACATCAGGGAACATGCAAACTTTGGTAGCTGTTGTGGAGTTCTACCCCACTTTCAGATTATATTCCTGAAATTGCTAATATGCGGCGTTACAGTCTTCCTCAGCTGCAGTGAGGGTGTAGAGATTAGAGAGAGCAGATACAGAAGTCCCAGAAAAACTGACCAATCAGATCAAAGTTCTCTTTTGGGAAAGGGAGGCTAAAAGCAACAGGCACTAATATGTTTCAACAAGTGTTTTATGCTGAGGGTGAATACAGGTGTTCCAGCACAAACAGGATGAGTCAAATAAAGTGACCATGTTCAAGTTGAAACCCAAATTACAAGTATGAGCTTATTAGGTCTCCGTTAGGGAGATGGAGCGACGGTCTGTAACATCCAAGTTTCCATGTCCTCCAAATCTCCATATATTAAACATATGAGTCAGCCCAGTGAGAATGGTTCTGCCTGCGTGTATCCTGTCCTCTTCTGACCTGTGAGCTCATTTTTCTTAACTGTGTGTTTACTTACCATCACCGCTTTGGAAATGGCATTCAGCAAAGTTTAAATATTCACCATGTATTGCTTAAGTTCCATCCCTGCTTTTTATTTTTTCTCAGTTTGTTGCTAAAAAACATTTCCTCATGGAGGACCATGCTGTTCCCAAGACTGTGAGTCATCATTGTTTTCTGAGAGAAATCGTGTGTTCGCATCTGAACCTTTCCTTTGCTTCATTAATGCACGTAACCCCACTTTAAATATATTTACATACTCAACCCTGTGCTCAGCCTTTAATAACAACATGTAATATACCTTACTGCTAGATTTTACTTTAATATTATGCCAGGTTTCTGCTTCCGCAACAGAGAAAATTCCTAGAAGCTTCATTCAACAAGGCCCTAAAACTGTTTCACAGGAATCACGGTCCAGTTTATGTGAATCTGAGGCACAGTCATGCTCAAAATATCACATTTCACCTCAGCCAGAAAGTCTGCGTTGGGCTGATGAGTTCACAGCCCCTTGGAGAGGAACAAAGCCAGTGATCGCTTGAAAAACAAAGTGTTAGTTTCTGCAAGAGTCTGTTGAGTTATCACATGATGGGACCTGCACCTGGCCAGCTATAATGTTTTATGACAAAATATTCAAATAAGGCTCAGTTGCTATGAAAGGGCCACACATAGCCAATGGCATAAAACACTCCCTGCATCATTTCACTTCCAAAATCAACATGGCATGTTTTTGCTGAATTGAGCCTCAAGCATGTCACATCAAAAAATGAAATCAGTTTGAAGGGAATCACCCCTCAATCAATCAGGTTAGTAATCATCCATACAAGCCACCTTTTCATGTTTGTAGATGATGTGAAAGCTGCCCTTTTACTTCCACTCAAAATAAAACAAGCTCTGAGATCATCTTGAGCACATCGCTGTCTTTCCGGAGTTGATTTTGCCATGCTCCCCCTTTCCTTTCATCCCCTTTTACAGAAGTGCCAAAGACTGAGCGTTTGTAGTGGATAGCACCAGTCTTAATAGACCCTTGCCACAGCGGTGTAAATAAATCCCACTTTGCTTGACCGAGCACATCAGCCATCAGTGTTCAAAGCTTCTTACATCAAGCAGCTCCTTGTAAATCTTAATTGGAAACTGAGCCCTGTCAGCACACTTCACGCTGAATTAGAGTCAGTAATGCACAGTATATGCACTGTCCTCTTTAAAGTTCATATGAGAGGGGAAAAATACCCTTAAGTGCTACTAATGTTATGCTGTAGATCTCTAATCCAGCTGCACTTTTTCATAAACACCACAGACATTTTTTTCGGAGATTCACAAATGCAGATAAAACTTGCTTGCGTCCTGAGTGTTCACAGCATAAATGGAAATATTCGTGAATTGTTTCGCCTTATTGATGTTAAAATTTCTATTACCGGACACACTTTCCATAGCAATGGAAAGCACCAGGACTGAAGCCCATTTATAGTAGGGTTTTCCCATAAAGAAAAGAGCAGGAAGACTAAAATGTTCTGTTTCCTCTTTAGGCCAGCTGGCCCATAATGGTGGAGTTTAGTGACATTTGAGGTTGAGGTTAGTTGTGTTGTGAGAGTCAGCGTGCGGCGAGACGTGCTTTGGAGTCGGTGTGTGGGCTACGTGAGGCCTGCCGGGGCACAGCGAGCAGTGTACAGTATCAGAATGTTCCCTGCTCGCTGTGCTGCGTTTCCATGGAAGTGTGCAGGAGCTTTTCCTGGAGCATGCTCAGTGCCGTGCGGTTTCCTGTGACGTGAGAGATCTGGGTGTCTTCGGTGAACATCTCCATGGCAGCCGCTCATGTTTTTCCTGGGACACCTTTCATGTCTTGACAGGAATCCTCGACTGAAAACAGAGCAGCAGGGTCTGCCTACACTTTTTCCCCCCTTTAGTCTTGTGTTGGATTTTCCAAAAAGGATTAGAAGTATAACACCAGCACTTTTTTTT
Source organism: Epinephelus awoara (assembly GCA_035609425.1). Taxonomy (NCBI): domain Eukaryota; kingdom Metazoa; phylum Chordata; class Actinopteri; order Perciformes; family Serranidae; genus Epinephelus; species Epinephelus awoara. Next base: position 17,369,971 of record CM069311.1, on the reverse strand, counting down.
TGTCTTGTTGGATATGGAAGTCTCTGTTGTGACTTATTGTGTGATGAATCTGAGGGGAAATTATTATGACTAATTTTCATAATCATTCCCAGATATGTTTGCAGAAAGCCCCACAAGTCTAAGTTTGTGTGTTCCCAAGGCACAACTTTTTTTTTTTTTTTTTTTTTTAAAGAAAGCACAGGTGAGGGCTTGTCATAACAAAGACATGTAAAGGAGAGAGATACGCTCAATTAATCACCAACACACATTCTAAAATCAGCAGACGGAGACTTCTTAAGAAGCTTATGCACTGCAGGATTCCAGCTGCTGAGCATTTGTCACACTCAAACTAAATCAGGATACATAATGCTGAGCCAAAAGTTCAGGTTCTTTTTAGTCTTTCCTGAATGGACTACAGCACAACACTGCTCAATATCTAAACACAGGAAAGAGGGAATGATAGCTCTTATAAAAGGATGTCCTCTGTGACCTGTGGCATCCACTGCTGCTTTCCATGGAATTTTCCCTCCTCTTTGTTTCTATGTGTCTGTATTTGCTTAGCTGTTTTGCAGACATAGTAAAAAGTTAATCACATCCACAACAACAAAAAAGTCTGAGCCAATATGATCTGGGAAAAAAAAACACATCTTGCTTTGCCAGCTGTCTTTGTATATTATTATTGTTTGCATGCCGACCTTTGATTGTATATTGGATGAGACATGGTAATCACAATGTCAATGCATCCGTTTGTGCATTGCATTTATTATACATTTCTGAATTGACTGTTTTATATTATCATAATGGGCCATTATGTGAGAAACATGAAAAGAAATTTTTAATTTGTTTGATATTAGCAGAAATTTTGACACTCAAATCAATAGTGTCAGGTGACCCTTCGCTTCCACATCACCTACAATCATGCAACTGGTATTGCTTCTTGCTTGATCATCCATATCCGAGTCCTACTTACACTGCAAATTGTACTATTTAATGCTTGTCCAGATATGTGTTGTGGAAAGTAACAGGTACGTTTACTCAAGTACTGTGATTTTGATGTACATTTATTTTATACTTTTACATAAAAGAGGCATCTACATTTTGGAGGAAAACATTGTTTTGTTACTGCATTAAATTTATTTCATGGCTAAATATTAGCTATAGCTAGCTAATAATTAGCTAATAATAAGATGGCAAAGGATCATTTTAGCACGCTATGCCTACCAGAGAGGCAACAGTATATTGATAAGCTTAATATTGCCGGTCTACCTCAGTGTCCCTCTCCTTACCTTGCTCATCTTGGAAAAAACACGATGTGGAAATTCTTTTTTAAGAAGATGAGCATTTCGGCATGCTCAGCCGTCAGCCTGCTCCGGCACGCGTTGTTGTTTTGAGACATGCCTCTACGTGCTGGTAGATTGATAGAATTGCTAGAGCGGACCGCTGGAATGGAGGGGGAAAGTGTGAGGAGAAAGCGGACCTTGTTTCCCCTTTGGGGGCGTGGCTTTCAGATTATGACGCGTTGCGCTTTGTCTCTATGGTGCAACCCCGGATTGAGTACTGGCGTATCTGTCACTATTTCAGTGTGTACATTTCTACATTTTGTTTTCATGGTTTAAAGCCTGTTTTTCAAGAGGGGAAAACCAGCATTAGCATTATCAGAGTTAAACATACTGTAAATGCACCATGCGAACCAAGTTAGCAGCTAGTGTTAGCGTCAACTAATCTCCTCATAGGGTCACACCTCATCATTTCTGCCGAAAATTTCCAAGATGGCAACTTGGCAACCAATGGGTGAGGTTGCGTTGGCTATGTTCATTATTTTATGCAGTCTTTGGACACTACACAAATAAATAAAGAAACATCTTCACCATTTTAATAACACATGCAGCATTTAGAAAAAGTGTTGCAAACAGAGAAAAGTAAACACTGATGCATGTCACACATCTTAATCATACAATCAGTGTTAAAATGAGACATAAATCTTACATTTTAAGTGATTTTCCAGCTCCACTGATGGATAGCCAAGCTCAATAAATGCATAAACCACAAACCATGTCAACAAGAAGTGCATTGCAGACATGTGCTTCACTTGTTAGTGTCCCCTGGAAACAGTTTCTGTGATGTTGTAAGAGTCTTGCAGCCTATTTAATTGCAGCACTTTTTCTTAATGCTGTGCATGTGTCCTTAAATTGATGAAAAAGATGTGTATATTTGCATGTGCTTTCTTAATTTGCGATGCCTTGAGCTCTCAGGGCCACCATAGATGCTTTTATATTAATGCATCAATAACTGTAATTAATCAATATAATTATTCTGCATAATAAGACATTTTACTTTTGGTACTTTGTAAATCAAAGTAAATCAATAAGCCATACTTTAAATTTATGAGAAAACTTGCATGCCTTCATGGAAAATGGTGAATATTAATTTATTGATTGATTGGGGACCATGTTGAACAGCAGAAAAACAATATTAAAACATCTGTTTACAAACTCTCAACAACTTGGGCAGTATAATCCAAGTTACATTTATCCAGTCACATGCTCAGTACTTCCCAAACACATGCATTTTGGCATTAAAAAAAACCTTTGCTCCACTTTCAGTTCAGTCGGTGGAAATTCATGTTTGGGAAATACAAAGATAATATTTGGGAAGTACTGAGCATCTGACCCAATAAATGAGACTGCAAGAGTTTGTTTCTCTCGATATAGCTTTGCTGTAGTTAAACATGGTCCTCAATAATTCAATATGTCAGCCATTTTATTCACAATTTCAAGGTAACACTGCATGACTAATTCATAGTACAAAAAAGTACAAAATAGATTGACATCATGTTTACATACAAAATCGTTTTTAACAATGCAGATGTCTCTAGAGAGCTATGACCCTTCCTTTTTTGCCAGAGATCCAGTAACTGGCTGCACTCTTTGCTGACGCATCATCCCAGCAATCCTCGGGGGCATTCAAGGTCATTTCTGGTCACTGGATGACCTCTGTTACAGGAAAGACCTGTTCACGCAACCTGACTGAGCTCTGGTTTCAGCGCTTTGTTCTCTTATTGTGAAGTTCTTATCTATTGTGTGCACATGCGCACATATAGGAGTCTCACACACACACACACACACACACACACACACACACAAACACCCAGTTGTCATTGTATACTAAGAAAGTGGCTTGATGTATTGAATGGCTCAACTGTGCGTCAAACCATTAGACAGCTTCCAGTAAAGCTCCTGCTGCGGGCTTATGATCCACACATGACCCAAGAATGTGGCTTTGGATCACTATGTTTTGTTTTTTTACTTCAAATGGCCGAGTGTTTAGTCACAGAGTGCATCTTCACATCAGTTTCCACATTCCACATTGGACAATCAGGAAGTTTGTCCTCTGAGACTCAAGCTGTTTTGTGGAACAAAAGGAAAAACAAGAAACAGATTTCTGCTCTGCTGTCATTTGATGTCATAAATCCTGAGCTTACATGCAGTTTAAATGCACAAACCTACAAAACAAATTTAAAATAGAAGTGTTTTTTACAAGTGTTTACATAATGTCCCTCAGTCGGATGCAGACTGCACAGCACTGTTACATCAGACTGCTTCTTACATGCATAAAAACCCAGTTAATAATCCTGATAGTTTGCACATATCACCATCATAATCTAGCAATCAGTCACTTTTATCATGAAGCATGAGATAAAGGCAGTTTTAACAGGAACTCTCCGCTGATACCAGACAAGCAGTCACATATTCATCATTGGCACTTACAGAGAAGAGTTACATAACGTATCATTCACCTGATAAGAATCTGTTTACACAGCAGGTGAACATTTTGATCCTGTGTCTGATCAATGTAAAACAAAAAGTAAACACACACATGATTTACAGGTGTTGCTCTATTGTGGTAGCTTTATAACCTGCCATATACAGAGATGGTGCCATGGAGTGCCAGGACTATGCAGGTGTTCGGTCTAATCACCAGGTATAGTGTTAGGTCAGCATGAAAGCCTGCAGGCATCCGCCACATGGTGTCGAAGCTTTGATGTACAAGGATTTGAATCTCAATCTGTTCTTTGGAAAATGTTCTTTTCTGTCGACTGATGAAGGCCAGGACAGCTGCAGCTTGTGAATGAAAATCAGAAGGGTAGAAGTAAAAAAGAAGAAACAAAAGACATGAGGACTGACCAGCTTTGCATATTAAAGGATAAGGCTGGCATTAATTTATATTTCTGTCATTGTTAACAAATGCATGAAAAGACCAAAGTCTGTCTCTCAGCACTGTCTGAGTGCTCCAACCTGTCTGTGGCACTCAGCCCTAAGCAGAGGTGGAAAGGGTGCTAGAATAATGTACTCAAGTACAACTCCAACTCCCCAAAATGTTGGTATGCTTCGTAAAATGTGAGTAAAAACAGAATGCAATGATTTGCTAATATATTTTGACCTATATTCAATTGAATACAGTCAATATATTTGATGTTCAAACTGTTCAACTTTATTGGGGGTTTTTTAATAAACACTCATCCTGAATTTGACACCTGCAACACGATCCAAAAAAGTTGTGAGAGTGGCAACTGAAGACTGGGGAAGTTGCAATGCTCAAACAACACCTGGAACATTGCACAGGTAAACAGATAAATTGGTAACAGGTGATAGGATCATTTATAGGTATGAAAGGGGCATCCTCAAAAGGCTGAGTTGTTCACACGCAAGTCACTTTGTGTAAAACTGCAAAGGCAAACACTGAATTTCTAAGAATTTAGAAACTTTCACCATCTACAGTCCATAATATCATCAAAAGATTCAGAGAATCTGGAGAAATCTCTGCACATAAAGGGCAAAGCTGAAAACCAGCAGTGAATACCTGTGACCTTTGACCCATCAGGCTGCACTGCTATAAAAAGTGAGATGATTATATAAAGGATATTACTACATGTCCTCAGGAACATTTTGGAAAGATGTAAGTTAATAATCTACCATGCAAAGTGGATTATCAACAACATGCAGAAGCGTTGCAGACTCCTCTGGGCCCGAAATCATCTGAGATGCACTGACACAAAGTAGAAAAGTGTGCAGTGGTCTGATGAGTCATTTCAAAGTGTTCTTGGAAATCATGGATGTTGTGTCCTCTGGGCTGGAGAGAAAAAAGGACCATCCAGTTTATTACCAGCTCAATGTTCAAAAGCCAGCGTCTGTGATGGTATGCATGGGTGTTAGGTCCCATGACATCATGGGCGACTTGCACATCTGTAAAGGCACCATAAATGCTTTAAGGTACACACGGGTTTTGGGGCAACTTATGCTGCCATCCAGACAGTCTTTTTCAGGGATGACCCTGCGTATTCCAGCAACACAATGCCAAGTCACATTCTGCACGTGTTACATGTGTGGCTTCATAGTAAAAGAGTGTGAGCACTATACTGGCCTGACTGCAGTCCAGACCTGTCTCCCATTGAAAATGTGTGGCACATTCTGAAGCACAAAACACCGCAATGGGGGCCCCGGGCTGAAAGAACAACTGAAGTCGTATATCAAGCAAGAATAAGGAAGAATTTGACTTTCACAGCTTTAACAAAAAGTACACAGTGGTAAACAGTGTTATTAAGTTTAACATTTTTTGTTGTTTTTGTCTTTTCATGGAAAATAATAGAATATCACCACACTTATAATTTAAAGTATACTATTCCCAGAACTGATTAACACTAACCCGGACAGTGAATAAAATACAGCTGTTCATGACAAGCAGCTGTATCGTATCATGCTGATATGCATGTTGTACATATTTTATTCAGTATCTCCTGTTGTTGTCGCATGTGTTTAAATGACTCTGTTTCGTGGAATTAGTTGCATGTCAACATGTCGAGGTGACTTTGACGGTTTTACAAATGTAGCATATCTCACTGATAAGCAAAACACATCTATAGTAAGTCAAAGTGACAGAGAACACCACAGAGATGCTTTTATCTGTTGATATTCTGCATGCCATAACAGCATCTATCTATAAAGTCAAACTCAGAGGAAATTTCTCAGGAACTACTAGTCACACCACCCTGTGCTGATTGTTTCCCTGCCAGCTTTCTGTTTAATACAGGACGTCACAACAGGACGAGCAGCTGCTGCAGGAGTGCTAGGTGCTTAACAAAAGAGGCAGTCTTTTATGTGAGAGTGTTTTTTCTAGTGTATGACCTTAATGATACCGAGGAAAGTTGAAAGGAAATCCCATGAATATTATAATTAACTTAATAAACTTTAATTACAGGGCACTTTTCAAAACACAGTTGCAAAGTGCTTCATGGGACAGATAAAATAGTATACACCCTCAAGATAAAAAAAATAAAAATAAAGTAGGCAAATTCAGATAAAACAGAGTGTGCAATAAAAACAAATAAATAATAGATTTGATAAAAGAGGAATAGAAACTACACAAACAATAGATTTACTGTAAAAAAAAAAAAAAGAGGAAGAAGCCTTTGTGTAAAAGTATGTATTGAGTTCCTCAGGTAAGGAGTTCAACAGCTGCAGGGCTCCTTTTGTTACGAAGCAGGCTGTGGGAACAGTTAGGATGGTTCCACCTCAGGAGCCCAGGCAGCAGCCAAGCTCATACAGCATGTGTAAATCTATAATCTGTGTAGCCCGTGTAGCGTTGGGCGTCATGGTCTTGTCTCTTGGAATTAGTTAAAAGTCTGGCAGCCGAGTTTTAAACAAGCTGGAGATAAGAAATGGCATATTGGCTCATAAATACAGGAAATAACAATAATCCAGACATGTCAAATTGAAAGCACAGATGACTTTTTCAAGGTCCACTTGATTTAAAAAATGGTTTACTTTTGCAATGTTTCTAATTTGAAGAGAGCAGGATTGCACGGCATTGGTTATTTGCATGTTGAAACAGAGCTCGGAGTCAAGGATAATACCCAAAATGTGGGCAGAATGCTTTAACATTGTAGGAGAGGTTCCCAGAGTTCTTTTTGAAGTCAGAGGTCAGGTTTAGGGGGCCAAATAAAAGGACCTCAGATCTGGACTCATTAAGCTGAGGAAAGTTTTGTGACATCCGGCACTTAATATCAGAGAGACAAGCCATAACACGAGGGAAACTGTCAGAGTCACTGCTAGTCAGCGGAAGATAAAGTTGTGTGTCATCCACATGACTACCTATGAACTACCTGACCCAGAGGAAGCATATTCAGAGAAAACAGAAGAGGACCCAGAATTGACCCCTGGGGAACACCACAAGAGAGGGGGACAGGGGATGAGGAATATTCTGCCATTACAATGGAGAATGATCTTTTAGCTAAGCAGATAAGCAAGAAAATCTTTCAAATCTGGAAAGAAGCACCAAAATTGACTGAGTGTACCTCTCGGGGTATTCTTTTGAAAAATCCCATCCGCCACGTAAATTTCAAAATGGCCACCATTTTTAAAGATGGCTGCCGTTTCAACCATCTTTTTACGACAGAACTTCATTTTCTGGGCCAATTTCAATGATTCTGGTGTCAAATTATAGGTTTTGTAACTATGGAAAATTCAAATTTATACATCAGAAATCTCTTTTATATCTCTTTATGCCATTTACTCAGAATATTTTTTACAAGAATATTTTTGACATCAGTGTTTCCCCTACCCTTTCTAGTTAATGTAAAGTGTATTTACTATACTGCTGAAATGTCAGTAAACAGTTGTTTCAGTAGTTAGCTGATACGGAAATTAGCCTTGCTAAGTAGCAAACTGGCTAGCCTAGCTAGCTTGTGCTGAACACACAGTTAACATGGTTTCAGTGTGATATTACAGTATAGCAGTACAGTAATAAGAGCTTAAATACATCCCTAACATGTTATGTAGTTAATTTATGTGCACTCACTTCATTTCAGCTCAGTGTGAGAGTCTTAACTGTATTTTGCTGTCACTTGCGATCGCGCTAGTTTCTCAACTCTGCTTCACTTTGCTTTGACATAATGGTCATTACCTGACAAGCATAAACGTTACTGTGGCAAACAAAAAAGTTAAAATAAATAAATACCACTTCTCCCATGTACTTCTCTCCATCACAGCCAGATAGAAATGATGGGTGCTTCGTTAATTTATGGTAACATGACAACAAATCGCGCAGTAGCAGAGAAGCCGCAGAGACCGCAGATGTAAATTAGCTATATAGCTAACTCGGGCTGAACGGTTGTGTTGTGAGTTGGGGTTAGGATTATAAACTAATTTAAAAACAGTGTGTGGGTCAATTTACCCACTGGCTCATCTTAAGCCACTCTCCCCTACGCCATGTGTAGCAGCCCAGAGATCAGTAAGTATAATATTTTCTTTCAATGGCTAAAATATGGTTGAAGGAAGCTTCTTGGCCTCTCCAATACAATAAATCTGGCCTCTCTGTGGTTAAAAATGCATGATTAGAAATTGGCGGCCATCAAAAGAACAATTGGCTGCTACCTTGTCCAGGTCTCTCTTGTAAAAGAGATTTTCAATCTCAATGGGACTTCCTGCTTAAATAAAGGTTAGATTAAATAAATAAACAAGACAACACAAGGATTATGTGTTGGCTCTCAAACATGCTGTTCAAGATTAAAAAACTCAAAGAGGGTGATAAAATCAGCAGTACAATCAGATGTGGCGGGGCAACAACTATGTATATTAAAACCCACAAGAACACGTACTTGGACATAATAAATAAAAGAAGGGCCCTACAGAGTAGCAGTTCCTGGACATGTCAAATAAGGGCCAGAGAAAAGAGGCCAGAGGCAGGGGAACATTTTCAGATGTTATTCCTCCAGGGCTCAGCTGCTGATTTTGATTAAAACAGGAGCAGTTAAGAAGAATGTTATTGCAGAAGGTATTTGAATACTTCTGGGGAAACTTGCGTAACTGTAAGGTTTCACAAGAAGAAGGAAGCTGTTGTTTTTCTTCTATATAATATGCAAAACTGCTGAGTTTTCACTTCTCTCCTCAAAACAACAGAGACCTACTTTTATAAAAAAAAAAAAAAAAAAAATCAAATCTCATTTGTGGTTAATGTCCAGAGCTGGTACGCCTGCACTCACTGCATAGGTGGCTACAACTCCACACACAGAGTAGACACTTCACATGCTGCATTTGGTTCCCATGGTGACGACAACCTGCGTTGCACAATAAACAGGGACAGTGTTAGCGTCAGTTACGTCAGAGCCGGGATCGAGCGTCATGACGTGACGGAGACACGCCTTGTTCCAATAAAAGACTCTCTTACACATACACACACAGACACGCAGGGAAGTCCTTGTAACAAAAGACAAACACTAACAATGCGGGGATTCTTTTTTAGAACAAACTATTCAAACCTCGCCTGTCAACAAACACTGTTGTCAACTAAAACGTGTATTACAATAACAATGTTCATGTTTTATAATCCCCACAGCAGTGTACAGCTGCAGCACAGTTTCTTGCTGCTTATTAGTTTGAATGTATGAAATATAGTGAACAAATTATTGTCTGAAGTGTTTTCCACTCAGATAAGACGAACAGGAAGTGAGTCAGGGTATCACCACAGTCGCACAGCAACAAGCTTGTTAAAGACCTCACATCTTTTTTTTTTTCCATCCCACACTATCTGTTCAGTGTTACATGAAAGCTGATTACATTTTTTTCAACAGCTTTTAAATACCTTGCCGTGTATGGGTGCCCCGTGTTTTCCTACGTTGCAACTAATGAAGCTTTGCACTGTGTATTGAAGTATCTCGTGCAGCAACCATCCACCAGAAATACGTCATTTCGCTCTCTTCCAGCCTACTGCTACACCAATGTGCTTTTTGCAGCGGTGACTCAGAGGGTGTTTCCCGGCAGTGCAGGAGGACTGTTAGGGATTTCTCCTCAGCTGACATTGTTTACATTCAGTACCTGCTTGACAATTACAATCACTCCAACTGTAAATGCAGTTTCTGGAAATGCAGAAAAGAAAGGAAAACTATCAACAGTTTACTTGAAATTGCAGCATTATCTTCATAACCTTTATAAATGAAAGCAAAACAAACTTTACAAACCTTATCTGCTCACACAACTCATTTCTGCACCTTTGCACTGGCTCCACCAATGGTTGTGTAACTCGATAATGTGCCGGCTAGTGTGTAGGTGTGTGGAACCGTACTGTGGCGCGGCCTAATTGTGGCTCCTGCGTGACTCAAAGAAGGACTTCAACGTCAAGCCCATTTTCAAAAGGGACAAATTGTGTAACATGGATCAAATTACCAAGGAAATGTAAATATTTAGTATGGGCCTGTATGCGCTCGTGTGTGGTTTCCAGTAAAACTGTAGGCAGGTTTTCACACTACAATATAGTAGGAGTAACACTATGATGACTCAAGTATTTCTACATGATTCCAACTGACAAGTTGTGAAAAGTGCTTTATGACTGCTCTGGAAAGGTAAAATATTGTAGGCCTACATGTGCACTCAAAAGCCACTTTATTAGGTACACCTGTGCAATCTAGTATAACAATACAGTGCAGTACAGTAGTAAGTGACCATGACATATAATCATTTGTAAAGAAAGGTGGTGTACCTAAGTGAGCAGGGAGGGTATTCACACTCCATATAAATATGACATCTAATAGCGACCACGCATGGATTATTGAACAAGCGTATGGGGCACAGGCCCAGGGGCCCAAAGTGACAAGGGCAAAGGTGCAACCAGGAAGAGACTCAAAATTACCTTTCAGAGATAAACACTCACAAAAAGATGCACTGCAACTACAAAGAGACGCAGAACCACCTGCAATCTGTGTGTCTTTGTCCTGTGTAGGAGGGGTGGTGGGGCCTTTTGTGTATCTGTGCCCAAAATCCGCACATGCTAGTGACTCCCACTTTGGTGCATCTGCAGCTTTAGTTACTGTAATAATTTATAATCCAAAGATTTTTAATGTAAAGTAACATGTTGGAAAGTGGGTCTAGTGGAAGTGTAATATTTTAATGCATTGCTTTCCTGGAAAATCTGGGATCTGTGAAATATGCAGTCGGCCTAAAATAGCCAAGGTCATTTTAAGAGCGGCCAGAAGAGTTTATGGACAATACCGTCAGTGGTGATGGCTTATATCCAACGTCTAATTTAGTATCATTGCCTCATATTTATTCCTGCTTCATCTGTTTTTCCTCTTCTCTGCTTGGAAACCCCCCCTCCTCTCCTGCAGCAGAGCAGAGCAGTGATATAACAGTCCGCACAGAGAGCTGCTGAAGTGGCAGAGGATTCAGGCTCAAAGAATACTGTGAAGATTGAAGTGCAGATTTATAGTATTACAGCCAGGCAGCGGAGTGCAGCACAGGGAAGTGGAGTGCTAACAGTAAATCTGAAGGCCTGGAGGAGGAACAGGAGGAGCATGCCCGGAGAAGCCTCTCAGAGGGTGGGACTTGCGGGCCATGGTGACTCATTGCTGCGCCCTGATTGGCTCTCCTATCTGGCATCTGGAGCTCATTGACAATGGCTCCATGGCAACCAATAGTTGTGGAATTGTAAACAGTACAGAGGGACTGGAAAGACGAGCGGGAAGCAGGCTTTCGCCGTTTCTCCACCATGCGCTCAAGAGCTCCAATGAGGCTGTCAGCGCACTTTATAAGTGCGCGCCGAGGTCGGGGGGGTCAAATGAGGTGAAATGACCAGATGCACATATAAAGGCTTCTCCTGTGCATAGTATGAGTGTAATATCCAACCCTCTGCAGCATTTAGAAAAGAAAGATTTATTATTGCCACTGTAAAAAGGGAATACAGTATAATAATGAACATGTTGTGTTTCAATGTATTGCACATTTGTTCAAGTTGCTATGATAATAATGTTTTAGAAAAATATTTTAGAAGTGACAAATGAGAAATAATGTGCATGAGCAGATTATGAGAGAGTGGGGCCCTGGGCAGACGCATGCAAACGGCCCCATCACCTCTCCTAAATAGGTGCAAGACACTGTGTGCTGGTTTTGCCTCTGTTTGTTGTTGTTTTAAATCTCTTTTTGGTTCTCAGAATGTTTTTGTGGTTTTGTGTCTGTTTGTGGTAATTTTGTTTGTCCTTGAGGTTGTTTTGTGTTTCTTTGTAATCGTTTTGTGTCTCTTTGAGGCCATTTTGTGTCTCTGAGGGGTACACATGTCTTTTTTGGTTGTTTTGTCAATTTTTGTAGTTGTTTTTTGTGTCTCTTTGAGGTATAGTATCTTTTTTTGGTTGTTTTGTTACTTTTTGGAATTGTTTTGTGTCTCCTTGAGGTATATTTCTGTCTTTTTTGGTTGTTTTGTTACTTTTTGAAGTTGTTTTGTGTCTCTTTGAGGTATATTTCTGTCTTTTTTGGTTGTTTTGTCAATTTTTGTAGTTGTTTTGTGTCTCTTTGAGGTATAGTATCTTTTTTTGGTTGTTTTGTTACTTTTTGGAATTGTTTTGTGTCTCCTTGAGGTATATTTCTGTCTTTTTTGGTTGTTTTGTTACTTTTTGAAGTTGTTTTGTGTCTCTTTGAGGTATATTTCTGTCTTTTTTGGTTGTTTTGTGTCTCTTTGAGGCCATTTTGTGTCTCTTAGGGGTATATTTGTGTCTTTTTTTTTGGGGGGGGGGGGGGGGGGGGGGGGGTTGCTTTGTGTCTCTTTAAAGTTCCTATGCATCTCTTTGTAGTCTTTTTGTGTCTCTCTGTGGTCCTTTTGACTCTTCTTCTGGTCAGTACATGTCAGTCTGAGTGACATTTTGCAGGTGAAGGCCGGGGGTGGAGGGGGTGGGTGGTGGCCTGACATTTTGGACCTCTGGGCCTCACAAATGGAACTTAACTGGGTTTCACTATGTGACCTGCAGTGAGTGGTTTCTGGAACTTTCCTCATTGTATTCATAGTCAGTAGTTTCCCTGGGAACTACCATTTAAACTTTCTCAGTATAGTTCCCCTCGTCCCAGAACTACCTTCTAACTAACTTCATATAAAACTACATCAGCTCTAGCTTCAGAGGCACTTTAGCTAGAAACTGTGGGGCTTGAATTCAGTATAGGTTTCAGTATAGGTAGTCATAAACCCTCTTGCTTAGAAAATAATTTGTGCTGATGATGATCAGACAACATTAGTTCCACTACATTAATATGAGAAATGATGCTTAAAATAAGCCAGAATAACTGACATCACCCTTGTACACAGGGTATTTTAAAAAACTGTGCCATCAGGAACAAAAGCATTCCCTAATTCTGGCCTTCCTTGTGAGCCTTGTGAGCCTTATGAGCCTCTATGTCTTTCAAAACTCAGTACGACTTCAGCTCCCATGAGTCCTTGGCAAATAGGCATCCTGTCAAAACCACATGGGGGCAGACATAAAAGATGCTTGCTCAGCCCTGCAAATATCCTTATACTGGGAAAATGTAGCAGGAATTGTTTGGAATATAAATAGCGTATGGAACTATGCAAAATTATCTGACCATTTACCGTCACTTCTGTGTTTGTTTGGGTTATTTTTAACCATGCCTGCCCCATGAATGCAAAGTTCAGCTTTATCACTTAATTGACCATTTGCGTCACGCTGGGAAGAAGTAGATAAATAGGATTACAATATATCTAAGTCAGCGGGACAAGCTAACAAAAAAGGGCTTAGATCTATAAAAGTTTTACTGGTTTAAAGGTCACACACTTTTTAGTTGTGCCAGTTTCAGGAAATCTACAGTCAGATGTTAGCTACCATCGAATTTCACCAAATCAGACTGTTTACCTTGTACAGGGACTTTTTTTAGACCTATGGTTTGAGTGTTTGACACATCACACAGCTACATTCAACATAAAAAGAAACAATAGAGAAATTAATAACAAGACACTTCTTACTTTCCACAAGCAGAGTATGTTTGTGTATTACTCATCTTTTTGTAGTGTTTGCCATCTGTGTACACCTCAACAATGTGTGACGTCAACCTGGAGATGCTGGAGTCTCATGTCCTGCTTATACAACCAAGGGGCTGACGCAGATGGATTTTCCCAGCCCGCAGGTTGTATTTATCGTAAATCCGACATGACATTAGGCATTGTGTTTTAATGAGTCCAGCTGAATTCAGGGACGTTGTACTCAGTGAGCAATTGTCACAGAAAACTATCCCATTTTGTACAAACATTATACTTCAAAAAAATATATATCTATATTTTAAATGAGGCCAGTTAAGGCCCAATCCCTATACACCCCTTGCTCCTGCCACTGCTAGTGGCCTGGTAATGACGCACCGTTCTTTTGTGATTGATAGCGTTAAACTTAAAGGAAATGGCCACTTTAGAATGAAAATACAGACAGGATTTACTCACCCTCATGCCGACAAGAAGTCCAGTGTAGTTTTTTTAATCCACAAAACTAGTTCGGGGCATCGGAGGATAACAGCTAGCTGGAATAACAGCTACACTTGGAGTGCATGAAACCCACATTTTGAAAATGTAACAAAACTCCGCTAATACTAGCTAGCTGTTATTCCGGCTAGCTGTTATCCTCCGATACCCCGAAAGAGTTTTGTGGATTAAAAAAACTACACTGGACTTCTTGTTGGCATGAGGGTCAGTAAGTACTGTCTGTATTTTCATTCTAAAGAGGCCATTTCCTTTAAGCTGTGGACAAATCCGTCTTGACAACTGCAAAAGGATGCCCATAGCCCACACGAGAGAAATCCCCACAGCTGAAGACTTCATATTCGCAAAGTCTGGCAACACTCAAGGGCATCTGTTTATGTAAACGCCAACATCAGCTACCGATCATGTATCACAGCCTTAAAGGGTTGTCACATTTCACAGGGGAGGATTTCAAACTTGACCCCTTGTAACTCTGAGGGGCAAGGTGGAAAACAAGGGGTAGGGGTAAAAATTAGAAATGGTTTTGGGCCTAAAAATATGTTTATTGCACATTTAATAAGAATAGTAAGGGCCGGCTAGTAATGAGGCTGATATGCAGTGTTATAAATGATGATGTCCACCAACACAAAGCAATAAAGAGGCTACATTTTGTATATTACAGCCAAAAAGCAACACACTAAAAATTAAAGTTCCCTATCTGACACAACACACTCTCTATTTTGAGCAGCACTGACGTACTTTATGAGAAAGTTTCCAGTTTGCCTCCAATAGTCTTTAAATAAGTGTTCTTAAGAGAACTGAAAATCAAACGCATATAAAAAGCAACCTTATCGTTCCAAATATCAGCCCTGTGTTTTGTAACATCTGCGTGAAAGGTCTGAGCACAGCTGTGAAGAGCACGCCGGCACTTCCTCAGACAAACCTGCTGTGGGAGCTGTGATGGGTTCAGACGCAGACGACTGGCTGTGGGTGTAGCTATGGTGACAGGCACATGCTTTATGCGCTCTGACTCTTCAGAGCATATTCTCTAGAATCACATGACCATGGACTACCAGAGAATTTCTCCTGAGCAGCGCTGCAAGCCTGCATGCTTTTAATAGTGCTCCACTGAAGGTCGAACTGGTTTCAGCTGGCTTTTTGAAGTGTTACGGTCGTTGCATAAATGGCTCTGATAGGTTGTTGATACTTCTCATTAAATACCTGATGACTTGCAGTACCGACGAATATGCTCCAAACCACTCAGCACATAAAGGACTGTACATGTGGGTTTTTTGGGGGCTTCCCTATTTATCTCCCCTGTGTGTTGTGTGTACATGCAGCTCAGGCTTACTTGGAATCGAAGGTGATGTGAGCTTTTTTTTTTTTTTTTTTTTTTTTTTTTTTACAGATTTTGCAGCAGCCTGCACTTATTTGGTATTATTACACACAAATGGATTTAGTCAGTACTCCTAGCTTTGACCTGCACTCATCTCCTTAAAATAACAGAAACCAGATTAGTTTTTCATGATGTTTCCAAAATCCTTGCATCATTTAGTTCTAAGTAAATAAAGGGGGGAGTCTTTTATGCTTTACAAGAAAAGCAAAGAATGACCCATACAGTTTTGCGGCTTTCTCTGAGACATGAATTACATTTTGAGTGCGAATTTCAATAGAATCATGTTGGTTTGATGTCAAGACATTTACCGAGAGGAGAAAAAAAGGCATTTTTCTGGACCACTCACACAGCACAAATCACCTCAGAGACCCCTTATCTCTCTAAAACCTCTCCACCGAGCCCCTCTGCTGAGAGGAAACAATAAAGTGCTGAAGCAGGTAGAGCAGGAGCTGATTCCCGTAATTATGGTGGATATGGAGGTTATTGCAGATTCCCGTTCATCCATCATTTCAGCGGTTTGCCGTAAATGTGCATGACATTACTGGCTGTAGTCTCTCTTAATGTTATGTACGGTGTAGATGTGAGGGAACTGTGCTTTCACAGGGGTGCAATAAATAAGCCACTTCTGGGGTGGGAGCGAATAAGTTGTAGTAGAAATCCTAATCATTAGATGGAATTTTTTGTTGACCTTACTTTCTTATTGTTTGTGGTTCCACACGTCATATATATATTTTTCATTTTACTCTGACCTTATTAAATCCTAATATGTGTAGTGAAGTTTTGAACTGGCAGTCCTGGCATTTTATGAAGGTGACGAAATACAGACACGACCATAAAACCCTTTTATGACCAAAAATGCCATAAGATAACAGACTCAGTTGGGATTTGAGAAGGATAATGTTGCGTATAAAGCACTAACCTAACACCAATGACATATAGATCATATGAAAACCCCTTACTTTTAGCCGTGTTTTACAGCAGTCCTCGATGAGGCCCAAAACAGAAGTCATGCATCATTTTTTGTAATGGACTTTTGAAGCATGCTGTCAGTTTAAAATCATGTTTATATGCAACTAACAGAACTAGAAAAGAGCACTCAGTAGAGTGCAGATCTCCAGCAGACCACCACTAGAGCTTACTGAACCCACTCTCGATGAAACACAGCACAGCTGCGCCCAATTGAAATGTGCCTCCTGGTTCCCTTACAGTCAAGATGGGCAAAGATAACGAGGCAGGGCTTTTTGATGACGAATTGTGTCTTAGTTTAGTGGATCATAACATTAATCTGCAGATGCTCTGATTCAAACTTAGACCAAACTTTTCTTTGGATGTTTGTTTTTTAGCTACAGTGAAAGTCATAATTTGTCCTGCAACAGACTAGGTAAAGCTTCTTGTTTTTAGCTGTGGCGATTTCCAGAAATCTTGCGGCCCCTACCAGCTGATTAAGAGGAGTGTGGGTTTAGTGTCATCAATGACAGTATAAAAATGTCAATAATACAAGTTTTTCAACAACTGTTAATCACAGCAACCACAAGAAATCCTTGAGCAGACAGTCAGACATGTGCACAAAAGATATTAGGCTGATTGGTCCAGTAGTTTGCAAGACTATAGCTGTGGACTGACAGATACACACACAAAAACACACACGAGCACACACACACAACTAAATGCATGATCCCCTCCAACTTTATGCCTGATGGAGATACTAAGTTAAAGTCATTAAGTATTAAGAGGGCCCGGGCAACCCAGGATGCCAAATGAGCCCGGTCTCACTCCGAAGTTGTTGAAATCCGGCGCTTGGGCAGTGACTTGCAGCATCAGAAACAAATGAAAATTGGGGTCCTTTAAAGTCGGCATAATACGCAATGAGGGGAAACGCATTGGGACAATAACGAAAGTTGAGGAGGGTGGGAGGGGTGGTGGATGGGTGCAACAAACACCAACTTTCACCCAAGAGAGCAGTGTTAGCGTTCCGTAAGAAGGACAAAGGCTGTTGAAGGACAAAAAACTTAAATTTGCAGTGTTATGCCAACGTAGTGCGTTTATTTTGAAAGAGACTGTATGTGAATTTCCAGTGAAAACAGAAGTGTATGTTGAAAGCATGTAACAGGCAGAACTTGACACGGGGGTCACAGAACGTCAACAACCAACACACCCAGGGTACCTGGCACGTTGTATGTGGACGTGGAAAGTCCATGACCAAACGTCAATATGTGACGGGGTCGGGGTGAGAATGTGTTGGCCAAACACAACATTCCGGTTAGAGAAACTGCCTGATTAAATAATTTCTTGTGTGATAAAATTTTACAAAGAAAAGTTTTTTAATGCTTTTTTAAATATTTCAACGAGGCCATACATGTAAAATAAAAGCACACACACACACATGCAGATGAAAACCAGGCGCTTTTTACAAAGGAAAGGGGGCCAGGGAGCACAGGATGTGTCGTTCTAAAAATAATCCGCACAATAACTCACTCTGGTTGGAAGAGGCTTGACATTTTTCCTGATAAGCACTGTGGTAGAGTCATCTGAAGTCAGAGTGTGCGCAGGTGAACAGACGCTATGTCGCATGCACTGCTGTTTTAAGAACATGTTGTACCAGAGAGCTGGCAGCACTCAGCTTGATTACTGGATGAGGTGCAACATAAGCAGCGGGAGATACAACTGTTTAAATTCCTATGTGTTGAAGCACAAATGTTGACATATTTTTACCTTAGTGTGCGTTTGTGTACAGGGCGGGAGACACTTCTGAGAAGTTGTGTACTCGTGCAGTAAGAGGAATTCATGTTATAAGCAGGCACCTCTTATGTAAGTGCATGTGAGAGCGTGTCAGGTCACGCTAACACCTACTTAGAATCAAGTGAGTCACAGCAGAATAAAGGAGTCAGCTAGAACTTCTCTAGAAGCCTGTGTGTGTGTGTGTGTGTGTGTGTGTGTGTAATACAGTTCTAGTGTATTTTGTCTGAAGCAGCTGCTCAACTTCTTTGTTAAAGGGAGAAGTTATCAGCTCAGAAATTAATTATGAGATATGATTTTTGCTCTGTTTGAGGCTGAAACTAACCTTGTGTCTTCCAGGAAACTTATCATCAAAAGAGAAGCTTTAAAGCTCTTGAGATATGAGAAACTGATAACATGTTGAGATATAATTTAGTGTGTCTCTGAAAATGTGGTGTCACACAAAGCAGCGGTTTCCCATGTGGGGTCAACGCAGAGGGTGACGCTTCAAAAATGTAAGAGGAAATCATGAAAACGTTAAGATGCTTATAACGTGTGGTGTGTTTCACTATTAGTCAGTTTACTCTGCCTGTGGAAATGAAGCTTGAGTCATGACAAAACAAACACAGAGATCTCATTTCATAGAAAAATAGTGCTCTTTTATTATAAATTAATGAAATGTTCATACAAATATAAATAAGTGCAAAGTCGTATCAGTCTGCTTGCTTCGTCAAACAAATATCTTCAAGCATCCACAGCCAGTGGTTTGGCTGGCAAAAAGTACATCTTTATAAAAGACAGCACAAAAAAAAAAAAACAACAGATCTGCACTCATGTAAACTCATGAAAATAAGACACAATTTGACTCTTCTCCATACTGGGAAAAGACAGATACCATGTTTAATACATTCAATTGCAAGCAATGGTGATCCTGTCTGTGCCACAAATACTACCACATCTTTTGGTATGTATATGTATATTCTCACCACTGAAAACATATCAAACAGTGGTACTGTTCTCTCAAGTAAGATCCTCTAGGATTCAGTCATGTTGGTGCTCCAACAAACTGCTGTCTAGTTCAGGCAAGTTTGGCATAAACCCTTCCTTTAAACAAAATATCAGAAACAAATTCTTTGCACATTTTCTGGTCTTTTTAAAGTAAGATTCAGATTTAAAAACAATTAAAAAACAAAAAAATCCCACTTTGCCTGGCACCCACAAGGCCATCAGTGTCCACTCATTTGTACACTAAGTTTCCATTGTCTCTGAGTTTCCAGCATGGTCAGAGATCCCAGGATGCTGGACTAGACGTGTCTAATACGTCCAAGATTATCATCCGAGGTCAGCAAAAAAGCCGGCCCTGACTGTAAAAGCCGGCTTTAATGGATGGATGATTTTCTGAGGCTGATGTGTGTGAGCTCGACAGCTTCGCAGCACATTTGGTTAGCAGCAGCGGCGGCGGCGGCGGCAGCAGCAGCAGCAGAGGGAACCTGTGCGTCATCAGACTGTAGACAGCTGACTGTGAACCTCACTTCAGTTTTCAGTAAGTTGTATGTCATCAGTGAGGCAGAGGAGGACGGCGGGGTTTCTCGCTTTCATACCACCAGATTACAGCAGTGCTCTTTTATCTCTTGGCCCTCTTATCCTCCTCAGTCCAGAGTCTCATTCTGAAAATGTGGATCTTATTAGACTGATGCCCACTTTTCTGGGAGACCTGCACACGTCTTGTCAGTACAATGAACTGCTCTTTTTCACAAGCTCGATCTCGGGCTTGTCTCTCGTGACTCTGCTTCACCGTTACTCCTCAGTGAATGTAGCTGCGCTGAAACCATCCAATTTCTTCATTACACTCTAAAGTCTTTGCTCATCCAAGAGCATCAGTCCAACACCTCTAGATGGGAGCGTCATACTCCTGGAGAAACTCCTTAAGAGGATGAGGAAGTTGGTCTCTTTTAGTAGAAATGTCCAAATGTCCATTTACTGTTTTCCTGCACAGGTGCTGCAGCGTGGATAAGCTGCAGGAGAGAGGTTTGATGAGCTCCAGAGGGATCTTCTCCCCTCCAGAGTAAATGTAGTAGATACTCCCACTGCGTGTGTTCCCTTTGCTCTGAGGCATGTAGAAATGGACCAGCTTGAGGACGCAGTCAAAGTGGGGCACAGACTGAATGTTCTTAGGGTCTGTTTGCAGGTAAAAAGAGGAAGAGTCACACTGGATGCGCAGGTTCTTGGTGCCCGACGCCGTCTTGACACTGAGGGCAAACAGGTGTCTGTTGTCCGAGCTGTCCCTGATGAGGAACGTGCCCGTTGCCTCGCCTGCCAGCATGGCGTTGGCCTCCTTCCCAGTGATGGCGCCCCAGTAGAAGCCACTCTCCTGGAGCTTGTGGAGGGTGGCGAGGACCATCTGGTACTGCGTTTTGGAGGTGAAAGTCTTGTAACGGTATGGCAGCCGCATGCTGGAGTCCAAGAGGCTGCTGCTCATTGCGGTGTCAAACTTGCTGTGAGTTACCATGGCGCTTTGCCCGATCTCTATGCAGCTTGGGGAGCACTGGGCGCCACACAGAGAAGAGAAGAAGAAGTGGGGTCAAACAGAGGTTCAGAGGGTTGTCGGTGAGGGCGCGAGGAGGTCAGTCCGTCTGGAAATGAAACACCTGAGGAGACAAGAGAGGAGATAGTGAGCTCAGTGTGGAAACGATGACACCCAAAACGCAGTTTCAAAGTTGAACCCTGACATACAGTAACAGCCCAGATCTGTTTTAGTCATGCTGAGGTCTACTGTAATACCTCTCCACTGCAGCAAGCTCCGCTGGAAACTATTTTTCCAGATGTGGAAGCTCATGTGTTTAAACATCCCTGGTGATGATAGGGAAACTGCCCCAGAGAGCAATGACTGCTTTTTTTTTTTCATCATTTAGAAACAAGAAAAAAGCCCCAAAGTGCATGATCTCTCTCATCTGTTCAAGAGAAGGCATCACTTTAACAGCTTGTTTAACCAAAATGCTTCCAAAGAAGTTCCAGCCATTTCGGGGAAACTTTTTTTTTCTGTAATCTGCCCTCGGGACTCGGTCAGTTCCAGTAAAGACAACGTAATCTTGATTGCGCAATTTGCACACCGTGACCGGCTTCCACTAAAAATCACTTAGATAAACATGCCTAACATTATCGATCCACTTTTTTTATGACATGCACAGATTAAAAATACCATATGTTGGGAAAAAAAAGAGGCGATCCTCACCTTGAATGTTTCTCCAAACGCGCTCTTTTAAAATAAATCCAAATGCGCACTCTCTGGATAGATGTCCCTTCACAGTTGCCCAGCGGCTGTCAGGGTGATACAAATGTTTCTGAAGTTCTTTGGCAACAAACTTCAAACTTGTAGAGTAGTTTCTCTCGGTGTGTAGGTGTCTGTGTGTGTCCCCGCTGAGCTGTGAGTTACTTATGAAGCAGGAGACGGAGAGCAGTCAATATGTGTAGCGCTTAGGCTCCGCCTCCGCCTCCGCCTTTCCAGTAAAGCGTCTCTCTCTCTTGGCTGGTTGACAGGAAGCATTATTTTTTTTTTAAAGGATTCCTGCTATGAGAAGTGCCCTCCCCCTGCTGTTCCTCCAAAATGAAGTTAAGGAGGAGTTCCAAGCAATACTTATTTACCTTTGGTAACCTAGTATCTGTCCTTTTAGCGTCTTATAAACACTTTAAATAACATCATTTCTCTTTTTGTCAGAATTAGAGAATCAGCTACAGAGTTACATATTTGATTATATGTCCTTTTTTGTAGAAGTTCCGCTTGAGCCTCAAGTATGAGGTAATGGTTCAGTCTGAGCTGTGTATTTTCTCAGAAATACTCAGTAATTGCAGTCCGCCTGCAGAGCAGCAGTTCTCCAGAGGGGGCGCTGGATTTAGGGGAAGTTCATACAGCACATGAAGACATTATTTCCCAATAGCAACAGCTGGTATCCAGGGGCAGCAGGCTCTTATTTACTCACAGTTGCGAAGTTTAATGTCCTGACATCCATATTAAAAGCAATAAAGGGCTCTATCTCCAAATTCAGTTTGTTAACATGTCATTAAATATCAAATATGCATTTTACAGTCAGTAGGTAACTGTTATGTCTTGTCTTACACACACACATAAACTCAAAAGACTCAAAATATACTGTGTCAGCACTGAAACATTTATCAAACAACAACTTATTACAAGTTTATGCCCTGTCCCAAGCTCTATGAATAAAACCTTCCCCCCCAAAACACCTTCTTAATATGCAGCTTTCCATAAAAACGCACTAAATGGATCAGATAACCAATCAATCAGATAATTAATAGCCAAGTATCACAAAGAATGCCTCACAGGGCTGGACAATAGAGATAAACTACATAAAAAGCATTACAAACTTAATATGTGGCACATGTAATAAAATAAAACAGTAATAAGCAGCATAAGCAAATAATATATGAATGGCAATAAAGTAAAACACAGCTGTGATGATATCAAGTATGTCATAATAGGATCAAAAATATAATAGTTGAGAAATATTATACATTAAAAAACACTTAAAATGTCATCATATGTGCTTACAACGACATTATAGTGTGTTATAAACCATTTATTAAATGTTTATATGGTGATTATGAGTGCTGAGGTATTATTTTTTATAGTAAAAAATATATATTTTATCTTATTTTATTTCATGACACAATCCTATTTTACGTAAGATCCAAATTTGGATAATCCATCACTAATTCTCAACTAGTGTGAAAAAAAATTAAAGAGGTCTCCTCTGTGGTGACCCTAACTCTTCTTCTGACCTCATCCTTACCGTAACACTTCCTTTATTATCACTATTTTTAATAATTTGTACTTCAGCATTAAGCAGTTCAAAGGAAGCTGACTTCAGATCCTCATGTCAATTCAGTCTAATCTTGGGCAACATGCGTGTGACTGATCGAGTGCTCATACTATCCACATCAGCACCCTCCCTGCTGACTCAGCTATGACCACCGTCAGCCTCAGGTGGTTATTGTGCTTCAGATTAACTGCAGGCTATGGTGTCATGTCAGACTTTGTCTTCCTTTTACCAGCTCACTCAACATACTCATCATGTATAGGAAGGCCTGCTAGTGAAAGTCAGACAGGAGATAGCTCTGACACTTCTCAGCACAGGGCGGTTCAGCCCTCAGGAATAGATACAGAACATCTGTTTCGGCGTTCATTTTACCAAACTTCAGCTGGGAGCTGGACAAAGGGAGGGGGTTGTGGGTAACAGACTGACGCCACAGAGCCTGATGGGTTTTGGTAAAAGCCAGCTGTGTCCACAGAGGTGAGTCAGGTGTTGTCTGATTCAGACCACCAGTAGGACGAGGGGGGAAGGGAACTCACTAGGATAGCCTCGTAACAGTCCACTTGTTTCCAGAAAATCTATTGTGTAATCATTGTGAGGCATGTAGTTAGCATCCAAAGTCTCCTCTGGGACCATAACGCGAGTCAATGAAAGGAAGACGGGAGAGACAACCCCTCCTACACTATGTTTTAGCTCACCACGTTTCCATGGAAACCACTATGCACATTATTACAGCATGCTGACTTGGCTTTTCAGCATGTCATTTCCCGAGTGATAGAGTGGGGAAAAAGACCTTAAGAGGATAAAGAAAAAAAAAAGATCTGTAAGTACGTCAAGACTTGTAAAAAAAAAAAGAAAATTAGCAAAATAAACAAAGCGAAGATAGCGTGTACTTGACCAGAGGTCAGCCCTCAGATGGTTGGTCAGTTGAGGCGGCTGATGAACCAAGTGACCTGAAGCTGAGAAAACTTTCTCTGCACGCTGCGGGACTCCGTCCAAACATCTGAGCCTCAGGGTGCAAGGCTTGGCAATGACAGATTTGGCTCTGTAGGCGATGTGTGTGTGTGCGCCTCTCTGTCTTTTATTTCTAGTAGGTTTACAGAATCTAAATAGAAACCCCCAAAAGCACCCCTTTGTCCACATTTTCCTTAGGTTTCTAAATGTGAGTCGTGTTAATACTCTCGGCATGACAAAGCGAAGTGAATGAGTTTCAATTCACAGGCAAAGTGGATGAATTTAAGGCTTAGTTTAGGGGATGAGACAAGGCCTCACATGATAGCTGGTACGTCTAAACCACTGTTTAGTGGAAAAGGCGGCTGTTTAGGTTTTCCCACACTGACTCAGAAATTTACTCTAGCTCATGGTTCCCGTAAACCCACTGGGTTCAAGAGGGGGAAAAGCGGAGCCCTCGGCTGGAAAGAGGAGTGAAAAGCAGAAAAAAATGTTATTCGACAAAATATTTTGGAGCTGCTTGGTCGAGCAGAATCTCACTGAACAGGGAGATCTTTTAAAAGCTCTGCGTGTTTTGCCAGTGCTATGAAATTGTTTGTGGTGTTGGCAATTACAAAGGCGCCGTGTATTGTTTGCACAGCTGAATACGGCCAGCCCTGAAATCAGCAAATGTTATTTACTGAACATCACGTCAACTGCCATTATGGGAGGTTGAATTTCTATTTAGAATTTGTGCTTTACTGAAACCCAGTGATGGATCTAGCACAACAGAAATGAATAACTTAGCGTCAAACAATAAAAATGAACAAACAGTATGTGCAATCTTTTTCTTGTTTCTTTTCTTTGTTTCTTTTTGCTCTGCCTGTCTGGCGTTTGCATCACAAGTTGTTTTTACAATAACTTATGGACAGAAAACCCCTGCGTCACGTACATAAAATCAAACAGTGCTAAAGTAAACGTTGCCTCAACTGGTTCGTTTTTAGCCACCTTAAAAAGTGTCAGTAGCTTGCTGTCAGGCAACCTTTGCCAACAGGGAATCGAAGCTGCCATATCAAAGCCACCAGACTCCATCAATAGAAACAGTAGTCTACTGCTGCCTCGATTGGTTAATGTGTGAGGTAAAGTGCAGCCTATTTATTTATTTATTTCTCTTTTAGGTGGCTAAAGTAGGTTTCTTTGCGGCCCCCATCCACAGCAGTGTATTGCTAGCTTCCGTGTCTGTAGATTTGGTTTATCAAAGATGACAGCAAAGCAACAAAGTCCAGCAAAAATATCAGATAAGTCAGACCACTGTGTTACGGCTGAAAATGCCATTTCTCCGCAACTGAAATCGATATGTGACAAACGTGATTGTGATTGTTAGCGCCACGCCAATATGATTCCTTTGATAGGACGATCCACCACTGCCGAAACCTTTAACTGATACTGAATGAATAACAGGTTTGTAAGAGGAAACACTGTTGTAGCTATGAGACAAAAAAATAAACTGTATAATTCAAATCAAGTCAATTACTGTGGAACTGTCACGACTGATGATCTGAGACAGGAAGGTCCCTGGCGTATCAGCCAATCTAATTCCTGTTAGCCCAGTATCATTGTGCACAGTAGCTTCACGTCCTGCCTCTACCTGCCTCTCTTAATGTCACCACATGTCCACCCATTGAGAAATGCCACTTACAGCTGCAGCAGCGTTACTGTAAAACTTCCTTGTTGGTTGAGTAAGACTACTTCTTTGTGACTGCCAATCATCCAGTGAGAATTTCCTGGTAACACACTCTCATCCTCTGCGTGTGTGTGTGTGTGCTGCTGTCAATGTCGTTCTTTGTTTAATTTCTTTGAAATATGGGAAGGGTTATGTGTGACCACCACAGATGGGAAGTCACGAAACTCTGAAGTGGCAACACAGCTTTTCACAATTCATTCTTCACGAAATATTCACACACTCAAATGATTTTTTTTTAGTAGTGGTGTTGACTAAAACATTTTAAAGTGGTCTTCCCTGGTATGTTGAGTGATGTCCTGAATTCTTTAAAGAATGTTTTGTTCATGAATGTCAGTGATCCGCATTTTCACACTGATTACGTCACTCCACCGTCGAGTATTACTGTAAATTTACAGGGAAGCACATTTTATGATCACTCATTTCTCATTTATCTCTTAGGAGGAAGTGATTACACCATGAGGGCACTGCTGGTGGGTGTAATAAAAAAAACAGCACAGTGGTTAAGAGCTATTAAAAAGAAGAAAATATAAGAAGAAACAAATGTTAAATATAAAAGCTCACAAAAATTAGTCATCCTATTTGTTTTTATACACCATACACATTACTGTAAGTGGACCCTGCTGTATCTCTCTGCAGAGCTGATAACGCCTGTCTTCACCTTTCTGCACCACATGTGAGCACTGGTTTTTAAATCAATAAACAAGCTACTTGTAAATGGAGCACTGGCATTAGCTGATCTGAAAAGGTGTTGAAGCTGGCACTGAAAGTTGGCAGTGAAATGCGGTGCAGCATGCCGGCCACATGCGGCATTCCTGTCTGCATACAGTATCGCCCGGAGTCTATTTATGGCGGAGAGTATCATCGCAGTCACAGCTGCCTTCTGGGAAGAGCTAAAAGCAGAACACAGAGCCATTAACTTGTACCTTTCACACCCACAAAACTGCCCACAATGATATATGTCAATCACAACTATTCCAGGTAAGCATGAGGCCTTTTGTTTTTATATCTATTCAGATTGTACAACTGATGCATAGATAACAATTAGACAATTATAAAAGAAGCAACACTATAAAAATACTCCCTCAAGTCCTGCATTTGAAATCATACTAAAGTAAAAGTATAAACATATTAAAGACAAAATCTACTATTAATTAAAAAAGCACTAACTTCAGAGAATGATCCCTTTAAGTTTTATAGTGTAACATCAGTGGGTCATTATTGTTGGTGTGTTAATATGCAAGCAGTACTTTAATAAAATACCTCCTGAAAAATATTTAAGATGGAATCGTATACTTGCTCAAAGTATGTCCACACAAGATTTCAAGAACAAATGTTGAGGCATTTTTCCTAATCATACTAAATATAGTCTTTGGGTACAGTACATTAATGTTGTATTTGGTCAGGGTTGAGCTGCTTTAACGGCTTCATATAGAGTTTAATCTGTAATATACACTGTATAATATGAGCTGATCATACTTTTTTGTGTGTAATACCTTATCTCTATATCTCTAAAATACAGTGGAATAGAAGTATACTAAAGTCAAAACTGAAATCCTAAGTACCTGTAATGAATAGTACTTGAGTAAATGTACCTCCCACCCCTGGCACAGATTATTATCCCTCAAAAATGTGTCTATCTACCTCATAAGAGTTGTGGACCTTCTGGACATGAGCTTACGATGATGCCAAGAATGCTCTTTGAATACATTATTTATATCCTGATTTTATGACGTACTTTCTGGCATTGTTTGTCGTAGGCCCTGCCAGCAAATGACCTGCAAACAAATGATCTGCAAACTTTTCAGCTCCGGGCACTACTCCAATATTTACACTTCACCACACTGTGGCCCATTGACGGGGCCGGTGCCAACTCTGCTCCTCCCCTCAAGGTTAACAAGGGGAGGAGAGGGAGTTGCTTTTAGTGCGACAACAGCTGTGATTAACTTGTTGTCTTATTAATTTCCTGGCATAAGCCAGTGAGACAAGAATAGGAATGTGAAGTGCTGTTGTGAGAAGTTGGAAGTGAAAGAGCATGTGTGTCAGTTACCAACATTTCAGTCATGTGACAGTGAGCTGGGAACTTCAGCCGGGGCTATTATTGAGGCCGACATCACAGGACTAACTCCTGAGAGAGCTGCGCTGGAATTTCAAAACCCATTCTTTCCAAATCACATATAGCTGACACAACTGGGGCAATGGCTATTTTAACAGTTTGTGCTAACTTCTGAAAAAGGATACAGGCAATACACACTATGGGAACTTGTGATTCAGTTGACTGCACAGTCATGGTATTGAGGAAGGAGTTAAAGAAAGAAGTGAATGTCACAAACGTCATCAGGGTCTGGCATCCAGTGTGTCATTATTTTCCACCACCAGCCGCATTGTGCTAGATGTGGTTGCTAGGCACATGGCACCTCAACATTTACTGGAAAGCTGAAGTCCAAATGTTCAAGATTATAGTGTGTAAATCAGCTGATCCACAGTGCCACATTTTATTCTATCTCTGTCTTAAAAAAACAGAAGCAAGCTAACTTGTTGACAAGATTACTTGTTAGCGTAGCCTACCTAGTTAGCAAGGTAACTCGCTAATATTCTAGCCTTTTGGCAAGCTTACTTGTTAGCCTACCGAGTTAGCAAGTTAGCTTGCTAATATCCTTGTAGCTTACAAGATTTTTGATCAGTGTCACTGAGGATTTTGTTTCATTGTACAAACTTCACTGTGGAAAAGTAGCTTAGCTCTGGCATTACAGCTATTAGGTCGAGTAGGTTGTCCACTTACTGCAAGATCAGCAGTTCAAGCTTCTCTAGTCCACCTGTCAAAGTATCCTTGGGCAAGATATTGAGTCCCAAATTGCTCACAGTGGCTGTTCATGGGTGTATGAGTGTGTACAAGCTGAGTAGCAGGTGGCACCCTATAAGGAAGCCTCAGTCACCAGTGTGTGTGAAGAGCTTCAGATGGCCACAATAATTCAAATAACCAGCGCCAGTTAACCTGTCTGTGAGTTATGTGTGTGACCCACTGTCCAACATCAACACACTGTGAGGACGGAGGCTAACAAATATGTCAACAGCCGCAGGGGTGTAGCCTAGATGAGACAGACTCGAGTTCGGCAGGATGGAGGGCTGAGGTTACAGAACGCCACGGCAAGTGAACACGCCATCTGCCTTCTGACTTACCCAGCAGACTTTGCTACAAGCCTGAAACAGGTGACGTGCCATATGTTCGAAAAACAGCTGCTGAGGACTTGTCAGGCTGAGTCGTGACACCATCGGCTGGCTTGAGTCGAGCTCAGGCCGCTGCAACCTTTCTCTGCAACATTCCAAAATGGTGTCGAGCTAGGCTAGCAGTTTCCCTCTGTGTCCAGTCTTTGTGCTAAGCTAAGCTAACCAGCTGCTGGCTGTAGCTTCATATTTACCTTCCAGGCATGAGGACGGTATTGTCTCATCTAAAACTCAACGAGAGAGTAAAAAAGCATGTTCCCCACAATGTCAGCTACTCCTTTAATATATTTTACAGTGCATGAGTCATATGCAAACAAGACAGAAAAACTAATAAACACCCTGAAGGAAACCATCATGTGCAAGATTACAGTCTGCATCTCTTTGATCGCTGCACTCTCCGGCTGAAATAAGCATGTGAGGTCATACCACCATGGTGGTACGGGCTGCATCTGGAAAATTCACATCTGCCATGTTCCCTGAAATGGCCAGCGTCCAGATCATGATCAACTGCTGCCTCAGACATTCAGATTGCATCATGGCAGATAATATGATTGATCTGATGCTGCCCGCCTATCTCGGCTCGCCTGCCACTGCCGCCTCCAACCGTTTATCAGTATCAAATGCTTGGAGACAAAGGGAGCCAATGACATAATCGGGATCTTCAAAATGGACTTTGATTCCCACAAACCCCAGAAATAGCTGCCTGATGTCATTGGGCAGATGGTAATAAATCTGTCTACGCTATAATAGCAGGTTGGCTGAGAGATGCTGTTACACACACACCTTGTTTAAATGCTCCCAAGTGAGGGTGCACACTGCCCCAACATACAACGCACTGAGTGTGCGGACAGAGCACACACACACACACACATGTGCATGCACACATTATTCACATGCAAATAAAATAATCACACTGAATATACGCGTCTGTACCCATGAACACATGCAAACGCAGACACACACACACTTCCTGCGTAACACAGTAACTTGATCCTGAGCTGTGCCAGTAAGCCTGACATTTCCGGATAGATTCAGTGTGTATGTGCAATGTTTGCGCACCGGTTTTGTGGTTGCTGTCCAGATAAGAGTGCTGATAGCGGCCTGTGATATGAGCCAGGCAGAGGACAGGGATGTTTCGGAGTATCAGGGGGGATTTACCTGGAAGATGTTCTGTAATCCTAGAGGAGCCAGATCTTGATTGCAATTTATCCGTCAACAGTAAGTCTTCCTTCATACTCATTACGCATTGTCTAAAGGGGCCTGACTCAGTCACAGATGTTTGAGGATACTACCCAGGATGCATCAGTCATCCAGAAGGAAAGCTTTGATCCCAGCTATTCCCTCAGTTGGTAAATGATTCCACATGTGTGTATGTCAGGGCCTTCGATGACCTTGCACGAAATGTCTCCATGGCAGACACAATGAAGTCATATCAGGGGGCTATAAACCGACTGCGAGCCATTGGGAGCGCTGAATCAAGCCCATTGTTACCGGTGCAGGTGTGTTTCTGTGTGGAGTGAGCTACAAGAGCGCTCTGTCATCTTCTCAGTCGCCACGAATGAGTGTATTCCCTAGTTTGACATAGCCTCTAATAAAATGCAGCTGCAGTATCGGTCTGTAGCCTATATAAATGTGTGTATTTCTTCTTGTTTTACAGCTTCATTGTGTTTGTTTCAGCATTTTGCATTGCAGATGTGCAACTCCTACACACTGAGGTTTGTGACCTCTGCGAACAGCAACTCAGTGTCCCAGAGAGGCCGAACAGAGGGAGCTCCTGTCTCCGCAGTCTTTGCTACATATGTATGATATGTGTTGCAGAGGTGGGATCAAGTCATTGTTTTGCAAATCACAAAGTCTCAAGCCTTTTTATGCAATTCCCAAGTCAAGTACAACAACTTTAAAAACGTTTACAAGCTGACGTTTGCTAAGCAGTATTAGCCTCGCGTTATCTTCCCTGTGCATCTTCACGTGTCAGAAAAAGTTGACAGCTGCTGCATCTCCGTCTTCAATTTTCCACCCACGCGTTTTGCATTTGCACTGTTATTCATTGTTTTGTTGACCATCCATCACATAGATTTTTTATGTAGCGTTATTTCCAACCGCTGCTTAGTGACGTAACGTGGATCATCTGGGGAATGAATAGCGTTGGCGTTAGTTGATTCGGAGAATTAAGGAGAATGAACTCTTTTTAATCTTTGGACCCAGGGGAAGTATCAAGTATTTTCAAGGCAAAAGGCGAGGCCATGAGTCACTGGTGTAAAATCCAGGTTGAAATGCACGTCTGTTTCGATTTTCTCCAGTCTACATTCATCAGATTTGTGACTAGAGTCCACACCTCTTGTGTATTGAGGAGATCAACGGGACTTTTTGCTTTGACTCTGACCACCAAATGCTGCCGTGAGCAGGTCCAGGAGCAGATATCAGAAAGGAGCCCTGCAGGCCTCTCTCTCGTTCTCTCTTCTCATGGCATTTCCTTTTGTCCCCTTCTAGCTGGGCACTCCCTGCAGGAAGGAAATTCTTCTGGAGCCGCTCCAAACCACGGCCTCTTTTTCCCTCTTTTACTAGAAATCTTGGAAGGAGGGTACAGTCTGTCCCAGCTTTCGACCTGCATGTAAACAAACCATCTGCCTGTTCCAGAAATCGCTCCAGCTTACATATCAGCTTATCTGCCCTGGTAGTTCTCATCTGAGATTTGTGCAGTGTCTGTGATCATTAAACTCCACAATATGCGGCAATCAACATCTAGATAATACAGGATGTTACATTAAGACACGAGATAAATCATAAAAACATCCCACAGCAGAAGAATGTGCTTCTTTTCGCACCACATTGAAAAAAAACCCTTGAGTTTCCCAGAATGAGAGCCACCCACAGTTCAATGAATGTGCAGGAAAAAAAATCCCACAATACCATTTTCCCGCTGGGACAAACAACCTTCTGTCTTGTTCACACAGTTATTCTGCAGCCCTGCATCAGCAAGTTCACTACCAAAAATATTACACGCATGAAAAAAAAGTTCTTCTTTTCCAGTAAATCTAATTGATGTGGCACTCAGACGGCGTCCATCTCTCAACTCGATTCTGCACGGTCAAATTTAATCCAGGAGCAAATGCTTAGATTTGAATTTAACGTGGCTGCGTCACTTCTCAGTCGTAATCCAACACTGTCTATCTGTTAAATCGTTTCCAGTACTTTTCATTCGCAGCACATGACTGTTTACAACTAGGTCATAAATGAGAGCACACTTCAGGTTTAACTACAAGGGCTGTGACATGCGATATGGAAGAACATATTTGTTGTCACACTCCTTTTATCAACTTAACACTGGAATCTAGGTCACCGCGTCACCTAGGGCTAGCTCCTTAGGCAAAGTGAGAGCTTTTTAAGACAACTGCGTTTGATATGAAGAGAGATTAGGATAGGCCTCAAGTTTCAGTTGCCCAGTTTTTCACCATGTCAATGCTTAGATGAAAGATTCAGTCGCGTAATTTAAGATAAACACTCAACAGAGGCCGTAGATCTTCATTTCCTGGTCTGCTCCAGCTAGTTTTAATTAGATGTTTTGCAAAATCTTGTATGCAAACTTACAAAACTGCACATTTATGGGAAAATACTTTAAAAAACCAAATCAGTAAATGATATATTCCACGTCCCTGTGGTATTCTACTCTGAACGCAGGCCAACGTTTTACTGCTTTTCACATTATCAGTGCTATAACCTCATTCTCAGCTGGCTGAGATGCAGCGATATACTGTAAATATGGTGTTTGCATGGTTATACGAGTGTGTGTGTGTGTGTGTGTGTGTGTGTGAAGCTGAGAGCACGAGAAAGAGAGCGATATATGCAGAGAGAGAGAGAGATAGTGGAAGCGAGGGGGGGAGGGGAGGGAGAGACTTTGTTGTGGTTGTTTTTTTAACTCCCTTTCTCAGAAATCCTGCCCCGAGGATGAATGCAGTGTCCCTCAGCAGAGCAGGAGATTCCTGAGGTGATTTGAGCAGGATTTATTCTTCCAGTAAAACAACAATGTGCCTGTCAACACAGGACCTGCAGTGCACATGCACCTAAAACACTGAGATATATAACATCTTAAAGCATTTTTGCACATAAGCTGCACTTGGCACCAGTCTGTCTGCGTGCTGTATTTGTATAAACATAACAGGAGTGTTAAGATTTGAAGGGATGTTGTTTTCTGAGTCGCCCTTGACAGCGTAAGAACAACGATGGCTCCCATGATTGACAACTTTTAACCTTAACATGTCGACTTCAAAGCGCCTCCCTTCTTAAATTAACTTTGTAATTGTATGCAAAGCTAAAAAAAAAAACAAGAAACCTGTTGAAGTAAATTTTCTGCAGCTGCGAAATGGTCTGAAAACACCATGGCTGTGTTGCATTTACGCTTGCGTGACAGTGTTTGTGTGCACACACGCCTGTCTGTGTGTAACATTCTTTGCCTGCGTGAGCCCCGTACGAGAAAAGGCCCTCCTAATGCCAGCTGAGGTCAGGTCCGGACACCGTGGGGTGCACCCTTCTCCCACTGCGGTGGGCTGAGAGGCAGGGGGAGGCCTCCAGCGCTTCTGGGAAACAGTCTGGGCCTAATTGGAGCCTGACTGGTCTCACATGTCTCCACTTACTGGAGGAGACGGAGGATTCCGCCGCCTGGCCTATGAGAGCTGCTGCAGGCCCAGGCCTTTCCCCCCCTTCATCAGCATAACCACACAGAAGTGAATTCACTGAGCAGGCCTGTCATGACAGCATGACTGAGTAGTGTGGTCTGCGGTGTTTCGGTGCAGTGAGGTCAGGTAGGCTGCACTGCCATTTTATATTGTGTTGTTAAAAGAATATTTGACCTTGACGCAACCCTCCGAGTACAGTGTGTTCCAAAGGATCTCCTTTCTGTTCAGTACGTGCACCCTCCTCCCTATTGTTTCCGCTTAACTCATTCAGGGTAGGGACTGCTGAAACCTCCCTGTCCAACTGTACAGTGTATCACATTCCCCTTCTCACGCACGCAAAAACCTCAACCTCACACACAAAAGGAAAAAAAGCACACACTGTCTTTTCATGTGCCTGCCTATCCGCGCTGCAGTGAGAAATACGAGAGGTGAAGAACAGTGCAGATGGTGAAAAACAGACTTCCCTGCTGCTGCTGCTGCTGCTGCTGCTGCTGTAGCTGCCTCACCACCACCACACATTTTTTCACTGTTTTTTTTCTTTTTTCTCGCCGTGGCAACTTGCCTCTCATTTCCCATCAGTCACGGTCACCTCCTTGGCCCCGCTCTGTAATTCTCAAAAACGTCATTATCATCCTGTTTTACAGCAGAATGCTAAAACAATATTTTTGCTGTTGTGCAAAAATGAGCACGGGCAATTTCCCCTCCACCGTTACTCTTTTCATTTAATATCACAACGCACAGATGCACAGCAGGAATCTTGCTTTGCAAATGCCTTGCTATTATGTCTTTTCAATGCACATCTGGAACAAATTGTTTCATAATTTGCACCCATATTCAGCCAGAACGCTGCAGGCTACAGCCCTGAGGAAAATACACAAATAAGCAAGCGTTCATTTAGCCTTGAATCTGGGGCATAATTTGGTTTTGGGGGAAACAAATTTTAATCTTTCAATCTAATCACAGATAAATGGGTTTTTGAAAGCATTCTCTCGGTGCAGATAAACACGTCTCAACTTGAGTAAACTCCAGTATTCACAAGACAGAGCTGTAGTAGTTCATCACTGTGCTTACTACCTGCTCCACATTACCCACGGGCCTCTGCAGCTCTACAGCTACACTGTGTGTGTCTGAGCAATTTAGCATTTACTGTAAATGTTAAACTGGGACTGAGGCTGATTTGTGTTTCTATAAAGAGTTTTTGCAGTGGCACTGCCCTCTGTCTGTCTGCTACACATTCAATATGCTGAGAAGCACTGTGTACACTGCTCAGCATTTCATAGAAAATATAAAGTGAAATGTAGGAATGAAATCAGGGCTGCACTCCCAGAACTTTTTACAACCAAGACTTTCTGACTGCTGCAGCCTCATTCAGATTGTGATGTTGAAAAATGGAGTGTTCTCGTGTCTCACTGAGGTCTTTACTCTTCACAATGGCACTGCAGGAGACAGTCGGGGCTCAATTTTCAAACAAGGTGAGATTAAAGGGACAGTTTACCCCCCAAACATACATATTTTTCCTCTTGCCAGTCGTGCTATTTCTCAGTCTAGATTGCTTGGCTGTCAAGTGTAGAGATGTCTGCCTTGTCTCTAATAGAATGGAACTAGATGGCACTCAGCTTGTGGTGCTCAAAGTGCCAAAAAATACATTTGTAAAACTCAACAGCAATGTGTCTTTCCAGAAATTATAACCCAGAACTATTTTTTTCCTTCCAAACTACACCCACAAACCGTATCACTGTGCTGGTCTCCCACAATCAACCCCACTGACGGATGAGGGAATCAAAGAGTTTCACCGAGCCAGTAATAATTAAATCTAGTAATGTCACAAGCACGAGTCTGGTCCATGAGTAGATGCACACTTCCTTTTGTGCAGTGACACAGTTCGTTAGTGTAGTTTGGTAGAGTTTTTCAGATGTGTTTTGGGCACTTTGAGCACCACATCTAGTTCCATTATATTCCAGAGAAGGCAGACATCTCTATATCATCAAGATTGATATAAAGCAACACTAGGAGGAAAAATATGTATTTTTGATTTTGGGGTGAACTGTGCCTTTAAGATACATATTTTTTAATTAAATATAACCTATCATGTCTGAGTTGCTCAGTAGACACCAACAGAAATCCAAAGACATGTGCATTTGTATTTCAGTCAGTTTCCTGCACGCCCGTTCCATTGAGAAAAAGTCATTTCTATTGATTGCTTTTCCAGGCATCATTTAATATGATACATATTCACTTGTAAATATCGACCTTTCCCTGCTGCCTCGACATTTGTGCCATAAATACTTTAAAGGCGAGCTTGTGAAAAGATATGAAATGTTACGAAGCTGTAAATAACGGCTGGATTAAAACAGTAACAGGAGAGTTTTTTTTATAAAGGGTAAATGTGGGTGAAGAAATGCAAACTTTGGCAGTTATAGTCAGAACAGAGATGGGATTGTTTAATTTCATGGCTGCCCTCAAGTGGACGTAGTGTTCAGTATTAATGGACATACAGTGAGGTGGCCTCACATGCCCCGTGATTTAATTTGATTGATGTGGGATATCTGTAACTCAGCTGTAATTAATAAGCATCATAAAAACCCATGTTAGATTTCCTTAGGCGCTGCAGCACACTGCTTCAACAGTTATCACACACTGCCACCTGCTGGAGGCAATTTACTACTGCACTGTGAGCTGATGTGATGCAGTTGTGTAAAAAAACGTTCACAGCCAGCTTTGTGACAAATCTGTCTTTATTTCAGCTTGATTAAATGGCAATGATACAAACCTCAAATCAAACATTAACGAACAGAATACCAAAAGAAAAATGGCACAACTAATAAACAAATGAAGACAAAATACCCACTATACATTTAAGTATGTACAACTTTGATAAATAAACCAATACTGTCTAGAATTATGATTGTTTTGCATTTTTTTCCCTATTTCTCTAGGATTAGAGCGCAGAGAGGAGCAGAGAGAGAGAGGAAGAGAACCAGGAAACAGAACAGGCAGGGGGTGAAGATAATGACCAGCAGGCACAGACGACTGGAGAGTAGAAAAGACAACCACTTGATGCACGACTCCCGACTGCGCTTGCAAAATGGCACCTCGACGCAGTTTGACAAAAATGACGTGTCACTGCCTTGGCCTGACCAATTAGCCACCCTGACCTTCATCGTTTGGTTCGCCGCAGTACATTCCTCACACAACAAGTAGTTTTGTATTGTTTCACATCACACTTTGGATCCTGAGACGGGGGACAACCCATTCTTTTCCAGAAATAGCTTCAAAGAACCGCACGTTTATTGGTGCCGCTTTGAGGCCTCTACAACAATAGGTCATATATCATGTCTTAATAACATGAAGCACACAGTATTGTACAACGATCAATGAGGTCGGGCTGACGGCTGAAAATAACGAGTGATTTGTTTTACCATTTAATAGGTACAAAGAAAACGCACAACGAAGGCAGGAAAAGATTAACTGTTGTTCGACTGGGAGAAGAAAACTGTGAATTACTGTCGCTAACCAGCAGCTTTTCTCATCACATTTCATCTAGAGCGCCAGGCACTGTGCAGCAGTAAAACATTTTTCCTAACCATGAATATTAGTAATAGAAGGTGGTCTTGTGTTTGAGACAGATGAGAAAAAATGTGTAGGAAGAGAAAATAAAAAAAGGGGCCACCAGCTCTAATTTCCAGACGACTAAAGATCTTAAGAGAAGCCCAGGGTGATGAACACTCGTCCCTTTTAAAAGACGCTAATCCCCTGGATGCATCTCCAGGACCTGCAGGAAATGAACAGCGAGAGCCAGACATGCAGACACCCTCACCTGCAGCAGTACGTCTCCACACTGCAGCTTCACATTTACAAAAAAACAACAAAAAAAAAGAGTTCAGTCTGGGACACAGCTTTCATTCCTCACATGGCTGTCATGTGGCGAACAGGATCCATGTCAACACGGACATGGAAAAGTTTCAGAACATCATAACAATCTCCTGAGTGGCAACTTTTTTTTTGGAAACAGAAGTTTTTGTTTTCTTTTTCTTTTTCCTACAAAATCAATACCAGTTGGCAAATTATACCCTCCCTCCCTCCCACACCCCGCCCCCACTGCAGATTCAGTTGCAAGACCTTTTTTATGTTTTGTACAAAAGCAAACAAAACAGACGCAAGAGGAATCGACATTTAAAGCTGTAAAAATAGACACGTATTACCCTAACATATTAAAGCACATCAGAAACTTTTCTTTCGGAAAGCGAGGAATATTTTGGTTGGAGCGCCACACTTGGTCAGACCTGCTGAGTTTAAAATGATGTGTGCTACGAGGGACAGCATGAGTGTATGCATGTTGTGTTTGTGTGCGATGTATATGGGCATTGTGGTTTTTTAAAGCGGATTTTGCTGCGTCACAGCAATATTTCCTTTTGGCCTCATAGACAGAGAGCACACACAAAGC
This sequence comes from Epinephelus awoara, assembly GCA_035609425.1. Taxonomy (NCBI): domain Eukaryota; kingdom Metazoa; phylum Chordata; class Actinopteri; order Perciformes; family Serranidae; genus Epinephelus; species Epinephelus awoara. Next base: position 17,331,768 of record CM069311.1, on the reverse strand, counting down.
TGAGAGAGAAAGAGAGACAGGAGGTTAGAGGACACTTTGGCCCTGACTCTTATCTAGAAACCCCAGCATGCTTCCTGTTTTTCTGGCCTGTAGAGTCCCAAAGCCAGAGCTAGTAAGTATCCTAGAGAAATCCCCCGGAGAGGTCTGAGGAAGACCTCGGCAGTGGCCCTCTGCACCAACCCACACAGGGCGAGCGGTACCCGGACCCCCCCCCCCCACTCTGTCAAGTGCAACATCTGGAACGCTGGGTGGCTCTAGTGCCTCTTCATAGACGACACCTTCTTCTTCCTGGCTGCCAGCATCTCGTAAAAGGGGTCCCTGCTGATGGCAGCTCTGTGGGCACAGACGCAGAGGAAAATGTCAGGGAGAGACGCATAATGGCAGAATATTGCAAATTGCTGCACTTATACAGCGCTGTAATGTCAGACAATGTACATTTCAACTTAATTAATGCTCATTATGTCAGCTTTTATTTTAAAAATTCGTAGAATTTACGTAGATATGTGTGACTATGGTAAATTGGAACTGTAAAACTAACATCATTTATCTCCTATTTTTCTCTTTATGCTCTAACTGTAAAATATTTGACACTGTGCAGAAATAACTTGTGACAGTGTGGTTTAATCCAATCTGCTCCAACTGAGAAAAAAAAACTGTGAGTTTTAAACAGCGAGTCGTGCAGGTAATCCTACTCCTTCTCAGAGTCATAATTTACTCAAAGTTGAAGATACAGACTTTTAGATTCAGTATGAATTATACTTTCTGATGATATCATTATCTCAGATAAGCATTGCAAAAAAAAAAAAAAAAAAAAGATAAAAAGCCCTCCTTGCCTCCAGAATTTGTCTGAATCATTTGTACAGTCATGGGTTAACTGGGTGCAAACAAGACGTGCTAGCAGCTAATTAGCCTACTTTAATGGTGCCAATTAGCTAAAATTTGCACAGATATAGGCTTTGAGTTGTAGTCACAGCTAACTCCCTGACTTCATGGCAACATTATACTTCCTGTTGACGTCCCCCAAATTATGAGACCCACAGTCTCAAAACTTACAGCACAGCTATCCCCCAAAATGGAACCAAGACAAAGACAAATAATAGAAGTGACCCTGAAAAACCCTGACCTACAGCAATGAGCCTTACATATAAGCATGCATCATACTTTGACTTCAAGAGGTGGGAGTAAAAAAAAAAAAAAAAGTATTTACTTGATGCTGTTCATCCATTCATCTTTTTCTTCAGCAGTGGGGGCAGAGATGCGGTAGAAGGTGTGGTTACCCTCCACAACACGTCCGTCAGCCTCTGTCTTGCACGCTTTTATCACCTGGTCCTTGTTGTCAGGAATGAAAAGCTCAAAGCAGTTCTGCAGAAACAAAGTGGATGGAGGTTAAAATTTATAGGTAAGTATAAGGATGTAAAAATAAGTGTCTTAATCAAATACACACTATTAGCACAAGTACTGAGAGTTCCATATGTGTATAGTGGTGATGCGCACCTGTTACGAGAGCCAAACTACCCCGTCCAACCCACAAACATATGCGTTAATCAATGAGATGAACCTGACAAACCTGAAAAACCAAAGCTAAAAATTGCTAACAACTTACTCGCCGTTGGCTTTCGAGTAAATATCAAAATATAAAGCGTGTATTTTCTGTTTAAAAAGTACAAATGGAGGCACCACGACACCTATTCTTTAAGCAGTTATGTCTCAAGTATCATGTTAAGTGCACAGTGGTTTGTGTACATGATGTAACAGAGGTGCATATTTAACAGATTCAGTGTGGCCATAGAACCTTGTTGACAGGACACCATGTTAGGCCTACATTTTCTCACAGGGAAATATTTTTACTGAACATTATGACTGGAGAGATTTAAATATGTCAGACTTAACCATATTTTTTTTCTGGTCAAAAACTGAATAACTGAAACCCTGAGTGCAGCAGCTCTGATGATGAAGCTGCTTACTGTGTATGTTTGAGAGATTCAGATAGGGGGACAGAGAGAGAGGAAGAGAGGGTGGAAGGTGGACTGTTGCAAAAATGTTTCCAGGGTGTCTACATATATAACCAAGTTCAATTAAAGACTTTTTAAGACCTTTTTAATACCTCCTTACATGAAACTTAAGACCAAACCTGCAATAGAAATACAACAGTTGGGTAGTTTAAGTTCAATGTTTTTTAATGTAAAAAGAATCTCTCTGCTGTCATTAATGCTGTTTATTATTGCAAGTCTTCAGTGTGTCCAATGATTGTGAACAGTCGCTGGGTCTGTCGGGCTGGAGAAATGTTTGTGGTAATGTGACAATATTTACGAACCATCAAATCTGAATTTAAGACAATTTAAGACTTTATAAGGCCTTATATCACATTCTCTTCATGACCCATCCGCTTGAAACCAGCAATACTTTCCAACAAGCTTAACTGAATCGCCCAACTCATGGGTTGTGGGCCAGCTTGTGCATCACTTGTGTGCCCTGCTTAGATTAAGAAATCCCTCTTTATGGCCTTCTGTTCACCTCCGAACATAACTGTTAAAGCGGTTGTATGATTTTCCCTATCAAGCATGTAATTGTCCATTAAATGTCTATTTTTGTTTATTTAATAAGTCAAATAATTCCGGCTGTGGAAATTTAGCTAAAATATTAAACCCCAGTAGTCAGTTTTGTAAATGGGCAGCAGTGAAGACAGTCCTCCTTTGCTGCCCATTTCAAAAATGGATTGTAGTAAAGTGAGTTTTAACTGTGTGTAGTCACAAGAATGAACCAGTAGAGGGAGCTGTACTTACAGGCTTCTTATCCTCCACCTCCTTGATGCTTAGGTTCTCCAGGGGGATGATTCCTCTGGGCTCTTTGTCCTGGACAAATGTAAGATACGTGAGTGACAGAGCGGTGCACGTAGGGAACAACAGGAACAGAGCGAGCAGCTTCTTTACTGCGACTGAGAAACTGAGCTGTACTCACTGTGGTGTACTCAAAGTAGTACAGACAGTTGTCTGTGAGGATGAACCACCTCCTCTTCCAGGTCTTAACTCGTCCTCCTGTGAAGCAAACAGCCAGCGTCAGAGAGGCTCAAAAGAGAGACGGGAGAGAGACGAGCACCGAAGCACCGGGTCGAGCAGCAGACAGGCAGACAGATGTATGGGCAGACAGACAGATGACGGCTCCACAGGACTCCTTTTACCCAAAACATCCCACTATTCACCCTGATCCACCACTGCACCATGCGCTCACCATCACCACAGCTGCACAGCTCTCTGGTTATTGACTTTATAACTAGTGAATAATTCCCCCTTTCATTTGTAGATACTTGAAGCTAATTGTACACCTACATTTTAATAACATGTACTTGCCACTCAACAGTTAAATCCCATTTAGTTGATAAATGCCATATTAAGGCTAATTGGAATCAATCTGATGCCACAGGATAAAGCTCCAAGTCTCCATTAGTGTCTTGGTGTGTCTCTCCTCACTTGTTCCTCTTTCCTTAGTTGCTGACTCAGAGGAATGAGTGTGGAGAGCCAGGATCAATACACAGGATACAGATCTATGTACTTTGCACTTACTGAACTTAATGAAGTAACTAGGAGACAGTTATAAATGTGGAAAGCACTCCAGTGACTGTATGAGGGCTGAATGTGGAAAGTAAGAAATGACTGAGGATTAAGTTCTCTTTGGTTTCTCTCTAGTTAACTCTGCACTCGCTGATCTGTAGCTGACCTCTGACCCCCTTTGTCACCCATACTTCCTGTTAGGGGAAACCTGATCACAGTAGCAGATGGCTCTCTTGCTGTGGGAGGATGGGATGCCAACAAACCCAGCGCCTGGAGCTATGCTCGGCTTCTCTACAGGCATCCGAGGCACAAATTTCCTGTTTTTTGGTTTTGCTAAGTGACTTCTCAGTCATACAGGAGCAGTGTCCAGTCAGTGAGGGGGGCAAGCTTTCTGTCTGAACATGACATAAGGACCTAAGCCTTGTCTAGACGAGACTATCCCACCACCGATGTTAGTAAAAAGCTGCACTGTGAAACCCATCTTCCAGGATAGAGGAGGCTTTGAGGATGTTTATATACAGACATGTAGAACACACTTGTGTTATCATATAACAGCAGCAGCACTGTATATGATATCCCATCATATCACAGACATCATGATAGGTCAAACACTTCAGTCTATGCTTGTTATAATCTACAGACGCCATCGAACACACGCTTCACTGGACAGGCGGAGATGGAGAGCCCTTCGCCGCATCTCGACTCGTCAGCATGTTGCAACAAAAAAGCAGACAAACAGAAAACACAGACGCGATGGCAGAGTCACACAGCTGACGGCCCGAGAGTTGATTGGGTTGTGATCGGTTTCGTGGTCAGTTCCCGTCACTCCCAAAGAAAGAGAGATGACATCCTCCTCTGCAAGAATGTGTGGGACGAGGCGGGACGTCCCAGCAGATTGTTGCAGAGGTGTGTGTGCACGGTGCTGGGCCGGAGTGGAGCCGAGTGGAGGAGGGCGCCCATGCAAGACGGGACTGTGGGAGGCTGGGCGAGTAGAGGTTAAGAGGGAACAGGCTTTCTGCTAAATCTAATCTAGTTGTTCATATTTTTATGATTCTTTTGAAATGATTCAACAGCATGAATCAGCAACTGGTTGTCTTCTTACCTCGAAGATTCTTTTGTTTACAAGGACTCTTATTTTTGTAAATAACAGGCAGGAAGCATCAATTAAAATAATGTACTACTAACCATGTGCACTTGAAGTGTTTATTAAGCATGCATGAATCATTTGAATAAAGCCTGACTCCCTTTTGGCACACTCCTCTGCCCACGCTTCTCTCCCACAGTTTGGTCCAGTCCGGTCGAGCACCACACCGGGCCGCAGCCGCACTGTTACCCTTCAGATCCATTTACAGCATAAGATAAGGAGAGCAGAGCCATATTGTTGAAAAGGTGCAGTATTCCCCTTCCATGCGACCAGACAGCACACAACAACGAGCCAATGGGTGAATGGGTTCATGATCAATTTAGAGAGTTAAGCAAAAGTCCTTTGTTGTGCTTGCTGTATGGAAAAAAAGGAATAATGCAGCTTCCAAAAAAACAGAGATCAAAGAGAGTAACCGACCACAGCATACAGAGAAAAGAGGGTCAAACGGCTCAGTAGAGTGGTCACAAAGCATCAGCTCCCCCGAGCCGAGCCCATGGGGGGTGGCAAACGCACCCGGCAACTGCCCGGCAACCACCCACAGAGATAAAAGAGTGTGGACAAACCACCAGCTCGATGAGGGACTGAACAGACAAACATCTGAAGTTCAAATGAGTCAATGGAGAGACAAAAGATAAAAATAAAAAAAATCTGCAGACAAAAAAAACCCAAACAAATAAATTATGAAAAAAATAACCTGTGTGAACGTATAAAAAAAGAGGAAGAGAACAAAAGCATGGCGGACCACCAAAAAGCACCCGAGAGCTGAGAGATGGACTAGCGTTTGGGAAGAGCAGGTGTACATACCTCCTGAGGAAAGACAACAGCCAAAATCATGGGAACAAACAAACAAACGAAGAGGAAAAGAAAACAAAAAAAAATCAAATTAAATGATAAGGAATTATTGCACCACAGTCCTGTTAATCTGGCTCCAGGGGGGCTTTGATGCACTGCTTTACAGCTTTGAGTTTTAACTTCATGTATTCTGAGTCAACAGATTTCACAGTAACATTTCCTATGATGCGTTATAAACATACTTATAATGCCTTAAAATTTGCTTATAGCACAGTATAACTATAGTTATACAACCTCATAAATATTCATAATGTTTATAACAATAATCATTATATCACTGAAGCATTTTAGAATGACATTTATAGTCAAGTATTATAATATTTCATAACTACTGTTCATTTACTGACACTTTCTTATACATAGGCCACAGAGTATTACAATTGTATTCCATAATTCTTCTTTTATGATGCATTATATTGTAATTATGTTAAATTAAGTAAGCATTATTATTGTAATATTACTTAATTTAGTGTTTAGAGTAATGTTTTTGGGAAATATTACATAAGTAAAATATAGATGTAACTTAACTGTATTCAGTTTTAATGACAAGTTATACTGTCATAACTGTTTCAGTTATTATTTTTCATTTGATCATGCCTCTCTTTAATTTCATCTCTCTGTAAAGCACTTCGATCATCCTTTGTTGTTTTAAAATGTGCTCAATAAATAAACTGACAAGACTTGAGTATCTATAATTTGTCTCGAGTCTTTTGAGTGACTTTTTTGGGTGAAAAAATTCAACTGTTAGTCATCAAAAACATAGGTCAAATTGGAGTACTACATTTCTTTTTTGACCCATTAAAGAATTTCATTTTATATTTTGTTTTCTTATTTGCAAAGATTTAATGATATTTTTCCAGAGTAGGCAACACAAACAATGACCACTTATAGAAACTTCTAATCACATTAGGATGCATTACAACAGTGACCATAATGCATTATAAAATTATTATATTGCACTCTATCTATAAAAATGATAATACACTATGATCCTTGCAAAAAAAAGTAATGTGTGTTATGATTACTGTTCAGAATCATTACAAATATTAAAGAGTGCTTTAACTATAATCATACAGTGCTAGAAGCAAATTATAACAAAGTATAAGTATGTTTATAACACATTGTGGGTGCCACAGTAAGTGTTACTGATTTTACACATCTGCTGTTACTCTATCAGCCCACAAGGGGGAGTCCTACTCACTGTCACAGCTGCTGTAAAGCACTACATCAAATGTCGCCTCCACTTGGGTCCATTTCTGTTATATCCAGTAATTTACCTTCCACCCTGATTGTTTTTCCTCAAATCTGCCAATTTGGAGTAATTGGAGAAAGAGTAATTCCTCATTTTCTTGTTGTAGTTGGTTGTAAAGATTCACAGCGATTGGAGGATTTCACTTTGAACACTTAAGCTTTTTTTTTTTTTATAATATTAAATTCATTGTGAATCTGTACAACAGAGAGAGATCTCAGAGGAAACAGAGGATGAAGAGTTCAGGGGTCCATGGTTGTGCTTTTCTGCTTGTGGGGTGACTGTGACCAGCAAAAAGTCAGGACAAAAAGGTCCATAAACTGTCACGAAACACCGTTAAAATTTAACAGGAAAAATAGTTACAAAGCACTAAGATACACCCTTTATTATTGAAAAACTCCAAGGCCTGCTGAGGATTTCCGCAGTGGGACAGAATATACACTTAAAATCTCCATTAAAAAATCCAGGATAAAAATGCCTTATATAATTAGAAATTCAAAAACTTTGCGCATGTGCAGTATGTGTCTGTTTGTGTATGTGCAAGCGATAAAATCAGTATTTGAGCATGTGCGTGCATGTCGGTGTATGAATATGCCCTGTCTTAAATAATTCAACGACTCCACATGTGGTGCTCTGATCTCAAGGCTACATTCATAATACATGAAAGCAGGCGGAGATGTCTTCAGATGTCTCGGGTCGAGTGTGTACATACCTACGCGCACATGCTCACACCTTAGCACACTCACACATATATACACGGGTTCCTGACCTCAGGGGAGACACTGGTTATCACTATATGCTATGAAAACAATAATCCAAAGTAATCTATCAGCACAAGTACATTGTTGGGATTATTTTGGCAATTCATTACGTGCCCAAATGCATATCCGGTGTCACTCACCCAGTTTAAGCAGCCAGCCCTCTCTGTCTGGGTTGAAGAAAGTGTGTGTGAGGTCGTTGCCGTCATCCTCTGGGATTTTGAAAGGCTCATTCTTGATGCTCTCATACAGATTCTACAATAAGTGACAATGAATAGAGCAGGCTTGAGAAATCACTCACAAGAAGGGAAACAACAGCGAGTTTTAAATCCATACTGACCCTGAGCAGGTCTTCAGGTAAGTCTCCTCCATCATTGATTCCTCTGTTCATGGAGATGAATCGTTCCACAGACGGCTTGTCCTTCACATTCGGGTTGTGGAGGCTGGTGTTCAGCATTATGATGGCAAATGACAGGATGTAACAGGTGTCTGTAACACACACACACACACACACACACACACACACACACACACACACACACACACACGCAAGATCACACTATGAGAGCGTGATGAGCAAAAGGTTGCTGTTTACCATAAAAACTGCTGCCAGTGTTTAATTTAATGTTTAAATATGAATGTAAATTAGCTGAGCTGAAAGGACTGCACTTAGGGGACCACAGTCAAACAGAGAGGAACAGATAGACGAAGCTTCGTTAGCGTGGAGAGTGGGTGGGAGTGAAAGGTTGTGCGTGGGCAGCTAAGTATGCATGTGTGTTTCTGGACGTGCACTCTAATGTGTGTGTGTGTGTGTCTGCTAAAAAGACAACGTGGCCAGCGCACGGCTGACGCAGCAGCACTTTATCTGGCCTGTTAGGCTGTTGAGAAGTCCCATGCATTATTCACATCCATCTGCATCCATGTTAGAAGCAGGCGGCTGTCTGCTATGGGCATTATTTCCCAAAAGCCAGACACTCTTCCAGAGCACGGTTCACCTCAGCAGACTTTGTGTCTGCTAAACAAAGCAGTTTAGATATGAGTTCCACTGACATGCCATTAAATCTCAGCGCAGTATGGAAAATAAAGTGCTTCAGGGAGACAAAATTTATCTGATATGGTCTCTTTAAAACTATGAAAATTAAAAGTTAAGTCTTCTTCTTAACAATCTGAGGGAGGAATGTAAATTAGAGTAACTATATTCACATAGCGGACAAAAATGCCTTTGCACCTGGACTCTACTTTGCCATGTTTTTGTGTCTACATGACTAATAGGAACTGTGCACATTCAATTTGCATCCACATAAAATGCTTGTTTTTGCCACTGACAGGCTCAGATTATTAATTAACGTGACAAAATTATAGGAAGGATTCCGACAGAGACAGACCTTTTTGTTTAAGAGTAAGGTTCTTTTTGTTTAACCAGATCAAGCCCGAAATTTGCCATTGTCAAACCTACCAGACTCCATGTAAATTCACAATAATTTAAGCGTGTATAGAGCCAGCATATTTATAGAGCCAAGATGTTTTTTGTAAGTTTTATTTTGTTTCCATCTACTGTGACAGAAGAGTGTTTATGATGATAAAAGTATTACTTATCTAAATGGAGTGTGGGAAAAATATCAAAGTCAACCTTTAATCAATAAACTATTAAGACACAAGAAAACTGAAGTTGTTGTATTCTTTGTTTCACTGCACACACGTGTTCACAGCTCCTTGGTGTTTCATGACAACACTGAAAGCTGGGCTGTATGGCGTGACAGCACTACCTGTGGACTGGAAAACGCCAGGGTTGCATTGGCAGTAGCGTTGGGCGAAGGCCTCCATCATGCGGTCGATCTTCTGAGCTTCTCCGGGTAGCCGAAAACTCCACAGGAACTGTCTGTGAGGGGACATGGCTCAGTGGTCAGCAACAGACTCACTTCCACTGTGAAAAGGCTGAATGATTTCTCTAAGGGCACAAGACTGAAACTGACAGCTGCATCTTTCCAAATTGCAAATAAGGAGATTTAAAAAAAAAAAGAATTGTATCGCACATGATTTACATAAAAAGAGGGGTAAAGCTGTGAGAATCCAGTCAAGGACCTGCTGAGTATGTAGCAGAGCTGTGGATACAAGTTCCTGGGGAGGTGCTGTCTTACCTTAGGGCCTGAACCAGGTTGAGGTCTGTGAACTCATGAAGCTCCACAAAGGCATGGAGGACTTGGATATTGAAGTCATCTCTACAGGAGACAAAACATGACAAATTTCTTATTGGTAAACATTTCCAAAGTGCCTCTCTGCTTAACTAAAATAAAATAAACAAAAGATTACAGCTTCAACTAATCATATTCTTTATTGATTCATCTAACAATTATTTTCTCACATAATCAACTTATTGTTTGGTCTATAAATTGTCATAAGACAGAGAATAATGTCCATCACACTTGTGTAAAGCCCCAAGTGAGCTAAATAAAATTTCTAGTTTTGTCCAACCTCAGTCTGTAACCCATTGATATTCAGTTTCATATTATATCTGACAAAGAAAAACAGCAAAAAAAATAAGCTGGACCCAGGATTTTTTTTTTAAAACTAGCTTGAAAAACTACCATTAAAAGAGCCAAAATAACAATTTAGCACTGCAAAAACATCTTAACACATGCACTGATTCTCTCCAAGGCCTGTAAACAGACTGAGATGCATAAAATCGGTAAAGTTCCACTTAAAAATGATTAATCAATCAATTCAAACAGTTAGCAGTAAAAACATTTTCTGTCGATGGATTAATCAGCTAGTTGTTGAAGCTCTAAAAAAGATGATTGAACATGTATAAAGATGAAAATGAGCATATTAGGTGGTTCCTTGGTGGTTCCTGAGGAAGGCTTAGGCTTAACCATGCTTGCATTGTACTTCTCTTTCCATCGCTGCCTCATGTGAAAAGTAGTCCCCATCGGGAGCATGACTGTAGACTCAGCTCAGGGTGTGATCTGGCTCACTTGGGCTTGAGAGTATCTGTGACATGCTACATACTATATCAAACTCAACAGAAGAAAAACACCCACCACCTCCCTTTCATTTATCACCTAATCTGGAAGATGACATCATTCCCGACCTTCATGCCCTTCAGAGTAAATGATCTCCCCTGTGGGATCATGGGAATGCTCCAAGGAGCTCTCACTGACCGAGTCATATCCAGTCACTACTGTTCCCAGTGGACGAGTGACCAATAGTGTCTCAAGGCTCTCAAGCTGCTCCGGCCGCTCCTTCCACAATCAAAAACACTATGAGAAGTTGATAACAATCAAACTAAGAGCATCCATCAACAGCCTGAGCTCCATTTCCTGGTTTGACCCCACAGACCACACCCTGACTGTAACTCTGCCTGCCCTGTAGTCCCTGAGCAGCACATACTGTACATCAGACTCATAGCTATTTCCTGTATCATGTGTTCATGCTAACGAGGATGGTCTCAGCTCTCGAGTGAAACCTTTAATTGTCCTCAAATGCATGCATTCCCAAGTTGTGAGTGTCTTGATCCCGTTACTTATGAGTGAGCAAGATAATCAAAGCCAGATGGAGGCTATTGAGTAACGGACATCGTCTTGAGAGGATGGTCTAAATGTGGGACCAATAAGCTAGAAAGGATGGGCGTGGGCCTGACCAAGAGGAAACACAGCAATATGGAAAATATGCACTCGCTATTCGATGCTTTTATCAACCACATGGCTGTGAGCTGATGAGTCATAACAGAGAGCGTGAGCGGGAGATGGTTAGATAGAGAGGGGGAAAAAAACAATAGATTAATCTTCATCCTGACCTCTCTCCGAGGTAATCTCCGATGGCTGTTTTGTTGAGGCCCTCGCCCTTGTAGAGGAATTGAGCAATGTCGTCGCTGGTGTTCTTCAGCAGGTCATTCTCAATCAGGAACTGGATCCCCTAAGAAAAAGGACAGGGCCCCAGGTTAGATCCTTGGGGACAAATCACATTTCTGAAGAATCGCAATGGTTTCTTCCACTTACCTTTTTGGGGTCCATGTTAAATTTCTTTCGGCCCATGGCCACCTGTTTATTCCTCTGCATATTTTTCCTGGAAAATCAGAGTGTAGGTTGTTTGTTAACATATTGCTTTATATGAACAAAAAAGTGTATCAGGGGTGCAACTAATAGTGCTACTTTTATTAGTGGTTAATCTGCCTATTATTTTTTAAATTAACTAATACAATGTAGAAATGTTGGTTACTGTCTGCAAACATGGTCAACAGAGAAAAATAATTCACTCCAGATCCCAGATTCACTGTCATTTGGCTTACGCCTCTCTATATTTGCAGTTTTTTGACGCTGTGTCTCCTGGGTGCCTGCTGCTTATGGTCTGGCACCTGGTCGCTAAGTTTTTAGACAGCCCCAACCTCACCTGAGGAGTTACAGGCCCATAAACATCCAAAGCAAAACAAGAAAATTCAGGCAGAGAGAAGAGTCTCTGCTGAAAAATACACTTCTAGTGGGTCAAAATACATGATTAAGAGGAATTGCTTTGTGTAAGTCTTTAGATTGTTTAATAGGGAAAATCCTGCATAGTCTATCTTTAAGTATTTGGTCTATAAAATGTCAGAAAATGGTTTCAATGAGAAGAAAAGGCAATTTTCCAAACTCAAGGTAATGTCTTTTGACAGCCCAAAAGTCCAAAATCCAAAAATATTAAATTCAATATCACTGAACTCTCAGGAAACCAGAAAATATTCACATTAGAGAAGCTGGAATCGTGATGATTTTTTTTGCCTTTTAGGTATGCAAATCCCACAAATTGATTCAACCAGACTCGGCGCATTACAATAAATGTATTCGCCTCATTTCCTGAAAGTGTCTTTCCCATTAACATTTTTCATTTGTTTGGCAGAGGCCGGCCTTTCCTCCCCCTCCGCTGTGATGACAAAGCGTTGATAAAGCGTTTAACATCACGCATATGGGAACGTCTCATTTCTCAGGCCTTAAGTTATTCAGGGGTCAAAGTGCGCTCAAAGAGTCCACCATCGCCATGGTTACATCTCCATCTCCAGCCGGTGAGAGGTCACCACTTGTTCCCACTGATTCACTGCACCAGCATTCCTTCAGCTCTTGTCGGCCAAAGTCCAACACTTGACTAAGCAGACGCTCAGCGGCAGCACAGACCATCAAGCGCTCGCTTCAATAAATGGATTGAAGGAAACTTTGATCACAAGAAGGTGCTGCAACCTTTAATGGGTTTCAGATCCAAGAAGGAGTGCTTCAGGATTATTCGGTAGCTGATGGGATCCCTATCCACTTGAGTAGACCTAACATCAGCACTCCCTCCCCTGGGACAAACCATTGTCTGCCGTTGCCTGTACACCCACTGCATTATTCAATGAGGCCTCCCATCATGGGGGTGTGCCTGATGAAACATTTAAACTGCCTTAAAAGCATAGCCAATTTGGGGGAGCGTATTCTGTGTGACGGGAAGGCCCGACCTGCCCATCAAACATTAATAATTGACAGCTTCATTTGCTAAGTTAATAGAAGGCAAACAAGAAGCCAATTTAGGCAAAACAGAGAGGGGAATCTGTGTGTAGGGGAGGGGCAGGTCCTTTTTTCTTACCTCTCCTCAGTGGAACCTAGGTTCTCGATCTCACTTGTCACTTCTGCTATCTCATCCTTCAGCCGCTGTAGGAAAGACACAATCGTTAGTCTTAAAATGTCACAATTATCACAAGAAGATGAGTTCATCATCTGCCTATTAATTTCTCTGACACCTGGAGGCGTGGACGACTGTGACCAACACAAACAACACGCCAAGTATTTGTACCAGGTTTTATTAAACAGTGCCAAGGGAGAGGCCATCATCTCCCTTTGTCTAGAAACCAGGTGGCCTTTAATCACATCCAGTAAATACTCACAGCAGAGCCATCAGCTCAACAAAGAGAGCAGAGTCACTGCTGATGAACTGAAACCCAGCTGCACATCCAACTCAGTTCCTTTAAACTAGAAACTGACTCAAAGTTCAAAGTTATTTATTGTCAAATCTGTGCAACCATTATAAGAGCAGTTGCTGCCACTGAAAATCTTGGGACTAAGGCCCATTCCAGCAAAGCAATTAAAGAAAATCACACAACAAGAAACAAAAAGAGCATCTAAGACATAAAGTAGTTCAAGTTAAAAGTTAAAATATACAGATCTATATCTCAAATCAATGCACGTGTTTGTGTGTGTGCTCTCCTAGAGAAATCCTCTCGTACTGAATTCAATTGGGCGGAGAACAGTCAGGGACAACCTCAATACAAATGGAGTAAGAAAGCGTAAAAGTGGATTATATTCTGTGTAGCGTTTTAGTGATTAATGGCCTTAGAGGCAGATTTAGTCGATCAAGCCAGGACCGCTGGTGCCAGGCTGGCGCAGTAAGGGCATTACAGAGGGTAGAGGATGGAGAGGGTGACGTCAGCTAGATGAAAGTGTGGAATAATAGACTGTAGCATAAGAGAGGTCCTGTATGCTCACAGAGCTTGCTTTGGATCATGGGAGGATGCAACTCTTCAAGTAGAAGGTTAAAATCATGATGCCTCTCCATTCATATCCAGCTGCAGTGTAAGTTTATAATTCCTCATGCATAATGCCGACTCACTATAGGCCAAACCACAAAGGGAACATTTGTGATTTCAAGCTCTGCGCAATCACAACACATTCCTTAAATGCTTGCCTCCACAAACAAAGGCTGTGCACATACAGGAAAGTGGGTGGTTGTGGTGGAGGGGGTGGTGACATGCAGGACCAGCAGAGGAGGGTGTGGGAGCTAAGAAGGAGGAGAGGGGTCAGCGTTCAAACAACAGAGGAGGTGAGGAAGAGAAGGGACAAGGGGGGGGCAGTAGTGGCCAAAGAGGGGGGAGGGGCAGCAACATTGGCCTAGGCTCATAAAAGAGAAGGTGTCGGATGTGTCAGGTGTCGGGGCCAGTGGAAGTTGAGTCGTCCGACATCTGGAGGCCGACTCTCTGTCAGGCCATGACAGTTCTGTCACCCCTGTGTGTCATTTGCTTGGCCGGTTATTGAGTGACAGAACTGACCCGAGCAGCTCACTTTGATAATCAGCTCTGCTCTTGGGTCTAGGCAAGAGCCGAAAAAACATCATAGGATACCAATGATTAGGGAAATTTGGCCAAGCTGATTTGAATCCTGGCTCTCTTTTGAAATCAGAGAGTAGATGAGGGATATTTGTCTGGCTGCATGAGCACGTTCCTTATAAGAGCATAATCCTATTTCATCTGGATGCAGAATCATTTGCTTGCCTTATATTTATACTCACGTTAAATCCAAAACCAAATTTGAAGAAAAACACCCAAAAGAGATCACTTGTATCCATAAATAGAAGTCTTTGCTGACACAGAGCATCTACAAAACACAAATAGCTAAACAGTAAACAGAAATGGTTTAAGGAAGTGAGCACTTCGCAGGAAATACCTCAAATTCCATTTGAAGTGAAAAGCTTAAAGGATTCCTTGGAAAAGAAATATTTGTACAACTGGAAAGGAGGTACATTTTAACCGAGAAGGAAGAGGAGATACAGTGGAAATGAGCCAAATGTCTGGACCTTGGACCCAAAAAATGCAGTTCCTTCTCTGCTCCAAGAGCTCCTAAATCTCAAGACCGGTCGTTTTAATGGGTGGATCACTTAAATTTTTTATTAAGATTACCCAGACCGTGATATTAAGTTTAATTGGGTCCAAGCAGCATAATTTACATTAGAAGCTTTTACAGGCAGACAGAGTTACAGCACCCTGAAATCTGTTGCAGTTGGGTAAAAACGGGCCAAGTAGTTGATTTTTTTTTTTTGGACACGTTTCAATTGAGAACTCCTGAAACAAGTAAAATTATCTTTGAGAAAAAGTATAAATTTCTCCAAAACATCAGCAAAACCGAAAATGATAACACTAAAGGTGGATATTTTTCTTTTCTTTTTTTTGGTTTCTTATACTTATCTACAGTTCCTGTGTTTTAAGATTCATACATACAAACATTACAACATCCTCCACATCCCACTCCAGTATTACCTGAATGTCCTCCAGCAGCTCCTGCTTGCGCCGGCGGATATTCTCCAGCTCCTGCTGCTCCTCTGGGGTGAGGTCGTCCGGCACTGGAGGGAGATGACAGAGAGGATGAAGGGTTAGGACAGAGTCGCCCAAAATATAATGCACCTTAATCCTACTCTATGCATATCTATCCCCTGAGGCGTGTCCCTCAGGGTATCACAGAAATAACGTTATAATTTTGCTTCGTATCAGAGGGTGACTGGATGCCCACCGCTAGGGGTGGGAAGTCCTGCCTCATGAAACGTGACTGTGGCAATGACAGTCGTGAAAGATGTTTCTCAGCAGCAGGAGAGGAGAGGAGAGGGGAGGAAGGAGACCATTTTCAGACAGAAAACAAGAACTCTCAGGTGAAGTCCACACATTCATGGGGATTTCTGAAAACAGGGTTATCCCTCCATTCTAAAAAATAAAAATCCCATCCACACAAGCCTTGTTTTAAAATCTTTAAAATCTCCATCCAAATGAATACAAAAACACAACTGACATGCTGTCAAGAGCACACCAAACCAGCAGGTAGCAATAACCCCAAAGCCATACGAAGATGATGTCGACCAATCAAAAGCCTGAACAAAACCTATAATCGAAAGGCTTCCTGTAGCAGTGACCTCTGTGGCGTATTCTGACGCCTCTGTTCCTCAAGATAGTGGAGGAGTACATTATGTGTAAACATGTATGTGTCATGTTAGCAAAGTTAGAGCCACCACCATGTTGGTCCTGTCTGCCATTGCATTAAAGGCCGCCTCATTATTGACCCCTCATAAAGGAGACAACAGTGCACACTCTGATGTTACAAGCCAAAAACTGCTTTCCCTGCCTGAAAATCTTCACCTCGGAAGAAGTTTTACCAAAGGTCCATCTTCAGTGACATACCACAGTTTGCATGCGGATGAAAGCCCAAAATTCACAGAAAAAGCTACATTTTCAAACTTGTATATATGTAGACTAGGCCTCAGGGTATGAAGCACCGACACCAAAGTCAACCAAGTCTGCAGTGGCCAGGTGCACTTTGAAGAGGATTTACCTTTTGTGTGTAATCTGCCCAACTAAATGAAAGAGCTCAGGTCAGCCAGGCAGCACCGAGCATCAGCACCAGAGTAGCACAAATGTGACAGGTCTCAAAGCGCTGCCAGTCCTCCTGTCACTCACGCTATAGGCTGTTATAATTAGCTTTGTCTGCGCAGAGGACTGAGGGGCGAGCAATGTGTCCTGATTGATGGACAATGTGTGTGTGTGTCTGTGTGTGCAACCCCTACCTGCACTCCAAGCATAAAGGGACACCACTAGGATCAGCACAACCTCTGTTTCCTTTATTCAGCACTGTGTTGGAAGCATTTTGTTTCAATCTTTCTAGTTAATAGCTATTCATCAGAGTTACTTCAAAAATCAATATATCAATCAAAAATCTTTTTACAAGCATGCAACTTGGCAAAGGAAAATGTATCTTCCTATGCATTTCTAAAAGCATCTGTGATGCCTGGAGGGAACTGATTCCACCCTCTTTGTGTCAATAAAAACTTGTTGTCACTTGCTGAACGAAGGCATGATCCAATGTGCATTCATGAATTCTAAGTTTCAGTTGAACTTCTTGTGAAGCCCTCTGACGTGTGAGACACCAACAATTTGGTCGCTCTGCAGCAAAATAACTACTGCAAAGTGTGGTTTGGCAGACACCGAATGACTGACACTGTATCACAACACATATTTAGCATGAGTGGAAATCACCCTGCTGAACCCTGACAGTGTCATGAGCTGCTCAAGTCACAGCCATTATGTTGGAAGATCATCACTGTGTGCGACTGTGATTTCTCCAGTGGCCACACACAAGCCCCCTCGTGTGACCTCTCCTCCTCCCCTCATTGCCTCAGCAGCGGGGTTGAAAGGTTAAAGTGCTCGAGGCTGGGGTTGACCGTTGATCTCTGCAAACTGGTTAACAAGGTAATGGTTATAGAGTGGTGGAAGCTGAGGACAGAGGAATCTTCAACATGAAGTTTTAAATTACTCATGTCACAACTGTCTATGATACCATAACGACCTTTAAAAAACATTAATTCAATACTGGTCCTACATGAGCCTAATAAAATCACACATATTTGCGACTAAATGTGAGCAGCTAAACTGTGGACACAGTGTACCTGCAGTATGAGGTCAGTGTAATGAAGGTTAAAAAGCTCAACAAAATCTAGCACAGCAATCGATAAAACAAGGACGAGGCCAGTGATCTAGAAATTATGAGCTTCACTGTGCTTTGAGAGACACAAACACACACTTCACGGTCAGCAAAATACAACATCAGCTCGTTTAATTTCTCATAAAGTAGATTTAATCCAAGCATAAAATCCTACATAAATGACATCCTGGAGAGAAATATATGCTGCATAATGGCAAGCACTTATTTTAATAACAGGAGGTATGCTAACCTAAACATCTTGGGGCAAATACCCATGACTTACACAGGAATGTCTGCTAATATTTAACACAGGGATAATAGACAATGGCAGACCACAACAAGAGCCTCACAGCAGGCTGTTCAGGAGCTCCAAAACAAAGCCATGTTGTCTTCCCGTCTTGTTTTCAGACAGCTGGGGGAGCAAGACAGTCCGCACGAGGTTGACCTTTCACACATCATACCTCACAGCCTACAGTATCCCTGGCAAACTGACCGAATCCATCCCAAATATTCAGGGTATCCATGGAAACCATGGTTAGCTCTTGACAACTGTTCTCACTTGCAGGGGGGGCTGACACCAAGATAAATAGTTGCACAAGCTTTTGTTTTTGGTCGGACAGTTCCCTCGAGAGCAGCTCACACTGGGGAAGAAATGGAAGTTTTGATACAGACTGAGATGCACAAACAAGCGCACACACTCACAAAAACAAAGTGCTGACAGGTTTGAGAGTGTGATCCGCCTCGCATTTAATGACCCTGTCTCCTGATCGCCCGGGCAAATAATGTCACGCTGAGTAAACCCAGAGCGGGCCATGCATTTATCAGCACAAACAAGAGCGACAGAGAGGACGAGCTAAAAGCAGGAGATGCATTCCTCTTTCTGGAAATATGATGTCAGGTTGGGCGGCTGGCGGGCGCTGAAGGGAGCCACGCCACACAAAACGGGACAGCTGGACCCAACACGACACAACCACAGCATTCCTGTCTTAGAGGAGGACCACGAAGTGACGAGAGAGGAGCTGCAGGAGAGGACTATAATTTTAAAGAAATTTAGCAAAGGAACGTTATCATTTGAAGATGGAAATCAACTGCTCACTTGCCTTCTTCAAGAGCAAAAACATGGAGAAAGAAAACAGTATTTCAGCAAATCGGCAGGGCAGATGCATGATGACTCTCTGGTCCTGGGATTAAAGGGCAGGATTTCCACCCTGCCACCCCACACATCATCTACCATCAACCACATGATCAGGCTTACTCCAGAAGCCAATCA
Source organism: Epinephelus awoara (assembly GCA_035609425.1). Classification (NCBI taxonomy): domain Eukaryota; kingdom Metazoa; phylum Chordata; class Actinopteri; order Perciformes; family Serranidae; genus Epinephelus; species Epinephelus awoara. Next base: position 17,312,715 of record CM069311.1, on the reverse strand, counting down.
GGTACACCCATCACCGCCTTCCTGACTCCACCCGAAATAATCAAGACCACATCAGGGAAGGGAAAGGCCCCACCCACACATGTGCCAGAGGTAGGCACCAAGTGGGTGTCATTTCCCAGAACACAGCAAATGAGGGGGGAACCCATCCACTTAAGTAAACGCTGAGAGCAGCGTGTTTCCCTTCAGTCTGGGAGCGCTGCCTGGCTGTCATTCAGCAAATCTCTGCACTGGCACGGCCAATGAAAAGAGACTGTCATCAGAAACAGACAGGAAATGACAAAGACAGAAAGGGCAAACAGGGTAAAGAAAGAGTGATGGAGAGAGTCTGTTTGTGTATAAGTGAAAGCTAATTATGTCTATAGGGCAAATTTACTGATACCAATATAATATCCATCTTTTACCGGTGCAGTGAAAAGGCTTAAATGTTTGAAGAATAAACGATGAGGTGTTATCCACGTCTATATCTGACTTCAGGAGCCTCTCAGAAGCAAAGGGCCCTACAGCACTCTGACTGGGGCGACCCTGTATGTAGTGATTTCCACAGGCTGAAAGAGAAACACGGGCCGCCCACATCTTCACTCCTTCAGGGACTCATGCTGCCCGGAAAGCGGGTCATTCAGGGAATCACATGCACACGGAGGCGTGCATGCTTCAAGTACAGTTGTGCACACAGACCAGGGAGCAGCCACGTGCACATGCGTAACACCCACACACACGCCGACGCCTGAGGCTGACACGGCGCATCGTCCACTGTGCCTGGCGCTGTGTCAGTGTTTAGCAACTTCTGTTTTAACTTTCAACAGTAACACCATCTGACTGGAACTGTCCAGACTGTGATATTCAGACTGAGTCCATGACGTTACTGCAAAAATGTCTCATATAAAGAGCTTATTAGACAGAGTCAGAATCGGAAACAAGGCAGGGCGGTTACAGCGGCAAGAAAATGATACTAAATTTATCTTGTCACATTCGCTTTTTTTTTGAAAAAACAGTAGTTTTTTCTGAATGCCTTCACACAAGCAGTGTTTCCTGAAGCACTATCTCTGACGCAACTAACACTTGTAGCCAATGCATTTGCCAAGTGTGCCACAGAGTGAACAGTCTCTACACTTCCAGCAAAACTGTAAACACTATTTTGCCAGTTGCCTTTCCACACTGATACATGTGCTGCGTATCTCAACACAACATTGCATGTGATGTGCATGAAGTCTAATGTCCATAGGAGGAGAGTTTCCAGCCCAATTTTTCTCTGTACTTTCTTTTTCCTTGACTCTGCTTGTTTGTACTAGATTGCTAACACAGGTAGTGTAAAGTAATTTGACAACATGCAAGTAGAGAGCAGATAATGACAGCTCCTCTATGTTAAAGTACAGACATGTCCCAAATGTGGGACAGTATAATCTGAGCTTCGGCTTGTGGTGCGCTGGCCCTCATTACTACTGAGTGCCGTTTAGCCTAATTTTATGACTCAAAACACTCAATACGTTCCCTTTGAGTATAATCATGGTGCCCACTCCTGAACTGGTGCATCCATAACCCCTTGCAAAACTTTTGTCTCGTTAACATTTTAACTCACAAAATGAGCTTAATTTGAACCCTAAACCCAATCAAACAATTTGACAGTGTATGTCCTTATCTTTTGCGACGAAGTGAGTCTTGTAGAGTTCCTAGATGGGCGAAGTAGTTTATAGTAAGGGCTGGGTCAGCGGAGAGCGCTGGGGAGGAGACATCAAGGGAGATACCAATTATAGCTCCCTCTCCCACAGCGGCAGAGCCCACTAATACACATCCTGATTGCCATCCTGGCAGAAGAGGCAGACGTCTCATTTCCACCCAGATCACTGAAGAACTCTCCTTGGAAAATAAGGAAATTAAAATTCTTGAGTGCTTGTAGGGTATCTCAGCCCCCCTCCTCTCCCTGCAGATGTGACCCAATTTAGGGAGCTCCTCTCAGAGCACAAGGACTGAAAAAGTTATTAACTAAATACGCTCCTCACCTAGGCCGCCCGCAGTGACTCGGCTACTGGACAGGGTCACAAGATACACGCTGAGGTGAACTTAAATAGTCTTATCTATGCTCCACACAGATCTGAATGGTAAAGTGACACCGTTTAATGTGACACCAGATCTTTTCTCGCTGCATCTTCTGGACCAGATGGAGACATCAATGAATATATTTACGCTACAACACTGCCTGTGATCTGCTGACTGAGGCAATATGCAAAGAAATACACATTCGTTTCTGCAGCCACGTGTCTGTGTGCCTGTACATAATTACATTTTGATTAAGTGCACGCACAGATCGAGGCAGATGTATGACACTGATAGCAGAAATTGCTCTCTGCACAAGGTCCTTCATCTGTGTCTACAGCTTTTTTCCTCCATATCTTGGCAAAAGAATAACCATGTCTTTGGTCCTTACACACTTTGTATTAGCCTCGATTACTATTCTCTTCTTCCACTATCATCTCTTCTCTTATTCACTCCTATTGTACCTTTCTCTCTTTGTTTCCAGCCATCCCTTCTCCAAAACGCAACCAAGATCATCAATTTTCTCCAGCCCTCCTCCACCTTCTCCCCGTCCTCTATTCCTTAAGGCTGTTGTTACTGCACAGCCTTTGTCCCTACAGTTATGAGGACAGTTCCCTTCAAACTGCAAAATGCACCCTCCACCCCCAAGGTCCCTGTAGGCCTCAATCAATCGACCCCTAGCCTATACCCTATACCAACACGAGTGCTGGCTGTAACAAGAAGCAGTCCACTTCATGATGAGGTTTAATGCATTCAGCACAAAACACATGCACACAAACAATCGATAACGTGTACTGGGATGGGCAAAAACATACACAGAAGAACACCAGGGTCTATCAAAATGGCTTTAAGCTTTCTGGCCCTTCCTGCTGTTTGCTGCTTGAGCAACAAAGGGTGATTTAAAACGTGGACGTCTCATCCGCTCATCTCTGATCTGAGACTGAATCTCATTACGCCAGTAAACCCCAAGGGGACTCTCCCTTATATATATTTGATACCACACACACATGCACATACACACACATAAACCCCTTCATCTTCTGGACCAGACAGCTTGTAACAAAGCGGAGCAGGGGCTGTGAGGGAATGCCAGTCTTAAATATGGGAACCAGCCTGAAAGAACTTCTTTGACCTGCCAAACACAAAAACAGAACCCAAACCAGGCCGACATGGACCACCAGTTTTGGATCAAAAAGCCACAGAGCATCCAACCTGACCTGGCCTGAGGGTAGGAGGGGGTGAAGGGGGACAGAGAGAGGAGAGAGGACCGGAGAAGGAGCCCTGTGTTTGGCTGGGGAGGCGTGGGACGGTGAATGGCAGTAGAACACAGAGACAGTGGGACGAGCAGTGGGACGATCACAGCTTTCCCTTTGTGTCTGCAAGTGGCCTCTCTGAACATTCCTCAACAAGGCCCAGGCTGGGGGACTGATGGCCAAAGCATCCTTGGCTTTACTTGCGTGTCCAGGCTCTAAGTTTATTTCTTGGTCATTCAAGCTTCCTTTGAGATCCATAACAAAGTGAAGTCGCAATGGGACTTCAACAGCCTCAGGTTGCGCTTAAATTGCTCAGCTATATGATCCTAGAGTGTCAAACAAAGATACGCCTTTATACCAACCCCGCCAAATCATACAGACACACCTCACCCCCACTGACAGCAAAAGACTGCCCAGTCATTGGCCTGCTGCACCAGTACTCAATCATTTAAAGTGTCAATCAGTGGTGCTCCATTCACTGGCCTTAACCACAACACAACAAACCAAGCTGGAGAATGACAGGACAGCCCATCGGGCGAAAAGTCAAACCAGCACTTAAAATGAGTTGTGTCCTCACTGTTTTTGATCTAAATAGCGTGCATCATGCCCAGCTTTACTCATTTAATCTCCAGTACTGTCAAAATGTGACTAGAGGTGGACACAATGATGACTGACCAAAGTCCCACATGATGGCAAAGTACCAGAGCCACAGATAAAGACTTGTTGAAAACAACACAAGATCAATACAACACATAAACACTAACATAATTTTAAGTGCTAACCTGTGATTGAAATCCTCCAGAGTTTCAATTTCTGTCCAGAGAGCTCCTCTTCTGTCTCTACTCCACCTTATCTCTCTTCCTTGATATTAAAAAAACACCCAGCAGGCTCTTTCTCTGTCAGCTCCTGGGGATCAACGCAGGCGAGCCGGATGTCCACATGACAAGTGGCAGAGAGAAGGAGCCTGCTCCTCCAGTCACGGAGAGAGATAGTGCCGGGTTTCCTCAACTGTACAGCACAGCTATCAGCTCCCAGCATGCTCACACAGCACACTGACACAGTCCATTTGGGGAAGGAGCCTTACTCACCACCTCATTCCCTCCCCTCCCTCCCTTTCTCTCTCTACTCTCTCTCTCTCTGTTTTGCTGTCACTACCATTAACGTGGAGGCTCCACCCAGTGGTCATTGCTTTCTCTGCCTCCCACACACACACACACACACACACACAAAATATATATGAAGGTCTATAACCACATGACTTTCTGTCAATACCTGTATGCTTGATTAAAAGTGATAAATTTGTTGTTACAGGAATTTATATTTTCAGATGGGTTGATTTAAATTTTTGAATTCTTAAATTACGACTGATACAGACACAACTCACTTGGACTACAGTGATTGGCTGGTTTATCATACGACCCAGAGCCAGCAGCCCAAAACAGAAATCAGAAAAACTGCTTCATGTCAAAAATGGGTCAGATTTTCAAGAAAGGATTCATTAAAAGTCACGTGAAGCTCATATTATAAAATATTCAGTGGCACAGGACAAAACATAAGCCTTCTACATATGATTAGCCGGTATGGAAGCACTGCCTTCGCCCAAGTGCAACCTCCAGGGCTGAAAAATGAAGCCCACACGAAGCAACAAAATCTGCAGTTCTTTGAATGGCCACTTGAGGCTGGCTCCAGAAGCTGGTCAATCCTCAAAGACCCCCATTTTAGAAAGCCAAACTTTACAGCAGAAATAAACATATTAACAGCCTGGTACAAACATGGGTTTGGACTGTAAAGCTTATTTCAACCTTAAATACAATTGTACAGGGGTGTGTTTTTTTACATAAACATTATTTTAGGGCTTTACGTTATGCATAATTAAGGTAGGGCCACTTTGAGTGACAGGCTGTCTGCCGATAGTGTCCTCCCTACTCTGCTCGCCAGCCTCTCGCCCAAATATGGTCACTTGTGGCTCCGCAAAACTAGACAGCAATAGGTGAAATACCAAACTTGAGGCTTCAAAATGGAAGTCAACAAACCATTAGGTGCAGTCATAGTAGCTACGTCCATCATTTTTACAGTCTATACCCTTGCTGCAGTGCCCTCCTCAAAACTGCCACTGAGCACTGACTTCAAAGTTCAAATAACTTCAACTCTGACCTTGGTTGCCTCTGACCTTTTAAGGCACAACTAATGAGATAACAACTGTATGTGACTAAGCAAACAGTGACGCATGCCAGCAGGAGTAGGTAGAGAGTGATGATGAAAAACTCGTCTTCGGTGTTTCAGAGTTCAATGAACTCTATAAGATAATATCAAAAACATAACACAATTTCGCCAGCAAAAGTAACAAATGATGAAATGTCAGCAGTTAGATGGGACTCCAGGTTTGTTGATTGGCGTATAGTTTACAATCTTCGCTAAATCCAGTGCTAAAGTTAGCTTTTTGATGACGTAAACTTTGGACACATCCGGTCACCTCCCAAAGAGACAGACAGGAAGTCATGAGCTGTTGTTATGAGTCAGCAATTCGAGCCAGGTCCTCTCTGTCCTGATCAGTCATGGGACCAGTCATGCCATCATTATCACCTCCAAACTCCAGTTTAACAATGGAGTCTGTCCTGAGGACAATCGTGTATTTTTTTTTTCTTCAGACTGCTGTGTGACCATAATCCTAATGCTAATGATGCATGCCAGAAAGATTGTGCAACATTTCCAGCATTCCTCCTCGTCGTGTCCCGAGCAGCGTGTTTTAACAGCGTGAGTGTTCATTTGCCTCGGGTGCATCTGCATCACAGAGCAGATGTGAGCGCTTGCCTCATGTCTGCTTGTCTTCATGAGTCAACCTGGAGCCCTCTGCTGTGCCGGCTGCACTCTGCAGTCCCACAGTGACAGAGCTTCCTCTGACTAGTGTCAGTATGGGATCCATGTGTTGGTAGAGTCCAAGCCAGCTGTGACATGGAGCTGTGATGTGAAGTGATGATTTATATCCTGCATGAAGGTCATAATGCAATGTATGTAACCTTAATTTAAACTTGTGAGTACACTGAGGCAAGCCTCGTTTACAGTGTCGACAAGCAACGCGACAGGAAAAACTTGTTAGATCAGTCATGTTTTCACTATCAGTATCATTATTACTCTAAAATGTATGAAAACCCCTGCAGATCAAGATCAGGTACTTTGTCTCTGTGTTGCGTCAAGCTTTATCAGACATAACAGAAAGAAGTACAAGTAGATGTCAGAAAGAAAATGTAAATAAGCATGTAAGGAGCCCATATTTACTACACTGGTGGTTCACAACTTTTTTGGCATGTGACCCTTTTAAAAATGAAGTAACATGTGCTTATTACAGGTCAAAGCGTCAGTATGAACATGAGTTGTGGGCAGCACAACCGAAGAGCAGGTTGTTTGCTTTGAAGACTTTTTAGAGGCCTTAGAGAAGATGTATGCAACATTCAGAGCATTATTATAGCAGCAAGCAACTATTTGCTATGTAAGATATAGTAAAGTAATGGCATCCCTAGCAGAGAATAAGGTCACACAGCCTCTGTGCATGTTGTAATCAGAGCTTCTCTAGTCGCTGTTTTCATGGATGGTCTGGCGAATAGTGTGTGTTGTTGCGATGTGATGGGAATCACCAGAGGCCACACGATATAATATTATCACGATACAGTAATATTGTGGCTTTACACGTATTGCAATATGCTGAGTTTTGCCATAACATATATTGCAATATCTTGTGAAATATTACCAGTCTGGTCTGGGTCCCCCTCCAGGTGATCACCATCAGCACTGCTGCCATTGTTAGCACTGTTGGCAGTTAAACACCGGCTCAATCACCTAAGATAGATATGCTCCAAATGTCGTACAGCTCTTCTAAGAGTTAAAAGTTATAAGTATTTCAGAAAGGCTTTATTGTTCTTTTGGATCCCCTAAATTAGTGGTTCCAAACTGGTCCAGCCATGGTGTCCAGATTTCGCCTTAGTCATTAGTTCGAGGTCCCCCAGTTTGATACATTCAGCTTCATACTTGCATTTGGCCATTAGAGCTAGTTTGCTGTCTCTGTCAAGTAGCTGTCGGTTAGTCACTCCCTCTACCACAGAAAACGACACTTCATGATAAAAGCTCTGTGCGGGAAATTATATTTACTTAAAAAAATAAAGTGTTGTTTGTTTTTTTTTGTTTTTTTTTTACAAATTTGACCTTTTTTTGAGTCGCCTGCAGACCATTAAGAATGGGTCTGCGACTCACCAGTTGGGAACCACTGCTTTAAATCATCATGGGACCCTGCAGGTTTTTCTTGGTTCCCCTTGTTGCATGTATACAAGTCGGCCTGGGTGTATGCCACACTTTCGGGTCACAGGATCCAAATCACAGCTCACCATCAGTCTGCTTGCCGTGCTGAGGTGGCTGTGAAAAGGAATGCTGGGACCAGAGGATGTGACTGGGTGGAAGCTGGGGCTGGAGAATGTATAGCGACGAGGCCACGGCACACACAGCTTCGGTGTAAAGCAAACATACAGACGACTGCACAGCATAAACATCCTGCAGCAGCACGCAGACACACACACACAGTTCATCACTGTGAACACAAAGGATCAGCTTTCTTAAATAATCCATTCTGTTTTATTGGCATTTATCAACCTTAATTGTTTATATAGGCCAATGTGGAGGATTTTCAATGTTTTCCCTCAAAAGCGGAAGTGCTATTTCTACCCACAATGCGTGCCTTTGTCCTCCGATGCTGCTGGCCTTGATTCTTATCGGGGCTGTCCTACTATCAACATCCTTTCTCACTCGCCAGTAAAACACACATGCACGCACACACATCCAGAAAACACATGATGGAAAAGCTGGAAGAGCCACTGATCTTTTTCCCCCCTCTCTTTTTGCATCTACATTTATGTCTCTGTGTTGCTTTTTCTGTAACACAACAGTGTAGATGTTTTAGCCCACACACCAACCGTGGGATGTCACTTCCTGTCAAGCATATTGTCAAACTCTTGGCTTCCTGTTTGGTGAGCCGTTCTCATAGTTCAGAGTGAAAGCTGTGGCTTAACCCACCCATCCTGTAGGGAAAGGCAATAAAATAGCCATTCTTTCTTCTCTATAATCTTAATCTTTCAACTCTGTCACAACATGTTGGCATGTACATTCATCAGGGCACTGTCTACCTCTTTGACAATATTTCTATGGTGCCAGATCTTTTCTTATGCATTCTTTGTGGTTTCAAAGAGACAGCGCACACTGTACAAACATTAACTATCCCAAATCATTTGTAAAATCAACAAAATCAACAAGAGATCCGATAAGCAACACAAAAAACTTGCCTTTCCACACCAGGGGCAAAACGTGCAATATAATGGGCTGATGCCTTCAGTTTGCATCACGTACCTGCAGCCCAAACAAATCATACACAAATAATGCTGAGCCGACTACGCAAGCACAACCAAACTCTTAGCAGGCAAATCAGCCCACTCTCTATGGAGCTCCTGCGAGGCGCCATTTTGAATTTTCCTGCCCCTATCAGCAAGACCGATCACAGAGTTTTGTCCCGCATGAAGGAAATGACTCCAGGCGTGTCTATACCTGCTGCAAACCAACCTGCAAGTTACAGTTGTACTGAGCGTCGTTGTTTTACATTCAAAGCTAGTATTGAGATTTTTGAATGATGCATTCGATGTCTGTCGGCATATTTTATCACATGATCACTCTAAAAAATAAATTTCTCAAGCAAAATCCTCAGTTTGAATGAAGTGATTCATGAGATTAAATGAGTCTGACTGCAGGGAAATGTTTCTGAAAGGCTAACCACCAACAAATATGGACTGGAGCAGGATATTTCATGGAAATGATTACAGTTAGTTTAGATCAAGTTTGACTTCTGGTATTTACAAGGCTGGAGTTACTGGGAAAAATAGCTGCTGCATGAAGCTGTGAACTATTCCTTACAGCTCATTCAAATCAGTGCTGGGAGATAAAAGAAAAAATTAACTCCAGGCTAAACTGCAAGTGAGAACGAGAAAAGTACAGATTAAACACTCTGGTGTAATTTTGATTCCTGGAGAGAGAAAAGCTGTGTGTGTGTGTGACATGTTTCTGACTGAGAGACAGAGAAGCAAATAATTACAGAAATGAAGCCTAGACTCTCAGTGGCCAAGTTTAGGACTGGTGAATCTATTTGTGGAACACAGAAGATATGGCTCCTCACAGGCCTACGTGACGACAAGCTTGTGAGAGCAAACACAGCCCCACATGTAAATCAGCCATTAACTGTCAACTGTAGTACCAGTGAAATGTAGTGATATGAGCTCATCAGAGAAATTGTCCTGTGATCCTGACAGGCAACACAACGAGAGACAGCAGTTAGATTAAACTGAATAAATGTTAAGTCTATAAAATGTCAGGAAATAGTGAAGCACACACAAGCTCCCTGAGTTCAAGGTGACATAGTTACACCAATTGTTTTGTCCAACGTACACACACGAATTCAAAGATTTCAAACTCACACTCATGTAATAGAGAGAAGAACAGCAAATTCTCATATTTTAGAGGCTTGAAACAGCAAATATTTGTTGAGTAATGCCTTAAAAAGTTACTCCATAATCAAAACTGTTGACAATTTTCTGTCAATCGACTGATTAATTCATTCTTTCGGCTAAAGTTGAGACTTGGATAGAGCTGTATGATTGTGGCCTAGTAATTTTACTTTGTTTTGTGGCTCCAGGAGCTATTTATACATAGGACATATTTATACATCTTTGTGGCTTATATCTTGACCAGGGCTGGGCCGAACTCAAGTTAGAGGGCACGCTTTATTGCGCTTGCAACATATGATGGAAATTTAACGCCATACTTGCCATTAGTCAGTCTTTCAGCAAACATAATTTCAAGTTCATCACGTAGTTATATTGTCATTCTCTGAACCTATCGGCTATCAGTCTGATGACGACCCACATTTTGGGAGATCCAATGTGGCAAATGGATATTGTGGCCAAGAGTTTCTCTTCTGTGTACTGGTCATTTTGGCTAATTTCTGAAATCAGATATTTGCATATGGATGTAGATAAGTAAAAAGCAGCCGATATAAATCTTAACTGTCGTCAGACGATTGGTGATGGGTTTCAACTTTCGAGATTGCATTACGGCCAATAGGTTCCTCCTCTCCACACCGACTGTTTACCTGCTGCTCAAACGTGGTTGGTCAATACTATTCGGACTACAAATGGAAACCAGAACGCTTCTGATGCCAAAATCCTGCCCCATTGCCTACATATTCTTCATATGTATGCAGACATTGGCTTATAGAGATTATCATGTCGCTTATTACGAATGTGATACAAGTTGCATTTAGCACCATGACGTTGTCGACACAGGTTGCGGATGGCTACTTTTTAATTTGCCAGTCATAATTAAACCAGTTTAACCTCGTACACCTGACCGGACCTGCAAAATCAGAACCGACCCAACTCCAGTCTTGACAAATTGAGTTTGATGATAGCAATCGACTAACTTTTAAGATGTTTTATCAATTCAACAATTTTTTTCTGTTTATACTTTCTCAAATGTCCCAGCGACAGATTACAGTGGTTAAATTACTGTACACCTTCATTGTTCTGCCTGACCGATGATACTGCCCTGAAGAATGTCAGCAATGCAGCTTACCGAGTGCTGCTGAGCGACCAAACATCAGCCTCACAACAACACCTCCTATCACTGTATATACACATTTGCCCACTTGCATTATGGCATTAACAGAGTGAAACAATGTAGAATGGACACCGGCCTGAGTGGAGAAGGGGGCTGCAACTGATGCAGAAAGAAGACTCCAATATAATTATGGGGAGAGGATGACGATTATCAAACCACCGGGGCATTAGTGCCAGGCAGGGCACATTGTTCTGGAGGGCCTATTAGAGCTCTCAGCACCACTCATTACGGAACCATTAGTGACAACTACTTTAACTTCCCAGACCACCCACCTCTAAGTGGCAGAGACAAATGGACTCAGAAGAGAATCGACTGTTCCCCTCTCTCATCCTCGTAAACACAATGCAGCTGTGTGCCAGCCCCGGCTCGGCCGGTGGGGCCACTGAGTGTGCAAAGAGTGTGTAAGTTCTCCCTCTCCATCAGCAGGACAAAAGAGCAGCAGCATATAACAGGATCAGTCAGTCAGACGTTCACTGTTCTCTAACACGATTAATAGTGACGCAAGTTGAGGGTGCTAATTAATGCTGGCAGGCTAACCGAGTCAGGAAGATGAAAGCGTCATGCTGAGCAACAAAAGGCTTTCTGTCTGACTTCAAAGGCTGCCACTCTTATTTTTCTATATAGTAACACTCTGTGGTAATAATAAAACTTAACTGTGGTTTAAAACAATATTACAGCTGCTGGAATGAGCCTCTTTGAAGATTTTACAGTGACTTAAACTACGATAACCAACTCAGAGGCAGGAATGATTATGAAAACTCAAAATGTAAATATGAATTAAACAGTATTTTGCTGCCATGCGTGCAGACATTGGAGGATTAACTGCTCTCACACCTGTTGCTGCTGATAGGAGTCAATGAAAGATGACACTGAGGATCTTCTCTCTCATGCAGGGCCTGGGAAGCTGTTGTGCATCAAGTTTGCAAGCAATAAATGTGTTACTAAAGTGTGTGTTACTAAAGTGTGTATGGATGTGGTTCAGATAAAAACCCACAGTGCTACTATCTGCAAAACAAGCAGACTGACAAATGATTTCTTTAAATTTAAAATTGTTAAGTGAAGCAAAAGGCTCCTTTTACAATGCATTTTATTCAGATTGTTAGTTTATTGTGGCAACATTTGAAGTTTTTAGAGTCTTCTACTGTAGACTGACAATATAAATGACAAGATTACCTATACATAAGCATTAGGTGGACTCACAGCTGTGTTGGTACAAACGGCAGAGTAAACACTGTAAACAAGGCCAGGCGATACCGCACTCATTACACACATTTGCTTCCTGAGATTTACCGTCACACACTCACCCGTTAACACACTTTAAACTTCTCTTAAACATGTTTCCAACTACACACACTCCAGTAGAGACATTTAAAGACACCTAAACGACATTTAGTCGAAGAAAACTTGACTTCCTTGACTGTTTCACTCACCTACGCCGTCTTCTGATTTAAGCACCATGCTGTCTCCTTCCGGCAGGTCCGACTTCAGAAAGTTTTAAGTAGTTTCCGAACGTCAAAACTTTGACCAAATATTAGTATCGATAAGTGTATTGACTGTTTTTATTAGTTTTGCCGCCGAGTTAACAAATACACTTGGGGACGGTTTCGTCGGTGAGTGAACGCAGGCTCTGTCGACAGCTCCAGGGAGTGGTTTGGACAGACGGAGGACTTTAACCAGCCAATCTTTACTGCGCGCGATCCTCTGTCAACACAAGCTGGAGGAAATGCACCAGCTTCCGGTTAGAACTTTCATAATAAAAGCCTTTTGAGCGAATGAGTTGCAGAAAGCTTGTATGTTCAGGTATTGGTTTTTTTGTTTTTTTTGTTAATCTAGCTGTTCAGCCTGTTTACTGTACCTTGATTTTATTTTTACGGATAAAAATCATCATTCAGGTGCAATATCAGCAATACATTTTTTACTAATTACTTAAAACTGCAATATGTTTTTCTTACTAAGTACTTACTATATTGCTATTTTTTACTTTTTATTATATTGTTCTGTGTTTTTTCATCATATTGCTGCATTTCCTTTTTTACTGCCTTTTTTTTTTAAAGTTATGCTTCTTCTTTGCACTATCCCATTTGCTACTGTGATAATATAGGCTACATTTCCTTGCTGTGGGTCTAATTATGGATTATTTTACCTTACCTTACCTTACCTTACCTAATCTATATGGTAGGCTATTTTATTTATCTATTTATTTATGTTACAATGATTAAAATAAAGAATATTCAGTTAAGAAAGCTATCGCCTTTTGGTTTGGAGCATATATGACTGGGAAGTTAACTCACATCAAGACATTTAGGGAGCCCACACACTACACACCTTTAGAAAATAGCATGCATAGCATTTATTTACAGTTATGATCCTATATCTCTGAAAACAGCACATGTGGCTGTATTATTAAAATAAAACCCTTGTGGATTATTAATGTCAGTATTGCATGGGACTGAAAGGTTCACTTCTCCACAAGCTCAACAACTTTTCTTGGAGTGTATTTTAAATAACATCCATTGAATTGGAATTTAAATAAAATACTTAAATGGCCCTGAATTCATTTGTCATTGCATTTATGAATATAGAAAATAAATTGCAGCATCACTGGCCTCCTCAGCAAATTAGAAGTAAAATAAACATACTGGTTTACTGTAAGTGCTGCTGTATGATCAGTTATATTATAATTTAGACTCTTATTTTTAAGGAAGAGCTGCTCTATATCCGGTAAGAGTCTCCTATCTCTGCTGAATTGACGTTGCTCAGGCTGAAGGTGCAGCAAATTGGCCAGATGACGCGTCTGACGTTTGCGTTTCAACCCTGTTGCCTTGGGCACTGCCTTCTCTCTCACACACACTCACACACTCAACTGTTGTTGGGACAGGGCTGAGTGGGGGCAGGGAGCGCAAAGTGATTGACACACACAGACACAGCAGTTCACTGCGGCTGCTGCTGATCTTGCGCTTGTTGCTGCGTTAAATTCACCACATCCGCTGAGAGCAGACGTGCGTTTTTGAGTGTGTGTATGTGTGTGTGTGTGTGTTTGCAGTCAGACTTTTACCTCGGAAAACCACTCTTTAGAAAATAGCAACAACACCTGTGTGTGGCGAAGACATAACACTTAAGCAGAACACTGACAAACACCTGTTGAATATTGAAATCACAGGTTATTCCCATAAGTCCAACATCACTACAGAAACTCATCACTTCTACTGGCCTTACTACATTTTATATTTTGCACTGTTCTCTATTAGGCAACACTAAGCTTTACAAGAGTTATCATAAGGAACATTTCAGTGGTTAGCTGCATGTCATAATTTTTACACAACTCAGAGTGTTGGCTCACTCCAACAAGAGTTCAGCCACGTACATGCAGATGCGTCATTAATACAGAAACTGGTTCTACCAAATCCCAGTGAGACTGAACACATGCCTGATTCAGCGTGCCAGATACCAGCACCTGCCCAGCAATGAAAGTCTCACCTTTTTTTTTTTTCTAATTCAGTACTTTCACGTTTCATCCCGGCCCATCACCACACATTTTATGCTGCCTGTGATCAAAGGTGCAGCTGATGGTTGGCCTGCTAGGGAAACATTTCTTGGCTGCATATGTTAGAACAAACTACAAGGGCAGACAGCAGAGATACCCAGCTCTCCATCCCTGTGTTAAAAGTGAATAAATCAGCTTTCTGTTTGTTTAACACCTGCTCGACTGTCAGATAGGAAAGGGCCCGAGCCTGTGCGTGCCTGTTGATGAACACGGGAGAGCCAGGAGGAATGCTGCGCTCACAGCCAATGAAAGAGGCCAGGGGGAAATACTTCTTCTCTTATCCTGCCTGATGCACTCGGAGAAAAACGTGCAAAAAGCTGGATGTGGTGCTGAGTGACAACAAACACAGGAATCAAGATCAAATATTGGGATTCAGCGCTTCTCTGTTCCGATCATCAAGACACCTAAAGCATAAAAAGCACAGACTAACCCTGGAGAGGCTCTATCGTCTGCATGACCACTTCATTCAAGGGGCTCAGCCTCAAGCTGTGGTCCATGAATGCCTCATCTGTGCTGCCTTAACTCACCAACTGACAATGCACTCTGTGTGAAGTGAGCTCTATTCGCACAAAGTTTCAATTCATTGTCAAGAGTTCATCCATTCCCTGGAGCGCCGCTGTAAATCTGTGCTAAAGAACCCCGAACAAGTGAAACCAGAGAGCTGTTTGACCTTTAAATGAAACGATCATCGGTTGGTGTCAACACATTGTTGTCTGCAACTTCCTGATCTACACAAAGACACGCAGAGCTGATCCCCGAGCGTCAAAGCAGCGTCATACAAGACTGTGTAGGGTAAAGAGGCTTTTGTTCTGGTAAAAGATGCAGCTGATTATTAGTTTCAATATGATGAATACATTCCCCAGAAGGACAAAGCATTCTTCTTAAATCGAACATCTGTTGTTTATGAGGCTTTAGCTCACAGTTTGCAGGCTGCTTCGGTTCGAAACAACAGAAACACTTGACAGTTTGAGGTAATACAACACAACCAGCACCTCAGAGGTTACATAATCAAGACAGAGCTTCTTTTGAAAACCTTCAAACAGCTAAACTGGTATAAGCTGGAAGTAACTCACTAAGGAACATTTTAACCTCACACAGGCCTCATTGGTCGTATTATGAAATAGCTGTTGCTCAGTCTTAGCGTACCATGTTAAGCCCTTGGATTACAGTGTTTGTGCAAGTGACAGAGCCATTTCTCAGGAGCAATCCTGGCTCACATGTTTAAAAGGTGCTTCTCGGGTTCCTCCGTCAGCTGACTGACCCTCTGACCTGTCCCACTGACTTCAGGGTAAATCAGCAATTCAGCATGACAGAGTTTGTGCTATGTCTTCTCCATGCAGGTCAGTGATGTTCCCCTGTGTTGTGTTTACAGAAATCTACCAGACTGGTGGAAAACTCTGGCTTTACTTTATGAAACACAACAGGTAATGGGATATTACAGCAATAAAGCTGGGGGACTTAATGGTCAAAATTTACACAGCAGACCTGACATTTAGTCTTCAAAACACACATTAAACACACATTAAACATGGCTTAATAGATGCAGCTTAAAACACAAGTACACAAATCAGCTTCACTATAACTCGCAGCACTCACAGACAAAGCACTTGTCTTTGTCGGGACACATTTTCCCCACAAATACAACATGCTAATGTTTTTAGCACAAGCCTATGGCATTTTACATGGTATAAATGAGCCTAGCTACCACCATAAGCTACAACGTAGGATCTGCTGCAGAAGTATAAATCCCGCTTTACAGTTAGTATTGCTGCACCACTTCACATATGAACAGGGGCACCTGCTGCACTCAATGTTTTTTGTATCAGTGTCAGTGGTTAAAAGTTCACCAGAAATGACAGTTTTGAAACAGGCCAGCTTAAACCAGCAGATGGTGGGACACTTTTCAGAGTGGGATTGTTGTCAGTGAGGACAGAGAGAGAAAAACATCTGCATGTCCAGAGCATCACTGTCACTATGTTTGATCGAGCTGCTTAATCCTTCATGGAATTAAAGGTGATGGGTTCTTTTTGAAAAAGGTAACGTCAGCCTGTACACTTTACTATCTCTGTGTGACGAAGTAGACTGCTGAGGACAGCTAACGCCGGCGAGCATTTGGAGTCATTTTTGTGCTCTAGTGTGAAGAGTGATATTTTGTAAAACGAAGGACGTGAAAAATATCTGTTTGCAAAAATATCTGTACACATGTAGACAGGGCCTGGGACCAGTTGCACAAAACACCTGAAGTTTTCCCCTTAGGTATGACACTTAAGGCATTATTTCTCCTTCACTCTTCTCTTACACAGTTGCACAGAATCCCTTAAAAGGTTCCTTTGTTAAGGAAAAAACATTGAGCCATTTACTTCCTTGAACAAGATTTTACAGCAGTTAAAGTTTCCTTGGAGATTGATTAATTGCTTGGACCCACTCTAGTGACGCCTATTTCTGTCTCCTAAAGTTGGCTTATAGTGAGCTAGTGAAAAAAATGGAGGAGAAGAAAAGGAGACAAGAAAACCATAGTGGTCAGAGGAGGGAAAGATCAAACTTCTGGAGAAATACAATCATAAAAAGCACATACTATAGTGTAAACTAATCCCCAAATGCCAGAAAATCGATTGTGAGAGGAAACTGCAAAGAAAATTAAGTGGACATTTTAACAAAACCTTAAGGAGAAGCCTTAAGGGTGTTTTGTGCAAACAATTTTATTTTGAGGAACCCTTTACTAGGACTTAAAGAAAAGTCTTAGATTAAGGTGTTCTGTGCAACCGCCCCCTGAATCCCACGCTTCTCAAAATGCATTTTTTAAAGCACATTTCTTTCAAACTCCACACCCTTAGTTTATAACGCATGCTTTCTTATTAAAAATGTTTGCATCATCGGGGTTTTAAAACTTTAGAAAGCACCATCCAAAGGCAGAAAAGCCATCATGATACAAGTAATCTGATCCTAATGTGTAAAATCAGTGTAACAACCATTTAATGGGAAATTTCCCCGAGGGGGTTAGGGTCAGGATGAGTTCAAAGATGCATGTGCTAGTGGTTAACTCTTCACAATCATGACTTTATCTTTAATTTACAACAGGGTTATTCCTGAAAGCACAAGGCCTTATTATTACTCACACAGCTGACACAATGCATTGACAGCTAAAGTTACAGTATTAAATCTATGTGTGCAAAGTGAGAAAATAATCTTTAACTGTCCTATGGGAAGAGATGGTAAGAGTGACCCCTGCTGATCACCTGCTGTAACTACAGTTCAAGCTGCAGAAGCAAGAAAGGGTCTGTCGGAAAACTTTGTACTGTAGCCTGTGTCCGGACACACACATCACTAAAAATGATCCTCAAGGAGCCAGACATTATCAACCTCACACTTGCATCACAGTTCTCCACATTTAGTCTTTGGTGTACAAACAAAATTAGGCGTGTTGAGAAATAGGTTCGTTTCCACACACCTGCTTGAAAGCATAAACACCAGGCATGAAAAATAGCTCTGTTACTATTAAGATTACTGCAGACATTCTTTGGCTGGAGTTCAGTTGCTCCACGCACCGTGACTCACTGCACACGCTGATTCTGAAACCAATGCTTTCCCTTTACAGGTGCAGTCACAGGTAATGAGACCTTTGGATCCATGCATCCTATAATTTTCCGGGTGAGAGGGTGGGCCGACCTGAGTGATTAATTACTGACATGAGTCAAGCGCAAGAAAAACATCTAGCTCTTGTGTCACTTTTCGTACGTGGCTATGAGAGACAAACACTCACGTAGGCGGCCAATCACTTGGCATTTACAAACACATAGACCTATTTTTAATATACAGCATGCTCTCCGTGTATTCTCATCATCATTTTCTTTGCTTTCTAATGTTTTCCTTCGTAGCAGCACACAGCAGAAGTCACCTGCACGTATACATGCAGACATACTGCTGTCAGAAGTTGTGACATTTCAAATCAGTTTTGGGAAGAGGATGTGAAATGCAGAGAGCTGCTGAAGTAGGACAGCCTGTCTAGGAGTCACTCTTCCTCAGGCTAGACTCGCAGCATTCTGCACTGCATACATTTCTGCAACTGACATCACCCCCAACAAGGCTTGGTAGACTACAGACTGACAAACGCATTTGTTCATCTATAATTTATTATGCATAAGTTAGACTAACAAGTGGTCTTATGCATGACGAATGAAACCCCCTTCTGTTCATACATGGCCTGCATGTCCACACATTTACAGCACAACAACAGGAGTTACAGTGTGTCATAAATAACTGAGAAACATTATTTTTCAGTTGGTGGTACCACGCCTGTTCATTTCATGACATTTCATCAAGACAAAAAACCGAAGAACTCAGAGAAAAACAAATCCTCCCATGCCACCAGAAGGATCTTATTTGGCTTACAGTGCTGTGTGGATTTCATCTGCCTCTGTTTGGATTCCCACACACGCCTCTTTGAAGCAGCTCGCTGGCAGAGCCTGTCTCCTTCAGCATCCAAAACATGTCAAACTGTATTACCAGTGGAATACACGTCACGTGAAATCTATCTTCTAAGACATCAACGTTATGTTCATCTTTCATGTTAGTGTACACAGGAGCTTACTGATCAATTAGGCCTTATAATCAGTGGGCATTACTTTATCATCATGCAAAGTTAGAGGCCTGCATCCCATAATTCAATGGCTGAACTTTGAGGTAGGGATCCCCTTGTCAAAAGGCACGCAAGGAAAATCTGAGATCACAAGATTGGAAGAAGGAAAAGCATTTTATGATGCAGAAATTAGGCTGATTTCTGTTTTGAAAGGCTGGATGCTTCTACCGGAAAAGCAATCTGACCATGCTCACAGTTTTAGATTAGATTTCACTTTAGCTCTTAGGTCTTGTTGAAACTGACTTTACTTTCTAACCAAACAAGGCAATAGAGTCCTGCTGCAGAGCTCCATGCTGGAGCCTACAGCACTGAAATCCACCTTAATTGCCAGGACCAATGGTGGAAAATCTTGTGTTATTGCATGTTAAGATGGACAGTCGTAGTGTGTTTACTGCGCTTCCTTATCAATAACTTATGTTTCCAGGCCACTGTAGGAACAAAATGAATCAATACACTATATAGTGTATTGATTCAGTATTCAGTATTCAGTATTTTGCTTCCTCGTGTGTAAGGCTTCACTGTACCTGAAGTAAACTGTGTCCTGTGAGAGTTTTCATTTGTAGCGGTTCTCATGACAGTTATCAGTTAACTGGAGGCCTCCCTTTGCCTCCCTTTTGCTGTGCACTTCTACATTTTTATTACATTATGCGGCTAAATCTGTGATTTTTGGTCACACCTACAGAGGACAACTCCTTGTGTCAGAGCTCAAATTAAAAATGCATACCAAACAAAAGTTCGGGTCTCAGGAGGATTTAACTGTAACTTATAAACATAGGTAATGTTAAACAGTAGCCTAAATAACTTGCACCAACCTTAGGAGTTTGTTAACGTCAGTTAGCTATGCTAATTTAGTTAGCAAACAGTTTGCTAAAGACAGTTAGAACAAGTTATATGCTGCTCAACGTTATGTAACCTAACTTTATAAGCTACAGGAATATCAAAATAGTAGGTTGTATTATTGATGGTGGTGGTATGGGTTTATTCAAACTAACGCATGCTATTATATCCTGATGATCGTCTCTGGCATGTGTGCACAGTTTCAAACTTCCTTCTCTAAGCTTGGGACCTGACAGGTTCCGATGGAGGACGTGGGCCTGAGGCTGGACTGTTCTCAAACCAAGAAAACTATAAAGAAGGAAGGTCGTAGGGAGGGTCCAAGGGTCAAAGGGTGAAAGGGTCATAGGGACGCTCACAGCATTCGAGGAGCTAGACTTTAGAGTCAGTTCTAGTGGAGTCACTGGGTTCATTTTTTTATGATCAGCTCACCAGCCTTCTGAGGGTAATGTTGCTAATGCAACTTTCTACCTGTGTTCACCTGTGATAGGCTTACTTTGTTCCATGGGGAACAATATAACTACTTTGACAGCTTATACTCATGTGAATCCGATTTCTCTTGTTTCACTTTTGTCCATGGAATCTCGTGGTTTTATGATTTGTAATCACTTGTGGTCCAGTTCTGTTTTTACAGTTTCACAATTACTTCAAACCCTCTCAGGGGACCCACACCCATTTCAAAAATGTATACATGTCATTCCTATGGTCTAAGACAGTCCAAAAATATTAGGATACATAGACAACTCTCTCCCAAATCCAAAAACTAGAGGGCCACAGAGAGCACCCAGGGGAATTTCTGAGTATATGGGTGCATCTTCCATTTCAGAGCTGAGGTCACTACAATAGAATAAAGCTAATTTGGGTCATCAGGCTCCCATTCATTGTCTATGAGGCAGCTTCAGACTTTATACCTGACGACATCACAAGTTTGAGACTAACTTCTCTGGTTTCTGGCTTTGAGAGAAAGTAGCTCAAGTTCACAGATATCGACTGAACTTTTCTAGGCTAATAGAAATAACATAATGGAATTCTTAATTTAGGTGGCGTTCCCCTTTAATAGTTATTATCTTTATAGTTTCCTTGTGTTCACTCAGAATACTTTGTTTCACTCGGGACAATATAACTAATTTGACAGCTTGTCTATGCTTACATGAATCCAGTTTCCTGGTCTAACACTTGTCAATTGAATCATGTGGATTTATGATTTGTAATCACTTTTGATGTCCAGTTCTGTTTTTCCGGTTTCGCAATTACTTCCAGTAAAAACCTCAAAGGCAGTCCACTGCTGTCAGCCTTAACTGGAAGTGTGTTTCGCCCACTGCTGTGATGGCAGATGATGTATGTCATATGGCCTAGTATGTTTGGAGCCAAACGCCCTGATAGACCTCTTGCAAACAAACCGTTTCAAACTTGACAACATAAACATTCTTAATGGGTCCCTTTGTACTTCCTGTTGGGATGTTTTGCAGTGTGTATGAATGATAGGAAGCAGCTGACAGGAAGTAATTATGGACCAAAGCTGTCATCAAACAGAGGTCATGTGTAAATTTCTAAGAGTAAGTTATCACTTCAAAGTCATGTTTAGAAGCATTCATTCATTTTCCATAACTGCTTCTGAAGCTCAGCGGAAGTTCAGTCAGGAAGACTTTCTCCGTCCCACTGCTTCCTCTAAATCAGCTGACTATGGGTGTTCACTCCTCTGGTTATCCAGTCAAACTTTGCCATGATCTCTCTCAGCCAATCAGGAGGCTACTGCAAAATTTTAAATCTGCTCTCTCCTCTGCTGCTGTCAGCCATCTTTTTATGCAGAATTGTTGCGCCCTCCTCCACCCCTATCACCTCCAGTCATTGTGTCAAGAGTCCAGGACGAGCTCAATTTCTCTACTCATACAGATCATCAGCACTTCTCCATCTTCTCCACGTCTTCTTCTCATCTCATCTTCACCACCTCTACCACCACCAGCATCTAGACCCCGCATAGGGAACCCACCGTTCCCTATTCAACCATGGATTCATCACCCTCCTTAAATCATACTCTCAATTCACGCTCACATTCACACCTATGCCAAATTTCACCAATTAACCTAACCTGCATGTCTGGACTGTAGGAGGAGGCTGGAGTACCCGGAGAAAACCCACATTGACACAGGAAGAACATGCAAACTCCGCACAGAAGTGGTTCGAACCCCCAACCCCAGGTTCGAACCAGGAACCTTCTTGCTGTGAGGCGACAATGCCAACTACTGCACCACAGGGCAAAAGGACAAGCCAAACAGGTTGGGAACTACCACCATAATCACTTCAGCATCATCACCACTCTCACTACTGCACCGTACCCTCCTTTACAACCAGCTGATCTGGCACCTATTCTCAAAGACTGTCTGCTGCTGACGGGCGTGTTTGTGTTCCCAAAGAGATCACTTTGTCCCCAGCTGCCCCTGGAGCCCACGTGGAGTAATTTCCATGTCAGAAAAATCAAGGCAAAGCTCAGGCACACCTGCCTCACAGCGCAGACGGCCCTCGTAACTTACCGCGCTGATATTAATCAGCTGAATTACTATCACATCTGCTTCGGGCGATACACTGCCTGCAATCAGTCCCTGCCTGTGCCCTGTGAAGATTAATTGAGCATGCTGAGTCACACTCACAGTGACTGTGAAAGTTAGACTCACAGTAACATTAACAGTCTGAAACGACGCTGGCATAACAGTGTACATGTGTTTATTTCACTGAGTGACTGACAAGACTGGAACAATCAATTTGCATCCCCTCAGAAACTTTGGGAAATAAGACGTCATTGCATGAGGTCAGTCGGCGAAGCAGCCAAGTGACTTTTTTATAACTTCTCAATCATGTTTGCACTTGTATCTTCATGTCAAACAGCTTTTGGCCATATTTCAGGAGTGATTTAATGGTGCTGCTGATACAACGTGAACTCACTGGACGACCGTTGGATGAGTCACACGTGAATCACTTGCATGATTCACGATTAAAAACAGAAACACCAACACACTCAGAGCACTGCCCAGTCTCTTCCCACCACAAGGGGTCCAAAATGCAAAGGTTGCCATCACGACATGAATGTTTTTATTATAGTTTAAGCAGAAAACTGACACAGCTGGAATTAAGCCTTTGGGAGTGCAATGCTTGCACAGGAGGCTGAATATTCAAATGACAAACTAATGTCATATCTAACTAGAACTTTTTATTCACTTCTATGCAATATGTCAAAGTCATTTCTGTTAGCTTGACAGAAACCTGTGAAACTCCGCTGTAACTGTGTTCTTGATACCAGAACAATCCAGATTGCTTCCCCCTTGAAGTCCCCTCCTTTCACGCTCGTCCTTCGTGCTGATTCAGGTGTTTTGAAATCACTGAGACAGCACCGTTTCCCCTTGCTACGCACTCAGTCAGCTGATTCACCACAACCCAGCGAAGCCGCTTTAGTCATGTCAACACTGTCTGCCAACACAGTTTCAAACGCTCCCGGTGGCGACTCGTGTGCCACCCAGCAGTGCAGCGTAATGCAGTTGTGACACTTGACAACCAGCCCCAAACAAACACACACACACACACACACATTAGCTCCATCACAATTCAGATCCTGTTACTACTACAGTGTGAAAGGATAAATCTGGGAACAGATGGCGAGCGGGGGAAAAAAACTCCTAAAGAGGCCAACGTCTTAGCCAGCTCCACTTCTCCTCCATCTGTAATTAAACTGGGAGGCACTGAGAGTTGTTTATCCAGGTTTAGCAGGTGATCTCCAATAAACACAACCCCGATATTGACGGACACAGCAACAGGAACGAGAAGAGACATTTTCATGCACAGCCGAGCAAGGCAGGAGCAGAAACGTGTCACTCTGTGTGGTTGTGTGTTCGCCTGAGGTCTCAATGTTGCCATACGGTACGTGGACCTGCTACATTGTGTGAATAAGGATGTGTTTGTGTGCGAGACCTGCAGGAGATTAGATCTGCTCAGTAAGTAATAACATTAGCTCGCTCGCTCTCAGTTTGTGAGCACAGAGGTTTAAGTTGCGCTTAATGAGAGAGCCTCCTTAGCCACAAGGCGCTCCTTCTATTTCTGGCCAACTGTTGTCATCTCTGGTGGAGCCATGTGTTTGCGCCGGTGGTCACACGAGCACGGACGAACCTTAAATCAAAACTGAATTGAATAATGGTGTGAGAAGTCCTTCGAAACTAATGATGACTAGTGATGATGGCTTCAATTGAGAGAGAGTTCATAGCACAACACATGCCAACAATCTTCCAACAAATTAAATCCATCACACTTGGGACTTTACCTGGAGCTTGGAGCGGCTTCACAGCTGGACACAGGAACGTCTGAAGGCTGGACACGCAGAGTTCACTCACTGACCCCATAGCTTCAGTGTGTGATATGTGTATCAGCGTGTGAAAGTCTGCCTTAGTGGCAGTGTGGATAGTCCCTGTCTGATGATTCAGATTGAAATGGAGGAAAAAGGGGAAGTCACAGAGGCCCGGGGCTCCCCGCTGCTGAGAGTCACTCTGATCTCCCGGCCACTCAGTCCACGCGGCGACTCCGACTGTAAGGTCCTGCTCTCTGTCACTCTGCTCCACCTAATCCCCCCTCAGCTGGATGAATCCTCCGCTCCCCCGGCCAATCTCTCACACTCACCTACTTTCTCTTGCCCCCCCTCGAATTGAATGTGCAACTTGCCAGGACGCTGAATTCACTTCTGCTTTCTCCCAGTTCCCCTTTTGTGCTGGTGTCTCAGCCTCCCTCTATCCTCCTCTGCTCTTTCTCTCTCTCCCTCTCTTTCTCTCTCTCTCTCATTCTCTCCCACTTGCACTCTCTTGCTACTTTCCATACTAATTCAAGCAGATATTCTTAGACATAACAGATTGCACGCACAAATGGGAAAGTCAGGTTGGATTTTAAAGTAATGTACCTTTAAGACAGATCTCTGTTTGCTATTATTTTTTGTGCTGCCTGATAAAATGTGGAAACAAGCAAAGAAACATTTAAGGAGAAAGTTTGCCTCTGTATTAGACACACGGCCAACTATCAGCAGCACGCCGCCCTGTATTGTGCGGTGCAGTCAGCGTTCGAGCTCCAGCTCTACCCTCTGTTGCTTTTTAGCCTCTAGTCACTCATCATTTTTGGCTTCAAACGCCTTGTACATAAAATCAAGATTTCATTGTTGCTTGGCAACGGGGTAGAAGAAATGATTTGCTCCCGGGCAAAACACTGTGAGCCATTTGTTTTGATTAGATTATATCTTCACATCTATTGAGGTTATTCGCCACGACACAATCGCATTTTTGGAGGTCTCAGTGCCGCACAACACACACAGGGCTGTCACAAACACACACACACACACACACACACACACACAATAATCACACGCTCATAATCAGAGCCAATTGATTTCATTTTGGATTTCCACTTCCTCTTGTGGTGCAAAGAGGAAATGTTTACCTCCACTCTTGAACCCCTGCCACTCTGAATTAGCCTGCCTGTCAGTCACGCAAAGTGCCTCTCACTCCTTAACAACAGCCTCTCTCGCTCAGTGTCACTCATTAATTAATTTCTCAACTCTGCCCTCGCTGTCAATCACGCTGCCATCAGGGGCGAGCATGTCGGTTGCTCAGGCTAGGCGGTAATTACAGAACAAGGTAGATCTCACACTTTTTTTCCCCTACCGGCTGCATGACTATAACATCAATGACGTCACCTCTGATCTAACAATAATTGCCTGGTTCGTTGCCAAAAGGCGGCCCGGGTGCCTCTGTGTGACCCCTGCGTGAACTGCAAAGTCAGTCCTGGCCACTTTAAAATGCTGCAGCTGCACATCACCGAGAGGACCAGCTCTGTCACGGGAGGAACAGCAGCACGGCACATGGTGAAGTCAGCACAAATGTTTTCTCTTCTCGTTTTTAGTATGCATATTCCTCCCCTCCTTTCCGCCTCTCTGAATAAGAGTGTGTTGTCAGCACCTCACTGAACACCTGCAGAGAGTATAAATAAGTAAACAGATAGATAGATAGATAGATAGATAGATAGATAGATAGATAGATAGATAGATAGATAGATAGTAGGTGTGTAGAGTGCACTCGTCTGCCGAGCACCCTGTCCTCTGTCCTGGAAAGGTCAGAAAAATACATCAGTTCATTGCTGTAAATGGAATAACGTCAATGTATTACACTGAACTGTCAAGTGGCCATTGTAAGTACCCCAATGAAAGCCATAAACGCAAATTAGAAAGAGCAATAACACTAAATTTCAATTCATTATGTTTAATATTGCCCTATAAGGTCTTGTGGGTTATTTTAAGCGAAGTGCAACACACAATTAGAGACTTGGAGAACCAACTGCGTTTCACTGACAGCCTGGACAGCCCCTAAAGGCTCCCTGTGGAGTTTTTGACCTCTAGTACTAATGTGGAGCAGCTTCTCTATGAGTGGGGCTCTTTTTTGTTTCCATCGTGCAATATTAATATTCAAAATTGTAGAGTAGACTAATGATTTTTGGTGTATAAATGTTCACATATAGAATAGTCAGCAGTCTGCAGTCAAACAGCAGGGGACACATGCTCCTGTCAGCCCACTATAACTGCACAATTTTGATAAAACTCACTCAAGTCCACCGCAACATGTTACTGATAGAGCACAGCACTGTTGCTGTTTTGTATCAGATCCTCAAGGTGAAAAAACAACAACTTCCCTGTGGCAATCTGAAGCATTTTCACAACACAAGAATATCTGGTGCAGCCACATGTTAGCTGTTAAGTGTGCATCATGAAATTTCTTCCTCTGCACAGTGCTGTATACTGTATGTATTCCTGGCCTTGAACCACACTCACATGAACACTCGACTTGTGCTGTTGTTCATACATGCCACCAGGTGGACACAACATGGAACAACACCTTGTTCACAAAACATGCCAGAAGGCTTCAGTCGCACACCAAGGAAAGTTTACCACACAGTCAGTGTTAGGAAGGTTACTTATGAAATGTAATAGGATACAGATTACTGAATACCCTGTTAAAAATGTAATAAGGATTGGAACTATTTTATGTTTTAAATTGGGAAGCAAGGCTGAAAAATGTCATGGAAAAGGGATAGTTAGCCCTAAGCCATGGCTCCATGTCGACAGAGCTTACGCCGAAGCCTGATGTGCACCTCCTGAGAAAATATTTGTGAAAACAATAAAGCCTCCACAAAAAAGCAGTTTAAGTTTTGTGTGTGATTTATCCTTCAGGGAATTATACTTTTGGATTTATCCTGGCTTCAAATGAGCAGAGGAAATCTCCGCTAGCCGCTAGGCTACTTTATACAATGTAAAATGCCATAGGCTTGTGCTAATAACATTAGCATGTTGTATTCGTGGGGAACATGTGTCCAGATAAAGACAAGTGTTTGTCTGTGAATGCTGCGAGTTATAGTGAAGCTGATGTGTGTACTTGTGTTTGAAACTGTCTCTATTAAGCCATGTTTAATGTGTGTTTAATGTGTGTTTAAGGGTGTGTTTAGGGTGTGTTCTGAATCAACTAAACCTTACAGCACAGCAGACTAGTGTTTTGGAGGTGTAACTACAGTGTGACTCAGACACACCATCCACAACTATAAATGCTCTCAATGGCGTGAGGACGTGTGTACGCTATGGCGTAGGCTCTGCCACACAAGTATAAATCCGACTTTAGGACGAACACTGTTGTTACCTGGCTGGCTGTCACCAGTGGAGGCAGGGCAAGGGCACGTGGATGCTGCTCCACAGGACGCTAAATTTCTGTGTGTTAACTGTAGTGGCTGTGACAAGGGAAGTCAAATACCCTTTTTCCATTGTCACTCTTGGGCGCACCGAGTAAATCCATGTCGTGCCAATTTTTGTTTCCATTGTCAGACACCAACGCAGACAACAGGCTCTTACTGCACCTCTGCAAACACCTCACCTCCAACAGGTAAACTTCTTTTACCCGCCCTGCTGCGTGATGGAAAAACACATGCACTCTGCTTTTAAATGTCATCACTCTAGCAACCCATCATCAATTTAAGACTGGGCTGATGGCCCAAACCAGGTCAAGCCAAGCCAAGCCAAGCCAGCCCATGGCTGTTGAAAAGGGGCAAAAGGAGGGGCAGGGGCTCGAGTGGTCTCGCAGAATTAAAACTCAAATGTGGTTTCTGGCATTTAAAACACACTTTCAATTGAGAATTGATGCCAGGGGCCAAATTTTAAAAACCTTAAATTGAATATTAGAGAAGAGAAAAAGAAATAGGAAAGAGACAGACATAGAAAATGCTTTGCAAAAAGGGCACTTCTAAAATCAGGGGTCAAAAGGGCAGGTGGAGTCTATCTGTGCCGGGTCTGCTCTAACCGCTCAACAACTCACAAAACTAAAAGATTTGTTTAATTGAGTCTGCTACTGGGTCACAGAATCTGATGGGTCAAAGATTTTGGTGTGACACCTGGCTTTCCTGCACTGCAACAGAATGAATATTATATTCTCCATGTAAGCTTTTTAGAAAAAGGAATGTGTTCGCATGTGTTCCCTTTATAATCATAACACTTTAATTAATTGCAATTAATTAAAAAAATAAAAAATATTCTGGTTAATTAATTTTAATTGTTTTATTTTATTTTTTCTATTTAGGTTTTAATTTTTTTTAAATTAAAAATAAATAACTGCAATTTAATTACATATTTCTTTCCTCAGTAAACGTAACAGATTACAATTACATTTGTTTTGTAATTTAATTACATGTGACTAGTTACTCCCCGGCACTGCACAGAGCAGGTTTAATTCTGAAATGTACATAGGTCTAACAACTCATCTCCAAACACTGTAAGCTGCCTCAGCAGACAGTCTACAGGGAGACTGCGATGAGAATCAGTCATGTTTGTCTTCAAACACGCAGGTAGGTAGACAAGCCTTGCGTGTGATGAAAGCGTTTCCCCAGTCGGGTATAAAACCTACAGAGAGCCTTCTGATCTGTGTTGGTGGAACTCCTACATAGCAGCACTCTGTCAGCATCACCTGCAGTGACTAACACCTGGCTGGATGGGAGCAGAACGAGCACCTCTGCTGGTGCAACTCGACTGAATACTCGCCAGAATAAAGCTTAAGAGGCTAAATATGGATCGAATGCTCTAAGTCACATCCTCCAACACTCTGCCCACTTTTCATTTCAGCTGTCTCGAAGCATTAACATCCTCCCTTTGTGTGCTGCTCTTTATCTACATGTCATTGTGATTGGTGTGGATTTAGTGATGGGAAACAAAGGGATGGTGTTTTATCTGGTTGCACCAATCAGCTCACATCTTTAAAATAATTGATTTTATTTCTGGACTGTTATCCTACATGGTTAAGTATGAGGAAGTGCAGATTTGAATCATCTTTGAAGTGACATTTCAACTTTTTCTCTGTTTAATCTTTTGATTTTCATGTCACACTTTTTTTTCCCAACAGGAATACGATGTGCATAAGTCCACTGAGACTTTGCTGCTGTCGCTCTGACAGCTCGAATGTTCTTTGAACGAGAGGGGAGCTTAGCGCTGGAGTAAACCTGTCTGATCACATGGGTAGACAGTGACAGTATGCAGCAGAAAAACAACACATTACAGGCCAGGAGAAGCAACTGTATTTCAAACTGGGAGGTGAAATGGCGCCCATAACCACAGCAACCACACGTACATGCTGCTATAGCGCACCACGCCTATACACCGGCACAGTGCTTCCTTTGTGTGCACAAATTTTATTATGCAAAGGGAAACTGAGCAGCACTGACAGGTGCAGGTAGATGGCAAAAGAGCACGAAAAAGACAGAAGGAAAAAAAAAAAGATAAAACAAAGTCATTTTGACGACGTGCAGCTCGAAACCTTTGAAGTGAGTCTTGAAACAGAGCAGCGCCCAATGAATCCCAAGATAGCTGGTTTAGGGCGCCAGCACCTAGCAACATCACAGGAGCAGAGTTCAAAAACACAGTATGGTAATCCCGTCATAAATTTTAGGTGATCCGACACTGGGAGGCTTTAAAAATGCACGCTACAAATACATATGTCTGCATTAATAATAAAATAAAGGCAGCTGTGCCAAAATAAAGTCTGCTGAAGTCAAGTCTTGGGAGAGGATGGAGGATTATTTCCATCCCTTCTCTTCTTCTCTGGCTTCAATTATGCTGAACAGTCACGGTGCTCAGGGACAGAGGAGATGATGTGACTTAGACTCACTCATTCAGATCAACACGCCGTTGATTTGTCTAAGGAGGTGTCAGGGACAGTGAGAGTGTTATTTGAATGTGCTGGGAGCTTCAGAGTGTCCCTCACACTTTAGCAATTACATAATCGGCGACTGATTGTGCAGCTGATTTGCAAAAAGGAAGGTACTGACGAGGAAGGAGGGCTGCAAATAAATATGATCGTCCTTTTTGGGAGCCCAGACCCAAACTGGACCCTGTGTGCCTTGTGTGTAAATATGTCAAAAACCCAATCAAAAGGCAAATCACTGGTAAGCATTTGTCTCAGTATACAGCTTTAACTTCCACTTATATAAGCTTTAAACTTTCTTTTTATCTCTTACATGTCACTCACAGTAAGCGATGTGGGGTACCAGCCCTCCCTTCCTCCTACAGAGCATCACTTTTGCAATGAGGCCATTGCTGGTGCTTCTATTTTGAGATGCATTAAGCTCGCAGAAAAACTAAACTGCTAAATAATTGAGACCAAGCCTCTATCATGGTCTAAGCTGAGCCATCAGCTCGCTCATCATGGCCTGACATCGTCAAGTCACCCTATGCATGACGCCAGGGCATTGAACTTCCTGTAAAGATGGTTTTATACTGTGAAACTGTGTCATCTGGAGAGCCTGCGTGGGATAAATAGATCAGTTTGCATCTTAATTCCCACATGAACAGGAAGTTTTCTATGTTTCACGCTGCATTAATTCTGCTGTGTAAATGTGTGGGTTTCTACACTGTCACAGCTGCAGTGTGATGCTTAATAATTCATCACAGAGATGATTTTTATATCCTTTTGGCAGTGAATACTACAGGGGGCACCTGTTTTTAAAATGGCTCATAAGCACCCATCAGGGTACTCCCTTTCCTGTGACTGCATTTCAGTTTAATCAACATGAGCAGTGAGCCCCTTTAGGAGTTTAGGAGATGATACATGAGCAGTCATCACAGTCCCACCAAGCAGTGAGACTGGCAGCAGTATGAACATCTATGCTGTCATCTCTGTGCACTTGGCACAGCAGAGCACGAACACTGTAGACAGCTATGCTAAAATAAAACACTCATGGTGCTGTCAGGACTCAGAGCGGCCACAAAATAGCAAGCAGCCTATGTGAAAAGTGGGATGCAAACCAACCGTGATTCTCCCCCTCCATCCCTGGTGGTCCTGATGCTGCCGCAGGCGTCTCTACCCGGGGATGCCTCGCGCCAAGCGCCCGCAACAATCCGGATACCTTCCTCCCTTCCTTCCTTTCCGGTGTCTCCTTCGTCTTCGCTCACCTCCCAGGTTTCAACTTGATGGCAGGGCTGTGTCTGAATGTGCCAGCTCACTCCGGGGTGGTACTTTCCAGCTTGTTGCTGTTTTGTTTGTCCCCCACTTGGCGTTTAAAAACGTGTGCGCGCTGCTGTTGTTGGCTGGCTGCTGATATGCAGCCGGTGAAGCCGGTGCACATGTTAGCCCCGCCCACCCAGATGTGATGTCACGCTCTAACTTCTCTTACAGCCAACAACTTTGCTCCATACTGGCAGCCATGATTTATGCAATGCACTGTGGAGACGACTGCTCATGTGATCGTGCATATATATTACAATTATATATATATATATATATATATATATATATATATATATATATATATATATATATATATATATGTATGTATGTAAAAATTATTCATGTTTAAACCTTTGAACCCTGAGCAACTTGGCAAGAAATGTTCCACAAATTCAAAAAAATTAATAGATTTGGAAAACTATTTTTTTAAAAAGCTAGGGAAAACATATCTTTATAATTATTATCATATATTTAAAATTATGGTACAGAATTATTCTAATTTTTAAGCTATCTTTCCAGGTTTTTTTTTTTTTACTTTATTTTATTTTATTTATTGATTCATTTTTATTTATTACTAGTTTTCTTGTTTTTAATTTTCTCTTTTTACCTATTTCTTGCTCATTTTCTTCTTTTTCCTTCTTCCCATGCTTTTGAAAGAAAGAAAGCCAATTTGCTCAGGTTTCAAAGGGTTAAGACGTATTTTACAAACCAACTTTTCACCAGCTTCAAGGCAGGACACAACCTAACACATTTTAGTTTGGGCTGGATATTATTAAAACTGTTTAAGATGAATATTTTTTAAAGAACATGCACATCTCTGCTACAAATAAACTAAAAACTAACTAAACTATCAACAATTCCAAACGCTATCAGAGGTAATCAATGTCTTTTTTTTTTTTTACATCATCTGGGGTCCCTTCATGTGTTATCTACAGAATATAGACTTCACCCACATGTTGGAGGTACCTGGGGATATACAATAAGTGACCCTCTGCAGTGTCCAAACCTGTCAAAGTTTCTCAAATTTGTACATTAATTTAATGTGTCCTTGAAATTATGAGTATATGTATCACACTGACCAGATCATCAACCTGTAATTTATGATCTTCTTTCCCCTCTTATTTATTTTATTATTATCCTTATTTACGTTTCTTCATTTATTTAATTTATTTGACATTTTGTTCTGGTGTCTTTTTCTTTTACATGTCCGTGGATGTATACTGGATGTGTGTAAAAAGCAATAAAGATACAGTTGGGGGGGAAAAGAACTTATCTTTCTTCTACAATTGCACCGAGGAGTGGTGGAGGTGAAGCTGTAACAGGCAGAACATAATTACTTTAATTCAGTTCTATCTATGTACTACAGGTCTCCATCTATATCAGGGTAGGATAGGTATCTGTACAGGTATCCATCCATCTGTGAAGTCTGTCATTCATATTCAACGGTTGGACCTATAGACGTACACAGCATGGGTAACCTAGATTCACATGTCAAAATATGAGTATTGAATGTATGAATAGTGACATGACTGTGAAACTGTGTGTCAGTAAGATACCTTTCAACTAACCTCACTGGGTGGAAATGTTATCAAGTCTCACTTACACTTGCTGGGAGTTGGTTACACAGTTCAAAATGGTGCTGTGTTTCAGGCAACAAGACAGTTGCTAAGATGATACATGGTTGGGTTCGGTGACTTACATAGACATCTCAGTGTGACAAAGAAATCTACTACTGAGGGCTGAAAACACTCTTTGTTACTAAGCTCCACTGAATCACGTCCAATCTCTGTGGAATTTCTCAGGTCACTGTTTGGGGATATTGTGGTCAACTGGCCGGAAGCATGAAAGGTTAGGTTTTGCCCAGCACTACCTGCCAAATGACCATACTGATTGCTCACCTTGTGTTACATTTAATTCAGGAAGAAAACTGTCTTGTTTTATCACATCCGTCTGCAGTGAACAAAGCATCCAAAAACTGAGAAAATTCTTAATTAATTTAAGTCATAAGGGTCCGCATTTAACAACAGCAAAACAATACCAAACCCTTCAATACAAACTCTCACACAACTACTACTTCCCAAACAGACAGCCCTTTGCTATGGGGGAACTACACGTAAAGAGAAACTATGCTGTTTAACATGGACCCCTATGACTTAAATTCATTGAGAATTTTTTCAGTTTTTGGTTCTTCATTCACTGTGGAGGGATGCAAAAAAAAACAAAAAAAAAAACCCCAAAAAAAGCAGTTTTCTCAATGAATTCAACTAAACTTGGGGTGAGTAAGTGACGTACATATCAATCAACTGGGGAGTGAAGTGCTCCTTTAATAAATAATACTGAGATTTTTAACAAATGTAAAACGTATCAAAAACACACTAATTTTTACTCTAAATTAAAGTACACATTAAATAAAGAAGACTGCATTGCTATTTAAACCTGCAATAACAGATTTTTATGGCCACTAGAGGGCAGGAGAAGCAAGTTGTGGACACAACACACCCTCACCTTTTATGATGATATGACAAACCTATTAGCAAACATGTTTAGCAGCTATGGAGCATCATCATCATTCGTCTAGAGCTGTGTTTCTGGCCACTGGTGAGTTTGGTCCATGTTTTTTTTTTTGGTTTTTGTTCTTTTCTGTCTCTTCATCTGCTAAATATTTCACTATGTTTATCACCAGCTAGCCATTAACTGTCTGTCTGCTGCTTGGTGCTGAGCAGGTAGTGTACAGTGAGGTTCTTGATAACCCACTGCAATCAAAACTACATTGCAATTACAAAAACAAAAAACATTCAAATGATTAGAAGACAGAAAAATACACAATCATCTCACAAAAGTCACAACTTTATTGCACCTTTATAGTTTAACTATAGTGTGGTAAGAGCCGCTTTCATTATGAAAGGTCTCTTCCCTGGTCAGAAAAGGTGGTGCAAAATATAGAACCATCAATGCAAACATGTGGACCGTCCATTCACACTAGGAAATGTTCCTCTGTGTCAGTCCGAGAGTCAGTTTGACACCCTACGTCGACTTCACAGCCGACAAACGCGTCCTGTGGAAAGTAGACCGCCGTAGTCGCTCTTGTACTGTACACACTACAGTGACATAGGGAAGGTCTTGCATGAAAACAGACAACTCTCTCACACACAAATGAGCTAACACATCTGCAGATTAATTCTCAAGTTAACACTCACCAACTGATCCGAGTATTAGTAGCACATTAAAGATCTGTGTCTTTTCTTCTTTAAATTATATATTTATAACATTAAATCCTATACTTTTTTTTATAGCCAATTCAAGGCAACATCTCTAGAATGAAAAGAAATGCATGAGCAGATCTTTACAGCGTTGGAGGGAAACGGGTAGCACAAGATGAACTGTACAGGCTTCTACGCTGGCAAAGCAGTTTGTTATAACGTTAGTTTCTCTACGCATCTGTGCCCGGGTTGGTGCAAGATGATCCCATGGTTTCCACACCTGAAATATTTTGTATAAAACAGTTTCTACAGGATGTACAGGATGCAAAATGGTGGTCCCAGGAGAGGGACGTCCTCCGATATGAAGCAGGGGAGGGGGGGTCTGATCGGAGATGAGGATGGGATACAGGGTGTCTGGGTTCCTGAGTCTTAGCCCAGTTTCTAGGTGACCAGCATGAGCATCAGAAAATTGCATAGAGTAATAAGATACAAGGGGAAAAGAAAGTATTAGCATGTGGCAGGCCCATTCTAACGCAGCGCCTGTGTGAAATCTGACCCCTTTATTTCAGTACGTCGGTGAAGAACAGTTTGTGAAAGGTCAAATCTCCACACTGAGAGCTTCTGAACGCTGGACTGATGAGATGACCTAAAAAGTTACAACTGCTCCTCTCTTTAGTCCCTCCCAACAACCCCAACGTCTATTCTGCAAATGCACATTTCACCGTAACGTCCAGGTAAACAGATATGATGAGTGTCCAATGTGTTCATCCATGTCGACACGTCTACAAACAGTTCAACTGCTAATAAAATAGGCAGAGCATTTATTTGTGGCCTAACAACATAAAATCTGAAATTAACTGATTTTTCTAAGGGAACAAAAAGGGTACAGAACTAAAAGTTTTAGACATGCATATTCATAAAACAGTGGCAATTTTAAAGCTTCATTTTACCAACAATATGCAGGCAAAATTTGGTCCTTAAAAACACGCCACGTGGCACAGACACTGCAGGAAAAATAAAATGTCGGCGGAAAAAAAAGGCAGAAAATAATCAAATGATCTAAAATAATAAACAATAACAGTCAAAAGTTTTGACACACTTTCTCATTCAAGATAATGGGAAAGTGAGTCCAACCTTTTGACTACTACTTCTCTATTAATAAACTATTTTGGATCTTTGTAATTTGGTATAGATAATTTCAAAAAGGTTAAAAAATATTAATGTCCATCTCACCGAGCCCTTATGTCTGCAACAGTATGCTCTAAGATTGTGTACAGTTTCCAATATGGTGAACAATATTTAATTTCATCGTAGCTCAAGATTGTTATTATTACAATATTATTGTTGCAATAACCAGGGTTTAAAGATGCCAGCATACAGTTATTTTTGACATGGAGGTGTAGGGGGTTCTACTAAGTACTGCATGCATAGAAAAGCCAGAGCCCCTACTGTGGTATTTAGATTAAAAGGGGATGTGATTGGTTGCTACTGAAGCCTGAAGACATTTCATGGTTTTTAAAACTGAGATCAAAGGGGCTGTCAGTCAGACGGTCAGTGTAATCTTTTGAATTCAACTCATAACCAACTCAGGAATTTAAGTCTCATAATAAACAAAAGATAGATAGATTTTTAAAAAAAAATGTGAGGAAAAAAGGTACAGAAGTTTGGTATACAGTATTGTTGTCTCCATTTTCCAGTCAGCATGACCTCAACAGCAATCTGGACTCTCAGCGACGGACGCCAAAAACTCTCTTCCCTCCGGGTGTTACAGACCACTTGCTCCGCCTGTCCTGGATCTTCTGGAAGATGTTGCTGCTGACTCTCCACTTCTCTCTTTTATAGTTTTTTATTTTCTTCACCTGTTGATTTGGACAAAAATGGGGGAGAAGTTGAAGGCGAGGGACAGTGACGATAAGCCTCTAAGAAATACTTCAGTCACAAAATGATCATTTGTATGTCAATAGGGCGGCCCCAAACTAATCGATCAATAGTCGTCGTTTAGGGCCATGAGTCGACTAGTCGCCCACATGTTTACGATATTAATTTAATTATTAAATTGTATATTTTGGGCGGGGCAACACAATGGTTTGAGTTGAAGGTCTGAGAAAGAATAGTATCAGTAACAAGAACAACAACATGAACCTTCATTAATATAGGCCTATATTTTATCTACAAGTGCACGTCACACACTGAGCGAGCCGTCTGTTAATGACGCTGTCGGCAAAGCAGTAATGATTGTGCTAAGTGGCTAACGGGCATGTAGCTACTTCCATGTTTCAGATGATACGTCATGTTTGTAGTCGACCAATGAAGATGAGTTTACATATCACCTTTCATACACAAGTAATTTATATACAAGTTATCACTTTGTGGGTGAAATATTCTTTCAAGATTAGCAGACCTAAAAACAACCTGATTTAAAATGACAGTCTTATCATTTGTCGTTTGCTCCCCCCCCCCCCTCACCTTTCCCCGGTCAAAGTCTTCATCCCACTCATCGATCACAGTGTCACTCATAGCATGGCGGACATCTTCAGCAGCATCTCTACTAATAGCAGAGACCTCTCCATCCCAACTGAGGACTAGATAAGACAAACAAAATCTATTAATGCATATAAAGACACCATCTGCTGTGCTACAAATGAGGAAATTATCAAAGCATTGCCATTCAAAGGATCAGATTTAAACTCCGTGTCTCACCGTTGGCTCCGTAGGCCTTATCTGTGGCGTTCCTGAGCAGCTCCTCTACCACCCCACTTGTCTTTTTCCCGTCCCAGGCTACAGGAGCAGGACGGCTCGGGGTGTCTCCTAACTCATTTTTATCAGCCGCTGGCGCCTGGCTGCGCTTGTAGCCGTCCTTCACTTGGCTGTCCCACACAACCACTGCAGCTGGATTTGTAAAAAAGAAAAAAGAAAAAAAAAAAGAAACGAAAGAAACAGCAAAAAGAACAACAATTAAAAGAAACAGATAAAGAGATTAAATCTGGCATTCTCAAAATGTGGTGAGTCATGCTCTCAGTGTAATTGTGAAATGACTGGTCACATAAATGAGAGGCTGTGAGCGAGTGGCTTTAATCAATACAGAGCAGAGTATTGCTTTCTGTGTTGGCATGGAAACAAGATCACACTGTCTCACTGCAGTTTGCATGGCATGAATGCATTTGTTTTCTTTTTGCAGTGACAGAACGTGCGCACTCACATACCTGCGCTTTGTTTACTTATTTCGCCGTTCTCTGTGGCGTTCTTTTTGGATGGGGGCTCCGCTGCTTCAGGCTCCTCGTTCCGCCCGTCTGAGTGTCGCCTGCTCTCCTCCCACAGTCTCACCTCTTCTTTTAGCCTCTTCTTCTTCGCCTTTATTTTCTTTTTCAACATTATTAAATCCTCCGTATCATTGTGAATGACTGTGGCCTTCAACTCAGAAGTGCTGTTGGGAGAAAGTAAATTCAGTTAGTTTATTGCATGTTGGCTGCTTTGTGGAGGTTTCTAGAAGTTAACTGGTTGTTATAGAAACAGTTTTGTGCCTCTTCTTCCACATTACAAGCTCAAACTCCCTAAGGCTGCACTTTTTTAACAGAAATGTGAGAATAGTGGGAAACAAAAACATTGACGAGACATTAAGGCTTTGTTCAGACTGCTGGGCCAAATCTGTTTTTGGCATATGCGGACTGTATCATTCATTCATTCACCATAATGACTTCATCCTGTTCAGATTCACAGGGGAGGTACAGCCTATACCCAGCTGACATTGGGCAAGAGGTGGGGTACACCCTCAACAGGCTGCCAGATCATCACAGTGCTGACACATACAGACAGATCATGCTCACTTTTACAGCTACGAGCAATATGACCTGCATGTTTTTGGACTGTGGAGGGAAGCTGGTGAACTCGGGAGAAAAACCCTCGCCCACACGGGAAGAACATTCATACTCCACACAGAAAGCTTCAGCCAGAGAGTGGGGCACCACTGCTAGATTGTATCATGATAGATTTTATTAAAACTGGACAGCAAAGACACGTCAGATGCAGACCACATTTGGAGGTGGTCCGAAACGGTTTCCCATCGGATTTTTACAAATGTGTCTCAGTCCAGACACTCTGGCCCCTCAAATTTCAAAGTGTCTTTCGCATCACTCGTAACTAGGGCAGGGTATCGGTACTCAGCATCTTTTAAGTATCAACTGAAATAACAAGCAAGTAGTATCGAAACGTCTCCAGTCAAACACTATCTGCATTTGATCCATTTTGCCCTGGGGGTGTGATGAAGCTGAGTGTAGTGTATGTGAAGTAGTAAGCAGTTCAGCATGCCGAGATGCCACCGAAACTACATTTTGACAAACAAAAGCGGGACTAAAATAGATACCAGGTCTAATTGCCATCGACGCTGCCAAGCAGTTCATTTTTATGTTAAGTTCTTCTTATATTTAACCTCTAAAAGCCTGTCGAGTCAGATATCTGCTTGAGCTAGCGTTAGTTAGCTGCCTAAATTGCTCGTACAAATATAAACGTTTTAACTTTACTCACTATGGAAATGCTACACACATCATTTGCCCGGTTAGATCCTCAACAATTCAGTCGCTCAGTTCATTTTACTGGAACCATGAGCACCAAAGTGTAATTCATTTAGATTCACAGGCATGGTAAACAAGAAAAAAAGAGTGGTGACTCTCTGCCTCTGAAGAGGTCATTAAGTCTAAATGTGTCCAATCCTTGATTTGTTATGTTTCTTTATTACTCAAGTGTCCACCAATCACATGAAAATGGGTTTTCATAAAAGTTAATCGAAGCTGTGAATATTGCTGTAAGAGGATTAAGTGTTGTTTGCATACGCCGGGTGCCATAATCCTCGGGTGCTGTAAAACGAGCATCGAAACTCTCTTTCTCTCTGATGCGCCATGAATCGTAATTTATATGTTATTAGATAGCCTCATTTTTTTAACAGCAATAATTGCACTGGTTAAAATAAACAATTTGATGGAATTTTCCCATCTTTGATGAGCAAGAGTTTTGTGTGAAAGGAATTAAAGTGTACTACACGCCACTCCATTCACATTAAAGGTATCCAATGAAGTACTCTATTGGTGTTGGTATTACTTTAAGGGTAATGGTACTGGTGATGGGATTTTTTGGGCCCTGCCCTACTCGCAACAAGACACATTAGGATGCCAAATCCAGAGTGACAAAGTGGTAAGCAGAATCCATGCCACTACTAGCAGAGCACTCGCATTTTTTCATGCTTTCGTGTTGGAAAGCCGCGTCACCAGCATAGCTACTGACACCATCATTACACAGCAAGACAGGTTGGTGATGTCTGGGCTCATAAATCTAATCTGATTACCTGTAAGTAACAGTGCAGACAGTCAGTCTGAGATCTGATTTGAGAAACGAATCTGATTTGCCTGCAGTCTGAACGTTGCCTAAAACAATCGAAAACTTCCACCCACCTCTCTGAAGCAGCACACGCTGAAGTTTTGTCCTGCAGAGCCTCCACCAGTTGCATCTTCTTTTTCTTCTTCTTCTTCTTTAATTTTATAGAGTCCCTTTCCTGTACTTTCTGATTTGACTCACACTGCATCAGGGTCGTGACAGCTAATTGAGGCTTCTGCTTAGACTGTTCTGTATCTGGCTGAGACGTGAGACTCCACATGCCACCCTGACACCAATCCTCTTCCTGGTTTGATGTGTCCAGGTGAGATGGGACGCACTCCCTCTCCTTGACTTTCTCCCCATCGTCATGCTCCCTCTTCCGCTTTTTCTTCTTCTTCTTCCTCTTCTTCTCGCTGGCTGGCTCCACGGGGTTGGCCGGTGTCACTGCAGCTGGGGACGCCGCTGGCTCCGCGTCACGTTCCACCTCAGAATGCCGCCTCTTCTTTTTCTTCTTCTTCTTTGGATTGCTGTTTTGAGCTGGAGCGCTGTTGAGGTCTGGTTCTTGGACCAAGGAGCTGAGGTTGTTGGAAGACTTGGGGCTCTTTGCGGCAGCGCTGTGAAGCCCGTTGGTTTTAAGAGAAAGGCTGGCGTTTGGTTTTTGCAGTGTGGAGAGAAGGGACTGTTTCTGAGGGCTCTGCTGTTTGAAGGATCCACTCAAGTGGGCAAAAGGCAATGACTGGACTTTAGGTGAATGGAATGGATCGGCTCTGAGAGGAGAACAAAAACAGAACATCTGGATTAAATCCGCCATTTTTATTTGAGACGGACAGATCTATGTGATATAGGGCTCAGAGTTCATACCTGTGAGTGTGAGTAGGTGAGGCAAAGGTGAGGGAGTTAAGTTGATTTGGATGCGTGGGGTCACTGGACAGCTGGCGTGGCAAAGGGGGCAGAGCATCAATGCTGCTCAGTCTCCGGCTGCGAGCCTGCAGTTATCGACATAAATAAAAACTTGGTGGTCTAAAAAAATAGCCATGAGTGTGACAAAAATAAGGAAGAGAATCAAATAAGGAAGAGGAGGATTAAAAGGGATGGCAGGGAAAGATGGAGGGAGGAAAACAAAAGAAGGAAAGGGTATGGCAGAGAAGAATTAGAAATGGTTAGAAAAAAAGAACAAACTAAAGGAAAAGAAGACAAACTCTAAACAAGTGCTTCCATGTGGTTGATTAGACAGGCACACTGGAGAAATAACACATTACATACAGCAGAACATACACTAGAGAAGGAGAGTTTACTTGCCTTAATTTAACTACTTAATGAAATCAATGGTCAAATTTGGATAGCAGTGTAGAGTGAGGCAACGGGAAACGGGGGTATCATGAGCTTTCACTAAGACAGGAGGTGGTGCTGCTGCTGTGGATGGGAATGAAGTTCACCTTCTTAGCTGACAGGGCCAGTTTCTTGGCAGGTGGAGGTGACATGGTGCTGGTGGCTTCAGACGTGATGTTGTTGAGGGCCGGGGGTTTGATTTTCGCAGTCTTCTGCTCCTCTGTGCTCTGAGAGCGCTCCACGCTCTTGGCCGGAGAGGCCAGACCATTTGAGCCTTTTCGTGGGGTGGAGGGAGTCTCTCCTACTGGCGCACTTTTGGTGCCCACAGAGTCCTGGTTGAAACAGAGGCAATCACAGGTTGTGGTTAGGCTTCTGTGCAGCTACACTTGGCTTCTAATGGCTGTTGCACATCTGCTTAAAGGGGACCTATTATGCTTTTACAATGTTGGATGTTCATATTGAGCATGGCCAAACCTTCAAACAATGAGGTAAACATTTTTCTGCTTTTGAAATAACTTTGATGGATTTTATACGGTCGTTTGCTCCAGGCACACTGCCGCAAGTGTTTACATTAAATACACTTCTGCTACGTGTAACTACATGCTAACATCAGGGAAACCTGTAATCATTGTTGCTGATATTGTTCATTTCAGATCCCAGATGCAGATCATATTCCTGCTGGAACACATCCTTTTCTCAATATTATAGTTTAGAAGCTTTTATTGGTGATTTTTCAATGTAGAAAGTGTCACTATACTCTGTTATGCAATGAACAGACAGTGCTGATGTGGTAACGGTTACCAATCAGAGCAGGAGGGGGCTTGAAGACAGGCGCTTAAAAGGGAGTGTGTCAGACAGAGAGTGAATACAGGTGTTCCAGCACAGACAATACGAGGAAAATAAAGTGTTTTGAACATTAAACATGTTCTCGTAGAAACCCAAAATACAAATTTGAACCTGAAAATGAGTTCCGTGTACAGTTTGCTCTATGCACCGCGTGTCGGACTTTTAGATTCAAGGTAGCTACATGATGTTGTCGTATTTTTGCATAATATATCAAATTTGCGATGCGATTTCGATGTGACAGTTAGTAAATCAACAACAAAAAATATTTTAATACTACACTATTTTGATAATAATTTAAGTCATTTTCTCTTGGGAAAATTCCAAACATTCTATTATCTTTGTTTTATTTTATTGTAAACTGATCTTTGGGTCATTGAACATTTTTATATCGCTTGAACAAACCAAACAATTTTAGATAGAGATATACTACGCAGGATTTTCCTAAGAACAATGTATGGACTCAAACAGAAGTAATACATCTCAATAATCACTTATGACCCACTAGAAGTGCGTGGTTGTGTATTTTGCTGCAGAGACTCTGCCCTCTGTCTGTATTTTCTTATTTTCTGTGTTTGGGACATTTATAGGTATGTATCCCCCAAAGCAATTCAGG
This sequence comes from Epinephelus awoara, assembly GCA_035609425.1. NCBI lineage: Eukaryota > Metazoa > Chordata > Actinopteri > Perciformes > Serranidae > Epinephelus > Epinephelus awoara. Next base: position 17,269,809 of record CM069311.1, on the reverse strand, counting down.
TGAGGTCGGCACATTCTAAAAAGGTGGCAACCAGGTGCCAGACCATAAACAGCAGTTCGCTGGTGAGCATTTCAAACAGTAACCAACAACGCTGCATCTTACACCCTTAAGGAAATTGTGATGGGTATTTTTCACTTTTTTCTGACATTTTGCAGATCAAACGTTAAATCAGTTTTTCGAGAAACCTGTCAGCAATACTCTTGTCTAGTCCTTGTTGTTAAACAGCTTGTATACATTCTGAGGGAAAGTTTTCCACACAATGTTTTTAGATCACAATGACTGTCAATATCCTTTGATGCTACAAATACGAATTTGTGTTCACGCTTCTTCAGCGCAAATATTACCTTTGATTCAGTGGTGTCGGCAGAGGAAGAGTCAGACAAAGACTTAATTGAGGTAGACGCTGCCATGCCTCTGCCCTCGCCACCTTGCTTTTTATCCCCCTCCGTCCGGCTGACCCCGTTGTTCGAGGGGGTCGGAGTGCTGCTGCGGGACTGCACTTGGCTCTGGGGAGAAGGCTTCTTCAGCTTCTTGAAAGGCTCCTCAATAACCGTGGGTCCTCCCGCCAGCTTTGGCGGGCCGTTGGAGGATGACGTCCAGTTGGAGAGTCTGGGCTGTGGCTGAGAGCTCACACCGTTCCTGGAAATGGGCAGTCCCAAACCACCATCCATGGACTGGATCTTGCGCAGTTGTGCAGGCTCAAGTTTCTGAAAAGAGAAGTGTATTTAGAACTTGTACTGAAAACCGAGCACTTATAAAGTCCACATGTCGCGACAGAGAGCTGGATGTGACCCTGTCTCACCTTTGTGACCTGCGGGGAGGAGAGAGGCCCATTCAGGTTGGCCCTCTTTATCTGTTCGGACGACACACTGTTCTTCCCAGGGTGCAACATCCCCTGTTTGGTGGTCTGTCCATCTGCATTCTTCTTGGTTTCAGGGATCCTGCAAAGTACAATCAAAACTCGTTATTTAATGATATATCCAGACAACACCTGTTTTGATCTCTCGCAGCACGCCACAGTGTCTCACCTCAGGTAGAAAAGCACATAAGCCTGCTGGTTCAAGACCACTTTGATGTTACTAGAGTGCACCATTGAATCATTCATTTGGTACCACTGTCCGTTGCTTGCCTAAGAGAAAAGAAAGAAGGAGAAAAACTTGAAATGAAGCAGGCTGTGAAATGTATTGACCAAAGCTTTATTTATTTATAGCTGAACCATAAAAAAGTTCAACAACAGACACAGACAGAATAATAAAAACATGCAGAATCTGTTAGAGCAGTTACAGGCAGGTATATGGCCTGTTTAATTTTAGATCAGATCAGTTTATATGTCCACCACAATCATTAGACACTACGCCTACAGCTGTTGATAGGACGAGTATATACTATGAGACAATAAGGACTTATCAACTGTCAGATTTTTTTAGTTGTATTAGGAGATTGTGGGCAATGCCGCACATCAACAAGAGGAGCTATTTTGACACAACAGAAAGAAATCTGGTTCTAACTAAATGTTTCTTCTCTGATAAGATGTGTAGTTCTTGTTTAGCAGTTACAAACAAAAGTTGCTCAACCATTAAAGTTCTGGACTTAAAGCATTTAATTTCATAGCCATTTCTATGCATTCTCGTACACAGGGCTCAAAATATCACGTGCATATGTGCACTAGTGACAGCATCGAAACGGTGATTGTATAAACAGGACAGCCAGTGGGACGGGATCATGGGCGGCACTGGTGTGACAATATGTTTTGTGTGTGACGCACAGTGGGAGATTTAAAAAGTAGCTGTTAGCAGTTAGCGGCTGTAAATGTCCACAACGTGAACACAACGTTCGGAATCTCCTTACCCTCCAAGCAGAGGACGAGATCAGCTGCCATACAACAGGAACGGTGAATGATTGTTATTGACATGTTAATGCTATTGTTGTTATTTAGAAAGTGCTGCTGATGTGTAGGTTTTATGTCACAACAGAGGCCACGCTGATGTGTTACACGTCTTTCACTGATACAAAACCATGATGCAGCATATAATCACATACTGGAGTGGAATGATGACGCAGTTGTTTGGTAACCTCCTGTGTAAAAATTTAAAGAAGGCATACAGAAGGGACTTCGTAGCGCCCATATAGCGCCATCTCTGTGTAAAAAGGTCCCTGACTATAACCATGTCAAAGTTGAAGTGATTTTATTGTAGTTTTTGGAAAAGATTTAAAGCAATAATATTCATAATTTCCTCATAATCGAACCGTCATAAAAACAATGCCTTAGTAGGTCTGCTGAGGTATTCAATGGCATCCTCTTTGGAAAGACTATGATCATGTCAAACTTGAAGTAATTTTACTATCTGGCTCCAAATGAAATTGAAAAATAGTAAAATAAGGAAAAATTTTAGTGCAGGTTAAAAGAAATTGTATCTTAAAAAGTTAAACCGCACTGGTGAGCGTAAACAGAAAAAAGTATTTAAATATTTTTTGTAACATTATTGCAGTAACACTCCACCAGGTATGATGGAAGGACATTTTAAGTAGCTTGTTGGTGAAGAAATCTACTTTAAGTCTTAGAGAGCCTCCTCTCTTTGTATGTATTTGCCCATATTGCCTTTAGTCATGTTTCTGATCCTCAAAAATATGGTGGTTCATCTCAAAATGTTTGTCCTCAGATTTTGACATAAATAACAATAAAAAAGGACGTGCATCTGCTCATCTTACCTTGACATAGCAGTAGTAGTGGCCAGCGTGACAACTGTAGCCAGAGTGCACCAGAACAGCATAGAGGCCGTACATAACAGGATCACCTGAGCTCTGAGACATGTAGGGGCGGATGTTCAGAAATTCTGGGTAACCAACATCCTGAAAAAAAAACCAAGAAAAAGAAAACAACAGATAAGAAATATGAGATCACAGAGAAATGAGTCAGCTCTCTGAAAACAGCCAAGAGTGTGAGAAATCTTTGTTAACCTTTGTTATTTTGCCTCCGCTGAAGTTGGCGAACCTCTTCAGCGAGAGGGTCAGTACATTAGATGTTCGATGGACTGTGAAGCGCTTGGTTGCTGGCACTTTCTTTTTGCACCTGGAGAGGCAAGATAAAGAGTCATGATACATGATCCAAAAAGGATGTTGAGTGTGAATAAACAAAAACCTTTTTTTTTAAATGCCCTGCAGATTTACTTAAAATGTAGGATGCTGTCGGAGGAGATAAATGCACTTACTTGGCACACATGTAAGCATTCTCTCCACTTAGTACGTCTGGTTTAACAAACAGTTCCAGGGCTCGCACAATGTTTGCTGCTTGCTGTCAGACAAAAACAGAGAGATACAGTGTGTTGCTTAGGCAAGTAAAAACTAAAAAAAGGTTTTGTATTGCCATGGAAATAAAGGTTATATTGCAAAAACATACCCGAATCTCCACAGCGATGTCCAGGTAAGGGTCGTATGTGTCTGACACACTTTTACAAATAGAGCATTTCACTGAAAGACACAATTTAAAAAAACAAATGTGACTCTCTTAGGTCTAGTTATGAAGAAATACAATCTGTTTATGTAACAGGGTGATCAGTGATTACTGGAATATTTCACACAAGCCTCTTTTCCACTTCCTGTAAACAAAAGAAACTCAAACTTACTGCCTCAGACTGTGAGATCAGACACTTAGGGGAAATACCTCTACATCTAGCACTCTTCTCGAATTTGTGAATGTCAATAGGACTTTCTATAAAGATAGTAACATAGACTGGAGACTGCAAACTTCTTTGGATCTGTGTGTGTGAACACAGAGTACTGAACTACATGCAGCTGTTTAAGCAATTTATATTTTGTTGACATTGACATTAGTGTAGTCTGCTGAGTAGTGGATCGATAGCGCAATAACAAAATCAACACATGAGGAAATTCACCAGAGTGCACAGCTCTAGAGGCAATCATTTTCTACATTCTACAAAAAGTCAATACCTCTTGACCTGAGGTAACCTCCAAAGATCTGGTGAACCAGCGTTGTGGCCTGGGTCTGCCTGTCAAGCCTGCAGACAGGAAGGGGAAAAAAAACATCAAAACATTCATACAAAACCAGGCACCCTTCCATTTTCTGCTGCTTATCTGGGGGCAGAGTTGCGGTGGCAGCAGGCTAAATAAGGTACTCCAGATGTCCCTTTCCCCGGCAATGTTTTCCAGCTCCTCCTGGGGGATCCTGAGATGTTCTTACGCGAGGTGATATATACAATCTCACAAGCACGGGTGTACCCCAGGGTCTCCTTCCAGCTGAACGTGCAAGGAAAACCTCCAAGTGGAGATGCCCAGGAGGCATCCTGATCAGACACCCGAACCACCTCAAGTGGCTTCGACGCAAAAAAAGCAGCCGTGCTTCTCCGAGCTCCCTCCAGATGTCTGAGGCTTGCTGCAGTAGTCTGTTACTGATGTTACACGGTGTCTGGCCAACAATCTCCACTGTTGTTTTGCCTTTTTCAGCAATACTTAGAAAACGGATGCTACAATCATAAACTGAAACTGCCTGTGCGGTATAGCAGCAGCAGAGTAGCAGGAGTCAGATTTCAATCATCACTTTACTGGAGTAAGGAGAGTTGATCGACAAGACTATGCCAGGGGATTGTGTGCAAAGCGAAAAGCTTATAAAATATGCCATTATTTTGGAGTTACACCCAATGCTAACAAGGAACTTGATAATGTTAATGAGAGAATAGACATCTTAATGGTCACTGTGGCTGCTCCTTCTTGTTCCATTGCTCCTTGCAATATTTCAAACCGATCCACTGTCAACAAAAGCCGAAAAATGACCGTTGTCTTGTTTTATGGATGCATTTTTGATGAACAATCGCAGTAACACTGACAAATTGCATTTCCTGTAACTACTTCAACATAAAAGTCAACTCAATTTTCACCAGTTAAATGCTTAAAATGTGAAGCTGCCGCAGTAGGAAATGTTTGGTTAGCATTAGCAGTAACTTAACACAGCATTCTACAGATATTGAGCGTCATCAATAAATATATATTTTTGTTAAATGTCTAGTGTGATTGGAAAAATTACAGTGCTGTCAAAAAATTATCAAACAGCAGGACACATCCCTCCCAGCCACTCCACGGAAGAAACTCACTTTGGCCGCTTGTATCCACAATCTCATTCCTTCAGTCACCACCCAAAGCTCATGATCAGAAGTGAGGGTTAGATCAACTAGTAAATCCAAAGCTGCCTCTGCATTACTACGGTGTGGTACAACTACCGCTGTTACCGCACTGATCTGCCTGTCCATCTCATGCTACATTTTATCCACATGACACAACAAGACCCTGAGATACTTGACCTACTTCACTTGGGGCAGCAACTCACTCTTAACCTGGAGGGAACAATTCAACATTTTCTTGCAGAGAACCATGGCCTCAGACTTGAGGTGCTGACTCTCATCCTGACAGCTTCACACTCAGCTGCAAACCACCTTAGTGTGTGTTAAAGGTCACAGCTGGGTGAAGCCAAGAGAACCACATCATTTGCAAAAAGCAGAGACGCAATTCTGGAGTCCCCAAACCAAAGTCGGCCTGCAGAACTACTGAGTTAGTAGGCAGTATTCTTAACTGGCCCCACGAGGAGGGCCCCGGTAAAACCAGGCATTTTAAAAAAAAAAAACATACTTTTAACACTTTTAAGAAACAATAATGAAGCCTTACTTGGGGTATCCATTGAGACAGGCTTTCTGCATGGCATCGATGGTGTACCGCAAAAATTCATGGGCGTCCTCCTGGCTTCCAAAGCGAAAATGTCTGGCAATTTCTGTGGGAGGCAAAAGAGTGTGTTAGCTTTGTGTCAATCAAACGTTTACAACCCTGAGTGCATTAACACACTTAAGTGCTTTATGACAATCATTCATCTTTTACTAACACCACTTACTGAAACAGGAGTGTTCAAAGAGGATGCTCATTGCATGAATGTTAAACTCTGCAAGTCCTGTTTTTAAATATTTGCATTATGTCACAGACAATCAGCAGACACGCTGACAACAAAGGGACGGCAGAGCAGCACGAGTAAACATTATTAACAATCCTTTGTTCTGCCAACATTTGTGTTGTCTAAAAATAAGTTCCTGCAAAACAACAGAGAAGCTTCATAAAAGACAGGCGCTCTGACTCATAACCTGACAACTTCCTGTCAGAATTAAACGAAGCACAAGGACACAAACAAATGTGTGTTCTTTAAACAATAATGGCAACTTGATAGTCTTATTTCAAAACCATCTATAGTATTAAAGAGCACCAGGTTATAGTGTGGTTTTATATTCAAGACATTAACGCACTTCTGTATGTTATGCAGTAATAAGCAGTGAAGATAGTTTATTTAATGTTGTAAAGTTGAAAGAGTACACACTACTGGGCACTTACACTATAAAAGGTTAGCTGCTCATGTATTGCAGACATGCAGTTCATTGACCATGACCTCATAAGCAGCTTACGGTCACTTAGTGACTTCAGCAGACTGACGTCTCGTCTAAAAGTCTCACATTAGAGATAATGCAGCTCTAAACCCTCTGCCTCTACCGTTATTTCCTAATGGAAAAAGGGAAAGTGTGAGCTGGTAGAATTATGTGGTCATCACCACATTACCAGCATAGCATCCCCGCGCATTTACGACAATGAGTCACCCCTGAGTGGGAAAGAGGAATAAGACACCCTGCTCTAATGACCTGTTCGGGGCTGTTGTCAGAGATGTGGGAGACAACATCTTGAAGATATGAACTCTGTGGGCTTATGGTGGGGATGGGGTGGTTTTATTTTGTTTGTGAGGCCCCAGCTGTGAAATCCTGGGGCGATTTCAACATCAGTTGCAGTAAGCTCTTCTGATTTTACTGTGATGACACTGCGCTGTATTTGTATTTTTTTTTTGAGCAAGAGGCACAGATGTTGAATTTTTATTGTATGCATGTACATTGTTTTAGCTGCTGAGGGACGCACTAACTGCGGGGGTGGCTACCAGCTTTAAAAAAAAATGTAAGGAGAAACCATAACAACACATACTGTACATCTCTAAGCTCTGGCTGAAAAGGAGGGAAAAAGGTGGACTGTATATTTTTTTTGTGCTAAAGCTGCTCCTCTCAGCCCGCAGTCACAAGGAGACAGAGAGGGCATCGGCAAAGGAGGGGAGTAAAGGGGGGAGGGAGCGAGAGAGAAAGAGAGGCGCAGGAGGTGGAGACATGATTGCAGCAGCACATAAGAAAGTAGCAGGCAGGTAGGGAGGGAGGGGAGGGCTTGAGGGAGGGCTCTTGTGAGACTACAGCACACTACCTCACCATGTCAAGGTGCAACTCACACCTCGTCTCTATTCTCTCTACGCGGTGTTCATTCACAGCCCGCAGCCTCACCGCTCCACTTTTGCACTGCAGTTACTGGCTGCTGTCACACGGGACACTGTGGCCAGTGTTGCGTCATCACGCCTCTGGCAATATTCAACCGAAAATCAGGTGTCCGTGACTCCTGACACAACCTACATTGAAACTGGCGGACACCAATTGCTCAGACACAATCGCACAGAGCTGAAGGAGCTGGAGGTCTTACTTTTCAGGTCTCTGATGAAGGAGACAGGCTTGATGGCATTGCCTGTGTTGGCAAAGGCTTGGATGATATGGTTCTGCATGACACAGATCATACAGAAGCCTGACTGGTGACCTGAAACACAGACAACAACAAAGGAAATCAGAGAATTAAAGTACAGAAATGTATTACTGTGACAGATTAATATATCACTAATGTTCATATCAAAGAAGATTAGTTGTTGCTGTGGTAACAACTAATGACGATCCTAAATAAAGAATAAAAACATATTGGATCAAAAATCAAAGTTAGAATTAGGCTGATTCGAACTACTTTTTAAAAGCATGGCAAAAAAACAGACTAGGAGTGTGGATCTCACAAAACCTCATGATTCGATTCAATTTTGTTGGTGTCCAATTTATTTCAAAAAGAATTTTCAATTGAATAAATAAAAAAGCTGCATAACTTTTGGCCTCTTGCTCCAGTAGGCGTGCAGGCTACTGTGTGCCTAACCATTCACGGGTGTCCTTATTCCATTGAAATACATTATGAAACATAACTGGCAATTACAAAAGGTCTGCCAGCTTTTTATTTCAAAAAGTAAACTGCATTATTTCATGAATTAATTAATCTGAAAGCACCTTACAGTCTCCTGCCTGTGATGGCATTGGAAGTATTCACAATATATTAAGCAATCGTCTAAAAGCTGTAATTATTTAGACATTTAGAAATTAAAAACATGTTTGCAATCACAGCCTTTTCTTAAGATGAATTACAGTTTAACTATGGCTTGTCTGTGCTATAGACTGTCGGGGTGCTATGCTGCCCTCTCGGTTACACCAAAATCACCTTAGTAATAAACATTTCGAAAATTGTCTTTTTGTCCTATAAACCGATGCCACATTGTGCATGGTGCAATGCATCTACTAATCGATTTTTCCCTTACCCCTAAAACGTATTTATTATTTTGTGATTATTTTTTCTTTTTATCAAACAAAAAAATCTGAATTCTATTTGTGAAAAGCAGATGTAAAAAATCTGGATTTGGAATATTTTGTAATCAATTTGAGGGACTTACTTACAATGTGAGTGAAAAATCAGTTCGAACTGATGTGCGCTTTTTAAAAATATCCATATTTTGCAGGGAGCATTGGCAAACACTGAAAATGTTGAACCTTAAATAGAGAGTGTGTACAACAGTGCAATGTTTGTGGAGCCTTAATCAAGCAGGTTGTCCTTTATAGCAAATATGAGTGAAGTCTGACTAAAACAAAATCAGGAAACACATTATACATGTTAGAAAATATTGAAGACTGTAAACTGTGTAATACTGAAATGTGGAGTTTAACTATTAAGCTGTTTTTCACCATTTCTGTTTCAAGGAGATTTTTTCAGACCTAAAGTCATGGCTCAGTGATGCACCGTCTGGAGCCATCCTTATCATGTCCCCTCTTCTACTATATGCAAGCTACCTTACTTCTAACGTTAGTTCGTTCATCCCTGTGTCTGAGAGGTGAGTTCACTGCGTTCAAAAAGCTCTTTTAGCTCTTTAAATACATGATTAAACATCTATAAGTGTCACAAACATGAAAACTTTTCAGTCTGTCAGCCCGAATCAGCTACCCAGCCCGCTGACAGTTACTGCTCACTGCTGTGGATGTATGCTTTGTTTCAACATCAGCTGCTGTTAACTGCTGAACAAGACTCTGTCGCTGTGGGGAGGCACTAATTCTTCAGCTTGGGGGTGGGAGGAACACTTTAGACATTTTTATTTTTGCTTTTTTTGCCTGTTTTACGAGGCTAAGTGTTGCAACTCAGTGCCTTTGTCACCCGTAACACCACAGCATAATAATTCTTAATGAAATAAAAACTTACTCAAGGCTATGCACATGCAGCTTGGTTACACTGGTCTGGACCAAAGGACCATTTAGCGGGGTGTGTACTATTTTACGATTTCACCTACAGCACTGAAACTTTAGGTCAGCGAGTCTTTGTTTTCTTGGCTTGTTAAAAAGGTTAAGTCAGTAAATCATGGACTGCTGAATGTTTAAGAGCCTGAGTGAAAGTTAGTGTGGACGAACTGACCAACTGAAGCAGCTGTTTTTGTTTCTCTTCTTCAGCTGCTTTGGCTTGCATTCCACAGTGACATTCAGCCACATGTGTCTGCACATAGGGTAGTGGGATTAGAGTCATTTCCAAAACGCACGACTATGTAGATGTGCGTAGTGGTGGGGAAAATATAAGTGAATGAGAGTGTAAACGCTGTGAGTCTGGCAGCATTAAAGAGCGTGATTCAAATACTCACAGGCACGGCTGTGCTCCTTTGATAGTAAGTAGTTGGCAAGTGGAGGGGTGTAGGTGAGACACTGCACTGTGGAGTTGAGGAAGCAGGTGTTCCCTAGGTTGTGGAGACCGGCTCCCACCCTGTACACGCGCTCCCATTTAAGGGTAAGCTTGTTCCCTGGAAAGAGCATCTTCTGTGGGGCGGGGATCCCATCGCTCTGGCCCCCGACTACGTTCTCTGAGACTGAAGGAGGAGTGCAGTCAATATTGTGACATAATCAAAAGAGTAATGCAGAAACTGAGCATTTATGCAAAAGGCAAATATGAAAAAATCAAACTATAAACATCTAAATTTTCATTTCAATTTGAGAACTTACCTTGCCTCTTTATTTGGGCAGGCTCTAGGGCCTTCTGGCTTGTGGCGCCCTCGTTCCTGGGATTGAGGATCACATACTTGTTCTTCAGGCTGTCCAGCTGATAGGAGAAACCCTTGCTCGCAGGCTCAAACTCTATCTTCTGCAAGAGGACCTTCTTGGCAGAGGACGCCAACAGCTTGTTGAGGTCGCCCTCATCACCCGTCTCCTTTCGACCAGGTTTTAATGCCTCCTTGAGTTTATCTACTATCGGCATTGTTGGAACATCACTGCAGAGAGAGTCAGATTGAGTGTCAGTGTGTTCACAGCGTCACTTCACCAGGCTCACATAAAGCTGCGCAAAACACATACTCTCATTTCCCCAAAGGGATCAATCTCATATCATCTTATTAGCTCAACCCCCAATCCAAAAGCACCTCATACTAGCTTTACTGTCGTTTTCTATTACATGGTTCCTGTGCTGGGACTTGAAACTGTCACCACGACAGTGTTAATGCCCCTCATAGCTGTACAGGACCAAAAGTAAACCCTCAGTTGATCAAATAAATGTTGAATTTATCTCTCCAATAATCACCTAAGTGCCCAATAACGCCCTCCACAGGCCGCATATCCTGACGTGGCTCCAGGAGGGATATAAGGACGCTGTGCATCCGAGGAGCCAGCTGGGTCTTGGCAGCTGTCCCTGCAGTTATGCAAGACAGCAGACGCTGGTAACATAGGGTGGCGGAGAGTGTATGAGAAAGGAGAGGCTGATCATTTAGTGCACATGAGGTGTAAACAGTTGCTGTTAACTGCCAGGTCCAAGTCTTATCAATTACTGTGCCTGCCCTGTATCAATGTTTTCATTGTTATCTCCCACCAATTGGCATGTTTCTTCTGTAAAGCTGTATATCTTTTTTTTTTCATCAGGACAATCAGTGATATGAGAGATAAAAAAAGATAAAAATTAAAGCATTTGCATTGGTTGTCTGCTGTCCTTTTAAACACAGTGTAGCTGAGTGTACTAAAAGGACTATTTCAGTGTAGATAACAACAACCGTCTGCCAGAGTCAGCCCAGTGAATGACTTCTGACATGTTATTTTCTACAGAAGGCGGCAGGCTGGCAAAATGTGTTCAACGCTGACCGAGGAGTGAGTAAACAAATCATTCAGTCTCTTATTGCCTCAGTTTACTCAGGATGCTGCCAAGGTGCCCCAAACTAAACAAATCCTCCCCCCAGTAGAAGTGAGAGCATTACATCACGTAGATGTTACAGTGCAGCTCTAAAAACACCAAAGGCATGGAGCACCATGAGAGTCGTGCTCATCAGAGTGGGCAGTGATGTCATGAAGAGGGAAGGAGGGCTGAACATGCATTGTATGCACAAGGGCACGCTGACCTTCACGTGCGGCTGCTACTGATACGACTAAAAACGACACAGCCCACGGGGACACAGCTAACTGCAGTGATGCAACTGCAAGGCCAGGCAGCAATATTAATACATTGACCACAACGCGGCTGTATAATCAGATTAAGTGTGTCCCAACAATAAGTCATTTTATTTGTACGTAGCTCACGGAAACTTTCCTTTGTTTATGTTTGCATTTGGATTGTCTGTGCAGCCACTGTGAGCAGTTATCTGAAATTGTGTCTTCACAGGGATAGGTCTGATATTTACTGTAAGGTGATATGAGTCATTCACCAGTAGTAATATCTATGCACAGATATTAGTTGGGGCTACAAGCACTAATATCAATGTATAGATAATAAGGTCCTGTAGTGAACAACTCCAGCATACAAATCATATAAAACTACATCGGGTTAGACAACTTTAGATGTTAAGGTAGCTTGTAGGCGTCTGTCTAGAGATCATCTGAGAGCAGAATCATGCATCAGAAATCACAAAAGATGTCACCTTCAGATAAGAATGGCTTAAGCTTGTTTTATTTAACATTACCTTGCACCTTCAGATATTGCTGCACTGTCTGCTGCTGTTCATATTTGTTTGACAAGCCTGTGGCCGGACTTAACCACCTCACCTATTCATGTATAAACGCCAGAACAAATGGGGATGTCAATTAAGTGTATGTTTAGAAAATACTGACATTTTAAGAGTTTTGCATTCAAGTGTATCTATTACAAGTCATGGCAGTGTGTTTAATGAAATTACTTCTCAATATGAACAGGAAAACAAGTCCTCTAAAAACGTATATGTGATTAAGAAATATATATAAAACAGGGTACTCCACACACTGACATGCTTAGTTACATTAGTAGAGTTAGCAATGTTTTATCAATGTGTAGAGGTACAACTGATAATACAATCACAGGCCCGACATCGGTCAAAAATACTGCCATTATCATAAATTTCTGAGAAAATACAGATAATATCAATAAGTGTAAAGATGCATTTAGGTCATCATATCAGGTGAAATACATAGAAATGTATAGTAAACCAACAAAGAGGAGTGCACTGAGCCTAAAAGCATGGTATTGTACACCCGTGTTTCCAATATAGAAAATAATTGTGTGGCCCACCACACATTTATTTGCTGGGATCAAAAATGATATTCTTTTCTTTGTGATTTTCTTTTCTTCTTTTTGCCTGTCTTTCACATTTTGAAAATGAATTTAGAACAATGTCTCTTCAGGAGCCAACATCTATCAATAAAATAGCTGCCCACCCACACTGGTCTAGTTAATCAATGGTAAATTGAATCATGCACTATTTTACTAAACGATTCATCATTTAATCTCTTTCTCAAGTGAAATGTCAAATATAAACTGGTCCCTGCTTCCTCAGATTTGAGGAATTGTCTCTTTTCTCCATTGTGAATCCATGTAATCCATGTTACGATAGTAATCGCAATAGTTTTGCATTTTGGACTGTTGCTCGGGAAAAACAACCACCCTGGAGGCTGTGGTAACCATTTTCACTATTTTTTAAAAATATTTTAAAGACAAAACAGCTGACCAATTAACTGGGAAAATAAAGGCACATTAATAATAAGTGAAAATATTATTAGTTGCAGGCCTAATACTGGTGTTAACTTCTAAATTGTGACAGTAAAGGTGACACCTTTTACCTGGATGACAGAATGAGAAACGTGGTGCCTTCGGGGCTTCATGGCTTCACAGCCACGACTGATAAAACTACACAAAGTGGACCATGTAATTAAATAATTTAATCAGCGCAATTGTGTTGCGGACACAATTATAACTGCTGGACCACGATAGTAAATAACAAGCAGCAACTATTTATGTAATACTCAAGAAGCAGAGTCCAGTCGTGGGCTAAAAATGCGAACGGTGGACTTTATAGCGTGCACCTGAAGGCAGCACAGCGACTGCTGTCACTCCTGTAACGTTAGTCCCTCCATTATTACTTTGCTTTGACAACTATTTCATTGCCTATTTTCAGGGGTTTTCATTTCTCCTGTTTCGTATTTATAGTTATCCACTCCACTAGCCGGGCAGCCTCTGCACACTAGTCAACTCTTAGGGCCACTCATCATAGCTAACATGCTAACACCGAGCATAGTTACCGTTAATATCGATTTTAACGGTCTCAAGCCCGGAGACAAAACGTTGACATTACTTCGATATAAACCACTATCCGCCTATGTTTAATTATCCGCCATTTCCTGCTGCCTACCGTATCGCTTTGTCTTTCTACGCTTGACAGTGTCAGCAGCAAATTAGCCAGCGAGCTAACTTAACGTGGCGAGAGCCTCTAGCCTCCCTCAGTGTTGCAATGTGGGTTAGCATCTCAGCGTCCAGGTGGCTAACAACCCCCAACCGCCACATCTTGGCCGTTTGCTCAACGACAATCACCCTGGAAATATATGCTAACAAATAAAAAGTATACGTAAAACGCCGTTTGTTCGCTCACCTTTCGTTCAATCGTCCAAAAACGTTAACGATAGAGGGGTCTGCTTCCTCAGCTGTAGCTCTCGAGTCTGGTATTTTCGCCCATGCTGCATTATCAGAGGGCGGGGACAACAATGAGTGACGGGGATGACGGGCCAATCGGAGGACAGGTCACTCCGTAGCTGCAAGGTTCAGCCAATGAGCGGTCAAGCTGCCGCAGTGCTGTCGGGACAGAGCCACACGTGACTTCCAGCCAGCGCTGTTTACCATTGATGCTATCGGCGCGATTCATCTGAGCAAATTTTAATGTACGGTGGTAACAAGGAGCGTCAGAAAACCCTCGATTGGACGCTGCTGCAAATATATGAGGCACGTATGCTGAAGCGAAGCTGCCTTTCTCTCACATCCAAATCCCCTGAGGAATTAAATCGCTTTCCTTGTGTCAATTTCCCTATTGCAACCGATTTTAATAATATTTATCATCGTTAAATAGCCGCAGATTTAATCCATATTGGGTATGCAGACATATAATTTAACTTAATGCAGTTGAACTGTATAACATACTAGAATAGTCACTCCTCTTACAATACCATCAAAGAAAAGATCAAGCTTGCGTTTCATCCTTTCACATAAGCAAACAGATCCAATATATTGCAGTGCACTATACTGTAAATACAATATATTGTTTGATGTCGTGAAATCCTATCCTGACAAAGATCATTTTGATGATTGCAATTTTTTGCACATGGACAGACTCGTGAAGGAATGTCTGAGTGTCACATTGTCTCCACTCAGGGGCAGCAGAGTGCTGTTATAGTGTCGCAAAGCAGTGTATGGTACTGTAACTACTGTCCCTGCCTCTATTAAGTCTCTTAGATACTGGAAATTACATGATGCTGCGTTTGTTTTTGTCTACTCCCCTTGAATAGAAGTGTATTTGTATATTTTATGTGCATGTGGCGTCTTGTCTTTGAACCACTGATGTGAAAATAACCATGCAAAGCATCAAAACAGGGTTTGGCATTTAATATAATAGTCAAAATGTACAGTATTGTTTCAGCTGGACATGCATGCAAAAATCATCTCAAAAACGTCTCATGTGAAACCAGCACAAGACATCATACTTGACTACAGTTTTCAAATTAAGAATCTTTTTACACTCTCATATTAATTATCAAAGTCACAAGACATTTGCGCAACACTTTAATGGTCAAGGCTCTGTCGATAAATGGATGATTGGTTACAATATGTTCTTTAACCCGTTGTCCTAAAGGAGGAGCCAGTCAGACAGCTAACATTCAGGCCTACAATTTGACCTTTAATGCACAAAAATGTGTGTTAAAATATTTGGACTTATCTTTCTATAATGGTGTCACTTGTCACAAAAAGTATCAAAATGTGGGCTTTGTTTTCAATAGAATATGATGAATCACATAACTTCCTTAAATAAAATATGCCCTTGCACTAAAGCATTACACAGAGCTGTAATATAAAAAAAAAAATACAAAATACAAAATGGAGGATTCAATCCTCTTTCAGACATTTTTCATTAGAGACAATATGACTGCTGTGACAATTGTATTCAAAGTGCATTCTTGTCTATTCAGGATTATTTAAAGAAAAGCAATTAGCAAAAGCACTGATTGTGCGTACTCGAAACAGGTTAACCGCACCTTTAAAAAAAACAGAGGGGAAGAGTTTTGAATACTTGGCACAAGAAAGAATCTGAAGCAGGACAGGCAGGAGGCGGTGCTCACTCCTCGTGATAGCTCTGCTGTCACAAATCAAGGCACCGGTTGCCAGCTAATGTTATTTACGAACACACAGTTTCACAGAATTGTTCAAATTTGAGTTACAGCTATATATGTGTTGCATTATCGGAATTATAGTTCACTTTAAAAAACACCTTTGGTTAAAAAGGTAAATGAATAGTTCAAGAACAAAAATGCTATGAACAGTATTACTGAATTGTGATGATTATCCCTTTATCTCAGCTGAGGGAGAAGTGGTTTATGACGAAGTGCTTTGGATTTAAGGGGTAGAAGTGTCTGAAAGTGCTGAATTCACAAGACTGTTGATTAAAAACATAATGAGTCCTGCAAATAAAAAAACAACAACCTCACCACAGAGCACACACCCTATGGCTTTCGTAACAAGAAAAACAAAATAAGAATTTGACTTGTGTATTTATTTGTGTTTTTGGTATTTGTATCTTAGTATATCTTAGACATCCTCAGACTGTTGGACAGTGGTGGAGTTAAGGGTCTTCGATGTCCAGGAAATCCTTTTTGGGCTGTGCTGCTCCTCTGTACCAGGCACAAGAGTCATCACTCCTCTTGATACAAGCATAGTGTTTGGCCTGTTTTCCATTGACTGTCTTCTCAAGGATCCAGTCCAACCACAGGCACTCTGCCGAGCTGCTGATCATGCAGGGGATGGAGGTGCAGCGGGTGATCTGAGGATCGGCAAAGAGACCAAGATTAGAGATTAAATTTCAAACAAACACAAACAAAAATGGTGCTAAACAGTACTCAGAAGCAGTTCTTTGACTTGTTATCATAGGGGAACTTGTTTTGCTGCTATATAGCACCCATCTGTTGACAGTGCTGTACACAACCTTTGTCAAATAGTACTATGTAGAGCCATCAAACGCGTCATACAGCACTATATGTATGAGTAATGCTAGATAGTTTAGTTTGGTTTAGTTATGGCATTTCAACCCACACCAAAGAGGAGCAGAGAAACTGACATTTATCTGTGCCTACCTTGCATTCACAGCCCATTTCATAGCGCTGAGTCAGGCTCTTCTTCTGGGTTTCACTCAAGGTGTCCCAGGGCTCGATGAAGTGACACAGTGTGATGTGCATCGTCCCATCAGTCTCCACTTTGCCTGTAGAAGAAGGAGAGTGCATTAGATGACATGAAAACGAATAAGCACATCAGGGAACAATATTGTTGTATCTTTTTGATGTGTGATTTCTAATGTGGTAAAAGTTGTACCTGTGATGAGATACTCCTTGCCATTAGTCTCCAGGGTCACTCCGCACACAGCAGAGGAGGGAGCGGTGTAGATGGCGTCGAAATCCTGGGTGGGACCTTTGAACATCTGACAATCCAAACAGAGGAAAGTACATTTAGATTCATGTTGGACTTGAGTTCATACCCCAGCATGAAAACAGTAGCTTTATCCGCACATACCTTGATTTGTTTGATGTCATACTTGATCCGCTTGATGGGGTTTCCATAGATGTCGTTGCCAACGTCAACCTCGTGCTGTCCAACCACCTTTGCCCTGATAACTGCAAAGAGACGAGAACAACCCACATTTACGTTCGCTCTATTTAAAGACAAGTCAAAAACTATTGTCATTGTAAAACCCAACAGGATCTGGCTCTGTCTGTATCTGATCGAAGCCCTGCCCAGGTTTGGCATGCTGGAGTCGGCCACAACACATTGCTGTGGCTTGGATCTGAGGAGTGTGCATGTGCCAGGTGCTGGGAAGACAGAGGCAACATGAGTGTTTCATCAGCTGCAATCAGAGGGAGGAATGTGTGCTGCCTGCTCCCAGGCTCCTGGGCCGACGCAGGAGGAAGCCAGTCAGCAATCTTTGAAAAAGCTGAACTAGAATGCTCCCCTTCGCCCCGCAGGCCTCTCTACCGGCCTGCCTCTCTGTCTGGATAGAGGTGCTGACATGCAAATCAACCTTCTCTCCCTTGCGTGTGCAGCCTTTCCCCTTCTCTCTCTTTCTCTCTCCGTCTCTTGCACTCTGAAGTTCCAGCTCCCAGACTCGGAGAGGTTTGGACGAGGAAAAAAATATAACAGTTCAAGTGGAAAAATATCATCAGAGCCATACGGATGAGCCTTTGAGCTTGAAAACTGAGTATTCAACAAAAAAAAAATATGACTCATGTGTTTCACAATCACTGCTTCTGTCATGTGAATCCAACTGTTGAAGCACAGCGTATCACTGGTCGGAAGCCAGGCATTGTTAAATACCTGTGGATTACTGCACGCTCACACGACAAAATCATATTCAAAATCAAGCTACTGAGCGGTCGAGACTTGCGACAGAGTTAATGCTAACCAGATGTTCCCTCTGAAGTTCCAGTTCAAGCCCTCGCTTTCTCAAGGTGGCAGCTACCGACTGCCTCAGACCATCACTAGCCCACTTCCTTACCAAATAAGATCAAGCCGTTTCATTTGCTTTTAATATGAAGAAGGTATGAAGCTGCGGACCATATGTGCCCTAATTCGATGACAATAGGAGCTTGGAGAACATCTCCTTTTAAGGGTCTAAAGAGCCGACCCTTAAAAAAAAAAAAGAAAAGAAAAAAAGAAAAACAGGAGGAAAAGGAGAGTGTGTGCACAGATGGAGAGAGTGATGGAGTGATGAGGATGGCTGCATTCTCCAAGCAGGGGGAACAGAGGAGAAGACGGACAGGAATAGCAGTCACATTGCAGAGGTAGCCTCACAGTGCCCTGTGTATACAGGGAGAAGACAGCCGTTTAAAGCAACACTGTCACACAGGCAGAAGAGGAGGCAGGGAGCACAAAGGAGAGAGGGAGGATTTTGTTCGTGGCCAGGAAAATGTGCAAAACACTGACTTGTGCAAGCTGTGTGCTTTCTTTTTTCTTTTCTTTTTTTCTGCAGAGCTGCTGCGAAGTAGCAGATACACTGACAAACAAGCTGCGAGAACGACAGGCACGGTTTAGGAAGACAAACAACGCGGAGTGGTAATCTACAACCAGCGAAGATGGTTTTTGGTTTACAAATCGTCAAACTCTGTCAAACGCTCTGAGTGAGGAGGGCTGAGAAACTCTCCAACTCCTCTGGCTACAAAGTGGATTAGTGGTAATCCCCTTCGCCTGAGTGTGCAGAATCCCACACAGATCATTTCTCCCTCTCCTAGTGTAAAGTAGGGCAGGTGAAAATATGCACAGTATGTAAAAAAAACACTGAAATGCAAGGTTTATGTGAATGATACACATAATTTGAGCACTTGAGCTTTAAAAACAACGTTGCGAGGGTGAGAGTTAGCTCTTTAACTTGCAGTCAACATGCTAAAAATAGGCAAATTATAATAAGATGTTTTCCTCCATTCATTATTTGCAGAACTGATGCACATTCTGCTGAAGCACTACACACTACCCCGCTAGTTTAAGTCATTTAGGCCTAAATCTCTGTACTGATAAACAGTGTATAACTAATTCTCATAGGTCATGATGATGTTTTCTCAAACAGGCTGACCAAGCCCTATACAAAAATCCCAAGTTTCAGAAAACTGGGAACTACGGGAACCATCTAATTTTCTAGTTACTCAAACAATAAACACATTATTTTGTATGTAGTATTGTGGTCATGGGAGTGCTTTAGAAAACAAAGAGAAAAAGAAGAAAGCAGGAGCATGTCATGTAATTGCAGGGCCTGTACATCCATTTTCTTCTCCAAGAAGCCACAAAGTGGTCGGACTCCGAACGAGAAAAACTAAGCTACAAATTCAAACTGACTCCTCGGCTGAATCACTCGAAGGATGCATGGGTTTAATCCACTCTTATTCATCTGTTTAGTTTTCAGAAAATGAAATTTGTTAAAAACCTGCGTCATCGTTCCATCAGTGCCAGAAAATGCTAATAGTTCGTCTTTTTTGGCGCCCCCATTTCAGTGTTTTCTCTTTTACTCTGCACGTGACAAATGTTCACATGCAGTATTATAAAAGGTGCATGTAATTACTCAAAGTATTACTTTCAGGGAGCACATTAAGTGAACCTGCCGGACAGATCGTTGCAACGCATTATCACCATTTATTCTAGAGTTTAGAGCAGCTGAGCATGCACATACTCAATCTGGTTTTAATGGCTGCTCTGTTTACACAGCTTGCAGCGCAGGGGCTGTTTATGCCGGAAGTCACGTTAGAAAGTTGGCTTTCTCTCAAGATCTCACATGATTCACTCTCCTTGTTTTCAAAAAGGTACACTCTACAGTTGCAGAGGATCGTGAAATAAACTGCAAATACATAATGAGCGCAGCATATGACTGCCCAACATTCCTCCCTCTGCCTCAGCCGAGGACCCAAGGGATGGATTTCAATTTATGAGGAAAGATTTTTTTTTGTTCCTGCTCCGTCTGTTTTGACAAGACAAATGGAACTACATGTTCATAGCTGACCTAGTATTTTGCTTTTGTTTACTGCGTTATATATAGGGAGAGAGAAATAAGCCAGGCTGTAATGAAATACAGCAACACGGCTGAGGTCAGCCGGGGGCAGAGGTGGAAACTAACCAGTTAAAACTACAGTTTGCTTTGATCAGACTTTTAGATTAATGGCTTACCCTGCGACCTACTCGTACTTTTAATTAGGTTTTTTCAGAGTCTGTACTTTTACCTCTGCTCTTCACTGTATCTCTGCTTTACCGCCCACAATGAGAACACTACAACATCATCTTCAAAACGTTGCAAGGGACCCAGTGATGCAATGATCTCACGCGATAAGTGCAGTTTCTGCAAACTTTGACTGTTCTTCCTAATTTTTAAGTTTCACTTCAGACACTGTAACTACGTTTGCAAACTACTCATGTTGTTGAGTAATTTTCCGTAGGATGCCAGACACTGACTGAGACTGTCTGTGCAACTTAAGTAATTTTCACTTCAGTAAATTCTCTGACAGTAAGTAAGGGTCCCTCTTACTGCACAGTATCAGCATGGAAATACCCCACAGATGATTTTCTTCATACTTAAACTGCATTTAATCAAAATAAATTATTATAACACATGCTGATCATCTACATTTCAGATGATAGTAGACTAGTAACCAAACTAAATATGAAAACTGGCAGGATAAAAGCCTGTAGAGTAAAGGCAGAGCTAGCAATGGCAGATAATAACCTTTATTTTGACTGTGCCAGCTCAACATAACATCTCATAATTTTGCAGAGTCAGCCACCCATTCATTTTGTATGTGACTTTACAAGGGTCTAACATCACACATTAACAGGTTTTCAAGAACGTTTTGGCTGCAGAGGCCGATCTCCTCGACCAAATGGTGGTTTATGTAAAGTAGGAGGGTCTATCCATGGTGCTGAAGCAGGAGCTGGGGGGTGTTAAGGTCAAGTCAGGACCTGACCTCAGTGATGAGGTCCAGTTCTTCAAAAGATGTAATCTATATCAGAATAATGTGGATTTTGCTGTCCGGGATCAGCTGATCGATCTTACTTTTGTGACTGTTTTTCAAAGCAACATTGGACTGGATCACCCTGATACAGACACAAACTTTTTAAAGTGCTAAATTGGGATAAAAGTGAGACTAAATATCACAATGTATGCTACCAGCTATGTAAAGAACAGGTAGAACAGCGAGTGTGGGGTCCTCCAAAACAGCATGGGATACCATTGGTAGAAACTACTTTTGACTGTGTTGCTATCATTAGTATAAAATGATAAATGAAATTTAAGATTGAGTCATTTTTGTTTGATATGTACTGACAGCTACTTGGGGGATTATTTCATTTTATATATTAATTTATTTTAACTTTACTGAAAGGCTTACTAGGTAGCCTAGTGTCTACTTTATCTATGTAATGCTTCAACAAATCAAGTGCAAAATATAAATTACTGGATAAATATTTGACCTATTTAATAGTTTTACTGCATTTTCTTTGTGAATTCCACCCTAAATCCAGCTTTCCATTGGGATCACGAGAATACAGTTGTTTTCTCATCAAAGGTATCCCAATCCCACTAAAAAGTTTTAAACAACACGTAATGAAGGCTTGATCCAGATCGAAGAGGAAAAAAACAAATAGATCTGCACTGTTTCTACTTTGCCAAGTATTTATTCGATCCAGCACCATTGGACGCTGGAATGTGTGTCTTTTCTTTTTTTCTTTTTCTAATCCAGATCAAAACCATGACTGTATTACACGATCAAATCCAATTTCAGAAACCTTTTCTGTCTTTTGAGCAATCCAAGTTGAAGATTTGATCCAATCTGACAGCCGAAATCCAATCAAAATACTGCCGAACAACTTGGCTCTGATGACTATCGAGGTTTACCTTGGTTTAGGTGTAAAAGAATCCACAGGAAAGAGCCTGATGCCCTCGACCTGACTAAATGGTTGAAAGCCTGCATCTAGATTTGAATTTTTAGGCACCTCTTCATACTGTAGAGCAAAGCACAATGTGTAAAAATAAAAGAGAGATGCATTTAAAATTTAGTGTATTTGCTTTTTGGTTTAAGTTTAGGAAAACTGAGAATATGTCATGTCATCAAGATTACTGGAGAAATTGACTTTCTGTATTATTATTATTATTACAACCTCCATTATCATCTTTATTATATGTAGTAGTAGTGGCCTACAATACCCACATTTGTAACAAGAAATAGGAGTTAAACCCAAGTTAAATGTCATCCTAGTCAACTTCACTCTCCTCATGTGTCTCACATCATCAGCCTGGCTGAATCTGAGAAGCTGCAACTCAAATTAAATCATCTCAATTAAAAAGGTACAAGGGAACTGCTAGGAACTGCTGACTTTTCCCTTTACAGTATAAACCCTCTCCGGCAGGATAGTGTGGTTTCTTCACCCTCCAGAGCCGTGGAATCCAATGGTAAAGAGAAACCTTTGAATAAGTCAGCGTCTGTATACATACCACACACTCGGCCAGCTCGCAACCGAGAAAAAAGACCCTCAGCAAACCACCAATTTAAATAGCTGCACAAGCTGGTCACTGTTGGGACTCTCGTTAGCTTAAGGCCTGTGTTGGAGGCGGCAACAAGCAGTTTTTTGTAATGGGTAAAAAAAAATAAGAGGGGGAAGTATCCACATGACCTTTGAGAGTGAGTAAATCAAACTGCTGTTTAGTAGTCATTAAGGAAGTGCACTTTAAACCTCTCAACTGCTGAGATGAGGAAAGGAGGAACCATTACTTGATTCATAGTTTACTCACCAGAATTAAACACCTTGTTTTTGTGCTGACCTCCACAAATGATAGAGGGGTATAAATAACAATGGGGATGTGATCTGCCTCCATAAGAGGCAGTGATGTGGCAAAAATGCTTTTGTCAGCAAAACTGTTCAAATATGTTACACTGGGTGCTGCAGATCAAATAAGATAAACTGTCACTACCAAGACTCATGAATATCAACAGATGATTACAGAGAGAAGAGGAAAAAGAGAGGAGGGCAGTGGAAAGAAAGATTGAGAGACAGAAAATTCCATCCTCCTCCCCCTGTAATTGTAAACACAAGAGCAGGGGAAGTTTTCCTCCTCAGCATTTACAGTTTACTTTGCCAGAAATAAAAGAAATGATCCTCACATACATGACACATTCAAATAAATAACAACTAAAACGCTGCTTTAGATTCATTCATTTCACCCTGTGGTTCAACTTACCGACGTCTGAGTTGCAAAACGCCTGCTGAGGATGCGATGGGGAGCAGCTGCAGGCTTCTGCTATTTCTTCCACCCGCCACAGAAACAGGATGGCCAGAGTGACAAAACAACTGTTCGCCGTCCAGGTCATCTTTAAAAAATTAATTTAAAGAGGTGAGAGTTTCAAAAAAAAAAAAAAAAAAAAGTGAAGTAACAACTGAGCAGCCTGGAGAAGATGAGCAGGAAATGTCCCCAGCTTCAAGTGAGTAGCCTAACACACGGGTCCACTTGTCAGAGTGTGAGATGCACAAGGCATGAGAGGGAGTTCATTCCTGTTGAAGACAGAGGCGCAGAGACTTCCTCCTCCAAAACCTGTTTTCCACTACCGTCAGGAGCAGCCGCGTTTTATTACTGCAGGCTGGCTGCAGACTCCTCCCCTCCTGCAGCCACTCAGCAGCAGCAGCAGCAGTAGCACTGTGGAGGTCAGGGGCACCTAACTTCACATCCACCCCCGCAAACCCCACCGTCACCTTCTGTCACAATTGTGTGTGATGCATGCAACATCTGTTGGTACACCCTCAGCCACACGCGCAATTCTGACTTCTCCCTTTGCGTCAAACATTTCCCCAAATCATGACCTCAACTTTTACCTTAACTTTGACCTTGAACTTTCCCCAAATCTCAACCTATAATCCCCCCTAAATCACAAGATTTAAATCTAATTTAAACCTTAACATCCCGACTTGACCATCAGCAAAGGACATGAAATTTGCTTGGAAAAAAAAAATGGGGACAATATGTCTTATGTCTGAGGTATTTCCTTATCTTACTATCTTTGTAAGTACAGAAAACTAAAGCAGACAAGTATTTTGTGGTTCGCCATTCCAACATGGGAAAGGAAAATCACCTGATTATTCATGTAATGGACCCTCTGGGGGCACTGGTGAAATTCATGGCCAACTGGTCATGGTCTGTGTGTGTGCATGTGGAAATTCTGGCCTTATGATGGAGCAAAAGGTGAGGTCAGAGGGTCACCAGGATTTGTTTTCTAAAAGTCATGAAAATCCACGGTAAATTTAAAGGAACAGTGTATAAGATTTAAGCTGGATTTATACTTCTGTGTTGGATCAACGCCATACCTGCGGTGTAGGCTCTGTTACTATACCTTGCACTGACACAGACCTCCTGTCTATTTTTGAAAGCGGAAATCTTTTCCCTCAGTGGAAACGAAGCTTTTATTTGCTTTAATTTCACAGATAAGAAACAATAAACTGTGAAGATGATAAAGCCTCCACAAAAATAGAATTTTAAGTCTTGAGTGTAATTTATTTAGGAAATTTCCACTCATCCCTTTGCTAATTTATACAATGTAAAATGCCATAGGCTTGTGCTAATAACGCTAGCATGTTTAGTATAAGACAATTGTTTTGTCAGCGAACCTAGTGACTTGTAATGCAGCCGAAATTTAATGTTACCTTTGTGAAATGTTGCTGTTGTCCCTGGCTTCATATGAGTTGGGGAAAAGTCTGCTACACGCCAGGCTAATTTATACAATGTAAAATGCCATAGGCTTGTGCTAAAAATATTAGCATGTTGTATTTGTGGAGAAAATGTGTTCAGCAAATGTGAATGCTTTGAGTTATAGTGATGCCAATTTGTGCACTTGTGTTTGAAATCGTTAAGCTATGTTAAATATGTGTTTTGAATCAACTTTAGTTCACAGAAACCCCACCGCCGTCTAGTGTTTTGGAGGTGTAACTGCAGAGTGCCACAGACACACCACCGCACAAGTATAAATGCTTACAGCGTGCGTAGGCTATGGCGCAGGCAAAGGCATAAAGCTGACATACAAGTATAAATATCTCTTTAGGAGGATTTAGTGGCATCTAGTGGGGAGGACTGCAGATTGCAACAAAATGAAACTTCAGTCGTCATTGTTCAGGAGGTCTCTTCCTCTCCTGTGTTGGCGACAGGCTGCTAGCCTAGCACCTACTAATGTATGCCCGCCTATAACTTAATATATGCTCACCTCATGGGCATAATGCTCATAAGGTTTTTGAGCCGAATTACCCGCAGAGGTCTCCTCCCCTCCAAAAAAAAAAAATAAAAATCCTGGACCCAGTGATTAAACTGGTAAAAACACTAAATAAAGCAGTTTTACATTTAAAAAGAACTGCTCTTGTCACAGTAGGCCTGCTAACCATGATACCCGAACCAAAAACGTGAATGGCCCTATCCGGAGCCAGTGTTTGGCTTGTCTGTTCTGGGCTACTGTAGAAACATGGCGATGCAACTTGTCAATCTAAAATGACGAGGTCCCGCTCTCTGTGAAGATATAAATGGCTCATTCTAACGCATCAAAAACACAGCAATTCTACACCAAAGAAAACATACTTATTACATTATATTCTATTTCTGCCAATATATCCCTCCACACTGGACCTTTAAAGGATACTTGAACATCTTGGGAAGTAACTATACTCTTAATTATTCTTGCCAAGAGTTAAATGAGATGACCAATAGTTTTGTATCTTTATGTAAATTATAAAGTCACAGCAGCCGGTTTGCTGAGTGCAACAACTGAAAACAAATTGGCTCTGACCAACTGTGAGAAAGTCTGCCTCCCCTCATCTCTAATAAAGCTCATTCATTCATTAATACACTGTATCTTGTGTCGGACTGTTTCCTGGCTGGGACCACTAACGTCCTTGAGGCTCCGCTGGTTGTCTGACAACTGTTCAGAGGCGATAAAATAGTCCACCTCCCCAACCCTAAGCTATCCAGCTGTTTGAGGTAGCTTATACGTAATAAACAGACATAAAACTGACTTAAACTTCTTAATTGTGTCAAAGGTTTTCCTTTAATGGAAGTTTTACCAGTAGGTGTGAGGGTGTGTCGCTCTGGACTGACCGCCATCTGATCTCCGACCTTGGGTTACACTATCTGTGTAGTAACCTGACAATATTTACAGCAGTTGCAACACGTGTGGTAACACACGATGCTGCTGTGATCTATGTTCTTCCCTCTTTCTTTTTTTTTGCATTTCCCCAATTCCGCAATGTAATACGTACCATAAACCTGCAATAACTGATGTTTACAGCCACTTGGGGGGAACAAAAACAAGCTGTAAACCCAACACTACGTATCATCATCACCTTATGGTGAACTTGTTAGCAAACAGTTGCTTACTTACACATCCAGCAGTTATGGAGCAACATTAACATTCAACTGGGGTCATGTTTGTGGTCACCTGGCAAATTTAAGTACAATTTTAATCTACTTTTAGCTCTATTTTTGGTCTCTACCAACTCTGTAGGAAAATATTTAGCTCTTTGGCTGCTACATATATATATACATACACTATATGTTCCCCTGCTGTGTCTGTCTGCTGTTTGGTGCTGAGCAGAGTGTACTGAGGGTTTTTAGAGCTTACGCCTTGAAAACAGCTGCCTGCTGCGGCCAAAAACATTGCGATGAGAGTGGTGAGAGTGAAACAGAACAGTTAAGTTGTGGGCCACACAGCTAAACTATAAGCTGAATTTAATAAAGCTCTGTAAAGCCAAGAGGAGCTGCACATTCAGGTGATAATTCATCACTACGAGCGACCCCTTCCACATTATCACATTATCATTTGAAACATTATTCAAAAATTGGATTAGCTGTTTTAAACATTTACGCTAAAAATAATTCACAGTTAAGAAAAAACTGATGTGAGTCCTGCAGTAATTGTCAGCCCACGCCACACAGTTACCTGTGGTTTTAATTCAGTGAAAGTGTTTATTCATGCACAGTCATTGTCTGTAACTATTAAAACACTGTTTGTAACCAATGAAAATTCTGAGGAAGTATGAAGGAGGAGTGGAGGAGTGGAGAGAAGTGACATCATCCCCTTAAAGTTAATAGATTCAATCTGGCGGCGATTCCCCCAAGCGTAAGCGACCCAAACCCCTCCGCTCGTCTGTGAAAGAAACATTATGCTATAGTCGAATTCTTCAGTTGTTCCTCATCCTTTACTCAAGCACAAAAATAGATGGCTCTTTTGTTGGAAAGTTCAGCGCTGCAACACCACCTCAGGAAACTGAGGATCTCGAGAGTTTTGGGTTTTGTGGCCTCCCGTGTTGATTCTGGCTTGGAAGGGAGAGATCACAGTGAGGGCATGGTGTGTTTGATGATTAGAGCTGATGATGAATAATGAAGAGCACCGGGAGAGAGGGAGGGAGAGAGGACTGTATCTGCTGTGGCTGTTTCGCTCCCTGACATCATATTTGGCGACCGACTGTCGGTCTTCTGGCCACTCCGGCAAATATTTCCACTCTTTTCCATAGTTGAGCATTTTTGCCTGGTTGCTTTTCCACAGGTCTGTGCTACTTGATGTCTGTGTAAAAACAGGCAGGGAGAGAAAGTGAGAGCAGAGAGGAAAATGGGACAACCAATTTAATGCCATCTTTGTAATGACTAATATCCTCTTCTTCATCTTGAAGAGAAATCTGACTACTTATTCACCTTATCTTTGGAGTAAGATGCCATCAATTAAATAAGGAAAATTCCCAAATTCTTATAAATGCAAGCCAGTATGACTCGTAAGCAGAGTGGAAGTTACCAGACACAAAAGACGTATAACAGGGACAACTACACAGATGTAGGGTGTGGAGCAGAAAGTAAGACATGTGAGAGGAAGTGACACATCTAAGACCAAATGAGTAGAAATATGCTTCCGTCTCTTTCCACAGTTTACCGAAGGCATCAGAGGAACAGCAGACGCCTTCTTCTGGGCAAAGCCTGCCGCCCCCTGTCCAAACAGTCGGCTTCCTTTGCACTGAGATGCTGACTAATGTGGTGGGCTCTGCTCAGATCGCAGCCGTGTTCCCGGCTCCTGGGCATATTTCGAATGACCTCACAGCATGACCATTCTGAGCTATTTCCCACACTGCAACTCTCCCTTTAGAACGGGGTTTTACTCGCCAGTTAAGATCTGGATTATTGTATCAACATTTGGTTTTAATTTGTTGAAAGAGGGCGGATTTGTCAAAGAAGTGCAATGTAAGCAGCCCCCCTGTGTACTTTACCCACTACAAACTCCAAAAGGGGCTCAGGAATGGCCTGAACCTCTATCCCTTAAATTACAGACTTGCAAGGCCAGGAATACTCTCCAAAGGAAGTGCCCGGCAAGACAGAAAAAGAGGGTCTCATTGTGGGGACTGGTGGGTGCTGTGGCACTCACCCACATCCTCTGCCTCCCACCTCCTCTGCCCTGTTGCCTGCACTCATCGCACATGACCTGACCAACACTTTTCGACAATCCATCCCCCTGCTGCATGTCCGCCCCCTCCTCTTTACGGTCTTTGCTTTGATGTGACCCGGCCACGGCACAGGGGTAATTCCCACAATTTTCCATTCATCAGTACGGCTGTTCGCATTTTATTGGTGACAATGTGAGACAATGAATCAGCGTGAGCAAATTCACCTCAGAGACAGGAGGAAAACATCAGCTTGGAAACATTAAAATCAGGCCATAGACACTGGGGTTAGATAACCACGATTGTCCTCAGTGTGGTGTCACAATGTAGAAGTTAGTCACCATGAGTCTGCTGGCAACCTCCGCATAGCAATACCAGTGATGGTTTCGGTGGAAATGCTGATACCTTGAGCAACTGATGCACGCGCTCACAGGAACTTTTAAGTGACAGACCCTAACTGGTAAAATAAAAGAGAAATTACTGTAGTCATTTCCTTAACGATACTAACAGTCCATGACTATGACGTGTGGGTCAGCACTTTAACTGATTAACCGTTGAAACAGTTGAGTATGATCTCACTTTCAGGACAGTTTGTTACACACGACATCTGATACCAACGCACAAGGCTCCCTTTAGCGCCTGTATGACACAGCAGGCTTTCAGAATCCACGTAGCAAGGTGGTCGGGGTGGATGGATGGGTCAAATAAATACAGGACTTTCACCCAGGATACCGCTGTTCGTGTCCCATGTAAATAAGCCTGTAAATACAGGACTTTCACCCAGGAGACCACTGTTCGTGTCCAATGTAAATAAGTCTGTAGGAACAGCGCCCAGCTTTGAGGCCAAACATGGACGTTCAACTTCCTTTTCCATCACACAATGCTATAGGGACGAAAAAGACTTTTTTCCATAGACTTCCATTGTGAAAGAGACATCTGTAAATAAGCTGATCCATTTTTTTTGAGTGTAGCAACCCTCCAAAATGATTCGTTTCACTATTAGATTTTGATCCATTCAGTCTAAGATCATTTCTAAGATCTAGAAGAGCTGCACGATTAAATAACTTCAGTCCTATTTAAGATAGCAGTGGGCTAAACCAAAAATTAGCCACTCGGCTGCCATCAGTCTCTAGTATGCTTCCTCTGTGGGCCTCATTTCATAACAAAGAAATCAGGATTTTGGCGTCATGCACCAGTGAGCAACTTTACGTAATTACATCACATGATGTCTAACCCAAACCCTGTAACAAAATGTACTTATTTTAACCCAAATCATGATGTTTTTTCTTCCCTAACCAAGTAGTTTTGTTGCCTAAACCTAAAGGTGATGGTAACACAATGTTAATCCCGTGTTACAACTTGTTTCAGGCAGACCTGTTGGGTAACAAACTGCAAAGACACATTATCAGCTCGACCCAAATGAAAACACTGATGCAGGGAGTGTGCTGGCAAGCCTGCCTATTCTTAAAAGATATGACACCAGTTGCATTCACCTGACAAATCTAAGTCCACAATCACTCTCCTTTAAGCTCTGTTTCCTCTCCACCAGCTCCAAACGCTCTTCAGCTGCTAAATAGTCCACTATGTTCAGTAGATAGTTGCTAACTTCATTTGTTATCTAGTGCTGGGAAGGCAGAATATTATGATACAAGAGTAGTCAGAGAAAAAAAATGACGAAATAAATTTGAGTTGCTCCAGCTGTTAGATGAAGATCCATTTCTGAAGCTAATCTCCTCACAGCAGGGACTGAGGCAGATGGGCTGCAGGATGAGCTGTGCTGGCTCTCTGTGTATACGCGTATCCCACACACAAATTAACCAAAACCCAGGAACTATTTAAATTGAGGTAATGAATTATATCTCGTGTGCATGAATTAATAAATTGTGGCCTCAGTTTATTTTCTTAGTTTATCTGTAGCCATTCAAGGCGTATAGTTGATTTATCAGGGCTTTTTTTTTTTGCAGGGGTGAAAACAGCTGCTAAAAGAGCCTGATGAGAGTGAATACAAACCAACTAGTCCTCCAACAAGTGCTCCTACGTCTGAATATGACCCATAGGTCCACAAAACATGTTTTTATTGTCTGTACTGAGGGTATGCACAGAGAATGGTAAGTGAGCATTTAAGTATGCAGCTCCTTATATGTGGAATCTTCTGTGAAAGGACTTAAAGTTGCACTCTTTGGTTCCTCTCGACTGTTTCAAAGCACTGTTGCAGGATTTTTATACACAATCGCCATATGCCGATGTCACGGTGTGTCTTAGCTGGTATTTGTAATCATGTGTAGTTGCTATTCTTGTTTATTTCTAGTATATATTATCTTACTTTTTGGGTTTTCTTTGTAGTAATCTTACTTTGTGTTTTATAATGCTTGTTTTAGAGCTTTACGTTTTTATTCTGTATTCTTGTTCTATGTTGTCTGTCTTGGCCAGGACACTTTTTTTTTAATCTCAATAGGTTTTTCTGGTTAAAAAAAGATTAAATAATTAAATAAATAAATGAATAGGAGCATTTCCTAAATTAGCTCACCCGGTGGACAACAGATAAGCTTCTGTATGTTTTAAACAAGTGGGTAACGTTTTGAAATGGTCACAGTTGCACCAAAACTACGTGGTTTGATTTAGAAAAAAAAGACGATTGGCTTAAAATAAGAACATTTGTTATGTAATATATCTCACATCACATTTCTCATGAAACCACTCAAAAAACGCACTGCAAATAATGTGATACAGTATATGCCGACATACTATATTTCGCACACAGGACACAAACACCTGTGTCCTGGATGAAAGTCCAGCTTGTTTGACCTATCTAAACTTCAAACTTCAAACTTTATTTATTTATATAGCACTTTTCATACATACAAGTGTAACACAAAGTGCTTTACAAAACAAACAAGATGAAATAAAACAAAACAAAATATATAGATAATTGCCTCTGTTGCCTTTATTATACGGCATCTGACTTCCTCCCCTGCCCCCATAGGAATTACTATGGCCACTTGAGGTTGCCATATAACAAAATAATGTAAATATGGGTTCGTTTCTGCTCGTCAAAACAAATTATGTGAACGTATTTTTGGAGGACAATCCCATCAAAACAGCAAACTTAGTAAAACAAGAAAATCAGCAATGCTAAACCGCTTTGTACATTTTGGGGAAACTGCTGAGTTAGGTAATAATTATATGAGGATTCATCCTATGAGTGATTGCTTTTACTGCATATGTAGTCATTTTCTGACGTAGATAGGAAAATATTTATCAGCTCAGCTTCAATATCCTATACATCATGCTGAATTTCACTGACATTACACAACATGTAGGATTTTCCATTTCATTGTGTGTAATCCAAACACACATCCTTTTTTCCTATACAGTAAGGGGCAACTGGAAAACTTTGGGCGCTCATGCTAATAAGTGAGATGACTAAAATCATTGTTCGTGAAAACAACGAAACATAATTTCAAAATTCCGGGGCAAACCAAACAAACAAGTATGTCATGACAGGGAAATTATTTGTTGGGTAAAATGACACAATCATAAAAACACACGCCAGATGTTACTCGCAGCAAAACAAGTGATGAAATATCTGAACTTTCCCTCTTTTCCTTCTGGTGATTACATTACAATGTGCACGTAACCTGGCACTGGATTACTAGTGGATGAATCACACAGTTGCTGTACAGCGCTCTCCTGTGTTGGACTAAACAGTGCTATGAGTTTGTACAGTCCTCATCCATGAGTGCATGTGGAAAAGTAATTGCAAAATATACACAGAGATCATGTAATCATCAGCTGGAGCAACCGATCAATCACCTTTTGTCATGTCATGCTTCGGGGCACCCACACACAGCTGTGCTTCTCAGAAACCTGAGTCATTGTATGTTTTGTGTGGCTGTTTTATTTGCCACCTGTCCAGGCATGTATGCCCGCATGTTGTCAAAGTGCGGCTGTCAGTCGTGTTTAAGACTCGAGACAGTCTGGTGAAGACATAATCGCTTGGTAAGATTCCATGATTCATGAAGAGGAAACTGCTATCATCCTCAATCAAACCCCTGTAAACACACCCTTTCACATTCAGTGCGTTATCTGATGATGCTAAATGGAGGCAACATGTTTGAAGTTAGTTGTTTTCACTCTGTCGGGGAGAAGTGTAAGAATAACCGTGACTTTTGGCTATGTCACATGGGAGGATGTTAATTTAGGATAACCAGACTTGGATTATTTTCACAAGCCACAGGGCTGCATCGACAACACAGTGACACATGAGCACGAGATCAGGGCAGATGCCTTGTCAATTAAAGGAATAGCTCAACATTTTGGAAAATAGGCTGATTTGCTTTGTGTAGGAGAGTCATATGAGATGATCAATGCAACTCATATTTACCTGCTGAGTATAAGGCTACAGCAAGTAGCAGGTTAGCTTAGCTTAGCACAGAGTTTGGAAACAGGGGCAAACAGGTAGCCTGGTTTTAGCTGAAAGTAATAAAATCTGCAATATCAGCACCTCTAAAGCTTACTTATTAACATGTTAAATCACAGTGGAGACCAGTTGTCAGGCAACTAGCGGATATAATTTCTAATCCGGGATATAACATTTATTAACACCTTGGTTTTAAATTAAATAGACAAAGTATATCAGGTTGTGAGGTGTTTTAAGGTGGATTTTGTTAAGAACCAGGCTAGCTGAAACGCCCTGCATATTTCCAGTTTTAGTGGAACTTTAAACCAGTCTGATGAGTCATTTACCTTGGCCACATTCAAGATAAGAAAATAAATATTTTACTGATCCCCGAGGGGAAATTTTGACACGTAACAGCTGCTCTTACTGGTTTACTGTATGTAAGCATGGAGAAATTACAATAAAATAGAAAGAACATACATAACATATATGCAATATGTACAAATATGTGCATCATACTACAATTGTGTTAATTAAAATTAAATTAAATACAAAAAAAAAAATTGTCTAATGACTCATTTTTAGAAGACACTTGCCCCCAGAAATGAGAAGTGCAGCGTGTGTCACTGTACGTAATGTTCACCAGTGTCACAACAATTTGGTTCTCAGTCATTTAGCCGGCAGATGAACGTGTGCATTCCATTTCTCAGAACCGCTTGCAGAGTGTTCACACCAGCACTAGTCCATCTGGGCCTTTTTAAAAGTATCCTCAGAGCGTCATTGTATGCCACTTGTAGTCTCTGAAGGCTGGCTTTTTTATAGTTCAGCCACAGATGTGCAGTGTACAGTGGTGAGCAATACGCTTTAAACAAGGTCAGCATCACACCAACAGTGCAGCAGCCGAATTTACGTGACAATATATCTGCTCGTACATACAACATACGACACTGACTATAAATGTCCTCATCATCTGTTAATTGGTCTGTGATCATGTGACCAAGATATTTCACTTCACTGCAGATATTTAGAACATTACCTGAGAGCTTAAAGTCAGGAAAAGTCATATGTCTATCCTCTGTGGTTCTACAAATCATAATTACACTTTTTGAGTCGTTTTACTTTATATCATGTTGTTCCCCATAGACAGAGCACACATTAAGAAGCAGCTGCAGACCAGCTGAGCTCGGACTGAAAATCACACAATCATCAGCATACATAATATGATTCATCACTGTACTACCGACCATACAGCCAGTTTTACATGAGCTTAATTTACTTGATAAATCATTCATGTAGAAATTAAATAAGATAGGAGATAAGATACTCCCCTGTCTTACTCCGTTACTGACTTGGAAGGCAGCAGACATGCAGTTGTCCCATTTAACCTGCATGGTCTGTTGGGCATACCAATAGGACAGTATTCTAACTATATAATTAGGGACACCGGCTGCACCCAATTTTTTAAATAATTTCCCGTGATTCACCTGATCAAATGCCTTAGAGGCATCTAAGAAACACATAAAAACAGAGGAGCTTTTTCTCTTATAGTTGCTCAGCAGTTCCTTTAACACATATATACACATATCTGTACCATGTCTTGGTTTAAAGCCAAATTGATTATCTGTAGAAACAATTTGTTCATTGATCCTCTCTAGGAGAATTTGTTCAACGACTTTCGACAATATATTAGCTAGAGCGATGGGTCTATAGTTGTCTGAGGAACCCACTTTTCCTGCTTTATCCTTAATCACAGGAACCAGCACCACTGTCATCATAGAGTCTGGAAGAAAGCCCTGGACTATGAGAGCAGTGAAGCATAAGGCAAGAAGTGTACATAACCTTGCGCTTGCAAATTTGAGGTGTTCAGCGGAAATAGAGTCCATACCTGTTGTTTTATTAACTGATAAATTTGTAATCACTTGAGAGATCTCATGGGATTTAATCATATCTATATCTTCAACATTTGCTACTTGATAACCATTAGTCTGAACACAGTTGAACAATTTACTATAATGCCTTCTCCAGAGCTCAGCAATAGCATTAGCACCAGAAACTCCATCTACTGTGTATGGCACAGAGGATTTACAGTTATTAATGTGTTTCACCTCTTTCCAGAAAGCATTATTAGTGTTATTTAAAAGTTTCTTGGCCATAGAGTCAGCCCTCAAACATTGCTCATTTTTTTGATAAAACGTAATGCATATTTATATTTTGCATGCAAGAATGGAATAAATGGAATAAATATGAATTAAATCAGTATTAAATAAGAAAACGGTATTGTAGAAATGAATAACTTCACAATGTATTGTTGTATTATTGTGAATAATAAATAAATGATAGGGTTATATCTGCTGAGGGGTGACACAAGTCCAAAGGCCAATCTATTGACTCAGAATGTCTGGCACTGAGGGAGGGGTCGAGAAGTCTAATGGCCACAGGCAAGAGTGACTTCCTGTGGCACTGTGTGGTGTATCTCAGTGGAATAAGTCCTGCACAAAGTGTATTCCTGTGCTTCTGTTACACTCAACTTATGTGTCTCTTATCTGGACAAACTCCAGGTTGGGACTTATACTTTCTGATGCTGTTGAGAAGAAGTGCTGACACACACAGAAAATGATGTAGAAATCATTTTTTATTTGCCAAAAGAACAGGAAAGTATACTTGAATTAAAGTGCTGCTAGCTAATTAACAAAGATTAATGAGAAAAAATCACATGGATAACAAAGCGGTGGCGTTGTGATTCATTGAAAACAAGCAGACAAACTGATCAGATGTGAGAAATACTGAGCCTCGCCCTGGTGTTGGATCAGACATACCCTGGCCTCACCACAAAGCGGTAGGTGTACTGGTCATCAGGACAGGGGTAGGCAAGAACCTGGGCCTTACTCACATAGGTGAGAGAGTCCTTGAAGTCCTGAACCTGACAGATGTACTTGCCTTGGCACATGAGCAGGAGACGGTTACGAAAGAGGATGTTGCTCCAATTGGTTAGGCTGTTTTGGGAAGCCAGCCTTGCTGCTGGGAACGACTCGCACCTCATGCCTCGGTTTGAACATTCATGTTGGTTTTTGAAGAAAGTTGCATCCCAGCGAATGTTGTTGTTCTTAAAGATCAGGCTGTTATGGATAGGTGTGTCGAATGACTTGGTTGGGATTTGATCGTACCTACCATGGTAGTATCCATACGGATTGCGGATTTGCTCAGCAGTTATATCAGTGCTCCATGGCTTGGCGGTGTAGATCCTGGGCTGGTAATCTGCATCTTCTCTGTTGAACTTTGGGTTTGATTGCAGGTTGCTGAAGAGCAGAACATTGAACTGGAACGCTTTCAAGATGTTTTCATGATACATAATCCCATGGGTGCTGTAGAGAGAAGAGTTTAACTGCAGGTTATACAGTGCCTCAGCGGGGATCATAGGGAAACGAATGCGACTCAGTAGGCCAACTTGTGTTTCCAAACTGGTGGAGTTGGTCTTCTCTGTGATCCAACTCTCCACAGTCTGAAGCAGAAAATATTCATCTGGCACAACCAGGTCTGAGCGGAGTAGAAGGGATCCAAGGAGCTCAACGGAGAGGTGGAACCAAGCAGGGGACCTGGTCATATTTTGGAAGTTCCAGGCCATATACTGCAGACATTCCTCCTGGAGGACCAAGTCCCCAGTCTCCTCTGCGTATTCGTAAAGAGACACCTGGGTGTGGAACGATTCGTCCTCTGGGATGATTTTAGAGAACAGCCGGGCTGTGTCATCCATCAGACCCTTCACGCCAAACTTATAAGCCATCCAGTGGAGGCACTGCACAGAAGAGAAGTCCACATCCACCTTGCGGGTGTAAATGTACCTATTGAGATTGGAGAGTACTTATTAGATTTTTTATTATGTTTTACATTTGTCTTTATATCTAAATGCTTACAGAACAAATGGGTGATAAATATAAATATAAATCCTGTATCCTAAAGGTCTAGTGTGTAGGATTTAGTGGGGTAGAATGGCAGAAATGAAATATGGCCCCGATCACACAGAAAGCATTTTAGCAGCTGGAGGCGCCTTTTAAAAATTGTTTTAAATGAGAATTGAGTTTTTTGCTGACGGTTTTTGCGTTGCGACACACCTTGCACTTCTGCTTTCTGGGCACCTGGCGTTTTTGCCAGAGTGCTCTGAATTCCTGGAGTTTAAAAAACTTAAAAAACTTCAAGTGGAAAAACACCTCATGTCATCTCTTTTTTCATCACTTTTTTTCCCCATTGTCCAATCAAATGACTTCAGAGGCGGGCCTTCTCTGGTGGCCACGGCAGCAAGTTTACAGCTGGTAAACAATGGAGGAGAGACTGGTCGTAGAGGTTGCTCAATACCCAGAGCAATAACATAAGCCTAAGATGCCAGCCTAAGATATGCCTGGAAACAGCCATCATGGAGGCGAAGCTCCTGGACCAAGTGGTGGTACTCCCCGTGATCTACCCTCTTTTTTAGAGTACCCACACAGATCTCTGTTTCCCTGTGCACAACAAACTATTTGCTGACAGCCTCTCACCCTCAACCAGAGCCAGAGGAAGTACCATCTGCCTGTAATTTTAGTAACTAGTGACTAATTACTGTCAAATGAAAAATAAATTGATCACACGGGAAGGATAGTGCAAGGATGCGCCTTGTGTTTTGCAGCCTGTGAAAAGCTTTCCGTGTGATCAGGGCCTAAGTATGTTTTCTTTAGTGTGTAATCACCTGAAAAAAAAATTGTTGTTTTTGTTTTATAATCATAGGAGAAGCTGTTTATATCTACATAGGGAGCGAGTCCTCGTCCACAGAGTCTGCCATATTGCACTGCCATGTTTCTCCAGTTGCCCAAAATGGACAAACCAAACACTGGCTCCACGACAAGCAGTGTCACAAAAACACTACTTTATTTGGTGTTTTTATTGGATTAAATCACCAATTCTATTTGTTTTGGAGAGGAAGAGACCTCTGAGAATAATTTAGCTCATGGTAAAAAAAAATCCTGAACAAAGAACACTGAAAGAATTCTGACCTATAAAAGTTGAATCTTGCTGCAAGCTGCAATCCTCACCACTAGATGTCACTAAATCCCCTTAAATCTTACACACTGTTGCTTTAAATCAATAGTTGTTTACCTGATAAAGGAGGTGAAGTGTGGTTGGCAAGACCTGCGGATGTTGACAGTGATGTTGGTGATCCCCTCTGAGGCATTGAAGAGTGGGTATTGTGAGAGGATCATTTTGTGCGCGCAAATCGTTGTCTCATGCATCTCCAGGGTCTCATCCTCTTGTCTGTTTCCAGTAGGACTCTGGACCAGGATCAGGAAGTCACAGCTGCTCCCGCTGTCAAAGATTTGGCCGAGGTCATCAGACAGACTGATGCTGTGGTCCACGGAGTATATGGAATCACTGATGGTCATGTTTGTACCTGGAATCACATATCATTGAATCCATCAACATTTGACAGAGCACAGAGAGCATGAAGACCGTTTAGATACGTACTGCCTGTTTCACAGATAACTCCGATATCCTCTTTGTGGCTGCAGTCAGTTTCTCCCCAGCTTTTGAAAGCACATGTAACCAGAAGCTTCTCTGTGCCCTTGCATGTCATCTCATCCAGCCAAATCGGTCCAGACACTATCATGTAAAATGAAAGGGAATACATTCGTCAATGTGGCAGTAACACATCATGCAGTGGCCTTTTTGGCGGCTGAATTGGTGGTGTTGGTGCCAAATCACTGCTCTTCAATCATTACAATAATGTCACTGCCCTCTGGTGGGGAATAAACAGAAGTAAAGGGCACCTGTCCCATAGTTCCTCCCAATGACAACAGATTTGGCTCCGGGGAAGCGAAGCTGACGACACACCACCTGGGCCTCAGCCATGTCCCAGCCATCGTCACACACCGTTCCCCATTTGCCATCATGGTAGACTTCCACGCGGCCCTCAGAAACAGTGCCGCCAAACAGCCTCACATCACCCTCCTGCTGCACAGGTTTACTCTCTCTGTGTCCCCCTGCAAACACAGGTGTAGGATATTAACCAAGGTCATGGGAGCTGAAAGGTTATGCAAACATTCGCATAACCTACAGTCTGTGTTGAAAGTGCATGATTAGAATATATGTATAAAATGTAGGCATTGCATTGCATACAGTCGTACACAAAAACCAGTTACTGTTTCCTTTCAATACAATTAATATCAAGCAAAAGTGTTCACACAGATGAGATATATTTCACATGACTTACTGAATAGATTGAATTTCGTTGCGCTAGAGACATTTAGAAGTAGCAGAAGCCCCAGAGTGATTATGTTTCCGTGCACAAGCATTTCCAAACACCAGTGTAGGACTCTGACACACACAGACAATGATAAAAAAGAGGCAATGTGAGAAATATGTTCTTCACTACTTAACAATTTAAAGGAGCAGTGTGTACGATTTTAAGAGATTTATTGGTGTCAAGCGTTGAGGATTGCAGATTTCAACCAAGTGGAACTTGTCCTGATTAGAATTCCCTAAGTGTGCGTTGTTCAGGAGGATTTTACGGGAATCAAATTATCCACAGACCTCTCCTCCTCTCCAAAAGAAATGGGCCAGGTGATTAAAACTAGCAAAAACACCTAATGAAGCGGTTTCATGTTATAAATCAGTGTTTCTTTTATGCTGTTTGGCACGTCGCAGACAAGGCTGACTAACTACGGTGGCTGACACGAAAACGCAAATGGCCCTATTTGGACCCGGTGTTTGGTTTGTCTGCTCAGAACTACTGTAGAAACGTGGTGCAACATGGCAATCATCAACAATTCCTGAAGATGAGGACGCACTCCCTATGTAGATAAAAACGGCTCATTCTATGGTAATGAAAACATGATTCCTATCTCTGGGTGGACTTAAGAAAGCACACGCATTATATTTTATTCCATTCTACCAATATATCCACCTAAATATTACACACTGGACCTTTAAGAATATTCTTTGAAATATTGGGATGTTAACAGGACTGTCTGCAAACTGTCTTTTTGCATATAAATCAATGCATTTATTGCTTCAAAGAGAAAATATAAACCTACATTAAAATGGGATTTAATTTATTTTAACTGACTATACTAAACATGTGCATTAAACTTAAAAGATTAAACTTAAAAGTCGAAACATGCTAACTTTTGAAATATAATAAAACCGCATTACCTTCTTCCCCTCTGGTGATGAAGCGCTGCTGTCCGAAAATGTGCTTCTCCCTTTTGGAGTCTGTGACACAAATCTCACCACTTTTAAAGTAAAAAACAGAGGCTCACTTCTCCATTCCCTGCTGCTTTCCCTGTTTCGTTTCAAATGAAAGCAGAAAGTCAGTTTTGCAAACTGCTCCTGTTGCAACTTGTTTGAGAACAAAGTTCAGGTTTCATTTAACCGTTTTTGTAAAAAAATAAAATAAAAAAAAAAGCCCACGTGTGAATGAAACGACAAGACACAGGAAATAGGAATCAAGATTTTTACTCAAGTCATCCCACCAAAAACATCACATAATTCATTTTTCACCAAAATGTCCTTCAAACATTGAGTTTCATGAGGAATAAAAACAGGCCTTAAGTTATTTCACTGAAAATAGCATGTTCGGTGTGTATAGGATGATGTTTAAAATGGAGCAAAGGGGGAAGATAACCTTTGACCTTTTGAGAGTGTACAGTATGTGCATGAAAACATACGCTTCAGGAAAAGAAATCACAGTCTGATAAATCAATCTTTTGTACATTCATTATAAGGAAGGCTACAGTACTGTTGAGGGCCACATTTGTCCTGGGAGGGAGATGATCCACCATGAGACATGCTGGCTTTGTTTGTGTTGACTGGCACTTTCTCAAAACCCAAAGCGGGACCATGTTTTTCAGTGTCAGCCCATGGTTCTTTTATTTGTACTGAAGATGATCCTCTACGGGTTGGAGTTGTGTCTCAATGAGAGGAAGCAGCGAGTACAGTAACTTCAACAGTGACTGGATTGTAAACAAAATAGAACAACAGTGCAGTGGCCTCAAGAGCGAGTCTCTCAGTCTATATGAACTCTAAGCCCTCGTATTTCACGTCCCCGATCTTGGTTTCGGGTAAAAGAATGCGTCCGTCAAGCGTGAAGGCCATGATGTACGTGGCGATCTTACCGGCGTCCTCCTCTGACTTGAGAGCCAGAATGATCTGGTCGTCAGTGTTGGGGACGAACTTGAAGGAGGAGAATCCGTGAGTGGGGTTGAGCTGACCCACTCGACTTACAATGATGTCTTTGAAATCTGGCGAGCAGCTGAGGGCAAGGTTCGTGCCGCGGCGCTCATCCGCCGTCTCCTCGTAGCGCTCATTGCTGGCGCGGCGAGGGAGGAAAAACCAGCGCTGCAGGGTGTCGCTCCACGCTGCCGATTCGTGGATGAGATACCCTGCGGAGATTCAGACGTAAAGGGTAAACAACAGGAAACAAACGGAAGCAACTGTAAGCAAGACCAGATTCACATCCTCACCTGGAGGCTGTATTCCTGCAGCAGACTTGAGAGAATGGTACTTGGGAACCCAGTTTTCATGTCGTACATCCCCTCTGAAGCCCACTACTTTCACCCACTCTGGGTTGTTGTTGACGAATTCCCCTTCGGTGGTGGTCCACTCTTTCCCCAGACCACCGACGTACAGGTGCTTGTCTTTCACCGCCAGCCACTCAGCTTTGAACCCTATCAGGAGATTAAAGGCATTAAACACATAAAAGTACTTGATTACAAGCAAGAGTTCTGCATTTCAGTTTAAGTACAAAAGCATAATGAGTAGAATACACTTCAAGTATCTGTAAAAGTACTCATAATGCTGTGATTGATTTTTAAGTGTGGTGGAAATTTTGTCTTCTTAATGCATATGCTTGTATCGTTTCATTCTTCCCATGTGTCTGTAAGTGTGTGACCTTTGCATTCCCCTTTTGTATCCATCTGTTGTTACATCATCAAGAGATTTACATTCACTATCATCTCGCCTTCAAAGACAGTACGTTGACTGTCTAACAGATACAGCCGATTACCTAACATGTTGAAACAAGTATGTTCCTTTCATATACTCAAGAACATAATCAAATCAGGATAGCCTAAATATGCTACAATTGATTTCTCATCATCTTGTCGTCTGAGTGTCGGTATAAAGATGCCCTGTATTCACTTTTCTGGGCGCAACCTCTGAGCCCTGAGCTTGAGGTTGCGCCTTCTCTATAGAGAATACACTCTCGTGCACAAAGCTATTCAGTCTTGCTTGCTGATTCCCAAGCAGATCGGCTAAAAACTGCCACAACAACAGTTAACGAGTAAGCCCTTTGCACACTGAGACCATTTTATTTGTCTGAAATTGTTGCATGATTAAAAATAAACAGGACCTCACATTGTGTCAATTACGTTTCAAAATGGAAATTTTTCTGCGTTTTTCACAGCTGTCAGAAGCCTTTACAGATGTTTGACCAAGAATCAGTGAGGAAAATGTGGCGGCGGGACACATCCACTACAAGAAACATGAACGGGACGCTCAGAATCATTTCATAACTCAGACAGCTACTTTCAGAAGTTTTCCATTTCTTTCTTCTTTGCTTTTAGTGAATTAATGGATAATTGTACCTCTTTGGGCCCTGGAGTGACGAACTGAGACAACTATTTTGAAATTGTTCAAGTATTGAGAGATGGCTGCAGCTCATCGCCAGAAAAAAGGCTGCAATATTACCCTTTGGGGCCTTAACGCACCATCAAAGTGCGTCCACTTAAAGTGAGGAATATCAAAGTTTCTCTTTAAAACTAACAAAAATTATGAGTAAAAAAAGCTGTCAAAAAATACAGTGGGAAAATGGAAATAATCAAGTATAATAATGTATTGCTGTATGTATGAGTGGAGTGTAATGCCAACCTTTGGCAACGTCGCCATCGCCATCAGGTAAGATGACCCAAGGCACAATCTTGTCTCCGTCAATGTGGTAGACGACGCCCGTCCTGTCATCGACACTGTAGAGCTTCCCGTTGAACGCCACCAGGTCAGACAGCTCCATACCCCTGCCCTTCTCCGACAGGTGGCTTTCCAGCACCACCCTGTCTGCATCCCATTCAACTGCTATCTTGTCGCCACTTTGGGACACCAAGAGGTGCCCCCGCCGCATGTAGCTGAACCACGTCAGCTTCTTGTCACTACGAGAGTCCGTGTCCAGGTCGGCGATGACCCCAATGCGGTAGCGGGTGCCCTGCAGCGTGTGCTCAGGCGGACTGAGAGGGTAGGTGTCATTGTAACTGGAATCGGGCCGCTGGGTGTCACTGTGACTGCCTCTCCAGCCGTGCGAGTCATAAGAGCGGGGGCCCAGGCTCGAGTTTAAGTGCATGAAGAGCAGAAGAAGCAGGGCCAGGGAGCCGGCCACCGCCACAATGGGCCTCCATTTAAGGCGGAAACGTGGGTCAGTGGTGTTGGCCATAGAAGCCAACATTGGGAGGCCTCCGACAGAGATACGCAGGGTGTTCATGGGCTCATTTTGCTCCAGTCGAGTGAAGCCTGGGGGAGCAGGCATGGAGGACGGAGGCCTGGGGAGACCTGAAGAAAAAAAGAAAGAGATGGTCAGTCATGTGCACTAGTTCAAGACAAAACAGGGCAGCAGACTGTCAAAAAAACCCATTTATACATATTCAAGTCTAAAATCTGTTTATCCTTTTATCTGTTTTGAGTATTTAATTAAATATAAAATCTCTCTTTTTTTATTTTCCTGTAAAACATGAAAATATTCTGACCCTCCCCTGTGTTCATGTTGTCCTTGTCTCTCTCCCCCTCTGTGTGTGTTTGTTTCTTTTCCTCTATCTGTGTGAACAGTCTGCTTGAGCTTTGCCTCTTGTGTGTTTGTATATGTTGTCCTCTTTCTAGGTTTCCATGGTGAAGAGGCGGTTGTGGGACTCAGGTCCTATCTGTTTGGTGTTTGCCTGTTACAATTCAAGTCATCCTGATTGTCTATACTGTAATTTTACTATGGTGATCTATTCTGTACACATGGCATCCACTGCACGTCTGTCTGTCCATTTTGGAAGAGGGGTCCCTCCTTTGTTGCTCTTCCCATTTTATTTACCCTGCTAAAGTGGAAATATAAAATTGTTTGATTTAACTTATCTTAATAAAATAAAATATTGATTATCCAATGTAATGGTTTTAGAAAAATGAGAGCTCTGACATTAAAATTGATTGGGAAAATCAAGGCATAATTTATGACACAAACATAAGCATATCAACCACTGTGCAACCAAAACAGGAAGAGGAGAGTGCTTTTGTTTTCCACAGTAGCTACAGGTA
The DNA here is from genome assembly GCA_035609425.1 of Epinephelus awoara. Classification (NCBI taxonomy): domain Eukaryota; kingdom Metazoa; phylum Chordata; class Actinopteri; order Perciformes; family Serranidae; genus Epinephelus; species Epinephelus awoara. The sequence goes on along the minus strand of CM069311.1, from coordinate 17,225,465 downwards.
ACTAACCCCAGTTACCAAGGAGTATCGGTCTAAGTTATTAACAGTTACTGTATTCCTGTTGAGTTGCCTCTGAGTGAATTTAAATTCCCTCTGGTAAGCAGGTACGCAGTGTGTATGTTCGGGGCTTTTATTGTGAAAGGTAAGAATTCAGGCAAGTTTGACCAACCCCTGTGAATTCTGTGCAATTTTGCCCAGTCACTGCAACTTTTCTGCAAATTTGACCGATTGTCATAGTTTCTCCAATCATAAAAGTCAACAATGAAATGAGTCCAAATTCACTCCATTGTGGTCCTGAAGATGCAGACGTGTGCAACATGAACATCTCACATTAACCAACAAAAATTCACTGCTGAAGATCATGCAAGGCAATTTCCTGAAACTGTTTTGCACCATGTGCAGCACTGTGGTGGAAGACAAATGAAAGTCATCAATTTGACACACACTTTTCTACTGAGAACGGCCTAATTGAGTTGACAACAGCAAAACGAATCTCCGTGACAGAGGCTGTTGCATCCAGAGCTGGGGCAAGTGCTGAAGGAGTCATGGTGAGTTATTTTAAATACGTATGGTTAATGATAACGTCATAGTATAAATCACAAACTCAGAAAATCCATCCTGGGGACAGCAGGCCAAGCAAAGCACCCCTAGATGTACCTCTCTGAGGCAAAGCTTTCCAGCATCTCCCAGGCCAGATGAGATTTGTAATCCCTCCAGCATGTCCTGGGTCTGCCCCGGGGCCTCCTACCAGTGGGACGTGTCCGGAACACCTCTAACGGGAGGTGCCGAGGACGCATCCTGATCAGATGGCTGAACTACCTCATCTCACCCCTTTCGATGTGAAGGAGCAGCAGCTCTACTCTGAGTTCCCGTCGGATGTCCGAGCTCCAGCCACTCTACGGAGGAAACTCATTTCTGCCACTTGTATCCATGATCTAACACAATTTTAGTGCAAGAAAAAAGAAGCCAAAAAAACCATAGCAACATCCCCCAAAAACCCACAAAATACCAAAGGGACTGTGTAGTACACTGCTATTGACAATGTATGAAGAGTCTGCCATCTTGGTTCGGACTATGGCACCTCTGTGTTATTATTTTACGACCTTCATCAGTAGAAGTGCGACTCATAAAACCTCGGCTACATTCCCATCCCTGGTAGGGGAAATGGGACACAGTGGAACGATGGAGGTTACTGTATAAAACAAAATGCAGTGTGTCCTTTGTTGGTAGTAGTTAGGCTCTGAGGAAAATGGCGTTCCGGTTGTCTATGCGACAGCGGTAGCAACGACAATACCACGTGGAAACGCTAGGGGTTTCTTTAGCTAAAGATGCTCTAACTTTGATGTAACTTTTGCTAAACAGTAGCCACTGTTGCTCACATGACGGGATAATGGCCATCCTAAAATCCTAAATAAAACACAGTGTAACAATAGCAACAGTGGAGACGAGTCATTGAGTCAGGCAACAGAGACAGTAACCTAATCTGTGCAAAGTTTGCTAACTTTAGCAAGCAAAACTACCAAGTAAGGCTGTAGCGGCAAAACTCCTGAGTGTATTAAACTGAGCAGCTGTGTGTCTTATTGCTTATGAATTCAACTTTTTCTTTGCAAATAGAAGAATGTCTTTTGTCCCAAAAGTCACACAGTATCACTGCAATACAAGGAATGTCTCCTCAAATACAGGTCGCCATTCAGGTTACACAGGATCATTTTTTCAGGGGCAAGCCACAGTAAGCTGAGCTGTATGGATACTTGTGAAATATTAAACTATAAATTTTCAGTGAGCAGGGGATAGTTGTTCCGCCTGCTTTGCCCCGTGGGAAAGGGCTTGCTCTAAATCTAAAAAGCAATTCAATGCAAACAAATCTTTAAGCTATGGAAGTAATCTGAAGACATACATTACTCTGACCCAACCTACAACAGCACATTTAGATAATAAAACTCAATCTAATCCTACTCACATACTCTCCATGAGCAGACTCTTGTTTGCCAGTCAAATCCTTAGTCCCAATGGCAGGCAGGTCATTCATATGAGCTTATATTTTCAGGGCTATTTTAAATTGTGGTAAGAGCTCACACAAATGAGCCTATACATGCCAGGTTAAACATTACACAACGGGAGGCAGGAAGCAGCTCAGTTTCAGGGTTGGGTGAATATCAGTTGGCCACCACAGTGCCGTGTTAACGCAGTCGCTGGGAGGAGCCACTTCAGTGAGAATGACGAGATGACAGCTGTGAACAGGTAAATCAGGTAATGCAGCATCAGCCGGCTCGTGCAGCACATGCCACCGTCACATAAGTGCCAACAATTTTAGTAGGCAATCAAGTTATCTATCAAGCAGAAATCTCTGCCGTGATTCTTTTTTTGTTTTCTATCTGTGACAACTGAGAATCTTGTTCAAATAAAGACATTTGAAAAGATCCTGTTGGACTTTTGGGCATTTAATAGACCAATCGAGATTAATGACAATACATAGTGATCGACCGAAAAAATAAACTATTTTAAAGCATTTTCAAGCATGAATGTCAAATAATTAAGGTTTCTAGCTTCTTAAATGTGCCATTTTGGAGTGCTGGTTGGACGAAAAAAGACATTTAAAGACATCACTTTGGGCTCTAGGAAATTATGAGGGATATTTTTCACTATTTTCCAACATCCAAAGATCCGGTGTGTAGGCTATTATGTAATAAGTATGTTATCTTAAGTGTATAATCACCTAAAAATGAGAACTGTTGTGGGTTTTTTTTACCTTAGAATGAGCTGTTTATGTGTACATAGTAGGGTTGCAATGATATGAGATGTTCAAAGTACAATAACCGCTGTTTCACGGTATCACAGTATTACAGAATGATTATTATCATCGGTCAGTATGACCCTTAAAGGAATTAAAACGGACAGGTTATTCTTGGTCAAACAAACATTTTATTACTATATTTGAAACTATTTTTAATTCAAAGTATATGGAAAAAAATCTCCCTTTTGAAACTTAGAGACTGAGATTTTCTGTCCAGCTGCTTTTTTTTTTCAATATCGTAGACAAGCAAACGTACACAATACCGTATCTGTCAATTTTAATATCACTGTATACCTTGAAACCGGTATACCGTTGCAACCATAGGGAGCGGATCCGTCTACCACTGTTGCACCACCATATTTCTACTGCAGCCCAGAATGGACGCAGCAAACATTGGCTGGTTCTGTTTTCGTGACGGCCACCATTCCTCTGTGATGAGCAGCGTCGCAAAAACATCGAATTTTTAATGTAAAACTTCTTTATTCAGTGTTTTTACCTGTTTAAATCACCAGGTCTGTTCGTTTTTGGGAGGAAGAGGCCTCTGCGGATAATTTGGCTCCGGGTAAAAACCCTTTAAGCAATGAGCACTGAAAGAATCCTGACTAGTAGATCACGCTTGGTACATGGGGGAAGTTTCATCTGGTTGCAATCTGCACTCCTCACTGCTAGACTGCCACTAAATCCTTCACACCGTTATTTTAATAGACTCAATAATAACTCAGCTCAGGTTGGGAGGTGATACAGATAATTAAATTTAGCACCTTGGTGGACAACAGGATTATGCGACACTGCAAGGAGAAAGCTCCCAAAAGTCATATTCCAAACAAGGGAAAACTGTTTTCCTGTACTGATATCTGCTTAAATGCCCAGTAAACTGATTTGACCTTATACGTCTACACTTGAGGGGTCACCACCACCAAGCTTTGTAGAGTAGAAAATGTGTGCAATCTACTTCTGACCAAATTCCAGGCAGGGACCTCTAAACCCAGCCTCTGGAGCCTCACACTCTGTGGCCTGAACATGGCTGCATTTCTCCGAAAGCAGAGCAGAGGCTGAAAGACTCTTTCATAAAAGGGGCCCGGAGCCAAACAGCAGTCCATTATGGCAGCAACATCAGGGCCCACACTCCGAGGCAAGAAAACTATCCCCTCTGAAACACACCAACAAGTGGCAAATACTAATGAACTTAAACAGATTCTGATTTTGCCCAAATCTCCTTCGCTGAAACAAATTCATTAAAAGCTTACCCCTTCGCCTCCTCCTGGCAGAACGCTGTCCTGGTGTCATCAGATTTACCTCACTGTCTTTAAAGCAGACCTCCACGGTCAGTCCCAAGCTCACTTGCAGATTATTTGTATTGCAACCATGACTAAGAGTTGTTACAAAGCTAGTGAACTTTAACTAGACTTGGAGGATTATGTTCCAGTCCAAAGGGTCAAACCTCGCAGGAGGCCAGCACAATTCATTAAGTTATCATCACAATAGCAACAAAGGGCCGGGAACCAGAGGTGAGGGAAACACTCCTTACCTGCACAGTCACCTGTCCTGCATAAATAAGTGGAATGGTGCAAATCCCGCAGGCTGAATAGAAGTTAAGAACAAACCTGTAGTCACTACAAGAATTTGTATCCTGCATGCAATCAGTACTCTGAGTACTGTGAGAGGACTGAGGCCAGAGATCAGCCTGATAATACAGCGGTTACACAGTCAACAGGGACGCTAAGAACACAAACTTTTAATTGCTTTTAATTCAACTCCTTCTGGGCTTCAGTTCAACAATATGTTAGGAGTTCAAGAAGTTAATTATTAATCAACAAGCAACTTGTGAGTGTCGTAAAGACAGGGTTTGAATAGTTTAAATTCAGTGTTGCACAATGAAATTACATAATATACACTGTAAGGTTGGGAGATATGGCGATATAGATGTCGCGAGATGTTAGATATCTTAGAGATTTTGCCATGTAGTTTGTACTAGGCAGCTGTCCATTCAATTGAGTTATAATTCGAGTCAATTCAAGACAACTTAATTTATCCAAAAGGATTTTTTTGTGCCAGAGAATGATTCAAATTACAGTAACTACTCACTAGGCCGTTTAACATCTCCGGTTGCATTAGACGAGACATTGTGGCCAACACTGCACATGAGTGAGCAACATACAGCAATATTTTTGGGGATTATTGCATCAATTTGACAAAAGCTCATTAATGACCAAGTATTTAAATCAATGGATCAGCCAGAAAAGACACTCCATATGTAGTTATTTCATCTCTAAATGCTTCTCAAATTAGTTTCCAAAGTTTTTTTTTCATATCACTACATTTGCATCAATACTGCAATCTAAAATATGCTAATCGAATCACCGATCTATCATTTATTCTGTTGATAATTTAGTCAATAAAAGGTCCAAGATGACAAATACTGGTACAAATCCTTGAGATGTTCAATTGACAAAGATATAAAACAGTTAAAGGTAGAACATTTTCACATTTACGTGCATAGAACTTAAGTTTTTTTGGTGGTGTTTTTGCTTAAAAACGCATTTAAATGCTTGATTGATTTTCAATACTGCTGCAAATGAATTTTCTGTTGACCAACTTATCGATTCTTTGACCACTCGCTTCAGCTCTAATGAAGCATGAATTAGTGACCTTGCAACTTCTGAGTGACTCAAAGCGGCTCCCACAGCAGTCTAAGTTTGCTCAGTGGCGTGGCATAATGCACAACACGGAACAGCAGTCGTGTACAGTGTCCTCCTGACAGTATGGACAGTTGTGTAACTGCACAAAGTCCTGTCCTGATACGAGCCCCTATCACATGCCGGTGGCTCCCTGATGTGCAAATGTGAGTGTCTGCTCAGCGCTGCCACAGCTGATGACATCTGGGGAGGTGGGCTTCAAAGGAAACAGATCAAGGACATAGAGAGAGTGTGTGAGGCCCATAAATAGCTCACTTGTTGCTGTAAGGCAGATTCCCAGAGCTCTGCATGTCAAAGCGCCCCCTAACAGATGTGAATTACACTGAGGGCTGGATTTTATGTGTTTTTTTTCCAATGAGAAGACGCTGTGTGATAACAAGATGCACAATAGTGACACTGAAGTATTTTAAATTTAGTTTGCAGACCACTTGGAGCATCTCGGAGGCCCCAGGTGGGTCATTCCCACTTTGCTATTTGCAGGCCCTTTATTCAGAAACCAATAAAGTTCTGAGTAAAGCAGTTAAATACAGTATTCACAGATTGTTAGTGGGGGTATTTTGCTAATAAGGGGACCGATTTTAGGTGTCCCCCTCCTCCTGCACACACACAAACATCCCATCTGCACCTCCTGTGTGTGTGTGTGTGTGTGTATGTGTGTGTGTGTGTTAGCTCCTGACCCTGTCCTGCCAGCAGCGCAGAGGTTAACACGGATGCCATCACAAATGGCTGCGTTCAGAGTCGAGCTGAAACCCTGTAACGTCGCTTCCTACTCACCGCAGATGTTAGATGTTCAGCTCACAGTCCGCTGCCGGCTGTAGCTCAGGTGTCATTATTTTATCGCCTCCGTCTTCGGCTCCTTTTCCTCCGTTCACCGTTCACAAGACAGCCGCTCATTACTTCCTGTATGTAGTGATGACGACGGCAGCGTGCACTGCCTGCGCGCGGTGGATGCAAGAGGGTTTGTCAAACGGTGCCTTCGCGTGATGTGGGAAATTTGAAAACTACAAATTCACATACCTGTCAAGTTTTGGATTTGAAAATAGGGGAAATTTTTCAGCGCCCACCACGATGAATGCATTGAGTAGTGGGAGCATTATTTGATAGGATGTTATTGGACTATCAAAATATGCTACCCCTGAAATATTGATTAAAAATGTTAAAATGACATGTCTAAATATGCTGCCCAAATATTGAATGAAATAATTGCAGGAAGTTTGTGTAAATTTAGCAATTTTGATCACTTCTGAGCAGATTATTTCCTGTGAATTATGTATTATTAATAGGCTTCTTTTTCGACAAATTAAGTCTTTCCCTGATGCTTGGTCATTGTTCTGTTTCTCTTTGGTTGCTTTTACTGCAGGAGGAGGCTGCTTAGTTAAGTGAAGGCTCTGTGGACATAACTTGTGTTAAGGTTGTCACTGTGCCCTTCATCCTGTGAGGGTTTTTTAAGTTAATATCTTTAAAAAAAAAATCTTAACTTGCCTTGCGACCCCATGAAGCTTCAGCGACCCATAGTGGGGGTCAGGACCTTTAGTATGGGAATCAGTGGGCTAGAAACAACATGCTATCCTTGACATGGATTCAATTGCAAGACATTTTAAGGTTAGATTTTAATTTCACTTGTCGTGTTCTTACTATTCTAAAGTGACTGTGTGCATCTGCAGAGAGCAAATTATCTTAAATAAAAATAAATAACTTTAAAAAAAACGTTTGCACTCAACTTCTCTTATTTTTTAAATTGTTAAATAAAGTTATTTCAAATCAGTTACTCCAACACTTATGGTATTTTGGATTATTGTTGTACTTCTTCTTTTTGCCTCCTGGTTAGAAATGTGCATTGATGTTATGTTACAGATGTGTTGTATGTTTAACAGCTGCCAAAACCAAAACACTTGGCACACAAAGACGTGTTGATGAGAAATATTAGACACTAATTATGATTAAATACTTTGCAAATTAATGTACTTTTTTCACCATTAGAGAAATTAAATCTAGAGAGGCAACACTGTGGGCTAATTAATGATTTCCATTTTATTTTTTGGGCCCCTTTTTCAAATTTGGAAGTGTTTTATTTATGAGGATGAGATTTATCCAAATGTGAAAAAAATAACTGGTTGTTAGGTACATTTTGTTCTAGGACAAGTTGATTTTCCCTCCTGTGGCTCTGCAGATTACTGATTCAAAGTTATTCCATTTCTAGCACACTGACTGTATGATGTATGAAAGTTGGTTGTAGTGTAGTTAAAAGGTGAGACTGTGCACAGCAGACATGTTTGCTTTTGATGTTCTTTTCTTATTGTCTTCCCATTGTTAAGTGGCGGACTGTTAACAAGTTCCTCCACATTCACCGACACAATCACTACACAAATATTTGCCAAGGGAGCACAGCTCTGCAGCTCTGCAGCTCAGAGTCCGGGTCTTTCTTTAAAGGAGGATATAAATTATGGGCCGACTCACAGGTTCAAAACCAAAACAGTTTTTATTTGGCAAACCCCTGTGTGTGTGTGAGATACAGAATACTGTACAAAGGCACTTTAATGGGGAATTACTGTAAAGCCATCGAGCACAACAGTGAAACTGCAACATGTGCAAAGGTACAAGTACAGTGAAAGAAAGCAAGAGAAAACTCATGTAGCATTTTTTGATTGTCATGTACCTGGACTGAAAGGATTAAGTAAGATAATAAATATATCCATTTCCCCACAACGTTACTGAATTCCTGAAACCAAATTATGGCTGAAACATTTGCTGAATTGGAAATTAATAAAACTATTGGTTAACCCAAGAAAGGCACATTGAACTTCCACAGAGGTAGCTGATATAAATCGATGGTTTTGGCTACCTTAAAGCAAAACAGAACACCCTTGAAAACTAATCCTAAGTAGTAAGTGTGGCACAGTTGGATTTAAAACAATAAAAGTAACAATCTGAGATCAGATGTTGGCAATTAACTGCCCCAAAGATATGAAGTGTGCTTTTCAGTGCATAAAAGCCATTTTTCAGTGGTTGATTATTTTAAAAAAGAACAAAAACATGGCGTTACAGTAGTTACAGAAGGAAAGTTCTCATTGCACCCATTGATTAAATAACATGGGTTTGTTTTGTGGTTGAACAAAATATGTACTGAACTGTCTCATTCAGCTGCTGTTTGGATCTGAGAGTGATAAAAAATATTGAACAGCAACATATTCATAAAAAAAAAAATCTGTTTAAATAAGCCAAGCAAATTTCCCCGCTACAAACTAAATCCTAACCTGTGTGCTGACTAATGCTTTGCACTCGTAAGCCAAACAAAAGGGGCACTGAAATCACTACAGTCGGTTTGGTACAAAGACACAATGGCACGGTCATCCTCTCTCTTACCAAGACAATTTTCTTCAATCAAAACAATATAAATTTTTCAGAGTTCACCCGACCTGTGTGGCACTCGAACGACACAGCAAACATCGACCACACGACAATGAAACGAACTAAAAACACATCAGTGCACCCAAATATATGCAAACATGGTTCTGCAGGAAATGAATGGGAGTGCAGAGAACAGTCTGAGTTGTAAATGAAACCATTGGCACACGTTTATTTAAAAAAAAAAAAACTCCCCTGTTGGACTCATGTGTGTTAATCTCAGTCCTTCAATAAGCTGGAGGCTGGTACTCTCCTGGCTGCTCCTGGCCGTGGGAGAAAGGCGACTGCTGGTAGCCTGTGGGCCCGCTGCTGTACGGCGCGGGCGGGTACGGAGTACTATGGTCATTGGCTGGGTCTCTGTACTCCTGGTCAAAGTCACTGATGCCTTGGCGATACCTTCCATACGCAAAGTAGGACAAGAGACCCTGTTGAGAGAAGGCTTAGTAAGCGGAGCTTTAACACTGGATTCTGGCAAATTTTCAACACGCTGAGGTGTGTGTTACCATATGATTTTGTCAGTCAAATGCTGGAGGAATAAAAGGCTCACCCAGGTGATAATGGAGAAGAAGGAGAAGGCCACGACAGCGCGGGCAGCATCGCCAGCAACAGCAGCAAAGTCCTTCGTATTGGACCACTGATTGGCCAGGACGCAGAAGCAGATGAACCACAGGAACGTCCAGGCAGCTTTCCCACAATGACAATGATTTAAAACAGAGAAATAAACAGTCAGGATTAAGATGAAATACAATGACAGCGCTAACCTCAACCAGGTTGCATTTCCTGTTTCTGGGGCATAGTTCCTGTATTCAACTATAAGCAGTCTATAGTGAAACCTGACTCTCACCTGAGAAAACCAAATCTCCTATAACAATGATTTTTCTCTCTTTGGCATTGCTGATCTGTGGGAAGTAGGCGTCAAGTATGAGGAAGACAACACAAGCCAAGAAGGCCAGGACTCCGATGGCGACCCCATAGCTGCAAGCACTGTCATTGTTGTTGAACATGCATTTGGTTTCTTCCTCCTTCGACGGGTTGATGTAGCCTTCTGCTGTGATGCTGGCAAAGACCACAATGGAGAATAACTGCAAAGGAGGGACATGTGGGGTTAATGCCACGGGGAGGGGGGTGAAAAACGCATGTTTCAAGTCAAGCAGCTGCAGGGGCCGCGTGACTCTCATCACATGATTCACATTACAAGAAAGCTTTCACCATGGAAAAAATAGAACATTAAAACATCTGTGAAGCCAGTTTAGACAAGTGAAGCTGGAAAAGTTACTGATCTATTTTAACACATTAAATATGGCACAAAAAGAAAGTGACATCCTCTGTGAGTGATGCACTTTTCACACATGATCAGCAACAATTTAGATCAATGACTGGTCTTATCCTCTGGTTCAAGCTTGTCGTGTGTAAGGATTTGCTGCTTCTCTCCATTTTTAAAATGAAATATCTGGGTTTTGGACATTTGAAGATGTCACCAATAATTTGCAGCTCTTCATTCATATTTCACCGATCCTGGCATCCCTGCACAGTTTAGCCGCTTCCTTTTTAATTTGATCACAAATATTACTGATTTTATTTTTGACCTCTTGTTGCCTTACACCCTGAGATCCTGAATTGCCTTTGCTCTTCCTGTTCTTGAGTCTAGACTCAACACAAAGGTGATATTTGCTGTCAGGACTCATTGAATATGAAATGACTTGCCTGAAGAGATAAGGGCAGCAAACTCTGCATCATCCTTTAAAATCACAGCTATTTAGTAATGTATTTATCACTTCTATTGTTTTAAAGTGTCTGTTATATTTCCCTGTTGTTTTGAATCTTCTTATTTATGTGCTTAATGCTCGTGTTTTGAAGATATTTATGAATAAAGTCTATTATTACCCATTAAAGAACTGAGCTCTTCCTCTAACAGCTTAATCTAATTGACCAATAACTTAACGTCTGGCATTTGAAAACTGTGCAGGCAAGTAGAGAGCAACAGATGACGCTGCACAGGTTTAATTTCCTCATCTGACGTTCACACTGTAAACACACAGATAAAAGTAAGACATCTTATAAGCGTTTTAACCCACTATTATCTACTTTTCATAGCATAAAAAAGCACAGAAAGCGCCAAACAACACTTTACATCATCAGGTGGAAAACTGGCAGTTAACGTCAGTTGGTGACACAGCATTGGTCATGCTAGCTAATGTTAGCATCAACAAGTGCTACACAAAACATATCTAATTCCCATTTAAGTAGCGTTTATGTAAGATTTCACCCTAACACCCACTTCATGTCCACTGTTAGCAGCTCATATAGCTAACACTTAGTATTACTGACTGTTTCGTGTCGGCCCTGGCAGCTCACATCTGTTACAACAAGCCGTTGATGTGACAGCTGGCTAACTTTGATGCTAACGTTTCCGTGGAGTCACTCACCCAGCTCAGACAGCGCAAAATGGTTTGAGGCTGTTTTATGAAACTGGCTAAGTCGAAAGCACCGCCAGCCAGCGAGGCCCCGTACGCACTGCTCTGCATTTTTTGCTGCCAAAAAATGCCTGTCAGACGACTTAAAGACGAGCTGGAGAAAGTCTTCCTGTCAAAGTTGGGGCAGTTTCGTTTTGTAGCGCAGCTTCCTGAAAACTTTTCAAAGACCGCCCCTGCGCTGATGCGTTCAAGTGCTGCTCGTAAAGCGTGACGTCCGGGTCGAGCGAAAAGTACTATCGTAATATCTTCACTGTTAACCGGAAATATTTAATACATTTAATCCCAAAAAGTTACTTCGCAACTCAAGCAGGACTTTAAGCCGCCAGGTGGACAACGCATGAGGCTACAGGGAATAAAGCATTAATACATTTCAGGGCTATTTATTTTACAAATTGTTTAAAAATAAATGCCTTGTAAATTCCTGTAAAAAAAATTGCCTCTTCGAACCTAAATGCAACAGCACAGAAACCGCAACATTCAAGATTATAAAGCCAGAAAAACATATCAATATTTTTTTTTAAAAGCAGATAGGCTTACTGTTAACATGTACGCTATGTCAATACTATTCATATCCACTAATACCCTCAGTTGTACCTCTAATAATAATGATAATAAGCATAAATATACTTACTGATTTAGGCATGCAGGGCTTAAATATGGGGCGTAGCACCAAATTCTGGGCCTTATACATAACTATTGTCAGCCCCCATCCCCTAAATCCATGCCTCTCTCATGCAGCTTTTGATTTTTGTTTTCCAAGCACAAAGAATTCATAATTAATATTAGTGGATTTGCATAAACACACAATAAAACAGGCTATAATACTATAGTTTGCAGTGGCAGTAGCTCAGTCCACAGGAATAAGTCCCTGTATGGACCGAGTATGGAGCGTGGACTGGTAGCTGGAGAGGTGCCTTCTGCCGGCACCGTCGAGGTGACCCTGAGCAAGGCACTAAACCCCCAGCTGCTCAGGGCATCTGTCCAAGGCAGCCCTCTTGTTCTGACATCTCTCCATTTAATGCATGTATAGGTACTGTTTGTGCATGTGTGTGTATCTCAGGCCTGAGTGCATATGACATTTCTTCTTCTTCTTCTTCTTCTTCAGCCAATTTTAATTTAGTAATTGCATTAATTACTTAGAAATTAAAAAAAAAAAAAAGCAAACAAAACCAAACTTTTTATTCTAGGCTTTTTAAGGGCCCCCTTCCATTGGGGCCCTGGGTAATCTTTCACTCCCACTACAGCACCCCTGCTGAAATCTACTACTGTAATCAAAATCAAATATTTCATGATACTCTCTGTTTCTTGCACATGCTGTCTTTGGCTTCCTAATGCATACATTCATGCATGGGTCACTGAACAGGCCTACTGGACACAAGCTTTTTCCATGTAAGGGCCCTCCTGGCCTGCAAAATGTTACTCAAATAACATGTTTGGTACCAACCAGAAAGAGGCACCTGCATGTATTTCCATCCCTCTGTAATTATATTAAGCGATTTCTTCAATACTATTTTCTAATGTAAAGTTATATTTTGATTTATTTCCCTCTGATCCATCTGAAAAAATGAAACCAGTCAGTCAGTGCTCACTTCTAACTGGACTTGTAGTTTCTTCAACATTGCTGCTAGTTTAATAAACTAGTTTGACAAATGTAATGCAATGTTGCAGTTCCCCATTGTGACCACTGAGGGGCATTAAATACTAAATCTAATTGCAAACAGCTTCAAGACACTCACTATCATACTGACACCTGCAGTAAACTTTTCCGATCAGTATGAAACATCAGATACTACTACTTCTGCTTCTACTTTTAATTTATTCATCATATAATATTTACTACATCTCCATGAGGCCCAGAACAGGACATGTCAGAGACACTTAACTGATTGCACTGGAGCTGATCACACTGATACAGACAGATAACTTTGCACCCAAATGCAAACAAGGCACAGCTGTGTTGCAAGGGGGAGAGTGCGAGAGCGAGAGGAAGTCTGTCTGATGTGTTCTGACAATCATGTAAGAATAGACTGCTACAATGTGAGAGATAACCCACATCTCTGTGGTCCACTGTTTGACTGAGGGCGCCTGAGCCGCTGGGAGCTGTGTGTTTGTAGTAAAGAGATCATCAAAGACCATGGCTTACAGTATGAACATTCATGAATCGGACTCTGACTCTGACTTTGAGTAAGTTCTCTTAAAGACTTAATTTGAGATTTCCTTTACTTTTCATTGTTTAGTTGTACCTGACTGTCATTTCCTCTGCGTCTTTTTGCTCGGTTGGGCTTTAAATCACCATTGGTGGTGGGCTAAGTGTCTTTCATCAGACTGTGTTTCTGCTTTACTTTCTTGATGTTTGTTGAAGCTCCTGTCAAGTGCTCGGAGAGAACATTGTCAGTGTTTGAAGCACATTTGCATGTACTTAGCATTATTTGTTTAGGCCTGGAACTGGAAAGCTTTGGGTGACACATGGTGGGAAAAGTGTTTTACAATTCACAAATCTTTGGTGAATCACGATTGGCAAAATTATGTATTTAGGATGCGGCAAATTTCAGTTCCTTGCTGCTGTAATGAGGGTATTCACACCAAGGCCTTTGGGTCATCTTTTCCTCTGATGGTAATCACTCTCCCCCAGGTATGTGGGAGGGAGTGAACCACGTCAGGACTCCTTCCAGTTTGTTGGAGAGCCAGCAGCCAGCACCCAGTGGTGTCCTGAAACCCTACAGATGGACGTTTTTAAGGAATGCACTGGTACAAATGCAGAGTTTACTGCAAGTGGCCACATGAGAGATGAGACCATTGACAGAAAGCAAATACAGAGGCATCACTGGTCGGCTGCTACCCGAAAGGTCCTCTCCTCCATGCCCAGTCGCACTGCTGGTAAGATGAAACCCTCCTCTGCTGTCTGTTTGTTGATTCAGTTGACCTATTAAGTTGGCCTTTCCTTGTCCACACAGGGATACATTCTGCTGCAGTAATTCCCAAGCGTGCCAGAGACTCATCTCGGCTACAGCAACACCAGACCTCCTCCCAGGATGCTTCTGACTCCTCTAGACCAACCCAGAACGACTTTGTTCAGGCAGAGCTGGAAGAAATCAACACTGAAGGTGGACAGAAACCTAATGCTGTTGCTTAAAGCCTTACTGCTTTTCAGTGTTGCCTGCAGCAAGTCGTCTCTGAATGCGTTGATAATTTGGCTGAGTGCAGCACAGTGGTGCAGTGGTTAGCACTGTCGCCCCACTTTAAGAGGGTTCCTGATTTGAACCCCAAGGTGCATCAGCGTGGGTTTTCTTTGGGTACTCCGGCTTCCTCCCACAATCCAAAGACATGCAGACTAGATTAATTTGTGACTCTAAATTGGCCGTAATGTGCGCGTAAATGGTTGCGTGTCAACCCTATGACAGTCTGGCGACCTGCCCCAGGTGTACCCCTCCTCTTGCCCACTGTCAGCTGGGATAGGCTCCAGCCCCCCTGTGACCCCTAACAGGATAAGTGATTACAGTAAATGAATGAATGAATATTTTTTTATTCACAGAAAACAAGAAGGAGCAGTTGGTGTCCAGCCTCCGAGGCCTCTCAGTGAGTGAGGGAATGCGAAAGCTGCGAGCCACGCCGATCAACCTGGCAGACAAGATGGAAGTCAGGTACACGTGGCACTGAAAACACTGAATGGCCTGCAAACTATTGCCACTGGCACGTTGGTAACTTCCTCATCTATCTTTTATTAGGCGACTAGCTTTCAGTAACGTAGCCGAGAGTTCGCTCATCAGCAGAAATATTCCATGCTACAGTCGTCTTAAGGTGTACATTTCGAGGGTGAGTACAAACAGTGGGCTACATAAGACATAAACCATTTTTATTTGTGTTTATCAGTCTTGTTTTTCTCCCCTCAGAGTTGGCGTCACTGCCTATTCAGCTGCCTCCCCGTCCTTGCTTCCCTCAAGCTGTGGCATTCACCCATGAAGAGACTGAGTGGACGTTTCGGAACCGGGGTGCTTTCCTACTTCCTGTTCCTCCGGACCCTCCTGCTCTTTAACCTCCTTCTCTTCGTCATTAACGGCCTGTTCCTGGTCTTTCCTCAAGCCGTTAACCCTCCTCCTCATCATGATTCTCATTTCGACACTTTCACTGGCCTTGAGCTTCTCACAGGCACGGTAAGATACATCACACAAACAGACTGGTGACAAATTTAAGGATGAACCTGAGTAAATAAGTAGAGGAATGTAAGGAATGCAGATGCTTCCACACAGGTTTACTGCATGGTACAATTAAGCACTTAACATCCAATCATTCTCTGTACATGGGCGGATCATGAGACAATGGGCCCCTGGGCACATGTATGCTAAAGGCCCCACCACCTCTCTTTTTGTGAGGTTTTTAGTAATTTTTGTCTCTTTGAAGTTTTTTTGGTCATTTTGTGTCTCTGTGGTTGTTTTTTTGTAAAACTTTTGTGTGTCTTTGTTGTTCATTTGCATCTTTTTGGGGTCATTTTGAGTCCCTTCTTGGTAGGTACATGTTAATTTAAGTAATAATTTACAAATGAAAGCATGGCAGAGGGGCTCTGCCACTTTGGGCCCCTGGGCCTGTACCCAGTAGGCCTGTTCAGTCATCTATCCATGGCTCTGTGACATGTGTAAAAAATATTGTAACAAGCTGACGAGAGAAAAAGATCTGTGACTTTGTGTTCATTGTTTGTGCACTGATGGTGGGCTGGCTGCTAGTGTTTCAGATTCAGATTCAGATTTATTTTTTTAATAATGGGAACAGTACATATTAATGGACATTTACATGTAAATATGTGGGATTATAGCCAAATGGCTAATTTCCGTCCCTAGTCCCATTGGCAGGTTGATGTTAAACATAAAAGCAATAACAGTAAAAGTACAAACGGCAGGACTGAGACAATAAAACAAAGCACCATGATACCCTTGACAACATACACATAATATACATAAACAACATACATAGACCAAAAGCTAAGTGGCCAATAGTAAGGGGACCAAAAGATAAAACGAAAATTATAAAGTGCTGTAGTGCCATGTGCTAAAGTTGTTTAAAGTGCCATGTGCTAAAGTGCAGTTTGTTAAGGTGACATGCATAAAGTGCAAATTTGCATTGAATTGCACAATGCCCAGTACAGTGCAAGATTGAATTGAATTGCACGATGCCCATTGCACACGGTTGCACATGCAGATGTGTGTCTAGATATTGCACAAGGTTTGTATACATAAATGCATTATGTATACACTTTAGTATTAATTTTGCATACATATATGAACATATGTACGCCAGAGCAAATTAAGAGTGGTACCCCAAAAGAAATAGCCAATTAGACAACAGAAATAGTGACTAAAGTGACAGCTATTGGAAAACACAGCAGTAAATGGGGTAGGAAACTGTGGTGGACACACCCGATGACTGCAATATATTAGTGTGAACTGAAAGAAAAAACAGAAGAATGTCACGTCCTCAGGTGTCCAAGAATAACAATGCAGGACATGATGTGTTGACATTTACACAGAGAGAGATATAATAGCATGCTGCAGTGCAAAAACCCCCCCGTACAAAGATGAATGCACATACTGCATGACAGTTTAGTGGTGTGAAAACCATAGGCACTGGTCTACAGCAATGTGGGAAAAAGCAATACAGTTTAATGAGTCATCCACCACATTGTTGAAGTGGGCAAGTACATGGGTGAAGTACAGCAAGAGAACGGAACAGGTTTGAGTGTTTGACCTTTGTACAGTGAAAGGCTCTGTCAGCTCTGTTATGCTGTGGGGGGTATTTTGCTGGCATGTTTGGTTCTGCTTGTCTCCTTAGTGGGAGGGGTCGCTAAAATTCAAAGGTTTTTTTTTAAAGATTTTGTCTGAGTGATCACCTTGATCCTGTGATGAAACATTTCTATCCTGATGGGAGTCATTTCTTTACCACAAACACAACAGATAACAATGGAACAGCAATCAGCTCTGCAAAAAAACCATTTATTAAGCTTTGATGCAGATGCTTCCAGCCTATATTTCATCCCTTTTAACTCTGACCTTACATAATCTCGGTGCTCGGTCACAGAACAGGTTGTTGCTTCACATTCCCTCAATCAAATCTGAACTAGGAAGAATGTCGTTCTCTTACAGTGCTTCTTGTACATGGAATATTCTGCAAGGGACCTTAACCTTGGTCACTCTGCCACCCTCAATGCCTAATTTCTGATCTTGTTTTAGTTTAGTGTAAACGCTTTATACAACTATACATCCACACCTTAACATATTTCTACTTTTAGCGTTCATACGTACTTCAGCCTCCGTGGTTACTGGATCTCAACCCAGTTGAACACCTCAGATTTGGGGCCGATGTGTTAGACAGCGTTTTCCACCACCATCATGGAAACACCTAATGAGGGAATCTGTTTTGGAAGAATGGTGGTCGTCCCTCCAGTAGAGTTCCAGAGACTTGTAGAATCAATGCCAAGGCGCATTGACGCTGTTCTGTCGGCATGTGGTGGCCCGACATCCTACTAACACACTTTGTGTTTTTTTTTTCTTTGATTTCACCAACAAAGACCACACTAATAAGATAAAGATTTTGGAAGATTTATTGCATATGATGGATTGGTTAGGGATGACAGGGTAAGGATCAAGGGATGTCGAGTGAGGAATGAGGGTTGAGGGTTGAGGGATGGAGGGATGGAAGACTGAGGGTTGAGGGTTGAAGGCTGGGTTTCCGGGTAGCTGGCGAGCATGGTGATGAACGTGTTGAGTCAAGTGAGTGAGACTGAGTGGGGGAGTTGTCTCTTCGCGAGCTCGGCTTCGGCTAGAGCCCCAACTGGTTCCTGTATGCAGAAAGGAGCAGAGAAAAAGATGTAAGAGTAGCAAGATGGGATTGGGTGGGTGGGATGTGAGAAATGTGTTGAAGGGAAAGAGAATGCATCAGGTGTGCTTCAATACTTTTGGGATGTGTTCAAGGTGTGGTCTTTGTTCCCGAAGTTATAAAACTACATTTAGTGACCTGCCTGTGCATGGTTATGTCTGTGGTACTCTACTGAATCAAGTCTTTGTCTCTGACAGGGCTACTTCTCTCAGAGTGTGATGTTTTATGGCTACTACACCAACACCGTCCTCAAAACGTGTCGAGCTGCTGACTCCACCGCTGACTCACCTGATCTGCCAGTGTGTGATGCTGATAAGCCCCACATAATGCCATACAGCATACCCGCAGCCTATTTCTTTACCATCACCATCACCGCCTTCTTCATCTGCATCATCCTGGTGTACAGGTTGGACAATAAGTGAACTACTCATGCATTAATTTAATTTTGCTCCTCTTCATCAGGTGTATTTCATGGTTATATCGTTCTCCTGCAGCATGTCCAAGTCCTTCGGGAGAAGTTTTCAAGTCCTCAAGTCCAATGGGAATCTGGCTATAAAGGTTTTCTGCTGCTGGGACTTTAAAGTCAGCAAGAAGACGTCCGTGAGACTGCAGTCTGAGAAAATCAGCACTCAGCTCAAAGTATGCAGCAATGTTAAATTTGACTCACTAAGTGCAAAACTCATTTTCAATGTAGATACAAACTTAGTTTAGAAGCCGAGATGATGACACTACATTTCAGATGGAAACATCAGTGATAATTTAATTTTCACAGCATCAGCGCAGCCTTGTTTATTCACTGTCACTATGGAAACCAAGATGAATGCAGCCGTAAAAGTTTGTATAGATGCAAATTCTGGGTGCTTTTTTCTTTCACATTTCAAACTAACTTGATTGCAGATGTCCGGATTTGGTTCACTTATAAGGCACTTGGAGCAGAGCTCTTTTGCAGGCTGTGACATACAGGCGTTGAGGCAGCTCTGTGTAGTAGTGTGTTTTCAGTTGCACGCCATACTTCTTGCCTTGCTTTTGATAACATCAAGCTCGCTCTGGCAGACACTGTCTCACACAGTGGTGAACATCTTGGCTGTGCTGGCTGCCTGCTCCAGACACTATGAAAACCACTCTGCTTGTGTGATCAATTTATTTTTAGAAATTCTCACTTCTGTATTTTATAAAGCAGAATAGGAGAAACAGTATAGATCATTTTAAATCCCCTGCTCTAAATATAATCAATAGCAGTGCTTATCACAGCTCCAGCTCATTGTGAAGATCATATAATGCTTCTGGCTTGACCTTACAAACTTTTCCAACAGGAGCTGCTGTCTGAGATGATCAGCGGAGAAGATAAAAAGAGCTGCATGCAGCGACTCGGCTGCCTTATGGTGCACCTGGTGGCGTGGACTATATGCCTGGCCAGCATCTTCCTGGGCGCCATAGGAGTCCACTACCTGTCAGAGGTTAGAGGAAACTATGCAGCTACTGCTGTGCAGCCAGACATGACAGATTTCATGCACACTGAGCAGCTATAGGGCCTGTGTGACATTTTCTCAAGACTATAACAAAAATAGCTCTGATCAAGAAGCACCTTCCCACCACAGTTAATTTACTTCTCCTTTTTCTTTCCTGGTAGATGTTCAGCACATCATGTTTTTGTCTCTTGGTGTCTTACAAAACTGCAATGTGTGAGAATCACAAAACTAATCCTGAATGAGATACTGGAGGAGGAGTGTGTTTAACATTGTGTTTCGCAAATTTCTCCCCCCTTTGGAGAAATCCCGCAACCCCACCTGACATGCCAACTTTTATCAGCTGGTAAAAATATTGAGGGGACCAAATAAAGATGCTAGGTTGTATTTCCCTGACACAGACATGCATATTTCACGTGATTTCCTGTTGTGCAAACAAATATGCATATTGAACTTTGCCCACAAATGGCCAAAGATACTAAACACACAAAAGCCTCGTGCTACATTGGCAGCGATGTTGAGAGCAAGATAGGCTTCTTCCTTATTTTAAATCATATGTGTCAGCCAGTGATGGCTTGATCGCCTCTCTTTTACTCACTTTCTTAGACCTGATATGTTGCTTTCTGAATAAGCCTTGGTAACCTGAATTGTTTGCTTCTTTGTCATGTCCAAATGTATCATATTCATAGAGCTTTTCCACAGCAAACATTTGGAAAAGCAGGTGTGGAAGTAGTAGCATTTATGATCGTGAGGTGTTAGGCTCCAGCCCTCACTCACTGTCATCTGTCCGTCCCTTCACAGGCTGTCATTGAGCAGAGTCCTTTCAAAGAAACTGAGCTGCTGCTCTTGTCTGCAGTGGTGTCTGGCATTAACCTGTTACTCCCCGGCCTCTTCAACCTGTGTGCCTGGATAGAGAAACATGACTCACCCAGTGTTCGTGTCTATGTCTCCATCTTCAGGTGAGAAGAACAACTGTAGAAGCATACAGTAAATCTAGATGTGTTAAAGCATAGGGCAAACATAATTTAGGAAAATACTAATACTACTACTACTAATAATAATGAACTAAAAGAGTTGCAGCAGTTTGAAGTCGAAAAAGAAAGAGTTTCTGACCTGTATCAGGAAAGTCAGAGCTAGTTAAAGGCTGAAGTGAACAGATATGTTTTTAGCTTTCTTTTGAAAATATTTAGCGAGCTAGCTTCCCTGATATCTATGGGTAGTGTAGTGTGTTCCATAGCTTTGGGGCGTAATTGACAAAGGCTGCATCCCCAATCTTCTGGCTGTTGCTGGGAACCTCCAATAAACCAGCAGCAGATGATCATAGTGTTATTGGAGGCAAATAGTTAACAAGGAAGGTTTTGGTCTCTGTGGCCTATTCATGACAACTGTACAGGTGGTGAATTTTTATTTAACTCACCTGTTTAAATGTTATTAAGGCTTGAAGTTACGCATGATTAACAGCGAGCAGCTTGAGTGACAGACAGGTGTTGCTACAGTCTGAGTCGTCCAAATATGTTCATGGTCACTTCTGGCTCCAAAAACTAAGATGCCATTAGCCGAAAGTCTGAACTCAAATGAATTTAGCAGTATACCCACAAACCAGCTGGACATGTTTTAAGAATATAAACTACACACACACTTTAAAATACACAATATATCTTTGATGTGTGTTTTTCAGTCATCAGTTCAATTACCTCATTGAAAATTATTTAAATTATATCTACTGATACTCCCACAGTGAACTGCTGGACACAAGATGTATCTGTATCTGTTGTCAGGATGAGGTTTCAAGTTTCCACATTACACTTATGTCATTTTCATAATGAAGCATGACTGGCTCCCAAAATAGTTGGAATGAAAACAACCTTCTAGTTTGAAAAACCCAAGAGAGCCATCATCCACTACATTTTTGGGCTGGAGGGGGACTTGTGAAGCTGAGTGGCATTCTGGTGGCATTTCTGGATAATAATCAATTTTCCCCTTTTTCCTTAAAATATTACTTTTTATCATAAATATAAAATCTCCTCCTTATTTCCTCAGGAACCTGCTGTTGAAGATCAGCATTGTTGGAGTGCTGTGTTTCCGTTGGCTCGGGAGAATTGCTGTGGAACCAGAAAGTCGTGGTCTGCAGGTTACAAGAATCCTCACATTTACACCTTCTCATAACTATAGTTTTGGAGCGACACTGAATTGTGTGATGTTGATCATTCCTAAAATGCGCAGACATGCCCCCTGATTTTGTGTTTGCTGCTTTGATCACGACTGATTTAATGTTTCTGTGGTCCTCAGTGCTGGGAGAGCTTTGTGGGGCAAGAGCTGTATCGCCTGCTCCTGATGGACTTTGTCTTCACTGTGCTTTACACTTTTTTAGGAGAGTTCCTGTGGAGGCAAGTTGGCGTTTTATAACCACAAATCATGTGACTTGATTCTGTTGTTTGCTGTTAATAAAATCCCTCAGTTAAATTAAGCATCTTCCCTCATAGGCTCTTCTCCAAGAAAGTGCTGAGAAGGAACAGGATGCCAGTGTTTGACATTGCTCGTAATGTCCTGGAACTCATATACGGACAAACCCTTACTTGGTAATGACATAATATTACATCACATCCTTAAAATCAATCACATATTCAACCAAAAAAAAAAGTGGATTAAACATTAATGGTGTTCAGTTCTTCCCAGGCTCGGGGTGCTGTTTGCTCCACTACTTCCTGCCGTCCAGATCATAAAACTGTTTGTGCTATTTTACATGAAGAAGGTCGGTACAGAAGGTGTCATACAATGTGTATATACTTCGAGGTGCACGACAAACTTCACATTCCTCCTCTGGTTTCTCCCACAGAGCAGCCTTATGCTCAACTGCCAGGCGTCCAGAAAGCCTTGGAGGGCCAGTCAGATGACGACGCTGTTCATCTGTCTTTTGTGCTTCCCCTCGTTTCTCGGTGCTGCCGTGTCTGTCACTTACACAATCTGGACGTGAGTGTGACAAACAACATCCCCTGTTTTATTTACCATGATGCTAACAAGCAGTTTCACCACCGAACGGCACGCGAGAATTTCACAACCTTAGACATGCAAAGCTTTTTAAAAACATGTTTTGGACACAATAATAGTCTGTCATTGTGCGCCAAGCAAATTACCACTGTACGTGTACATGTGTGTTTAAAATAGGACAATGACGATGACGTTAAAGAGTACACTATCCAATTTTAGTTTCAGGGAGCCCTACAAGTTTCACCAGACACTAATCTTACCTTTAAAGTGTAAGGCTGGGAATATACTCTGTTTTTCTTCTTCTTCTAAATTCCATGAAAAGTCTGAAATCAACAAGTCTTAATTTAACAAATGTCTGATATAACTTTTTACAATAGACGTCCATTGTTGCCAAAACCACATCTATTAGTTGCCTGCCCTCCATCTAGACAACGCAGTGATGTAGGCAATGATGTCATATGCAAAGAAGCTATTCATATCTGTTAGAATAATGTTTGTTTAAAACTATATCGCCAGGAAATGACTCTTTTAAAAAGCAACTGTATATTTCAAACCCATTTTTGAAGGAGTAGTTTGACATTTTGGAAATATGCTTATTTGCCTGTAGATATTCTCATTTATTCAGGTCATAGTTATCTCAAGGCAATTGAATCGAACGCAACTGGATTTAGTTAATCCAGTATCTTCAAAAATCCATCTGATCTGTCTGATGTCCGCAGGATTAAACCCTCATCAGGATGCGGCCCTTTCAGGAATCTCACTACAATGTTTCAGTCAGGACAGCTGTGGGCACGGGAGCTGGAGAACGCCCACCCGATCCTGTCTTGGCTCAGCTGGGCCTACAACTCTCTGGTGGAGAACCCACTGTTCTTATTCCTCGCGAGTGGAGTCCTCCTGTGAGTGGTGACGTTATGATGTTGTTATTTCATAACTTCACTTGCTGCTAGCAGAGTGCAAATTTCTCCAAGCAGAGAACTTAACATTAAGATGCACCATAGGGTCACTTTGACTGTCTTTTGACTAATGCATTATGCTTTCTGTTTTTTTCAGAATGGTGATATATTTTCACACTCAAGTTGTTGATGGCCAAAGGAGAATCATCAGCCGGTTAGAAAAGCAAGTTGAAAATGTACGCATTTTTCTAAACAAGGCGCAGAGTCTATATAGCCTACTAGTGGATCTATGTTGATGCACTTACGCTAAATGCTAAGGTCAGCATGTTTATAATAACAATGCTAACATGCTGATGCGTATGAGGTGTAATGTTTGAAATGTCTACCATCTTTATCATGTTAGCATTTGCTTTTTACGGGTAAACACAATTTACAGCTCAGATAGAAATGTGATTAGTTCGGCAGGTATTTTGGCAATAATCTTAATTCATTAAGTGCTTTTCAAAACAGAGTCATGACAATAATTAAAACAGACAAGACATGAAAACAACAACTATTAAAAGAATGGAAAAAATGATTGCACAAGCTCAATCAATCAATCAATCAATTTTATTTATAAAGCCCAATAACACAATTCACAATTTGCCTCACAGGGCTTTACAGCATACGACATCCCTCTGTCCTTTGGACCCTCACAGCGGATAAGGAAAAACTCCCCCAAAAAAAACCTTTTAGTTTTATGACATGCTGCTCAAAACTTACTCACTGATGTCTGACCAAAGTCAGTGGTAATCCATATAGACTGAGATATTTCAATGGCCATGTGAAAACGTTGACTTATGGTGGCGCCAGAGGAAAAATCAGGAGATGGTCATGTCATGGAAAAACACAAATGTCAAAATCACCAAAACAAAACAAAAATTTGTACCAAATTTCATGGAAATCCCTCAAATAGTTGTTTTGAATATTTGTTAGCATGTCTAAAAATCGATGACACCGTATGTTGATATTGATCTTAATGATTTTTTTCTGGTTGTTGTATGCAGGAGGGTAAAGACAAAAAGTTCCTCATCGCCAGTTTGCAAGCCATTTACGAACAAAGTAGTCTGGTTTCCCCACATAGATGAGGTGAGTAGTCTCAATACAGCTTAATCTCTGTCCACCTACAATCTGAAAAGGCATTTGTGTGAACGCTATCCTCCATATAATAATGTGTTTCCCCTCAGTCTGTGGCTGAACAACAGAGCAATGGAAAGACATTATCTCATCAGCGACGAGAATCTTCACTGTGATAGATTGTTCATCACCATCAGGAAATAAGGACAATTGTCCAAAAAACACAATGAGAACAAAACAACAAGCAAAACCAGAAACAGTAAAGTGTGACGTCAAACACATTCCATAATGTGTGAGCTCTTATTGTGCTGGCTGTTAGCTTCATAATGGAGCGGTGAATATTTATTTATACATAGAGCTCCTGTTGTATGTCAGGATGTGTATTTCTTTATGTGTAGTTATTTTTCATATTCTGTGAAAGTTTATGAGTTATGATCTTGAACATGCTGTATGAAAATAAATTAATTTGAACACATCTAGTGTGCCACTGGAATTATTTAACCAGATAAAAACCCATTGAGATAATGTTTTCCTTTTCACAAGAAGGTAGCAAAGTTACATGTCGAGTACACGTTGTTTACATGCCTAGAATAAAATACAAAACAATACATCACATATCGTACACCCATGCAACCTCCTCCATTATAAGTATGCCTCTCTTCACGAGGAACAAATTTGCCTCAAGAACCCATAACTTCCGCTTATATAGATTTTCCACCATTTTGAATTTTTTGAAAAACACTTAAAATCGATCTCTTCCTAGGAAGTTTGACCGATCTGCATGAAACGTTCCCTCTTGGCAAAAGTTGGAAAACTTACTAAAGCTGAGCTTCTATAAGGCAATGAATATTGCGGAGGGCGTGGCTCATCACATAAAGGTGTATAACATCTCAAGGGTTTCACCGAGCACCACGCAACTTTGTGGGCATATGACCACACATAATCTGAGGGGACCCCTCCATTATTGACCCCATCAAACAAAATGGGGGCGCTAGAGAGCTAATTTCTTATCTAGGCCTACCCACCATATCGCTTTTTACCAAACTTGGTAGATATGTAGAACAGGACGCCTCAAGGTGACTGGAGAAATTTAACTCTAATTGACAACTGGGTGGCGCTATAACAACAGAAAAATGCTTAAAAATGGCCAGTCATGGTATGGTATGCTGTCAGTCATTCTGTCTGTCCCGCGTTTTTCTACTCACTGACGTGGTCAATCTATGTGAAACTGCACATAGGCATTGAGGATTGGCATAGGTAGAAGATGACAAAGCTACCAGTGGGTATGGACTAGGAAAGCAATATTGGCCAAACTACCTCTGCTCCCTTCTCTGTGTCAGCTCTGGTAGTTACCAACTACGCTCTTCCAGGTGGTTGCCTTTTAATGTACCTCGGGTTTTATCTGGGGAAAACTGCATTCTCAAACCCTGCACATTGGACATGGAACAATCGTCTAAAGATCTAAATTTAGAAATACTAATATCAATTGATGAATTTAAGGGCATCATAAAGAATGCGGTGACAGAGACATGTGCTTGTTTTTCTTGCGAGGCCGCTATGTTTGAATAGTTGTTGTTGTATTGTGGATTTTTGTATAATATGTTGTATTTGTTACAATTTAAATGTGTTCTGATTGGCTGCTACCTCGGCCAGGTCTCTTGTCAAAGAGGTTTTCAATCTCAATGGGATTTCTCAGAAGAATATTGTACAGGTTTTAGTGAAGACTCCTGTTAACTTTTATTTATATAGCGTGCAGTGATGAGTCATGTAGCCTGAATTTGAAATATCTCAAATGTCTTAAAGCAGTTTCACATCTCAAGTTTGGCCAAAGTAGTGGGACTAGCACACCTGTAAATAACACCATAGTCTTATGTGCGAATGAAGCGAAACATGACTTTAATCTATCTTATATTATATAGCTATTCTTGATTGGCCCAAAGACTGCCCGTCTTTCTGTGTCATTCACCTGAACACATACAATTAATAATTTTCTTCAGATTTTGCACTTTTTTTGTGATGATTCTTGTCAACAATGGGCTGCAACAACATGTTAATTTATAGTTCACATGTTACACATAGTTAAGCTTAGCAGAATGGGAGCACACACTCACATACTACACCTACCTATCAACCTAACCTTAATCCAACTTGCTTCAGGTCAGATCAGATGTCCTAAAAACATGTTCAGCATGACATTATGTAAGGCCGTGGGATCCTGTTGCATATCATGTCAATGTCTGGTAAATTGCTTTGTACACATTTGATTTATAAAAATCCTAAAAAGTCCATGTAACATCTCAATAGAAGGGATAAATGAAAGGATTAAAGCTGTTTACTACTCATAACAGTTGCCTGTAGCTACGACATTTTACTCATTTGAACCCCTAAAATGTGTTAAACTTGACCTGAAGACCTGACTGACTTGTTGCTGCATGAAACAAGCAGACCTATTACCAAGTGCTCAATCATCACAAACATTCCCTATTAACATATTTTAGCATTCACCTTTTTTCAGCTGGCTGCTGGACAAGTTTGGTAACTCTTTAACTGACCACTCAGTCTTGTCAAAGTATACGTCACAAGAAAAATGCTACTTACATGTACACTATAAGAACGCACTCCACAGCAGGTTACTCTGCACTTTGAGTTGGTCCACGTGGAGGAGCGAGCTGCTAAACTTCTCATCAATGGCCTCTGGTAAGTCAGAGCTTTCTTTATTTCATTTGCAAAGAAAATCAGATTTGTCTGCACAGTTTTAATATCAACTCATCTTCCCTACAGACTCAGATAACATGGAAGTGATGACATCTAAACGAAGGGCGTACATCAGTCTCCCACCGAAATATTTAGCTGATTTTGCTGAAAACTATGACCTGGTAAACAATTAAAGGAACATAATTTAATTGTATCTTTTTTATCAAAGCTACAAAATGCCATGAAGCTCATGATTTTCTATCATGCAACAGGACCATGGGTTGGTTGTAAGAGATCTGAACCCCTATGTGAATGACGGTTATGTGCGAGCTTACTTTAGAGAATGGGGCACCGTCACATCGTGTAAGGTAAATACTGAATGCTTTATTTTTTTAATAATTTATGAAGATCTAGGATATTTTGTCACTTATTTTTACAAATTGATTTATCTGTTGCACTGGATGCCAGGTTAAGAGGAGCCCCATCTCGGAGGAAGATAAGGCAGTGGCCTATGTGAGGTTTGCTACTAAGGATGAAGCAGACAGGGCAGAATGGGCTGGTCCTCACTACATTGGAGGCACTGTGGAAGTGACACGAGTTGTGAGTCCAAAGGTGAGTTGTTTCTCTCCCTCTATTGGAGCAGAGCTGGTTTATGCCTGTTCTCATGTTGGATGTAAAAAGTTGAAATGTTGATTAGCAGTACCTGATTTTAAAATTCTCTTTCAGATAGAGGAGGATTCAGATGAGGAGGTCGCTGCAGCCGCTAGTTTGCCTCGAACTCGGCGTTCACTCGGGTTGGGCTACATACTGGAGGATGCTCAGTGGTTAGATAAAGGCCAAGATGATGAATCAACAAATACTGTCTAACTTTTTCTCTATGTCTAAAATCATAAATGTAAATCAATCTGGGGATTGTGAACTTAAACTAATGTGGAGTATAATATTCTGTAACCTCAAAGACTAAAAACATAAGGATGCAAATGATGCTTGTTGTGTCTTGTGACTATTGTTGACTTTGGGTGGATAATAAAGTTTTATTTTATGTTATGGTTTATTCAAAGACTGTCAGAGACATGGGGATGTTTTTCTGTCCTTTTTTGTGCAGCTAATGTTAGTGAAGGAATTATGATCTGTAGTTTATAACACTTTGCATAACACTTAACCCATATACTTGCCACATTATTGCAAATAAATTTGGCAGCTTCAATTTTGTCTTTTCTTCATGTGTCCTGTTTTTTTTTTTTTTAAATATGGGGTAATAACACTTAACAAACCTTAAAAATATAAGCCGAGGCTTATGAAAAATATTAAAATACGGTGTGTATGTACTACAAAATGAGGTAATCACAAACTACAATGTAATGGGTTTATTTTAATTGGAAAAATGTTTATAATTGCCTCAAGTGATGTAACTATCTCAAAACCTATATTACGGTTATGAATAAATAAAAAACATAACGAGTAAATAAATAAATAAAGACGGAAGGCGATGCGAATGACGTCAGACATCAACGACCAATCGCTACGCAGAGCGCGCCAAGTTTCTCTCAGCGTCACAAACATGGCGGAGAAGGAGACAGAAATTGGATTCAAAAAGGTAGAATAATATAGCTACTTTGTTTATGTCTTATATACTTGCTCGGTTTTCCTTGTGGATAAATAACAAACGGGAATATTGCTTCGTCTTTGTCGCTGAATTTCATTTATTTTCTTCCATTAAACATTAACGCCGACCCTGTTTACAGAGCGCATCAACTGATCCTTGTTAGTCTGTCAGACGATTAAACTTTACACATCGCTGAGATATTATGCGATGAATGAGCAATATATGTATGCCGAATGGAAGAGCGGTTTGTAATGTTGTAGAAAACGTGCTCTGTAGTTATTATTTCGCGATAAAACCAGAGTTAGGTGCTTTCACTCATTAAATTGCCGTTTTTCCAAAGGCACTTTGGTATGAGGAAGCAGCGTAATATTAGCAAGCTACAAGACAAAAGCAGTGATATTTTAAGTGGAAAAAAGGTGACATTTTATTTGGAAAACCACATGTGGGCCTAGATTAGTATTTTTACATCTGTGTTGTGTTCATATCTACACAAAGAAACTGTGCACCATTCACTATATGTATAATATTAAGTGTATTTAGTTTGTGTCATTGGTAAACATAGATCATCTTCTCTACTACTGTCACATACACTGTGTTACAAGGGTCTCTGTTCCTCTCATTTACAGGAAACAGTGAGCAAACTCTTGTCAAGTTTCTTCAAGGAGGACAAAACCAGACGTGAGTTGGATAAACATATTCAAAAAGATATGCCAGGGTTTCATTTGTGGTTTTGGACTCCCATGTGAGCTTCTCTGGAAATGCTGAGTATATTTTCAAGAGATGCTCACAGCGACCTTAACGTCTTAGGAAACGCAGTGGCCTCAGTGTTAGTCAGCTGATTATAGAATTAGTGTACAAAATTATGGTTGAGAGTGTTTTAACTTTTTACCTTCCTGCCTGGTACGGTCATATGTGTTTGTTGCACTGAAGACAAATCTCCATCCATGGTAGACAATAAAGATATATTCTATTCCCTGGGTCTTCAACAGGGGGTCTGTGACCCCTAGAGGGTCCTCAGAGTTACTATAGGGGGGGCACCAAATGACCTCTAAATAATCTAATTAACTAATGAAAGTTTTAGTAAGTAAAATGTGTCTGAAAATCCACATTAACGTGAATCTAACAAATTATTAGCCAAGATAATTAGCATATTCATAAAACCTATTAGTTGACAGTACACAACATAGGCTGACTGTTACCCAGGAATCATTATGCGATCATGTGAGCTAGCTAACGCTGCATCACTGTGCGGCACCTGCAATTATTTTTGCATATTAGCCAGTTAGCTGTATTACTATGTCAAGTGTACAGGCATTCTTGTGTGCCACACTGGATTGTTTCATAACTGTTTAACAGACTCTGATACACCGTCACAACTGCTGCTTAGTGAGCAGCTAGGCAAACAAGAGAAGACCCGAAAAATATTCAGAACCATCTCAAGTGCAGCTCTTTTTTTCCAAAATATATGTAGTAGGGGTCCCTGCTGTCTGTCTGTGGGCCAGAAAAACATTGAAGACCCCTGTTCTATTCTATTCCATTGTCTTGGTATTGTGACAACTCCAAAACTGTTTCATATGTGATTCCACAGCTCACTAAATCCCACTCTCTGTTGCAGTAAGTGGCGATGCTGTGCTACTCATGGCAGAGATGCTTAAAGTATTTGTCCAAGGTAAGGAGTTCTGCTGGGAACACTTGCATACCGATTGCCTAATGATAAAACGGTTAATATAATGTGTGACCTTGTTCCCAGAGGCTGCTGTGAGATCACAGAAACAAGCTGAGGCTGAAGACTGCGATCAAGTAGACATAGAGCACTTTGAAAAGATCCTCCCTCAGCTGGTGCGTATCTTAAGATACTGATTTATAAGTTATTTAAAAGCCAGAGATTTTAATAATGCAATGCAAAGGCTGCTCCAGTGTCCCGTGTAATCTGTATTTGTTGTTTAGACCAGCAGGGCATGTTATTTTTCTTGTTTGGCTCCTGAATTCTGAATCATTTCTGTGATGCACACTCAGCCTAGATGCCTCAGATTATGCTGTTTGATTGAAATAAGTTCCCGAAATCCCACAGACCTGCTCAAGCTGCTCGTAGTTTGTTATAGAAAATGATGGTCGGACATAAAAGCAAATTCGACATAGGATAAGTCTGTTTCAAAAGATTTATTTCCAATAATAATCTCACAGTTTTTCATCTCTTTTCCAATGCAGTTGCTGGACTTCTAGCATGGCAAAGCCACAAGATGGAGCCAGAGTGTTGCCGGTGTGTTCCTGCTTGAATCCTCCAACTTCAATTCTGCTTATTTTTTCTGTATATCTGTAATTTCACAACCACTCAAATAGAGAGATTACATTAAGAGCACCTTTCTGTATGTGTCTGAGACGTGTGATTTTAAGTAGAAAGCAGCGGCGCTGTCCGCACGCCTCCATGCCACCACCAATAAGGCCCACCTGTGCTCCTCTGCAACAACAGGTGCTTCCAGCATGCTCCATAGTGCCCTTCATCAAAGCCTCCTGGAGCAGTTGGAAGCAATTAGAGTAATAAGGGGAGCAGCCAGTCCCTTAGATGATGACAAGTGCCAGGAAAAAAGGAGTACCCCCTCCGGCCACTTTGAAGTTCCCTTTTGCTGTCCTGCGATGTTTAGTTAGAGGTGGGGGGAAGGGCAAAGGGGACCTCTGGCACAGGGGGAAAGTTGAATGGGAGTGTGTGTGCACGAATGCGTGCATGTGTTAGCCAAACATGGCCAGAGACCACACGCATAGATATTCTGTTTGAAAGGAAACATAACAAAACACATTGGAACATGGTCCAAGAAGAGCAGGGTGCAATTCTGAAGGTAAATAAACAAAAGAGGCGAGTAGTAGAGGTGCTTTCTCTCCTTTCACCACAGCAGAGGGGGAAGCTGGGCCTACAAGGGAGAGCGTAATGTGGGGTTTTCTAACCCAAAGTGCCTCTGATGGTTTTCCACCAGTGGTGTATTTGACCAACATGTCTTTACTATGAGTCAGCATAGCTGTACAACACCTCACACTATTTATTTGTGTGGCTCTCCAGTGACTCACTACGCTTACAAACGCCGCTCACATGCAGCTGGAAGCAACTTAGGCTGAAGTCCGGGCTCAGATAGGTGCTCAAGGACGCAGCACCTGGAGTTTGACCCAGCACCTTTTTTAGTAGGGCTCAGACTGGATTTGTGTTTCCCAGGAGAAACATCCACAGCAGGGTGTGTGCGGTTGAGGGAAATTTAGCCATTAACGCAAAAAAGAAAGGAGGTTAAATCATTTGTTGGGTTAATAATGACAGAAAGAGGACATTTTGAGCATCAAACACTTAATTTCTTACATTCTGGTGAATTTTTAAGCTCCAATTCGTGCATTTTCTGCATCAATATATGGTGTAAATGTCTTTAATTTTATCAAGATAAAAGTCCTCTGCTACTTTCATGTGTTTATAGGGGGAGACAAATGCACATTTTCTAAAAATATATATCCACACCTATGAATTAGAGTTATTCACAGCAGCAAGTCCTGCCCCCTCGTTTTTAGGAGCACAGAAAACTGCAGCTCCACCGCTTTGACAACCTGCTCACTCATTTAAAATGAATTTAAATACCAGATATGGTGCCAAATAATCTGTATGAAAAAGTGGAATACATCCGCACTAATTTCCACTGTAAGATAAAAAGGTGTTTTTTGGTATGTAGCATTTCTGGTCATTTGTTAAAGATTAAATGAATCCCCAGCTGTCAATCATTTCAAATGAAATAAAACTAATTCTCTTGGATGTCTCGTCTCTTCTTTTTTCCACAGTATGAGTTGCTGAAAAGTCTCTGTCCTGCTGAAGTGGTGCACTACTGTACAACTTTTCTCCTTATGCATCTTAGTGGAACAAATTACATCTGAAGGCAGTATTATTAAACATACGAAAGCAGTTAGGACAAGAATGGGGAGGGGCGTTGAAGAGAGTAATGAGTTAAAGCTTTTCTTGATCATACATTAAAGGCAGGGAGTGTCGACAGCCAGTCCAGACACTTTGGAGAAGCTCTGGAGTGAGAAGCTGTTCCCAGGAGAAACAGACTGATCTGTCTCCAGCCTTCTGGCTGCTCTTTGGACAGCGCAGCACATGGGACAAGGGCCTCATCACTCGAAGATATCTGCCTGATTGTAGCCATCAATATCAATACAGATTTTAAAGCAGCACCAGTGACTGCCAGGATATTTTTTTTAAATAATAAAATTAAAGGCTGTCCACTTCGGTTTACTATTTTTCATACAAATACAGATTGCAGGTCTGTGTCCGAGCCTGATAATGCTGTGTGGTAACAGTAATCGTGGTTTACGGTGATGCTTGTCTGGGGTGGAGTCGTCCGCATCAGGCTTGAGAGACCCTGTGAGGGTCTGTTAGGATTATGTCAGATTTCCTTAATTCCCGACTCACTAGTCTGTGGTTGATTTTTTTCTGTTAGAGTGACACAGCTTCTCCCATCTCTCCAACTTTCTGTCATCTTGCTCCTTTCTTCTCAGGGCCCAAACTAAGGTCCCGTCTATGACAAGTGATCATAATACACCCATTTCCCTGACTGTTGGATTTTCTTAGATGGCTGTAACGACATGCAAGCAGGCAAAATGTGAAGCGTATGAGCTACGTCAAAGTTTATTGGCTTATACGGCACATGAAACATTCACCATGAATGTAAACATAAAACATTTACTGTGCCATATACATCATTCTCATTAGTAATTCTGCAAGTCTTTTTATCTGACAGACCTTGTGCTTCTTCTTGAATGTGGTTGAAACATTTGATTGAAGTCTGGAAAAGATGAATAAGATCTTCTGGCATGCAAGTTAATTTATAATTCTTGCAAAGACAGGTCGACGACAGGAAATGTTAATCCACAAAGAAGCCACAGGTGTCATCTGCCATTGGTGCCATTTTCACCCCCAACATTTCAATTACACATTGTTTGTGAGCAGTCATTTTATAAATATGTGATGGCATGCATCTGCTCTTGGATGTTTGTGTGCACGTATGTGCTTGCATGCATGTTGTGCTTGATCTGGGGCTGTGATGCATTAGTACCGAGGAGACAAGAGGCCCTTGTGGCCCCCTCATGGGCATGGAGCTGTCTAACCATGGAGGAATGCTGCAGGGGACACAGAGCGAGTGCATTCCTCTTAGATGCTCCACACGCAACTCACGCACACATGAAAAGTTACAAACATTTACAGCCCCGTCAAAAAAAACCCAACACAAACAAAACGTGGTCACTGTGTTTGGTGCGCATGCGTTTTACAAAAAGCTTGCGTGTGTGGAGAGAATGCAAATACAGACGCAGCATCTCTGTTGACTGTATATACTGCTGTGACATGCGGGTTTCCTGGAGGCCCCAGGCCTCTCTGAGGTGCCTGGGGTCCTAAGGCTAAGCTTTGTTAAGGAGCCACGGGGCCCACGCCGGGGATGATTAGAACATACCTGGCAGTTTGAGCCACTTGGGCGCTCTGCTGGGATCACTCCTAACTGGTTGTGGCGCTTGGCTGTTAGTCTGAGGCTGGAGATGGTCTGCTGCTGTGCTCTGTGTATCGGCTGGGGCTTTGGTAGCCACGGGGGGCGGAAAGGATTCTTCCGGAACCAGTGAGGTGGATGATAAGGTCAAAGACCTTGGCATGCAGCTGAAGAGGGAAAAGGGAGCAAGAGAGATGTACAATTAGGCCCGCAGCTGGGTTATTTCTGGAGCCCTGTACTACTACCTTAACTACATTACCCTCCCCTTCCACCCCGAGTCCCCTCTACTCTCTGTCTCCACCCCCCTCCTCTGCGTGGTGGCCTACATGGTCAGGGCATAGGCAATAACAACAGAGTAATCCCCTTACATAACACCGCACAAACTCGACGAAACAAGACCATTCAATTAATTTTGGAAGCGTCTAAAAATAAAGAAGCAGTTCGGTCGAGGTGACGTCAAAAGGGGTGTGTGTATGTGTGTGTGTGTGTGTGTTTGTGGGGGGGAACCTCAAACGAGCCGCCGAGACCCGACTGGACTGGAGGTCAGCGAAGCTCTCTATTTTTAGGTCTTGTCAAAAGCAGAGGTATAAAATTAGTCCAGCTTTGACCCACACAGGTTCCGTCAGTCACGCTTAGAGGAGCTGTGAACTTGAAGGTCACGCACTCGGAATGATGAAAGGGCCGATGTTTGATGATATTTAAAAAGGAGCAAGTAATGACCGAAATCTCTTTAGCTGGTGGCAGGTGGCACAGTGTGAGGTTGGCCTTTGTTAGACTTGTTAAAGGACTTCATCAGCAGACATGCAAAGCCCTCGGCGACGGGCTGCAACAACACCGTAAATACTGTTTGCTCAAAAGCGGTAAATGGGGCAAACTGCTGCCTGACTTTGATGTCATATTTGAGCAATGTTGGAGAACAGACCATCAGGCTTATGTTAGAGTTTTAGCATCAGTAAAGCTTTGCATCAGATTGTCTCTCTGTACATAGATTAAAAAAAAATCTAAGGCCTGAAGGAGGCCAGTGTAAACAAGAGTTAAGGGTACTGGGTCAAAACAAGTCTTCCAAGTTCCCTCCGCAGGTCCAGAGGCCAGCATGCTGACTGTCTGTCCTCACAGTGGTCGGGGGCGCCGGAACTCTAAATTAGCCCCGGTGAGTCAACAGGACAGCTTTCATGTAGACAAGGGCTCATGTCAGATTGCAGGAGAGGTCAGGATGTAAGGGTCAGGGGTCAGGATGCAGTGTTGGTCCTCATCTTTAACAGCTTCCTGTCTGCTGTGTTGTGCAAACCTGAACGGTAATCCCTTGTGATACAGGTTCAAAGCAAAGGGATTGCCTCTCTCTCTGGTGCAGGTATGGGACTCATCACTCTACTTGTACTTGGTGGGTTCACCACTCGACTGAAGCATCTCACCAACTAAGGACTGGACTGGCTTCTCACAGGCATTTATGGTCCCCTGAGGATGCACACTGCCAATTCCTTGTCTTAAACCACTATGAGGTTGACATTTGGGGATTTTAATGACACGTCTTGCCAACTATCAGATAGATTATGACCATGACATCTGGTGCAAATATTCATTTTGCATAAAGGATGAATCCTATCAACATATTAAGGCAGTACAGGATCCAGTGGATCCATATTTGGGTCCACTTGAAAAAAGTGAATTCTTGAATTCTCTGGTCTGGTACACATCAGGTGTAAACACCAACTGTACCCAAACAAGGAAGTGGAGTGCTATTTTTATGTGACTACAAGGAGATTTGAATTGTTTATGAAACAGTCTCAATGTAATGCTGGTGCCTCTATATCAGACAGCAGCACAAACTATCATGGACAGACCCAAATTCGCCTTCCCTGCCGCCTGATGATGGTCCCCGAGGCAGCCAGTAATGAAAACTTATGAACATGTTAACATTATCCCTGCTAAACATCAGCATGTTAACAACTGCCATTAGTATTAAGCTCAAAGATAATGAACGTTAATGAACAACTTTTTGCTACCGTCGCTGTAGACTATTATGCCAAACCTGATCCAGCGGCGCACTACAGGAGGATAGTAAAACATGACTGATCGGATCAGGTGGTCTTTCTGGCCTTCTAATCCAAAAAAAGTCAGTTTGAATTATGCAGAATCTGTAGCAGCAAAGTTCACTACCACAATTTATTTGACAGCGATTTACATCAAACAAATCCTGAACCACAACCTTTGAGATTTCAAGGCCTCCCCTTCACATTTCATTTGATTTTTGACACAAATGTTTCATTTTAAAATATATAACAAGTTGCTCCGACGCTCCTGCTCACCCTCAGACTTTGAAGGTGCACCTGTTTCTGCACAGATGTCGTTCTCTAGTTATGGAGGGAAGGTGAAACTTCAGGGTCAACAGGAGACACAGCAGGGTGCTCTGCTGCAAGGTGTCTCTTTTTCTGGAAGAGCCAATTCAGACTCTTTTTGTTTCTCCGGCATGAAAACGGGGCGAACGGGAGAGGTGATTTACCAGCCTGTCTTGACATCAAACTGGAAATAAACCAGAGCTGCTGGAAACACGCTGGCCCTGGAGGAGAAAAAAGGGGGACGGAGTTAATGCACATTTCACATCACACAAGTGGAGCTTGGATGATGTATGGTTACTCCTGCAGGGGACAGTTGGCTCTGAAAGACGTCTGCAAATCACATGGTTTGATTCTTGCTCTTTGTCAGAATTTCTAACAGTCACATACAGTAAAAGAGGGTGCTGACATGAGATGATCTCCGACCTCCGAAGACCCGTAAATTGCACAAACTCTCCCCCCCTTAAATGTTCTATCTTCATCAGACAGAGAGGAGAAGGTGAAACTTGTTTCCAGACATAAAATGTAAACCTCTCTCCAAAAACAACAAAGGAGCAGATCCACTCACAATGAACTGTAATTTAAAAAACGCCTCTCCTGGAAAAACAACAATAAATTTGAGGGGGCTTCAAAGGGGCCGCCGGTGCTCTTACTTTTCTGTACATAAAACAAAGCACCGGTATGTTCTTAAACCACATAATCGCTCACCCTGCGATGAAACACACTGAGACAGAGACTGAGAGAGAGATGTAGCAGGCAAAGAAAAGAAAGAGACTCCTTTGACTTAATGTGTGGAGGCTTTTATGGTGTCTGACTAAAGGACTGTTGGTTAATCTCCTTTCTCTTTCTGCTTTTATCTTTTTTTTTCCTATAACTCTCACTCCATCGAAAAGTCTTCAGTCTTAATATGGTAATATTATCCAACAAAAGAGTAAAGATTTCAACAGAGCTCCATGTTTCCCAGCATGGTTCCAGGGTGCAAAATAACCCCGGGGAATAGGGGCCTAATTTGGGCTGAAAGCCAATCTATCATATAAGAGCATCAGAATGATTCCCACAGCGCGAACAGGACCATCTTCTGTGACCAGATATCCCAGTGGTGCTGCTGCATGTTGCATTGATACACCACACTGGCTAAGGAGCTTCATCAGTGGGAGGGCAACGTCCTGCATCCTGATTCTGTTAAGAGGCAAAGCCACGACATGTCTGAGCGCCCAAAGAGAAAAGGCCAGGTGTCCCCCAGTTCCTCTTCCATTTGCCTCCTGATCCTGCTAACTAACAGCACCAGGGAGCTACCACCCCTGGCACTGACACCAGGATCACTGAGCTGCGGAGCTGCGTGGGAGTGAAGACTTAAGCCCCTTTCACACATGCAGTCTATCACTGAAATGTTCATGAGCATTTCCTGCATGGGGTAATGTGTGAATGGAAGCAGCGATTGATATTCAGGTTAATCTGTACTGCCAATTTCCCACCTCGAGACCAAAGCTTCTTTTCATAAGGAATCCAGATGATGTCAGAGGAATCAGGTCTGGACATTGTCAGGAGTCTCTTTTTCAGACATTCAGCACATAACAGGAGATTGTCTGTGTCAGAAGCGTTCTTACCTACTGGAAATGCACCAAAATGGTTAGATTTAGGCGAGGAGTGGAGGCTGAGAAGAGCATGTAGGGGGCAGGACATGACACATATTATACCCTGGTCACGTGGCTGGTTCGTAATTTGGTCCTAAACAACAGTCTTATGCCGTTCCTTGAATTTGTCTGAAGATTTAGGCTTACTGGCAGAAAGTCCCGAATCTTGTCATCTCTATAGCGAGACATTTTCATTGCCGTCTTCGTGTTAATGACCCTTCTTTTTCACCCTTGGATGTTTGTTTTCTTCCAGTTTTGCACAATAAAAACAAATGGATACATTGGACATTACACTGACTTTGTACTCCAGAGTTGGCAGGATGTCCAGTCCATCTGATTCGGACATTTGTGTATAGTACGGCTCCTGCCGGTGATGTCTAGTAACATTTTGGGAAAAACACCAGTACAACTGTTGTGAAAAAAAGCAGTAACACTGCAGAAACAAGCAAATAGAGGGGTACGTCCATCTGACAAAAGAGGCTTTCGACCAATTACAAGACTCCGCTTCGTTCCTTTTAATGTATAGAATACATTACATGTCTCTCAAATTAGCTGAATAAAAAAAAGGTTTTTCGCCCGCCATGTTCCTGGTACATCCGGCCTTGACCCAACACCTTCTTCTTCTGTCGACCTTGACAGATGGCATCCATGAGTGTTGCATTACAAAGAAAACATGGAATTTTGTTTGGCATTTCACTGTAAGAGGTGTGCCAGATTACCAACGCTGATTATATGAACACTATATAGACCTAACCACTGTATAATCCACCGTCCCCTCCTGTTTGGCATCTAAATAAAAACTGAGCTGAGATGCATAGCAGCCGTAGGAGTGACAATTCTGCCGAAATGTGCTTTAGATTAAGGTCTCGAAAGTGAGCTGCTGGTTTCTATTTTCTGGGCTGGATGAAGACCTTTCCAAGAGAAAAAAAAACACATTCAACAGAGACATGGTTCAGAGTGATGATATGAAATGTATCAACTACAAAAGAAACAATCCACTGAGCACAAATTGATAGAAAGAATGCCTTTACTCAATCATCTGTGGGACGCACGTTTGACAAAAACACAAGATCTGCTTGTTATTGTTGACTGCTGTATTGATTATTTTTTTAATTCATCAATTCATTATTTAGTCACCGTAATTGCAGAGAAGCACATGACATGCCGATCCAACCCGAAGTGTAATTCAGTGTCCAATAAAGGTGTTTCAGGCCCAAAAGCAGAGACATTTTCATCCCACTGAGGTCATGGGAAAAGTTTACACACAGGCTATTTTATGAATGGGTATCCCAGGGTGTTGAGCTGCTGACCCAGGTGGAGAAAGCACAGAAAGGACAGGAACGTAACACGGTCCGTGTGCTTTTGAGGTTATGAAACCTTGTATTTGCTGACGGCGGCCCAATCTCCTTCCTTCATCTTTCTGACTTGAAGAAATATTGTCACAATACGTTAAAAGGAAGGTCAGATGCTCGGTAACAATGTAAAAACACCAGCCATCAGAGCAATTTTATTCTTCGCTGCATCTCAGACGCCGAGAGTGGAAGCGGAGCTTGTTCATCCACAGCTGAGTAAACTACTTAAGTCTATCTTATATGGCTGCGGACATGATTTTTGAAATGCAAAAACCTCAAAATGTGGTAATGATAGAGATAGACAAACACAGCCATGTTTGATTGCCAGACTTCCTTTTGTTATTTCACTGTGTGTTTGAAGTCCTGAGAGAGTGAGTGAAATCTTAGCGAACTGTCTTCAGTTTCTGCACTTTCTCTGAATCAAAAACTGGCGATAAAATCTGCTGGACAGGATTCACAGAGGAGTACGCTTTGACAATACACTATGCGGCTACCAAATACTGCACAGGCAGCCAGTGCCTTGTCTTTCCTTGAAATCTCTTATTGTCCTCTCAAACCAGCTGTGTTCAACCTGTCTGCAATAAGATAAGCTGTGGGCCTGTTTCCTGTGCTGCCTATAAATATGGCCTAATCACTCTCCAGTGGAGCTGGTGGGACAGATGTTACAGTTGCATCCCTCCGCCATGCTGAAGTACATATTGATGGTTCACAGACTGTTTACACTGTTTTCATTCATCTGTGCTATGACCATTCCCAATTGGATCCATTTGCCA
This sequence comes from Epinephelus awoara, assembly GCA_035609425.1. Lineage (NCBI taxonomy): Eukaryota > Metazoa > Chordata > Actinopteri > Perciformes > Serranidae > Epinephelus > Epinephelus awoara. The sequence continues at coordinate 17,184,879 of CM069311.1, read as the reverse complement.
ACCCGAGTCTGGTGGTTTAGACAGCGGAGCCCCTCCGGCATGTGGAGCCCATGCTCTTTACCCTCTGCTTATTTCGTGACTGCACACAAGCAAATAAATAAAAAGTGAAGATGTATGTCCACAAGTAATCCATAGAGCAGCAGGCCCGGCGGGTACGGGATCTAAACAGACTCTGATGACTGTATATGCGGGATAAGTTAAACAAGTGACACAGAGTGTTTTGCTTTGATCTGCTAATTATAGTGGAAAACAACCTGGCAACAAAACTGCTGTGTTCAGTTTGACCGCATTACCTGAATTTTCCACCTTGCAAACAAAAACTGCCTTGGACCTTTATGTGGATGTCCAGCTGGAGAAGCTCTGTGTTCCACCTGATTTTCAAATTACAGCATTTATATAAACACCCTTTAGTAGTTTTAAGACTTTAAAAGTGCCAAAACTGATTTTTGGTTTGGCCACATGGGGGCAGCAGAATCAAGTTGTGACCCACAGACTGTGGAAAATAAAGGATGTAGCCACTGTGAGCCTCGAGTTTGGCATTATGACTGTGTCATAATGGCAGCTTGGTAAGCATGGTCGATGGTTAACTGTGATAATGCTAATGTTAATTTTTGCTAGCAAAAAAAAAAAACAGTCTTAAAATGTACTTATTAGAAAAACTAAATATCCTGCAGCTCTAAAGCCATACGCATCTCTTTAGCCCCACTTCAGTGGCTCTCTGTGGCTTTGACTAAAAATATCGCATGAAATTGAATAACGTTTTAATTTAGATTGTCATTTTTAGTTATCATTGTTGTAAGCCTAAAGAAATTCTTACGTTGAACAATGCAATGTGCATGAGTACATTTTAGTTCATATTTCGTCAACTAAAATCTGTGTCGTACGTCTACGGCCTGGTGCCTTTTCTTCTAAATTTGCCAAACCACAACAGCAGTGGCTAATCTTGAGCCTAGCAAGGCTAGCAATAGCTTCCAAATGTAATAGTGTGTGGACACATTTGTTTGCTTTCACTTTGAATGCTGCAATGTTAAAGTACCAAATAATCATTAACAGCCCACTGCAGGCAACGATTGGCTAATTTAGACTTAACATGCAGTGTTACCATAAGGCTCAAATATGTTTTGCAGCTTCATGGAGATTTTCAAAAATGTTGAAAAAGACATTTTTAGGCAACTGAAAACAGACTGAAGTTGTCATGAGCGGGAAAATTAGCTACAGAGACCTAAATCCTTCATTGTGCCAAGTTGTAAACATGTTTATTTCTGCTGTAACATTGGACATTTTAACATGGGGGTCTTTGACAATTAACTCACTTTTGATGCCAGCCTCCAGTGGCCATCTGAGGAGCTGCAGTTTTTGGCACTTCCATGTTATTTTTCAGCCTCAGGTGGTGACGCTGCAGCATTGATATATCATCACCTTTTAAGTTAATATGGTGAACTTGTCAGCAAACGTTTGATTATTCACACATCCTGCAGTTACTGAGCAAAATATATTTTTCATTAAGAGACGAGTTCCTGGCCACCTGGCATATTTAAGTCAGATATTCACTTTCCTCTCTACAGACTCGTGGGGTAAATCTGTGGCTGTTTAGCCATTAAATGCTCCACTATGTTTACCAGCTATTACTAAGTGTGTCTGTCTGCCATATTGGTGCTGAGCACGTAGTGTTTAGTGGATTTTTAAAGCCTTTTTTTGCTGCAGCAGCTCAACAGTGAGCTGAAACTCACTATAAAAAGCCCGTAAAGCTGAGTTGAGCTGCAGATTCAGGTGATAATTCTCTGTAGGTTCATCACCATGAGTGACATGTTTCGCATTGCCACATTGCTTTTACATTGTGATATCTTTTGGCTATAAAAAATATTGACTAAAGACATTTTAAGGCTGTTATTTTGCATGTTCGAATGCTGAATAAGGGTTACACAGGGTGACCTAGCTTACACAAAGTGTATCTTTCCTCCAATGGCAAAGAAAACTTTCAATTACTGTTTAGATGTCATTTTTATCTTACAAAGCCTTTGTGCTCCTCAAAGGCATTAATACCTGCACCTTGGTGATGCCTTTAATTGCCATTTAGTATTAAGCTGGCTGAACAATAAAGCCCAGGCTGAGGGGATGTTGTCAGGTTTAATGAGGCCCTCGGTGAAAGAGGGCTGCTGTGTCGGCACCACCAAAGGCTGCTCCTTGAATTCACCTCCAGTGGACCAGAGTGGTCCTGCGGGGATTTGATGGGCTGAGGGAGCACAGACTGTCTCTCCCCCACTGTGGGGGTGTGAGGCGCTGCAGTAGCATCAGTAGCCCTTGCTGTGCATGGCTAGGCGGGCAGAAAGCGCAGAGTGGAAGAGGTTATAACCGCAGTGCCACAGAACAGCGTGGCATTGTGACACTGGGAAAAGCTGGGCAGCGGCGACCAGAAGAAACTTTTACTTGGTGCAACAGCAGCTGGTGGTTTTCACATCACCTGACTGCAAAGAGTGAAACACGGGCCCCATTGGTTGACTTAAAGAATGAGAACATACAGTGCCAACAAAGGCATGAACAAGCATGGCCACAAATAGACGCATGGAGACAATGACATGTAGCACAAAGGGGACCAGAGCCAAAAAAGAAACGCAATGACAACTGTGAACTCCTGGCCCATATTTAAGAGCGGTACATGGTTCACAGTTTCACATGGAGTCCTCCGCCTCCAAACCCCATTCCAGTTACTTTGATTCTTTATTCAACCCCCCCCACACACACCCCTCCTGACCCCCCCACCACCCCATCCTTAAATCCAGCTGATGGAGGCTCTTTTGTCCACCGGCACCCAGGCAACAACATCAAAGGGCTGCTGGGTGTAAATGCAGAGTGCCTGAAAAACAAAACAAAACTGAAAAATAAAGAAGTCCCAGAGGGGATGGGAGATATTCACAACAGCACCCCGGAGAGGGAAGGAAAAAGAGCTGCTGTGTACAGGAGGAAATAAAGAAACGGGGAGAAAGAAAGCAAGAAAGAAAAGCAAGAGAGAAAGAAAGACATCCTAACTTGCTCAGTGGCAGTCGTTTGTCAGACATTCATCATCATTTACTGAATACACAAAGGTGTGGGTTGGGTCATTCTTGCTTTAATGACAACAATAAACAAATGAAAAAATGACATTAGACTTTGTATGAGACCATTATGACACTTTCTTTGTGCTGGATCATCAAAGCCCATTAGGGGACAGACAGTGAAAGGCCTTCCATTGCCGTTCGTGACCACTTCCTCATTCACTGACAGCTGAATTGGAGGCTTGATGGATTGTTGTACAAGACAATGTCATGCTTTTGGACTGAATGCTCTGCTTTGATCTCACTGGACGCCCTTGAAGCTCCAACAACGGCTGATATGTTAACAACCGGTCTGGTTATTCTAGTTCTATCCTCCACCTACTGCCCTGCCAGTCGGAGCCACGAGGGGAAGGGGAGAGATGGTGGGAAGGGGAGATAAAAGCCTTTTATCTCTGCCCCCATGTGGGACTCCTGTAGAGTCACGCTTGGCGTGGCGGCATGCCTTGTCTCGTACCCACAAAGTACCCGCCAGTGACACGCTGACTCCAGAGCCTGGCACCAGGTCTCCAGCCAGCACAGAGCAAACCCTCTATTCAGCAGAATGAAGGAAACACAACTACATCGGGCCCACAGCTTATAATTAAAAGTCCTCAGCCTCAAAGAGCACAGCATCTCCATCTTAATGGTAGGCTTCCATCTGAGGCATTGGTTTAATACTTACTCTGTGTCCCATCAGATAGTGATGTGGACAGAGGAGGAAGAGAGACATTAGGACTACAAAGAGCACATGTGTCCCATCCAGGATTAGAGGTTCACTCTTTCCTCAGTAGCCTAATTGCTGGATTGGCCAGATCAAAATCACTTCATTGAGATCAAGGCCACTGTCTTCCTCTTGTCTCACTGCTCAGTTGCACAATAACTCAACAAAAGCAGCGACGAACCAGAGGGGGGAAAAAAGAGTCCAGAAGTCGTGGAGCGAAGATGAATGTAGTTCATGTTTAGAGAGCATGTTGTGTGATTAAGGGAAGCCCACATCAAACACTGTGGCTTAAGAAAACCACCAGTTGAAAAACAAGATGCTTCTTCTGTGCAGAGCGGCGCAGACTGGAGATGCTGTTGTTCAGAAGGCGGACCAGCCCAAACTAACCCGCCTGTCTGTCTCTTGAGACAAACAGGGAAACAAGAGACATCATAGATTCGCAGAGGGACTTGGAAGTCATTACGAGTGAGAGAGCAGGATGAGCTGCAGACTTTAATTCAGAGTAGTGAAACACAACAGGTTATAAAGATGTAAACATTCAGGGATTTTGAAGGATTAATTCTACGATCTCAGAGTTTACTCTAAAGGCTCACACACACCAAGCTGACATCAAAGAGCTAGTGGCGCTGAAAGCTAACTCTTGCCTTGCCTCTTGTCGCCTATGTCTCAGCCAAAAAGTTGCACTGAAGACACACAAAGACAACCAACTCACATGTACCTCCTGCGCCTGGGTGAGAGGAAATAACTCTCCATACCAGCAGGCGGCAATAGTCTGTGATCGCAACACATTCTCACTCCGACCTCGTCACATATGGATGTTTTGGTCATGGACTTTCCACATCCACATAAGACATGCGAGGTACCCTGGGTGCATTGGTTGATGACCTTGTGGGTCAAGTTCTGCCTGTTACATACATTGTCTTCCTTCATTATACACTTTCGTTTTCACAGGAAGTCTACCGTTCAGGCTTTCAAAATAAAAGCACTATATCGGTACAACACTGCAAATGATGTTTTTTTTCCTTCAACAACAAACACACATGGTTGGGTTTAGGCAACAAAAGCACGTGGTTAGGTTTAGGACAAAATAACAGGGTTTGGCTTTAGAATCTTGCGGGATGCGAACACCGCTGTCTCGGTTAAAACACAATGTTTGTTGGACCCACCCACCACCCACCACCCATCCCGCACACCCTACTCTGACTTTCGCCACGCTAACATGTATTGATAAGATAATGCAAGAAAATGCCACTAAAAAGGTTGAAAATACATTGTTTTGCCTAAAATAGGTCTGTGAATGTTCAACATGTTGTCAGTCATTTGTTTGGTACAACATTTACATACATTTGGACAAAACCTCAATGCCCTCGTGGGTTCTGTCATGTATCAGTGGCAAACGCTGAATCAAAAGGATGCATAACAACCCCTTTTCCCATAGAAAGAACTTCTCTGGACAGAGGAACAGCAATATTGTGGCCACATGTGTGAGCTTGTTTACTTTCGCTTGGCTTTTAACTGCAGGAATCTCATGATTTAAACCACAACATAACAGAGTAAATTATTAGCATGTTACCGCACTACACACTTGTTTTCCCTTTGACTGGAACAGGAGAAAGTGTGCATGTGTCAACCAACATCAGTGGGCATCGTGGGAGATTAACACACGGACACTGCGAGACGTCTCTCTCTACTGCCATCTCACACACACACACACACACACACACACACACACACACACACACACACACACACACACACACACACACACACACACAGAAACACACAGGACTCGGCAGTCTCTTAGGTAAAGAGATGGAAAGTTTATTTCTAAAACCCTAATCATGGAAATCTCCCCTTTTAAACAATAAACTTTCAACTTTATTTCATCTCCTCTCCTCGCCAGTACCACATCAAACAAATCCCGAGGTCAACAAGGGTCAGCGAAAGGATTTGGATAATGATGAGGCTCAAAGAAAAAGATTGAGGGTGGTGAAAGAGAGATGGTAAAAGAAGGGGAGGGGAGCTGATGGGAAGAGAAGAAAGGACGGGGCTGGTGGAGGGAGAAAAGGTGCAAAGGCTAGGTCTTGTAACGACAGACCCCCTGATTACATTGTTGCACAAATAAACAGGCCCTCTGCAGGCTCCCTGGAGTCCAGCTGCGGCGCAGGAGAGGAAAGCTTTCATTTCAGGGGGCTGAGGTCGAGCCAGGCAAGTGAAGGGATGGGGCCTGGCTGTCTACCCGCACCGTTTCCTTGCATCTCCATCAGCAAGTCAATGAACAGGGGAACAGGGCAACATCCCGTTTGAGAAGCTTGTTGATTACGTGCCATTTCCTGCACTTACAGGCCGCCTAGAAAAGCCGTCAGCATGTGGATTAATAACTGTCAATCTAAACAAGCTACAGAGAGGAGCTGCTTGGGTTGTAAAGAGAAAGGATGCTGGATATCTGCGCTTTTTGATGATGATGAGGGGCCATCTGTATGGGGTCAGATAAGTGTTGGAGGAAAGAGGCAAGAGAGAGACAAGGTTCAGATGCCCTGGAGCCACATCTGTAATCGTCTTTCCTTCACCTCCGACCATTACAGGGTCCTGGTCCTCTCTTCTCTCTGTGTCCTGCAGCTATCAAGGCCCACATCAAGGCATGCCCCTGCCAAATGTATGCCCCCCATTAAGGGGGCCATCATCAGATAAACAAGATAAACAAGTCCAATTCCTGGCAGGACTGATCAAAGGACTCAATGTTAACCCCGTGGCCAATTTCAAGTAGGCAGAAAAATCAAACACAGATGAGGTCACATGGAAAAGGGGGAGGCTAATCCATTGTCCCTTTATGGGCACAGAAAGCAAAAGGGACAGTGAGGAGGGTGGAGCAAAGAATGGAAATAGTTGGAAAACAAGGGGGGCATGCGGATACTTTCTCAATTGCACGCTTGCATCTTAATATACCCCAGAAATTGCAACCTTATCCTCACGGTAAAAACAAAATTCCTGCCAGTCTTTGCACGTACAGGTGCACCTGCTCACCACTACACATCAAGAAAAACATACACACCATACAGCAACACACAGTGAAGCTCTCAGATATGAGCTTGTTGTCTTGGAGGTAATACCAAAGGGCAGCGCTCCAAGTTGTAAAAGTCATCTGATCTTGGTTGTAGAGACTTGGCTGAACGATTTTACAAGAATGATACAAATGCACCCCTTCCACTTCTTTGAATTTCCTTGGGAGATAATTGCGTCATCCGCACCAAACACTTGCATACATGGTGGTATTTCATTAATCTTTTCCCAAAGCCCCAGTGTTCTCTTGCTTTTGTAAATCACCTCTTTATTGAATGCCCAAACTCTCTCCAGACGCACATGTCAAATGAAGTATGCATACGTGGATACGCTTTTTGAATCATTGTCATATTTCTACTTCCAAGCATTTGCAAAGCATTAGCAAATACAACAGATTTTGGGGCAGATCCACTGAAAGATGTGAAATCTAACAAAAACGAACGCCGAACTCTTCTTGACTTCAAGGTAGGGGCAGAGAGAAGATGCCTGCTTTTGCTCATGTAATCAGTTCATTCACACAGGAGAGGAAAAAGGAGGAAATTCCATTGGCTCTCACTCTCTCTCACACAAGAGGGCCATATTGAATTGTAATCAAAAGATTATCCCAGAATAATCAAACGGCCCCCCATGGGACCACCCACACAGAGTAGAGAGAAACATGAGACTGGCCACATGCTCTGTTTTTCACTGAGACCTCCATGGCACGGCCAATATAGGAAGGAGAGAGAAGACGGACAGAGGTTTTTTCTCTTTGTCCTGACACTTTCAAAAAGATGTGTCCCTTTGTGAATTGGTTGCGTTGGTTGACAGAAGCATCTCAAGAACAAACATTGGCACCTTTTAGTCTCATTGGCCGTCATTTCAAAGAACATCAGAGATATTTAATTCTATGTTATAGTTAGGCCGCGCTACCACAACACACTGTATGTCATTGTTTGGGTTGCTGGCTTATCACATAATGGGAACAGCTTTACTCTCAAATGATCCTGATAATGACAGGCCCGGTCTATATTTAGCTCCTGTCTCTTTGACAGACCTCTTGACTGTAGCTGGAAGTCAGAGCCGTAAACAAAGCTGGCAGAGCTTAGACAAGCATGTGATGGCTGCACTCTGCTGCCTGAGGTACGAACCACGGGGTCCAGAGACAGCGAGGGGTGGAAGGATACGTGAACGGCTGCACCACATGAAGTTTACAGACACCACCACCAAAGACTCTGGTTGAGGCTTGTGGTTCGTCTCAGGGCTTTGACTGACAGAAAAGCCCTGCAAAAGACCAAGGCAGGCTCCGTCAGTAGCCTGCGGGATGCCGGTGTGGATTGTTGGTGGTGTTTTTCATCACAGGCCAACCAATATGGCTGTCTGATTGAAGAGATGTTTTCCAAGAGGGAAAAATCACTGTCAAGGGAGGACTTCAAGCTTATGTTCTGAGGTCAGATAAGAAGAAAATGTTTGCGCATCAAGAATAACTTTTCTTCTTCGTCTAGGGTGTTGGGTGGAGGTGCCTGTGGTAGGTGGTGGGTACATGGCAGACAGACCCCACCCAATTTCTTCATCCCTGGCTAATTAAAGGACCACAAGTCATCCATGGAGATTTCATGGGTTCAAAGAGACCTATGTGTCCTCTGCTGTAATTTCAAATCACTGATTTCTGTTATTAATTATACATCTTAAGTGCCTTTGAAGAATGCTTTCCTTCATCAGGAAGACATAATGTCTGGCGCAGAAAAAAAGACACAAGACTTAAGAAAGCAAAGACGCTTCAATTCATTGGCTCCGATGAATCAGAGCTTCCAGGAAAATCAGCAGCGTCTTATTGTATCATTATTATTTTTCTGCCTTGTTTTTCTTTTTTCTAGCAAAACACCCGCGTCTGACGTCAGTGTATCATTGTCATTTCGAGAGTAGTCTTGGAAGCGGAGCAGGGGTTGTGATTGAACTCTGAGAGCTGCCCCGGAGCTGTACTTTGAGGAAGAAACCACGGAACCACAGATAATGCTTTACAGTCCACTAGTCTCAACTACTGTCATCAAATTTTCACTTTGTAAGACACTTGAAAAAGATTGTCGTTCCGGGTTTCCTCCAGAGCAAAGGGCATCTCACTGATGTCAAACTTGAGACGAGTGAGGAGCAGGAGACGTGTCAAAAGAGTCGTAGATGATTACTTTAGGGAATAAATTGAGAAACTGAAATGGATCAGGAAGGAAACTGGAAGGTCTGTCAGTGTCTGACAAGATAAATAAAGCATTCTCTCATCAAGAGGAGACACTTCTGACGCTGTCTTCACTGTTGGGATCATCTGCAGTCATCTGGGCAGAGTTTATGGACAGAAAACAAAAGCATCATAGTGTCAGGCAAACAATAAAAATGAAACCACCTCTGTTGACTGGTTGAAGACGAGAAAGGCACGAGACACAAGTTCAAACACTGCAGAGTCTCTTCCTCGTCTACTTTCCACTGGTGTAAAGACTTTTCAGGAGACAGGGGAAGGCATCTCCCTTTCATCCTTCACCACAGACAAACATAGACATATAAAAACATCCATGTTGAAAAGTGGCAATAGTCCTTTTAATTCCAGACAAACCCAATGTGAAGAACTTAATTACAGAACGGGGGCAACCCAGCCCTTTTGAAAATTACACTTACAGTAAGACCTTTGAAGCAAATACTTCCTTTATCCTATTTTTTCTTTTGTTCAATGTTTTGTCTCTTGTAAAACATGCCATTGACTACTGTGGTTTCTAGCGGGTCTCTGTCTTTTCTCGTCTGTCTCCATCTCTGTCAGGCATTTGCTCATCAAAGACCTTTTGGACACACAGTGGAGGGCAGAAATATTTCAAACCCCAGTTTGTGGTTTCATTTCTTTGGCTAATTTTTACATAATCAATCACCAATGCCAGACTTTAATTTAAGGATATTACACAAAATAATCAAACAAAATCATAGATGCTGTCTTTGCAGCATATTGAAGGATAACTTTGGTATTTTTTAACTTGAACCCCCTTTCTTTTAAAATGTTTTTGTGCCAAAGTGACTAATGGGAATGACAATTTTTGAATGTGGTCCAGTATTGAGCAAGAGCGCTGCAGCCAGCAGTCGAAATACAGGCTGCTTAATGTACACTGTCAATTTACATCCACTTAAAAGTGTGTGTTTTTGCCACTGATGGGCTCAGATTGCTATTATGAGTGTCTGATTACATTAGGGAAAGGATCCCTGCAAAGACAGACCTTTTAAAAGACGAAGATCCTTTTTGTTTAACCAGAAACAACCTCCAAATCACTAGTGCCAAACCCACCAGACTCCATTTAAGTAACAGTTATTTTATGATCATAAAACTCACTTCATTTTAAGTCGACATGAAACAAAATAAAAACATACAAAAAGGATCTTGATTTGTTTTTCCACTGTTCCAACAATCATCAGCTCTGGTCTGGTTCAACAAAAAGGATCTTACTCTTTAACAAAAAGATCTATATCTGTATGGATCCATTCCACAAGGATGTCAGACACTTAAGGTAATCTGAACCTGTCAGAGGCAAAAACAAGCACTTCTAGTGGACATAAAGTGACGGAGCACAAATGCCCTGAGTGGTTATATGGCGGCCCATTTCGCTGCTGCCAGCTACAGTGCTCTCGTTCAATACTACACCGCTTTCAACAAGTGTTATCTCTATTAGTAATTAAGACACAACATCATGTAAAAAATAGGGTCAAGGTGAAAAAAAAACAATAGTTGCCCTTTAAGCAAAAAAGCAAACTGCTATCAAACAAATAAATAATTCCTGAAAGGTAGAAACTAGCTTCCCATTATGGCAACACGGTTACATTGCTTTTCCCCCTGGTCTTGACATTGACTCAGCCATTGATAGCCATGTGTCAGACTGTGCTCACAGGAGAAGTATTAGGCAAGAGCATTTGGTGTGAATGAAGATTTTATTGCCCTTTGTTGACTTGTATTATCAAGTTGTTACAATGCCTCACTCAAGCAGCAACAAAACTGGCGCTGAGAATTAGCCAGGTGCTTCTTTACAAACCGCTCCAAGTTTCCAACTGCCAACACAAATAACACGATCGACTATTTAATCAACACAAACATGTGGTGAATAATCCCACCGCACTCAGGTGAAACAACTTCAAAAGTGGAGTGTGATCCCATGACATAATGCCCAGAAATGAAAAACAGACGTTTCCATTTTGTTTGACAAGAATTCTGTTAATTCCTTTCTGCTGAGCGTGGATGTCTGATGCAAGTTAAAGATTTCCTCTATATCAGCTCATTAGTGCAACGCAGTAAAGGTAAAGCTTTGGGGTTGGACAGGACTAGAAGGTCTGGCACCGAACCTCTACCTGAAGCCATCGCAGTAAACCGCGGGAAAGTGAGAGGGGTGTGTTGTTTCACTCTCATCTTTCTCTCGGGCGGGCGTAGGTGATGCACTGCCAGGTCTGAGCTACGGTGTTGGGTTCGGCAGTAAATCAGCTTGGTCTCCGATGATCAAACGCTTGTCGTTATTTCCCGCTCTTTCATGTAATCTCATAAAAGGCCGACCGCTCTGATGGACTGAGCCTGCCTGCGAAGCCAGCCGGGCCTCCCATGCTGGCATCTCAGTGTGTGTGGCTCTGTTAGTTCTTTCCCAAAAATCAGGCATAGGAGGAAAACAAAACAAGGCTGAATGATGGCATGAAGAGCATCACTTTGAGGATGCGTTGAGAGTACACCACATCGGGGTCACTTTTTTTTCTCAGTATGCACACAGGGAGCAGAGCCATTTAAGAGGGAAGACGCTACAACGGGATGAGGTGGATGTATGCAATTTTTTTTCAAGCTTGGGTAAAGCAAAAATAAATGTGTTATGAGTTTGTCACACCACAGAATAATGTGTCACTAACCAGCAAAATCTAAATCCTTAAAAATAAAGCCAAGTATATAAAAGTAGGTTTCAAAAAATTTCCTGCTATGAAACACTGGCGGCGAGTCGTTTGAAGGTGATGAAATGAAATCTTTGTGAGCAGCTAATGTTAGCACGATAAAGCTGGCTGTTGTGCGTCATCAAGCCCTGATTTCAGGCCCCCAGAAAGTGTGCTGGCCTTTGAAGCCAATTTTCGTAGTGGCTAAACAGTGTAATTACACCATCACCTGATGCCCTGTGGCCCAAAAAGACTTTTTCCCATAGACTTAAAGGCACGCTAAGCACCGTCTGGCGTCACTTCTGTTTACGTTCAACAATGTTATCAAACACTATGAAGCTAGCTCGCCCCTCCCCCCCCGTCCTCGTCCTCGTCCTCGTCCTCCATGACTCTGTCATGAACGAGCTATAGCTGCTAGTTACCCTGAATTCACACACCTGTCCAAGGGATAGTGCACCCAACATGAAAATTCAGCCATTATCTACTCACCCACAAGCTGAGGGAGACTCAGGTGAAGTTTTAGAGTCCTCACATCACTTGCGGAGATCCAAGGGGAGGGGGGGTAGCAACAACCGTCCAAAAACACATAATTGAAACCACAAAATATGTCCATACTGCTCATTGGAATTAAATCGATTTTGTCCAGTAGCATTTGGGAAGTCTAGAAGAGCAGCATGATTCAATCATTTTATCCCCATTCAAGTTAACTAAGTAAGCACTAAACTGGAAGTTGTCGGCTTGGCCAGCGGAAGTCTCTTGCACGCCTACTCTATGGGCCACACAGTGCCGATCATCCCGGTAATTTTGTGTGCAGCAGTTAAACCTTTTTGGCTTTTCAACAAGTATTTTCTGACATGTATAATGTGTTTAGACAGAAATTTCTGATTTAACTTTACCTGGACTGTATGGCAATGGTCGTGGTAATCCTTAGTGCCACATCATAGGCAACTGGACTTGCTTGAGTTTCTTAAAGACATTTCTCCTCTTAGATGAGAGTTGAAACGTCTTCAAGAAACTCAAGCAAGTCCAGTTGCCTACGATGTGGCACTTAGGGATCCTGATTTATGTGAAATATTTCACGGAAATATACATGAACTGTGGCCAAAGGATTAAAGGAGGCTTTATGCTGTCATCTGAGAGTTTAGCATTGAGCAAACTTACACGAAGTCACTGCCATTTTGTTCCAGTAAAACCTAAAATTTGCGTGTGAAAAATAGGTGGCAGGAAGACGAGATGAAGCGTCTTGGTGGAAGACTAATAAAATGTCTGAAACCACCGCGACTCAGAACGAAAAGAGACAAACATCAAAGTCAATAGACTGGCTGTTTGATCTCCCCAAGTTTTCCTCTCTTTTTAACATCACTCTGGCCCGTTTACACTCTGGTCTTCATTATCCTCCTCTGCCCTTAAAATCATTTAAAATCTATCAGGGTCTGACATGAGAAGGGAGCTATAGAATAAGAAAGAGCTGCGCAGTGACCACTTCGATACACAACATTTACCAGCCAATATCACTTCATCTCCTACCAAATTACACATCTTATGTGGGATCTCGCGTCGCTTTGAACGGAACGGTTGGTAGTTGTAATGGATGTTCTGTTCTCGACCTCCAGGGAGGTTTATGGCTCGCTTTTTGACAAATGGGCAAGAGGGAGATAAAACGCTAACACACACAGACACCCACTCCCCCCTGAAATAAAATAAATCAATAACCATAAAAAGGCAGCTATTAAAGTGTTGGATAGCTACACATTAGGAATAAAAGTAGGATTTTGGCTGATGTGTAAAGGCTTTCACAGACGGTGCGGGCCGCACACATCACTGATAAATGGATGGTGCGGTCGGGATGTATCAAACATGTGCTGGTAGGCCAATAAAGACCAAAACTGCTGGCAGCTGCAGGACAACTCATTCACAGCTTTTGGAGATTTTGGCAGCTTGGGCAGGAGAGAGGGAACGTGGATGTTACAGGTCCTCCATTGAAACATTTTCCGTGGCATTAAGTATTCCTAAACATTTGTCAGTATATCTGCCTGTGGTTATAACTGAATGTGCTTTATGTTTGTGTATCAGTGTCACTTTGGTGTTTTTATGTTGTAGCATGTCGGCATATGTGCGTGTGTACGAAGCCTCAAAGAGACAAGGCCACTTGTGCCCATGGCGTCTGGTAGAGCTCGTGACTGTGCCTGTTTAACTCCACTAACAGAGCACCGTTCCACAAAGCCCATCACGCAACCCACAGATGTCCCACAGGACAGACAGGACTGCGCCGCAACCAACAAGAAGCAGTAATAACCCCCCCAGCCCACACACCCGTGCACACACTCACACACACACACACACAAGCAAACAAAACAAAACAAACACATACACTGACACACAGGACCTGGCAGACTGCACTGAATTTTCTTCAAAACATTAAATGTGGCTCCAAACTTGGTCCAAAAAAACTTGTATTTTCTCATGTGACTCTGGTGGTATCTCTCCAGATATCTTGGGTTTTGATTGAGCAGGTTTTCAGATGTCCATACATTACATAAAAATGTCAACATTTTTTTTCTGCACACATTGTCCACGTTTAACGGGTCGATCCCACTTTTTCCATGGTCACAAGTTGTTCCAAACTCACTGGTAAATGATGAAGACAATAATTAGGGTTAAATGCAAAAAAGGAAGAATTTCTTGGAGAAGATGGAGAAAATAATTTATTGTCTGGTTGAAAAATAATGTTTAAAGATCGCCATTGAGTTTAGACTTCGGGCATAAAAAGCTAAGCCAATGCCTTTGATAAAAGACTGCAAATTACTGTGTAATTATTCAGTATTTATGGGGCAATTACACAATAAATAGGGGGTACAATGATACTTTTACGGGAACAAAAGAGGAAGCTTAAAGGTAAAAACTTATAAAAGACTTCTAATGGATCATGTTTTGACTGTTTTTTAACTACAGCATACTTTGCAAAATTACAGGGTATTGTATTGGACTTATAATTAAATGATGGGGTACGGAAACATCACTGAGCCTCACAGCAAATACTACACAATAATTGCGGTAAGTGGCTCACTGGATTGGCTAATTCATACATTCATGGTCTGCAGCCTTGTGTTCTTGATTGAACACACACCCACAGTACAAGCCAGGTATGTGAGCAACATAAAATAAAGTTCTCACCACCAAACAAAGCCACCCGTTGGTTAATGTCAGGCCGTCAGTGAGCATCTATTGCCCTATTTTTGCAGTGTGTCCTGCACTGCTGGCACTAGTTCGCCCTTGGTGGCTTTTTTCCCCCCTAGCCAATTCAGGATGTTGAATGGATGCTGGAGACAGCGGAGCTCACCAGTGAGAAAAATCACTCTGAGGTCCCTTTCCCACTGCATGAAAACCCCACTAACATCCACTAATATCAGGCTTTTTAATTTAATGGGAAAGGTTAAAATCGGCATTCACTCTTGGGTCAAATGAGGCTACAGTAGTCATGGGAATTCATTGGCTCCAGCTCTGACCGGCTTCCATCAATAGTGATGGCAATACAACACCCAGGTGAATATACTAATTTTAGCCCCATGACCGGTGTGATACAATGACGAGCCTCCAGAAAATACAAAGGTGTCAGCCCCAGCAGGACTTGGTCATTATTCCATATAGTCTGCCCAAGTTTGAAAGAGAGACTGAATTAGTAAGAGATATAAAAAAAGAGGTAACCACCGTAGTGTTTTCACTAGCCTCCATACTGCTTTCTACTCTTTACTAACCTGTTTTCTGGACAATCGTGGCCCCTTCATAACGTTGAACGTGACACACCAGAAAAAAAAGCACACACAGAAAGGCACACTCATCTGCTGCAGACATGACTCTAGTCGACTGGCAATGGGAAAGGAGTCTGTAGCCTATTTTTAGCAGGTTTTCCTGTGTTTAAAAAAAAATGCATGCATGCGCTAATTTTGGTGGAAAAAGAGGATGATTGGCAGTTTAGCTCAGTACACGAGAAGAGAAATGGAGGTTAGTAGGGTGCCCGGTGGCTTAGTGGGTACAGCAGACATCCCGTGTACTAAGGCAGCGTCCTTGCCACAGTCGCTGAAGGTTCAATTTCAGCCTGCAGCCCTTTGCTGCATGTCATCCCCTCTGACACTTGGACTGTCCTATCTAATAAAGCCAAAAATAAATAAATGGAAGTGAGGAAAGTAAACAAGTCATGAGGGCGTGACATCAAAACAAATTCATTATTTAAGATAAGACTGTTTATTTAGCCATTGAGCTTTTGGCAGAAACGGCTTGTAAGTGTTTGTGTTGTTATCCACACACGATATTTGTTGGCGGAGACACAGGCGACATGAGGCGATGCAACGGTCGACCTTTGTCGCCACTAGCTGCTTGATTTCAGTTTGGTGTGTCTGGGCCTTTACTCTGCTTGTAGTGATTTTAAATAGTGAGCAATCCTCTTTTTCCTTGATACATTTATTTATTTCTCTCTATCCCTGAATGTGAAAAGTGCTTCCACAACAATGATCCGCTGTTCATTTGGAGCAGTGGCAATAACACTTGAACTAAAGCTGGTAAATGTCTGCCTCGACACAAAAATGTCGGGAAATGTTTCAGCTAAATCTGTGAAGTCCTCCAAGGCAGAAGTGAAATCAAGCTTTTGTGTGTGTGTGTCTTTACATTCACAGTTAGGCTACTTTCCAGCATTGCCTGGGGCTGACATGCAACATGGGCTCTGACTTCAAAGCCTCCAAAGAAAATATATAAATACAAAACCATTAGCCAGCTTGTTTTCTTTAGTTAACATTTCAAACACACTGCGGAGTGGATCGTGTTTTCAGTCCCTTCTCTGTAACTCGAATGTTGATGTTGTTTTTCTGATGGTCCCGAGGCAAACTGTAGTGGCACAGCTGGAAAGTCCTCAGCACCCTT
Source organism: Epinephelus awoara (assembly GCA_035609425.1). Taxonomy (NCBI): domain Eukaryota; kingdom Metazoa; phylum Chordata; class Actinopteri; order Perciformes; family Serranidae; genus Epinephelus; species Epinephelus awoara. Next base: position 17,168,208 of record CM069311.1, on the reverse strand, counting down.
AAAAAATGGCTGCACAAACACACCCGAGTCAGGCAGAACACAACCTCCTTTGGCCTGCGTGGACTCCCCTGCCAGCTGCCCACTAGGATACAATTTGCATTTGGCCCTCAGCACAGCGGAGCCACAAGCATAGGTTTCAATGTCAGCAACGGGTTGAACATATACAAACCCAGAGGTGGTGGCATCGCAGAGGAGAAAGAACAGTCGCCGCCGCTGGAATACATCATTATATCGGATATACCATTCACAAGCATGGTGGGGGGAGTAACAGCCATTTTTATTAGAGACGCTAAGAAGTTTATAAACAGAGCCACTTGACACAGTGAACTTAAGATTCGAGGGTGATCCTCTGTGTAGACAGATTACCACTTCATTAAACAAACCAAGACCTCAAAGAGTAACAAGCCCTTGGACACGCATACCACAGAGAGAGAGAGCAACCCGGATCCTCTAGCCACATGAGACAGTAACAGGCTGTCTGTCCCAGAGGTTATTACAATTCCAAACATTTATTGGAAGGAAATCAAGAAATGCGTGTCTTTTTTGTCTTCCCTTCTTACTTCTGCCCACAAAATTACATTTGAGCAATAAAAATGTTTATATGTTAGGTATATAAATGCTTGGGAATAGCACTTTGAGACTATTTCTAAACCCGCTCAGAGCTGAAATAACATCATAAAAAGACACATGAATCAGTAAAAATAATGCTCAGAAGGAAAATAAAACCTTCCTCTGTTTCAAGTAGCTATTATAAAAGGCACAGACAGCTGTCAGGAGAACAATTCGATGTGTGTGACCGCAGCGCGAGTTTGACCGGAATAGGCCGTAAAAGCATAATGAAGCACTGGCTTCAGCAGCATGAAGGCATGCATGACAAAATCTGTAAAAAGTGAGGAAAGATAATACGATTATGGTCTGGTCAGCTAACTTTGAAGAGGGGGGATTTTTTGTTTTTGTTATTGAAGGCATCAATCTTCTTAAGTCCAATCATTCACCAAAGCCTTTATGCTCAGTAAATAGAAACAGGACTACAGAAACAGCCATATTAAAGGAAGAATCAACATACTGGGAAATGCACTTACTTGCTTTCTTGCTGGGAGTTAGATGACAAGATCGATACCACTCTCATGAGCAACAGCTGGTTAGCTTAGCTTAGCATAAAGACTGGAAACAGGGGGAAACAGCTAGCTCCGTTTGGCTCTGTCCAGAGGTTATAAAATCTGCCTACCAGCATATCTTGCACAAATCAATATGTTTTATCTTGTTTGCTTATTCCATGGAAAAACTTAAGTGTAAAAACACCAGTTCACTAATTGATGGGTAAGGATGAGTATTGGTAGTCTATACTTTTAAGGTACCAACTGAAATAACCCAGTAACCTCATAACCTAGTAGTATTGAATCATCTCTGGTCAAAAGATATCCACATTCAATCATTTTTGCACCGGGGATCTGATCCCGGACCATCCCAGCTCAGATCTGCAAACTTTCTGTTGCTGCAGTCGCCAGAGCCTCTCTCCTCCTGACATCAGCTCAACGTCTGCCCAGTATGTTTTGACACTGAAATAAAAAACCAAGCAAAGAGGCGTTCACAAGGACAGCTATGTATTTCTTCCTGTTTTCAAAAGCTGTGGACAATTGACGTAGCAAGCAGCAGCGGCTAACATCGATATCGTAACATAGCGCCGTGCTGTTAAACAGTCCCAACAAACTCACACCGACACCGAAACGGCTAGACTTTGTCTATGTCATTAAACCCCTTAATGATCTGCAGGTAACGTTAGACATGTGATGCTAACAGTTAGCCCTGTCACTGTGTACGTGCGGCTGGTCGAACTCTCCCTGGCTCAGAGCTCACACTCCTGCAGCAGCAGCTACAACTCATACAGTCTGTGGTGTGGTGAAGTCGAGCCCAGTGTGCTGACAGAGTTGACTGTTCGACTATTTAGTTGCTCTGAGCAGTTGTCGGGCAACCAGCAACACTCCAGGAAGTTACGCGTCCCAGCCAAGAAATAGTTTTACTTTTACACTTTGTTTTTCTACTAATGAAACAAATAAGATATAATATGTTAATTACTGAGTTTTAGAGGTGCTGGTAAGTGTAATGTTTCCGATGAACAAAGCCATGCTTCTCATCTAACTCACTGCAAGACAGCGGATAAGATTATTTCCCAAAATGTCACACTGTTTTTTAAAGCTTCTTCTAAGGTTAACATATACTGTAAATCAACAACAAAGTTCCAAAGAAATCATCTTAATTTCATATAAAACAAGTCAGCGGATTTATTAAGACACCTGCTCGACTGAAGTGCATTTGCAGAGTGTAATTTGTTGCTCTGTGTTACACCAGTTTTATTTCAGTCTGACCAGTCAAACACTGGACACTGAAGAAGGATTTCATCTGATCCAATCAGAGACAAGAAACAGATGAGCAGTGACATAGTGACACCCCTGCAGAGTAAAAACAGACCCGTTCTCACTTCAAAGAGCAAGGGGGATGCTTTTAAAAATCACACCGGCAATAAACTACAACAGAAGTTCATCGCTTTTCCACGACATGAAAGGGATTTTTAAAGTTACGTCTCCTCGAGTGGTTCCCTCTCTCCGCTCTGCCCCTAAACAAAGTTCATATCAGTGGAGGGCTGGCGAATGGCGCTGAGGCTGTTTACATGGGAGGTGTTACCATGGGAGCGGTCGAATTATTTACATTTCAAAGAGAGAGGACAACATGCTGCTGTTTAATGTAAGGAAAGGAAAAAGACATAATTCGAAAACGGCACCGTTCAAAAATGAAACAACTTAAAAGGGCTATCTTTTTGATGTCTTTTATCCTGTTACCCTTCGGCGGAATTGACAGAAATGAAAATGACAAATATGCCGAGAACTCCCGTAATCAGTGGACTTTACCTTGGCATGAGAGCAAACAACATCTCAGAGAGAGCAGCTGAAACCCTGCTCCCTTGCATGACTAATTGAAGTGATTACAGAGGGGACATGAAAGAGGTGTCCTGTCCCGTCAACTAAACAAGTGCGTTGTGTGAACTCTTCACTCGTCCACGAGGATAAATATGAAAACGAAGACAATACCGACGCAGGTGTAGAGTTACACATAATGTGCGCAGAGCGAAGACGGACAAAAGTTGTCACCTGGAGGAAGCCGTCCAGCAGGTTGTCAAAGTCTGACTCTCCTGTCATGAAAGGACACAGCGGGCAGATCGTAGGCATTGTACTGACTGCTGCTGTCATTTTACTCTGCACTCTTTCTCCACAACCAAAGCTGTTGCTGACATCTTATGTCACGTGGAATAGGGTGGTGCAGACAAACAGGAGCAGGCCGAAAAGGTGACGGGTGACAGAGCCTGCAGTCGTTAGCTGTGACTGAAATTAGAGCAGAATCCTGAGCAGTTGCAGCTCCCTCCTGAGGCAGCTGTTTGAAACAACATAAAGCTGCTTGACACATCCCATATTTTCATTTTCATTTTAGGTTCAGGATCAGGAAATTACCAAGTGCTTCGATAGGAACTTGGTGCTTATTGAGAGAGTATTATGTCTGTAGTGGGGCATGTGGAGGGCTGAAGTCCTGCAGGATTTTTGGATTTGCATGCACCAGGTATAGATTAATACTCATCAGCACTTTGGCTTAGAAAGTTAATGTACATTCATGTTGCTAAAATGTGCTGTTGAGTACAAACAACGTGCAGACATCAACGACAGACCAAGTGATTTAACTGATTATCGTTATTCTGATATACTCAGTAATAATAGTTTAAACCAGAGGGGAGAAACCCACCTGCAGGAGGGACAAGTTGGAATGAAAAAACAATTAAGTGTTTAACATCTTCTGTATCTTCTCTCCTGTTCAAATTCATTCTCAAACGATGTGAGCCGAGAATCGTCTGGGTGTGAAATGAGGAGCAGCGGCACACATAGTAAGATCAGCCTTCCGAGCAGCCGTCATTCACTCTCGTGTTCATTTTTACTCTGACGCATTCCATGGCTTCCTTTGATTCCCGCTCTCTTCATATGTGGCAGTCAGACTGTGCTGAAAGAGAAATTAGAGGTAAAGATGACAAAAGCATTCTGCAAATTACAAGGCTTTGTGTTTACTATTCTGAGCTCAAACATGACATTCAGTCCAGCAGCATGCTGCTCTTTTGGCTTTTTTCTTTGCCCAGAAAAAAAAAACCAAAAAAAAAAACACAACAAAAAAAAAAAAAAAAACAAGAAAATACCACAGCCGACTGGAAGTACAGAGTGAAAAAAGAAAGGCCGTAATTACAGCGGAGGATGAAGAGAGAGAGTGAGTCCCCATCGGGAACTCTCATCTGCTCATCTTCATTTGTCCCTCACATGAGAACGCGGTCGACTCTGGTCTTGTTTAGCTGAACATGTCAACAGTCATTCCAGTAATGACTATATATGCCGATGTCAGAGTGTTGGGCCCTTGTTCTCTGAAGACTTAAATCCACTCGCTCAGGCTGATTTAAACAAAACATGATTATAATAGCTTTGTAACACCATTCTCGAAGACTCAATCAGCTATGACAGTGGGTTTGGCTCACGGGCCAAATGCAGCCTGAATATTTACATTTGTTTACATTTTTATGCATGTGAGAATGGATATTATCCGTGCATTCTTGTTGGATGTGATTTTTAAGTCCGCCATCTGGACACAGATGAAAATGGACTGTCACGTTGACTAAATACTTATTTCAAAGATAAAAGAACATCCGCAGGAAAAATGGCATCTGCAGGAACAAAAAAAAAAAAAAAAAAATCCTCTGAATAACAAAACTCTTTGTGCTCTCCTGTCACTGATGCATGTGTTGAATGATGAGTGCTAAACTCTCTATTTCTGCTCTTCTTTGATTCACCCCACACTTTTTCTAATAGACCTCAACAAGTGGCTCCTGCTGGGGAAGTATTAATCTCAACAGCCTTTCTGTCTCCATTTCCCCGTCTCTTCATCATCGCAGACAGTACAGAACTTGGACTGTTTTACAGCCTTCACTCCAGCAAAACCTCTGAGTGAGTGAAAACAGATAACACTCATTTATCCACATGCAAACAGACACTGCGACTGATGTGAGATTTAAAGGAGGAACTGTGAAAAATCTTCTCATCAAGGGAAAGTTAGCTTACACAAAATAATAGGAAACAGCTAGCTTGTATTTGTCACCAACAGTGTAACCTAATAAACAAAATTCACCATTCAGTCAGATGTTAAAAAAAATTCTGTTAAGTGTCAGACTGGAGTGCTGCAATGTCCTAAAGCCCGTGAACGAGTTAGCATTTTAGCACTCCTGGTTCCCTCGTCTCAAACTTTGGTCTTGGCGCAAGAAAACATATTAGAAACCAAACTGATATTAATATGAAATTGTTGGAGGAATAGTTATGCTTATTGTGGCTTTCAAACGGAGAACTAGATAAGAAAATTGATACCATGCTCGTATCCGTCCAATAGATAAGAGGCTACAGCTAACAGCCAGTTAGCATAGCTTAGCAAAAAGACAGAAAACAGCTAGCCTGGCTGTGTTGTAACAAAGTCCACCTAAAAACACCTCTAACTTTCACTTACAGACATGTTATATTTCTAAAAATGGCACTTTGTTCTAGTGCTTATGTGCAAGACTTAAGTCAAAATTCCAACATGCTATAGAGTACAGTAAAACAGTACATTTTTTATGTCTAGAAGCTTAGTCTGAAACCAGTAATACATGACTTGCCTACAATTTTGGGTAAAATATGACAGTATGCAAACACTGGACGCTATACCAGCATAAATATCTCACAATACAATGTCCTACGAGCAAAGCAGCTCTGTAAAGTCGATAACGCCACATAAGCTACCTGCGCCCATTGGACTAGGTATTTACCTTTTACAGTGAAATATGCAACCAGAAAGTTTGGGTTGGCACATGGTACCATGGTAACGCATCTCCAATCAACAGTAAGGCCCTTAGAAAGTCGCTTTGGAGAAGATACATGCTACTGTTAAAGCAACACTTACCTTTCTGGAAATTTGACACTTTTCTTCGTTTAGGTTAAAATGCTATTAATAAGCTGATGGCACACTACTCATCGACTCATCATTATACCATTCTCATATGGTTCTAAGAAAACTCGGACCGAATGTTACCTTGTAGAAGAAAACTGTTACTAAAAACTGTTACGACTACTGTTACTAAAAACCCATTAAGCTTGACACCAGTAGGAGGATTTATAGTGAAGATTTTATTAGCATTCCCCAACAAATCTTCTGTGATTTGGGTTCCGAGAGGTTCAAGTATCACTGTGTTACAGCTTTGATCAGGAAGTCATACCCATGTCTCCTTGACCTCTGCCATATGGTGCCTTGTCTGTGTGCGAGCGTGTGCACACACACACACACATGCTAAGATGCCTGACCATCATTGTATTTCCCTTCAGGCTCAACCTCCCGCTCTCAAGCGGATATCAAAGGCCTGCATTTACAGTTATCTCTGCTTGGCTGCGCCACGGAAGTAATCACTGCAGGTCAGGGGTCAGTGCTCTGGCCCAAGACAGAAACACAACTGACTGACATCGACTTCAAAGGAAAGCGATCCTCTGACAGACTGTTGTTTTAGCCGGGAACTCTGGATATCATAATCAGGAGGGTGGAAAGGGACAGTAAGAGGAGAGAGCGATGGAGTGTGTTGTAGAGATGGGCGGGGGGACGAGTGTCTCAGCAGAGAAGTAGAAGAGAGAAAGACTACCTTTGAATAATTAGAGCCAACAAGATCAAAGAACAGGCTCAAGTTTGGTCTGCTTAACCTCTGTAACACAGAAACGGAGCAACAACAAAAAAAAAAGCGTCATTTTATTCCGTCCTGTTGTTATTCCTCTGGTTGGCGAAACCCAAAACCATGTCAAACATAATGGAAAATATTTGAGGTCTTCTTTTATTAACCAAGAACAGCTTTGATGTTTGACGTCTTTATTTGTTTTAGAAGAAGAAAGGGAAGGGGCAATATGGCATGCAAGCGATCTTCTTTTGGAGAGAGCACACACAAAAAAGGGGAGGAATGAATGATATGAGAGCAAACCATGCTTGTTCATTCTACATAATCAATTAAACATCATTATCGGCCCTTTCAAGAGTGCTGAGATCAAAGAGCAGTAGGAAATGATCAAAGTGACAGCATTTTGTTTGAGCACTAAACCCTCCCTGCTACTGTGTCCTGCTCCCCGGCAAGTTCACTGCTTCGTTATAGATCCGATGAAACGACAAAAGTCTCGCAACTGCTTTGCTCCGGTGTGCGTTTCACTGTTTGTGTTGATGCTGCAGAGGAGATAAACTGCTTCAAACTTCCTGTCATATTTGCGTGTAATCTGTGTTTTGTTATTTCTTGGCATTGTAAAAAAAGAAAAGCCTGGGGAATGCTGGGAATTGCAGATTGCAGAAATCTGGCAAAGTGAGTCGACCGACTGTCTTCAATGTTAGTGGCTCTCAGGGGAAACATAAAACAGCTCTGTTATTGTAGAGTAGGAATTATCCACACCAGTTGTGACAAACTATTGATATACTGTGGAGCAGAGTCGACGACTGCTACTTTCATCACTTCAAGTTAAGTTACAATTAAGAAAAAAACTGGGTGAATTACAGCAGGTTAAGTGGAAACAAATTATGGCTGAGGAAAATACAATATGAGGAAAATAGTATGCGATGAAGTTGAATATCACTTGTGATAAATAAACATATATTAAAGTGTCCTTAGTCTGACTAGGCCTGGATACCGAACTCTTTAAAGGGTGCTTTCACACCTGCTCTGTTTGGTTCGGCTCAGTCAAACTCAAGTTCGTTTGCCCCCTAAGTGCGGTTTGTTTGGGCAGGTTTGGGCAATCACACTCAGGTGTGCACCGTGCGCGCCTCGTTTTCAAACTGTCTGGTTTGACTACAATGAACAATGACAGCAATATAGTCCACGATGACCAGCACTGAAATCAACCTGCGTAGTTGTCCCTCCATTGTGACATTAGAAAGTGTCACATTTATCTTGCAAGTGTACTCTTCTTCAATGTTTTGTTTACTTCCTGGATTTTTCCGGCATGGAAATTCTGTCCAATTAAGAGCAGCTTTCTCGTGCATGTTATCTGGTCTGCTTGTAAATGCTGCCGTGAGAACATGACCCGACTCTAGGCAGTGATGCAACTTTGTAACAAAATAAGGTCCTGATTATGACCAAAGCAAGTGAACTCTGGGTCTGAAAGCACCCTAAGGTTTCCGACCATATTATGTCTGTACTAAGAAGCACTAATTCATGTTAAATCCATTGGTGCCACACCTGGGTGAGAACGCCATGTTCAGAAAGGAGGCTAAAGCACTGTTAAGTGACCCAAAGGTGGAAAACTGCCCACTTAGCTCCACCGCAAAGAACCCCGAAGCTGGCCACAGAACTCGCTTGGCTTTCTAGTGAGCGGAAAGAGAGCTAGAGAGACGAGCAGACACCGACAGACAAGACAGTTTTAACTCCGTGTGTGATTAGAAAACAGCAGAGCACCCGAAAAAGGTGCTCTGCACATTTTAAAGTTGACATACAGTGGTAAAAAATTGTGCAGCCCTAAAACAATCTGGTATTTCATTGGGCTATATAAAGGATGAGATAAACAAAGTCACACTTATTCTACATGTCTTTAAAACTGGAAAATAAATTGGCTTAGGTTTTGGTGCATTTTGACCCGTAGCTGTGTAAGAAAGTCCAAAACAGCATTCCAGCTATCAAAGGCACAAACCACAGACCGTCTTAAGTGTATGTGTTCAGCAACTGGACACTTCAAATGCATAGCAACGGCATGAAAAAGAGCCTCTTCAGCTTGCTGGGTGTGAAAACAGGTGGAGGGGGGAGGACGAGAGGGAGTCTTTCATGGACATCCTGTCAAGAGGGAAGGGCGCGGGTGGAGCAGCATCACAGCGGGCGTAAGAAAAGTCAGCGTTTCAGGGTGGTCAGCCGAAGGGTGCAGGAGGTCAGGGAAACAGTGTGTGAACTATTCCACACCACACCGCACCATCCAGGTCTTATCACTGCGTCCTTGTTGGCTTTGAGTTTCCAAGCTGATGGGGGGCCGCTGGCTCTCATGACGGATCTAAACCACTGGCACTTAGCCTGTCGTCAGCTAGAAGAAAGCTCTCATCGTAATATGTTTTTATTTGGCCACTTCCCTTAACTAACAAACTCATTTTATTGACTGCATTCTGTGCTGGAAGATGTCAAGAGGAGAAAAATGTGGTACAACGTCTTTTTAAATGGCTCTAAGTGAACAAAATGGTACAATGTGGGCCTATTGTAGTTCCACCATGTCTTATCTGCACTTACAGATGCTCAAGTCTTTTTTGTGTCTGGTTAAGTGAGATCATGAGACCAACATCAAAGAACTAGTGGCGACGAAGACCGACTGTTGCATCAAGTCGGCCAAATAGCTGCACTTGAACACACCACAACAGCCAACTACCATGTACGTTCTGCGCCTGTGTGAGGGGGAATAACTCTCCATACCAGCAGGTGGCAGTAGTCTGTAATTGTTACTCGAAAAGTTAGCCAGTTAGCACATTGATAACACAACCCGATGTTGAAAGAACAAAGGATATTTACCGTTTTCCTCACTTTAGTTTCGCTTCTCGTGTACTGAGCTGAACTGCCAGTCAGGGTGATTTCTCTCAGCGACTGACTCCTGCTTTGTATTATTACAAATAGCAAATTTTGAAATATTGCCTCTTACAACATGTAATCTTGGACCCAATCTATACAGCAGAGACCAGGAATGCTTTATGGGAGCCAATAATATGACAGGAAAAATTCATACGTACTTTGGTATGTTTCTAACAAGAGCAGCGAGTCGGGTCATTTCATCTGCTGCGTAAAACTGTCAAAAATAACATGGGCTGTACATGACTTTGGTGTTGCCTTGGTGCATAAGCTCTGACGCAGTGCATTATAGGAGCACAAGAGAGAAGACATTTGATCTAAAGCCCAAGTGGTGGTCTGTTTTGTCTGTAATAATTCACACACATACACATCCATTCACACACATGGAGATACTGCTGAATCATGCCAAAAAGGCCATTTGATCAGCGTCAGACCCAGGAGAGGTGACGTCCCATTCAAGAGGATTCACACGCTCCCCACTCTCCAGCACAAAAGGGCAGAACAACAATATTATGGTGTCCACTGAGTGCCTACCCCCCAGTAAAAACATTTCTGTGAGAGTGGGCTTGACCTACCTCTTCTCTCGTATAAAAACACAAAGCCGAGTGTATTCCGACAGCTGCTGCCCGGGTGCCCTGCGGAGAACAGAAGGAGAGCTTTGAAGATCTTGACCTTCTGGAACAATAAAACGCAATCATCAAACACTCTCCTGAGACAGACTGCTGACCCACAGATCCAAGTGTCTGCTTGAGATAATTCATATTAAACTGTAGAGATCGCTGGGCCTGTGTGTGTATGCGCCTGCATGTGTGTTTGATGCTTGCAGGGGCACACATCATGACTGACAGCACGTGGAGCGCGGTTTACTACTGCTATCTAAATCTGAATCATACCACCTTCTAGCGCATTTACATGGTGACGTACTCTCTGCTACAATGTGATCTCAGCACCAAAGTATCCATTTTTTCAAGAAACGCATCTGCCCTATAATTTCAGCATTACTCAGCCTTTGCAAAGAATATTTCAATTCTTTGTCACACAGAATCAAAAGCCCATTACTCCCCCTTTATGACATTGACTTTGTATTTCATCACCTTGAGTAAAGGGCGATAACAGATAAAGGAAATGTGCTTTTTTCACTTTCTTACTGTCAGTTAGATGAGACGATGGATATCACTTTTGACTGTACAGTAAATATGAAGATAATGCCACCCATTTAACACGTTCATATTTTTGGGTGAAAATGCATTAATTTATAACTTGTGAACATGAACAATTAGCGACGCACGTTTTACAGCACCAGAGGATTTGAATCGAAGTCTTTTCCCCCATCGTGTGGTGTTTCCTTCCTGTTGGCTTGTGCTACTGGCACTTGAGACAAAGCAGCTACCAGTACTGCTAAAGCCAGTTCATATGGATATTTAAAGGACTTTTATGAACAAACCAGTGAAGATTCCAACTGAAAAAAATCTCAAAATATATGCCAGTTGTGCCCAAAAAACAAGTCTAAACATCAGCCACATCAGCAACGTATTTAAAGCGACACATAAGAAAGTCGCATCAGTCTACAATAAAGTGTATTACCCCAAACTTTTCCTTAAAAGTTCTGCAAATAAAACAAAATCGATCACAGATGAAAACTAAGGTGTATCACCTTGATGACCCCCTCTACACATGATGCTGCCCAGAGTCATTGCAGTATCTGCACTGGGAGAGAGATCAGAGGGGTTGAGGGGTAAAGTTGCTCCAAGGTCAAGGCAAGACCTCCTTCCCTTTGATGGCAAAAGGAGGAAGTGCTGCTATTTACCACCTCGAGAAATACGCCAGGTGGCAGTTTTTAGCCCAAAGTGAAACAGCGGCTCAAAACATTAAAGCAGAGCAGAACAAACCTGCCGATGGTGACAAACATTGAAAAACATTTTTCTGGTCTCCAGCTCCCACGCTCTTACAGTTTCCAGAGACTAATGTTGCAGTTTAATCCACAACACGTCAGCAAAAAGAGATAAAAACAAGCCTTTGATCTTATATAACCTTACATTAGCATAACTGGCAAAAGGTGTTGCAGGGCAGTGATGCCAGCTGGGTCCTCGAGCTCATCGCGCAGGAGTCCAAAGGCCCCCTGTCTCTGTCCACATGTTAATCTTTACAGGGCACTCAAGGAAGTGGCGTTGACAGCCTAGATTTGAGGTCAGGAGGGGGCCAGGGGTCAAGCACTTCCTGCTGACATGAAAGCACATCCAAGCACACCTTGCTCTTGGTATCTGTCGTCCGCCCCCCTGACCATCTGTACCTACATAATCTGGGGCTCATCGGGCCCAAACAAAAGCCATGTGTTAATTACCTTTGAAGGTGTAATGACTTCAGGGCCGCAGCCGATCTTCATCTGGTTTCAAAGCGAGGGCCGGAGAACAGGTTACGCTTCAGACACGTTACAGTTGTCCTCTCCTCTACCTGCCCGCCGTGCTTTCAATTTTAGAGGGATAACCGTGCCTTTTGGGTTCGCTAGCACTTGAGTCGTGTCCCGTGTCAAATCCGGAGGTGCGCAAACAGCTTCACTCTCGCTTTTGTGGACTCTTAAATAAGTAAATTAAGGAGAAAGTTCTGACACATGAGAATTAGGCCTACACCTGTCCTCCAGATGTGAGGGCATTCACTTTGATGGAATTTCATCTCATTCTCCTGGCTTAATTGTTTTTGTAGCACTCACTTTAGGGATACTATTTGATGGTGGTGGTACCTTGTATTTAGTTCTACTTTTCCTTTATTTATATACAACATTTGCTCGGTTTACGGACCTACAGTGAAGAGAAAAATGTGGTATTACTCATAGATTGACTAACAGTCTATATACAGTTTACATTTATTGCCTTCCCCCGCTGCTTTTCAGGGAGTGTCCAAAAACAGCACCCTTCCCCTGATTCCAGGGATGTGATTTATCAACAGATGAAAACCAGATAGACATAGCAGAAGGTGCTGGTAGCAATCTGCTCATTAGTCATCGCAAAAACAAGATGATGTGTCCCCGTGACGGCTCTTCTTGCACCCTTTGTGAGTAAAGCCTGAGTAACACTTTCTTCTTCCCACAAATGACCACCTTCTTCCTGGAGAGAGGGAAGTGGGTGCTGTATATTCCCAAACAGATACGTTACCTTGTTCTGAACAAATGTTTCCACTGGCCGACCACAGGTGACCTCATGAGCAGAGACGAGATCTCTGCGGGAAGACGCCCAGATTTCAACGGCTTAGGTGGTGCTTAAGTAGTACTCTACCTCGGTTAGATTGACTTCAATGTATCTCAGGCAGTGTTTCTAATTAGATCACACGATGATAATTATAGCTAATGGTGTTTGTAAGACGATACGTGGTGGATGCATCTGAATACATCAAAGAGCAGCGCAGCCACATGAGTTATGTACTGTCATTCTCTACATCCTTTCTGCTAAGAATAAACAAACACTCTCTAATCCTTTGAAACGTTTTTTTTTTTCTTTTGAAAATCCTAAACTCTAGTTTCCAGTCAGAGGGATGGTCGGGGCCCGCAGACACCTCTTGATCCTCGGGGCATCTACAGGAGAGTTTGTATGATGTGGGGAGGAGCTGCCGTCTGCGCCTGACCTACAGGTGAAGACAGACAGCGGTCCTGTGAAGCCGACGCTGGGCAGAGAGGCAACGCTGCCAGCCAGAGAAGTCAGATATAAATATCCACCTCACACAGCAGTTTTCTCAGTTTCCTCCAAAAGCAAACACGTCAGATTCTACCTTGTAATTTATCACTTCTCTTTCCCCACTGTGGAGGGAAAATCAAGGGAGGGGAGATGTCGAGTTGAAAGATTGCAGTGTGTACAGTTGTTTTTATTTTCCATGTTTCATTTTGTCTCTTCGTGTTGCCTGTTAATATTTATTGAGCTCCATCTGGTTTCACTAGCATCACAAAGTACACGGTATTAAAAAATCCTAAAAAAAAAATCCTATCTCAACTTGTCTTAAGAAATGTCTCTTGCAGGACCACGCCTTACAAGATCCAAAAGGGGATCTACTATACTTTTTATTTTCTGTCATAAATATAAAACATTACAATGTCAGATGTTCATATTAAATGTGGCCAGTTTCAAATATGAGTTACAAGTGTCTAAGTATGTAACATTTTCTTTCTCACTTTCAAGACAAGCTGACGTCAGCTAATGGCAAATTTCTCTATGTGGTCATCTGCTCCGAGCACATTACTGCAAGTGTTTACGTTACATCGCCCACACTGCTACATGTAGCTTCATGCTAATGTCAGGGAAACAGGCAGTCTTGGTTGCTAATTTTGTTAATTTCTTGCAGATTTCGTATCAGCTACCTGGTGATATATGTCCACTTGCGAAGATTTTCTCTTATTGGTGATTTGTCATGGTAGAAAGTACCAATATTCTCCGTTTCTCTGTTTGTCATTCCCCTGGCTGCAATGACAGGGCAGTGATGCTGAGATGAGGAAGACCCTTATGCGCTGACCAATCAGAACAGACTGGACTTATTTGGGACAGGGGCTTAAAGAGACAGACAATGAAACAAAGTCGTTAAAATCCCTCACTTTTTTTTTGGGCAGTGACTTTCAGTGTCGGAAACCAACGAAAAAAGGCGTCCTTTAACGTCCTAATGATACACGGCCGATTGCCGATATAGTTTAACGGCTCCTGGTGGTGTCAGGGGGAAATGTGGCAGGACAATGACCAAAGGTAAGGTGGCGAAAGTCCGAGGGGTGGTGGATGGGTCCAACAAAGACCGACTTTCACCCAAGAGAGCTGTGTTGGTGTCCCGTAAGATTCTAAAGCCAAAAGAAGACTGTATGTAAATGTTAAATTTCCTGTGAAAACTCTTTAAAGAAGGCAATGCATGTAACAGGCAGAACTTGACACAGGGGGGTTGATATCATGATTGACATGTATGCGTGCCAATTAGTGTGCTCATGATTAACCGCGCGGATCAAGGCTGGTTGGACAGGTGTATGGGCGGGTACTTAATCTTTTTACTGCACAGACTCTGGTTCCAAATGACATCACCAGATCAAGATGGCAGCAGCTGTATGCAGAATATTTTGGCTTCATTTTCATGGAATTAAGTAGAGACCCATCTTTTATCTTTATCAAACCGTCTATGTCCAGCACAGACATTATGAGAAAAATAAAAATGTTTTTTGAACATTTAAGCATGCGAACATGTTCTAGTCGAAACCCAAAATGCAAGTATGAATCTAAAAATGAGCATAATAGATAGCGTTGAATATAAATACTGTCTGTGTGCCACACAGGCTTATGTGTGTCTCAGATGTGTGTTTCTTTTATTTTGAGACTAAGGGTGTAAAGGCGTGGGATGATGATTTCAGATTCCTGGGAGAAAATTCCCAGGCCTGGAAGAGCCTGTGGAAAGTAATCAAGTAGCATAGTGATGTCATTCTGATGAAAGGCAGCCTGTCAGACAGTTGGCGACGATGGGTGCTCTTTGGCATGGGCCACAGCCCGCTATACACCAAAATATGACATCAAAGCAGGTACCAGGCCAGGCCAAGAGGCTGGCACTGATCATTGTCTTCTTTGATTACAGTAGCTTCATCTTCTTGCTGAGAGGATAAAAGAAAACGGCTGCTTGGTGTTAAGAGAGTGTCAAAAATAATGAGGCACATACCATGCGCTAATGGTGTCCCAGTGGCTCGGTGGATGGAAGCACATACCGTGTACTTACAACATTATGGGCCGTGTTCCCGGACAGGGATTAAGCCTAGTCCAAGACTATGGCACTTTTCAGTGGATGTTTCCAGTGAATCTTGCCTTTAGTCTAGGTCTAGTCTTAATCCCTGTCTGACAAACTGGCACCAAGAGTTCCGACCCAACATCAGACTTACGCCGCATGTCAGCAACTCTTTCTTCTTTGGATCTGTGTACTTCATAAAACAGAAATCTTTTAAAAAAATAAAGGTAATCCTCGACTCTTCTGACGTAGATTCTTTAAGGCCTACAGTCTCAAAACAGTTTCAAATACAGCTCTCACATAATTGAATAATGACCGTGTTTTACAGCAGGGTGTGGACTTCAAAAGAATTTCCCCATAGAGACTACCAGGTTAAAGGACAGAAAATGAATCATGTGTTGTGGCTCTACTGTCATGACCTGTAATAAGGGCTTTTCCATGTCCTTTGGCAAATCTGTGGCATAAATAAACATTTCCGAGACAAAAGGGCCTGATTCTCCTTCTGTCTCGCTGGAGATGGGAATAAGCGCAGGGGAAGGAGGTCTGCCGCCTCTCTGATGATAATAATAGCAGGTTTCGAATGGTAATTGGTCTCTGCTCCCTCCTCTGTCGCTACCTGGCAGAGGGCATTGCAAGGGGTGATTCAGGATTGAGGCATGAATGGAAAACTCCTCCGCACCGTTACCTCCAAGATGGCCACTTCCACCTCACTCATCCTCCTTTACGACAACACATTCATACATACACACACGCAGGCAAACCCCCATCCTGACACACACAAACATCCATCTTGCTTAGTATGAATGACGTGACATAACTGTTTACAGGCAACAGCAGCTATTTTGTGACCATCATTCAGATGAAAGATCAACAACAAACAGCTGACCTGTCAGCTGAACTATTTGATTACCCCTCGGTGCCAGAGAGACCCCTAATGCAAGCTGTCCTATCTTGAAAGAGTTCATTTTTATCAAACAGGGCATCATCTGTAACCAATAGACGGCCTCCTCTTGCGAAATGAGAGCCTGCTCGACAGATGTCTCCTGCCTCTCTTACTCTCTCTTACTCCCCATTTACATCCACATCTTAGATGGCACCTCTTGACTTAAGTCAGGATCAAGGTTGTTTACCGATTCTCTGGGTAATATCAGGAACATGTGGTGGGCGCACATGAAAGGAACTCAACTGTGTGTTAACACCCAAAACCTCTGTACATGTTTGTTTTGGGTTTTAAACAATAGTTTCAACATGAAATTAGGGGGACCTACTTCCGGAGGTTTGCCTCAAGGTGACACAGAACAGAAGCCGAAGTGTGTGCACAGGGGTGGATAGCCTGAAACGTCAAAGCTCTCTAACATTACAGTCAGATGGACTCGTTAATGAAGCTGTCATTAAAATGATGCAGGGAAAAATCTGGATGTTTGCACGAATAATCTTTACAATATTTTGTTTTCTTTTTGATCACAGTGCAGTGACTCTCCTGCTAAGATGACAAGCAATAAACAAAATGTCAAAGTCTGGTGTGTTTTCTTGAGAAACCAGCAGAGGAATGTTAGCCGCAGGAGAAATTACTACAATATACACAAAAACCTCTGAAGGTTTCAACAACTTTCCAACTAATTCACAACACCTGAGTCGTATTCCATACATTTCCAGTTCCCTTTTTGTCTCGGCTTTTAGCAGATTTCCACACTTAAACACTTTGTGGCATAATACCACTAAGTCTCAGGCTTTGCTGTTGTGACCTTCATGGGATTTAGTGCTGCGGTTGAGTCCCACAATCCCTAACCTGATATCATATGTTTTATGCTGGTGCTGACTGGAGATAGCGCTCCGCATAGGAGAGGGTGGCAATTTAAGGGAATCTAAAGAAACTCTTCTATGAAATATAAAAGTTTTATAGATGGTGATCTCTCCTTTGTTCTTCCAATGAGGACCTCCACCTGTTTCTGATGATGTGAGCCAGAGCCTGTCGCTTTCAAGAGGCTGATCCCTCCTGATCTCTTTGATGTAACCTGACCTAACAGTTCCAACTAGCAGGATTTGATGATCACGGATGGACCCTCGACAACAGCATGTGCAAATCAAAACTAACAGGCATGGGGAGACGGACGATGGGGATGTGTGAGCAGAACTGGCAGGCTGCGCAGACAGAGAGAGCGCTCACAGAGCTATGATGTGTCTAAACGCCAGGCAGGCAACGGTCACATGATCAATGCTGCCAGCCCAGACTTAAGCAGTAAAACCTGTGGATCTGTGAGGGCACATGCAACTGATCGGAGATGAAAGACAGGCTTTGACTTTCACAGGAGGCCTGGAGTCGGGGTGGGGGCTACGGGGGCACTTCTGAGGGACTGCCATCAGAACAGCTGGGTCATTTTCAAATGACCTAATTCTAGGATTAATCCATTCGGACTTGCATGGTTAAATTTGTGTCTCCGCTCCACACACACGATGGGAGGCAAAGAAAAAGGGAGAGAGAATTTCCAGCGAAAGCCAGAAAGGCTTAGCACTTGGAGTTCAAACAAGGTGCACACAGTAGAGAACAAACCACTGTGCACCAACAGTAGCAAACTTAACCAGCGATTCTGTCTCCAGCCTCGTACCGTCAGCTAAATTTAACACACAATCTACACAGTAAGATCACTCTAAGCACGAGCATCTGTGGCTCACTCTCTTTGGTCAGAGGACGTTTCGACACACCGCCGGCCGGGGCATCTCTTCATGGTAGCGTGTGTGTCAGAGGCCAGCGTCCATCTGCGAGTGATTTAAGGGTTACATTTTTGGGGATGACGTGTGATAAAACAGGGAGGTATGGGTCAAAGTGACTAGACTCAATCTGTGACAGAGCCTCTCCTCCTGGGCCCTACCACATGTTTTAATCTATACAAGCATCTGTTTGAAGTTCCCAATGAATACCATCAGTCCTGCTGGTGACTTCATATCCATCTTACCTGGCTCACAACGGCTCCGACACCCTTTAGGCACACTGATTAAGCATCGGGCGAGAGGTTCTTTTCCTGAGAGGATGTGAGGTAGATTTAGGTGTTATGTTGTGCTCAAGACAAACGCGGGCATCTTCTAAAATCTCCAAATCCATCTTTTGAAATATTTTTACAGACAAAGAGTAAGGGTCCTAACACACCGAACCGACGGACGGCTGTTGTTCAATGTTGGGCCATCGCTGAGCATCTGTCGCCATAGTTTTTGCCGTCTGTCCCGCACCATTGGCCCTTGGCGGCCCTTGTTGGCTTTTCTTTCGGGTTTTTTAAGTCGATTCAGCATGGTAAATCTGCAGTGTACATGGCGGAGCCCGTCGGTGGGTGCAATTGCTCTGACTGGCATTTCAGAGACACAGCAATATCATTTGTTCTTTCAACAATGGGTTGTGTTGTTAAAGTGGTAACTGGCTAACAAGCATCTCGAATAAATCTCGTCTTCCATTCCCCTTTTTTACTGACAAACACAGACTACCGCCACCTGCTGGTATGGAGGTGTTTCCTCTCACACAGGCCCAGGACAAAATACTGTGGTGTGTTCAAGTGCAACTTTTTGGCATTGACACAGGCAACATGAGGCAACACATGTTGGCCTTCATCGCTGCTAGTTCTTTGATGTCAGTTTAGTGAGTCTGGCCTTAAGGTGTCAAACTGAACTCCGACCACAATGACGGTGTCATTGTCACAAAAACTACATCTGATGATCTGAAGAAAGGCTCTCGGTGTCTCAATTTACAACCCCTAAGCTCTCTCCAATCTTACTGCCGAAGCTGAAAGACACCGTCAATAAGCTACCTGAGTCTGTGTTTTGATCAGCCACAGTTGTATGGACATGACAACAAGCTGAGAGTAACTCCCTTAAGCTGCTTTAGTGTAAGAACTTTGTTGGTTTTATACATGTACAGGTAGACTATCTCTGCCCAGTGCCTTAAAACTAAACTGAATTACAACTGTTTCACATGGGAGGAAGGAGCTCAATCACAGACAAAAGCCACCATGAAGTGTCACCTTGATGAGTAATCACTGTTATTCTTATGTAATCGCTGCGGGCTACACTTTAACTTAAATGTGTCCTTAAAATGAGAGGTTGTTCGAGGGAAGCCTACCTCAACCGTAACGAGGCATTCCTGTGTTAAAAAGCTGGCTTCCCATCAGGATGCTCTGCTCGACTTAAAATATACAGTAGACCAGGAAAGTTTGGAAGAGACTGAAGTGGGAGGGAGGAGGCGAGGCGAAGAGGGGGAGAAAGAGTGATGGTTGCTTTGATCTTTGGAGGCCCCGTCTGGATTAAAAAAAAAAAAAAACAAGTGTCCAAGTCCCTTCTTCTAAACCTTAAGAAAACAAGAGCAACTCAACTAGTCAGAACTGAAAGTGCTTCTTAAAATAAGTTGGGGTTTTTTTGTGGGGTGGAGGTTTCTGAATGATGCCATGCTTTAATTTGCCTTAAAAGAAATAAGTGGAATTATATAAATAAAAATAATTTGTTTCCCTTGTTTAAGCAGGTAAAATCTGGTGAGATTGATATTTATTTTCCTGGCCAAATATTGCTGGAACTCTTTGCACCAGTTTTGATTGTGTTCTGTTTTTTTCCCCACTTGATTTTCAGGCAAGTGTGTAACAAGATGCGTATTCTCACTTCATAAATTTGTGGTGGAATGGGAAATGGGCATTTCAAGGCCAATAAAAGCCACCACATCAAATAAAACATCGCGGATCAAAAGAACCAACGCATGGACATTTTTTCCCTCTATAAATTAAAAAGGGGGGTAGTCTGCCACGCTTGATCATGCCCTGAGTCCTGCCCCGCTCCTGCGATTGGCTGGACGGACACACAAGGGGGGAAAGTTTGAATAAAATACAAGAGCATGGCATGAGTGTTGTCGTTCAAGCTTGTGCGCTTGGTCCAGCAGCGTTTGAGTTGTGAAGGTACATGGGCAAACACTTGTAGGCGCACTCCGAAAGTTTAAAATATATCCAGAGAACTCGGCGTATGACTGTGACTGATCTAAAGGGACTTTTAATTTAGTTAACATTAAATGTAAGCGTTTCTGGGAGCGGATGAAAAGAGTTGTGGCGTCTTTTAAACCGTGCGTAATTGTCGTTTCTTCCTCAGCTCCATCAGTAAAAGTTTGCGCTTCCCTGACGAGGCTTTGCATTTGGAGAGCGGACAATCTGACACCGGAATAAGATGACAGCGATCAGAATGGTTTCATCAGTGCTGGTGCTGCTGCTGATGCAGTCCGGAGCTCTTTGCGCACGGAGGTTCCGGGGTGGCCGCAACCCACAACCACGCCGCTCACCACCTCCTCCCACATACCGGGCGGATCGGGGAGACACCACGGAGAGCTTCCCTCTGGATTTCACCGCCGTGGAGGAGAACATGGATAACTTCATGACACAAGTGAAGAACCTTGCGCAGTCCCTCTACCCGTGCTCGGCGCAGAAGCTCGACTACGACATGAAGCTGAACTTTTTGGAGAATACATCAGTCACCTGCAACGATGGGAGTCCCGCGGGGTATGTACCAAGTGACAATACACATGTAGAGTGTTATAAATCGTGATTGAATCACAAGCAGGTCAGGGCAGGGTCAGCTGTGCAGCCTGGAGCTATAGCAGGAATTGTTATTTTGCTTCAGCAGGGCGCACCCCGTCCTGCTGGTCATCCTGCTACCCGAAGTAACCCACATGTATCTGGCCTGGGGACAGCAAGGCTCCTCTCAGTGGAGCGTGCGCGCAAAAGACAACTTCTCCTTATTTTGGCTGCTTCCAAATTGCTTTTAGATCCCTAAAAACGCTGAACAAGAAACAGAAATATATACATAAATGAAAAAAAGAAAAAAATGTGGGGCTTTTCAAAAGAGAGCAGTGTCCTAGGACAGAATGACGGGATGAGATAAACAGCTGCTTTGCGTCAGCGAAGCGTGAAATTTGCGGATAGCCACATGGCCTATGCTTCATTTCCTTTGCTTCAAATTAGAATGCAGGATTTGTTCTGCAGAAAGTTTAGATTTAAGTTTTCAGACCCCCGCCCATCTCTCTGTGCCTGTCTCTCTCTGATGATTGCGCCCAGTGCGCACACTGCTGAATTATGATTTTACAGCCCTTTGACAGTGTGTTTTTTTTTCTCACTATAAAACGTGTACACATTCCTGCACAGTGCTTTTTATAACCTGCTACAGTAAAATCATTTTTCATAAACAATGCATCACTACATTTATTTGCATTGATATCTAATGTTGACACTGTTGTTAAGCGGAAATCCATTTGGCAGCAAGAAAGCCTGCATGATTTATCTACTAAAGCGGGATAAGCCATGGCCCTAAAAGCATATTAATATCAGACAGATCCACTGCCTCTTATATTTTATAATACACAATACTCAGTCATATAGACTCTCTTTTATGTTCTATTTGGTTGCAGGGAGTCAAACTGAGTACTGTAGGTTAAACTGATAACTGACTTCTAGCAGGTGTGCATGGATCAAATAAAAAGCACTTGTACAATATGTAATTTTTCATATTCTACATGTCTTGAAATGGACATTGTCTTTCAAAGCCATGGCAAATAAAGGACAGTGGATTTCACTGTGTCTCAAACTGTCAACATGACATTTTGCATCACAAAAACAACCAAAGAACAACTTGCATGGCTCCATAATGTACTGGTAATATAGGAAAACTATTGAAAAGCAGAATTATATAAATGCTTAACTGTTGATGTTGCCTGTTCCTTAGCAAGCGGCTTTGATGTTTGTGAATAAGAACTTATGTGGGACCAGACATGTCTGAAATGGCTTTTTCTATACATGTCTCTTTATGGATTTACTATCCCGTCTAATTCCTGTAAAACCCCAAAGTGCCCGGTGGAGAGAGCTGTCTGTTAGTGCGGTAAAGCTCTTTAGAGACGCAGGGGACAGTTACTGGCAGATGGCCGTCTCATTTACTGCTGTGGCTGTTGTCAGTTGAGATGCTAATCCATAAGCTACAAACAGTATTTTCCAGAGAAGACGGTTACAGTCACTGTTAGATGCAATGAGTAAAATCATTCACTAGACGGGGAAGGTGGAACCGCGTGATTCATCTTCTGGAGTTGCACTTGTTAGAGTGAGTGGGTTGATGCAGCGCCTTTTTCCCCTCTTGGCTTGCTCAGCTTGCCAAGCCCGCCTTCACTTTGTTGTTTGGAAGTAGTAAGTAGAGTGCACCGTCCTCAGCCTACATCATTGACTGTGGCTCGCAATAATAGTACAAGACATTAGCTGCAGCCAAAGTGTGATTCACAGTCTGAGCAAACAGCTCAGAGCCTCAGCCAAGTCTGTTTTCTTTAAAGTCACTGAAGTGTTTTTGGCAATCCCTTGAGTTTAGTCATTGGTAAAGTCGGGTGGATACTGATTGAATATTAAAAAAAAAAAAGCTCTCAGCATCACAGAAGCACATTTGCAGCATCTTGATTTTGTGGCTAAAGCTACTTAACACACCAGAAAGTTCTTTGATTTTTCTCTGGCATCAGTATTGAATAAAAATCCTGTTGATGATGCGTCTGACATGAGTGCATCCAGCAGCATGGGTGAATCTTGATAGCATTGCCCTCTTCTGGGCTGACGACATACAACACACATCTCTAGCTGAGCTTCTTTTTAAAGTTGTAGCCGAGCACGTACAAATAAATCCCTTTATCGTAGCACGGGTGCATTTAAGGAGCAATATCTTGGACATACGTGGGATGAAAAAGGCAAACTGTGTGTTGCCAGCCAAATGTAGTATCTCGTATCATATCATTTCTACGGGCAAGAGCCTTGATTTTATCCATGTCATGTATGTTGTGATCTATTGATGATGACCTCAGAGTGAGACGATGATGGTACATGACCTACTCTTGCTGCATTAAACATGACGAACACCATCTACTGGCATCTGCAGTACGAACTGGATAGGGGACAAGATGATGTTTATCTCCTGTTTAATCACTATATCAGTTTCCCAAGTGCAGACTGTACAAACAACCTCATTGTTCTCTCCTGTGCGCTCACTGAATTTATGTCAGCGTGATTTCATTTCTGCCGTTGCCTGTCACCTTTTAAGAGATAAGAATCAACAAAGTGACGAGGCGTCCTTGTTTAGTTTAAAGTGACGATGTCGTATGTGTTTACATTTCATGCCTGGATACCGTCACTGGCGGTAGAAACAGTGAGGGTATTATTTTTCAGTGTTTATCTCGTCTTTCTGAAGAAAGTGCACCATATCACAATTGTGGAATGTGGTTGTATCTATGTGTTATTTGGAAATATTGTTATGCAGGTGGTGTTGAATAAACCATATTCCCATAGATTCAAGCATTACAGATGTGTCTGCTATGATGTGCTGATTTGATATTCCTCGGTCTCTTGCAGGTACTACCTGAAAGAATCTCGAGGCAGCAGAAGGTGGTTGATATTCTTAGAGGGTCAGTATCCATTTTACTAATTTCATTATGTGTCTTCGGTCATAATTGTAGACAATTTATGTGATAAATTCTCCATGTTTTGTTTTCTGTGTGTATCTGTGTCCAGGCGGCTGGTACTGCTTCAACAAGGAGAACTGTGACAGCCGATACGAGACCATGAGGAGATTGATGAGCTCATCCAAGTGGCCCCAAACTAAAACAGGTCAGTTGGTCTGTATAGCTCACTACGCTCCCATAAGCACCGCTGTTACTCCACCTGTGGCCTGTAGCACAGCCTGACCCGCTAACATGGTGAAAAAAGTAGCCAGATCCCACTGTAATGTCTCAGTAATTAAAAGGATCGGATGTATCTGTCACCCCGTCATAATGTAGCCGCGTTGCACGGCTACCTGGCGCCCGCTTCTGTAGGAACCGAGGCGCCTCCCTCTCTCATTGCAGTGTAATAACTGTAATCCATGTGGTAATGATGATGAGGAAGAAGAGGATGTGTCTGGGAGTGCCAGGATGGCTAATGATACATGTCGATCTGTCTCTGCAGGCACGGGGATCCTGTCTCCGCTGCCTGAGGAGAACCCTCACTGGTGGAACGCCAACATGGTGTAAGTTGACTCATGTTTGTGTGTTTATTGGAGCTCAATTTTTAATCACGACTGCAAATTTAAATTTCATGATGGTTGTGCAGGTTCGTCCCGTACTGCTCCAGCGATGTGTGGAGCGGAGCTACAGCCAAAACAGAGCAAAGTAAGACATCACTGAATTATCAAAAACAAACTTCTTACTTCTGTAAGAAATGTGTCATTCTACAGTGCTGCTCTCTTTGTGTTATGTTTAGGTGGATATGCCTTTATGGGGTCACTGATTATTCAGGAGGTTGTGAAGGACCTGCTGAACAAAGGTCTGGACAACGCAAAAGTTCTGCTATTAGCAGGCAGCAGGTAGACAATTTTGCTTGTGACTTCAAATTTAAGATATTCTACATTTTATTAATATTCCCGTATATGTCTTAATGAGAATATTTTATATTTATGCATGCAGTGCGGGTGGTACCGGGGTCCTTCTGAACGTGGACAATGTGGCGGAGCTGCTGGAGGGACTGGGGCACACTGGGATACAGGTGCGAGGCCTATCCGATTCTGGCTGGTTCCTGGACAATAAGCAGTACCACTGCACGGACTGTGTGGACGCTGTCAGCTGTGCCCCCACGGAGACCATCAAGAGAGGCATCAAGTATGGGAGCCAGGGATTATGATCATTAAATAGACGAGATGTTTTGTGAGATAGACTTATTTTAGCATGGTGGCGGCTAACCTAACATCTGTCCTTTTCACCTGCCCCATCAGGTACTGGGGAGGTGTGGTACCAGAGAGGTGCAAGAAGACCCATGAAGGAGAGGAGTGGAACTGTTTCTTTGGATATAGAGTCTTCCCATCGATAAAAAGTGAGTTTGGGGACTCACTCTGTACATGCTAATGTTAGTGGGCTTCATCAGCATTTCAGTGCAAGCCTAAAACATCTGCATGCCACGTATTAATCTTCCTCCATTCTCCCTGTGCAGGCCCTGTGTTTGTCGTTCAGTGGCTGTTTGACGAGGCCCAGTTAACAGTGGACAACATCCAGCTAACAGGCCAGCCTGTGCAGGAAGGCCAGTGGCGCTACATCCAAAACCTGGGCATTGAGCTGAGGAACACACTCAAAGACGTCCCGTAAGACCGTATTTCTGCATTTTAGGAAGAGAGTTGATTTAAGCGTGGTTTCAGATTTATTTATTTGGATTTTCTTTTCTATTTCCAGGGCTATGTTTGCTCCAGCGTGTCTATCACATGAAGTTATCACCAGAAAGTGAGTATGATTTAATTTCAACCCCATTTTCCAGTGTCTTATTATCAGGGGACGCTCAGCTTTGTGTGTCAGACTTTCTTCCTGTGAGCTGACAGCGCCCTCTTGTGTTGTATTCTAGTTACTGGATTGACGTGCAGGTTAAAGGCACCTCCTTGCCCCGAGCTCTGCACTGCTGGGACCGCAGCCTCAACGACAACAGGAACAACAAGGCCCCGCCCAAAGGCTGCCCCGTACATTTGATTGACAGCTGCCCGTGGCCACACTGCAACCCCACCTGTCCCACCATCCGAGACCAGTTCACGGGACAAGAGATGAACGTCATTCAGTTCCTCATGCACATGGGCTTCGACGTGCAGAAGATGGCCCAGCAGCAGGGCATGGACCCCAGCAAGCTACTGGGCATGCTCAGCAGTGGCAGCTAAAAAGGACACGCGTACACACAGTATCAACAAGCTAAGCCCGAGCAGGGCTGGCTGGTCTCTCCGGCCAGTCTCCTATGCCTGATACCTCCAACTCCACCTTCACAACCCATTCTACCTATAGTCGATTCCCCTTTGACCTCCTGTTTACTTTAGTCCGAGCCTCAGTCGAACACAGGGGCTTAGATTTCTCCCACAATCCCTTCCCTCGCAACTGGTGACAAGTACAAGGGGGCAACACGCCGCCACGACAAGGCACAACTCTCTGCTACTCTCCATTTAAATTATCTTTTGCTTTGTAAAAGAAAAAAATATCACGAATGTAATCCAGTTTTAAGGATGCTCATTGATGTTTTTTAATATTATTTTCATCCTTCCATATAGATTATATTCAGTCATTGTTAAGAAAAGAAAGAAAACGCCACAATGACGTAAGAATGCTGTCTTTGTTAAGTAGTCACTATAGAGTATATAAGGGTAAAATGTTTTACAGTTTCTCATCATACATAAAACTACATCAAGGCAGAAACAGGGACAAACGACAGGGTGAGAAAGGCACTGGATCAGACAGGAAATTTTGTATTTATCTCAAAAACAATGGCAATAACGATAGAGAGACAACTGACACCAACACACCTCTCATTAGCTTGTGGTATAAGACCAGGTTGGATTTAACATGCATCTTGGGTGATCTGATGACAAGTGGACAGTGCTAAGTTTGTCTGTTCACACCTGGTATTAGAATGCGTCTCCTCGCTCTTTATGCAGATGAACACATATATCATTTCCATTCGCAAAGACCAAATGTTTTTAACCAGTGGGAGGGCTATCTTGCTATAGGCACACTTACAGCTTATTTAAAATGAGTAAAATGTTATTTCACTGTAGAGATGAGTGCAGTATATTGATTTGCTTAGCCCCTTCTCGCTTGAGACATGAGACAAGTGCATCCCACAGTCCCCCTGCCTCTCAGAGACAAATGCTGCAGGAGTGTGAGCTCTGTGCCGGGGACAGCTGGTGAGAAATTGGGAAAAAAATAATGGTTTAACAACAGAGTTGATCCGTTTCCAATGTCACTTTAAATTGACCACTCATCAAAAGGACAGTGGCTCCAGAGGGGAGTCAGATAAGCAAGGATGAGAGTTGAGTAGGTGGCTAAGGACACATTGGCGTACACTGCTGAAAGCATACAATATGTCCAGACCACCTCTGAATGTAGTCTGAGGACGCAGGTGGCGTATTCAAAATTGTACTTGGAGCTTTCCACATGTGATCTGATCTATCAAGACGCATGTTAATACCAGGTGTAAACAGGGCCTTAGCTAGCCAACTGGAAATAAAGCCGCAAATGGACAATATTCCTTGCTAAAAAAAAGTAGCCAAAAAAATATAGTGAAAATGACAAAAGACAGACAATGCTCAGAAAAAGGATATTGTAGTGATTATCATGGGTTAAGAGAAAAGATTACAGTAACCTATACCCGACAGTGTTGACATCTAAATGGCGTATTTTCAGTTTAGATAGCTGTAAAGATGCCACGATGCCTGGTTCAGTCGTTTCCTCAAACTGATTGTGGTGCTAAAGCGGACCGAAAAAATACTTTAATGGTCTCTGAGTAGCTATACATACACCACAGTGCCATTACATCTAGTCTTTACCTCTTTCTCACGGGCCGCATCATCACAAGAGGACTGTTCAAACCCGAAACATCGGGCACACACTCATGCTAGGTCAGTAGTTCAGCAATCCTCGGATCAATGCAATGAACATTTAAAGGGAGACAAATATCGTGTATTGTATATTTTTTTGAGTATTTGTATAGGTTCTTTCAAGTGTTCACTATTGTAACTCCCTTCTTATATTTCATAATAGAGATCACTTTTTAATATAATGACAATGTTGTATGTAATGATGTCTTTATAAATGATGTTTTTAAAGGACCTCTATTTCACATCACACCAGAGAAGGAAAAGGTATTACTAATTGTAATTTTATTCTGTAACATATTTTTTAACAGAAAAAAAAAACTCAAGCTACATTGGTAATTTACATATTTATTTTGTTATGTAAATCATATTTATAAGTGCTATTTTCACAGAGAAGTGATTCTTTGTAAATTGTAAATACATTGCTGTTTTTTCTCTTTGTGTTGATTGCATGTCTTTGTATCAGACCTGAAAGAAAAGACGCATTACATATACTACAAGGTGAATATTGCTGCGCAGTCTTGTTGTTATTATTGTTATTAGTAGAAGTATTAGAAAAGGTATCAGTGGTATTTGCACAATTCTCATTCCCATTTTACATTCACGGCACAAAAACCTTTCACAGGAGGAAAGGTCAACAGCTCCCTCGGGCTCTCAACAGTTTGTCACCATTTTGACATATCTGATAATAGATATGAGGCTCAGTGTACACACACTGAAATTCAAAGGGTTTTCAAGCTCTTATTTTTGAAGAGCCTTCGTGAAATCTCAAGAAATGTGGTCAATTCACAAAAACAGGAAAATATTTCAGAGTAGGTTAAGCGAAAGTGAGGAATGGCACATAAGAAATAATAAATGACCTGATGAGCTGATAAACTCAGACTTGAAATAACCAGGCTACACTACATCTTCTAACATAAAAGGTCTTATACTGGCTACAGCTTGTCCGTTCTGACATTGCTTTCAAATTTGCCATTCAGTCGCCTATTCACACATACACTCACACGTCGAAGGCACCGGCCTAACCCTCGTGAGCAATTGGGGTTCAGTTTCCTGCTCAAGGACATTTCGACATGTGGTCAGGAGGAGCCAGAGATCAAGCTATTAACCCCTTCGATGAGAGCACCACCTGTGCTGTCTGCTGAGCTACAGCCATCCTCACACACTCACACCTACGTCTGATTTTGTTTGCAGATCTACGTCTGCCAAATTCATAGTTAGTGTGACTTTATGTGCCAAACATGATGCTGTACAGTGAATTTGCGAGGGAAAAAAGGGGGACTGGAGCAGCTCACTGACTGATTTGCGGTCTTAGCCTTAGTCCATAGCCAATGTCCAAGTGCTACACTTCTACAGTCACATCAGAAACAAAAGAACACAGATTTATCTTAAAGTAACAAAGAAGGAAGTGTAATAAATTATATAATGACAAATTCAGTTCTTCATTTAGGCCTCCCTGCAGAGCAGTGAGTTAATGATGTCACCATTGCTAGGCGAGGGTGAAATTATTTTTTATTCCCCAGGACTTTAATGACAGATGGGCTGTTTTGGGTGATTACTCTTAGCTTTTAGAGGTAGGGCTGGGAATCATTTAAAAACGTTATAATACCAGTACCAACAGTACTGTTAAAGTGATACTGATATCAAGAGAGTACTCCATTTGATACCTTTTTTTATACTTCATACTTGCCACCAACCTGGGCTGAAGCTGCTGCGATAGTAGACCAATCAAATGCCACATTAAAGGGGAACTTCACCCAGTTTGAAAATTCATACATTTTATCCCTATGGTCAAAAACAGTCCAGAAATATTAGTAAAAATGAACAACTCTCTCCTGAATCCAAAAATTAGAGTGCTAAACATTACATTTGCGATGTCATAGGCTATAAAGTCTGGAGCTGTTCACAGATAATGAGTGCGTTTACATGGATATATATATATGTATGATGAAAGTATACTATACATGACGCTTCGAGCACAGAGGGGAATGTTATAGTATATGAGCACTTTTTTGGTTTCAGGACTGAGCTCACTACAATAGAATAAAACTAATTTGGGTATAAAAACAGAAAACATAAATGTTGTGGGTCCATAAAATCAGGCTCCCATTCATTGTCTATGGAGCAGCTCCAGATTTTATACTTGATTACATCACTTACTTCTGTGGCTTCTGGCTTCGAGAGAGAGTAGCTCATATTCACAAATATTGACTGAACTTTCCTAGGCCATAGAAATAACATCTTGGAATTCTTAATTTAGGCGGCGTTACCCTTTAAATAGACGAACACTTGCGGTGACTGGCAACGGACACAACCTTACAGAGAGTCTTTTTTTCTAGATCTGGGTACAAATATGATTGAAGGTCACTTTACTGGAGAGGTTTTGATACTTTTTGGTACTTGGTTATTTGGGTCAATTTAGAGGCCCTATTTAGAAGTTAATTTCTGCTTAAGGGTTTGCGATAAATTGTAGTCTTGTTGCTTTCCTCATATAGAGTTAAGTCTATGGAGCAAATCAAGGTTTCATGGTTTTCTATAGTGAAAGAAAGATAGTATTAGAATGTATTAAAAATCGGTCAGCCCTCCAACCTCTTAATAAGATGACAATATCATCGGCGTATGTTTTCCACAAAGTGATGGAGTGGGTTACACATGAATTTCTTGTCCCATAGGCCCTTAAAATGATAGAAAGGGGCAAAAGCACTGCCCACAGGGGGCGTCTCCGTGGATTTCGCAGTTTGGAGCAGGCCACATAAAACAGGATACATAGGAAAGTCTTTTTTGTTATCCATTCCCATTAAAATGCAGAGTCCATATCCTCATCAGTTTCGTCTTTTTAAACCGTTACCTCCCCTCATTCAGTCTGAATACCACCACACTCACCTCCGGCAAATCAGTGGAAAATGATTTCGCTGAAATATACCACACTTCACAGGCTGTAAAAAATGAATATGTTCACCTTGCACACTGTAACTCAAAAATCACAGCATACTAATATCACAGGTTAAAGTATTTTAAGCAACTACTAATTATTCCCACTTCCCTCTCACAAGCATCGCTCAAATCTGCCATCACTCGTGCATAATCATCTCTCTGGAC
This sequence comes from Epinephelus awoara, assembly GCA_035609425.1. Lineage (NCBI taxonomy): Eukaryota > Metazoa > Chordata > Actinopteri > Perciformes > Serranidae > Epinephelus > Epinephelus awoara. Next base: position 17,137,313 of record CM069311.1, on the reverse strand, counting down.
CTGTATGTAATTTCTGCCTCTAATGGGAGTCTTAGCCTCCCTCCCTGTCATTACACGGCGTATAAATGCCAGTTTCATACCAAGGGTGCTCTGACTCAGCCTCTCTGGGTGCTCCCTAGAAATACGACTCCCATCCTGACTGCCACATGCAGCCTCCCACCCCTCTGTGGAATATAGAACCCCTATTTTTAGAGCTGGCGAGGCCTGTAACCCTGGGCTCGGCGCAAACTTTCATTTAAACAACCGCCCCTTGCAATCCGCCGAGTGCACACTGGAGGGAGAGGGTGTGTGTGTTTGTGTGAGCAAGAAAGAGTGGGAGACCAAATCCAAAAGGCAAAAGGAGGTAGAAACAGCTAGACAAAGAGAAAGAGACAGAGCCAACAGTTTGAGTGATTCTGACGGGCTGTAAGGGCCTACAGTGGAGAGATTACAAGGACTGAGTCACTGAGTAATGGAACTTGACTGACAGGACAACAAACTACTCCACCTGCTCGGCACTTGGGGCTATTGTTGGAAGATTGATCTCTGGATACGGCTTATAGAGGACCTTACTTCACTTTGAACTTTCGATACACTGGACAACTTGGTGACTGAAGAGAGCACGCGAGCAAAACCTAAGATTTCTGAAGACATGCACTACGGCTTTGAGTAAGACCGGGATCAAATTCCTAATCTCTAGAACATTTTAAAACACTATGAAAGGACTGAAACCAGTGTTTTATGATTTACAGAAATTATGATCTGTATCTTTATTTAATAGACTTCTGCAGCCAAGTAGAGACATTACTTTAAAACAATAAAAATCAAAAAGATATCTCATTCAAGGTCCATCCTTTACGACTACAAGCTACTGTACAGACGTCTACGTAACAGCGTATAAATGTGCCTGGATCTAAGGCCCACCACGGTAATTACAAAGCAAGCTCAGGGAAGAATTACAGACATTTGTAATTAAGGACCATCTATAAAAGGCAACCAAAGGAAAGGGTGAGGTCTGTGACAAAAAAAAAAAAAAAAAAAAAAAGTGGGCCTCAAGGACACAAAGACAGAGAACAGGACGTCAAGAAGCCAAGAAAAACAGCTGCTTCTGGGAGACAACACACACCATGGATCCTCATGGCGGACACTACCTCAACAAAAAGGCTGTGCTGTCACCTTTAGGTGCAGCCCGAATTTGCCAGCTGCTACTCGGTTGCACCATAATTGCCCTTGTATCCCACAGTGCGGGCTACAGCGCAGACTATGGGACCTTTTGCATGTTTGTGTGGTGCTTCTGCTTCGCCGTCACACTGGTTGTGTTCACCTTGGACATCACACGCCTCCACGCATGCATGCCCATTTCCTGGGATAACTTCACCGTGGCGTTTGCCATGCTGGCAACCCTCATGTACATCACCGCCTCCGTGGTCTACCCTGTTTACTTCCTCCAAACAGAGTGCCCTGATGAGAGCTGTGAAGTCCAAATCTACCGCATTGTTGTCACTGTCTGCTCCAGCGTCTGCTGCTTCCCCTACGGTGCTGAGGTGATTCTGACTCGAGCCAAGCCAGGAGCTGTGGTGGGTTACATGGCCACTGTGTCCGGTCTACTCAAGGTGGTCCAGGCTTTTGCGGCCTGCATCATTTTCGGGGCCCTGGCCCATGATAGCGAGTACAACCTCTACATTGCCACCCAGTACTGTGTAGTGGTGTACAGCCTGTGCTTCTCCGTCACCGTTATAGTGATCATACTGACAGTTTCTGGGAGGACCTCTGCCCTGCGGTTCCCCTTTGATCGGTTCGTGGTTGTCTACACCTTCTTCGCCCTGATCCTCTACCTCAGTACCGCACTGATCTGGCCCATATTCAGCTTTGACAGGAAGTACGGCACCACTACTCGTCCTGAGGACTGCCCACGCGGAGAATGTCCCTGGGACAGTAAGCTGGTGGTGGCGGTGTTCACCAACGTCAATGTGATCCTGTATTTTGTTGACATTGTTTACTCCCAGAGGATTCGCTTTGTTTCCAGCTCTGCTGCCTGAGAAACTTTCCCTCCTCAAGACTGCTTAGCCTCAGAGACAAATAAAGAAAGTTTGAGGCCTCATCCATCATACTCTCCACAGTCAGGTCTCTGTGAAGGACTCATTTCCTTGGATCCATAGATTCATGGCGTCGTATTTATGTGACATTTTTTATTATCAGTATTCATCTAGGATTGAGCGTGTAGGCAGCAAAACTGACAGTATTACCCTATGCTATAAACTAAGAGGCCTCTTCCCAGTTCTGCAGTGACCTACCAGGGAGAGACTGCTGGGTGCGCCGATGAGCTGATCTCAGCAACTTTGTTCACAGAGGACCCTGGGAAGTATGTCCATCTCAGCACCCAACACATCCCTCTGCACCTGGTTCCTTTGGTGTTTGCGCACAGGATGTACCTATGGGAGTGTGGGATAATGTTTAGAACATCAGAGCAGTGTTATGTCAGTCAGATTACAGTGGCTGAACAATTTATTTATGTATTAATATATGTATTAAAATGTGTGTAAACATACAGCTCATAGAGATGAATAGCTAATGTTAGGTCTACAGTTTGCACTGAACATAGCTTTTGGTTTCAGTTAGCCATTTTGTTGCATTTTTTCCACATTTTGTCCTCATTCGTGCCAAAAGTTTAAGTTCATTAGGCTTTTCTGTCATCCACTGAATGTTAAATGTATCTGATACATTCATTTTTGAAGGCGAAATTTTGACAAAAGTACTAATTTTTCACTTTACTTGGGATAAGCACAATCATGTAGTGTAATAACTCTCCTTTTGCTATATTTCTGATATGTTCCATGTTCAATAAAATATCGAACAGGATGTTTTGTCTGTCTGTTTTTACATATCTTTACCCTTTACTGCATGAACTAACGTGAGGTCTTAATTGATATGTGAACCTTTAACTTGCCACTTTCAGAAGACAGAAGACTGCTCTATCACACAGTGAAATAAATCATTTGTTTATTGGCTAAGGATCAAATCAAAATTGAAATTGATCTACAGTTATGTTGATTGTTAAAGTACATTTGATTCATAGCCTGATTAAATCAAATAAACATTTCAATATTTGATAGTATCCTGTACCCTTTACTTTGTATGAAGTAATGTTAGGTCTTAATTGATATGTGAACTTTTACTCTCCACTTTCAGAAGACTGAAGACTCCTCTATTACACACTTTGACATCATAAATCTGGTTTGTTTATTGGCTAGGGTTCAAATCAAAATTGAAATTGGTACAGTTATGTTGATTGCTAAAGTACATTTGATTCATGGCCTGATTAAATCAAATTAACATTTTAATATTTGATAGTGCACCAGAGTCATTTATAAATCTATTAAATTACATGTTATCTCGACAGTGTCATTAAACAGTTTCCTGAAAAGCATGTTTGTTGGATTCCTGAGCTGCCAAACCAAATTGGTGAAATCTTTAGCCGCTAACTTATCAGTGTCAAGTGCACTGCTTTAAAACAAACTCTGCTTCATACCTACCCTGATGACCCTGATGAAGGCCACAAGCTGAAATATGTCTGTCTAATGATGAAGTTGTTCTACAGCTAATGCTACAAGTGTAATGGGAGTTTTACCTCTTAAGACTGTCTTCAATTCTCCATGCATCTTGAAAGAAGTTGAAGTTGTGCGGGATGTTCCTACTCTGCCTCCTTAAGTATAGGGTAAGATGGGCAAAGATCTCCCTCCCCTAACCCCTCTCCTAACCAATAGATGGCACTAAATCTACTATCAACACATGCATTTAATTGCTTTGCTCTGGTGAACTGTGACAATTAATTTGGATTCTTGCATTCTTAAGATTTATTTATTTATTTATTTGACTATTATTAATACACGGAGAAGGGGCGGGAATAAATAAGTTTGTACTTCCTTCCACTCCTTTTGGACATCTAATCAAATCAGTATATGTTGTTTACAGCTTTCAAGCTTCCTTTAGAAAATGTATGACTATTTTGTTTATTTGCTACTTACATGTTTGAAATAAACTGCCACTAACTAATTTTCATTTTTGTTCTAATTACAAAACAATTAGCTACTCAACCAACAGTGTGTTGGTTTGTGCATCATCATTCTGCATATGCTAAACTCATGTCCAAATATTTTTTAAATTTTACAGTAAATTAACTATATTCTTATGGCATAAATGCACAACATAAACGAACAGGCTATGACATGTAGCTGCTCAGTTACTCAAGATAAATACACCAAATGTATTTCTTACAGGTTGGCTTTCTGGGTCAGGCTAATTTGTCTGTCTCCCTTCCCAGTAAATAGCCTCCACCAGCAACTTTCCTCCCCCAGAGCACAACCTGATGCAACTGGCTTTCCGGCTTTAAAGACCCCGCCCCAAAGTTATGCTCACATCGCTGTGATTGGTCGAACTTGTGACGTGTTGGCCAAACCTGCACGCTGATTGGCTCTGTCGCTCGTCAGTTAAGTGTATCTCCGCAGGTACAGTAGAGCGCTAGACAACCGCGCTGGCCACGTTGACATGTCGTAATTTCAGGTGTTTCGGTGAAGCGGTCGCTGTTTCGGTCGGTCAGTCGGTCAGTCGGTCAGCTTAGGAGCTCTTCAGTTCATTCGTAAGTGTTTTCTTTGCGAAAGTGTTTACTGTACAACAACATGGCTGCCCCCACTGTGTGTTAACGAATGTCGTTCACTTTGCTTCACAAGGAAGTAAGAGTTTGTTTACTACTAACTAACTTAAAGGACAACATACCCAGAGATGTAAAGAGCCTACACGCTGCACATGAGTTGTTAAACGTAGAAAATGATTAGTTTGTGTTGAGATGAAATGGATTAATCACTGTTAAAGTTTTCAACTCTGTCCCCACACACACACACACACACACACACACAGGTAGGATGAGTGTGGGTTTCATAGGAGCAGGCCAGCTGGCCCACGCTCTGGTGAGAGGCTTCACAGCTGCAGGTGAGTTTTGAATCACACTTTTAAATGTTTTTTTAGGACTATTATTCAAATCTGACTTGTGTTGTTGATGTATGTTGATTGCAATCAGACACTGAAATGACTTCTGGACATTTTGTCCCCTTCAAGGCGTGATTGCCACCCACAGAATCACAGCCAGTTCCCCAGACACAGATCTCCCCACAGTGCAGGGACTGCGGGTGGGTAGACAAATGGGGATCAATATTGCACTCCACCGGTGATTCTGTTAAATTCTGAATATGTTTGTGGGGTTTTCAAGGGATAAAGAAATACTTTGCTTGCATGTTATAAGTTCCTATTTATAGTGTAAGCTTACCTCTGTCCACCAAAGTACTAAAAGATGTCTTTTGTACCTCTTGTACAGAAACTGGGTGTCAATTTCACCACCAGCAACAAAGAGACAGTGAACAAAAGTGATGTTCTCTTTTTGGCTGTGAAGCCCCACATCATCCCTTTTGTACTGGATGAGATTGGACCAGACATTGAAGATCGTCACCTTATTGTGTCCTGTGCTGCGGGTGTCACCATCAGCTCTATAGAGAAGGCAAGTCATAGTATCTGTATTCCTATGTTACTAACTGAACACAGGTTGATAATAGCACACCTGGTCAATATGACAAAATCAAATATACATTTTTCACTTAATACTAAGTCATAATACATAATCTGGGAGTATTGGCGTTACTGCATGTACAGTATTTAACTTAAATGAAAGTCGGTTTTGCTTTAAAGCTGCCTGTAAGGCCAGAAAATGCATTATTCAAACTTTAATTTTGTGATTATCATAATTTTTTTAAAAAACCTTATGCACAATCTGTATTTGCATTGGTATCTGTGCATGTATTTATCTTCAATTTGCTGTTTTGTACTGTAGTAACAGCTGTCTGTGGTAGCTCTAGTACTAGACTATCATTTCACTGTGGTGTGTTTTTTATTCTCTTGTTTTATTTTTCTGCGTATATTCTCTGTCCCTTTGTGTATCAGTGTTTTTGTATGCATTGTGTAAAAAGCCACTGGGTGCCTCAATTTCCCACGGGACTATTATCTATTCATCTATCTATCTAACCCAGATGATATGTAAATTTGTATGACATGGTATTATTCATGTTTTTATGTACCTTTCTACTCCAGATGTTGGCTAATGCTTGTGAAATACTGGCTTCATTGTTTATTTTAACTTGAGGTTCTCACTGTATTTCTGGGCTGACACATTGCAAACCCTCGGGCACAAATGTCACATGTTGTAACATGACATTGGTTAGCTGCCTGAACTAGAGACACCCCTGCCCATTTAATGCAGCCTAAGATATCTTATCTCAAAGCAAATGACATGTCAACTATTCTACTGACTAGTGGATAACCTTTGATCTGTGTTAGTAACTGTAAATTAACTACATTGCTATCCGTTACAGAAGCTGCAGCAGTATCGTCCTGATCCGAAGGTAATGCGTGCAATGACAAATACTCCAGTGGTGGTGCGGGAGGGGGCAACTGTGTATGCCACGGGCACCCATGCACAAGTGGAAGATGGAAAGCTTCTGGAGCAGCTGATGGCCAGTGTGGGATACTGCACTGAGGTGGAAGAGGACCTGATTGACGCCGTCACGGGCCTCAGCGGCAGTGGTCCTGCTTACGTGAGTCATTTATATCGTGTCCAGCGTGTTTTAAAATGTTGCCTTACCTGTAACAAGTGTGATAAATCAGTCTTGTGGGTTGTTTTCCCTTGTTTCATTATGCTAACAATTATGATTGTGGCTTTGCAGGCGTTCACAGCTGTAGATGCTCTTGCTGATGGTGGAGTTAAAATGGGCCTGCCCAGGAGATTGGCTGTACGCCTTGGAGCCCAAGCTCTGCTGGTATTACCTGTTATATTTAAACAAATTTATGTGTTACAAGCCTTATTTGCCTTAGCTATGGCCATAACATTCTTCATTTGTTCTATTAAACATTTAAATGTGCATTGTCCCTGTAAAATCTATAGATCCAGATACAGTTTTGCCTGTTGTTGGCTGCAGTCTGTCTTGATTTTTCTTTACACACAGTCTGAATGTACAGCTGCTTTTTAAAAAAAAAATACAAGCTCAATGTGACATAATCAATACTGTGTTTGTCTAACATGCGTCTCCCGGTGTGTTTCTTTAAAGGGGGCTGCTCGAATGCTGCTAGATTCAGAGCAGCACCCTGGCCAGCTCAAGGACAATGTGTGTTCACCAGGGGGCGCCACTATCCACGCCCTGCACGTCATGGAGAGCGGGGGCTTCCGCAGCCTCCTCATCAATGCTGTAGAGGCCTCTTGCGTTAGGACCAAGTAGGTTGACAACAGAAGTGTCAGACAAGCAGACTAACAAATCATATTTCCTGTCACAGGGTCACACAAGAAATGCTTTTAAGTTAATTGTTCTATTCAAATGGCCAAAGGGTGATATATTTCTTTACAAGTTTACATTTTAGACAGTAGATGGAGCTATATGCAAATAATGTTACAATGAGAGTTTGTCCTCTGGTTGTAAGTTACCTAGTGATAGGATTGGTATTACACTACGATACAATGCTGTGCTAAATATATATGTTGCATACTGTGTTGTAAATGCCTCTGTGTTCCTGCCCTTCTCTTAAAAGGGAGCTTCAGTTTTTGGCCGACCAAGAGAAAATCTCCCCAGCCGCCATAAAGAAGACAACTCTGGACAAAGTGCTGCAGCAGCCAGGAGTGACTCCAGAGGCAGTCGGAGTCCGATCTCATGGGATCAGTTTGTTCAATAACAGTAACCAGAGGACCAAGAAGAAGTGATCTTTTTTTTTTGTCAGGCATTGAAACAGCACGTTTAAATATACCGTAAAACTTCAATTAATAGCCTGCTTATTTATTATTGGCTTAACTGAAATCAACAGGCCTATATATGGGACAGGTGTTTAATTCCTTTCAGACAAAACGGTTGCTCTGCAAAAATCGGGAAATACAATCAAATTGTTTATATAAACCAGAATGAATATTACTTGTTTAAAAATTAGGCTTCAGACAATATATCAATTATGAATCATTTTTTGATCTAGCTCCAACAGACAGCACATCAGACAGAGAGAAAGTGACAGCACTCGAGGATTACGGCAATTGGCATACTGACACAACACCACTTTATCCTGTTAAAACAATACTCGTAACTTGGATTAATTTTTTAAGAAAAACCCTTCAGATTCATATGATCTGAGGACCCTTATGGAGTAGAGGAATATGAACAACTTGCAGGGTAATCGAGGAATGGACGCATAATGTGAGGTAGCCAACAACACGAAGAACTTCTATAAAAAATAAACTGCTTGGCAAACAGACCAGGCCTCTAATTGAGACAGGGCTTTATTTGTGCGGGCCATTAAAAGGGACTGGGTGTTTGATTGAAGTTTTATGGTATGTCACATCAGTGAGGAGGCAGTATATGCTGTGAATAAACCACTAGTGGCTGAATTTCTAGATTTTAAAGTAAGCTAAATGTTGGATGATGCTGTAAAAACGACACGAGCCATATTTTGTTTTGTAATGAAATGCCTTTACTTTCTCAGGCTAGATAAGACTAGAGTAATAATGCCAATACCTGTGTTTGATACAGAGTTATAAATCTTATTGCAGTCAGTCTTTGTGATTGGGGAAGTTAGGTTTACTAAATAACAATGCAATTCAGTGGTATGCAGTGAAGCAGTGAGCTCTGCGGTATGTTTTTAAATGGTGTTACAGTTATGTTTGTAGTTGTGTAATCTCAACATCATGTTAAAAATTGTACTTTAAAGTGTTCTCAAACAAAATGAGCTGAATGCAATATTTTCTGATGCAAGGAAACTGTTATAACCTTGTGTTATTATTAAAAAAATAATAATTTGAGTGTTGTTTATTCTGTGAATTGGCAGGTGTTAGATTCACTGCTGTTTGCCAGCCACCTAGCAGTCCCGAGCAGCCACTGTTTAACAATAGGTGGTATATATTTGGTTAAAATGTTTTCTCCTTGTGAGGAAAGAAGATCCTTCATGAATGAAGGCACGTGACCAAACACGATGACGTCTGGCTTCGATACAAGAGAAAGGAATCAACAAGGAGAGCACGAGCTGGCATTTGGAAGCGCTGTCGCTTCTATCAGTGAAACCGACATTTCACCGTGCCTCTCATGTCCGGTCACCGTCTTGTCGGTGGAGAAAGAGGACCTTGACGGCACCGACTTCAGAGGGCGTCATTTTCAAGTCAGGTAGGTCTGTAAACCCATACAGAGTCGGTGTTGTTATGCTGAGTGTGCATGCCTTCGCCTCGCCGCTGACAAGCTGGCCGCGGCTAGCTTCATGGGCTAGCATACCTAGCTTCTTACATCTCTCTTTGTCAAGTCGGCTCAGTTCATACCAGGATGTGTTTTCAAACTAAGAGTATCCGCATCACTCCTAGTGTTAAACTCACCTTCTTTGAAGTGTTTGGTTTTATTTTGAAAGCACATAGCGGAAATGCTGGTGTAGCCGTTGCGAGCTGACAACGGTCAGGCTCCTACTATGCTGAGATGGCAGCTAAGCTTTTGTAAACACTCATGAGCCGCAAATAAAACATGTCATTCAGATTTTGGGTTTGATGTAGCGTAGAGGCCAGCTGTTTGGCGCCTAAACGGTGATATCCCCGGTGGAGGAATGGCGTGTGGTGCCGTGTTGCTTCAGTTATAGTAGGAAAGACTGAGCACGGGGATTTCCTCGCCTGCTTGTTTTGTAGGCGGGGAGTTGTTTGCCACTTTCACAAGCAGGGCGCTGAGAGGTTGGAGGCAAGAGTCGAGGAATGTCACAACTGTGTAACTAGGCTGCTTTTGTGAGAAACAGTTTACCAAGGCGTCGCGTGTGCCTCTGTATCACATCACAGCGCTTCTTGCTGGTTTGTCAACTCATGCGCTTCTTGCTGTTCAAACCTGCTGCTTCATCACCTCGTTGTGGAGAGGAGCAAGAGCGAGCCGAGGCAGCGGTTTAGCGAGATCAGGTTGGTTTCCAATATTTTCCCCTCATGACATTTCTGTCAAACATGAATGTGATTGTGGAATCCGGGCAGTGTGTTGTGCTTTTGTGCAGCTTTAAAAAAAAATGCATGCATGGATTTAATCTTTAGGGGAATGCAAAGCATCGTTTCCGATTGAATTGGTTCACCTGAAGTGACAATTCATTTAACCGGTGGTTAAATTGTAACAATGGCAGTGCCAAATCAAACCCGCCGTCCTTGGCTTTAATATCACAGCAAGGCAGTTATTTGTTTTCTTATCATACCCAACAAACAAGCAGCGGTATTTTTTTTTTTATATCGTGCTGAATCATCACAATGATGTATTTAGACGTTCCTCAGAATCCACCCCGAAATATGGCACCACCGGACAAAGGTCTGCTCGGTGGATAAGGGTCGATGTTTATCACCACGCCGCCGTTAATAAGGAGATGGATCGAAATGGTGCTGATCTGTCGTGCAAGTCAGTCATCAAGCCATGAGCATCAAGTGATGACCATCATGCATTTATCAATAGCCTCATCTACATTCAGCTGAGAATGTGCATTTTATTGCAGTGCTGTCATGCTACATCAACAAACCAGGGTGTGAGTACATTTAGACTAAGTGCTTAGATGTCAACTGCGATGTCAAATCCATTTAAAAAATGCATGATAAGCAATATATTATGCCTGTGTTGTTATAATGGAGTCCTGCAATGAGTGGCTGTTTAAATTGGGTCATGTGTAATTATGGGATGTATGGGAAGTTAAAAACAACACCTAATGCAGGTAGAATTTGAGACAAAAATGTCTGTGTGGGCAAAAATATTTTGGTTTGTGTGTGTGGCATGCTGTATAGCTTTATATTTTTGTTATTGAATAGTATGCTATGGAGTACCAGCTTGCTTGTGATATTATTTAATGCGGTATAACGCTCAATTTCTTTTATTTTGGGATGACAGATGCTCTTGTTTCCCTGTGTGTGACATGATGAAATTTGCTGCCTATTAGAGTGCACGCTTATGGAGGGCAGGTAATGAATTATCCATGGAGAATGTCTGTGCAATTTGAAAAGTCACCTTGGAAACTGTTGAGCATATATAGGCACGGCTAAACAGATAGAAGTTGCCCATTCTTGCTCAGATATCCAACTTATTTCATCATCTCTGTTCATGCGAGCAGGGCATTGAAGTGTGTTTAGCAGACAGGCCAGCCCTACATCAGAAGCTCGGCTTCGCAATAAAGCGTAATGCCCATCTCTGCCTTTCTCTGCAGGTAACAAGAACAGATGAGGGCCCATATAAGAGCCCGATGGGGCTGGCAATAGTGTGCGGATGGAGGCAGGGAGTGGTGGAGATCAGCTCTGAGATTTATCGCCTCTTGTATTGAGGTAGCGGCGATAAAATAAGGCTGGATACCACAGAGGTGAACCGAGTGCACAACTCATACCCAGTGGCGTTGCTCAGACTGGGCAGGCGGCGGAGGGTGGAAGAGGATATTTGAGGTTGATGAAACACGAGGCAAGACTTTGCACAGAATAGAGTACACTCTGGCCACCAACACCTCTGTATGGCCAACACAGCTGTGCCTTGGGAATAGTTACGCCTATTCAGGACAATTAATAGCCTCCAGAAAGGAACACAAATGTGGGATTTGTCCACAAAAGTGCTGCTTAAGCTGCACGGGGAAATGGGAATGCCTGGAAGGAAGGGAGAAAAAGATCAATATAGTTTTTTTCCCCCTTTTTTTGCAATAGGGAGGGAATGTTGGTGATGAAACCTCTTGCAAGTGTAGTGCGGATTATGATTGCTTAGCGTTGCGATATGCCCGCTCCACTTCTCAAAGTAATACTTTCATCCAGACAGAGTAGCAAGTGTGTTTGATGAATTTCTGTTTGGAACTTGAGTTCGACTTGGCATGTTCATTACTGCTCTCTGTGTGTTCATAATTTAGATTAGCCAATATCGGACAGAACATGGAGAGCATAAGCGTGGAGCCGTGCACTGGCTGCTGTTTTTCATGTAACCTACTTTTATCTTGGCTGATTAATGTTTGAGACATATCAGTGGTGAACTGACATTAAAAACAAGTGATTTAGCCGTACCCATATTTGTGTAATAGGCCAAGTTAAAATGATACTAGTGAATGAGGCAGGGAAGAAACAGTCAGTGTCAGTGCATTTTTGAGGAAGCTATGTTCTGATATGTTCTCGGCTGGATATGTATAAAATTTTCTAAGGAGGTTAAAGATAGCGAGACCTTGTTCTAAGATAAGCAGTGTATAACCCACATTGGAAAGGAGCTCAGGCAGATCATTAGACTACGGTTAGTGCTGTTTTTATTAGTTCTTGATTAAATTAACAGATTCTTTGTAAATAACTGTGGATTTCCCAAATACATGCCTGCTCTCTTTGTACCTGATTAAACTATGCCCCACATGCAACAGGATCCAGCATTCATATCTTTTTATTACTTGCTCTGTCTAGCCAATACCCCTTTACTGGCACCAGCAGACCATTTGACAATAATCTAAATTTATGAATGTGAGGTGTTTATTATTCAGAACTTAAAACAAATACAAAAGCAAAGGGACAAAAATAAAATCAATAAAACTGTCCTTGGACAATCTGTATTGCTGAATACAGAGTTGGGTTCTTTATTTAATAGTTTACTCAATATTTACAGAGCAGGTTGTGGTTCATTTTCCTTTTAATAATATTGCAGCTCATCTGTGGATGGACACAGTGGGTGCTTTTGGGGTCCAACTTTCGACCTTACTCTTACAAAATGATGTTTTTAACCTTCAGACCATTGAACCATCTTTTTCCCTTTTCCACTGTCTTTGATATGTAATTGATTTTTTAATTTGTTCCAGCACTCGAAGCTTGTGAGGGAAATATGTGAGGAACTAAGAGGAGGGTTACATCGACAACCTGAGTTAAAATTCCTGGTACTGATCGTGTGATCACATATTCAGACTGCATTCTGGAGTGACGTAACTGTAATTTTTTTAATTTATTTTTTTTGGACAACCACATCAAGTGTGAGGCTCCATCAAATATCCTGTGGGCAGACATCATCAATCACTTGCCATAATTTGAACTGAGTGGTGGCAATGTTATTAATAGAAATTAGCATCTTTGTTACTTCCAGGTAATAACTCTGGCTAGCCGACTGCATTTGAATCAAAGCACTCCCCGGGAAAGATAAGATGATAAATTTGTTTTCTTTCTCTTTTTTTGTTTGTCAGTGATGCTGCTGAGCTCTGTTTGTTTGATGGCCTTATCACAGAGTTGTGTTTTAATTGAAGAGAATCCACCTCAAATCATAGCTGTGCAGTTGTACCAGTCAAGGACCTGAAATATTTCAGTTTTATTTTACTTTAAATAGCATTTAAAATGTGTCGAACTGCTCTAGTTTAGCCTTTTGTGCTGTAAAGGCTGCCTTGTTGCTGTCAGGTCAGAGCAATATGCATTTAATATGTATGCAACCAGTGTAGTAAAGCTCCTGGATATTTTGCCAGTGTGTGGGTTGCCTGCAACCCTTACTTCCTCTGCCAGTGCAAGGCCGAAGTATCAAGAGCTATTCTCTTCCTGTTTAATCAAGTCCTCCAGGCAGATACTGTGGAGGGCCAATGGAGTCTCTTCTCCTGTCATACCGCTTGCACTAACAGAGCAGCACAGAGAGTAAACAGCAGCTACTGAGCTCGGAAATATATTTTGTATGTATCGAAACATTGGTTAATGCAAACCAGTCTAACCCGAATCCCTTTAAATAAGCCTCACATTATCAGTGACTTCAGAAATATGAAATCCCTTGAGGGAGGTGATTCATGTTTTCACTTTAAACCACATGAACTGGATGCAAATTCCAGACATAAATGTACCACATGCTCTTCTGCATGGTATAACAAACTAGCTCCCATATGGGACACTTTCAGTGCCAGTGTTCATTATGGTACATTATGTTATGGTGTCTATTTTCACCTTGTGACAAATAATCAGTTATCAAATGTGGGTTTTTTTTAGCATGTGGCATATAATGTGCCAAATGACAGTTACAAAATATCTACAGACATTTAACTTTCTCTGCCTTCAACGTCTACTGTTTGTCTCCATCTTACAACCAGAATTCCTTTTATACTTTGTGATCAATGTCAAATGGTGACACATATTTTGGAAATTATATAAAATATTTTGACAGGAACAAATGAGAGAATTACCACACGTTTAGATAATTATTAGCTAGAGATGTTCCTAATGACTATTTTCTCTGATGCTGAATAGAAGGTTAAATTTAGACTAGTCTAAAAGTAGGAAAGCACTCAGAAAACAGTCAAAATTGGGCCCAATTTAATCTTAAAATGTAAACATTGTTTTAAGAAAAATATTGCATATGGCATAATATTGCCATTTAAAATCTTTCATCACATTTTATGCAACCAAATCAAATTTGAAATGCTGCTGAAATATGTTGTTCTCAGCACGGTGCATTATAAACAGTGCACATTATCCTACAAAACATGACAGCAACTCACTAAATAAAATCAAAGCACTGCTGAACCACATTGGATTTACAAGATTTGATCTTTGTCCAACTTTTGCCTCAAACCTCTGTTGTTTTTGTATTTTAAATCTGGTGTTAACATTAATAGATGCTCGTTTTTTTAAAAAGCATTTAACCAGGATGACATGACATTTCCGCACACAGTATGTCAATATGTAATTTAAATGTGTACATAAATAAGATATCGTATGTTAAATTGAGTAGTTAACTAATTGTGCACATCCCTACTATAAACCCTACAACATTTGGCTTTAATCCTTAAAGGCTTTTTCAGATCTTCACTGACAGTATGAGGGGGAAAGGGTACTCCTTCTTCTCACTGAATCCTGTTGTTTTACAATGCGTTTATTTCGTCGCTAATCTGTTGATCATAGTGTGTTTTGATTTAATATCATAGTCCTTGTCTATCTATTCATTTAGCATGACCTAATTTGCAGGTAAGCGCAATATCAGTACAAGGTAGAATGTTTAAACAATCATTTAACCCTTCATGATGGGCATACAGTCCCTCCAAAAAGCAGGCATAAGATTTTAGTTAGCTGCTATTTTAGCGTTGCCCCGAACTTCCCCTGGTCAACAGTATAGGCTTAGTATTTCCCCTCTACTACAAGCATATCACATTTCCCTCTGAAAGCTGCTGAATGATTTCCCCTCTCCCTCTTTTTGTCACTCTTATTTCACGCTCTGAATACTTAGTAGTTAATAGCTTCCCTCCCCTCTTCCCGTCGTACCTTTCTCTCACACAGACACACTCGCATACTGTGTTTTCCCCACACACAAGTTTACACCAGTCTTCCAGTAACTCTTCCAGAGCTATCAGAGGAGTCTGATTTTTAATTTGCGGTTAAATGGCGCCCAACACATGCAGCCTGCTTGATAATTGACTTCACTCAGCTGAAGGGAGGAATGATTAGATCTGAATATCTAGACGATCTTTTTCGACTCCGAATTAGAAGAGAGGGAGTAAAAGTAGTGGCTCCTCTGATCAGGCAAGAAGTGGTGAGAATGGCTATTTATGGCAAACAGGGTGAAAATGTTGGCTCTCTGCTTTCAGCATCTCAACCCCGAAAGAGCAAGTGGACAAGATAACAAACAAGCACAGAGTGTAAATTAACAAGCTTAACAATAACAAGAAAATGCTGACATTTTTTTTTCTGTCACACACTTATCTCATCATGTGCTTTTCAGTATCTTTGTGGTTATCATCATTCTATTTCCTGTGTAAAGTCCATGATAATGGAGCGAGAGGCTACAAGTCTCATACATTATTGATCAGGGAAACTGAATAGGTGATCATACTGATTTCACATTCTGCTCACTTCTTTTGTGTTGTGTTAATCGTTTAATATGTGCAGGCTTAGAAGGCAGTCGAAAATGGTGCTGAACCAATGTATCATTCAAGGCCTATGTTAAATTTGGGCCGCAGCTCCTGAGCGTCTTTTTCAAGCTGTACAAACCTTTACAAGTCTGGACGAGGCACAGCAAAGGAACGAAATTTAAACTAGGAATATGAGCAAAATGAGCCACATTGTGCGTCTGCTCTTTTGGAGTGAAATGCATTGTTTGGTGTGAGATGATATTCAGCTGTTAGTTTCACAGAACTGAGTTGCCATTGTTGGATGCTGCCTGTGCTTTCCTGAAAACAGTCTTTCATCAGCATGCACCTCCACTGTCTAGTTTTATTCACTTCATTAGCAAGCTGCCAGTGCGAAGTGCTAGGACGCTTCTTTCCAAGAAGTGATCATGACAAGTTAAATGTATATGTGCTTGTGTGGTTTTGGTAATCTGTCGGCGTGCGGATACATGTGCATGCGATTAGTTAACGTGATATGCAACCCACTGTCATGTCTCAGTAAAGCCCGCGCCCCGTTAGTCCTCCCTAGCCATGTTTAGTATTCAGAGAGCAGGCGCTGTTGTAATCTGGATTCTGAGGCAGGTTGCTGGGGTTTTTGTTTGCTCTTATGGCCCTGATAATCTTGTTACACCGCTGTCAAGTGGAGCTGGCTCTCCCTGCAGCCCTGAACCACCATGCATGCCACCTCCAGTACCAGAAATCCACCGCCCCCCCTTCTTCCCCCCCTCGCCGCCCCCACCAGCCTACCGCCATTTTGAGACAGCCGTTGATGGAAGAGCCTTGGATGTATCCTTGAAGAATCACCTCCTGAGCATCTTTATTCAGCCTCCCACCCCCGCCCCTGTCTCCCACCCCCACCTTAGGCGGTGAACGACAGTGATAAATATTCATCAGGGGACGCAGTGCGTGGATGCTGTAGCCTCGGTTCCCCCTCAACAAAGGGTCCCCCAGCTAATGGTGTCCATCCTTGGCAGCCCCCCTGGAGAGATCCTGTGGAGGGGATGAGATCATTAAAGCATGACACGGGCTCAAGGCCGGACCTATCATGTCACATCAGCATTTATCCCACCAGCCCCCCCACCCCCCCTTGAGTCTCAACCTAAGCCGACCCCACCTTCACGAACTGCCCTCTATAGATTTAGATGAACACAGACAGCTTTTGAAGGTTGGCTGGGTTGCTCTCGTCGTGTTAGTTCAACTTCACAACTTCCTAATTGGCACCTTGGTTTTGGTCCTTGCTGAGATCAGTATTTTTTTTTTTCCTCAACCTGTTCTTCTCAAGCTCCTCTAAATGTGTCGATCTTGCATTTTTCACAAGGCTCTTTGCGCTCACTCTCTCTCCCTCTCTCTCTCTCTTTCTTTCTTCTCACCCTCTCTTTCCCTCTCTCTTTCTCTGTCCGTCTCCCTCACCATCCCCTCCTTCTCTTTCTCCGGGTGACCACACTCAGCGATTTCTATTTCCTGTGGGTGTGATGTCTCTCCTCCACAAGCAATCAGCTCTGATTTGTCAGCGTTCTTCCAGGCGATTCATAAAAATTCAGCAAGCACCTACAAAAGACGTCTGTGTCCCTGCGCTTGCTCCCTACCTCTGCTGCCCCTGTGCTCCAAGCTGCCGCATTTGTCTCCTGCTCACACAAAAGACCTGAAATCATTACTAGGAGGTAATACATGTGTGCGAGGAAGACACTGGTGTCTAGTGTCTTCCATCGTGACTCTTGAAAGGGGGAACTTATCAAAATGCAAGGGCATTCTGTAGCGATTAAATTAGCGCAGCAAATCTGAAATTTTCCTCACATTTTTTTTAACAATATAGGTGTGTTTTTCCTTTTCTTTTCATTCCTCTGTGTTTGTGTGAGCATGCCTCTTTGTCTCTGTGAGGTATGACATGCCTGGTAGTGGAAGGGAGCAGCTGTGCATTGGACCTTGTCTGTGTTGTGCTGCCATGCCCTGTCATTGGTAGCCGTCTGTTGGCAGCAGCCTGTGCTGGAGGGTTGCAGCCTGGGCTCAATCATTCCACAGTGTCATATGGTGAGCTTTCAGCCATGCCAAGCTGTGCCTACTATGTCACCCTACACAGCTGTGTGACAGAATACGCCTCTTCAACCTGGACAATGTGCCATCTCTTTGCATTTTCAAGATTCCAACTGGTTTTTGAACAATGTTGGGTCTAGGCGGCTGAGGGGGAAATGATAGGCTTATATGAAATTTGGAAGAAGCAGGCTTTTTTTTTCTACTCTCATCTCAGTAGCTATTAGTGGAGTACTTTCCTGTCTATTTGTCCATTATCTGTGCATCATCAGGCAGACCATTATCCCATTATGTTTTGCATCTGTGGTCCAAATGCTTACTGGAAATGAGTCACCACAAAGGCCGGTGAAAGGTAGGTGTTACTATCAGTCAGCTATTCATAGCCAGCCCAACAGGGATGAAAGTATCACATTTAAAAAGTCCTCCGCAGAACGTGAAAGGCTTTTTTTAAATGGGCATCTGCAGCGCGGGGAAACATTGCCGTTTTATGAGGAGCCAGAGGACTTTTTGAAGTGAAAGCATCAAGAATGCGAGTCACAATCTGACCTCATGTTATGTCCCCAGCCTGTGTGATAGTGTCGTATTCAGGTCATTTTTAACAAGCGTCTGTCTCTGCCTGTTTGGCTCAGGTGACCGGTCCACCTGTAGCACCCTTTTGTTGCCATGGAAATATCCTGGCCATCTTAGTGCACTTCAGAGCTACGACTCATCTCTTTCTTTTTCTTTTTTTACCCCCTCCCTCGCTGAGCTTCTTTGCACACATCATGCATATACATGACGACTATCTTAGTGGGCGTGTAGACTATAAACACACTGACAGTAGTTCTTTTTAGGATTCCTTTTTTTTTTTTTGTGGAGATTCTTTTGTTTCCTGTTTTGATGCTAAAAAGTTGTAAGAGCCCACATGCATTTGTTTATGTGCTCAATACAAACACACACTGCTGGGCTGTGTAAATCAGCTTACAGAGGCAATGTGCTGGCTGGGCTGACTGTGGTGGGTGCCTGTGTCGCTGACACAGCATTTACTGTGTGTAGTGTAAAGCACCCAGGGCCACAACTGTGTGTGTGTGTGTGTGTGTGTGTGCGCGCGTGTTTGTGTGTGCATACTTATCCTGTGGCAGAGCTCACACGGTGAAAGACACCCAGCCTTCTGTCTGTCTGTCTCTCTTTCTGTCTGTCTTAACACCAGTAGGTTAGATTTCTCCTCTGCACAGCTTCCTTTGGTCTTCCCTCAGTACTGACATGACAGAATAAACTGCAGTGCAGCCCTGTTGTTCTGGATGGTAGCTGGGCTCTGCAGCAGTTACAGCATATCCCCTTTTCATTGATTTATGGGATTATAGTCTCACACCAGCCAAATCTAGACAGGTGTGACTGTCTAGACTGGATAGCTCATACAGTAGATGAAAGTCTGCCCTGTGTCCCTCAGTGATATATTTTAGCTGAGGTTGTATGTACAGTAGAGAGGCTGAAGGCTTTGTTTTAGTCCATCCGCATCCTCTGCTGTTGCTGCTCTGAGAGGCTGCACTTAACAGAAGTGACTCTTGAGCTTTGTTTTCCAAGAAATCGTTGTGAATTGCTGCCAGCCAACTAAATGTCATCCTCCTGGTGACCTGCCACGCTGCTGTTTGAATGCAGCGCAGGCTTGGAGTGAGAGACCTATGTTGGTGGGGGAAATGCATACCGCCAAGGTATTTGTTCATAGTGACAGGTGCAGTAATGGTTCAGGTACCACTTGCTGAACAGACTTGGCATCACTTGCAAGGAAGTCATAAGTCCTTGACCCACTTTGTGCCTTGTGTATTTGAAGGACTTTGTCATGCTGTAGCATCTTTGCCAGAACATTTCACAGAAATGTTCTTCCTCTGAGCTTGTGTTTTTTTTTTCTGGTGGTATTGTTCTGTGTACTGATGGTGACTTTTCTTACCCACAGACCAACCAGCAGCACAGGTGGACGCGGCTCTCGTGGCATGACTACCACAAACAAGGGAAACAAGGCCTTGAAGGTAATTAGCACGTATGACACAGATTTCATTTGTCAAATTGCAAGGGTTGGGTACTGAACTTGGTACTTTTAAGGGAACCGACCAAATTGCATCGGCACTCGCAAGTACTGATTAATGTTAAATCAATCAGTGCCAAATTTCAGTACCTAAGAGTGCACCTGGGTGAAAGGGCTGGGTTCAGACAGGACGCCGAAGCACCGCTAAGCACCCCAAAGCGGGAAGCTGCCTGTGGAACTCCCTGGCCGGTTTTGGGATGCTTTGCAGGGGAGACAACAAAACTCCATAGAGCCGGTAGTGCCACGAAATGCCCAAAAGACGGGAACCCGGCCAGGGTGCTCCGTCAGCTTCCCAGTGAGTCAAACCTACTCCTGCAGCACCAATAGTTTCATTCTATCTAACCTGCTCTCTTTTATTTTTATTTTAGAAATAGCCTAGTATCACTTCTGTTTGTGATTGTGGTTTTTTCAATTTACATTTCTCATGTTTTTCAGTTGTGTCTAAACAGAGAGACGAGCAGACACATACATGCACTCACATACACACTCAGACACACACACAGGAAGCAGATAGACAGAGATTAAGCTCCATGTGTGATTAGAAAAGAGAAGAGGAGCTGAATTGCTTGTTAACTTAAGCTTATTACAGAAAGTACCAAGAAACAGTACTGTTTGGTACTGGTACTGAATTCAAGGTGAACTGGTATCGGTTCAAATGTGAATGGTACCCAACCCTACAAATTGTGAAAAAGTCAATGTTAAATGCCAATATAAAGATCAACACTTACTAATCCCCATCCCCAGGTGAAGCGGGAGCCAGGGGAAAATGGCACCAGCCTGACAGATGACGAGCTGGTGACCATGTCAGTGCGAGAGCTGAACCAGCATCTACGAGGCCTGACGAAGGAGGAAATCCTTCAGCTGAAGCAGCGGCGGCGTACCCTGAAAAACCGCGGCTACGCTGCCAGCTGCCGGGTGAAGCGTGTCACCCAGAAAGAGGAGCTGGAGAAGCAAAAGGCTCAGCTGCAGCAGGAAGTGGACAAGCTGGCCACAGAGAACGCCAGCATGAAGGTGGAGCTGGACGCTCTGCGTTCAAAGTATGAGGCCCTCCAGAGCTTTGCTAGGACTGTGGCCCGCAACCCCGTCACCTCAGCCAGGGGACCCATGGCCTCTGTCATAGGGCCCCTCATCCCTGGTAAAGTAGCTGCCACCAGCGTCATCACCATCGTCAAATCCAAAACGGAGGCTAGGTCGTAGTAGCAGAAAGGGCGGAGGGAAGATATTCAAGACTAAACTAGTCAGTGCATCGTAACATGCTGCAGGATTACCTTTGTAAGTTCTCTGTTTTAACCCTCGGCACTAACACTAAAAATCTGCTTCCCAAATCTACTCTTACAGTATGACTCAGCAGTCTTGCAGGTGGTTGTCTAAGAATGATGAGGTATTGAAAATACTAAAACATTTTATTTAAAAAGCAGACTGTGGTTACAAATACTCATGAAGGGAATGCTGGGTAGAAAAAGTACAAAAATTGAATCAAATTCAGACTGTTAATAGCTTGTTGATTGTTGATAAGGTACTGTGTGTGATGTGTTCGTTTCCTTGAGGCTGAGCTCTAAAGATCTTTCCGTCCTTAAAATTGGCATTTATAGAGTCTCACAAACAGTAAAATAATATGTTGTAGACATTAGTCCTTGCCCCTGAAGCCCTTTGCCTGTTATTATGCACTGACTTAAATTTGGATGAATAACAAATGGTCACAAACTCTTGGTGTGGATGCTACAGATGTCTTCATAACAGCCTGACTAACCCAAAACTAGTAAATTAGTCAAATTTGTGATTTTGTTGGTCGTCTGTCAAGAACATAAGCGTGAAATAATGCTCCCAAATCTAGCATTCATTTCTGTTTATCTGCGACAGGCTTTAATGAACTCGTCATTATCAATATGACTGGTAGATGCAATAATATATGTATGCACTGAAAATACAAAGAGGTCTTGCATATTTATGGTTAAGTGGAAATGTTAAAAATGATCAGCAGTTCTTAATGATATTGTTCCAGAGCTGAGTGCCATTCCAATATGACAAGATTCTTCTACAATATCTGAATACCTGAATGTTATAACAGTAATATCCTCGTGTTTTGTGGGGACGGTGAAATCCACAGACATTTTGAAACATAATTTTTGCTCATAGAGAAAATACGTTCAAGTTGTTTTGTTTGAAAGATATATATTGCATTTTTTGTAATTACTTGTTGACAGGGCCGTCAGATATTTCCAAAAGAAAAATCTTTACACAAGCTTTACTGTTTGAATTGTTAAGGTGTAGAAAACTTTGTCTAATGTTGAGTTCTTGGTTTTTATTACTAGGTAGATTACCTTCCATTGTTTATAGAAATACACATAATGAAAACGTAAAAAAAAAAATCCTGTGACATCTTTTTGCAATTGTACCGAAAGTGGCTTACTATTGAAGTCTGATAGCTTTTTTCTAGTGACTAGGCGCGTACTGTGGGGTAGCGCGTGACGTGATGTGTAAGTGACAAGTTGGCAGTGTCGTTCACTGTATAGATGTCAATGCTGTGCTATTTAAAACAAATCTGTAGAGCTAAACTAGGTGGTGTAAACAAGGTCAATTGTCTTTGTGCGTATTGGCATCTGTGATATCCTCCGCTTCCTCGGTGTTAGTTACAAATCATATTGTCATCAAGAGTTTACCACATTGAGCCATGTAAGACAGAATTGGGTGGAATCGCATTAGTGACTTTTACCTGAAGCTTAAAGTGATACTGTCATTGCAGAATCTGAATAATGTTTCCACTTGGTGCTGGATGCCCTCTAAATACATCCTCTGTAACCTGGTAGTAAATGACTTCATTGTTGGGACGATTTCATCATCGTATCCATTCCAGCCACTGAATTTATTTGAATTAGATTGCAGGAATAGAAATGAAAAACCCTTCAAATTTGACAGACTAAATGAAATGTGAAGTGAAACGTCCAGTGTGTAGGATTTAGGGGGATAAAATGGTAGAAACTGAATATAATACGTATGGGTTTTTTTTTTTGTGTATAATCAATTTAAAATAAGAATTGTTGCGCTTTTGTTACCTTAAAATAAGCTGTTCATATCTAAATAGGGAGATGTTGCATCGACATGTTTCTACAGTTGCCCAGACCAGACAAACCACTGGCTCTAGCTGGGGCTGTTCGTGTTTTCGCATCAGCCGCCATAGTTAGCGGCCCCTCTGCGTTAAGTTGTTTGGAAAAACACACATTTTTTTTAACATGAAATTGCTTCCCAGCTGGCACCAGATGTCATGTGATGATGTTAGAAAGACGTTTCACTTTGTATGTACGTTAACATTATCATGTTATTCTACGTTAAGTCGCCATCAGCATGAGACATTTGGAAGATGCTGTATTTTGGTTATTTAACAAAACTTAATAGCAACAAAATATTAGCATCATCTGTTGCCAGTAATCTATGTGAAATTTGGGGATGCACGATAATATCGGCACATCGTCTATTGGCCGATACTGGCTTTAAAATGAAACCCTGGAATCGGCCAACATGCAGATTTCTGCCGATATGACAAACCTATGTATTTTTTCAATTGACAGTTAAATGATACAGCACAGGGAGCAAAACAACATATCTGAAATATATACAAGTAAGTAAGTAGGAACGAAGCAGAAAAGGTATCTCACATGCTTGTAAATGACAATGAAAGGACCATTAACCAAAGACAACATGTCTTAAGTGTTTATGATTCAGTTACTAACTTTTTGGTGCAAAAGCATTTACAATATAGTATGAAATGCTGATACCCAGTGTGAAGATAATGTTCACAATCACCATAAATTAACCAGTAACCCAATATGTTTGTCATTTGAGTCTATTAACAAACTGTTAGGAATAAAACATACTGAACAATGAAACAGTTGGGCCACCAAGGAAAACAAAAGACTGTGAATTCTTATTTTTCTTATGGCTTTTCAAATTATAAAGGAAACATTCTTTATAAATGCATATAAATCAGACAGTAAAATAACAGCACTATACAATGCAAACACAAGTAGGCTACATGCTCTTAAACCAGGTCTTACACAAGTAGGCCTACAAAAATGAAAAGACAGCTAGATCTCCCTAAATCTTACACACTGCTCCTTTAATACTGTTTTTTTCCCCCCTCAAAAATGTTGTTGAGAAACTTCCGCAATACTCTCACTAAGATTGCATCAATGAACTGAAAGGGTAACAGGCCAAATGGTGCAGCATCACTCGTGTAAATTTCCCCACTGGACTTCAGATTGTCAGATTAAAAGCGGTAGGGTTTGGCTGAGGGTTTGTATGCACTAAGCTCCTGCTTGTTTTGCTCAGGACAAAACAGGTCACTCTAAAAATGAACAAACCATTCTAGATGAGAAGCAGGGGATGGCAGCTCTGTTCAAGTTTTGTTTTCCTTTTTTTTTTATATAATAATAATAAGCATGTCATAAAGGGCTTCAATCCACACTCAGAAAGAGACACAGCAAGACCACGTAGAATTACAATCAACAACTGCTGCCAGCAGCCGCTCCTTCTGTGCCAAGCGTCACATCACTCTCCTGGTCCTCTAAAACAAAAAACAAAACAAAAAAAAAAGGAATTTAACAGTGGAGCGGTTTTACACCTCAAGGTGAAAGTAGTTGTGTAATGACGTTAACCGAATGCACTTCATCCGGATCTCACTCTCCTGCTGGTCAGAATGTCTTATAGTGTCGGCGAGGTGTTAATCTGCGGTCACTCTCAAAACTACGCCTCAGCAAAAACTCCTGGGTGCTGGTTATACCGTCTGTGTGCAAGTATCCTATCCTCAACATGCTTAGCTATCTACATTGACTGGTTAACTGTGGGAAAATATATATCTGACTCTTGACATAGCCCAGTATTGATGTTGGCGTCCTTATTGCTGTGGCAGTCTTGTGGAGTGAATCTTTTTTCGTGTCAAGTGTCTTTCAAGGTGTTCGAGCGGCACCGCCGACCAATCTCTCGATCTCCGCCAAGAGATGACGACTCTCTCTTTCTCACACATACAGGTGTATAGTATGTAGCTACAGTAGGTATTAATGACCATTGTGAAAAAGTGACCCTTAATATGCAACTCAGTGGAAAGGTGTGAAAGAGTAGATGTAAGAGTAATCAATATTGTCAAAGTGACTATGGTCTGTTATTTAATAATTCTTGCTGTTTTGTAGGTTTTTTTTGTAAAGATGTGTTTTTTATTTCGCCCTCAGATTTTGAATCCCTCAAAGGAAGAGCAATTGGCCCTTGTTTATCGTAGCTAAAGCTGTAGTAGTGTACAGTGTTTCAAAGGAATCATGGGACAGTTGCACTCAAGCCTTACTCACTAATTACTCTGGTCTCAAATTGGCTGATTCACCCGGATCCATACATTGGACTTGGATATCTGACTGAAAGATAATGCTATTCTGTAAACGTCTGTGCACTGAGTGAAATGGATGCTACAATAGATTCTGTCACAAGGGCCACTTGCAATATTTTACTTTCTTCGGTGTGCGTGCGAGTGCGTGCGTGTGTTTTTGTACGTTTGAGGTTCCTCTGCTGCTACACCAGTCATTAATGCTCGTCGTTGCTGTAGCATCATCCACGGCGTTTTCTGTTCTCATTACGTGTCGAGTGTGTATTTGAAATTGATCTTAACACTGTAATTTGTTCTGCAGATTTCTATTTTAATTGGTTATGGCTTTTGTTTTCTTCTTATTTTGTTTTTACAGGCAACATGTTAGAGAGGATAAATAACAGCACTTGTGTGGCAGTTGAATTTAATAGCTCTCAAGACATTGGCTTTTTTTTTTTTTTTTTTGTTTCCATGAAATTATGCTTTGAAAACAGTTGACTGTGCAGGTTTCTTCCTCTTACTCTATGGAGTGGGTCTGTGTTTCAAAGGTATAAAAATCTGACTAAAGCGAGTAATACAAAGTTAATTATCTGTTTTTGTTATTTTTCTGTATGGGTTGTAATAAAATATTGCAGTACTTTGTATGAAAACAGACAATAGTTAATTGTAACTATTTATAAATTAAATTATTGTACTTTTTGCAATCTGTAGATAAGTACTATGTATTCATATATACAGTAACAACTGTGGATTTAAACGTGATTCTCTGAGGTGTCTAAGTTATTGATGTATATATTGTATGTTTGTTGATACAGCTTACTTTATTTTCTATAAGACCAATAAAATGTTTTGAAAAAGGATACTACTCTGTCTTTTTGGAGGCTTTTAAACACTGTTGAAATGGGGTTTTGTCATATTCTGTGGCGTCATTGACCCAGTTTGATACTTGTAAAAATAAACTGGCGGGGAAGGCTCTTTGCCGTCCAGGGTGGGTTTTAGAAGACAGCGATCATTTAGATGGCACGATTTCTTTTTCTGTGATCCAAAAAAAGCCGTTGGGCGACCCACTTTGGCTAACCTCAGCGGACATATTTTTGGCCCGACACGAGTAAAACATTAGAGTCATGAAGGATGTCTAGGTGTGCTTGTCCTAGATTAGGAGGAGTAGTGAGTTAGTCATCTGTGCTCCCTATGGGCCTCCTAAACCCCCCCTCTGTCTCAGCGCACCTCATCAAACATCACCCTCCTCAGCAGCGTTTCAACCCCAGCACATTCAAAACACATCTCATGAGAGAACACGCGGAGACAAAGAGACAGATGGCTGAAGACGAGCTACATCTTACCCCTCCATCCTGCGGGGGTGAGTCTAAACCCCAGTGCCTCTGCAGCGATGCAGAGTGGTATTGTTCCCCCCTTTGTCTTAAATTGAAGAGACTCCTACAGGTCTGTGTGACCTGTGCCTTAAATCAGGCTCCTCTTCCTCTGGATGCCTGCCCCAGACAACCGGATGGCCTCTGAAGAGTTGATTAATTTGGCGGGTTGGGTTAAGGTGAGCTGGTGGGCAATCTAGGACAGCATTCTTCATCTTCACCCACTTCTGCAGCAGGTGCCTGCCCCAGTTCTCAGACCAGAGCCCCGCTGTACAATTAATGTTGCCATCCCCATCAGCAAGGCCGTTCATTTAGCACGTTTGCCGTGCCAAAGCTTGGCATGGGGCTCCGCTCTGCAAATGTCACCACGACAGAGGACATGCCTGTTTGTAAGAGATGCTGCACTGGGTGAGAGGTGTGTTACTCCTCGTATCATCAGCAAATATTTGAACCACACACAGCTGTAGTGATGACACATCATATGAAGGATTGTTTTCGTATCAAACACCATGATTTTTCAGATAGCCAGTGCCATTGCAGCTATAAGAAAAACCCACAGGATAAAAGCCAAGTTAAAGACTCCAGACAGCAGATACCAGGATGTAGTGAGGAGTTCACCTTGCCCCAGCTCACATGCAATAAGTGGGGCTGGGTTTCCCTCTGCTGGCACGTCTGTGTAAAGACCTTGTGTGATTTAACAGGGTTTTTCCACAAGATGACGCCACACACTCTTAACAGAAGGATTTCCCTTACACTGCACAGCTTTACTATGTCAGTTAGGGAAATAATTTCATCCCACTTGTTGAACTTTGGAATATAATCACAATATAATGTGTCATTTTAGGGAGTATTTCATAGTTTCAGAGTGCATCAATAGTGTCTGTTTACTTTTTATTATGCTATAACACTAAGATTAATTTAATGCAAACTATTAATAACAGCATCACAGTAAAGGTTTGTGAGTTCAGGTTTTGTTGACACTGTGTGAATGAGGTGTCTATTTAACCTTTTGAAAGCATGGTTGGTGGTGTTGTATAAGACAATTAGACAAACTTAAAATATAACAAAACATTATCTTTTTTTCTTGTTTTAAATAAAACAAGAAAACATGAGCACGCCACTCCAGTCTTGATCTCACTTCACTGGCTTCCTGTCCGCTTCAGGGTCGATTTTAAGATTTTATTGCTTGTTTTTAAGGTTTTAATGGCACAGCACCTCCTTACTTATGTGAGCTTTTACACATCCTCACATCTGCCAGAGCTTTGAGGTCATCCAGTCAGATGTTGCTGGATGTCCCTAGATCCAGACTAAAAAATAGAGGTGACCGAGCTTTTTCTGTGGCTGCTCCTAACCTTTGGAATAGTTTACCTATGCAGATAAGAACTGCTCAGACCGCTGAATCTTCCAAGACTTTACTAAAGACGTACCTTTTTTCTTTGGCTTTTAATGTCAGCTGATCTTTGACATCTCCACATATTGTTTTTGTTTGTTTGCCATGTGTTTCTGTTTTTTGTTAGCTTATGTTATACTTGTGAAGCACTTTGGTCAAGCCTGGTTGTTTTTAAATGTGCTATATAAATGAATTTGACCTTGACCTTGACCTTGACAATGAACACTGATAAGAGTGTCAACAAAAATCAAGCAGTAAAATAAAGATTTACTGCAGGGCTGTTGGGTTGCATGCCTGTAATTATTTATCTATTTATATTTATTTTTTTCATGCTACTTCATAATTTAGCAGCTAAGCCTGTTTGTACTTGATTTTTGTCTTTTTTTAATTTTATTATATATATATATATATATATATATATACATATATATATATATATATATATATATATACATACATATATAAATACACACACATATATATACATATATTACATCAATTACATCAGGGAATACATACACACATATGTAGGAAAAAAACCCACAACAAAAATAAATTTATATGCCTAGAAATTGGAGAATCATACCAGTTATTATTATTGGTTTTAAATGCACATAAAAATTGCCCAGTATGGAGATATTTACTTACTACTTGGTTGTGATCTTGTTAGTCACCACAAATTCACAGTAATATTTTAAAATAACTGCTAAATTAATATATTTATAGATAGATTATGTCAATTTGCCTAGTGTTTCTGTATGTGTTCAGGTTACAGTTTGTATTTATTTAGCCTTTAACTCTTTTTTAAATTATTTAAATTTGATTTAATTTAATTTAATTCAGTTTTATTTTATTTTACAGACTCCCTGTCTTTTTAAACCTCAGGTTAATAATCTTCTTAAAAAGCTGAGGCTGAAGTTAGGGCTATATCTTAGAAACAAGTCCCGTGTCTCCTTTGAGGCCAGAGAGAGAGAGTGACTGGTTGCTGCTATGTTTTTACCAGTTCTGGATTATGGTGATCTCTTCTACATGAATGCATCTGCACATTGTTTGCACATGTTATATACAGCATATCATAGTGCATTGAGATTTGTTACACATTGTAAAGTCTTCACTCATCACTGTACACTGTATTCCAGGGCTGGTTGGTCATCTTTAACCTTTCCTATAGCTCAGTCACTGGTATTTGTTCATTTATAAACCCATACTGGGTAAACTCCCTTCATACATTTGTACTGTGATTGAACAGAGATCTGACAGTAGAT
Source organism: Epinephelus awoara (assembly GCA_035609425.1). Lineage (NCBI taxonomy): Eukaryota > Metazoa > Chordata > Actinopteri > Perciformes > Serranidae > Epinephelus > Epinephelus awoara. The sequence goes on along the minus strand of CM069311.1, from coordinate 17,107,963 downwards.
TTAGTCTGAGATCACAAGACTTAGTGTTGTTGTGTGCTCCTGGTGCACAGACTGAGCTGGGAATGTGAGCTTTTATGTGCTCTGCTCCTCTCACTTGGAATAACCTTCAATAAGAGTTGAAACTTTGTGAACTAGTCCATCTGCCTGATTTTAAAGCTCTCAGAAGTACGAGGATGAATGAATCTGTTTGTCATTGTGAATAGTTGTTCTAATATTTCTACAAGTTACTGTGTGTCTTTTATGCTTATTGTGTGGATGTTAGTGATATTTTTCCTAGAAGCACAAAGGAGGACAGTGTGTCTCTCTCCACTGTTATGCAGATGACACTCAGCTGTACCTCCCTGTTACACCCACTGACCTCAGCATGCTGAGCTCTCCACAGGACAGTATATCTCAAAAACTGGGTGTCTTTAAATTTTCTTCAGCTCAATTCTAATAAAACAGAAATCCTTGTAATTGGGTCACAGCATATCACAAAACAAATACTGCCATCTACTGGTCACCTGTAACAACACATAAAGCAACAACATGTCACTGAGCTTATCCAGTCATGTTTCCATCACCTCAGAAACACTGCTATAAGAAGATCTATTTTAACTTTCAGAGATACAGAAACTGCTTTTATCTCTTCACATCTTGATTATTGCAACAACCTTTATTCATATCTTAATAACCAAGAAGCACGACCACATCACACCAGTTTTAGCCTCTTTACACCGGCTCCCTGTTTGTTTTAGGACTGACTTTAAGGCTCTTCATGGCCTGGCTCCAGATTACATTTCAGACCTGTTAGTCCCTTATGAACCCCTGTGTAGTTTGAGATCCTCAGGCAGGGGTCCTCTGCTTGTCCCTGAGTCCAGACTGAAGACCAAAGGGGACAGAGCTTTTGCCACCAGGGACCTTATAGGCTCTGGAATGACCTGCCCGAGGGTGTAAGGCTGTCTGAGTCGCTGGCTTAGTTTGAGTCTCTCCTGAAAACTTACTTCTATCAGCTGTCTGTCTATGTTATTGCTATCTTATTGATGTTATTTCCCATTTGTTATCTTGATCTTGATTTTAGTTTTGTTCTTCCTTATTTTATGACTTAGATTACTTTGTTTTGTTCTCCTTGTCTTTGAAGTGTGTTTAGTGTTATTGTTTTATTGTTTGTTTTGAAAGGTGCTATACAAGTTAAAGTTCATTATTCTTACCATATCTCCAGTGTTACTTGTTTTATTCAGCTGAGCAGATCCTGTGTTTGGATATGGGGATGCATTTCATGTGTTTATTTGTGGATGCGTACTGTGAATGGAGATGCTAATGTTTTTAAATCTGTGTATGCGTTTGCGGATGCATTTTCTTTTCCTTTTAAAATCATAATTTGTATTTTCTTTCTTCTTTCAGGCCTCCAGTGGACGGGTGTTGCAAATTAGTTTCTGGTTCTCGTGCATTAATATACATTTCTTTTTTTTAATATCAAGACAAGCGACAGAACAATACAGGTATGAGACAGAACATAGAGCAGGGTACGAAATGAAAAACAGATGGCAGAGCAACATGAATAACACAAGTACAGGTCAGTTTTGCCACATATGGGTGTGCAAGTGAATGTGTGTGTGTGTGTGTGTGTGTGTGTGTGTGTGTGTGTGTGTGTGTGTGTGTAGGGTGTGTGTGAGATAGGGTAGAAAGGAGGACTGGGGGAAGCACACACACACACAAATAAATACAATAAACAACTAGATTATTTACTTAAAATAATAATATTAATTAATTAAATAATAATAACAATAATGATAATAGATACTACTACTAATACTGTAAAATGTGTTAAATTAGTAGACAGAAAAAAAATCACATAATAGTAAAAATAATAGTGGACAAAAGGTGTACCATTCTTTATATAAAAAGAAACTGAGTAAGCATTAATATACATTTCTAATGCTGCTGTGAGGTCCATATTAAATAAACTATAAAGTGTAAGAGGTGTGTTTTAAAGACAAGAAGAAATATCTTGTTGTGGTTATCTTACTTGAGGTGAAGGTGCAGAGCCCAAACTGGCATGTCATCAAAGACACTGGCAGATAGCCTGCTATTTCTGTGGGAATCCAGATATTGTCACATGACTGTGGAGAACGCCGCTATTATGTAACAACATGTCGGCTGCGTGCACCGGCACTCCATCGTACGATTCAACCTGTGTCAAGTCTGTCGTAATGGACTCATTACTTCATGTTTGGTCTTTTCAAAATAAAAGTACACACCACAGAGGTGTGTTGCAGTGAGTCCTATAAGCAGTGCTTCATTTCCTTCGTGGTTTATCTGCTTTCTTTGGCCGCCTTGACGTAGCGCGTCGTGCGTCGTTGCGTCGCCCGTGGAGGAGGCGTTTGCGCATCGCACTCACTGCTGCTGCTGCTGCTGGAGCCGCTGCTGCTGCTGCTGCTGCTGCTGGTGCTGCTGACACAGAAACCGGCTGTCCTGCACTGAAACGGGGCACACAACTGCCACCGCTCACCATCTCACCTGGAGGGATCTGCGGCACCTGACGTGGTCATCACCCGGCAGCCTCACCATGATCAAGAACGGACATCACCACCACCAAGTGAACACAGCAGCCGGGAAAGACGCAGGGACGACCCCCGGCGCTGCAGCGTGCAGTCCCGAGAAGAGGAGGCGAAGAATCCGGGTGTGGTGCGATGGCTGGTGAGTAATGCGCCGGAGAAATCATCTCAAGATGAAGATGCAGTATTGTCCTCGCTGTCTGCATCGTGCACCATCTAATGAGTGTGTCAGGCTGTGTGTCACCTACCTCCGGACAGGCCTGCTGCAGGTGACACAGCTCTCAGGACTGCTGCTTCATCCTCCAGAGATATCACTGTACACTCAACTTTTAACTGGATAATCCCACTGCATATATTCTGCCATGAGGGCTTCAATGACCACCATATAACCTGTATAACTCAGGACTTATTCCACCACTTACTCTGCATTATCACTGGGGCATCCTGGTGTCAGTTTTCCTCATCAGTAGACACATTATTACATAATAACACCAGGACAGATTAATATTGATCTTTACTGCTGCCATTTATTATAACTCACTGTCATGAAGAGGGAGCCTCCAAAGTATGACCAGTATACTCTGTGGTAATGCTTATAATGGAAATGTATGTGGTCAAAATGAATTTGTTGTACAGACTTAACACAGTAATCAAGCCTATAAAAATCAAGACACCATTGTCAAGCATAGCACAGGCTAAATGCTGAATTTATGTGTAAGATTTTGCATAGATGCCTCCAAAAATCTTCATCATACTTTACTGGTATAAAAGCTTGCATAATATACTTATAAGCCTATATTAAATCCATAATGCCACACCTTGAGACACAACCAAGAAGGTCACATTGCCACGAAGGTGTTCAGGTGGTCACAGCAGTGATATTAGGCACAAGGAGGCACAGACATATTAGGCTGAACTGATGGCATATGTGTGTGACCACGTCAGCTTTACGAGATGGATGTTTAGACTACAATTATCGCAGCACAGACATGCAGGATATTTTGTCACTTATATAATGAGCCATCATTAATCTAATTGGCAGCCCTTGTGCTTCTCCTCCTAAAAGTCCAAATGTCTATTCAAATATTGTAACGCCACAGCATGATAATGTGCACACATTTAATTTAAAATCAATACATTTACTTATTTTTGGGGCGTGAGGCAAAGAACACTCCAAACATGCTCAGTTTGACTTTTCATAGGATTGTTTTCGTGACGCCATAATGACACCTGTACAAACAAGGTGTCTTCTTTCAGCACGGTGTAATGTAATAAAGAATAATTATATTGGGAGTTGGGCAAGGCGCTCGCGCAGTGCCAGGCGTGGCCTTTAATGCAATACAGGTGATTAAAGTGAGCACACACACAGCTGTGGGAAGGGCGAGACTAACCAGAGAAAATTAGCACTTGCGTTCACATCGATTGGCAAAGCATGTACAGCAAAGGTCACAAACAAAGAGGAGCTTTGTGCGCTCTGCTCCCTCAGCATTATGGTCTTATATCATACTTTTCAACTTATATTATTAATGTGTTTGTTTATTTTTTTCTTGGTTCCTTGGGAAAAAAATCAGTGCCCAACTAAAACACTTCGGCAGCAGCAGCAATAATATCCTCCTTGTTAAAAAAAAATGACAGGCAGCCATATTAACTTTTAACAAGCTAAATGATGCTGAACACGCTCTACAGGTTTCATTAACTGGACTAGGTGAAGTTTTGGTGTCTTCTTAGGTCTCACGTATGGTGCCCAGTCAGTGCACTAATATTTCAGCCACCTCACCATGACACTTTCAAGAGGACTGTCCTGTAGAGGATCAGATACAGAGTACGTCTTTGCTGCAGCCTGCTTAACAGAACATCACGGAAGACCAAGAAACTGGCCGATGAATAAATCTCAGTTTTAAGGGTACAAAATTGGCACCATCCACTAGCTGAATGCTGGTAAAATATGCAAGAAAATACAATGGCAATCTATTTGCAGGTTAAACTTGAGACCCAAACTAGAAAAAAGATGCAATAATATTTTATGTAGATGTGTTTGTATGTAACCGTGCAAAAAAAGTCAGAAAATGTTGTTTTTTTAGACTTATGCTGCCACCCAACAACAATGAATGTGAGTGGAATTCTGTTTGTTGTGCTCCTTGCATTTGAAAAACAGTGAACAAACTGTAGATCTCTTTCCACAAGCACCGTCCACACCTTAATCTGAACACTTATAGAAATTATTTTCTACTGAAGGCAGAAAATACCTCTGAAGTGAGTGTGTTTTCTCCAGAAAATAATGAGAACTGTTGACAGTGAGGTCTTTGGCTTTGAAACGGGACATTGCTGAAAACATAAATGATTTTCCTCCGCTATTGTATTTAGGTGGCAGCAGAATTTTCAGCTGTATGCATCTCAAAAATGACGAGGAACTGATTAATCGATTAATCAATTGACAGATAATGTATTGACGACTGTTTTGCAATTGATTAATTGGTGTTTTAAAGCAGAAATGCCAAATATGCCAAATATTTACTGGTTCCAGAGGTGATTTTGCGTTTCATTGCGTAGGTGATAGTAAACTGACCATCTTTGGGTTCTGGGTTGTTGCTTGACCCAAACAAGATATTTAAATATTTAAGTTTCTACACAAAACTATTATTTGCTAATGGCTATAATGATTAGCTGCAGCCCTAGACGTGACCCTCTAAGATGCCCCCTCTGGGAGAAGCACCAAGCCTTGGTGGACAGAGTGTGGGCTCCATGGTGCGGCGGAAAATAAATGTTTTGAATATCTGTATGAAGGCCAGGATTACGGTGGCTTTCTCTGGTCGAATTCCTGCCATTTAGGTGTGGCTGTCTATCCGTGGTTTGATGGAATGTTGCAGAATATTTGGGATGCCAGAATATTAACCGGTGGGGTGAGCACGCAAAGAGAGCCAATGTCAACAGAGCTCATGCCATTAACCCCCTCTAACCCCTCCAGCCCACACCTGCTACGGCCGTTGTGGCCCGTGCAGCCGTTCCCGTCACTGAGCGCATTGTGCCCCCCCCCCCCCTCCCGGAGGCCTACTGGACGCCACCGCGCACTAACTGACATCCAGCGTTGTTAGCAGTATGAGAGGAAAATTCCAAGGAGAGAGCACAGTCACTTCATGTGTTGACCCGGCCCCTTTTTCTCTGCACACAGATGCTTATTTGTCACAATGAGAAGAGGTGACAGGGGTTAAAGATCAGTTGTCAGTGAAGCATCAGCAAGAGGAGGGTAAAGTCCACTTCCACTGTGTCCCTGCTGAGGTAGTCCGTCCATGCAGGAGCATAAATGTGCTATCTAGAGCCTCAGTGAGGCAACTATTGCGGCTATTGGTATCCTGAGAATTACTCAATAAAAACATCATTACTATGTGTCCATGTATTTAAATTTTTAATTCAAGATTATAATTTTTGTACTCCCTCAATCCCTACACGTGTCCCATTGTATTCTCTCAGTGTCCACAGATGTCTGTGTGGCTTTGTTCTCCAGAAGCGTCTGCAGGTGATGTTTGGGTGTCCGCTAACAGCCTCTGCTAATTAATATTTAACCGTGTCACGGTCATGATCCATCCCTGCTAAAAAATACAACAGGAATACGGTAACACATGTTGGGCATCGAGCTAGTGTGACACCCCCAAAAGCAGCCTCCTAGTCTTATGTAACTCTGTCTGGGTCTCCGAGTTTCCTTCCCTATTCATTCACCTCCAAATGCTCCCCTTTGCTGCATTCTTCCGGCCCCGCACTATCGCCTCAGAGCCCGAACACGTGGATCCCATTTCAACAGATTGACAGCACAAGACACACACACACAGAGAACATCTTGCTTCCTCCACAACAAGCCTCTTTTTGTGGCTCACCTTTGTGCATTCTGTAGTGGATGGATCTGAATCACGTATAGAGAAGCCCCGGAGTCTGGCAGTAGTTGTTTTTGTGTTACAATCCACTTTCCAGTCAGGCTGTGCGTAGTGACACCACAGCAGGGCACAGATGCTGTCTTTCATTAGCATAGCCTGGGGCTGCAAACAACATGGGATCCTGTTGCTGTTGTGGCTGTGTACATACTGTCGTCCTGGCAGTGCTCATCTGTTTTCTTATTGATTTTTTGAAGATGCTATTCATAGTGCTGCTTTACACCTGACTCCTGAGAGACCTGACGTGTAATTTAATGTACTAAAGAGGGCGCGGGTGCCAATTTTAATGTATTTCTCCCCTCCATTTCAGCCAGTTAATATCCGTCACAGAATGATTATAGTAGCTATTGTCACCAAATTTCTCTGCTAATATGCTAATGAACTCAATGCATCCTCAGTGACACCTGCGGTCGCTTTCACCAGTCGGAGCACATTCTTCTCTTTTCTGTGCAGATGTCGATATCACGTTCCAAGTAGAGCAGAAAGGAGAATGATCGGACTGATGTCAGCTGTTGGCTGTAGAAATAGTGATGGAAGGCTAATGCCCATCTGTTCTCTATTACTATGCTAGATTACCATGTTACAATCTCAGTCTCCAATCTGTGCTAATCTAATTATCTACAGATGGTATCATGGCTGGGGTGGAGTGAAGTGGGAGGGTAAAACACACTGGCTGTGCTGGTGACTTCTTTATGTTGAGACTTTGATCAGATACCTAGGAGATTGCATGAATGAATGTGCGTGGATTAGTTTGATGGGTCAATAATATCAGAGACACTGAATAGTAAAGGTCCAGTGTGCAGGATTTTAAGGGGATATACAGGTGGAAATGGAATGCTTTAAATGCTTTAAATCCTGCGTCCAGTTGTTTTAGAGAGGAAGAGACCTCTGTGTTATCAAAGGAAGAAAGTGAGTTCACATTAGCGATGATGATGCACAGCCTCACAAAAACACAGATTTTTTTAACCGTAAACTGCTTTATTCAGTGCTTAAATCACCAAGGGCCTCATTTATGAAACAACGCATAGGATCCAAACTAAAAATGTACATACGAAAAAAAGCCAAAAATGGCATGTGCTAAAAAATATTTGACGATGTGTACGATCAGGCTACCTGCTCACCATCTGCGCCACCAATTTCTGTCTCCAAAATGTTCATAAGCATGGGTCAAAGCTTCTCCCATCAGGTCTGTTATTATAGATCACAACTTTTATGTAGGCAGTGTACGCCTCTTTCACGACTCCTTTTGTGCGTACGCAGTGTTTTTAAATGAGACCCCAGGTGCATTTGTTTTGGAGATGAAGAGACCTCTGTGGAGACCTGACTCCTGATGAAAAAAAATACCCCTCCTGGACACTGAAAACACAAAACGAATCCTAACTGAGAGTTCATGATTGGCAGCTGCAATCTGCAATCCTCACCACGAGGTGCCACTAAATTCCACACACTGCTCCTTTAAAGGCTCATACTAATAGTTTGCATGTTTTAGCCCATCCATTTAAATGTTTTGATCTCTCACACCCCAGGTAGTCATTACTTTTCATTTATTTCACAATGTTTTAATCAACTTTCCTTTCTTTTTTTTTTAGTCTAAAAGTTGTGGGGAAAAACCTAACTGGTGCATTCAGGGACACTCAGACATCTGTGTACAGTCCAGTACACTGTGCTTTATCCAGCAGATGTTTCTAACTATCTTGCTATCATCAGGATAAAGCATGTGTACTGGGGAAGACGTACATGTGCAGCGTGTTTTAACTTTGATTAAAGAGTGGCTGCCAGACCTTATTACTCTGATTCAAAGAATCCTTCATCTTTGATTTTCTAACCAAGAGTTTTACAAACAATCCTTTAATTCCTACAGCTCCTCTGCCTCACTACGATCATGTAACTTTTATGTGACTTCTTCTCTTTTCATCCTCCCAGCTATGACATGGTCCATTATGGACACTCCAACCAGCTGCGACAGGCCAAGGCTATGGGAGATTACCTCATCGTTGGAGTACACACAGATAGTAAGGCTCAGAGCCATTGACTCTCTTAAAATCCTAGCTCATCTGTACATGACTTTTTTCCATCCTTAATTCTAATACTCCTCCTAATACTCTTCATGCATGGTTCAGCCTGGAGCTGCTGGGTCTGGGGAGCCATGGCACCTGTAGCCTCTGTTTATGATCTTCAGTCCCATCATTACCAGGCAGACACCAGCTGTGCCCTGTACCCTTTGGAGGGGCTGTGGTGACACTAGTGCAGCGACTCAGCGTGATTGCATCTCGCCCTCCTATGGCACGCTGGAGCATTCTGACGTTAAGATAACTCAGAGTGACTTAGTAGTCAGGCCCAGCACAGATAACTGCTGAAGTGCAAATAAACTATCTCAGTGACGAGGGCGATGCTGCGTTCAGTGACTGTAAAAACTGCTTATCAGAATGTCACGCAAAGGGAGATTTCTGTCTCGCTGTCCTGTTTAGTCTCAGTTTATTTAATATGTCAACTGTATGGTTTCATCTGAGGTGTACATGTTTTGTTTTTAAGGTGAGATTGCGAAGCACAAGGGTCCGCCAGTCTTCACTCAGGCAGAAAGATACAAGATGGTGCGGGCCATAAAGTGGGTGGATGAGGTCGTGGAAGGAGCGCCTTACGTCACCACCCTCCAGACCCTCGACAAGTACAACTGTGACTTCTGTGTGCATGGAGGTACACTTCTATCACAACCGCGTGTCCGTATTTATATGCACAAACAGATTCATTGTCATAAGCTGTCAGTATAATGCTAGATTGCTGATTTTTTTTGTCGTTGCAGATGATATAACTCTAACAGTGGATGGGAAGGACACATATGAAGAGGTGAAGAAGTCAGGGCGGTACAGGTGCGTTTTCTTTTGAAACGTGCAGGAGCTTATTCGGGATGAGACGTATGTGTTTCTGAAGTCGTTAAATTGTGTTTTTATGTCGTTCCAGGGAGTGTAAGAGAACCCAGGGAGTTTCAACCACAGATCTGGTTGGCAGGATGCTACTGATGACCAAAGCACATCACAGCAACATTGTAAGTGCAGCATTATTCTCTCCAAATCTCAATCTCAGTGCACAGCACAACCCTAACTCAATACTGTCTTCTCTTTAGGATAGTTCAGACTATCAGCAGCACACAGACAACTTTGGAAAGGTAGGTACCAAACATATTCACAGATTATTTCAATACTTTGTCGCCTAGTCACTATTAATCCTCATCTTATTACCAAGATTTATTACGCTTATTTTCAGGTTGAAACTTTCCTACTAGAACATGGTTACATGCTATAATGATCAAAAACACAATTTTCCTCATCATCATTGTGGGCATGTTTTTTACTTTTTCTTTCTAGTTTTAGTAGTTACTGCAGCAGCCCTTAAATAGTATGAATTTGTGCAAGCAGCATGCACACATACAGCGGGACATACCACTTTCTCATAACGTTACGCCCTGAACTTTGACCCCCTTGCTTTTGTATCCGTTACTTCGGAGATAAGCAAACGCCACTTACTGAGATCATCAGGGATGTAGATAAACTCGGAGAGCTCTGCTGTTGTTACTTTGCAATGTATGTGGTTTAACTTTAAAGTTATAGCTGCACAGATTGTAGATTCTAACATATTATATTTGCGACAGTGAAATTACATCTGCAGTTCCCTGTCGGTTTCATTTTGTCCTATTGGTGTTTGTGGCATTTATTTTGCTAACTTAAACAATTGATATTCCTATTATTACTATTTGACTGGTCATCAGTTTCTTGAATGCGCTGTCATCCGTCATTGGGACTTCTGACAGCTGTCAATCAGCTGTCAAACGGCAGTCATCTGTTTGCAGCTCAGTCGATGTGACGTATCGTCTGCTATGATATAGGACTTCTGGGCCCAGTCTGCTCTGATCAGTCCGTTTTCCAGGGTCAGGGAATGACTATAATAGAGCACAGCAGCTCTTCCACTATGAAGTATCACCAACAATAGCTTCTAAACAAAAATGGATATATTCCAGCAGGAATATGATCCAAAATCGAGGAGAAGTTCACAACATCAGCAACCGAATTTACATGTTTCCCTGAAGTTAGCATGTAGCTACATGTAGCGGTGTAGGCTATGTAAACACTTGCAGAAGCGTGCCTGGAGCAGATGACCATATGAAGAAATCTGGCACACTATGATGTCATATTGTAGACAAAATAGAAAAAAAAGAAAGGAAAGCTGAGGTTTTTTTCTACTTCTACATATGTTTACCTTATTATCTAGAACTTTGACCACGTTTGATTTGAACATCCCTCACTGTAACACTATATCTAAGACACAAGATATGGAAGAGCATAATAGTTCCCCTTTAAAGCTCAATTCTTGGTAGTCTTCTTCTCCTTCAGCTTCCTCTTCCTTCACTGTTTTGTCATTCAAGTAGTCAGAGTTGCTGAGTGGGCCAGACGTCAGCCATTATTAAACAAAGGCCTTTACTGTGTACCCACTTTATAATCAAGTTGCAGGCCTTGCCAGTAAAACAGTGAATGCCACTTCTGTTCCTGGATGGGTAAAGTAGCTCAGAGTCAACACGCTGCGGATTTGAATAGTGTGAAAGCAGCAGAGGGTCTCTCCACATTTGGACATTTAAGACTGGCAGAGTGATGCTGTTCATTTGGCGAGCGCTGAATACATGTGCTGGGGATTTGTGGGACAGCCTTGAGTTAGTTATGGGGCAAAGGGGACATTGCTGCTCACACCACTAGGTGGCAGTGATGCAGCGCTCTTGTCTCATGCACTCAACATGCTCCAGTGACGGTACTGAAGTGCATGTGTGTTATTGTTATGCTGTTTGTACTCATTGTGGCTGTTTCTGGATTATGGGGGTCGCATGGTCAGAAGGGCCACAGTCCCTGGACAGGGGTGTCTCAGTTCCTGCAGACTTCACAGAAGATCATCCAGTTTGCTTCAGGCCAGGAGCCTCAACCTGGAGACACTATCATCTATGTGGCAGGAGCCTTTGACCTCTTCCGTATCCTTTTAAACCATCACTGAGAAAAGACTTGTGTGAAGCTGCTGTTATAGAATAGTTCACCCTTAACTGGCCTCCTGTCAGACATCGGCCATGTGGACTTCCTGGAAGCAGTACATAAGCTCGCCGAAAAGCCATACATTATAGTGGGGTTGCACTTTGATCAGGTGACTCTCCTTGTGCTCTTTTTCAGCCATGTGAGACAGATGCTGCTTCCTCGAGTTGAGCGTTGACATTTTACTTCACATTTCCTCTTTGTTCAAATTTTCAGGAGGTGAACCGCTACAAAGGGAAAAACTACCCCATCATGAATGTCCACGAGAGAACCCTCAGCGTCCTGGCTTGTCGAGTAGGTTCCTCTTCTCGTTTTCCGTAGACTGTTAAAGAAGTGAACGTAGCCTCCAGGTCTGAAAAGTGAAGCCAGTGTGGAAGTGCTTCAAACCTATACAAGTCTATGAGCAAATTACCCCACTTCTCATTTAATTTATTACCTCAGTGGACGTTTTCTAAATGAGTTTATGGTCTCAATCGCTAGTTTCAAGTCTTCTTCAATAAAGCATGAGGTTCATTTTGTAGATGATGTTCCCATTTAGAGTGAAATAGATGATAAAGCAGGGTATGCTTAAGGCATGACTGCCCTGTGATTATTAAGTGGTTACCACAGAGCCCTGTCAATCAGGATAGAAGCGTATCAGTGTGTATCCATGCCAGCTCCATCCTCTCGTCCAATATTGTCACCCTCACTTTTAAAAAAAAAACGAGATGGCAATGGCCAAGGTGCCACACAGTAGTCTGCAAACCAATGAGTCACATCACAGTGGCGACGTCCACTTCTTTTATACAGTATGTGGTTCTACCGCCATGAACACAGTGCATTGCACCTACTTATCTACTATTCATTTTGTGTGACTGATGACTGAATTTGTTGTGTTGCTTTTCCCCTCAGTATGTGTCAGAAGTGGTGATCGGTGCACCCTTTGCAGTCACAAAAGATTTGCTGGACCATTTCAAGGTAAGTTTAGTGCAATACAGTTAACACTCACCATTAGATAATGATGTTCTTTGCGATAAAGAATCAATAAAGTAGCACATCTTTTTATTCACAGGTGGATCTTGTATGCCATGGAAAGACTGAAATATATCCTGACAAGGATGGATCCGACCCTTATGCTGTAAGACTCTAAGGGTGTTTTCACACGTGGTCTTTTTAGCCCTCTTAACTGACTCAGAGCTGTGACTCAGCATATGTGAAACACTCCAAGAGAACTCAGACCCCTCTGAAGCAGACCATACTCCAAAGCCATACCAAAGCACTCCAGGTTCGCTTTGGTCTTTGCCACTGTATTTAGCCCTCTAGATCACATGCTGTTGCACTGGGACATTTGAAAGAAAAGACGAAACCACGCTGGCCTGTTGCGCTTGCAAGGACGCAGGACGAGGAGTAGTTTGGTTCATGAATGTAGAATAAATTAAACGGCAACAGTCTACAGTGTTGGTCCACCTTTTGGTGCACTTAAGAGGACTGAGTTTGGTTTGTTTAAAAAGGACTATATGTGAAAACACAAAGCTTTTTTAGAAAAAAACACCTCCATGAAATGCTGTAATCTGCAGAGATGCTGAATCACATTCATTTGGGTTGTTTTCTTCACCAGGAGCCGAGGAGGAAAGGAATCCTGCGCACTGTTGACAGTGGGAACAGCCTCACTACAGATGCCATTGTGCAAAGGATAATCAAAAACAGGTAAAAAGAAGGCAAAATTCCAGTCAACAAAAGGCTTGACAGCAGAGCCAATATTATACTATATCCACTGGGCAATTCAGTATTTTTTTAACAGTGTGTAAGATTTAGGGGCATTTAGTAGCATCTAGCGCTAACTATGGCACCCAACATGAAAACTTTGCCTTTAACTGAAAGAATCCTGAAGTGATTGTTGAAGAGGGTGTCTTTTGGCTCTCAGCGTTTTTGAAAAATTCCTGAAATAGCTGTATTAGTGATCACTACATCTGATAGAAGACTAGTTAAACCCTCTGGGAAAATATATTTTCCCACCTCAGGCAAATGGACAAATCATTATTATCCATTTCTTTAAAACTAATAGTACATTTTTGATGTCCATTGTTTAATATCACTTATTCTAAGTATAATTATTATTTTTACATACCAAAATTTGACTGTTAAGCAGGTCACGAGAACCTCATCTAACATGGGCCTTCATATTTTTTCAAAAATATGCATCAATGTCTAATGTCGGTCAGACTTTATATTATTTCTGATTTTCCAGTAAATGTATACACAGCCCAACAAACATCAACCTCATATTTCCTGTTAGCATTAAGATATTGGTTAAAAACTCATCAAGTGACAGAGGATTTTACCGGGAGCCAAATTATCTGCGGAGGTTTCTTCCTCTCCAAAACAAACAGACTAGGTGATTAAAACCGGTAAAAACACTGAATAAAGCAGTACCACTGGAGTTGATCACTACAGTGGCCGACACGAACATGGGCCCATCTTGAGCCAGTGTTTGGTTGTACATTCTGGGCTACTGTAAAAATGTGGTAGTGCGACATGGCAGTCTCCGTGGAAGAGAACCTGCTCCCCATGTAGATATAAACGGCTAATTCAGGTAATGAAAACACAGCAAATCCTTATTTTTTTTAGGTTATTATACACTAAAGAAAACATACTTATTTCATTTCTGCCAGTATATCCCCCTTGAATCCTACACACTGGACCTTTAAAAATGAATCGGACATAATTTGTTTGAATTGAAACTTTCTCCATTTTCCTTGTTTCGATTCAGGTTGTTATTTGAAGCGAGGAACCAGAAGAAAGAGGCCAAAGAGATCGCTGTGATCCAGGCCATGAAGCGACAAGAAGAGGAAAAGACTAAAGAAAGAGCCCAGGCCGTGCTGTAGGAAAAGCCTTGACCAAGCACCGTAGACCACGTGTCAACATCAAACTGACAAGCTCAATGAATCTAGACTCATGTACAGGAAAATCAGCCCTTTTCTATGTGTTATGACACCCTCCACACACGATCCTGGTCAGTAACAGCAGTCCTTACAACAGCCCGTTTATGGCCAGGGCGCCGGCATAGTCTGCTGTGGGATCATCAGGTATACAGCGTGTGTGTGTGTGCGTGTGTGTGCGTGCGTGCGTGCGTGCGTGCGTGTGTGTGATCTTCTGTGTATTAATATATTCGGCATATGCAAATACATGTTCATGTCAGTCAACAATCACTCATACAGATGTCTAACTAAGCAGTTATGGACAGAAAAAAAAGTTGAAGCAAGGAAGATCTATTTTATGTCTTTGGATATTTTTAATTCCTTTTATTTTTTTGCCTTCAAAAATGAATTTTTAAGTGATTATATTATGGGATTTGGACATATGAAGGGCAAGTGTGGGGACCTGAGATGTTGTTGAGGCATTAAACTGTAACCAGGAAGTGATTTGATCAGTCATTTCCATGGGGTCGTTGCTGCTTTCTGCCCAGCAATGGGTGTAGCCCCACAACTGATCTATCAATGTATATACTGTACGTACTGTATCTATGTATTATAGAGTCATTAAAGGCTCTCTGGAGGATGCTAAAACCACGAGAGAATCAGGGGAGAAAATTCCCCGCCTCTCTGCATCTAACTTGGGTTGTTTGGACGTGAGAAGGTGTTGAAACTCTTTCGGGACCTCATGTACATATCAGACCTTTCTCCAGACTGCACTGACTGCTCAGAAATCATCAGAACTGTTTCTGTTTTACTGGTAGAGCAGGTTTTTAACTCGAAAATGCACACTGTCAAGACCTGCACGCCTGGCCTTTTGAGTGCAATTGTATTTTTTTTAAAACCACTTCTTAGGTTTATCCTAACATAGAGAACACTAGAGAGTTTTAACAGACTGCTTTTAACCTTTAGTTTTATTAGTAGAACCAGAGAACTATGACAGATGCTCAGTGTTGTTGACTTGATCATGAAATAGACCTCTTACTGTCATTGAGCCCTGAACAATTTAACCTCTGTCTCTATATCAAATGGGATTAAATAATATATTTTTTGTAGATGTATATTTTACTCACCTCCTCTCCATTAACTACTGTATAGATGGTTTCATATTGTTTAAAAAAAGCATAATAATATGTCTGTATGTCAAGTTGGAATGTATTCAGTGTAGGCTATAATGTATATGTTATTGACAACTCTCAGCCGACAGATGCTGTAGGAACTGATTGGACTACAGTATACTGTCGCTGACAATAATAACATTCTAATCTGAAAGGCTACTTGTCATCTTCTTTTCCTGAAATGCAACATGTCTGGGTGTAGTACTGCAATGTCTGATCCATGTCTGCGTAGGTAGGCTGTGCATAAGTCATATTTTGAAAGGGCTAAGGTCATGTTTGGACACAGAAATGACCTTTGATCAGAAAAACATCTATCTGTAAGGTTTTTATTAAAAAAGAAAAGTACGTATAGGCATTTTAACCTAACTGTGACTGTTAGGACTACAGTATATTTCTAAGTGGTCCAGAACCTTTGGCTCATGTTGGCCGTATGTTAATAAAACAAATCATGTGTAATTCATTAACATAGTCAAAAAAATTTAAGGTCACATGCTGTGCTTTAAGGGACATTTGAAGAGGTCATTAGGATTTTTTTGGCAATCCCCATGCACTGTATCATGCAGGCAGTGTGGTGAAAGAAGTGTTGTGATTTTAAAAATAGCACGGCACAATAAATCAATACTCCATTAAGAGAAAGGCCCTGCATTCAAAGTCTTACATCTTATCTTAAAGTCTTGAAAGTTAAAGTATTAATTTTGCAAAAGATATATGGATATATTTAAATATTATTAATAATTATTATTATTTTATTATGAAAAACCTTTTTGATTCTTTTGATCTGAGGACCCTTATGGACTGAAGGAATATGAATAACATACACGATAATGGAGGAATGGACGCATAATTTGAGGTACCTAACAACCCGGTTTTATACATGTGAAGGACTTTTATAAAAATGAACTGCTTGGCAAACCAGACAGGTGCCTAATGGAAAATGTGTAGCCACACCTGGCTAATAAAAGGGACTGGATGTTTAATTTAAGTTTTACAGTCTTAAAAGGGGAATTTGGTGGTCCTCCCCTAGAAACTTTTGTGCATCATATACTTCGTTTTCTGCATTCTGGTGATTTTTTATGCACCGAATTATAGTGTAAATATCTTTCATTTTGTCAAAGTTAAAGTCCTTTGCTTCTTTCTTGTTTCACTGGGAAAGACAAATGCACATAGGACCTCTCACCTCTTATCTTAACATATGCAAGATAGAGTAATTAGAAGCTTATTATACTGCAGCAGGTGAATCTATAACAATATAGATTTTATAAAGTGAAGTATGTATGAAATTGTTTTGAAAAGTAAGCTGTCAGATTAAATGTCATGTGGTAAAAAGTACCTTTCTCTGAAAGGCAGTTCAGAAGAAGCTTGAAGTGTTACATTATAAAATGTAATGATTCAGCTGTTGTGCTAAGTAAGTTAAATAAGATCTTCATACGTTACTGTAGGCCTACTTGTTGAATGAAACTGTGGCCTTAATTTAAAACAAAAATACATTTCCCGGCGTCCTCTCTGCATCAAGCTGAGAGCGACGACAGGTAATGAGCACGTGCGCCTAATTAAGCTAATTAGCGCTTCTGTTGGTTGCTAACTTTGTTTGCTAGCAGTTCAGGCTGAGACTCAACGACACCGGCGTGCAGAGCAGGAGCAGAGACATGTTTTGCTGTCTTCATTTACTGCCAGCCCCACTGCAGGTACAGCATTCACTCAGTCGGTGTTACAGTCACATAAAAATGAGAATTTTGCCTCAAAGTTTTGCCTCAGAATAATGTTATGAGAAAGGGTTGTGTTACTGGGTGTACACAAAAAACATACTTTTATAGAAAGGCTTTTTTTTTTTTTTTTTAAACTAATTCTGTTGTGTAAAGTTTCTATCCTTATTTTATCAAATTGATACTTTATTTATTTTAATTATACACTTTGTTTTATCTGGTCTTAGCCTATGTTCAGTGTTTTATTGCTGCTTTTATCTTGATGGTATACTATTTTATTTGTCTCATAAAGCACTTTGTAACTGTTTTGAAAAGTGCTATACAAATAAAGTAAAATTAGCCTATTTATTACTTATTTATCTAACTGGGTGGTAAATAGAGCAGGGCTAGTTGTACATTAGTTGTAAATAAATTTGGGAATTTGTTGAAATAATATATTAGAAATGTAAGAAAGGGATAGGGACATAGTAGTTTTACTTCTACCTACTCCTTTATATTCCTACTCCTGCTGTATTTGAGTGCTGAAGATATTATCTTGATGCTTAGGGAAATGAGGAATGTTGCCTACTGTGTTTTTAGTCAGTGTTGCTTTTTAAAACTCTCAGTAAACATCCTAAGCATTTATGAAATGCTAATATTAGCAATGTAGGAATAATTAGCCATATTTT
This sequence comes from Epinephelus awoara, assembly GCA_035609425.1. NCBI lineage: Eukaryota > Metazoa > Chordata > Actinopteri > Perciformes > Serranidae > Epinephelus > Epinephelus awoara. Next base: position 17,090,000 of record CM069311.1, on the reverse strand, counting down.
TTTTGCAGTCAGTGCTTTACAATAGTTCTTAAGCCTTCCCTGTGAAAATTGAATCATTCCTCAGATCTGCTTGGGAATGTGCCTGCACCAGGATATCACAGAAGAGGGTAAAAAGGCTAAACTCCAGAGCTCTAAAATAGAGCAGGAGCTTTGTGAACAGGCCAAGACTGAGACGAATGTGGTGAAAATCCTCATGCTTGGTGAGTTTATAGACACTTACATTTCTGTAGTTTGTCAGGTTTCACTGAAGTTACTTCAAAGTGAAACATCTCTCTTGTTTGTGTGTGCCAGGGGCTGCAGAGAGTGGAAAGAGCACCCTGATCAAACAGATTAAGATAATCCACAGTCACGGCTTCTCCAAACAAGAGCTCAGTAGTTTCAAGGTATTGGACTGCAGCAAAACAAATGGAGGATTTATTTTAATGACCTGAGATGTTAAAGTTATGAGCCAATGGGACAAAAGGTTGACTGCCATTCCCTCTGCAGCCTGCAGTACTAGACAACCTGCTGACCTCTATGAAGTTTGTTCTCCGAGGAATGGGGATGCTGAGGATTAACCTCGCTAACAAGAAGAACAAGGTGAGGAGAGATGATGCGCGTTTAGATTAGGTTTCATTAAATCTGCTTTGTGGTAACTTAGTTTTCATGCAGCTCCTCACTGTCACACTAGATGTCAGTCTTCATCTGTAGACAGTACACATTGTCAGTAGAGATGACTAATAGAGATCGGTGATCATTGTGTTGCAAGGCACGACATATTTCTACCTTCAGACAGTGCATCACATGTACTTTGTACTTTTTACTTTGAGTATAAAGATGTATATGTATATATAATGTCCTGTCCTGGTTTGTTCCATTTACTGCAGACACACGCCCGCTCCATCCTGTCCTGCAACCAGTGTTTGGGGGACGACCAGGAGCTGCTTCCTTTTGTGGCTAATGCCGTCTGTGCACTTTGGGCCGACCAAGGGGTGCGAGCAGCTGCAGCCAGAGGTTACGAGTTTGAGCTGAATGACTCTGCAATCTAGTGAGTAGAATGACCTCAAGTGATCCATCAATGGCGCCCAATTATGATAGACTGTGGAAATGTCAAGGGAAATTGCCCAGTAAGACGCGTGTCGTCACAGTTTATCAATGGTGAAACAAGTGCTAAGAACAAACTTGTCTTCAGGAAATGATTCCTGTGACATTTGTTTAATGGGAGGCTTAATTGGGTGCAAATTTAAAAAGCACTGTTTGCAGATATCCAGGAAGGTGGGAGTTAGGGTGGAGCAGATGAAACAGACTTGGTTAAGGAGTCAGTTTTCTTGTGTCAAACAGCATCTTGCGAGAAGCTGTGAGGCAGGGAGAATTGTGGCAGATGTTCTGATTAAACTTTTTAATGCAACTGTATTTTACCACAATACATCTCCCTGTCCAATTATGTCCACTTATTATATATCAGATTTTATCCTTATGTGGGCAGAACTGTGTTTTTTCCAATTGCTGTCCTTCAGCAGTGTGCCCTTTTGAATTGGTCATCCTAAAAAAGGAAAAACTCAAACAAGCAAAAACACCCATCATGCACATTGTCATGAAATCCTACCCCACTTCTCCCCATGGATCCCTTAGTGAGTGTGGGCTGTATCATTGGCTGAAGTGTGGATCATTAACTTGAGTGTGGAATACATTTGGTAAATGGCAGTATTATTGTTCTGCTCTATCTCAACTATGAAGTGTGATTATTTGTTTAAAAACTCAACCTCTAACACACTTTACAGTTCACGTTTAAAATAACTGAATTTAGAGCGTTATATGCACAAGGAAAATCGATGTCAGGATGTTTATGTTTGCACCAGTCGGTGTTTCATACTGCAGCAAAATCACTTTCTCTATTAATTAAAGCTTAATGCGTGGTCCATGGGCAATTTTGAGGGCCATTCTGGGAAATGTAGGAAATTACAAGACATAATTTTATCACCTTTTTAAAGGTCCAGTGTGTAGCGGTGAGGTTGTAGAACTGAAACGTCTCCTGTGTGCCAAGTATCTAGGCAAACTACAGTGGCCGACACAAATAGGCACATGGCTTTATTTAGAGCCACTGTTTGATTTTTCTGTTTTTGATTTTATTCAATCTGGGCTACTGTAGAACAACATGGTGGACTCTGTGGAAGAGGACGGCCTCTCTATGTAGATAAAAACGGCTCATGCTTAAGTAACGAAAACACATTTCTTATATTCAGGCGATAATGAAAACATGGTTATGATTATTACATAACATTTCTGCTAATGGATGCCCCTAAATCATACACACTGGACCTTTTTAATGGGAAGCAGTTTATCTCACAATAATCAGTGAAGACACTGAATGAACAGAGAATTGAGGCAGCAGCTGTGTACCCCATTAATACTGATCTATATTTCCAGTAAGTTGCAGTATTTCCCTTTTTGAGGGTTATCGTCAGACGTCATTAAAGGTATCTGCTACTTAATCAACTGACTGGACGACCCACTTATGTTGCTCATATTTAGATGTCTTCTGTAATTTAGCTGATGCTTAAATTGCTGGTGCATTGCTTACAAACTACAGCACAAAATTCTGTTTTGTGACTTATCGTGGTGGTTGCATACAGTCTTTAAAATGAAGTGAAGGTTGACTAATTTATCTTTAAATGAACTTTGAATAAATGGACTGAGGACAAGGTCTTATCTCAGAGGCACCGGGGAGGAGGTCTGCCAAGTTAAAAGGTACTCTAGCCGGCCAGACTGAGAAAGATGATGTGACAGCTTCATTATCGGAACTCGATAAGTTTGGGAGCAGGAGGATGATATGAAACTCATCTGACTGCCTTACAGTATTCTCACTCTGCTGGACTCCACATTGATTTCTCCCTCCAGTAATATTGGATCAGACTGTCGTGACACACTTGACTTCCCCGGGACCTGAAGGCACCTCAACGTGTAAAATGACTTCTCGGACATTAGCTTCGACACAAACTGAACCGTTAATGTAGCTAGAAAGAAATGTGAAGTTAGAGGAGGTTAACTGTTGATGTAAAATGTGTGTTTAAGAAAGCCATTCTAATCAACACGAGCTTTATTAGGTTGAAGTCGCAGCTGTTGAGAAATGGACATTGTGGTTTTGAAATCAGCATGAAGAATGACATGAATCCAATCAATTAGTGTTTGCATTTTTAAACAAATTAAGGGTAGCTGTGGCATTTTTTAATCGTGACCCTATTTTCCCACATTTTTTGTTCAAGTGACTAATAAGAGCAACAATTTTTGAAATTGCACCAGTTTGAGCGAGAGCACTGCAGCCAACAGCAGCAAAACGGACAGCAATATAACCATTCGAGGCGTGTGCACAATGTACGTGACATCACTAAAAGTGGAAGTGAGTCTCACAACATTATGAAAGGGATCCCTAGAGAGGTTTTTTGTTCAAGAGTAAGCAACAGCCCCCAAAATCGACATCACTTCAATAGTCTCCACTATGGTTTGTCAGCCAAAACAAACAGTATATCCAGAAGTCAGCTGCTCATCTTCTCACACACTAACACACCCGTGACCACATTACCCTCATCCTTCATAACCTCCACTGGCTCCCCATCCACCAGCATATCCAATTCAAACTCATCATCACTCTCCACAACCTTGCTCTTCCTTCCTTCCTCCAGGCTCCATTTGAATAACACTAATTTTAGTTTGTACAGAGCCAGCATATTTTTAACATGTGGGTTAAATATTGTTTCTGTCAGCTTTTGAATGAAGTATGTTTTACAATGATAGTATTACTGTTTCTTTACATTGAGTATGGTGGGTTAGGCGATAGCAATTTCGGGGCTGTTTCTGGTTACTCAAAAAGGATCTTACTCTTTGACAGGTCTGTTTCTGTAGGGATCCTTTCCATGGTGTTGTCAGACACTCAGAATAACAATTTGAGCCTGCAGTCGCAAAAACAAGCACTTGACATTGCAAATGACATTGCAGCCCGTTTTGCAGCTGCCGGCTACAGCCCTCTCACTCAATATCAAACTTTTAGACACAAAACTCTCATTAATAGGGTCCAGGTTAGAAGATACTGTATCAGTATCACTGACATAAAGTCATTGTTGGGAATCGTTTGTGTAGTCTACAACAACACAAGTCACACACAACAGACCTGCAGCCAGTAAAGTAGGCAAAGATACTTTCTAATCTGTGCCTCACGTCCTGCCAGAGCTTCATCTCATGAACAGCAGGTCACGTAATGGCACATATTATACTTTATATACACTCTCATCACATTGTCAGACTCATGATGGACAGTCCAAAAGAAAATAAAAAAATCCATGTAGTAGAACGAGAGATCCTATTCTTTAGTTACTAATGGAGGCTTGCAAAACGACCAGCGCTGACTCAAGTGACTTCTCTTGACACTCCTTCACACAGCTCCCTGTGGAGGCACAAAATGCTTTATACAACTTCTTTCCCCATATGCAGCAGTACCCCCTAACACCTATAAACAGACTTTGATGTGTAAAATCTGCGCAATTCCTCATTAACTTCAGTGTTTCCTCTCGACTGTAATGGAAGTTTTATTTATCGATCAGGGAGACTATGTATTAGAAACACCTCTCAGTTTAACACATTACAATTCAACAGTCTCCAAAATTAAGTAAAATCAACACCTCTGCAGTAAGTCACAAAACCCACCAAATCAGTTTCAACAAAAAACGAACATTTTGCCCTCCATGGAGGTGGAAGTTGGTGCAGGGCTGTTGTCGTAGAAATTAGTTTTCACTTGTGGCAACTAGTTGTAGAAATAGCTGAGTAATAGCTTGAATCAAAAAGAAAGAAAGCTTGTGCAGGTGAGGAATTACTTTTTTACTGCCCGATTTCATTTAACTAGCTCTCAAAGCCTCTGTATGAAAACCTCAAGCATTTGCTGTCTTAATGTGATATTAAAAGGAAATCTGACAAAAGCAAAATCTGGATGCATATATTCTCATAATACACGTTCTATAATGTGGGTCTGATGCTTCTTGTTCTTCCTATTCCCTCTCCAGTTTCTTCGAGAACATGAGTCGAATCATCGCTCCCAAATACGTCCCCACCGAGGCAGATGTTCTGAGAGTGCGAGTGAGGACCTGTGGAATCATTGAGACGCAGTTTCAACTTAATGAAATGATCTTTCGGTAAGACTTATTAAACTGGCAGTGTGAATTCAGCAGTGGTTGCAACTTGATATAGTGCCAATGCAATATATTGGGTTAATAAAGGTAAAGGCTTTATTAAGTCACACTGGGCTCTCAAAAAGCATATTATACACAAATACATTGCTGAATATGCACTGTTAATATTAACACAATATTTCACCTGCCTTCACTTTCAAAGGACAGTTGAACTCTTTGCTTTTTATACTTAAAAATGAACAGTCAAGCTATTCATGTCTTACGGCATTGTGAAGTGTTAGTCATGTTACCTTGAACAATTCTAATGAAGAAATCGTAATTATAAACTGGATATTAAGTCTAAAAGCAACATTTAATGCAAACCTTTAGTTATGGATGAGAAATTATGCCAATGCGATTGTCTTATTGATTCTTGATCAGTTTTCTGTTTGGAAAAAAGCTTTCAGCATCAACGCAACAATTTTATTTTGCCTTCACACAGGCAAAAGCCGTGGCTGGAGGTATAATATTTTCAAGTCCGTCCCTTTCTTTTTAATGCAATGTTTCAAGAACGCCTTGAGGGTATTTTTCCAAATTTGGCACAAACGTTCACTTGGACTCAAGGATGAAGTGATTAGATTTTAATGGTCAAAGGTCACTGTGACCTTGCCTCAGTCTCATTCTCGTGAAAGCAATATCTCAAGAACACATCGAGGGAATTTATCCAAATTTGGCACAAACAAGGTCATGGTCACTGTGACCCTGTGTACATCTCATTTCGTGAATGTGATATGTCAGAAACGCCCTGAGGGAATTTATTCAAATTTGGCACAAACGTCCACTTGAACTCAGATATGGACTGATAAGAATTTGGGGCTTGAAGGTCAAGGTCACATGTTTTTGGCCATAACTCAGGAATTCATATGCTAATTATGACAAAACATTAACACAAATGTCTAAAATGGATCAAATGATTACATGATGACATGTCTAGAAGGTCAAATGTCAGCTTCAGTGACATCATGTTTGGCCAAATCACTTCTCATTATTCAACGTCATAACTTGGGAAGATTTTAAATGATCAATTTATAGAATTGACCACCAGCACCGATGTCCTCTTTGTTCGTGAAATGAAGCCATGCTTTGAAACATTTCTTCTTCTGTGTTGCAACTCCTTGTTGCAGGTTTCCAGTTTATGCACATGAGCTTCATTTGTGTTGCAGAAAAACATGCCAGCATCAGTAAAAGCAATCAATAAGCTAAGATTCCAATGGATCAGACAATTTAAAACCGGTGCTCAACTGGAACCAGTTCTCGATTACTATCCCTAGTTTTTGGTTGTTGAGCAGATTTGTGCCTGGATTGCGTCGCTGCCTTTGAAAGGTTTTGATTATGTTAGTAATTAGCTTGCTTGGTAACAAGTAGCAGCATGTAATAAAGATGGCTTTGGAGCTGTTAGAAGGTGCAGTTGCTCAATTGTTTTTATGGTTATTGTTCTGCATGTTCACAGTTGACAGCATACAGACGGTCAAGAAACAGCGGGACAGAATTTATAATTCATAAGCCTATAGCACAAAATATCGTAACTTCAAATTTTAAATAAGTACATTTGATTAAATGTTGGCTGTGGTGCCAACAACCACATTTTACCACTCTCTAAGTAGATTTTCAGTAAAACTGGTGATGACTGAGAGGCTATGGAACTGATCAACAATAATAAACTTTGGGAAGTGGGTGCCAATATTGCCAGTATACTCAATTTCCAATCAATAAGTTAAACACAAAACCTATTCTATGGTGCATTGAGGACTTGGACTTAAATTTATTTTCCATCAGAGTTACTGCTCATGGAGTTGTCATACAATCTTTAAGATGCTGTCCTAGAAAGCAGCTTGTTGAGCCTCCAGAGACTCAGCCTCACCACCAACTGAACTCAGACATGAAATATTGATGGCTTGACTCCACCTGGTTATTCCAGGAATAATAACACAAATATGGAGGAAGCGTACAGAGTAAGCAGTCATTCTTGATTCCCCCTGCACCTTGTGCTACGACTGCATTCAGTGTGTGGGGCATTATAAGAAATAGAATCCATACAGACCAGGACATCATTAATATTGTAAACACTGTAGCTTCTGGAACGTTAGACCTGCTTCAAAGTTAGGGCTGCACAATGAATCAAATTATTATCAGAATCTTAATATGGGCAAGTTCAGTATCCAAATTTCAGGACCTGTATTTTTTTGATAAAGGTTAAATGTGTTGGAACAACCATGACCTCCAGCATGCACTGGGGCAGTTTGCAGCCGAGTATGAAGCGGCGGGGATAAAGGTCAGCACCTCCAAATCTGAGGTCATAGTTCTCTGCCGGAAACTGGTGCCCCGTCCAGGTTGGAAGAGAGTTACTGCCTCAAGCGAAGGAGTTCAAGTATCTTTGAGTCCTGTTCATGCCTGAGGGTAGACTGGACCGTAAGATTGATCTGAGATTTGATGCAGCTTCTGCAGTGATGCGGGCGCTGTGCTGGTCCATTTTAGTGAAGAGGGAGCTGAACCTGAAGGCGAAGCTTTCGATTTACTGGTCCATATATGTCCCAACCCTCACCTATGGTCATGAGCTCTAGGTAGTGACCGAAAGGATGAGATCGTGGATACAAACAGCCGAAATGAGTTCCCTCCGTGGGGTGGCCGGGCTCAGCCTTAGAGATAGGGTAAGGAGCTCGGACATCCGGAGGGAGCTCGGAGTAGAGCTGCTGCTCCTTCGCGTCAAAAGGGGTCAGTTGAGGTGGTTCAGGCATCTGATCAGGATGCCTCCTGGGCGCCTCCCGTTAGAGGTGTTCCAGGCACGTCCCAGTGGTAGGAGGCCCCAGGGTAGACCCAGAACACACTGGATTACATATCATCTGACCTGGGAACCTTTGGGGTCCCCCAGGAGGAGCTGGAAAGCATTGCTTGGGAGAGGAAAGTCTGAGGTACTTTGCTTGGCTTCCTGCCCCCACGACTTGGCCCTGGATAAGTGGATGAAAATGGATGTTTGGATGGAATGGTGTTGCCATTACCATACCATTATAAATGAAGCATTGTGGTGCTACAGAAATGCTCCCGGTGAAATGTTCACTTTAAAGGACATTTCATCATATAATATTCTAGATGCTCAAACAGCATTTAGGAAAACAACTGCACAGAAATACTTGACACTTCATAACCTACCAAAGTATAAAGTTGTTTTTTTTTATTGCTTACTGTAGTAGTTCAACGCCTTTTTGTTTTTACTTTCATGTTGAATACAATCAGTGTGTAGGTGGTTTGAGGTCGTAAGCACATTTCCATTCAGATACCACAGAACAATAAGCCAACCAAAACTGAAGACCATGTAAATATTTTAACTGTCCATATGCAGTCTGTTACGTTCCCTGCAGCACTCTGAATAATAAACAGAAATGTTACATAGAAGCAGTTTATGTGGCCTTGCTTTCCATCTCCTTATTGAATTATAGGCATACGATTTTAATATGTTCTCACGCAATTGTCATATGCATGGCTAAAACAGCGTCAGACTGAGTCAGTCTCAAATGTCTTGAGCTGATTTCACTAAATACCTAAATTCAATAACGTTATTTCCTCAGGTCTTGTGAGGTGTATCCGTTTACAGGTATGATCTTACTCTTCCACTAAATCTGAAAAACCATAAAAGCCTTCTTGCGGTCATGAGCGATGGTTTTCTTTTCTGCAGCTCAGAAACTACAGCCGTCAAACGCCGCAGTTAAGCCTTATTGTCCCCCGGCTTGTTAAATCTGACTCTTGACCCAGGGGATAAACGCCTCGTTGCCTCTGACATGAGTACTGCAATCATGCACCTGGAGACTGTCTGGCCCAGATGGGAACTCATTACCTGTGTCACCAAGACCCTCGACTTCACTATCGTGCTGCACCATAATCTGAAGTGGATTGCCCCAATATTTGAACTGGGTTTGAATTTACATCAGTAGTTAATAGAAAGGACATCACCCAAGACTGAAGCAGTTTTCTAATATTTCTAATAAACTTATGTGACCAGTCTCTGGAGAGTTTAGCACACACAAGCGCTCCATCATGTCTTTATAGATTGATTAGTGATTTAAGGTGTAAAACACACAGTGAATCATACTTTTCTGTCTCCTTTCAGTTATCGTCAATGTGATCTGTTTTAAGCAGCTCACTGGATAAATAAAGCATGACTGGATTTCTTTTTGCTTACTGACAGGTTGTATGATGTCGGGGGCCAGCGCAGTGAGAGGAGGAAGTGGCTCAGCTGCTTTGACTGTATTCAGGCCGTGTTGTTTGTCGTGGCCCTCAGCAGCTATGATATGACACAGACGGAGGAGCCTTCAGGGGTATGGTAATTTTTGTGATGGTATAAATCAAATTTGATACTGTGTCTCTTATTACTTGGCAGAAAAGTCACTGATTTCAGCTGAATTTGGTGCCCTCGGTGCCTCTACTTCATTTTCCTTCAGAATCGCCTGCAAGAAAGTCTCAAACTTTTTACATCCGTCTGCACCAACACGGTTTTCAGCAGCGCCTCACTGGTGAGTTTATTTGCATCCTGGCTTTCTTACAAGGGTTCTATGCAAAATTCAGAGCACATGACTTGTCTTCTCAACATGAAGGTGGCTGAGCTGGTGGTGAGAAGCTAACGATGCTAACTCCATAAACAGGAAACAGAGATATAAACCAGACTGGCTTACCACAGCCAACCACAGAGCAGTGTGCCTTTATTCTCAGCTCTTGTTGCCCCGTCTGTTTCAAAGCTCATCTAAATGTGTGGAGGTGACGAAGGCACTGAGGGGCTTTTTCGGTAATCATTCATGCCAACCAGACGTAACACAAACTGGGTCTGATTGCGTCTGACACACATAATTAGCGTACAAAGTCTAGCTGAGATGTAGGGCAGGTGATGTGTGTTTAGTAAGTTGGCTGTGAGCACTGTTTAACACCTGGTGTAGTGACTTTTATTTATTTCATATTGTGAGTTTCTCGGGCTGTTTGTATCGGCATGAATACCTCACATGTTGGTCAGTAGCATTTATATCTGTGGCAGGGGTTATCTTACAGATGTTTCCCTTTCCACCATTTTTAAAAATGTTAATTGTGTTTCCAGTGCTGGACAGTGTATTGCTTCTCTATTAGCAGTATGAAGAGATTAGCTTTAAATAGAAATTACAGATTATTGTGCACTCAAGGCAAGGCTGCCGAAAACCAAAATGTATTGTAGGTATTTGTAGGATTTTTGTTTTTCACCGAGTGTGGTTCATTTTTGTGTGAAGTGCCAGATGTGTGTTTTCATGGACTAATCTGTTACACATGCAGGGCATTAGTGTGTATTGGCTCTAGTGGTGCAGTTTCAGCTGATGGCTCAGTGTAGAGCAGGACGCTTGTATGTATGTATGGAGGATATTTATGGTGTCCCTCGTGAGTTAAGAGATCCACAATGTCCTCATTACAGAGGATGTCAGGATGCTGTGTGTGTGTGTGTGATGTACAGCAGTATGGAGATAATATTTTATTCATGAGGCTAATGCAGTCTTATTTTTAAACTTCAATATATGATGTTTGTGAAAAATTATCATTTATGTGTGTGCGTAATATGTCTAATGAATACTTAAATGTTGTGAATGTGATGCATTTCACAATTCGGTGCTCTATCTCTCCTACAGATTCTGTTTATGAACAAAACTGACCTTTTCCGGGACAAGATCCTACACTCTGGAAGACACTTGAGATTTTACCTGCCTAGTTACAAAGGTACTTTGGAGAGGTTTGATTGTTTTATGACGCAGGTAGAACTGTCAAATATCTGTGTGATTTTTGAGAGTTCAAATAGTTAATTAAACAAGGATGAAGATTTTAAACATTTAGTTCATCTTTATACAGAAGTAACTTAGTGATCCTGGGAATCTCCCATTTACATTGCAACTGCCCCAGTGTTCTGACCCCAAACTTGACAAACTGCAGACATGGGATATCAGCCGTGTGATGCTCAGGAGTTCACAACTTGTAACTCAGAGGTGTATTTTAAAATTCTTGATTCCTTGTGGAATTGGGTGTATGTGTGTCTCTTTTTGCTGGATGGTCGTTGCATCCTCAGAGTCTGTTGGGTAATCAGAATTCCTCCTGGCCAGATGTCTGTTTTCACATACAGTCCTCTGTTTGTTTATCATTCATTCTGGCCAGATCATGGCCATACATATTTCACACTCATTCACAACAACTGAGTACTGAACTCTGTCATGTTTTATTCGTGTGTTTGAGGATTGAGGAGAAAAACTTGTGTTGAGTTTCTCACTGGAGGACGGTGTCTTGTTTATCAATATTTAATCAATGAATCAGACCGACTGTGTGCAGTTTGGACTGTCCTTACACTGACTCCTCACTTCACTGAAATCCAGGAGGCGATGGTGACGTGGACGCTGCAGCCCACCACATCGCTGCCATGTTCTCATCATGCAACAGCCGCCCTGACAAGCCCATCTACCACCACTTCACCACTGCCACAGACACCGCTAACGTACAGGTTGTCTTCCACATGGTCATAGATCAGGTTATGAGTGAGAATCTAGCGGCTGTGCAGCTGCTGTAAACATTTCCTGAAGGCCGTTAGGATTGTGAAGTTGTGTTTTTAGTCATCCAGCGCTGGACTTTTAGTTTTATCACGATTGGTTTCGCCATTTTAAAATAACTTATTTAAGCAGGTGATGATGTTCTGTTAAGATGCACTTTCCCAAATTTATTTTAAAGCATTTTAAATAAAATATTTATTGATAAACATGCCTAGTCCTTTTAGTGCCGTTTGTCATATCTTCCAAATCAAAGAAGATATCCATGCAGGAGTTTTTATGTATGAGCTGTTTAATGCATGCATGTTAACTGTAACTTGGAAAACTGCACCAGTTTTTAGTTGTGTTTTTAAGGTTTGATTCATACACATTTAAATAATCCAGAACTGAATTAATCCCCAAAATGATTGTTCAAGTACTGATTATGACATATTAGCATGCAAAAAGTGCAGCAAGTGTTTTATTAGTATATATGAGGAAAAAATGTTTTTCATTCAGTTATTTCAACAAGAGGCTGCAATGTGATTAATTTATTAATGAAAACTCATAAAATATGTACAGTCATACATTACTTTTACAACTTAAAGTTTTAAGATACGTTTTTTCTTAAAATCAATAAATAACTTGGTGAAATGGTAAATGAAAAGTATCATATCTTCCATCTAGTGCAACATTAACATTGAGGTTGAAGTCTGAGAAATGTATAGTCATTAAAAATGGCACGCCTTCAAGAAGTAGGCTTCACCATCCAGACCAGCTGTCTGCTTCTCTGCTCAGTCTGCTGCACAGTCTGCAGAGTCCAGAGTGAGGAAGATGTCCGCTTTGCACTTAAATGAACCCTTCGTTGCCTGGAGGAGTTCACAGCTCTGCAGGTTTGGTGTGATGTCTTTAATGCAAACGGGCTGTTTGGAGAGAGACAGACAAATGATTTTGTTACCTTAGGAAAAACTTAACCTTTTAATTTATGTATGCTTAAATCAGACAAACTGATGTGTGATATCCTAACAAACATAACACTCTGGACCTCATCTCAGTAGTTTGTCTCCTTTTATGTGACAACCAAATACATTTACTACCATAGTTTCCATCCTACATTTCACAGAGAAATACTGCACTTTGTACTTGAGACAGTTTTGTATTTACTGGTAGTTTGGTAGATGAAGGTTTTAAAATACAAAACATGAAGTCAGTTTATAAAATTGGATGCACCAAGAAGGATTAAACTGCCCAAAATTAACCAGCTACATTATTTTCCAGTAATAATACATCAATATAACACATTATTTTTGATATGGAACAAAAACCAAGGAGGTGTTGCTGTTTGTAGAAAATGCAGACAACCAAGGAAAAAATGCTGAGGCACTCCGTCTTCAGGTAAAAATATATAAAAGTAACTAACATTATTTTTGATATTCTAAATCATCTAACATCTAAATCTTCAACGTTCAGTGGTGCTGACTGGACAGCTCCTTCAGACTGGACTGACCATGAGTCCAGGAGAAGGAGGATTTTTCTGGATTTAAAAATAAAAATAAAACGCAAAAAATAAAAGAATATATGATATAAATATAAGTAATATTATAATTTATTTATATATATATATATAGCGCTAGGAAGAGGGGATTCACTGCAAAAATATAAAAAGGGTACTACAAACTAGCCAAAGTTTATGCCAAACTCATAATGAGCATAAAAGTTAAAAATCTGGCATTTCAAAAGCAAAATCCTTAAGTAACTTCACTTGTTTACAGTCTGTGTTCAAGACAGCAAAATGCTGCTTTGTACTTTTAAGGAAAATTGGATTTTCAGGTTAAACAAATCATATTAAACTCGGATAATGCGCTTTTACGCTGCGTAATGGCACTCCCATCCAACCCATAACGCCTGGATAAATCACTTACCATCGTCTTCAGGATGTAACTCTGCGCAGTGAACTCAGGAAACACGTTGTTACTCGCCAGCTCTTCGCTGTCTGACGGCTGCGGCTCGGCTCTCCTGATGTACGGTGACCTCCGGATTCCGGACAGCAAGCCGGACGCCCTGCCCACTGAGTAGTAGCTCGGACCGGCCATCTGCTTGTACCACGCCTCCGTCGGACTGCAAGCCGCCAGCACGGAGATCACCACGATGGGGAACACGAGTTTAGCGGGCATGTCCATGTCGAACACTGAAGCTTGGTCCTGTGCAACTCTCTGACTGACTGGTCCTCCTCCTCTCTGTCACCGCGCACTGCTCCGGTCTTTATATGGACCCGTGATCATACTCACGTCAATGTAAACTGACCCAGAGTGAGTGTTTCACACACATCCACACACACCTCAGAGAAATTCACTCCTCCTGGCCAATGCGTTTTGTTTATCTGTCTATCATCAGCATTTAAAATAAAATGTTGAACCTAAATGCATCAAATTTATAACATTTCTGAAAGCACTTGTGAAATATTCCAGTTAAAGTCTGATAAATCCTTATGCATTAACCTGAGTTAAAGGAGCAGTATGTAAAAGGGGGCTTTGGTGGCATCTAGTGGTGAGGATTGCAGATTGCAGCCAGCTGAAATGTGGTTAGGGTTTCTTCAGTGTTCATTGTTTAGAGCAGCGGTTCCCAACTGGTGGGTCGTGGGTCCATTTTAAATTGTTCACAAGTGACTCACAAAAGTTTGTAAAAAAACAACAACAAAAAAACCCACACACTTTATTTTTAAGTACGGTGGATTTCCGACACAAAGCTTTTACTTTGAAGTGCTGTTTCCTGCAGTAGAGTGAGTGAAAAAGCTATTTAACATACAGAGCAAACTATAGTTTGCTCTGTATGCTAAATAGCTATAGCTCAATGACATGGCCAAACGCAAGTGTGACGCTGAATATATTCAGTTTTCACCGGCTACTCCAGCTTCCTCCCCATTGAGGTCCAGCAAAATTCAGAGGAAATCGATGTATGAATCGATGCACCTTTTTTTTTTTCTATTTGGTGTATAGGCTACACATTTTTACAATTGGAGAATTTAAGAATCACTTTAGGTCTACAACATAGACAAATGTTATTTTTATTTTCTATTGTTTTACTTTGTCAGAGCCACAGGAAGCCACTGTATAGGGGCTATTGAGCTGCATGTGGCTCCAGAGCTGCAGGTTGCTCCCCTCCCCGGCCTAAATCCTACACCCTGGACCGTTAAAGCAGAACAAAGCAGGAACTACTGGAATAAAATGTGAGACACTTTTAATTTGAAATAAACTTAAAGAACACCTATTGTTGCTGTTAAAGTACTCAAACATGAACCAATCAGTCTAAAGCTAATTCTAAATTCACAGTATTCTTGTTTGTCTTGTTGGACGGTGTCATTTTTTCACTACAAAATGGAAAATAGATTTAAAAAAAAATGCCCTAACACTTTTTTACAGTAACAGTAACAATTGGTTGTGCGTTTTTCTAATGTGACTGTGCTGTGACCACAACAAAGCAACAAAAGACTTCCAGGCATGTACACAAGACATATGTTTTCTCTACACAGGGGGGCTGGTTTCACACATTCAAACAGAAAAAGCTGAAACGGCGCACTGAGTCTCTGATGCATGACCTCGTTTCCACCTTGTATGGGCAACTCAACACCTTATTTTTTTCATCACAGGAAGCTGTGTCAATAGTACGTAGATTAAGAAACAGATGAAGACAAGACGATGCTCTTTCACTGTGTCTTTTTAAAGACCATCAACGATCCCTGCGAAGCTTTTTTACACATGTTTAACAATTAATTGAGGATTAACTTGATTTGTGACTGGAAACATGCACGTTGAACCCAGGAACTTGATGTGGACATTGATGCCACTTTTTCTGGCTGGTAAGTACTTAGGCCTACATCTCATTTAATGTTTTATTAAAAGGACACAATCTGAAAGGGTGTTAACAAATCCATCTCTTTCAGGTGCTCTTTGCAGTCAGTGGAAAGTGGTGTATCAGCAGCAACATATCTGTGCAGTGAGAGGCTCGTCTCTTGTCATACTTTGTTCATTTTACTATGCTGAAGAGCTGAGAGGGAAGAGATTCATGTGGGGTATTGTAAAGTCTCATCTTCTCAGTGGTCGCTTCATTTCTGGCAGGAACCTGGGAAAATTCGCCTCAAGATTTCAGTATATTGGTGACAAACATCACAATTGTTCTTTAAAGATACACCAAGTGGAGCATAATGACACAGGAAAATATGCCTTCACATTTATAACCAACTCCAAAGAAGGCAAATGGCCTGGTCCATCTGGCTCAACATTAAAGGTTGTTGGTAAGTTTTCTTTCTCATATAGTTGTCAATCTACTCCACAATTTAGTCTGTGGGGTTTGAAACTGACGCAGCCCTTTGCTCTTCTAGATTTGAACATTTTGGTGACTAAGCCTGATGGGAACAGAAGAACAAAGGAAGGCGACTCTGTGAATCTGACCTGCCTAAATAGCTGTGATGGCGGTAACCTTTCGTCTGCTTTCACCTGGTTTAAGAATGGAGAACCCATAAATGAAGGACCTGTACTTAATTTAATCAACATGTCCATCGCTACCTCCGGAAGCTACTCTTGTTCTCTAGTAGCACACACAGGAACAGCTTCAGGAGTCGTAAATATTGATGTTGAATGTGAGTATTGGACTCAAAATCAACACTTTACAGAATGAGAAAGAAATGAATACAATACGATTTAGATAACCGAAATTAAATCTGCCATTTTGAGTGTGTGCCACATGATTTTTTCTGACAGTAAACCGTTTCTTTCAGATGGCCCTAAGAACACGTCAGTGTCTGCCAGACCATTGACGGAGGTGTGCGCTGGCAGTAACATCACCCTCGTCTGCAGCAGCCATGCAAACCCTCCAGTGGAGATTTATACTTGGTTTAAAAGAAATGATGATGATATTATGGATGTCGAACACCAGCCTGTGTTCCTCCCTGGTGCTGGTGGTCAGTATTTCTGCAGTGCCACCAACAAACATGGAAGTCAAAACTCCTCTGTTGTGACTGTGACGATCAAACGTAAGAAGATTGGTACTGTTTTTTTTTTAACCAGTTGTTTAGTGAATGCAAAATAAACCATGTGTTTTATATAGAATATGCAGAATATTTTTGTCTGTTAAAAACTAATTGACAAAGACATGTATAGATTAGGAATGTGATGTGAATTAGATCCCAGAGAGGTCAAACAGGAAGTTAGACCTCTTATCAGCAGTTTTAAAAGACGTAGTCGGAACATTAGGATTAACTGAATTAATCGCCTTTTTTGTGTCACATTGATTTAACACAAAAACAAACAAACAAGAAAAACAAAAAATCAAGGTATTAAAACCGCTCCTACACGCTGCCTTTGTTTCACAGCATGTTGGATAACATTTACCAGAGATGCACTGATCATTGCTGCTTTTGCTCTGCTTCTGATTGGGGCCACTGTTATCACCATCAAAAGGTAAGCTGTAAGAACTTTTTAGAGGCTTAACTTAAGTAAAAATATTAGTACTTAAGTCCTGCATTTACATTCTACTTAAGATAATCCTTTATTTGACCCACAGTGGGGAAATTTGCAGCATTACAGCAGCAAAGGGAGAATGCAAACAGGAAGCGTCTGTAGAAAAAAAAAAAAATACAAAGCAATATATAAATAGGTAAAGTAAGTAAACTGTACAAAAACGAAGAGCAGAATAAGCAAACAGTATAAAACACAAAGCAATATCATAAGGAAGCATCAGAAAGAAGCAGAATATGATAAAGAGACTGACTAAGTCAGTATAGATATTGCAGTTTAACAATACTGATATCGCACCTGAGTCATTGTCAGAAGTGAAAAATAAAAGCAAGATATTAAAATAAATAGGTTGAGTGGCAGAATTTATTTTGCTATACAGATACAGATATTGCACATGAGTGATGACTATTGTCCGTAGATTTAGTATGTGTGGTCTGAATAGTCTGACAGCAGCAGGAAGGAAGGACATGCATTATCTCTCCTTGAAACACTGTGGGTGAAGCAGCCTGTCACTGAAGGTGTAGGGAGTCACTTACTAAAGATGAGTAAAAGTGTACAAGTATAAAGTATGTAAGTATTATCAGAAAAATGTATTATGAATAATAAAAAGTAAGTTATTGATTTGTTATTTCTGATAGATGTATTAGCAGCGTGTAGATGTTAAATGTTTTTGTGCAAGTTGTCAAGTGTCAGCCATAGAAAGGTCTGCCTTCTCTTTGATATATCAAAACTAGATGACACTCACCTCCCAATCATCTTCTCATTCATCTACTGCATGAGTAGATTGTTTATATCTATTAATGGATGAGAGGCTTGTGCTCATGACAGTGCGAGATGTAAAAGCGTCCTCTTCAGCTGAGCTGTAATGTAAGCTAGCTCAGTGGTGCTAGGTGAGCTAGCAGTAGATGCACACCTCTTTCTGCGCGGTGATACAGTTGTCAGGTGGAGATTGGTAGTGAAGCAACAAGGTCTGTGGATTACCTTTAGTATGCAGGTCATGATTTCTGAAAAACAGGTGCCATATAGTTAAATTATATTTGAGAGAAGACAGACATCTCTACTATCGATATCTCCAGCACTCAGCAAATCACACCAAAACAATCCAGATGAAGAAATAGAACTTCAGGTACAGGAAAAATATGGATTATTGATTTAGGGGTGAACTGTATCTTTAAGTACAGCACTTGAATCAGAGGTGTAAATATAGACAGTGCAGGCAGTGCGGTTGCACCAGGGCCGGTGAGGTGGGGGAGGCTGTAGAAAGAGCGGGCCCTGCAACAATGTGGTCCTTTGGTATTTTTTGCCATACACAGATATGCAATGATGATTGTTGGGTAATCTGTATGTTGATGTTATCCGATGTCAAGTCTCTGATCATGTGACGATATGCGCACAATAGCGTGCACTAGAGTCTGTCACACCTACCCTACACCACTGACTTGAGTAAATGTAATGAGTTACTTTCCACCACTGCACCCATCTACCTTAATATTACGGCAGTTCAACGTGTCGGTTTCAGACCAGGACCACACAAAAGCATCTTCTTGCTTTCGCTAAACATGCTCTGATGTGGCAGATTTTTATCACAGACCACAAATATAATCCTTGTAATCATTCACTACTCATGAGTCCATTAATTGTCTTATACCAATAATCATGTCATGATTCTACTTATTATTTCAGACTCCACAAAAAAAGGACACGGACACCAAATACAGACTGTGAGGAGGAAGACACTGAGGTGACCTTTTCGTGTCATGCTATATCACAATTAGAGCTGCCAGTTGCACAGAGGTTGTCTGCAACTGATTAAAGCAGGTGAAAGGCATATCAAACCCACATCCGTAAGTTCCTGCTGACTGACAGATACCATGATGGGCATCAGATAAGAGAAGACAGGCTGTTTTTGTTGTGCGAGTGAAACAGGAACTCACAATAGGCACATAAAGGCAGAATCTGATGTTAATCTTGTGTTGTTTCTTCACGATGGTATGCAGGATGCAGACTACGTCAACGGGCTCAACTATGACGGTCAATCACAAGAGAGAAATCAGCGTGAGGAAGAAACAACAGAAGTCGTCTATACAGCTGTATACTTCAACAAGAACAGAAAGTCAAACATGTGAGGTTTTTTCACACTTAATGGCGGCCATTTTTCCACACTTGTTGCATTTGAGGCACATGTACTGATTAACTGTATCACCTGCAGGGAGCAGCAGATGGACGACCATAATGATGTCATTTACATCACAGTGTGCAGGTAAAGCTCAGCCAAGACTCACAGACTGAAAGAATGATTACTCACATAAGACATCTCAGGTGCAAACTTTTTGCCTCTCTTCTTTAGGAAGCAACCGCTGAACCCTTCATATGTCGAGCCTCCCTAATGAAGCTCGGCGTAAGTTCAATCAGGAATATCCATCCACAATTCTGTCTCTATCCCACTCCCACCACTTCCTCCAATCAGCTGACTATGGGCCTTCCCCCCCCAGTAGTTAGCCAATCAAACTTCCACAATCTCCGTCAGTCATTCATATTGCTGCTGCCAAACTTTAACTCTGTTCTCCTCTCTGCTCCTGTCAGCTGTCATTTAAGGCAGAATCGTCACACCCTCCTCCACCCCGTTCACCTCCAGTCACCTTATCCAGAGCCCAGGACAAGCTCATCAACAGCTCGCTCCTCTTCACATCCAGATCCTGAGCTCCATCTTCATCTCATCTCACTATTACCACCACCAGCGTCTAGACTCCACAGGGGGGGTTCCCTAATCTACTACGTCTTTACCGCCCTCCTGGAATATACGTCATCACGATGGGGTCTAATCGCCAAAGACTTTTAACATTTCTCATACTTATTTGCACATGTAAATAAATATTCTTTTCTCTTAGAACGAGTCCGTCCTGATTGAAATGAGTGTGTCATAGTGTCTCAGCCCGTTCTAGTTCCCACGTCATCAAATTCTGAGTCTTTGTCATGCTCTTTTAATTGTAATTCAGGAGGTGTTAGTTGTTGAGGACTGGTGAATGGATGTCTTCTGCTAGGCTGATCTGGAGATCGCACAGAGTGAGACTCACCCGAGCTGATGACAAGCCCCCCAGACGGTACCTAGAATAAGATATGGGAGAGGTATGCACCAGATTAAATAAGAAAAGATGAGGGGAGAGGGGAAAAGAGGATGAAGGAATGTTGGCAGGTATGAGGTAGGGAGGATGATGGATGAAGGGAAGGGAAAGGGAGGGTGGGTCAAGAAATCTACAGTAAGCAGAGCAGGATGGGTTGACCAGGAATACGCAAGTGTGGCAGGTAATTAGAGGTGTGGTTGCGGCGTGGCCCTGCTCCTAAACCTAAGGTAACAAACTAACTTCATTTGTGGTCTCGTGGGTAAAAGTCTTGTTTCGTTTGACCCATCCACCTCCCTTACCTACAGCCCTACTTGGACTTTCACACTCTTTTTGCTACGTCTGTTGCTCTCAGCGTCAAGATGGGTTTACATAACAGGGAGTTTAAAGCCTGGTGTATCCCATAAAGAAGCTAAAGGATGTTCTGACGTTGATTTCTCATACCAAGGGACTGACAAAGCACCTATATTTGATGACCGATGGATGAGATTGAGCTGAGTGTTTTGAGGGTATTTGGTTAAATATTTCCTTACATTTTACAAATGTGTGAGTTGTAATCCACGTGCATTGCAGTAAATATAAATATTACAATCTAGACAACAAGGCAATGACACACTGGGACACTTAAACTTTTTAACTAAAAAGAAAAGACACCACCAAGAGTCATCAACCAAAACAGAGTTCAACATAATCTCATTTGCAATATATGTGTAAGAGATGTCTATAGAGGGTACATCCACAAAAAGCTTTAAGAGAATTTAATTAAGAAAAGAAATTGGCTTTTGGACAGTACGTCTGACATCAGCCTCCACTCTTGTACTGTTATGTTAGCTGAGTGTGTAAGAGGGATGCACGTCTTGGCATCAAAAGGTAATCCAATGGGAAATTTAGATAAACACGCTGGAAAGGGTAGAAGTGTTTTGTGCATCATTTTGCTGCAGTGATGTTTTTGTTGGTTGTGTGTGTGTGAGAGTTGATGAAACTTCTTCAGGGACTTATTCCTAGTTCAATATTAAGGAACGGCTGTGAGTCTGAGACATGAAGCCGTTTGTTGTCTCTTCGTTTCCCTTAGTGTTACAGGAGGGTGACGTCTGCCGGCAAACAAAATGACTATCAAATGATCAAACATACATCAAGGTTTCATCAAAGGGGAAAAAATGATTTGTCTTTACTGCATTTTGTTGTAATGCTTTCACCATGCCTCTGGGTGTGCACGCTCACAGGAGCTGTTAAGATGCCTACTGGTGCTGAGTGTTTTATAAATCACATAAACTCCTGTTTTGTGCTTTTGGCACTGAATGTTCATTTTATGTCTGAAGTCTTTAGTTACTGAGCTTCTCAAGAGTCTAAAATTATGTTCCCAGCTGTAAACATACTGACAACAACAATAAGTTACACAGGTTGTAAAAACTGGAAATATGTGAAAGAAATAATTAGGTGAGAAACTAAGTGTTATATTGGACAAATGAGAGCTTAACAGAAACATTGTTCAGGGAAACAGTAAAACATATTTACTTGCAGCGGTTTAGTGGTATTTCTTTTTATTGATGCACAAGATTCCAGGTCTGCTCACTGCATATAGTAATGCATATCACATAGAGTGATGCATCTAGGTCTTCACTGCATAATGTTTAAACCCTTAAGTGTTCTTCACCAAGAAGATGAGGTGACTTCACTTGTTTGTAGTAATCCTTTGGATAACTGAAAGAAAACTGCACTGCTTTAGTGTCACACTCCTTGTCGGTTGTCGGTTTCATGATGGACAGTATTTAAAAAAGGAGCAAAATCAATTCAGCAGAACCAAAGGGCTGACTAGGAAATTAGCGTTGCCAATGTTGCTTCTACAAAAAGCCAATGGGATTTTTCCATTTTGGATTATTGTAGAAATCAACTCTGTGGCACACAAAAGTTCAAGATACTTAGATGTAATATTCAGTGTGATAATCTTCACAAGTAAACCCTACTTTTATGATTTTTGAAGCATAAATACAATTACCAGAAATAACGTTAGGCAATAAACAAACTACAGTACACTTGCATGACTTTGGTGTCACCGCAACAAGACTGTAAAGCTGTGTTTGGTGTGATGACGTTCTACACTCTCATTTAGCAACTTGACATCAGCCGCCATTTTTAAGAATTCAGTGGTGGGGAATTTACTGATGTAGGCTACTTTGTATTGTAGAACAAAATGTGAAAATATCTTAAGCTTGTGTTAATCATGGACAGTGGTTTGGAGGGTACACACGGGTATACGGGGTATACCCATCTCTTTTTCTGGCTGGTTACAATGTACCCACTTATCAGCCAAAAAGCCAGTGGAATATATGGGAGAGTGAACCAACTTCTTCCTCAGTAACCTGCACATCTACCTGGTAGTCAGTGGTGACAGCACAGATGTGCAAAATTAATCAAGATTGAAAAATGGCATGACCTATACCTGCTGCCTTTAAAAACACAAATAATGCAGTAGTATTGCTATTTCAATACAGACAAAAAAACAAACATTTTAGAGTATAAATAAGAGTAGTTCTGAAATAGCCCTGAAAATTAATCTTAGAGTCTCTCTTATCCTATAGACATTTCCTTAGCCAGTTATAATTTCTCCTTACCTGTGAAGCCTTGGGCTGATAATTGGCTGCTGTCAGGTCCCTGTCCTGATACCTGCCTGGTTTCCCCCTGTCCGTCTTCTATCTATTGCAATAATATAGATAATTAATGTGCAAAGCAAAATTTAGAAATAGAATTAAGAATAGTAGTGGTGACATAGCTGTGGAAATTAATCACACACTTGGTCACTTTTATGCAATAGATATTTTCTCTCAGCCAGTTATAACCTCTCCTCACTTGTGAGGATCCTGCATGATCATCTGTGCTGGCCTCTGGTCCACTGTCTCCTCCCTGGCCCTGCTCTTTCTATTTCTATGTGCAAAGCAATAGTGAGCACACGTTCTGTGTAGAAATTAAGAAGAAGTGGGTTTAAAATACATTATCACATGTTAAAAAGGAATTGAATGGTTGTAACAGCTATAAAAAAAAGTGCAGGTGACGGAGGGCACAAATAAGGGAGGTACGAGGGACATGTTCCCTGTGCTCCCCCCTCAAATTGCGTCCGTGCCTGCACACACAGATTCTAGATTAACAAGGGGGGTTGCTTTTTGGTCAATTTTCTAACAGAGAAAATCCCCCCTCAATTCAACCACTGCTGGTAGTACACCCACCTCATCAACTACCATTACACCACTCTATGACCAAATGACAGCCATGCTGATATATAGTATAAGAGCACTCCCTCTTGTGTGATATTACTTAATTAAAAACCCACTGGCTTCACAACAATAGAGCCAGAGGTGCAAAAATGCTCAGTCATTTCTGCCTTTTAGGACTCATTCCTTCACCACTTTGCTAATGCTGACTGAATCATCACTTTAGGCAGTTTATCAGACTTTGTTCAGCTTCTTCTGGAGCCAAAAAATGCTTCATGTAACTTTTTTTTACATAGGCAGGAGTTTTCCTAAAGACTTAAATGTGTAAAAGTGGTGGACATAGCAAATGTCTTGTGATGTACACAGATATTACAATTTGGATTTAAGCAGTACAAACAAAGTGTTGCTGCACTAATGACTGTACTAAATTGTTTGTTTTATTCATTTCCCATGTGTACGTTTGGTAACTTACAGCTTAATGTCAAAGTACCTGTGACAGTGCTTTGCTCACAAGAAAGCAACATCATTATCGTGTGACATATTTCCTCTACGCAGGGCCTGGTTTCAGACATACCTACCGCTCAGGTTCAGATTGCAGCCGTACATTGAGTCTGTGGTGAGACTGACCTGATTTCAGGGTCTGTGAAGCTTTACAAGACAATCCAAAACTTTTTCATACAGGAAGCTTTGCTCAGTAGATCTAGAAGAGAAAAGAAGTTGGTAAGTTTAAGCAGAACTTTGCTCTCTTAGATATGAACATTTTGTTGACTAAACCTGATGGGAGCCTGATGGCTGTGAATCTGACCTGCTTAAATAGATGTGATGGCGGTAACCTTTCATCTGCTTTCTCTGGTTTAAGAATGAAGAACCCATGACTGGAGGACCTGTACTTTATTTAAGCAACATGTCCTACACAAGCTCTGGAAACTGCACTTGTTCTCTAGAAACACACACAGGAACAACTTCAGGAGTCATAAAAATATTGATGTTGAATTTGAGTATTGGACACAAGGTCAGTACTTTACAGAATAACAGGGAAATCTTTATTATTTATATCATGGAAATTAAATCTGCAGTGTGGTATCTCTGAATGCACTAGACTTTTGTTTTAGAGGACATATCCACCATAAACTGATGCATAAAGATTCAAAGGGTCAAGACTCATGGGTCAGTCCATGGTCCAGTCTTGTTCTCATAGCCTACATGCTCCCCTTGGGTGATGCCATCCTTCCATATGGTGTTTCTCTCCACTTTTATGCAGATGACACTCAGCTGCACCTCCCTGTTAAACTCACTGACCTCAGCATGCTGAGTTCTCCACACGACAGTCTTTATGATATCAAAAATTGGGTGTCTTGAAATTTTCTTCAGCTCAGTTCTAAGAAAACAGAAATCCTTGTAATTGGGTCACAGCATATCACGAAACAAATAGTGCCATCTACTGGTCACCTGTCACAACACATAAAGCCTGTTGCAAGAAATCTTAGTGTCATGTTTGATAGTAATTTATGTTTTAAACAACATGTCACTAAGCTTGTCCAATCATGTTTTTATCACCTCAGAAACACTGCTATAAGAAGATCTATTTCAACCTTTAGATATACGGAAACTGTTGTACATGCTTTTATCTCTTCATGTTTTGATTACTGCAATTGCCTTTATTCCTGTCTTAATCAAAAAACCTTGCAACGACTTGGGATTGTTAAGAACTCAGCCGCAAGGTTTTTTTTAACCAAAACCAAAACTCTTCATGGCATGGCTCCAAATTACATTTCAGACCTGTTAGTCCTTTATGAAACTCTGTGTGCCAGGGGTCTTCTGCTTGTCCCAGATTCCAGACTGAAGACCAAAGGGAGCAGAGCTTTTGCAATCAGGGCCCCAAGGCTGCTGAGACAAAATCTGAGCCCCTGCTTGAATACTTCAATTTGAAAAAAAAAATCATTTTCACTGTTTAACGGTCATTAATTGAAACTGTCATTTTAAATAATGTAGATTATGTCGTGTAACATGTTCTGACTTTAACTGGAGCGCTTCATTCTTGTGCTCTCGCAAAGCTAACAAGCTAGCAAGTTTGTTATCACACAGAATATTCGACAACATTTAGCAGATGTGGGTTTATCATTGCCACTGTTGCCGGCCTCTGATTGTGACAGCTGTTTTTGCCATCGTAAGAGAAGCTACATTTACATCATATCACTTTTATATCTCTCATACAGCAATCACATGATGATGTTTAATAGTCTGTTCATGTGTTTCAGACCTGAGAAATTGAAGGACAAAGCCCTAGAGGCTGGCTATGAAGAGGGCTTGTAGGTGGCACATTCATTATATTGACTATTTAAACCTTATTATGTCTCTATTGTGCTCTGATCTAAAGGTGAATTTCAGCTGACATATCTTTACTGTATGTATACCATATTTAGCTGTTGGCAGCACTGAGGTGGTCAACATGTAAAGCACAGTATTATGAGCAAGTTAAACCCACATGACGAGGCTGTTTTTGTTGTGTGAGTAAAAAGTGCATGGAGTAGTTTACAGTAGAAAAATAAAGGGAGAGCTGAATGCAAGAGATGGATATTGTTCTACACCAATTCACCATTTATTATATTCAGAACGCAGACTACATCAACTTGCCTGTTTTTGAAATCAGTGTGAAGGAGCACTCATATACGCAACTGCTGACTTGAGACTAAATTGTGTCAGACTGGAGAAAGTCAAACATGTGAGATAGTTTTTTAATATTTCACCTATTTTTCAAATAATAATTCATGTTGCATCAGAGGCACGTGTACTACAGCAAGTGGACTCCCTGAATGACGACAAAGGTGTGATCTACAGCACAGTGTGCAGGTGAAGCTCTGCGAGCACTCACACATTTCATCAATAATGGCTGTCTCAAGACAGTGCAAATGCTTTATTTCCTTTTTTCATTTTTCTTCGACTAACTTATAACAGGCTGGCTAAAACTCCAGCCCCCCCCAGCACAGACCTGTAGAGAGAGAGGGTAAAAAGTGTCTTTAATATGTAAAAAAAATCACAGCAAGACTACAGTTAGAAATGGACATTTGTACATTTCTTGTGAATTTTTCTGTAGATTATAAATGATAATATAATGATCTAGTATCCTAGAATGCAACATCACCATTGCAGATATATTAATTATTGATGAATACGGACATGAAAAGATGTGATGTGTGGATAAGTATGTCGATATTATTGCAAACATCTCCTCTACGTGTGTGTTTTGTGTATTGTCTTTGTGTTACGTGTACTTTAAGGTATATTTTAGTGTTAACAAATTAACTCCAGCCTCAACTCCTTAAAGTAACCTGTTAGATTATGTCGGCTGAATCAGTAAAAGTGATGAACATCTTGAACTCTAAAGGTAATCTGGTGAAAGACATGCTGGGAATTTGTGTTTTTAAATGACTCATTTACATGTTTACAATGATTCTGTAGGCTGCACACTGGGAATTCAATAAATGTTTTTAGTGTTTAGGGTGTCACTTGATTCTCTTTTCGTGTCTGAATCAGTGTAGATGAGCGTCTGAGTCAAGAGACCCCACTGACACATTGTCACATGATGCTTTGTTGTCTCCGCTCTTCCCTCAGTGTTACAGGAGGGGGATGGCACCCAAAATTAATGTCAGTAATCAAACATATGTCACGGTTTCATCAACAAGAGGAACAAAAATTATAAGATTTATAGTTGTAATGCATTTATTGTATTTCTCTCACTGTACCTCTGTCAGTGTGTGTGGGAGTCGCTTTCTGTTGCTCTGTGTTTTATCATAGATGTTGTTTTGTGTTGTTTTGGCACCGTGAAAGTTAATTTGCTTTCTGTAGTCCTTGGTCCCTGAAGTACAGACACTAATGATAAGCAAATGAGTGCGAAATAAAAACAACAACTGTAAAGCAAAACAGTAAACATTTGTGGGAAAACTGCACTCAAAGTGAATGTGAAACAAGTCAACTCATGACTCATTAAGGTTCGGTCATGTTTCTCTCTGTGGATGCCTGGATGTTCATCAGGGCTGCAGTGATGGATGTTGGCGAGACAATTAATACACAAACATTCCTCTCTGACGTAGTGTGGGGGAGAGAATGGGAAAGGGCCCTTGAAAAGCCTGGGATGAAATGTTTGGTTTTGTTTGCAATTTCTTAATTGGCTCACAGATAATTACCTGTTTTGAGAGAGAGAGAGAGAGAGAGAGAGAGAGAGAAAGAGAGAAAGAAGGACAGGAGAGGGAAAGAGAAAGAAGGACAGGAGAGGGAAAGAGAAAGAAGGACAGGAGAGGGAAAGAGAAAGAAGGAAAGAGAGAAAGAAGGAAAGACAAAGAAGGAAGGAGGGAAAGAGAAAGAAGGAAGGAAGGAAAGAGAAAGAAGGAAGGAAGGAGGGAAGGAAAGAACGAAAGAAAGAAGGGAAGAGAGAGAGAAAGAAGGAAAGAGAGAGCAAGAAGGAAGGAAAGAAGGAAAGAGAGAGAGAAAGAAAGAAAGCAAACCGACTGTAAAAAAATAAAATAAAAAAATGAAAAGGTGCATGGCAGGGTGGGGGACCCACAGAGACTGCTTATTGATGTCCTGCTCATTTAATGTCTATATAAGCTACCTGCAGTCTGAGGGCTGCTGTGAAACTGCGCATAACCCTGATGATAGCACTGATGATAGCACTGATGGTAGCCCTGATGATAGCACTGATGATAGCACTGATGGTAGCACTGATGATAGCACTGATGATAGCCCTGATGATAGCACTGATAGTAGCACTGATGATAGCACTGATGGTAGCCCTGATGATAGCACTGATGATAGCACTGATGGTAGCACTGATGATAGCACTGATGATAGCCCTGATGATAGCCCTGATGATAGCACTGATAGTAGCACTGATGGTAGCACTGATGATAGCCCTGATGATAGCACTGATGATAGCACTGATGGTAGCACTGATGGTAGCCCTGATGATAGCACTGATGATAGCACTGATGGTAGCCCTGATGATAGCACTGATGATAGCCCTGATGATAGCCCTGATGATAGCACTGATGATAGCACTGATGGTAGCACTGATGGTAGCCCTGATGATAGCACTGATGATAGCCCTGATGATAGCACTGATGATAGCCCTGATGATAGCCCTGATGATAGCACTGATGGTAGCACTGATGACAGTCGAGGATTGAAACATTTGCTGCTGTTTCTAGTCACTTTTCCTTATTTTATGCACTTTGGGCACTCTTCTTTTTGTGAACGGATGTCTTAAATAAATTGACTATTTTGGCATTGATCTCAGCCTGTGGACATTTTTGTGGCTGTCTAGCTCCGTTTGTGTGCCGGTGTCTCCTCCGTCATCCTGTATCAGCTACCTGCCACTGAATGTAAGCCATAAAATAGCCTTGACATGTTTCTTGTATCAGAGACAATAAACACACTCCAAACAGCTCCTCTTACTGTAATTTCAGTACTGTCCACTTGTGCAACTGTTTTGTAAAAATATTTTTTCCCATAGGGCCGCAGGACTCTCTACACTTATTTTATATGTGACTAGTTTGAATACCTGTGGATCTGACAGCCTGAATGTAACACACCCCTGATCTGGGAGTGCAGTCCAGGTTACCATGGTAACATACTGGCACAAAAAGAACCTGAAACCCTCATGATTGGTGTTTCAGCAAGATAACTTAGGTGACTGATCTTTTAGAGATGTGAAATTCTTGCTACAAATGTGCAGTTAATGAGAAACTTGCACGGTCCCTGCACTCCATGGCACATTCTTACCTTAACCTCCAGATTTGTCTGCCCTCTGTCGACAATTTAAGAGTATAGCATCCTGAAACAAGTTCATATCAGGCCCCGCTACTCCAACTGCGTGATGCAGACCACAACACTCCTCAGTGGAGAAGTGGGTGTCATGTGAGAGCTGTGGAGAGGAGCAGCTCATAACAGGATAAAAGGTCAGTCCCACAGGCATCACAGGATGCTGACTGTAACTGTAAACATCTGCAGGTTGAGCATGTTTCACTTTACTGAGAATTGAAACAGGACAGTGGATCTCTCATCTAACAGAAAACATCACGGCACACAGATACTACAGATTACCTCGAGACAGTGTTACGCAAATGTGGGGAAAGCACCAAAAATTATCATTTGAATAGCATTAAAACAATGATGTGCTTTGTATGCCACAGGTCATCAAGCTGTGTGACAAACTCACCTGAGGGCTGCACATACACATTAAAGATGCCGTGCTCGGGAATCACGTGGTGATCTCGGGGCTTTCTAAAAAGAGGCGCCCTGATCAGAGGCCTGACAATATGTTTCACAATATTCAAGATCTTAAAATATGACCACAGGAAGTAGTCATTGTTATTTCAGAGGGCGGTATTGTGGATGGTCCGGATTGGACCCTTTGGGGGCCTGCTCTGGCCCTCGGGGCATATGTTTGACACCCCTGGGTGAGGGTGTTATTAGAAGAGGTTCTTATTAACCACTTGGTTACAGTAACCCAAAGAGAGTCCTGATTAGTCACTCCCCACACCTGTGCATGAGACCTTGGTCTGTCTTTCCCAGCGTAGTATAATAAAAATATCGATATGACTCATGCAGAAAGTGCACTTTATTAGTTGACGCCCATTTCTGACAAAACGAAACTTTAGAAGACATGCGGAAACGCAAACACATCGGCTCCACACAGCCGGTACAGCGACAGGTCCAGCAGACATGACCTGTGCGCTCTCCTTTACGCACCACTCACGAACAGCTCGCGACACCGCCGGCTCAGGTAGGACTGCCAACATGTTTGCTTTGTAGATATGGAGGCGACAACGTTAGACTTTACGTTTTGACAACATTAGCAATAAACTAATCCTATTAGCTGGAGGGGCTATCTGACCTCGCTGTCAAGGGACACCTCCGAGTAAGTCTGACTCAGACTGGGTTTAAACGCCGTGTCCTTTGGGTGACAGCTGTCATTGCACCTGCACAGTTTGTTGGTTTTCTGTAAAGTGTGCCAGAGAGCAGACACACGCAGCTAATGCTAGCTACCGTCACTGTTACGCAGCGAGAGCGAGTTTAGCTAGTTAGCTAACGCGCTGCTAAAACGTAGCGAGGACATTTATTAAGTAAGAGCTGTAACTACTGTGTTACATGTGTCGCTATACAGCAGTGATAATGGCTGTTGTGTGTTTATTTAGGTTGTATTCTCAGTTTAGCTGCTGTTGTGAGGGTTAAATGATGGTCTATAAACAGGTAGTGACGTAATTTCCGAAGGAAGCATGTAATTGGCTGACATGTGGAGCCAAAGATCTTTTCATAGACAAGAGGAATCACTCGGTACTTGGAAAAACGTCGACCCACTTCCCAGTCTGCAGTTTTTCCATGTTATTCTAATTTTACCACAGATCAGACGTGATTTACATTATACTTCTTTTACAGTGCTGTGTTACAAGTATTCCACATTTAAAATAGCACAGACGACTGTATAATTAAGTACACTGACAAGCCTGTTTCCTGCTTTTTTTGTGCATTTTCCCTGCATATCAATAACAGCACAGTAACAGACCTGGAAATATGTTTGTGATTCTCAGTGTGAGAGAAAGATGGGAAGTATTAAAGTATGCACAGAATGAAATGTGACTGATTTTTTTCACTGATGCTATAACATCAAAACATATATAAAGAACTCTGCAGCTCAGAATTGTAACTCACTGCATGTGTTGGCACTGCTTGTGTGTGCAGTGTAGGTGTGTTTAGAGTATGAATGATATCCTATCCCCTCCTTTATTATCTATTTATTACTTTTATGATGAGCATTGAATTTTGTTGTATTTATTTCCAACGACAATAAAAAGGAATTGAATGTATGATCAGCTTTTACTAGTAGCTGCAAACTTTGGCATGTCAACCAAATAGATAAGTAGTAAAGATAAGAGGGCATCCTGCCTAGTCTATCTGTCCTTTGCACCCTGGGAAAGGTAATTATTTGGTGCTGCTACATGTCTTAAATATTCTATAAATAGGCAAGTTTATTTTTTCTACATAAGAGATCTTCTTTTAAGTAGTTTTGGTCCATTTTATCTTCCTAAAACCTCAGAGTAGTGTATTTTTAGAGGAGCTCAGTATATTATAGTGCGCAATGAGACCTCTTAGTTTTTCCCCCTCTTTGGCTGCAGTGACTTGGTGAGTTGTGAGTTAGCGGGACTGAAGTGGGCGTGCAGTGCCTCACTGCTGCATAGTTATAACTATTTCAATCACTCAGCCTTACTAAGTGTTTATTGGTCAGTGTGTTGGGCAACACTGTTCAAAGTCCATGTCGGTGAAAGAAACAGCATTGTTGCGGGCGGTTGTTATGCACAGCTGAAAACTGTCATATGAGGCCTCATGAGAGGAGAAATTGAAAGTGAAAGGAATCTTCCTCAGGGTGGGACCTAAAGGCACACTGCAATTCAGCCTTGTTTCTTTCTCTGCAGAGATAACTGAAGTGTGAAGATGAAGTGTCCAGGTTGTAGCCATGACATTTTGGAGAATGATGCCAATTTCTGCAGCAAGTGTGGCCACAAGCTGTGTGTCCAACCTGCAAACACACAGGGTGAGTAGAGATGTGGTTTAATATTACATATTTGCATACAGGGTTTCATGAATGATGTCCACAAAGAGTGACTATGTTGTTTTTGATACAGCTTCCAGAATGTGATTTGTGAGACATCTGGGGTGTACTGTGCGTTGATGAACAGTGGTTCTCAACCTTTTTGTGTGTGTGTGTGTGTGTGTGTGTGTGTGTGTGTGTGTATGTGAAGGACCCCTAAATTAATAAGGTTTCATTTCAGGAACCTGCATCTGAAAAGGTTTTGGCTGTTAGCTCTGGTTAAGACCAGAATTCTACAGTTGATTTGAGGTGTTAACTGTGGAGGAAGTGAAACTTACCAACAGAGTCACTGATATTGCTCCTCCCGTCCTCAGACCCCTGGTTGGGCACTGCAGCAACAGAGGACTACCCATCAATGCCATTAACTGCTAAAAACCCCCACAATAAAATATCTCTTTGATAAATTTAACAATTTATGTGAAAGGAAAGAATGATGAAAATTAGGTTCAGTTGTTCAAAACCTTTTTTTGGTATATTGTGATGACAATATACATTTTGTTACTTACATAGGACATGCAAAAAATTAGAAAGTGCTTAACATAAAAAATGAAACAAGTTTGCAGCCAGATGTTTATGTTATTCTCCTACTGTACCTCAAGATGGCAGCATCTCTGTATCATCTGTCCACATGTTCGCAGACAGCAGGGCAGGTTGTAGTCACACAAGCAGCAAGATTACATTTGAGAACAAGGTCAATATTGTGACGTATAAAGGACTAATGGGGAAAATGCAGACTTGGCAAGGGTTGTAGTGGTATGAGATTTTCACAGTATGATAACTGTCTCAGAAAATACCATGCTATCACAGGTTGTGATATTACACAATTGTTATCAATATTACTACTGCTATTATCAGTTACAATGAAAGCAATGAGAATAGAAGGGTTTATTTGGTTGACTACCAAGTGCAGGCAGGTGTGACATAATGCTGTAAAGTACGAATGCTTTGTCTTTGGGTGCAGTCTGATTTGTTCACCACATATCTTTATTCCAGGCACTGGAGATCAGCCTAAATCCTTGGTAGCAGACACGGAAAGTGCATCTGAGAAATCAGTGTCACAGGAAAACGACCCACCT
Source organism: Epinephelus awoara (assembly GCA_035609425.1). Lineage (NCBI taxonomy): Eukaryota > Metazoa > Chordata > Actinopteri > Perciformes > Serranidae > Epinephelus > Epinephelus awoara. The sequence continues at coordinate 17,056,735 of CM069311.1, read as the reverse complement.
GCGGACGGCAAAGACTCAAATAAATTCCCCAAACGACCGAACGATGAGACCCCCAGCAACCCAAGGAAAAAGGTGAGTGTTAGCTGTCAGTGTGTGGCCTCGCTTTTCAATTTTCTGTCTCTATATAGCTGCTTTTGGTGTACAGTGACTTTATGATTGTCAAGCAAATGTTATGGCAACTTTAAACTTATCTTAAGTTTGCAAAGAGTGAAGGCTGAATGCTATCATCCATTCTGATATTTCCTATTGTTCCAACTGGCTCATGGGCCGCAACAAAGGAGGGCGATGTACACTAAACTTAGGAATAATAAATAGAATTTATCGAAGTGATTGAACGATCGTTCCCCCCAATTGAACGAGTAGCGGCTCGGCTCGGGTTCGACTCCAGCCTGTGGCCCTTTGCTGCATGTCACTCCCTCTCTCCCTCCCCCCTTTCACACTTGTCTGTACTATCAAATAAAGGCTAAAAAAACCCTTTTCACTCTGTATTTAGAATATGGCATAGTTTTATTTAAAAGTTCAGCAGGATTTGTAAAATGTATCTTCTTCCTTCTGGTCTTAATAGAAAAAAAAGAGGAAGAGGAACAAAAAGAAGAAAGACGGCAACTTGTCAACAGACCAAGAGCTGTCCCTTCTCTCCCTCGGAGACAACCAGGGGAGGAAGACGCAGGACGGAAGAGACTCCTCTGGCAGTGAAAGCTCAGATAATGCCATGGATGACGCACCAGATTCACTCCATGACGAGCCCTCCTCAATAGAGAACCAGCCTGGTTCTATGGCCGCTAACATTCCTGCTGCGCCACCTGAAGACGTACAAGTCGTTCAGAGTGTAAAGACTGCTGCCACAGAAGAAGCAGCGACTGCGATGCAGTCTGAGGAAGCTCCGGGTGCCCCAGGTGAGGGAGAAAGCAATACACCAAAATCAACTCAGGATCAGACAATCGAGACAGCTGACACTCCGACTCCCATCTCAGAGGACGGCAAGAGTACGACTTCTCAGGCAGGTTCAGGCAAAGGGACAAATCCCATTAACCCTAAAGATCAAAAGACTGACACGAAAAACGTAAAGAACAAAAAAGACACGGCACAACAGCCTTCATTGGACCAGAACGCCAACATGGAGACAAGTGTGAAAGAGACGGAACAAAGCAAACAGAAGGGGAAGAGCCAGCAGGAGCAGACACAGAAGCAGACTGCAGCAGCTAGCCCTCAAAAATCATCAAAGGTAACATAAACTAAAATGTATGAACAGTTTTAACAGGCGCCTGTACTTTATTCTTTTAGTAAAGAAAGTACATCTGTTAATTTTCACGAGTTTAACGTGTATATTTAACATGTATGGGTAATGCTGCTTGTGCAGGCTGACAGCAAAGGCTCCACTGGGGACCAGGAGAGGAAAGCAGGAGAAAGCAACAAGAAAGACACGGCCAAACAACCCGCGCCGGACCAGAATGCCAACACAGAGACAAATGTAAAACAAAAAGGAAAGAGCCAGCAGGAGCAGAAACAGACGCAGCCTGCAGCAGCTAGCCCTCAAAAATCATCAAAGGTAATGCTGACTAAAATGTCTGAAAAGTTTTGACAGAAGCCTGCACTTTATTCTTTTAGTGGAGAAAGCACGCAAGCTCAGTTTCATTGTTAAAATGCATGTTTAATGCTGCTTGTGCAGGCTGACAGCAAAGGCTCCACTGGGGACCAGGAAAGGAAAGCAGAAGAAAGCAACAAGAAAGACACGGCCAAACAACTTGCGTCGGACCAGAATGCCAAAATGGAGACAAAGAAAGGACAAAGCAAACAGAAGGGAAAGAGCCAGCTGGATCAGGAGCAGAAGCAGACCGCACCAGCTCAACAGAAGATGGTTTTTGGCCCTCAGTTACCATCAGAGGTAATACTTACTAGAATATATGAATTTATTCTTTTAGTACAAACCCCAATTCCAATGAAGTTGGGACGTTGTGTAAAATGTAAATAAAAACAGAATAAAATGATTTGCAAATCATCTTCAACCTATATTCAATTGAATACACTACACAGACAAGATATTTAATGTTTAAAATGATAAATTTTATTGTTTTTGTGCAAATATTTGCTAATTTTCAAATGGAGGCCTGCAACATGTTTCAAAAAAGCTGGGACGGGGAACAAAAGGCAAGAAAAGTTGATGAATGCTCAAAGAACACCTGATTGGAACATACCACAGGTGAACAGATTAATTGGAAACAGGTGAGTGTCATGGTAGGGTATAAAAGGAGCTTTCCCAAGTGGCTCAGTCATTCACAAGCAAAGATGGGGCGAGGATCACCACTTTGTGAGCAACTGCGTGAAAAAATAGTCCAGCAGTTTAAGAACAATGTTTCTCAACGTCAAATTGCGAGGAATTTAGGGATTCCATCATCTACAGTCCATAATATCATCAAAAGAGTTAGAGAATCTGGAGAACTTTCTACGCGTAAGCGCCAAGGCCGAAAACCAGCATTGAATGCCCGTGACCTACGATCCCTTAGGCGGCACTGCATCAAAAACCGACATCACTGTGTAAAGGATATTACTGCGTGGGCTCAGGAACACTTCAGAAAACCATTGTCAGTTAACACAGTTCGTCGCTACATCTACAAGTGTAAGTTACAACTCTACCATGCAAAGCGAAAGCCATACATCAATAATATCCAGAAACGCCGCCGCCTTCTTTGGGCCCGAACTCATTTGAAATGGACAGATGCAAAGTGGAAAAGTGTGCTATGGTCTGATGAGTCCACATTTCAAATTGTTTTTGGAAATCATGGACGTCGTGTACTCCGGGCAAAAGAGGAGAAAGACCATCCAGATTGTTACCAGCGCAAAGTTCAAAAGCCAGCATCTGTGTTGGTATGGGGGTGTGTTAGTGCCCATGGCATGGGCAACTTACACATCTGTGATGGCACCATCAATGCTGAAAGGTACATCAAGGTTTTGGAGGAACACATGCTGCCATCGAAGCAACGTCTTTTTCAAGGACGTCCCTGTTTATTTCAGCAAGACAATGCCAAGCCACATTCTGCACGTGTTACAACAGCGTGGCTTCGTAGTAAAAGAGTGCGGGTACTAGACTGGCCTGCTTGCAGTCCAGACTTGTCTCCCATTGAAAATGTGTGGCACATTATGAAGCGCAAAATACGACAACGGAGACCCCGGACTGTTGAACAACTGAAATTGTACATCAAGCAGGAATGGGAAAGAATTCCACCTACAAAGCTTCAACAATTGGTGTCCTCTGTTCCCAAACGCTTATTGAGTGTTGTTAGACGGAAAGGTGATGTAACACAGTGGTAAACATGGCCCTGTCCCAACTTGATTGGAACGCGTTGCAGGAATCAAATTCAAAACAAGTGAATATTTGCAAAAAACAATAAAGTTTATCAGTTTAAACATTAAATATCTTGTCTTTGTGGTATATTCGATTGAATATAGGTTGAAGACTTTTTACAAATCATTTTATTTTGTTTTTATTTACATTTTACACAACGTCCCAACTTCATTGGAATTGGGGTTTGTAGATTAAGATGTATATTTAATGGATAATGGTTAATGCTGCATGTGCAGGCTGACAGCAAAGGCTCCACTGGGGACCAGGAGAGAAAAGCAGAAGAAAGCAACAAGAAAGACACGGCCAAACAACTTGCGTCGGACCAGAATGCCAAAATGGAGACAAAGAAAGGACAAAGCAAACAGAAGGGAAAGAGCCAGCTGGATCAGGAGCAGAAGCAGACCGCACCAGCTCAACAGAAGATGGTTTTTGGCCCTCAGTTACCATCAGAGGTAATACTTACTAGAATATATGAATTTATTCTTTTAGTAGATTAAGATGTATATTTAATGGATAATGGTTAATGCTACTTGTACAGGCTGACAGCACAGGCTCCAGTGTGGACCCGGTGGAGACAGAAGGGGACATGGAGGTTCAGCAGTCTGGAGGGGAGGAGGACTCAACTGCAGCACAATCATCAGATGAAAATGAAAGTAAAGGCAGCAATAAAGATAACACAAAATCCAGCACCCCAGCTGACCCGCCACCCAAAAGGTGATGAAGCTCCCTCACACTGTTGTACACGTTTGATCACTGCTGCTGTTTTTACATATGTGCTATATATTTGCTTTATCTGTATGTACTTGTTTTTGCTCTTTAGGTTGACCAGGAACACCACCATCGCCGCACGTGACAGACTCACAATTTACTTCCACGCAGTTCTCTCCAAGGATTTCAAATTTGATCCAAATGAAGATCGTATCTTCATCAGGGCTGGCAACCCCATTGGCAATTGGGACCATAATGCAGTTGAGCTGTCTGTGAGCAGGTACGTAATCTTAAACGAATTGTCAGTTAAGCCCATGGTGGCTTACTGTATGGGCACATTGTCTAAAATCCAGTTTTCACTTGAAAAAATATTATATATTATATTGCATTTTGGATTTACTGCACCTTATACTTCATTCTGCTGTTCTTGTTCATGGACAATTTGAAGTGCTATCTAGTGGTAGTAAGAGCGCAATACACTAATTCATGTAGAATCAAGATGGCAGCCATTTCTGCCAAGTCAGCTGATCCCAACACGAGAGTAAACATGTTATAAAACCTGATCAAATTTTATGGTTGAATCTTGTTTATTTTTGCTTAATAACTTTTATAGTTTGATGTGGTATTCAAATTTGATCAATTTTAGTAATAGTATAAGGCTAAGACTGTGTTTATTGTATTGCTTAGGACATTGGGACTTTATTAAACAGGCAAATGTGGTGTGACAGACGGTTCCCACGGACAAAAAGGGCATCCCTAGCTGGGAGTGTAGAACAAGGAAAATTCATACAGAGTTACAAAATGAACAAATCATAAGGCTTTTAGATATGTTGCATCATTTACAATTTGGTTTTTGCCTAGCCATTAGTTCAGGTGCTGAAAAGAACAGTTTTAGACTTTAACAGTGACCCCTAACCCTTAGAGTTACAAAACATTGAACAAATGTGTCATTGTTAGTGATTTTGTACTTACTGTTCAAAGACAGTTCTAGTTTTTATACTTACAAGGTCCTATTTATCCCATATAGCTGAATGAAACTAAAACTTCACGAGTTTCAGGTGGAGTTTTCTGGAAATTTCATTGCTGATTTCTAAAATATACTTTCCCCCCACACAATCATTATACACACACATACTCCATACTACTACATTCCCCTTTAAGCCGTGCGTATGAATGTTATGTGCACAAATCTGGGATTCCCAAATATTTCCTTACCTGAATTTGTTCTTACTCAGTGGAGAAATTTTGACCTGTCTCGAACCATGTGTACGCACAAATGATAAAGGCTCGACTGTCTTAGAAAATGTCAACACACACCTTTTAACTGAATGCATTGAAAAAGGCTCTAATAAACAACAATATTTAAAACCATGAATTTACAAATTTACTAATGCACTGGCCAAATGTAGTCTGGATCAATGAATCAATTATTGTTATGATTAAAATTAAACAATATTAGCAAGATGGAAACAAATTTGCACTAAACCTATTATCAGTGAAACAGTTGGATGGTGATTTTTTTTTATCTCTGTATTTTAATGCATTGGAAACACAAAGGGAGAGTCCTTTTAACTTGCGTTCTGAGACCTGCAATTTTACCCCACTACAGGACTGAAATCAAACATTGCGGTTGTGATGATGGTGTCTGTAATGACGGCCATAAATTACTCTGTATTAATAACAGTGTGAAACTAGAAAAGCACTCAGAGAGTGCAGAACCTCCGCCAAGGAGATGATATTCCCTCCCCCTCTGCATCAGATTTTGCAGCTTGCATCTCAATTAGGTTATTTGCATCACTATCATTATTAGGTTATATATGCCTTCACCATAGAGACACTGTGCTGTATTTATTGCATTTTTATTTTGTACCAACACAGAATATAATATGTTTTTTTTTTGTTTGTATTTTTCACTTTCTTTTTTTTCCAACACAGAACATTAATTTCAACTTTAGAATTACAACAGTATTTAGCAAGTAGAACTAGACGTGTTGTCCGGCCACCGTGCTGTCAGACCATAGACTTTATTTATTATTTCATCCACTTTGCTTCAACCTGTCACCACCAAAATTATATCATCTGTTCCTTGTCCCATTATCCACCTTTCCAGAAAATTTCATCAAAATCCGTTCATAACTTTTTGAGTTATTTTGCAGACAAACAAACAAACAGACCAACGCAGGCGAAAACATAACCTCCTTGGTGGAGGTAACAATAGCTGAAATAAGTAGCAGCACAGACCCAGCCTGACAACAGCACTGCTTTTTCTATGATACACCACCAGGAAAAATCCTTATATACAGAAATAGGTGTATGGCAGTGTGCTGATTGCATGTGCCTGTCAATTTAAAATTATTCTGATCCGCTAACATGGGCATGTGGTGGGAACAATGATTCTTGCAGTAATATTTGTGCACACACTTATTTTGTGCGTAAAGTAAGAACCTTTGTACTCACATAGTAGTGAATGAATCCCACCGTCCAATCTGACTGACTAAACACCATGTACATTTGCTTTTCTATTCCTTTTCATGCAGGGATCTTGGAGAACATGGTTTTCTGGTGGAGGGCAGTCTGCCTACAGTCAGAGCTGAAGCTGAGTCTGTGTCGATACCATACAAATATGTTGTCTATAAAAAGAACACATATGAGTTTGAGTACATATACAAACTGGATTCCTCAAACCAAACTACCAACAGATGTTTGTTTGTGAAACCGCACCTCGTCACTGACGATGGTAAATGTTATCAGCTGTAATTGCATTATATTTGCCTGCATGCAAATGGCCTCTGATAATTATATTATGGTGTACTTGTGTCACACACATTCAATTTCTGTTGTATCTTTTTTGTAAAGGGGACTGGCATCAATATGATGATATCATCTGTGCTGCACCTTCGAAGAACGTAATCAAACGCTGGAAAGACACCATTAAAGAAAAGATCTGGCCTGAACAAAGGAGGGATCTGATTCAAGGCAGAGAGATCGCAGGGAAAGTGATGCTGGACACCATATTTGATCTTCTCAGATCCTGGACTGACACCAATTTGAAAAGTTTTCAGATCCAGCTGAACCAGTTCTGTCAGGTTTATGGCGACCCTTTTGTGTATGAGGAAAAACAAAAGAAATGGTACTCCTTAAACTATGGGGAAGAAGATGTAAGTTTATTATCTTTGTGTACAAAGTCTAGTTGCACCCAGGTACGGCCAACCCAGCTTACTCCCTCTCTCTCTCTCTCTCTGTCTGGAATTATGTCCTAGGTGAGGAGGATGTTAAAGGAATTCATGCTCACAAAGATGATTCCTCAGTTGCTGAAGGATGGAGATGGCAAGATGCTCTACATCCAGGACCCCATGAGAGCTGCTGTGATCATGCTCTGTGTGTGGAGACAGCAGAAATTCAAACTGGATAATGCAGAGCTCTATCGGCTCTGCGATGCACTCTCTTTACCCATACGAGACCAAGATGACTTCCTGCAGTACTGGACAGAGTTCTCGCAGGATGTTGCTTTTTTCAAAAAGTAAGTACCCAATCATTTGAATCATCCTGCAGTCATATACACCGATCAGCCAAAACATTAAAACCACTGACAGGTGAAGTGAACAACACTGAACATCTTGTCACAGTGCAATGTTCTGTAGGAAATCTTGGGTTTGGACATTCGTGTGGGTGCTACCTGACACACTCCACCCACTTAAACACCAGTGCAGACCAGGTACCCCCCATTATGGCAATGGCACTCCCTAGTAGCTTGTGGACAGAACAGAACAATGCGCTATGCCACACCACAAAAACTGCTCAGGAATGGCCGGGGGAACGTAACAGAGACCTCAAGGCATCAACCTGGCCTCAAATTCCCCAGATCCCTATCTGATCAAACATCTGTGGGACATGCTGGTACCCCACCTCACAACCCACAGGACTCAAAAGATCTGATGCGTTGGTGCCAGACACCACGGGACACCCTCCAGAGGTCCTGTCTCCATGCCTTAACAGGTCAGAGCCAAGCGCGGTCCAAAGAGCACCCGCCATGGATCAGGGGTACCTCTGGGGTACCAGCACGTCCCTCAAATGTTCGATCAGGTTGGGATCTGGGGTATTTGGAGATCAGGTCGACGCCTTGAGCTCTTTGTTCTGTTTCTCGGGTCATGGCTGAGCAGTTTTTGTGATGTGGCATGGTGCATTGTCCTGCTGGGGGGGCCATTGCCATGAGAGGGTTTATGTTGTCTGCAACAGTGTTCCGGTGGGTGGAGCACATCAAGTAGCATCTACATGAATGCCAGGACCAAAGGTTTCCCAGCAGAACATTACACTGTAACAAGATGATCAATGTTATTCACTTCACCCACCAATGATTTTAACGTTTTGGCTGATTGGTGTATATCTTAATAAAATGAAATGCCAGTCAGTATCTAATAATTACAGATTAACTATAGATGCTTTTATGTTCAAATGATCACAACATTTTCTTTGTTGCAGTCTGCCAGTCATGTTGGTGCATCTGATACGTGCTGTGAAAGCAGCAGGAATGCACCGATGGATTCTGGTACTACCGCTTCTCCACCTCCTCAAAGGCAACATAAAGCCCTTTGAAATACCAACTAATGGAAACTCGAAGTACGGCCTATCCTGGGCAGGTTTGCAGGGCCTTGACATTGGTACCTCACCAGTACACATGAACAGTCAAGAGAGGAAGTAAGAGTCCCTTTTCAGTGCATTTATTTGAAAATAGATGGATATTACTTTGCATATGTTTACTTAATCTTCTGTTTTCAGGGCACTGGTGAATCTGATGAAAAGCCACAGTCACCTGCTGAAAGTGGATGCACTTTTGGTGCGATCCTGCTTGTTCTTCATGCTATTTGATGACCTAATGGAGTGTATCAACAACATCAACACTGAGCTTTTGGACATACTCAATGTTTTCATGAATAAGGCTCCTGTGGATATTTCCTACAGTAACTTCCAGGTAAAGTGCAAACACTAGTTGAAAATGAAACATTTCAGGATTATAGTACGTTTTATTAAATGAATTAATGTTTTTGGATTTCTGCTTTACAGACAGTATCTGCCATTCTCTCACATATCCAAGGAAACCTCATTGAAGAAAAATACAGGTGATTTGCTCCTCTTAATGTAGCAGCTTTTAAGTTGAATAGTACAAGGCATGAAGTTATAGACACAGACAGATCATTTCTATTTGTTGATTGAATTATTATTATACAGAAAGTTCACATTTTAGGACTTGTGCTTTGTTCTTTTCACATTCTTGCTGTTTTGCTGTGTAGATCATGAAATCAAATTCCTTCATGGAAGGTGACATGTTTCTTATCATCAAATTTGATGCTTTAACCTTCCATTCTTTTTTGTTTTATTGTAGTCCTTTTACTGAGGTCTATAGGAGAGAATGCCTTGCAACAGCAGTGAGACTGTTAGATACGCTCTGCAAAGGAGTCAAACCGGCATCTTATACCCAGAACTTCCATGATATTCCTGTAGCGTGCATGAATCTGGTTGCATCAGTGTCAGATTTTGTTCACTGTAACAAACAACAGGTATGTTGAAGTGAAGCAAGCTGGTGGCATTTCAGACAGAATTAAGTCTTGCTTTTCTCTAATATTGTACTGATAATTCTCATTTAGGAGACTCCAGAAGGGGAAAGAGAAGAGCGAAATGCAAGAGACTTGGTGATCTCTCAAGCGATGGTCATAATGAGAGACTGGATCAGTGTGTCCTTCAGACAGAGTCTGCTCAGAAAGGGCTGGTCATCGATGTTTTGGGATGAGACCAAAGCAGAGATTGAAGTGAGCAGCTTTATTATATTTGAAAATAAAACACAAAATGTACATACAGATGCTCATATCATTGAAAATGGTTTATTTGCTGGTTGTGTTTTACAGATCTGGAACAACATCATTTCTGTGCAATTCAAAGATGAAGAGTGCACAAAAAAATGGAGACAGACATTCACAATGGATTTTGAGGGCAAGTACAGACAGGTATGTGATACATCTGTTGCAGACCCCTGTTCTATTTTTTTTTAACTTCAACATGTTAGACATATCTCACGTGTCTGTCTGGTTTTAGGAGTCTGCTGTGGATCAAATTGAATTCTACTGCACAAAGATAGAGGAACTCAGTGAATCCCATCCACACATTGCTGCTAGTATTGAGAGGTGTGCTCTTGAGGCTGTTACATCTTTGTGCCAGGTATGAAGTGTTTTCATTCATTTTTGAACTATGCAAAACGTGTAAATACATTTACATGTATTTATGACATAGGTTATAACAGTCTTAGCCATATTTAAGAACTATAACAACTGTATACTAGATTCTCTGCATCTATTCAAAATACACATAATAATGTTTATGGCTGTTTTACCTCATTGCAGACTAGGTCTGAGGGAAGGGTGTTTGAGAGGTTCAAGATAAACTGGAAGTTCGGGAAACTCATCGAAGCGATTATTCAAAAATCCTGGCCAAAGGATCGTCAAGGAAATTTCCAGGAAGATGAAGAATTGGTCCTTCAGCACCTCCTCTCCTGGACTGCCGCCAAAGACATTTTCCAACTGCATGGTATCTCCTTGGGGGAAAAAAAATCATTAAAACATGCACACACCAAATAGAAAAAATCATTAGGTTAGGATGGTAGAAAACCAGGCCTCAGTTTATGACTTCATGGCAGAAGCAGAAATATTGTAATTATTGATGTGGTTTTGGACAAAAACACTGACATGTCATTTCTGTCATCGCAGGCGCAGACGAAAAGCTGATTGAGAAACTCTCTCAAGACGCCAGGGACAGAATTGCTATAGCCATATCATCATTCACAGCCATCAACAATCAACTGGTCCATGGAGGCATTAAGATCAGCCTGCTCAATATCATTTTGGGCAAGAGAAACGTCTTCTTAGATCTGCTGAAGATTGGTAATAACAGTCTGCTTGTTATCAAATATTTCCACAGATATTTGTTCAACATTTGAAAATGAATAACCACAGAATGTATGTATTTCATATTACGGTGTGCACCAGCCTATTCGAAATATTGACTTGTGTGTGTGTGTGATTTGAAATTAACAGATTGCCTCTCCGAGAAAGAACAATACAAGGATAATGCCAAAATGAGGAGGCTGTTACAGTGCAGAGAGGATGAAGTGAAAGCTGTGTACCATGAGAAGGAGCTTGTGGACATCTTCTTAACAATGAGCCACAAACTTGAAGAACACATGACAGGTATTGTGGATAATCCATCAGTTTGTTTTGACCAGGCAATTAAACATCTGCATACATAATTTAAGACATGCTTATTTATTTTTATGACAGTTGACGTTGCCGACATGCAAGAGAGACAGCAGGTCAATGTCGAAATTAAACCCCTGAACTATTTCATGGAGGTTCATCCATTTGACCAAGTTCCTTCACCCATGGCTGGTATTGTCACCTACTTCAATCTGAGTGAAGATACCAGACACATGGCTGAGATCCTGTTCACCTTCCAAGACAGCTATATATTCAAAGTGTGTTGGGAAAAACAAGCCAAACGCGTAGCCACTGAAGAAATGGAAGACGAGAACCCTGACCAACATGAAGTAGTGGACATTATGGCAACACCAGAAATGATACATGATGAAATTTTCGAGCCTTGCTTTGGTGATTACAAAGACATCTACACTTGTCTGAAGAATGGCAGCATAAGGCTCGAGGAGGTAAATCAGCTCTTCAGAGATTACAAGGGCAAGTACGACGAGCTTGCGCAGGACCTGGACATCATGTGCAGGGTCGATAAATCCATCGACAAACAGTGGATCTACAGCAGGGTTCAACAGATCGAGCAGTATCACGAACTTCATCTAGCTGTGGCTTCAGCTCAAATTATCATGAAGGTCAAAGAGACTCTTCGCCTTCAAGGGGACTTCAGGGTTCTGGAGACACTCACAGAAGCTGTAAGTGGCAGTGCTTTAAACAAAGTATATTGCATCCAAAAACATTGCACATTATGTGAAAACTCATCAGGCTGAAAAGCTCCCTGTGCGTACCATAGGTGCATTAAGTTACTGCATTGTGTTGAACTTTTCACTCCCTTCTCCTTTCAGAATCATGTTGACTTTCAGAGAGAGCAGCTCAACCGGATTGACAATGACTTGATGCAGGCAAAGATGGTCCTGGTGGACATCACCGAACCTCGCAGACTGTGCCTACAGGAGCTGGGACTCAGAGGACACTTTGTGAAATGGGTAAAAGATGCACTTGAAGGTAAGAATAGTTATCTGCTGTAGTCACAGTGGTACTTTATTTAAAGGCTCACTCAGACACCTTACTAATTTTATTTATTTATTTTTTTTAAAGATATCAATGAGTTGAAGGTGTTCGTTGACCTGGCTTCCATCTCAGCGGGAGAGAATGACATGGACGTGGATCGTGTCGCTTGCTTCCATGATGCTGTCCTCGGCTACTCTTCGATGTTATATGAGCTCAAACCAGACTCTGGTTTTCCTGTTTTCAAAGAGGTGCTCAAGAAGCTCTGGAGAGCTTTGGAGAATGACAACAATCTACCAAAAAAACTGGTAAGAGGACACCTTGCTTATACTTCTACTAAAAACACTAAAGCTTACAACCTCAAACTTCCAAACAACCAGGATGCTTGGGTTGACCCTGACAGTATGAAATATAAAATTAATATTTAAATCACAGTTAAGAATCATCTTTTTTATAGCGGGACAGTGCACGCCATTTGGAATGGCTGAAGACCGTGAAGGACAGTCATGGGTCAGTGGAGCTGTCATCTCTCTCTTTAGCATCAGCCATCAACAACAAGGGGATCTACCTGATCAGCGCACAAAATGTGAAAAAGGTAAATAACAACATCCAACATGATAGCATCCCTATATCCAGGCAGCACAGAGGTTGTCTCTGAGAACAGAGTTCTTACAGTGAAAGTGTATTTCTGTTTCTCAATCCAGTTGAACCTTGACACCGCCCTGAAGCTGCAGATTCCAGAGGAGCATGATGAAGGTCAGCAGATGCGCGGCTATTCTCTGGAGGACCTGCGGGAGCTGCAGAACAAACTCATGCTCATGTCCGGGAAAGGGGATCAAGGGCAGAATGAAGTTGATCACTTTGCAGAGGTATACTGAAATGTTTCCCTTTTCTATAATTAACATAGGTTGCTTTGTTTAGCATAGAGGCCGAAATGCTACGCCTAATGCATCTACTACTACTGTATGTACTATGTAAACCTTGACAAAAACCACAGAGGTAAAAGTAATTAAAATAACAATAAAATACCAAAATAAAAGGAATAATAATTTATGGCAAAAAAGTATTTTCTATCACATTCGAAAGTTAGAGAACTAATATCCATTATCATTAACAGTGATGAGTGTACTTAATGCATGAAATGCAATATGGACTCATCCTCAATAGCTCAGTGTTTGGCAGCTAAAGGATACACAGTATGCCTCTTGATTACACCGTACATACAAAAAAGGATTCATAGTTGCATCTGACTGTTTATTTTTCAGGTTTTTGCCAGTGTTCAAAGGCTAGCTGAGGCATTCATTGCCCTCTATAATGCTGGGAATCCTCTGTTCAGACACTGGGAAGCACAAATCCACTGCTGTTTAAGCAGCAAAGAACCCAGTATTATGATGGACTTCAACCTAGACAGTGTTCTTGGTGTTGTCATTGTGGAGGGCAGCATAGAGGAGCAGCTTCCTGACCTTTGCAGGAAAATGGAGAAATGCCTGGACTATTGGATGAATTTTGTGGACAAACAGAGGTCCCAGCATTACTATCTGAACTACTATACGGCTGAACAGATTGTCTACCTCTGCAGCAAGCTGACTCAGCAAAATGTGATCAATGTGGAGGACCAAGTTCTCATGATGCTCTCCTTTGTCAAGCCAAATTGCACAGCCTTAGACTTGAGGCAGGTCTGGCATGAACTCCAGTATGAGATCCTCACTAAACCACAAGAGCAAAATGAAGACATTGAGTTTCAGACTTTTGTTATGGTGCCAAGAAGTGAGCTTGGAGGTGCAGACTTCGACAGTGAGTTGGACTCTCTGCTAAGTCTTGTGAAACAAGCAAATGGTTTGCAGAAATTTGATCTGATATGGAATATCTATATGAAAGACATGAAGAACTATCTTCCCCACATCCTCGATATAAGAAGTCTTGGAAGACTGCTGGAAATACTGGCCAACAAAGAAGATGAGAGTGACGGAGACGAAAGTGAAGAGGACATTTCTGATGACAACACTGGGGATTTCATACAGAGGAAGCTACCTCAAGGCCTGACCACAGGAAATCCAAACCTCATTGTTTGCCCGCACGATGAGGTCTTGACATCTTGCATCTCCATTTACATGAGTAGCAAAGACGAGACACTTCCCACCTATGATGAAGTCCTCCTGTGCAACTCATCAACACCATACGAACAAGTGGAGCTATTCCTCAGACGCTGTCTCAGCACAGGCTACAGGGGGCAGAAGATATACTCTCTACTGTATGGAGATCTGCTCTCTTATGATGTGAGCTCCAAAGTTGAGAACTTTTTTCAGCGAATGAAAATGCAGAGCAGGAAAGACTACAGACTTGTTATCATCTGCAGCTCGGAAAGAGAACATGCCTACCTTCCTTCAGCCTTCAGCCAGTACAGATTGCACATGGTCCCACAGGAGCCACTGGCGAGGATCCAGAGGTACCTACACAACCACTATGTTGTCCCAGCAGATCAAGACAGTGCAGCAGCTGTATTCAAAGACCGACTGTGCGTTGGTGTCATCTCATCCAAAAGGGCTGGTGTTGGTTAGTATTTATATACAGTACTCGAATATCTGAAATTGATGAATATTTCACTCCTAAAATGATTGATATGAATGATAATAACCCCTTTTTTTAATTTGCAGGTAAATCTCTCTACATTAAGAGGCTGTATGAAAAACTGAAGCACTCAACCAAAAAGCCGTCAATGATGAAATGCATCCCCTTGATTGAACCTAATGTTAATGAGAATGTTATCGTTCAGTCTCTGTTGAACACCCCCAAGAGGGAAGAACTCATGATGTTCCACTTTGACATCACATCATCGGTAATAATGAGTCTCAAGTTAACGCTTAGCTTATTGCAATATAGCCTTATTATTAGGATTTGTCTTGACAGCTTACATATGGTGTTAATAGACTGTTTTATATGATTGAAAAGGTGCAGAGAGGTCTCCATGAGTTTCTTTTCAAGTTGCTGATTCTGCGCTATTTGATGGACTCTGAGGGAAAGACATGGAAGTGCAGTGACAAGCACTTGTACGTCATTGAAATTTTAGAGCCGACTATCATGTCAACCAGAAATGCTCCACGACAGGTATGAGTTTACAAGTTTGGCACTGATGCTGATCATTTGTAATTGGATTTTAAACTGTTGCTGACTCTGTTGTTTTCATATTTGTTTTCTGCATAGGATCAAAATGTGAACAGCACGTTCACAGACGTGTTTCCAAATATTTTCTGCCGATCACCGAAAGAGGTGCTAATGCTAGAGATGAACAAGCAAGAAAATCCTACTGTTGTAAGCCCTGACGACCCACTGATGGATGATAAAGAATTCAGGAGTGCAGCCTTTCAGCGGCCATACCAGTATCTTACACGATTTCATAACCACATTGATCTTGATGTGTTCACATATCAGGGGGTTGAAGGGTCTCATGTTGAATGTCTTCAGATGTTTCTCATGTTCTGTGGCATTATGGATCCATCCTGGGCAGAACTGAGAAATTTTGCATGGTTTCTGAACCATCAGTTGCAAGACTGTGAGACATCCGTTTTTTGTGATGCCACTTTCACTGGAGATACGCTTGCTGGATTCAAAACCTTTGTGGTGGACTTCATGATTCTGATGGCAAAGGACTTTGCCACTCCATCACTCAGCATCTCAGACCAGAGTCCTGGCAGGCTGCAGATGGACCTGACCAATGTTCGGGATGAAGACCTGGCTCCTTTCCTGATCAGAAAGAGATGGGAAACAGAACCACATCCATACATCTTCTTTAATGATGACCATGTGTCCATGACCTTCATTGGTTTCCATCTTCAGCCCAATGAACAGAACTTTGTTGATGCCATTGAGCCCACCTCTGGAAGGGTTATAAAAAAGAATGTCATGACAAGGGAGTTGTATGAAGGCCTAAACCTACAGAAAGTACCTTTCAACATCGACTTTGATCGCCTTCCAAGAGGGGAGAAAATAGAGCGAATCTGCAGTGTTCTTGGAATCCAGTGGCCTCTTGACCCAGATGAAACATATGAGCTTACAACTGACAACATCCTGAAGATGCTGGCAATCCATATGCGGTTCAGGTGTGGCATTCCTGTCATTATCATGGGAGAGACAGGGTGTGGCAAGACGAGACTCATCAAATTCCTTTGTGAGTTGCGGAGGAGTGGAGTGGCTACCGAGAACATGAAGCTGGTCAAGGTACATGGAGGGACAACTTCGGAGATGATTTACACCAAAGTCAGAGAAGCAGAAAACATAGCTGCTATTAACAAGCAAGACTACGGATTTGACTCTGTTCTTTTCTTTGATGAGGCCAACACTACTGAGGCCATCAGCAGTATTAAGGAGGTTCTCTGTGACAAGACAGTCGAGGGCGAACCTTTGACACCCAGCTGTGGGTTGCAGATTATCGCAGCATGCAACCCTTACCGAAAACACACAGATGAGATGATTGAGAGGTTAGAAGCTTCTGGCCTTGGATACAGAGTTCGAGCTGAAGAGACAGATGAAAAGCTTGGGTCTATCCCTCTCCGGCAGTTGGTCTACAGAGTCCAAGCATTACCACCAAGCATGATCCCTCTCGTGTGGGACTTTGGACAGCTCAACGATCACACAGAGAAAATATACATCCAGCAGATTGTGCAAAGAGTGGTTGAAAACAGAGAAATTGATCAAAGTTACATCAAGTGGATCACTGATGTCCTCTCAGCTTCACAGAAGTACATGCGGACAAGAAAAGATGAATGTAGCTTTGTCAGCCTGAGAGATGTCGAACGTTGCATGCAGTCTTTTGTTTGGTTCTACAACAACCACGACATGTTCTTTGCAGAGCTAGAAGACTTTGAGAGTAGTCAAAATGCAGAGAAGAGTGAACGGCATCACAGAGAACCTGAGGTCAGAGATCCTGTGCTCTGGTCTCTGGTCATGGCCATAGGAGTGTGCTACCATGCCTGCCTGGAAAATAAGGATAAATACAGACAGAAAATCAGCAAAAGCCTACCACCATCATACAGCCCAATAAAGGTGATGCAGGAAATCACGCTCATGCAAGATTTACTTCTTAGTGGCGTGCCAATGGGGGATACTATTGCAAGAAACAGTGCCCTCAAAGAGAATGTCTTCATGATGGTCCTCTGCATTGAGCTAAGAATCCCTCTCTTCTTAGTTGGAAAACCTGGAAGTTCCAAATCTCTGTCTAAAACTCTGGTGGCAGATGCAATGCAGGGCCAAGCTGCTCATTCAGACCTCTACAAAAAGCTCAAACAAGTCCATTTGGTGTCCTTCCAGTGTAGCCCTCACTCAACCCCAGAAGGCATCATTAATACGTTCAAGCAATGCGGACGCTTCCAGGAAGGAAAGAACCTGGATGAGTACATTTCAGTTGTGGTTCTTGATGAGATTGGGCTGGCTGAGGACTCTCCAAAGATGCCACTGAAAACTCTTCATCCACTGCTAGAAGAGGGATGCATCGATGATGAGCCACTACCACACAAGAAGGTTGGATTCATTGGCATCTCCAACTGGGCTTTAGACCCTGCAAAGATGAATAGAGGCATTTTTGTCTCCCGTGGTGACCCTGATGAGAGGGAACTCATTGAGAGTGCTAAAGGCATATGCAAATCTGATGCAATGGTTTTGGAGAAGGTCAGGGATTTCTTCCAACCCTTTGCAAGAGCCTACTTGAACATCTGTCGCAAACAAGGCAAAGGCTTTTTTGGCCTTCGTGACTATTACAGCTTGATTAAGATGATTTTTGCAGTGGCAAAAGCTTCTCAAAGACGGCCCACTGCAGAGGAAACCGTGAAGGCTGTGCTGAGAAATTTCAGTGGCAGGGATGAAGTGGACGCAGTTAAGGTCTTTACCAAACGACTGCATATTGCACCCAACCTGGAGAACATCAGCGCCATTGAGTTTGTGAGAGAAAACATTCAGGCAGTTGGACAAGAAGAAGAATGTAGGTACCTGCTGGTGCTAACAAAAAACTACGCAGCCCTACAGATCCTGCAGCAAGTCTTCTTTTCAGAAAGTGGTCAGCCAGAGATAATCTTTGGATCCAGTTTCCCGAAAGACCAAGAGTATACCCAAATCTGCCGCAACATCAACAGAGTAAAGATCTGCATGGAGACAGGTCAAACAGTTGTACTGCTGAACTTGCAGAACCTCTATGAAAGTCTCTACGATGCCCTCAACCAATACTATGTCTGCTTGGGAGGACAGAAATACGTCGACCTTGGACTGGGAACCCACCGTGTGAAATGCCGGGTGCACCAAGACTTCCGACTAATTGTCATTGAGGAAAGAGAGGTGGTGTACAAACAGTTCCCAATACCTCTCATCAACAGGCTGGAGAAACACTACCTGGACATCCACACTGTCCTTAAAACTGAGCAGAAGAGGTTGGTGGATGAATTGGAGAAATGGTTGAGAGTTTTTGTGTCTCTCAGCAGTCAACACGCAGCAGCAGCAGCTCAGGTTTACAAGTACCAACCACCAGACGTCTTCATCGGTTACCACTCGGACACTTGTGCTTCTGTGGTACTTCAAGTAATAGAGAAGCAGAAGGACAGTTTGGAGATCTCAGATCCTGAGAGGAGAATACTGGATGAGGCTAAACTCATTCTGCTCAGATGCGCCACACCAGACTCAGTTGTGCGGTTGGACTGCACAGGCCTTCCCAAAGTGGAGAGTGAAAACCTGGCCAGGGTCTACTTTGAAGAGCAGAATAACAGTTGCTTGGCGGACTTCATTCTTGCTCACACAAGGCAGGAAGTCCATTGCTACTCCTCCTTCACAGAGGTAACTTTAAGCTTGTGATACAATACTACTTTCAAATATATCCTGAAGCTGTTCGTATTAGGTTTTAAAGCCCTGATTATAATTTTAAACCATAGGTGACAACATTCTCCAGACTCCTGACAGCATCTGACCTGGAACCTTTGGTGCAAGTGCTGCATAGTGTTGAGCTTCTCTCACTCCAGCAGTTTGACACAGAGCACTCCTTCTTGAAGAAGATCAGGTTTGTTGATATATTGTTTTACACTTGATAACAGTTATGGCTGAAACATTTTGGTATTCTCACACAGTAAGCTGCAAAAATAAATATTGCTGTAAAAAATACTTTTCATGTGAATACTGGTATGTTTGGTTGTAATAAACAATACTAAAGAGCCACAGACATAAACTGTTTTTTCAGGGGGCAGTTATATTAAATTTACAGTTTATTGCGGTTGTTTTAAAGCCTTTCAACTATTTTGATATCTGTATTGTTAAAGTAAGTTTGTAAGGATATACTGTATGTTCAAAAGCATGGAATAATTATTAGCAAGAATGACTCCTGTGATCTTTTTGTATGATCTCAGTCTAAAGATCAAATCCCTGTTTTCTTGTAGAAATGTCCTCACTGCTAAAAATGGAAACCGCAACACTGGCCCCTGCAACAAGATCCTCCTCATTCAGAGTGATTTTGATGAAGCCTCTCATAGTGCAAATCTCATTGCATCTGCAAAGTAGGTTCAACATTTCCTCTCTGCTGGGTAATGCACCACTGTGTGCTTTCGCCATATTGAATTTTGCTGTTCGTTTGTAGGTATTCATCCATCAATGAAATCAACAAGCTAACTCAGGAGAGCATGGGAAGCAGGGTGTTTGTGTACTTTATCACCAGACTGCCAAGAATGGAAGGTGGGACCTCCTACGTCGGCTTTCATGGAGGTAAGACTACACCGACTTTATTTTAAATGTTTTATCAAATTGTTAGAAGAATAATCTGAGACATGTTGATATTTACAGGCCCTTGGAAATCAGTTCACATTGATGACCTCAGACGGTCAAAAGACATCGTTTCAGACATCAAAGCCTTGCAAAACATGACGATCTGTCAAATGTTTGAAGCAAAGACGAGTCGGCCTGATGGTAATTTATCGATAAATAATTGACAGCAAATAATAATTTTGTCTACATAAAAAATGTGTGGCAGTAAAATTTTTTCTTCTTCAGCCATGGAGGTGGATGACATGTACACTGAGAATGAGCAGGAGGAGGCAGAAGCAGAGGAAAATGTGAGAACAGACATTTATTTCAGACACTTTTCAGCCTTAAATTTAAAATCTACATTCATAACATTCACCATATGTGCATCAGTTTTAGACAAAATTGTTCCCTCCACACTATTTATTCTGACAACAATGACATATTCTTTATTCTGCGCTGCTTGTGACACTAGTTTTTAACCAGCAT
Source organism: Epinephelus awoara (assembly GCA_035609425.1). Lineage (NCBI taxonomy): Eukaryota > Metazoa > Chordata > Actinopteri > Perciformes > Serranidae > Epinephelus > Epinephelus awoara. Next base: position 17,036,173 of record CM069311.1, on the reverse strand, counting down.
ATCCTCCTGCTGCAGGGCTGGGATAATGTTGTGGACACCACAGCACTGGTGCGGAGCTGTGTGCAGAGTGCAGTAGGCATGCTCAGGGACCAGATGGAAAGTGGCTTCCGCAGTACTCAAAGAGTTGAGATTCTGCTGATGCTGCTCAATAACAATGACGAAATAAAAGGTACTAACGGCAGCTTTTTTCCCCAGTGTTTTTGTTTTTGTTACAGCAGGGCAGTGCTCAACATGTGCGCTAACTCTTGTCAGGTGAATTTCTACAAACTGTGAAGAGGCATCTCCACTCATTGCTGGCGACTAACGAGGGCAACGCCTTCTCAGCCATCAAAAGCAACTGGGTCATGAAGGAGGCCTCAAACATTGATGCCTTGCAAGAAGGAGGCACCTTTAGGTGAGTGTGTCAGCTGCAGAATACGACATTTCTATGTTTGCCTTTATGTTCCTTTTTTTTTTAAACAGCACTGTCAACTTTTTGGGGTTTGTGACAGGCACACCTTATGGAAGCGTGTTCAGGCTGTGGTGATCCCCCTCTTGGCACAACTGGTTTCAGTCATTGACCGTGACCAGAACTTGGACATCCTGCTGGATAGAAACTGTGGTGAACATGTCAAGAGGCTGTGGTTAGACATCTTTGGCAATGCTAAGCTGCTGAAAATCCCACGCCTAACGATGGACCACAAGTAAGTGGCACTTTACATAAAGGACACCAAAATCCTGTACCTGGTAAGATTTAACACTATTAACTTTTGCCCATTTTAATGTTTTTAACATTTTCTCTTTTCATAGCTCAGAGACAAGAACAATCCTTGTACAGAACTACATTGCCCGAAACAGGAACGTGAGCTGCAGCATGCCCTTCAGCTGGAGGATCAAGGACTACCTGGAGGAACTCTGGGTTCATGCGCTTCAACATGAAGGTAATAGCCTGTCATCAGGTACTCTCATAACTGGCATGCCACCACCATGATGTTGTTGTGTGAATTAAATGTATATGTCTGTTAGGCCACACTCAACAAGAGTTTGATGAGTTCTTTTGGAAGACACCACTGGGACCATACATTATGAAAGCAGACCAAGAGATCCAGACAGAGTTTTTCCAGCGCTACCTTCAAGACTTCATCTACATGACAATGAATGTGACTTGTCAGGAAGATCTGCAGGTTGTTTTCCTGTAATCCTTAAATCATACTTTGATTGTAATGCTGCATCTGTGTGATGGTGTATGCACGCATATACTAACGCACATTATTGCTTTGCTAGCTCCTCTCTGGTGCTCTGAATTGTTGCGTCAATGAGCTACGATTGCAGCTCAATGCTACGGATACGCCGACATCGCTTGCATGGGTCCATGCTGCTTATCACCAGTTCAAGAACCGACTGCAGAACCTCTCCAGGATGATCTGCATCGAGCCCCAAGTCACCCAGCACCTCTTGCAGAATCATCATACAAGAGACGGGGTTGAACTGGTGAGTCTATAAAGACTATTTAAGTATTTTAAATAAGTCAATCTGGGGTTGGCTTTTATTTTCACTTTTGCTGGTGAACGTGTTTACAACTGTACCTGACAATCCTGCATGGTATAACTTTAAGAGTAAATTATGTTTGATAATATCTGATATTTATGTTGCCCTTTTATCGGCCCGTGATTTGTAGTGATCATATTACCCCTCTATCCAAGGTACTCGATGTGTACGCTGCCTTTGCATGTGTGGAGTACCTGGAGCCTCAGCTCCTGAACACAGATGCCCAAAGACAAGCCTGGCTCAGACAGGTCAAAAAACTCCAGGTTCCCATTGAGCTGATCTGCTCAGAAGACAGTGTGAGAAGCTATGGCGAGAGGAGCAAGGCGATGGTCTGCAGAGTCCAGTAAGTCAAGCTTTACGAAATATATTGAAATGGTCCAGGTGGGACTGTTGTACTGTATATGCTGAGGTTGTTAGGTTGTCTTTAGAAACTACTTGGATGATTATTTGTTTGTGTTTCTTTGCTTTTAGAGCTGGATGGAATCGCATATTCACCCTCTCGCTCTTTGTGGAACACATGCTGTTGGGCATTGAGCAATTAGAGAAGAAGCTGACGCCTTTACTTTTGGAGCATACAAGAGGGCTTTGCCAGGTTGGACTTGGCTCTTTGTACTAA